>OX104129.1:60848746-62116246 GCA_944470555.2 Heterobilharzia americana | reverse complement strand
GTTGTTGTTGTTGTTGTTGTTAATACAGAAATAATGAAGTTGAGAGTGGTGTTGGCAATAAATACTTTGAGTCACTCTTTCTATCAAGAGGCAGCTAACTCTACTCCAACTCATCTCTTCAAACTGTCTAGATTCACCCATATATGTAGGACATCGGTCGTCAATCTTTCTTGGTATAACTCAAAACGTTTTTATAGAACTTTAGTCCCATCAAAGTCAATTTTGTATCCCATTTCTATGGAGTGTAGCATAATGGTTGATTTGTTTTCTAGTTTCTTAACCTCTACCATACAATAAGAGATATACAATCTCAAACTGAATAATTAGTTATCATAATTTACAAAGACAATGACTACACGAAGAGGATTCAACATGGAGATTTGGATTCATTTGCATATATCCTTGATGCTTCAATTTTGGATTATTTCTCTGAAGAGAAGTTCACAGTAGACTTCTGTGCAGAACAGCGTTGGAATTATTTGATTTCAAACCCACTGTGACTTACACAAATAAAATCCACATCTAATATCAACAACAATTTACTCAGTGCCCAATATTTGACATACTATACGATCAAATCTTGATCATAGTTAATAGAAATCTAATTATTCGTTATTAGTGACGCAAACCATGAGGAACGAGAAGACTGGCATAAGCTGACTGGAACGATGAAAAGACTCTAGTAGATTTAAAATTCGCCGATTATTTGTGTCCCATGCCGCACAAACTAGAAGATCTACAGACGAAAAACTAACAAGTTGACAAAAGTGGTAGCGAAAATAGGACATCGAGTGAATGTAGAGAAGACAGAGGTGATGAGGATATCCAACCAACGACAGCATCAACAACAAGCACCAATCACCATCAACGGGAGAAACTTAAAGGAAGTAGCCTCTTTCACCTATCTAGACAGCACTGTTGCAACTACAGGTGGTGGCACAGATGAGGACGTTAAAGTCAGGATCGGAGAGGCAAAACAGGCGTTCATTAGCCTGAAACCAGTGTGGAGATCTTGTGCACTCAGCATGAAGCATGAACAAGATCCGGATTTTCAACGCCAATGTCAAATCAGTGCTGCTATATGGTTCAGAAACTTTGCGCGTCACAAAAAGCACTTGCAACAAATACTACGGACATAGATCACATCAACAGCTGCCTACGCTAGCTTGATACTGAAGATCAGATGGCCAGAATAATGAGAATAAGCAATGAGGGGCTCATTGTGGCTGGTGACGAGCCAACCAACAACCTATCACCTAACAAATATACAGAAGAAAGTGGAGATGGATTGGATATATACTGAGAAGACGGTTTGGTGATATCACGCGCCAGGCCAGGTATTCGAGTGGAATCCAAAAGGAAAAGGACAAGTTAGTCGTCTAAGCTGAGGGTGATATGGAGGAGATGATGTGAGGAAGAAATGAAAGGTTGCGGGCAGTGGTGGAGCGAGGTTAAAAAGACTGCAGAGAAGAGAGTGTAATGTAGGCGTGCTACTGAATTGGTATGTTCCACTAGGAGCCCAAGGGAAAAAAATAATAGTAGTTTCAATGACAAATTTCTATCTCAACGCTTGTAAAGCAGATGCCTCGATACTGCTTGTAATCTCAGTTTGATAATATTATTTTTAATAAAAAGAACGCTTCGGTTCAGTTGGGATTTGTCAGCTGGATGTACATGCTTTCAAGTGGGTGATGTTGTCCCCATTAAAAAATCAGACCCCAAATCACTAGCTTCAAATGCCAGACAATTATCCATCAGACCGCTGAATCATAAACTGATTTGTACAATACAAGAATAAAGACATTTGTGAATTAAAATCAGCCCATTTAACTTCACAGTTTTCATCAGTTGGATATTGCTTCACCTATGCTTGTGGAAGCAAGTAGATATGATAAACCAAAAGAACAGCATCTACTCGACCTTATCAGCATATTCCGGTAAATCTGAATCCAAAAGGTAGCAAAGACTTTACAAGCCCAAATGTAAAGCATCTGATAGAAACATGACATCAACTAGGTGCTTCTCAATTCTTCAGGATAATCAGTTAATAAAGTAATCAGTGTTTACGTCTGGTTTTCAACCTGACCAATGTACTCAGAAAGAGATCGTAATTAACCTTTCTTTACCTTGGTAATTGTATATAATTTTTCCATGTGTATATACATAGTCTTCTCTTTTCATTTGATTACACCACTTCTTCATTAATTACTGAACCTAGGACGTTCAGATTCCACGGTCAGCACGTTACCACTGAGCCACTGAGTCAGAATTCAATGGTCCATATTTCCATCTGGGTTTGATCCTTGGTTTGGCGGGTTCATGGGTCCATACTGCTGAGGAGTCCCATACTGCTGAGATGAAACAACTGTCCAGTACTCCCAGGTTTCTAATCCTCCTCCAATTGATGTCAGTCTATGATGAATACCAACTTCAAATTAACTTTATGACTTTTCAGTTGTAGGCTCTGTTTGCAGCTGATGAAAGGCCAAGAAATAAAATAAGCCCATTTTATCCTACAACTGTCCTGGTTATTGAATTGTTCAAAACTGTTAAAGGGGAATAAATGTATGAAATCTGTTTGCATTTTATTTTATGCACTAAACAGACTAGTGAATCTTATCCATATTATTATTATCATTCTGTCTCTCGGGTTCTTAGTGGAACATAGGATATGTCGCCATAGCACGTCACGGTTTCACTCTCTTCTCTGCAGTCTTTTCAACCTGGCTCCACTACTGTCCAGAAGCTTTCATTTCTTCATAACACGATCTCCTCCATGTCACCCTCACCTCGGACGCCCAATTCATTGTTTCCCCTTTGGGTTCCACTCGACGGCCTGGCCTGGCCCTGACTTGACGTTAGTGTTGAAAATCCTGAACTTACTCACGCTTACGCTGGGTGGAGTGGAGTACAGTGGAGTGTAGTGCAGTACAGTAGATCTCCACACTGATTTCAGATTGATGAAATAAGACCTGTCTTGCTGTCTTTCCGATCCTGGCTTGACATCCTCATCTGTGCATGTGACGCCCGTAGTAGAAACTATGCTGCCTGAGTAGAGAGGTAGGTGTAGGAGACAATGACGTTTAGTTTCCTATCTCCCGCCGATGGTGACTGCTACTTCTTGTTGTTGTCACCGGTTGTTGATTGGACATCTTCATCACCTCTGTCTTCTCCACCTACACCTGAAAAAGAAGTCTTGTCTTCGCAACCTCTTCTGCCAACTTGTTAGTTTTCGCCTGTAGATCTCCGAGTTTGTGCGACATAAGATACTAGACATAAATCATCATTGGCGAAATCCAAATCTTATTCCGGTGTCTTTTCATCGGTCCAACCAGCGTATGTCCCTCTTTTCCCTCCTCTCAGTTGTACGTTGTATGATTCACTACAGTCCAGTCCAGTCCAATCCAGTCAACCACAATCAGGAAGATCATGGGTGATAGTAGGCGGCAACACTGTCTTACTTCTTCCTTCCTTCCTTCTTGTCCTCACTTCAAAGGCATCACTGAGCTTTCCGTTGTCAATCACTTGGTATGTAGCCTCCTCATATAGCATAGTATATAGCTGTTGAATGAAGTGGATAAATGTTTGTGTCAGTGAAACTGTAGTGTTGAAGCAGTTTACAAATTACTTCTTGGTCGAAGTTGCTAAAGGCCTTTTCAAAGTGGATGAAGTTGAGATAGAGAGTTGACTGCCATCCTATACTCTGTTCTATGATGATGGGTAGCGTGACGTGGCAATGTGATTTGATCAGCACATGATTTATTTTACCTGAAGACTGTCAGTCAGCCTGTTGCGGTGGTGATTTTGAATGCAGAGCATTTTTTTAGTCCCTCCCGGATGATGCCGCTTAATATATTGCTTGATGTGGTCAGGAGTATGTTTCAGCGCGAGTTCTTTCAAAGACTTAGGTCACCCCCTAGTTTGGGAGTTTGACAAGTTAGCCCTTCTTCCAATCAGTGTGCAGGTACCTTTCCTTCCTTACTTGCAAACCTTCCACAATAATGGTGTGAGCATGTTCACTGCTGTCTCTGCATCTGTTTTTAGTGCAACTGGAGGAATTCTATCTGGTCCTACTTCTTTCCATATTAGTAAGTGGAATATTTTAAAAAGCACTTAACATAGGAGGCTAAATTTCGATGACGTGTAGTGGGAGGCGATTGAGCTAGTGAGTAGGGCCTGATTTCATTTGAAAGTAGATATGTGAACCGTTAAATGTGCTGGTAACCAGTATGTAGACTGTCTGATATAAAGACTGAGTTAATTCTTCAAAATTTTTCTTATAAAACGCCATTAAGTCATTTGAGAGAATCAAGAGTACAGCATTTCAACAACTCAAACCATCATTATGAGTTCAAAAGAAGCATATACGATTTTCATCCAACTCTTGATTCTTATAATTTTGTGGATCCCAACCAGGTGGTCTACATCACCTTTGACGATTCAGGTCATTAATCAGAGTTTTCATGGACTTGTATCATGTCTTAGTCTGGTCACTTTTAGACTTCTTTTCGCTAATACTTCAAGTATAGAAAGGTGGTAAAATCAGAGTGCGCAACAGATGTTTCACAACCTAATTGACTGAATTCCCTTCCTTGCATAGTACTCGCAACCTAACCTTGTTATTGTCCACATAAAGATTCCATCACATGCCAGCAGTACTTCGACGAAACGTATAGTCGAAAATCACTGATCTAATCTCATTAAAGTTGTTTTATTTATATATATCACACACACAATCATATTAAAGTGGTCTAAGTTTCATAACTTAACTGTTTTGTATCTTCTGGTTTAATAACTGGTGAAAATTTCCATAAATCCAGAATTATAATTTTGACTATTTAAGATAGCCGTGATTTGACAGATGAGTGTTCATACTGAATGATAACTGAAGGTGAAATGGTAATTCAGACCGTGAGGAGGGGGAGGTATTCAAAACAGCAACCACCAGGTTTCCAGCCCGATGATCTACCAAGTAAGCTACGACGTTCATCTGCTAACCAGCTTTTTATTTCACTTCAATAACCATGGGTTTTTTCACCCAACTGGAAACCTGGTGTCACTGGTTCGAATCTGTCCACAGTTCAAAGTTTCATTTCACCTTTAGTCATCACCCAGCACCAATACTAATCTGCTAGACCATGGCTGTCCAAGATAACTAGAATGAAAATCAATATGGTGCTCCCCCTCTCTATTTCGTTTAGTTTTGGATTGGGATGAGAGGTTCAATATAATTATGATCAAGCGATAGTAACGTGTCACGAGTTCACATAGTAGTTGGGCAGAATCCTTGGTGATTGATGAAGTGAAATAAAAATCTGGTCAGTAGATGGATCTCATAGCTCAATTGGTAGAGCCATGAGTCGGAAATCTGGTAGTCGCCGGTTGGAATCCGACTGCATTCCAAATTTTTATTCTACCTTCGATATCCAGAATTGATATTTGATCATTTCTGTGTCAGGTCACCATTCGATAAACAAAGCTTTAGATATCCGTCTCTGTTTCCACCCATAGAAACTATTTTTAAAGACTTTCATTCTATCCTATCTTATGATATGATTATGCACAGCAACGTGTATGACTATGATTGAACTCTACTCTATATTTCTTTCCTCATTAGGGTCTACCGTTCTATGGTTGGATAAGATGGTACATTTAGCTAACCTAATTGGTCAAAGACGGCTACTTTTATCCATGCATTAAACATCATAGTCAGTGCATACAATTTCACTGATCAAATTGTTTTGTTTAATGGTTGTGGACAAAGTAGTAGAAGTAGTAGTAGTGGTGTGAGTATTAGTAGTAGCAGTAGTAGTAGTGTGGGTAGTTGTATTAGTAGGAGTATGAGTAGTAGTGGTGTGAGTACTAGTAGTAGTAGTAATAGTAGTGTGAGTAGTAGTAGTGTATGTAGTAGTAGCAGTAGTGTGAGTAGTAGTAGTAGGAGGAGGAGGAGTGTGAGTAGTAGTGGTGTGAGTAGTAGTAGTAGGAGGAGGAGGAGTGTGAGTAGTAGTAGTGGTAGTATTACCAGTGTTCTAGCTATCACCTCTTAGGTATCTCCGGATACACCTCTGTGGTGTAGTTCCTCAGTTATAATTCATCCCTACTATGTCTCACGTCTCTCAGTAAAATAGAAGAAGACAACAGATTGACGTGGAATATTCTGGTCTTTCATAGAATAGTCGGATAACTTGCAGGTACTGAAGCTGGTGTACTTTGCTGAATACCAAGGAGAAACTTTATCTGAGGTGAGATTCTGTCAGCTGCCATTCCATTTACGCTGATACCAATCTCAAAGTAAATGAATCAGTTATAGTATTCAGACACTGAAGTACTTCCTCTCCTTCCTTTAAACTAGGAGTCGGTGGAAGCCAATACCTAGGCATAGTCCTATATTTGATAGGTAAAAAGTATTTCAAACACATAGAGTGGTAAGCTAAGTGTTTAGAAGACTGCATTTTGTCAATGTTTTCGCCCAACAAGACTATGTTGTTTGCACAACCCAAGTAAATGAGGTCCAGTCCTAGAAATATACCAATCTCTCTGAAATCGGAGTTACTTTAGGGTATATCCATTTGGAATATTACGAAGTTAAACAAGAATACTGAAAATGGTCAGATGACTTGACGTACTTGCTCAGTACTTCCTTCGCTCTGTCAGCTACTTCTATAGCACCTTTCGGTTGACAAAACCAAATGTCACTTTAAGGTTAAGGAATATGAAGAATGTCAGTGGTCGGTAGGTATTTCTTTGTTTTAAAACTTGTCAAAAGGTGAAGGTTTGGTCATCAAATTCTCATCCTGGTCTGAAACTTCCCTGGTTTTCTCCACTTTGTTTGCCTCCCTCTCCAACTAGGCACCCTAGGATTTTGGACGCGATGTTTTTCAACCTGATCCTTGTTTAGTTTCCACAAGATGACTTCAAACCTTTGGTATAAAGTGACAGTTGTTAACATGTTGAATTGGTCTAAGTGATCAACAGTTAGGCAGATTTACGCGTTGATTGTCTACTTGCTGGCTTCCTTTCAACTCTTAGATTATACTACAGGGAGGCCAAGAAGTGACCGAGTACAATAATAATAAATACTCGAACAATGCAAATGCAATAAAACACTTGAACTGGATAAGAATAGCAACTTTTCTCTCTTAGTGCCTTATAATTCACGGATTCACGAAAAGATCAAAAGGTAAGGACTGGCCTATGACTGTAAACACAGTTTTCATCAAAATACACAACTACAAGGTCGAAAGATAAATGACTTATTCTGATTGGTCAACTGTAGGACAAATTGGTTGGTTGTGGCTAGCAGAAGAGTCCAGGACGCGCGTCTCGTCCTATTTGGGATTCGTCAGCTGGAAGTACCTGCTCCCCAGTGATGTTGTTCCCACTGGGACTCGAAACTCGCACCCATCGCTTCAAACGCCAAGGCGTTATCCACTATGCCACGGAGGAATGATAGCCACTTCTTATACAATGGGTAGTAGTTATTACTATTTATTGACATACTTGTTATTCTCCATTGTTTTTGTTGGACAGAATTGTTCGACCTCTGCTGGCATATGGGCTCCTATGCGGATACTTCGATATTGCCTGAATGTTAATTATGATAAATTGGTTGGGGTGCAGGTACATCTAGCTGACGAGTTCCAAATAGGACGAAACGCGAGTCCTGGATTCTTCTGCTAGCCACAACCAACCAATCTATCAGAATTAACATTCAGGCGATATCGAAGTATCCGCATAGGAGCCCATATGCAAATAGAGGTCGAACAATTGGACCCAACAAAAACAACGGAGAATAACAAGTATGTCAATAAATAGTAATAACTGTAGGATAAATTGTCTAATAGAGTTTCATTGACCACACGGTAACATGAAGCCAAAATTGAAGTGGAAAGCTTCTACCTCAACGCTTGATGATTTAAAATGTTGATTTCCATTTAGACTGCTTCCTATCATTACATATTTACAAGTTATAGATTTTGTAACAACGTTTTTATTCATAGCTGGTTAAGTTTTTCAGCCATCCAAATATGTTTCCAGCAACAAGTTTACTTGGAACTTGAATAAAAAATTATGATGTGATATGAAATGTTCTGTTCTTCCTAGTATATACTCACCATTGTATTGTTAAGTGAATGGTTTCGTTGACAGGCAAAGTTGTTCTTCACCGTTATAATTTTCTGTGTTTTCTTAAGTTTATAATCACTTAATAAATGTTATACTGCAATACAATATACTACTAAAAGTAATGATTATTTCCATTTGTATGATGCTCTTGGCTGACGTCTAGGAAGTAAAATCTGTTATCTTGCTCAGTTTGTATTATGAATGTCACACTGAGGTCCACTTCAACAAATAGACACATTAAATCTGAGACATTTTCATCAGTATTGGATACAATAAGTGTATCATCAACGTGTTTTACGTAGAATGGTGTTCTTCAAGAAGAATTAACAGCAGACAGATCAAAAATTTAACCTGACTTAAACAAAACGTATTGACAGAGTTTCACTAAAAGAGGATGTTTGTCTGCACTAAATTAAATGTCATGATACAACATACTTCAACTAACCTTTCTATGGACTATTTTTTCAATAAACTCCACTTAACAATGATAGTTTTCCTTAAAATTAGCTGTTCACTTATCAATCTTCAACCGTTAGTCATATTTTAGAACTACTAGGTGGGTTTTAGTAATATTCTAGATGAAATTGCAAGAAATAACTGTTCACATGATGACTTAACGGATTCCACCAATTCCGTGTGTGATTCTCCAAAGCTGAAGAAACCAGGAATTAACAACTCCTACTAGGCCACAACTTAGCATTAATATGCACACCATGATATTCCATACTGATGTAAATTTCAACTACCGGATCCTAATATTTCCATAAAAAAATTTGTCTACTTCAAAAGGCAAACACTGAAACGTCATGTCTAACTTTGTCTACCTGACACCCAGTTTGAAGTAGAAAAACTTTGATGACTAAGCCGAGACAATTATTTTTAGCTGTGAAAATCATTCACTTTTTAACCATAAGCTATCGAAAATCGAGCCGAATTTCACCACTGTTTTACTTGGAATATAAATTTCAAAACTGTTTAGAGCCTTTGCATACCATTGGACAATGGACTAACTACTTCGTTTCTGATTGGTTGCTTCAAGATCATTCAACAGTTTTCCTAGATTAACAGAATTGCTTAATTCTGCTAAACATCATGAAGGAAACAATACAAGGAGTTGAATTAAAAGACTTGTCAAAGATTGTTGATCCTAGGTTCTATAATTCTTCGACGTCTAAGTGAAGCTGGGGAACAGCAAGCCCGAGGGAACCAGACAGGCTTTAGACCCGGCCACAGGTGTATCGACCAAATATTGACACTGGGCCAGGTTTTGGAACACAAACACGCTTACCGACGCCCGACAATAGCCGTATTTCTCGACCTGAAGGCAGCATTCGACTTCGTTGATCGAGAAGTCTTATGGCAATGTCTCTAACTGAAAGGCATGCCGAGTAACTACATCACCTTATTGAAGTCGCTCTACTCGAACACTTGTGGTTGTGTCACAACCTATGGTGAGATGCTCAGGGAGCTATCGACTGCTCATCGACTGGTGTCCGTCAAGGTTGCCCACTGTCTCCATCCTTGTTCAATTTTATCTTAGATATTCTTATGGAGGTCTCCCTGTCATCACCTGACTGACTACATAGAGGTTAGTCTAATCGTAGGAGAACTTTCAGTTGACCTAGAATATTCAGATGACATAGTCCTGTTAGGTAAAGACGTTGACAAGATGCAGAGTCTTGTAAACACTTTGAGTGGTAATTTGAGAATGTTTGGGATGCATTTGTCACCTCCCAAATTCAAGTTGTTGCTCTAGGATTGATTTTCAAGGGTTCCACGGCTAACAATGTAGTGACTGAGTGTGTCGACTACTTCACTTACCTGGAAACCAGGATCAGACCTGGTGCATTGATCAGTGGCCGATGAAATCTCAGCCTGGATACAAAAGGCTAGGCTGGCTTTTGCCAACTAAGGCTAACTATGGCGTCAACGTGATATCCGATTGTGCATTAACAGTCGCATGTACTGCACACCAGTCCACTCTGTTCTACTATATGGCTGTGAAATACGGCCATTGAAAGTGGAAGACATGAGAAGGCTGGCTTCAAGTGTTTGACCACCATTGCCTTCGTAGTATAGGCCGTATCCCGTGGTACCTCCACGTGAGTAATGCAGACGTCAGGTATAGAGTTTTAGGGAGAAGAGGTAAATTAGTTGGTGAGGTTATGAACCTTTATCGAGTGAGATAGCTAGCTGGGAAATGTGTTGCATATGCCTGTCGCTGATTCCCTCGTCACACAATGTTGGATAAAGTAGGTCCAGGCTGGAAAAGGGCTCGAATAGGCGAGCAGACTGAAACACAGCACGAGTGTATGAAGTCTTTGACTGTTGTTTTGAGTGATGTATGGCGATGCAGACTAGCTGATTGTGGTCGGTGGGACAAGAGGAACCAGTGGCTGGAGAGTGACTCTAGGTGATGACATGGATGAGAACCGATATCAGTGGGGCAGATGTATGCACACACATACACATTATCTTCATCTTGACGACACTATACCGAATCTCACCATTTTCGGACCGTTACTCAGTAATGCCTGGTCCTATGTTGATATTGATAATGATGGTGACAGTTGGGTGGGTGGGATACAATTACTGCACTTAAGTCCAATATAATTAGGTGGAGAGAGGGTGAGATTGATTATTGAATCTTTGTTCATCGAACCAACACCCACCCCAACACATGCAATAAGGATGAAGTAACACCCGCGTATATCAGAGTTATGGAAATGTTATCAACAATATTGTATCACTGTGTATATTAATAGTGCAGACGATAATGATGAAGTGAAACATTTTAGCCTTTGTTTACGTAAGTAGAATTAATTTTGAAGAAGGCTATTTGGTGGTTGGTTACATTATGACTTGACTCAAGTTTATGAAGTCTCTAGCTTTTTATCTATGGTAAATAAATTGTCCAACTGAAATTTGAAATTCTATATACCATAGCTAGTTAGCCATACCTTCCCTTATCTCCACAGGTAATAGTGTTCCGATTCACGGAACTACGTAGCATCTTGGTATACTTTTATGCTTCATGCTATTGTAAGTCTTCATGGTGGCCTGCTTGAACCTTGAGCCACCAAATTTATTCATCGAAAGTTTTTTATCAAATTCTTTTCCTTTCAATTTGTTTTAATCATTTAAGTATATCCCTTGAACGTGTCATATACTCTTACACATTTTTAAACTGTTTCCAACTCTCCATTTCTCGAATCCATTACAAAGCAGACAAAAAATGTTACGTTATATGGAAATCCATTTTATGCTGTGAAAAATTACATTATATTACTTACTATCCGTCAGATGTTTAGCTTCAGTTACAGATTTTTATACCGTCTAAATAAAGTGCCACCACCACTACCAAAATTACGCTTGCATTTCTGTTGACTGGATGCTTATGGAGAACCAGCTGGCTATTTCAAATTAATACCTTGAATACTGTTATTATTATTATTATTATTATCGACTTCAACCTTATAATACTTTACTTTTATATAATGTCAAAGGATTTTATCACAGAAAAGTTTCACAGAATATTTAAAGAAGACAGAACATGAAAAATTTAATGAGTTGATTGATCTACTGTTAAATGTAAGTTAAAAATGTTACTTTTAATAGTTCAGTGTATGTTCTATGCTGAATATTATCAAAGGTTTTGTAACATTATAACTTAACTATGCTGGTAATTATAGCTTATTGTTCATTGTACTCAATTTTCAATCATTGGATAATGCATGTTTTGACTCTAATCTATTTAGACAATTGATATGAATCGGAAAATTGACTGACTGATTAACAAAAACAACGTAGAACTTTGCACACAAATACATCGGTTCAAGTTGTCATACTTCATAGTAGTACACAAAGAACATGTGGATAGAAAAAGGAGTGATATAAAATTAGATGAAGTAACCAACTACTACTTGTCACAAATTCATGAATAACAAATGGATCGTAGGTATGAGATTTAGATTCGATGAATGTCTTTCTGGAAAAGCATAGAAAACACCAACGTCATTGGAAACTTTACTTTTTGTACATATTTTAACTTCACAATAAGCATTCTGTCGTTTTTAACGCCTCTTTTTGTCTTCATGGAACAGCAACCTTCAAAGATGAAGCTTTAGGTTATAACCAATGGATATATCAGTTCTACATTACTTAGGTTTTTCATATACATATCAGACAGAAACCGTTGATCGCAGATCCTACGTGACATCGATCAAAACTGACTTTGTTGAGACAGCTGTAATCAATCCTCATTATCGGTGAAATTCTGAGCATTTTAAAATTCTTCATTTTAAGATTATTCTACTTCTACTAGATGATCATTGAAGATAAAATGAAAATCTGGATTCGAACCAGCGACCATCAGGTTTCCGACTCGATGTTCTACCAACTGAACTACAAAGTTCAACACTACTGACCAGAATTTTATTTCACTTCATCAATTACCGAGGGTTTTACCCAACTACCATGTGAATTCGTGATGCTTTACTACCGCTTGGTTGTATTCGCACTGGCTGCCCACCAGTCAGGACTTTTCATTCTAATCCAAATCTAAATGAATTAGGGTGGAATAGCATCATATTGATTATCATTTGACTATCTGAGATAGCCATGGCTTGATCGGGCCGGTAACCCAGTGGTCACTGGTTCGAATCACTTTGCGGGCTAAATTTTCATTTCAACTTCAATCATCATCCAGTATAAATAGTAGTCTGCCAAACTACGGCTGCTATCTCAGATTACTAATATTTGTCACTTGGGTTCCTAGTGGAACATAGGACTTCAGTAGCACATCTCCATTCCACTCTTTTCTCTGCAAACTTTTGAACCTGGCTCCACGACAACCCACAAGCTCTCATTTCTTCCTCACATGATCTCCTCCATGTCACCCTCACCTCCACGCCTAACTCGTCGCCTCCCATCTAGGTTCCACCCGAGTGCCTTGCCTAGCGCGTGATGTCCCCAGTCGGTCTTCTCAGTGTATGCCCAATCCATCTCCACTTTCTTTGTCTGCATATTTGTTGGGTGATAGGTTCTTGGTTGGTTCTTTCCCACAGTTCCTTGTTGCTTATTCGTTCTGGCCATCTCAGCCTCAGTATCGAGCCAGCGTAGACAGCTGTTGATGAATGTCTGCAGTTTGTTGGAAATGTCTTTCGTAACGCGCCAAGTCTCTCAACCATATAGAAGCACTGACTTGACATTGGTGTTGAAAATCCGTATCTTATTCATTGTGCCGAGTGGAGTGCAGAAGATCTCAACACTGGTTTCAGGTTAATGAACGCCTGTCTTGCTGTCTTCCTGATCCTGGCTGGCTTTGACATCCTTGTCTGTGCCGCCTGTAGTTGAAACAGTGCTACCTAAATAGGTGAAAGAGGCTACTTCCTTT
Source organism: Heterobilharzia americana (assembly GCA_944470555.2). Taxonomy (NCBI): domain Eukaryota; kingdom Metazoa; phylum Platyhelminthes; class Trematoda; order Strigeidida; family Schistosomatidae; genus Heterobilharzia; species Heterobilharzia americana. The sequence continues at coordinate 62,102,727 of OX104129.1, read as the reverse complement.
AGGTTTCTCCGGTTAATGGTGATTGATGCTTGTTGTTGTTGGTGGTTGGCTATCTTCATCACCTCTGTCTTCTCCACGTTCACTTGAAGTCCCATCTTCCTTCGCCGCCCTGCCTCTTCTGTCAACTTGTTAGTTTTCGCCTGTAGATCCTAAAGTTCGTGTGAAGTTAGACACAAGTCATTGGCGAAATCCAAATCCTCTTCTGGGTTGTTTTCTTCGGTCCAGCGTATCCATCTCTTCTCGCTCCTCACAGTTTGTTGCATAATCTAGTCCACTGTAACCAGGAATATCATCGATGATAGTAGATAGGCTTGTTTGACTCTTGTCTTCACTTCAAAAGCATCACTGAGCTTTTCATTGTGAATTACTTGGTATGTGGAGTCTTCATATAGCTGTTGAATGAGATTAATAGTCAAATGATGTTCTATTTCTGTTAATTTTTTCTTCATTTTGTGCGATAGAGGTTTTTTTTTTTACAAAGTGAAGTGTTACTTCCTTGTTCAAGGTTCTTCACTGCCTTGTCTGTCTCTGTTCTAGCTACTTATGTATTCAGTATTGCTTAATTCATTCTGAAAGAAAATGTAGATCTATTTTTGTTCTGATCTTCCTTTTTATCTTTGTCTAGTTCATATGATATTTTCCTTTTCATTGCACTTTATTTTCTGATTATTTATTATCTGATAGAAATTCCTTCAATACATGAGTATTCATTCGATTGATCAACTTCAATTATTCATTCCGACTGGATTTCATTGTATTGCTTAGTAGTGTAGATTACTTTTTCATATGATATAAGTGATTGCCTATATTTTTTTTATAATTAGATTTTAGTATTTAAGCAAGTGAACAATATGTAAGTGTGCTTACGTAATTTGTGTAAATGTTAACTTCTTATATTGGCTTAATGCCAATATAGTTGAATATTAACAATACTTTCTCATTGTAAGTTAGTTGTCTGAACCTTTAAATTTACTAATTAATATCAACTAAAGTTAGAATCTTTTTTCAAAAATAACATTTTGTATTATCTCATTGTTGAATAGACCTATTTGATCGGTCTTTATTCATCATCATCACTATCAACCCCAGGACCAGGCATTACTACATAGCGGTCCAAGTTGCCACACCTCACATCACTTAAACAAGTAAAGAGGCAGTGAACTGGAAGATGAAGATAAGAAAATTCAGTCAAAGGAAATATCAAGTATGAAAAGAAAGAAAGGAAGAATGAGAAAATGGTGAGATTAGGTATAGTGTCAAGATGAAGATAATGTGTATGTGTATGCATACATCTGAGCCACTGATATCGGTTCTCATCCATGTCATCACCTAGAGTCACTCTCCAACCACTCATTTCTCTTGTCCAGTGGACCCCAACCAGCTAGTCTGCCTCGACCCACATGGCTCAAACCAACAGTCAAACACTTCATACATTGGTGCCGTGTTTCAGTCTGCCCCCCTACCCGAGCCTTTTTCCAGCCTGAACCTACTTCGACCAACATTGTGTGACAGGGTTGACGGTGACTTGGCATACACAACGTATATAGAAGCCAGTTCACAACCGTGTCAACAGATTTGCCTCTTCTCCCTGTAACTCTATACCTGAGTAGTGCGTTATTCAACTGGTGACACCACGGAATACGGTCTATACTATGAAGCCAGCCTTCTCACGTCTTCAACCCTTAATGGCCATGTCTCTATTGGTATATAGTCTACTGAGTGGATGACTCGATACTGCCTGCGTATCAATTTTATATGATTGATGGGTACTGACTAGCAATAAAATCCAGGAAGTCGTCAGCTGGTTGTGCCTGGTTCCTTGTGAGCGATGTTGTTCCCACTAAGACTCGAACTGAGCAATGATCGTTACAAATGTCAGAGTGTTATACATTAGGTGAATAAGTCATAATAACCACTTCTTGTGTGACCGATGTAGTTTTTGTGTTGTTACTTGTCCTAGATTCCATTGTTAGCTACTGTTCATCATTCATTACCTTTTCTATTAACCCAAATGATTATTTATACCATTTGTTAGCGTTAGAATAAGATACCTGAACCAAATTCATAATACTCTCTACGTAGTATGACTGTTGGATACTCCCTTTGCGCATGTACTTACTGAGGTCAAAATATGATTAGACTAACTTTACATTATAGTTTCACTTTAATCCAACATGGCTAATTGTGTTATACTTTCACTTATTTCAATGTAGCCTTCCAACTAAACTAAACACTAATTGCGATCCCGAAAATATTGAAAGAGAAAATTTTAGATTCTAAAAAATATTCTGATTGGAAATGGATTCCCACAGTCTTTCATAGATAAAAATATCAAGTCAAAACTTCACAGAAAGAACCTCTTCTAAACTGTGAGAAAACAAATACCTAATACGGATCAACATTTCAAAGGTGGTTCCGCCGCTGACATTCTAAAAAGGACGATATCAAACCCAAGGAACAGACTTTCATATCTGGCAACTTCGATATGTTTACATCAATTCACCTGCTATTGTGAAGCCAGAAATATAGGTCATTCGAAGCAGCTATTATCTATTATAGTTCCAAAAAGGTAAACGAGATCAATTATAATTTTATTATCATTCCTATGAGTTCCTAATGGTACACAGGGCTTCACTTACACGTCACTATTTCGTTCTCTTCTCTGCAGTCTTTTCAACTTGGCTCCACAGTTACCCACAACCTTTCGTTTCTTCCTCACACGATCTCCTACACGTCACCCTCGGGTCGGACGCCCAAGTCATCGTTTCCCATGCGGGTTCCACTCCACAGCCTGACGCGTAATGTCACCAAACCGTCTCCTCAGTCTATGTCCAATCCAATCTAGATCATCTCCACTTTCTTCCTCTGCATACACGTTGGGCGATAGGTTGTTGATTGGTTCGTTGTCAGCCGGAGTTCCTTGTTGCTTATTCTCATTTTTCTGGCCATCTGATCGATCTTCAGTATCGACTGAGTGTAGGCAGCAGCTGTTCATGTAGTATGCGTGCAGTTTGTTGGAAATGATTTTCGTAACACGCCGTCAAGTCTCTCAACCATCACATAGAAGCACTGACTTGACTAACGTTAGTGTCGAAAATTTGGATCTTCCTCACGCTTTATGCTGAGTGGAGTGCAGTGCAGTAGATTTCCACACTGATTTCAGATTAGTGAAAGAGGCCCTCCCTTTCTGTCGTTCCGATCCTGGCTTCGACATCCTCATCTGTGCCGCCGAATGTAGTCGAGAGGATGCTGCCTGGGTAGAGAGGTAGGTGAGAGAGACAACCTCGTTTATATTTCTCCCACTGATGGTGATTGGTGCTTGTTGTTGTTGGTTGGGTATCTTCACCACCTGTCTCCACTACGTTCACCTGAAGTTGCGTCTTCCTTCGCTGCCTCACCTCGCTTCTTCCACCAACTTGTTAATTTTCGCCTGTAGATCTTCTGGTTTGTGCAACAAGATATTAGATATAGATCATCATTGGTGAAATCCAAATCTTCTTCGGGGGTCTTTTCATCAGTCCAACCAGCGTATGCTCCTCTCCTCGCTCCTCACAACTGTCTGTTGCGTGATCCAGTCCAGTGGTTCACAATCAGGAAGATAATTGGAGATAGTAGGCGGCAACTTCGTGTTACTCTTGTCTTCAATCCAAAGGGCATCAATGAACTTTCCATTGTGAATCACTTGGTGTGTAGTATCCTCATATAGCATAGCATACAGCTGTTGATTGAGGTTGATAGATGTTTGTGGCAGTGAAACCCTAGTGCTGAAGTAGCTACCTGCCAAATTACTTCTCAGTGCTATTAAAAGCCTTTTCGAACTCAATGAAGTTCAGGTAAAAATCCCGTTGATGAGTAGATTAAAGAGAAATCATATAACTGAACATGTCATGAACATAGATCACTGTGTCTCAAGAACTTCTAGATTCAAATTGATTTGTAAATTGAAATGAAACCATCCAAAATTTTTATAACTTCGTATTTTCTGCCTCTTTGAAAGTCTCGCCATCCATAAGAAGATGCTTGAGCTTTGTACGCAAAAAAAAAACTGTACACCTTTTTTCTCTTCGCTTGTTTACTCTTCATATAATCCTAGTCATATCCTGATTAACTTTCACTACTCATCACACTTTTCAGTCAGCGCATGTACTAAAAATATTGATCTTTATATGTCCAATAAATCACTTTTAATTATCATACCCGGATACATGAAAAAAAAGTGTAAAAATTCGCGACTGTACAGTTATGAGGATGTGAAATCATTGAATAAGACTTTTTTTTATCTAAATTATTTGTTCTTCATTTATGTCATGATGGGATTCTTTTGCTATCGAATATGAATTTTAATTCATTAGATAGTAACTGGTATAATTGAAAAATCTCAAACGTTTACCTAAATATATCGATTAAGTTTCCGATCACTAAACAATATATTGTAATTTTTTTGTATCTGACACTAGATATTATCAGTTTTAAACATGAATCTTATGCCTGTTGGCATTAACTACCAAGGAATATTTAAAATCCTTAGGGATGCTAACGTTTCCTGGTAGATTTAAACTTTTATCACTTCTGTATCAATGAGTAGATATTTTATCACAAAAACTATTTCCCTTACTATTGACTGTCTACATGATTTAATTCTAAGGTTTCTTAGGAACTGAATCCTTATGTTTAACATTACTTATCTATAATAAGCGTAGAGATAATGATGATGATGATAATAAAAATAACACATCAACTATCAAAAAGATTTCCTTTTTGAAATGGTGAAGAATATTTACAGCTTAGATGGTTAGTCTTGCTGGTATTGTGTTCTCTCTGATCTAGGTTGTTTAGTCGTGAAGCTTTCATCGTCTTTCTAGACAACACATTCACCACTAACTTAAGTAGTGCTATTAGCAACATTCAATAGTGAAAGGTCAGTTGGAATAAATATATTTTGTTGTACATTCTCATTAGGAAATAAAAATAAGAACAAGGCATATATTCGCAGAGAAGAAGCATTTCTATTCAACGACTTCATTATCAAACTGTACAGTCGTACTTCTACTCGGTAAAATGACAGATCATCTGCACTAAGAAGAGTTTCTCAGTCAATATACAAAATATTCAATAGATTTAGGTGATGGTGGCAGTATTTGTTCAAGTGGAAGAAATAGAAAATGGGTCACTGTGTATAAGGAACTCAAATGATAACAAGTGATGAGATAATAAGAGATAAGCGCTGTCAAAGGCTTGTAAAACAGTGATAATTAAGCTGAACAAAGCGAAATAGGTCAATGAATAAGGAGTGAATTGATACTAAATTGTAGTGAAGTATGGGTCAAGTGTTGTCAATGAAGTGAAAATTGGTGATAATAATGATAATAGAAGAGAAGTATACCAAAGTGAAGTGTAGTGAAATGAAATTGACAAGGCCAAGGTAGAGAATGTGGTTTCACAAAATGTTTTTGAATGCAAAGTTTCGATTATTATTCATGCATAGCTAATGCTTCAGCTTTATGAATAAGTGGTGAAAATGTAAACCTTTGGAGTAGTTCAATTCAGCTTTGTAAATTACTTTAAAGGATGAATCTAGAGGTGCTGAATGACCTAACTCAACTAGGTATTCAAATATGAATGAAGTTGTTATTCTTCTCTCGTCTTTGGTAAGTCAAACTGGGTAATGTGCAAAAACACGTTTTCGGAGGATCCGCTCACAACGTTCAATATAGTCAGCTGAACAGGGGTATGTGAATTTGTAGATACACATAGATGTGGACATAAGTGAAAGCCTATCCATCACGCATTGACGAATCAGATGGCGGCTGGAGAATATCAATCTCAGTCTAGCAGCATAGAAGCTACTATTGATACACTTTGACAGACGATTTTTCAGCACTTCAGCTCTGGTGCCTCCTTCGAATTCCAAATTCATGGTTAAGATTTTCTTGAACACAATGACTGAATGAGATTCCTTTTACAACTAAGAGGTACCCAACTACTGAAATTAGTGAACTGGTTGGTCCAAGTTAGTTTTCGATAGGCTGACCTTTGAATCAAGCCATCATTCCTTCTCTTTAACGTTACGTCTAGAAAGTGGAACGTTGAGTTTAACTCTTCCTCTACAGTGAATTAAGTGGGCGGGTGACAATCATTGAAACGTCTTAGCAGCTCGTTCACTGAACATCTTTCGTCACAAATCAGAAAAGTATTATCAATGTACCTTCTATACAAAGTTCCAGAATTATTTCTTTAAGGGGTCCGTTCTCGGACTTTGCCAAGATATCAGCCAGGACAGGGCCTAGTGGACAGAACCCATTGCGACTCCATCCGTCGGAATATAAATTACATAATTGAGTTTAAACTGTACATTAAACCTACATCATAATATCAGTTCTTTTTTTAGTACCAATACCTGACATTTTACCTAGTAGAAATACGACTGTATAGCTTGATAATGAAGTTGTTGAGAGGAAATATTTCTTCTTCACAGATACATATCTTGTTTTTATTGAATTAGTTGGAATCATGTAAAACCGTTGTGTTTAGGTAGTTTTACATAGGACAAACCTCCTTTACGTAGTTGCGAAAAATATAAATATTTGTCTACAGAAAGACTGGGCATCAATACAGAGGTAAATACAGGTATTCACTATGGACTGACATCATTTGGAGGGGACATTGGACGCCTGGGAGCACTGGACAGCTGTTTCGTCCCAATAGTATAGGACTCCTCAGTAGTGCGCACCTATGATCCCGCCCGACCAGGGACCATAATATTCTGACCCAAATGTAACAAACTGGCTATGGAACCTGAATATTCTGAGTCATTCAGTCACTCCATGATGAATACTAGCTTGAAAAACCATTAAATCCCCAAAAACATACAAATTTAAAATATTTCATTCTTCATTCACATACTACTGATATCAATTATTCAGTATTAGTCGGGACGCTTGTAAATTTTTGTATTGTTTTCACGAACACAGAAGTGATCGATTATGAATCAACCAGTTACCAAGATAATAGCTTTTCTGTAGAAGGATATGAAAGAATAGAAAAAAAACTAAGCTTTAGTGATGGCCAATTACGTTCAAGTATGCTTTGACCAATCAGAATCATCTATATGAAGGACAACGTAATCATTCAGAAAAACTGTAATTTACTTACAATTTGAAAAGCTGTTTCACTTGAGAAATAAAAATACCTAGATTTTAATTAAGTTTATCATCTTTCAAACTATACCACTGTCTGCATTATCACTAATCCAAGTGAGATAATATCACTTATATGATATTAGGATCAAGAAAGTGTTTCTTGTGAACAATATCTTGATGGGGACAACCCATTTCAGGTAAGGGGGAATTTATATGACTTCTCAGCCTCTATGTTTGTTATAGTACCCATACGGAAGTGACCCAAAGCGATAGTTCATTCTTTAAAACGTCACTTCCATGTGTGTCAAACAATTCATCTGCTGCAATGGAGATGGCTACTTAGGCTGCATTAATAGAGTTCTAGCACAACGCATCTCCGAACACTATCCTGTATGGCTGTGTATTCAGCGAAGAGGACTCTTTTTAACGAATTTATCTTGAAGCTGTACTCAATGATGAAAGGAAATACATCAGGAGTTCTATCCTTGAACATTTTATTGATTCCAACCATTCAACTGACTGAAACAATGATTTTAAGGTTGTCCATAGAATTAATTCAAACACCTCACGCTTCCTCCGTGTTCAGCTTATAAAAACAGCAGAAGCCTTGGCTATCCATAAACTGAAGCCTGATTTTTGTGTTCATAAGAAGCATGTAGAGTCTTTATTTCTACCTTGGCCTTAACTTATTTTAGTCCTGGTCCGCTTCGTTCCCATTTTTCGTTTTCCAACCCCCTTTTTTGTCAGATTAATCTTTGTACTCTTATATAGTCATTACAACTTTATTTTCATATTTAATTGCCTCATTTGATCTTCCTGATAATTGAAACTTTTAAAAAAACATTCTCAATTTACTCCATTTGACTTGATTCATTCATATTACCTAATCTTTTGATTGTTTATTAATGTTTTCACCCTCTTTTTAATCTATACGAACCTCATAAACGATCTAAAAGTTTTACGTAACCCCTTTTTCCTGTCATTCGACCTTCACGACATCAGCTAGCAACATTATAATTATATTTCTGAGATGAATGGAAATTTTTATTTCAGAGGTAGTAATCATCATGGACTGACATCAGTTGGGGAACCATTGGAAATCTGGGAGCACTAGACAGGTGTTTCGTCCTAGTATGGGACTCCTCGGCAATACACTACCTACTATCCGGCTAGGGATCTAACTCAGGACCTTCTGATCGCACAGCAAACGCGTTAACCATTCAGCCACTGGGTTGGTTTACAGTGGTTCACAGTTTCTAACTTCTGTCAATTCACAATACAGCACAACTACCACCCAAGGTCTTCAGTTGGCATCCGCTTCACTTCTGACTGGTTGACCACACAGGTTAAGGCTTCTCATTAGAACTTGGTGGTATCCATCTGCAGGTAAGTCACTAATGACAACAATACAGTAATATGTTTTGGAGATGAGTTGAAAAATACTAAGTCATCAACTAGAAACATAATTACTACTATAACACCATTAATAATGATGTTCCAAGCCCCCCCCTCCCCCATTATCTAAGTAAAATCTTCCTCATGAATTAGTCTTTACATATCAGATACATACACACGAATGTACAGCTTGAGAATAAATTCGTTGAAAAGAGTCCTCTTACTGATGGGTACATAATGTATTATCACTACAATGACATACCTTGTGAAACCCTTAAAAAAGGAAACCTGAGTCTTTGCAAGAACTGGCGCAGAATCATCCTCCCGTCTCTGTCCACACCAAAGAAATATTAAGCCACATCATCCTGGAGACACCAAAAAATGCTCTCCATTCAAAATTACGACAAAAACAGGCTGGCTGACTCACTGACTGACTTCAGGAAGAACAAATCATGTCCACATCAAATTACAACACCACATCACGCTACACATCATCATCATCATCATAGAACAAACCACAGAATAGCAGTCAACGGCATCCCAACCACAAATTCACACACTTCGAAAACACTTCCAACAGCGTCAATCAAGAAGTAGTTTGGCAGGCAGATGCTTCAACACTATGGTTTCACTGAAAAAAAAAACAGCTGTATCAACTTCATTCAACAGCTATATGCTATGCTATATGAGAAGAATGCTACATAACAAGTCATTCACAATGCAAAGCTCAATGACACCTTCAACGTGAAGACAGCAGTAAGACAAAGTTACCGCCTACTATCACCCATCATCTTCCTGATTGTCGTCCACGGGATCATCCAACAAACCATCAACAGCGAGAAGATCGCCATACGCTGTTTGACTAATGAAAATACCCTACACAATTCCGATTTCGCCAATCTGCATTTATATCTAATCTCCCACCAGCTCAAACATCTATAGGCAAAAACCAACAAGTTGACATAAGAGGCAGCGAAGACGGGACTTCAGGTGAATGTAGAGAAGACAGAGGGAAGGAAATACATAACCACCACCACCACCACCACAAAAAACAACAAGCACCAATCACCATCAACGGTACAAACCTAAAGGAAGTAGTCTCTTTCACCTAACTCTGTACCCAGGCAGCATCGTCTCAACTACAGGCGACACAGGCACAGACGACGATGTCGAAACCAGGATCTGGAAGACAGTAAGATAAACTTTCAATAATCTGAAACCAGTGTGCAGATCTACTGTACTCCACTCCATTCCACTCAGCATAAAGTGTGAACAACATCCAGATTTTCAACACCAACGTCAGTCAAGTCAGTGCTGCTAAATGGTTCAGAAAGCATTTCCAACAAACTACAGACATTCTTCAACAGCTGTCGCCTACGCTCGCTCGATAATGAAGCTCAGATGTGATGGCCAGAAAGAACAAGCAACAAAGAAGAAAGTGGAGATAGACTGGGCATACACTGATGAAACAATTCGGAGACATCGCGCGCCAGGCCAGGTACTCAAGTGAAATCGAAATGGGAAACGACAAGTTGGCGTCTGAGCCGAGGGTGACGTGGAGATAATGTGAGGAAGAAATGAAAGCTTGTGGGCAGTGGTAGAGCCAGGTTGAAAAGACTGCAGAGAAGAGAGTGAAATGGCGATTTGCTACTGAAGCCCTATTTCGCGCTGGGAACCCAAAGGAAAAATAATAATAAAACAAGGCAAAAGTCACGGGACTGAAGCAATGTACAAAGGTCGTTTTCATGTCTGAAGCTAAAACTAACTAGCTGACATTTGGAGGGACTGAGTGTCCGGTCATTTAACGAAGACCAGTAACTAATTTCGTCTAAGAAGTTAGTAAATTGAAAACAATCAGAAGAGGAGATGATCAGCATGGATACTACCAGGTCATCGGCATACCTAACAAAGTTAGCTTTAGTTGAGGTTAGTATGTCATGCAAACGAAAGAGAGAAAGAAAGACACACCGGCTTCACTAAGCAGCGAAGTATAGCGTTTCCCTCTTCTCACAGAAAAATATGAATCAAGCCTCTTAACAATCCAGAACTCAATCTGAGTACTGGCAAGCTTGTTTACTAAGACGGGTCTAGGGATACAGTCGAAGGCAGAAGTATAATCCAAGAAGGTAGATCTAACACACTTAGCATTTTTGTCCACACTGGCAATAACATTATGATGTAAAACAACAAGACACTCCTTCTGGGTTTGTAGGCAAACTGATTTGAATCTGTAAAATCCTACAATGGAGGTCTAAGTGCACGAAGTAACAGTTTTTTCATTGTTTTTAGGAATAATGAGGTAACTGTAATCGGTCAAAACTTCACTTTTGCTCCAGCAGATGTGGACTTAGGTACCGAAACTATTTAAATTTCTTTTCAGGCAGTTAGTACGTCGTTTCTAGCAAAAGATTCATTAAAAATGTTTGTGAGTCGATGGCATAGAATATCAGCCAGTATATTTCGTGAAAAGGATACATTGGCATACTATCTAGTCTGGAGCATTTTGCGGATGTTAATGACTTTAGGCATTTGAATATATCTGTTTCATTGAATTTAGGAAAATTGTATTCTGTTATACGTGAAGAACTAGATCAGATAACATTTACGGATTCTGAGGGGGTTGTGGAGATTTGGAAATATTTCAAGTTGTTATTCATCGAAGACTGACATCAGTTGGAGGAACAAAGGAAACCTGGGAGCACTGGACAGCTGTTTCGTCCTAGTATGGGACTCCTCAACAGTGCGCACCCACGACCCCACCAGTCTTCGATGAATAACAACTTGAAATATTTCCAAATCTCCACAACCCCTCAAAATTTAATTTACGGATTCACGTATGAATAACTCATTTAATGTACGCACGTTGTCGCAGGTTCATTTCTGAGTTTTCTCTCGCCACCAATATCATTAAAGTCTCCATATACTAGTAAGGTTTTTACATGACATTAGACTTAAGCGTTTGATTACAGACTTAATCAGTCAGATAAGTCGTTCAAAACCAGAATTTACCTTCGACTTTTACAGATTTTTTTCTTTTCTTTTTCTCTTCGTAGCATTTTTAATAGAAGAGAAAAAAATCCGTGAAACCTTAAAAAATTATTTCAGCTGAGCAACGAATATCTAAGTGATATTTAAGTTAGCATAGAATAGCATCAGTAATGTTATCTAGAGCATCATTTTTAAATACTTCCCAATCTGTGTTCTATAACATGCATCTGAGTCTATGCATGTTGTCGTATGTAAAAAACCTATGGATTTTCTTCTTAGATTGGCATGTATAAGTATTTTCCTGAAATTTGCCATATATTTTTGGCAGAACACGTATAATACAGTGATCTGAGCTCAGTAATGGTGCAAGCTTCCGAGTTTCATATGCTCCAGGTTCATTGACAAAGACCAAGTCTAATGTGGCATTAGAACAAGTTGGAAAATGGACTAGGTTACTGTGATCAAAGGAATACAGGAAGCCGTAATCACCGCAGATAATGAACAAGACATTATCGGAACAGCAAATTCTGTGAATTTGTCAGCGAATCTAGATAATTCAGAACACCTGCAACCAGGAGTGACATAAACATTAGTGATCTAAATAAATTCTTATTTATCAAAGTGTTTCAGACGACACTGAACAGTCATACAGTCTATATAGTTATTTCATTATTATTTGTCCTTTGAGTTCCTGGTAAAACATACCGCTTCAGTAGCAAGTCACGATTTCACTCTCTTTTCTGCAGTCTTTTCAGCCTGGCTCTATAACTGTCCAGAAGCTCTCACTTCTTCTTAACACCATCTGTTCCATGTCATCCTCGCCTCGGACGCCCAACTCGTCGTTTCCCCCTTTGGATTCTACTCGACGACCTGGCGTGGCGCATGATGTATGTAGTTTGTTGGAAATGGTTTTCGTAACGCTCCGCCAACTCTTTCAACCACCAAATAGAAGCACTGACTTACTTGACTGATATTAGTGTTGAGTGGAGTGCAGTAGACCTCCACACTGATTTCAGATTAATGAAAGAAGGCCTATCTTACTGTTTTTCCGATCCTGACTTTGACGTTGTTAGAATAAGTGAAACATACATAATTCGATCAACACCACTGAGTGTTGATAGAGGTAGCTACACCTCCACTACACCGATCTTGGCGAAACAACTTAAAACGATTTTAAGAAACCAGATTGTCACCATATAGGTTATGGAACCAAGTTTTTTATTATATTATTACACAAGTATTACAATAAATATTAGAACATAGAAGGTATTTTAAATAGTCTATCTTATTAGGAATCTACAGTTCGAGCTGATTATTTCGAGCAGTCATTTAATGTGATTCGGTTCACTTTAAAGCGCACGGTCGTTTGTTAATTACATTTGTTAAATTCATAGCGGTAGGTTGATACGTTTTTAAAAGTTCGCATGAGTATTTCACATGATCCAAGGTCATATTTGGATAGATTAAAACAAATAAAAACAGAGTAAACTTGATGCAATATATAAGATGGAAAGATTTGGCAGCCCAAGGTTTAAGCAGGTAGCTATAAACCAATTACTTCGATTCATCGTTAATATTATTACTCAATAGAACAGTCAAGTTAGGTAAAAAAAAAAACGCTTACCATTGTTAGATTAAAATTCAGAACAACTGCTGATATATACAAATCACCAACTTATCTCCTAAATGTTTTATAAACAGATAACAGAATTATACAACACAATACAATAAAACTATAATAATGATAGGAAAGCAAAGGGGAAAAAAAGAACATCAACACTCCCAAAATATGTATATACACCGTCATTATTACACAAAGCATTTATCATGATAAAAGAGAAACTAGAATTTTTCGTTGATTAATTAATATTATGTCTACCACGTGGACGTCTACCTCTCCCACTCAATACTCGATTATCACCAGCACGACCGCCATTATTGCCTCGACGTCCTCTACCTGGTTGATATGATGATTGATTCATAAATTGAATATCATGAATCTGATTAGAATTCATAGTTTCAGAATTTGACTGTATACAATAAGGTTTTATCCGATCATGTGGAGCTACAGGTAACATATCCAAGGTAATCTAAATAACAAACCACAAAATAATAATAATACAATTGAAATGTACAGAAAACATAATGTACTCAGATAGCATACAATTTGTGGTGTTCAACACGAGTTCAAAAGAAACTGACAACACAAACTACCATATGAACTGATCTTACAAAAGAATAATTTTCTGGTTCAATTTGAAAAATGATTTACATATTGCACACTTCATGTTAACATTTATCATCACTGAAGCTGAAGAGTTTTTCAACTATTCAACTGTGGTGAGAATAAGATCCCCAATGAAAAGACAATAAAGTGTGATCTCTGTGAGACATAAGCATTAGAACTACTAATGAACAATATGAGTAGTAACAAACCACTTAAACTAATCTGTAGGTTTTACCAGACAGTTGAGACTAGTAATTTAGTTGGACAATTATTATTTATATATTGATTAACGTTTCCAGCAGAACTGACACCCTCACCCACCTACCAAATAGTTATAGGTCAGTGAATACAGAGACATACCTCAGTTTTCTCTAAATTACTGATATCTTAGTAGAGTCTACTGCCGTCTGTTCCGCTAAATGTTTGCGTTCTGCTATTCTGACTGACTCAGTGCACCTTCTTTATACGGTAACCCTATATAGAGGATTTCAATTCCCTCTCAAACAAGTTGAAATCACCACCAACATTACTACTCTCTCTTATCACTGTACAAATTCCTAAATATCAGAGAATAGTATGATGTCTTTCATTCCCATATTTTAACTCTTCGACTTACTAGTCAAACTCCTAGCCCGATTACTTTCATAGATGTAGAATGAGATGATGTGAAACCCAAGTATCTATTCCAGTGAGTTGGTTTCCTACAAACACTCGTATCAAAGCTTCCACCTTCTCTCCTCCCGATCGTCTAATCCAATATAGGAGTATATCACTCCATATTAGATTTGTTTATTTGATATATACAGCATACAGTGATACAGTATGATTTACCTAATGACAACGTTTCGAGCACAAATTATCGTCGCTCATAATCATATCAATGTGTAATCATACACCACTGTAGACATCTGATTTTTATAGTTATGTCACATATTCTGTGTTTTTTTTATTGGTGGTAAGAATCCTCCATATCTCTGGTACAGATGGGTGTTGTGTCATTTCTTTTACATATGTTGGATGTTGGTTGATTCGATGAACAAAGATTCAGTAATCAATCTCTACCTCGCTCTCTCCATCTAATTATATACGACTTGAGTACAGGGGTTTCATCGCATCTCATTGTGTAATTATGTGTTAATTAATGCATTCCAATAGGCGAGTCCTTTTTCCTAGATCATTGATCTTATTGAGAGCCATCATTCTATATTTAGCTGGATTCCTATGTTCCAATATTCTGACTGAACCCAAATGGCTAGTTTGATCTACGTACTTGACCTCACGGTGATTACATGTAATTTGATAGATTAGATTATTTTGCTTAATTAGTTCTATGGGATTCTTAAGTCAACTGGCAAAGCTTATCTCTCAGTGAGTTTGTAGGTTTCAGGATGTCACTCTAATTGCAGCCTAGTTGAGGATCTTACGTAAAGTTTCTGATGTGTCTTCTTTATATGGTAACACAATGGGGGCTATGAACTCCATTCTACTCGTGTTGTCGTTATTATTCGTACTCATGTTACTGTTATTTTGCTTCATTGAATCTATCGCATGCTTAAGCCAGTCGACAAAGCTTATCGCTGAGTGAGTTTGTATGTTGAAATGCTACCGTAATTCCAGCTTTGTTGAGGACCTTACGCAAAGCTTCTGATGTGTCTTCTTTATAGGGTAACACACTATGGAGGCTGTGACCTCCTTTCTACTCGTGTTATCACCATTATTCGTAATCGTGTTACTCTTATTGTTTCGTTTCTTGTATGTTCGTATGAATTTTTTAATAAACTGTGGGGGATAATTATCAACTATTAGCGCTTCTTTTAGGTGTTTCAATTCCTTGTTTAGGTCCTCGCACTGACTAGTCAGTTTTCTAGCTCCATCATTTAGACGTTTGACTAAATCTGCCTTAACTGACATGGATTGGATGAGATGACGTGAAGTCTAAATACCTGTTGGCATGTGTCAGTTTTCTGTAGATGGTATTATCTAAACCACTGTCCGTCCTTCGTTTTAGCCTATATTGGTAATTATTCTTCTTCATTTCCTACCTCATGATAGAATTGGATTTCACCTACCACTGAGTTTAAATATGCGAGGAAATTGTCAATATATCATGATTTTAATGCAGTAGGGAATGTGTCATCCACATATTGTTCCATATCAGAGGTGCACGATTGAACGTTTGTAAAAGCATGTTTTCCCGACTATCCGTAAATATATCTGCTACAATTGAGGATATTGGCGATCCGATTGCCACGCCTTCTGTTTTCCTGTATATTTCTCCTGAAACTTGAAGACTGTGGAGGTCAGGCACAACTGTATGCCTGATATGATTATGAGCAATGATAAATGATTAGTTATGATGGGCAGTGGCTAGCAGTGGAATCCAGGATGCGCATTTCGTCCTATTTGGGACTCGTCAGCTGGATGTACCTGCTTCCCAGTGAGTGATGTTGTTCCCAAATAGGACGAAATGCGCATCCTGGATTCCACTGCTAGCCACTACCCATCATTACTAAACATAGTTAAAAGACAGGCAATATCGAGGCATCCACATAGGAGCCCATATGCCAACAGAGACTGATCAATTCAGTCCAATCAACGACGGCGTAATACAAGCAATAACACTAATGATAAATGATGTTCGAAACGTCGTCATCAAGTAAATAATACTAGATCATTGTGTGTTATAAATCAAACAAACATATCTAATATGGAATTAAATTCTACCACAATGACCAAGTTTTACATCTTTATTAATCGGAGTAATTCTCCTTCTTCATTTTCTAATTCACAAGTGAATTGGATTGTGTACGAAATACTCTAGATATCTTCTAATTTCAACACAGCCAATATATCATCTAAATATGGCCATTATACTTTTCAAGTGGGTTGAAATGTTCTCAATTCTCCATAAATCTATCTGTTACAGTCTAGGATACTGGAGATCCTATCGGTGCTCCTTCACTTCATATGAAAAGGTTCACTAGTTAGTTCATTGAAACTGTTTTCCTGTAAATATAACCAATCCACTAAAAATTATTACAACTAATTTACACATGAGAATAGAACAGTAGCATATAACTGAAATGATGATGATATAAATGTGTATATCATCAGATTAAATGAAATGTTATCTAAATAACAAATTCTTGATAATCATTCATGATTCAGTGATTGACAAAGAAGACAAGAATGTTGAGTATAATTTGATAAATAAAATTCAGCTAAGCAACAAATTGTAATCTCTTTAGGTATCATCACTATTGTATAGGCAAATTTAATCATTTCCCTATCAAAACAAAAGACATTCGATAGACTTAAGTAAATAATATCGTCAAATACAATCATATAAACTTATAGCATGTGGATAATTGATGAATAGATGAGTGTAAACCGCATGAAAACACTATAGACGTGTTATGATTTGAAAATTGTTATGATTGCTAACGATAGATGGATATCGAGTGTCAATCACCAATATTCAATAAATTTTTAGTTGATTCCTGACCTCACTAATTTATGGAGAAGACATGATGGATGTGTAGAAACGCGTATTGTGGTCAAAAGACCATAGACTCAAAAACAAAGGAAAATATATCTAATATATATAGGCAGTTCGCAGTTTGAAATAATCTTCTTGATTGGCTGATCCATCGTCTGTCTTTCTAACTGAACACTTGATAGCAAAAGCCACATTTTGATTGGTCCCTCTCCAAACTAGTCATTTCTACTTATCCCCATATCACTTCCCTCTTCAAAAGAATATTATTTGGGGTCAGACTGGGCCACCCTGTCCTTTTTTTACATCTATCTAACCGGCTAAGAGGGAGTTTCACTTCTTTTACTGGGGAATCAGTACTCTTCTCGATATTCTTTCGGCGGGCAGTTACATGAGCATGAAAATGAACTATCAAGCCAAGAGATTTATCTACAGTGATATCTGGAGGGTGAATTTTGTACATGTTGTTCTGTGTATTGGTGACAAAAGCCATCCTTATGACCCATAGTATTACAGTCCCGGTGTCGATGTTCTTTAGGTGCACAAGATTTGACGAAGTGCCAGAAAGGCGATAAGGGTGTCTTCTTCGACGGTCGGTTGGTATCTCATGAATAAGTGGGCCGATAAACAGGCGGGATGAGTCCAAAGGGTGATGTGGAGGAAGGAGATGTCTGGCGAACTATATGTACTTCAGAACCAACCTGGCATCCAGATTGGTCTAAACTCGTATCATCCTCAAGGTTTCCCAATCGTTGATATTCTGCAGATATGTTATTTAGTATCTGGACTGTGGAATTGAAAGTGCGATCACGTGAGTTCTGCGGCAAAATCATGTTGCAGTATTAGTCTAGCTCAGATGCAGCAAGCTTTCGAAGTAGGAGATGTACCTAGCAGGAATCATCTTAGCCAGCGAAATTCACTTTGAAGTATTCTTCGTAACACCTCAACTAGGGCACTGAAAGTTTCATTAACAGCAGGATCGTAGTGAAATTTAGTGATGGTATTGGAGATGTCATCAAGTAAAAGAGCTATTAAAACCAACGTAGTGGATAAGGATTTCAGTAATAGCAATTTTGGATCAGGGTAGGATAAAACCAATGTACTCAAATGTCATATATTTACGTAGAGGGAGGTGAAGATTGATTACTGAATCTTTGTTCATCGAATCAACCAACACAACACCCATCTGTACCAGAGATATGGAGGATTCTTACCACCATTAAAAAAAACACAGAATATGAGGTGACATAACTATAAAAATCAGATGTCTACAGTGGTGTATGATTACACATTGATATGATTATGAGCGATGATAATTTGTGCTCGAAACGTTATCATCAAGTAATTCATACTGTATCACCGTATGCTGTATATATCAAATAAACAAATCTAATATGGATATTGATGATAGATCATGGCTAGCAGTGGAATCCAGTATGCGCACTTCGTTCTATTTGGCATTCGTCAGCTAGATGCACCTGCTTTCCAGTGTGATGTTGTTCCCACCGGGACCCGGACTCAGGAAGGATCGCTTCAAATAACAGGGAATTATCGAGCTAGCCACGATCCATCATTGATATAATTAAAACACAGGTAATATCGAGGCATCCGCACAGGATCTCATATGCCTAAAGAGACCGATGAAATCGGTCCAATCTACGACTGTATGGCATAAAAACAATTATACTAAATCTAATGTGAAATTAAATTCTAACACAGTGCCAAAGATTTCCACTTATATTAGTTGTTCATATTCTATATCAATCTAG
This sequence comes from Heterobilharzia americana, assembly GCA_944470555.2. Taxonomy (NCBI): domain Eukaryota; kingdom Metazoa; phylum Platyhelminthes; class Trematoda; order Strigeidida; family Schistosomatidae; genus Heterobilharzia; species Heterobilharzia americana. The sequence continues at coordinate 62,083,713 of OX104129.1, read as the reverse complement.
CCTAGATTTGTGTTTTTATAGTGGTCCAACTGGGCTATGAGACCCAATTGATGACGAGAATTTCCTATCTTCTTAGTTACTTACCCTCTCTCTATTCAATGTTCTTATTAAACTGATTGGAACAATCTCCTCTTCTGCAACTATTTCACCAGTATTGTCAGTATGTAAATAAGCGACAAGTACAACTTTTTCACTTGAACCACCATAATTAGATGAATTAAACTGTTGTAAAGAGAATGAACCAATTAATTGAGCTTCTTCATAATCACCAGATATATTCTGTGCTAGAATTGGACAACCAACAGGTAATTGATATGATCTTGATTTAGAATAAGAACTTTGTTGTGTAGACAATGATGATTCAACAATCAAATCATCTAATCGAGTTAATCCGGTTGATGGTCGACACGGAAGATCAACTGTACTACTGATTGCTGTTGCTGAGTGAAACTTGAAAAAAAAAGATCATATAAATTATTTTTAAAATAGAAATGAAATATCAAACAGAAATCAAAAATTCATAATTTTGCAGCTGGAGACAGGTTAATTTAACCTTGCCTGGTTAACTAGCTCACTAGTTACTAGCCAGTCCTAAGCCCAGATAAACAGTGAAGGTTTAGCATAGGGCTAGCAACCCTACCCCGTAAAACCAATCCTGAAACTAGTCAAAAAAATATCACCAGCAGCCCAGCCACAGAATAACCAGTGAACACAAGCCCTCCGACAAAACCTGAATTCCTGAACGCCATCAACTTACTAAAAGCAAGGAAAACAGCAGCACCTCCTCCTCCTCCTAAAGTACTGAAACAGACGCAGAGACAACAGCAGACAAGCTCACACCACTATTGCAGAAGGTTTGGATAGAAGGAAAGGTACCAGTCGATCGACTGGAAGAAGGGCAACCTTGTCTAACTACCAAAGAAGGGAGACTTAAGTCTTCGCAAGAACTGGCGCAGAATCATCCTCCCGTCTCTGTCCACACCAAAAGAAATATTAAGCCACATCATCCTGGAGACACCAAAAAATGCTCTCCATTCAAAATTACGACAAAAACAGGCTGGCTGACTCACTGACTGACTTCAGGAAGAACAAATCATGTCCACATCAAATTACAACACCACATCACGCTACACATCATCATCATCATCATAGAACAAACCACAGAATAGCAGTCAACGGCATCCCAACCACAAATTCACACACTTCGAAAACACTTCCAACAGCGTCAATCAAGAAGTAGTTTGGCAGGCAGATGCTTCAACACTATGGTTTCACTGAAAAAAAAAACAGCTGTATCAACTTCATTCAACAGCTATATGCTATGCTATATGAGAAGAATGCTACATAACAAGTCATTCACAATGCAAAGCTCAATGACACCTTCAACGTGAAGACAGCAGTAAGACAAAGTTACCGCCTACTATCACCCATCATCTTCCTGATTGTCGTCCACGGGATCATCCAACAAACCATCAACAGCGAGAAGATCGCCATACGCTGTTTGACTAATGAAAATACCCTACACAATTCCGATTTCGCCAATCTGCATTTATATCTAATCTCCCACCAGCTCAAACATCTATAGGCAAAAACCAACAAGTTGACATAAGAGGCAGCGAAGACGGGACTTCAGGTGAATGTAGAGAAGACAGAGGGAAGGAAATACATAACCACCACCACCACCACCACAAAAAACAACAAGCACCAATCACCATCAACGGTACAAACCTAAAGGAAGTAGTCTCTTTCACCTAACTCTGTACCCAGGCAGCATCGTCTCAACTACAGGCGACACAGGCACAGACGACGATGTCGAAACCAGGATCTGGAAGACAGTAAGATAAACTTTCAATAATCTGAAACCAGTGTGCAGATCTACTGTACTCCACTCCATTCCACTCAGCATAAAGTGTGAACAACATCCGGATTTTCAACACTAATTTCAGTCAGGCCAGTCACTGTTTCTATGTGATGGTTGAGAGACTTGATGCGTTACGCAACGCATTTCCAACAAACTATAGACATTCATCAACAACTACTTGCGCTCAATACTCAAAATCAGGTGGCCACAATGATAAGAATAAGCAAAGAGGGAATCACTCTGGCTGGCGACGAACCTACCAACAACCTATCAACCAACAAATAAGCAGAAGAAACTGGAGATGGATTGGATTGGACATAGACTGAGAAGACAGTTTGGTGACATCAGGCGCCAGGCCAGGCAAGGCCGTCGAGTGGAATCCAACGACGAAACGACGAGTTGGGCGTCCGAGTCAAGGGTAACATGGAGGAGACCATGTGAGGAAGAAACGATAGCTTGTGGGCAGTGGTGGTGCAAGGCTGAAAAGACTGCAGAGAAGAGAGTGAAATGGCGACGTGCTACTGAAGCCCTATGTTCTACTAGGAACCCGAGGGACAAATATTAATAAATAAAATACAGGTTGATTTAACTTGATGTATATTACAACGATTGCCTTCATATTTTTAGACGTGACCTAATCAAGACGTGACACCAGTTGATGAAGTCTCTCACAGTTGATATGGGTCGTGCAGAGAGATAGAGAATACTTGGACGGGTTCCTCGAGACGAAAGAAATCAGTGGTTGAAGACTTTTGGTAACAGCTGAGTGTCGGTCATAACGGCGCTAAAGTATTCACTTCTTGAATATTCACACTAACCGTTAACTCCAGATTGTTTGTTCTCTTATACAACTTCTACTTTGATGTGACTTCTTTTCCATCCACCTGTTCTTTGTATACTACTGTGAAGTGTGACAAATTGAAACGATGCACTTGTGTACGAGGTTCTACGTTGATTTCGTCTGTCTTTCTGCCTGTCTATATATCTCCAAATGGGGACCCCATTGTGGACCCTAGATGGATAGTTTACACCTCCAAATGACTTAGACCAGCGGTCAGAGACTTCGTGAACTGGTGTCATATGCTGGTCTAGCCACTCTAAATCCTCTTCCAACCGAATCCAACTTCCTTTAGTATGGTACGTCGAGTGAGGCGGTGGCTAGGCATGTGCAGTACATACCCAAGCCCATATCAGTCGAATAAAGTTTACAACTTAATCAATCGACTTGCCTGTCCTCCTTAGTACCCTTCAACTGAGCTCAACATTGCTCACATGGTGATTTCACAAAATGTCAGGAATGGTACGAAGACATCTGTGATCTCACAGCCGTATGTAACAAGACAGTACGGACTGTAATGCAGTACACTCATCCTCTGACAAATAGCCAGACATCTCGATAGTCTGTACCACAGATGAAGTAAGTTGGAACATGCGAAACGTACCAGACAACTATGTGGGTTACTTTTACGCATTTCATCCTTCAGGCGAATCTGAATTCTTTTCGCGATAATTCGCAATCTCAATCTCTCGTTCCTAGTTGTAAGCGGCTGATGAGAACCTCTCAAATGAAATAATATCTTGGTACTATTCGTATTCAAACTATTAAGTTGCATATGCTGTGTAGAGAAACATCTCCTTACTCTAAATACAATAATTCTAAAAAGTTTTCGAAATTATGACGTTTCTTCAGGTGAATATATAAGAAATAAAGTCTACCCCAGGGACATACAGTATGAGGATCCACATTGTACAAGCAACATTATTCACATGATTGCACATTACAAGACACTTGGACAATTATTTAGTAAACGGATAAACAATAGTTACTAACATAACCACAGACAAATTAATTTCATTGCAATAAATTATACTACTGATTAAATAATGTGAGTAGTTTGACGTCAGCCATAAAAATTAACAGAATACTGTATTCACAATTAACTGAAACGTCTTTTAAAGTTCAACTAATCAACCAGATGACTGAAAAAGGTTAGTCTACAAATAAGAGTATGATTGCATCCAAGTATATCAAGTAATCAATAGGAGTAACCAATATTCATCATTATTTTTAACAGACAAGAAGGTGAAAAAATGATCAAACTTAACATACTCGAGAGGGAATCTTTTCATTTTCAACAGAATTAGGTCGACCACGATAACCACGTTCATTAATATTTCCTCGGCCACGAGATCTAATTACTCCACGACATGAAATACCACTTGTCTGATGCATGGGATTGTCTTCAATTTGCATAGATGTAGATGATGAATTGGACAAGAGATAATCAATAGCACCTTGATAATTACCACGATTAACTTTTAATGCTGTACTGGCTAATTGAAATGGATAACCTAATGACAATAATTGTGCTATAGCTTTATCATATTCCATGGATTTCTGAGATTGAATCTCGTAGAATCTACGAAAAAAAATTAAATAAAAATTAACTTGACAAAAAGAAAAAAACACTTTCCACTTGACTACATGCTATTCCAAATGAAAATGGAAGTATTAGTTGTACTGTGTTCTCTGAACTGGGTTGTTTAGTTGTGGAGCTTTCATCATCTTGCTAGACGACATCATCACCACTAACTTCAGTATGGGAGTGAGCTGTCAATATCTCTCTGTGACTGATTTAGTGGCGTGCCTCGACGAAATGGTCTGTGATTGGTTGTTTCCTTTGATTGTTGTGTCATTGACTGCATAGACTTTCCTGTTGGCTGCTCCTCTGTTTCACCTCTGACCTTTCTGTTGTTTATCATTTTTCTTATTGGTTGATAGATTGGGTCTATGTCTATACATCTATTCATTGCTGACTGACTGGCGTGAATGTCAAGCTTCTAGGAATTCTCTGATGATATTCTTTTTGTTTCCTCTCTCCGTCCAAAATTTCTACATTGTAAAAATTTAATTCATGTCCATAATTATCCACGTGGATTGAAATGAGCCATGAAATGTTATGACGTTTAACAGTCAGTTGGTGTTCATGTAGATGAAAGCGAAGAGGGTGACCACTTCGTCCAATGTAGTGTTGACTGCAGTTATTGCAGTTGATTTTGTAAATGATATTTGGTTTGTCTTCTTTGGTTATTGCATCCTTTGGTCTGCATAATAGTGTTTGCAGGGAATTTGTTGGTTTATGATGTCGTCTAGAAGGAAAGCTTCACGATTAAACAACCCAGCTCACAGAACACAATACAACCAAGACCATCCACCTGAGCTACAAATATTCTCCATTATTTCGAAAATGGAAATTTTTTGCGGCAACATGTAAGCAAAATGTATCTACATTGTGGAAAGAAGTAAAAAAGAATAATTCTAATTCTTAAACAATCTATTTGATAAAGTATGGAATTCGCAAAATGTAATATTTCAGGTTGGGATTTATCATGGACTGACATCAGTTGCAGACAATGGACAGCTGTATCGTCCTAGTATGGGACTCCTCAGCAATGCGTAACAATGACCCTGACCCACTGGGAATCAAGCCCATGATATTCAGGTTCCGTAACCAGCAAGTTACCATCGAACTACTGGGTAGTAAACCAATGGTACATATTTTTCTGGGTTCGAACGCTGGCGAGATTATGAGTACGCACTATCAAAGGAGTCCCATACTTATGGGATGAAACAGCTATCAAGTACTCCCATGTTTCTAATGTTCCTCCAATTGATGTTAATCCATGATGAATACCAACCTAAAATCAATTAATAAATCTCCATAAACCTCGAAATAGAACTAATCTATCGCTCATTCGTGACTAGCCTCGAGAGGTGACTCCGACGTTCCAGTGAGAAATTGTGACTAGTGTAGTCAACCAGGTCAAACATGAGAACAGTCACTCAACAGTGACATTGAATGGAAGTGGCTCTATATCGTGAACTGACAGACATAGGAAATATGGACGACTTCATTTCGACCCAGTTGCTCAGTGGTAACGTGGAGGTCATGGAAACTGAAGGCCCTGTGCTCGATCACTAGGGGGTCGTGAGTGCGCACTGGTGCGTCCCGTAACGGAATGAAACAGCTATCCAATCATCATCACCACCAATACCAACATAGGACCAGGTATTACTACATAACGGTTCGAGTTGCCACACCTCATATCACTACATCAAGTAAATAAGGCAGTGAGGTGAAGGATGAAGATAAGAGAATGCAGTCAAAAGAAACATGAAGATCGCGAAAAAAGAGAGAAAGAATGACAAAATGATGAGATTCGGTATAGCGTCGTTAAGATTATATATATATATATATATATATATATATATATATATATTATATACCTGCCCCACTGACATCGGTTATCAGCCATATCACCTAGAGTCTCCAGCCACTGCTTCCTCTTGTCCCGCCGACCCCAATCACTCAGTCAGCATCGACTCACATGGTTCAAACCAACAGTCAAGGACTTCATACATTGATGCCATGTTTTAGTCTGGTCACCTCCTACCTTTTTCCAGCCTGGGCCTACTTCGACCAACATTGTGTGATGAGGAAATCGGTGACTAGGCATACGTAACACGTGTCCCAACCAACCATCTCAGTAGATGAAGGTTCACAACCTCATTAACTGATTTATCTCTACTCCCTAAAACTCTACACTTGACGTCTGCATTACTCACGTAGTGACACCATGGAATACTGCCTCTACTGCGAAGCCAGTGGTGGTCAAACACTTGAAGCCAGCTTTCTCATGTCTTCCACATTCAATGGCCATGTTTCACAGCTATACAGTAGAACAGACCGGACTGCTGTGCAGTATACGCGACCCCTTAATAGACAAACGGATATCGCGGCGACGCCACAGATGGCGTAAGTTGGCGAAATCCAACTGAGCCTTTTGTATCCGTGCAGAGATTTCACCGGCCACTCAGCCATCAGGGCTGATCCTATTTGATGAGTTGCCATCCCAATCCAAATCGAACTCAATCAGAGAGGGGGAACATCGTATTAATTATCATTTCAACTATCTGAGTGAGACAGCCGTAATTTGGCAGACTAGTATTTATACTGGGTGATGATTGTGGGTGAAATGAAAAACTGTGACGCAGTTGGATTCAAACTAGCAACCACCAGGTAAGGGTCATTTAGGGAAATAAAAATCCAGTCAACAGTCACTTTCAATCATCACCTAGTATCAATATGATGCTTCCCTTCCCTCGTTCAGTTAGATCTGCATTGGGCTGAGAAGTCCTGACCAGGCAAGCAGTGTCCCTCCGATCAAGCGATATTGCTAAATAATCAACTGTTATATGTTTGCGATATATACTTAAATACGACTGCATAGCTAAAAAACGATATCGTAGAAAAACAAAAGTTTTCTTCGATGAACAACGGGGAAGTTGACTTGGAAAAATTGAATATTCCAGTCTTACCGCATTTTTTGTGTTCGTTGTGCCGTCTTGAATTACTCATCAGCCTTCGACTCTATTCCCAAACCAGTCTTGTTTATAAATAAGCTTTCCATAGCTAATACTGAGCTGTGGGTTACAAAGTGGCCGCATTCTTATTCTTCTACAAGGAAACAGTATACTATCGGGTATGAAGGGAAGCCCTCTACTTCATTGTTTACAAATGAAGCTGGTATGCCTCTATATCCAGTACCTTTTCCTTTTCTCTTTTCGTTTGTTTGCACGATTCGCCTTATTCTGTTGAAACTAATTTTATCAAGTATACTGACGACCTGACGATTTCTATTCCAGTTAACACTTCTTTGGATTGCTCTAAATGGGATGAATTCTTATCTCAAGTTGGCAAATAGTCTCTCTCAAATGGTCTCAAGTTAAACCCTTCTGACTATTAGACTCTTAGGTTAATTTACAGGCGTAAACAAGATAGACTTGTGTGTGAGTTGCTTAAATTTCATGACACTTGTTGCAGCAGTACTGATGGTATTTCTGCAGAAAGTAAATCGAGTGTTAACTATCTTGGGATGAGTTTTACTTCTGATCTCTGTTGGTTGCCTCATATCTTGTTGACTTGTAAAGAGAATCTTTCCTTTAACTTATTACATAAATAAACTGAGCCTCTCTCGTATAACTTACAATTTATTAATTCCAACATGTTGCCTATTCTTGTGTATTTTTCCCCACTGATGTTTCCTGGTGTACTACTAAAAAAGGAGTATGTTATATTGTGTAGGGCTTTGAAAGCCATCACTAGAGTGCGTGCTGTATCTCCGACCCAACTGATTAACACTGTAGGTGAGAAACATTTAAACCCTGGCAAGTAACTAACTACAGTAATTTTAACTGACGCTGAACATCCACTTCATCATTCACAACTCTCTCCTTGTATCTCGTCTCATGGTGGACGAGAAGAAACTACATAAGACTGTACTGCTGATAAAGCGAAGTACAAGAATTCGACTGCGCCTACCTTACCTAGCACTCATGCATATTATATGAGGATAAAAGGGAGATTAGAACAGAACTTACTTGACAACTTGATAACAGTTCACAATCTCATTTCAATAATATAATGTATTATGTGAAATGTTCTCGTTTCCTTCAATATTCTTTACATGACTTAAATGTCTATAATAACACAATTGGAAATGTTGTAAAGGCGTTTATGCATACACGTCCATTTCATTGTTGTTGTGAGATGTAATGCTGAGAATTCCTAATTGTACCACAGATTGTTTGGAATAAAGTGGATTATTATTATCATTATTATTAGTAGTATTAGTATTAGTATTGTTGTTATTATTATCGTTATTATAACCTTCTCTGTGTGCTGATGAACAGCTACACACTCACATTCTAGTTCAGTCATTCACACACAGATAAGTTTTAATGTTTTCTCCTACAATCACACTCCTACGAGACGATGAACTACTTCTTTGAGCACGTCTTTTCTTCTTATTCTGTCTTTTATTATTAGTAATTACATGTAAGATAATAATTAGTTTACTACTATTGACACTGTTCATTAATTTACATAGAACTGGTCACATGTTAGATAATAATAAATTACACAACCAACCTCCTACAGGGTTAAGAAGACTCTATCTAAGAAGGGGGTGGGGTATGAAACGTAGACATCAGTACCAACAAGAAAGGAATTAGCCTACTTTGGTAACCGATACCCAATATATGACGTTGGCTTCACAGTTTGATGAATTAGACTCAACGTTGAGATCTGAAGATGATCGTTTAAGAAAACTCCAAGGACCAGTCTTAGCCCTCATAGGAAAGATATAAAAGGCAATAAGAGGAAAAAGCCCAGGATACATCGAAATCTCTCGAAAATATTCTTTATTGAAATCCTGATTTTATATATTAGAGTGCTGATGAATCTACAATTCGAACAGACACAGAAATCATCATGTTATATTGATCTTAGTGACTAGTAGAGTAATCCAGGATGTGCGTTTAGTCCTAGTTGGGACTGGCCAGACGTCAAGTGTGGAGTTTTAGGGAGTGGAGATAAATCAGTTAATGAGGTTGTGAACCTTCATCTACTGAGATCGTTGGTTGGGACACGTGTTACGTATGCCTAGTCACCGATTGCCTTGTCACACAATGTCGACTGAAATAGGTTCAGGCTGGAAAATGTCTCGAGGTGGTCAAATTAAAACATGACATCAATATATGAAGTGTTTGAGTGTTGATTTGAGCCATGTGGGCCGATGCAGACTAGTTGGTTGTGGTCGGCGGGACAAGAGGAACCAGTGGTTGGAGACTGACTCTAAGTGATGACATGGCTGATAACCGATGTCAGTGGGGCAGATATATATATATATATAATCTTCATCTTAACGACGCTATACCGAATCTCACCATTTTGTCATCCTTCCTTTCTCTCTTTTCGTACTTTATATTTCCTTTGACTGAATTTTTTTATTTTCATCTTGCGCCTCACTGCCTTATTTACTTGATGTAGTGATATGAGATGTGGTAACTCGGACCGTTACGCAGTAGTGTCTGGTCCTATGTTGATTTGGATGGATGGAAGAACAAAATCACTCACTGGGATGCAGGTATATCCAGCTCATGAGTTCCAAATAGGAAGAGATGCATGTCTTGTATCTCATTTCTAGTCACCAAGATCAATATAACATCATGAATATCCGGCAGTATCTAGGCATTCGCATAGGATCCCATCTGTCAACAGCAGAAGTCAAGTTATCCAGTCCTGTACACCAAAAGGAAATTACAAGTATCTCATTGCAACAACACAAGTTATTACTCAGTGACTTTTTAATCTGAATGTTAAATTTTATTATTATTATTATTATTATTATTATTATTATTATTATTATTATTATTAATTTTTCCTTGGGTTCCTATTGGAAAATACTGCTTCAGTAGCACGTCTCAATTTCACTCTCTTCTCTGCAGTCTTTTCAACCTGGTGCAACCACTGTCCACAAACTTTCACTTCTTCCTCACATGATCTCCTCTATGTCACCCCCGCCTTCACACCCAACTCGTCGCTTCCCCTTTGTATTCCACTCGAGTACCTGGCCTGGCGCGTGATGTCCTCAATCAGCCTTCTCAATGTATGCCCGATCCAATACATTTCCACTTTCAGCTTCTGCGTATTTGTTGTGAGATGGGTTCCCTGTTGGTTCGTTCCCAGACTTCCTTGTTGCTCATTCTTTCTGGCCATCTGATCTTCAGCAAAGAGCAAAGGCAGCTATTGATGAATGTCTGTAGTTTGTTGGAAACGCTTTTCGTGACCCGCCAAGTTTCTGAGCGATACAGAAGCACTGACTTTACATTGGTGTTGAAAATCCGGATGTTGTTCACGCTTTGTGCTGAGCTAAGTAGATCTCTATACTGATTTCAGACAAGTGAAAGCCTGTCTTGCTTTTCCGATCCTGTTTTTGACATCCTCATCTGTGTCACCTGTAGTTGAAATGATGCTGTCTACACACACAACCTGGTTGTCATGGAAACTGGCAATCATTTTCATTCACATAACAGACTTTTGTCAATGATTTGAAAGCATATATCTATAAGGTAATGAACCGTATTCTAAAAATGAGTGGAATATATAACCCTAACCATAATATCAGAAATAAACAAACTTACTTCGATAGACCTGGTCGGAATCGTCTACCACTATAATGCTCAGAAAATAATCCACTATTATTCTGATGCTTTACACCAACACCAGTATTACTACTAGTAGAAGTTGATGACTTCAGTTCAGCCAATATCTCTTTCCGTTGTTCATTGAATATTACTTGGAATTCACTCTCTTCTTGTTCTTCATTACGAGATGTTGCCATTTGAAAGGAGTCGAATTTCACTATAATAATATGTGTGTAAACATTACTTTAGCCTAGATACACTGAAACATGCACAAATAATATATACAACTGATAGCTAAGTAGATAACTCGGTTATGTATGAAGGTTCGATAAACTCTAGCCAATTTACACCAATTATGGCCAATTGTCTATTAAGGGTTGAATGTACTGCACGGCTGTGAAACATAGCTATTTAAGGTCTTCGACATCCGTTACCTTGGTAGAACAGGTCATGTGTCTTGGGTATCATCAGGTCAGTAATGTGGAAGTCAGGTGAGAGAGATGAGTTGGTTGGTGATGTTGTGAACATTCAACGACTGAGATGGCTGGAACATTTGTTACGCAAGCCTACCCATCGTCTAACTCATGGCAATAAAACATGGCATCAAATCTTTGACTGTTGGTCTGAACCATGTAGAGAGATGAAGACTAGCCGGTTGCGATCCATGTAAGACTCTAGGTAAATTGGCTCAGAATTAATATCTGTAGCGCAGATGCATCCCCACACTATCCTCATCTTAATCGTCACACCAAATCTAGTATTTTCGTACTCCTCTTTCCTCTCTTTTACTACTTTTTGCCGATTGTTCTATACTTCCTCATCTTTCATTTTAGTGTTTTGTAGTTTAAACCGCGGATAAGATGAGTGGCAACTTGGAGCGGAACACAGTAATACCTAATCTTATGTTGACATTGATGATGGTATGTAGCAACTAAGTCTACAACACTGGACACGAGTTCGAGCTATACTCTGCCTGCTTTGGCCTGAGCAATTGGGTAGTATCATAAGCATTGATTATTACAACAAGTGTGGCTCATAGTCAAGTGCATAAATATACAACAGATTCAGTGAAGTGACCGCATCGGAGTAGGAAGTCGATTCTAATAATAAACGAAATGAGTAATATCGCAACGAGATACTTGGAGTGGATACGAGTAATGCGACTGTTCTCCCATACACTTGATACTTCAATGAGCCGCGAAAATCAAAAGACAAAAGACAGGCCTGTGACTGACTTCAGAAAGAAAACTTTATTTGACAAAAACACATAGTATTAATATAAAGCTGCTACTCAGAAAATGAAGCTACTGGGTCATCAATCTTACTTTTGCTTTCATTGAGGAAGAGAAGACACATCGACCAATTGGCTTCCTAAAGGCTTTCACCAACCAGCGTCATTTCGTCTCCCCGATTCCAGTGAAGAAGTTCCTTTTATATATTTCCTCTGTGTTTTAAAGTTTCTTTAGCAATTGGATTGGTTTTTCGGGGTAGGGCTGCTAGCCCTGCGCCCAACTTTCCCTCTTTTTCCGGGCTTATGATCGGCTAGTAAACTGGGTTCGATACTGAAGATCAGATGGCCATAATAATAAGAATAAACAACAAGGAACTCTGACCTAGCAACGAACCAACCAACAACCTATCGCCTAACAAACATACAGAAGAAAGTCGAGATGGACTGGATTGGACATACACTGAGAATACCAGTTGGGGACATCGAGCGGAACCCGAATGGGAAACGACGAATTAGGCATCCGAGTAGAGGGTGACATGAAGGAGATCATGTGAGAAAGAAATGAAAGTTTAAGGATAGTCGTGGGGCCTGGTTGACAAGATTGCAGAGAAGAGAGTGTAAAATGGAGACTTGCCAATGAAGCCCTATTTTGCGCTAGGAACCCAATGCATAAATAATAATAATAATAGATAACCAATCAGCTGAAGAGCGAAATTCTACAGTAAAATTAATTTGACCAATCAAGATGTGAAACGAAACTATTTCTACCTCAGCGGAGAATGACCTCGACTGGTGACTTCCATTTTTAGCCACTTTCTAACGGTTCAGCATCTGTTTTTGGCATTCACTAACTGAGGTATAAAAAATGAATTAATCCTAATACAAAATCCGCATCTATTCCATTCGCCATTTACTATAATATATATCAAAATAAACCAAATGAAGGCTTATCCCTAAAAAAAAAAACTTAAAGATACGTCTCAAACAATGCTAAGAAGATATCTACGATCGAAAACCGTGTGATCGTTTCATATCTGTTACTTTAAACGACGATATCCCACAGCTTTAGGACAGGAGAGAACAGATTGCAGTACAGTATACTCGTTTTTTTTGACAGGTATTCAGATATCTCACCGGTCTGTGGCACAGGTGACGCTATGACTGCAACTTTGTCAGCAACCAGCCTATTCGAGCTGATGCAACTCGCCATGTAAGTGAAGGAGTTGATACACTCCACCACTCCCTATAATTAAACTGGGAGTACTTGCAGCAGACCAGTCCTGGAGTATCATCGTACATATGACAAGTGCCAGTAAAACGCATGCCAAAGATACTCAGATTTCTGCTGAACGCATTGCGTCAGCGTCTTCATCTAGCAGAACAATATCGTCTCCATATTCTAAAGCAACCACATGGGTCTCATTGGGTAGATAAATCCCTATGAAGTCAGATGTATCTAAGTTTATGTCCATTAGTACATCTATAATGATGTTAAATAGGAGCGGTGGCAGTTGGCATCCTTGGCGGACACCATTAGTTGTTGCTAACTCTCCGTAAACCACAGCAAGCTTGCGTGAACTTCAACAAGCGTCATATACTTGCTTAGTACTTCTTTCACATTCAGACACTCTCACAACACTTTACGGTCAACAGAGTCAAATTCCACCTCCAGGTCAAGAAATATGGCAAGTGTCGGTAACGGGCTGGTAGGTATGTCTGTGTTCCAGAACCTGTCGCAAGATAGAAATATGGTCGATGCACCATCGTCCGGCTCCAGTTAGGCGTCGGGTAACTAGGAAACCTAAGATCTTAGTCCAGCTATTTCTTCTTTGGTTGTTGCGAGAATATCTCTTCCCCTTTTTATAGACTAGGATGATCAGCGGGATAACACCAGTCTGGCAGCGCTATCTCTGATTCTCATACACTATCTAATATCTCCGTCACTCTAATCAACAATTTTCTACCTCTATCCTCGAGAACCTCAGGAGCAAAATGTCAGATCCAGTTGTTTCACATCACTTCAGGTTCGATACAACCTTCCCAACTTCAAGGAGAGTTGAAGGACCGATATCTACGTCACATTTACGTCCAGACTAGATGTTGGACAACTGAAGCGTTACCGAGGGCCGGTCAAACTGCGCTTTAAAGCGTTCCGCGAAACGTTCTAGCCATCTCTCGTGAGAGATTACCAGATTCCTATCTCTTTCGGAGATGGTTTCATTATCAATCGTCTTTTTCTTCCCACTATCCTTAGTACGCCCAAACAGTTGCCGGGTGTTACCCAACGTTGATGACATCTCTATCTCTCTCACCTTTGTCCCCCACAACTGCTGGCGATCATTGCGAGGACTCTTGAGCAATTTACACATAAGTCCTTTTCGCTTTTCATTGTGGTTAGAGCCGGCTGAAATCAGTCTTCTCGTACCAATCAGTTCGAAGGACGTTGCGAAAATCCGATGACGTTTACTAATCCGTAGGCGTAGGTTACCAATTGTCATTACCGTCATTTCTACAACGGATTTAATATCACATCAGGTCTTAGAAACTCATAGTGATATAGTTCAAAATCAGTCATAATGTATACAGTCATTTGTTAACAACATCAAAATATTTAACTCCTCTTCACTCGTACAAACTTGTTTACTTTAATCTCATTCTTTCTGCATCCATTTCTCTGAAACCTGAAGCGTACTGTGACAACTAGAGATGATCCAGCTATGTGACAAGTTTCTGTATTGATTCATCTGTTTGTCTGCTATATCAGTTGGTATAAGCAACTTATACTAGCATCAAGAGTTTACTTCGCATGACTGTACTTTTGACCACACATACACACACATAGCACCATCACCACCACACATGCACCAAAGAGAACTATACATATCCGCTTACTTTGATTACGTTCACGATCTAATCGAAGTTGATTTAGAAATTTGCCTTCAGTTTGAATTAAATCAGTAGCTTCACGACTACCAAATGGTACAAATGCAGGAGCTCCACTACTGATATTACGATTCTCTGTACCTTTAAGAAACTGAAAATAACAACAAAATAAACGAAATTATCACTATAGTCTTACCTGTTAAAAACAAACTTATGAATAAATTATTCTGTGGGTTCAATACGATTCAATGTATGCAATAGTCCTAAAACAAAACTGTAAATATCACATTGTACTCGATTTGGTGGATAGCAGTGGAATCGAAGGCGTGTGTTTCGTTTTACTTCGGACTCGATGAGTAGTGGTGTTCCCTACCGAGAATCGAACTTAGTAACCCATTCAAAACTATGCAACTGTCGGTTATGTAGTGAAACATGCAGTTTCTAAATGTAAGCACTAGCACAGATGCATAAACTTTAATGTGAAAAAATTAGAAAATAGTGCAGTCAATCAAATTGTTCGTATTCATCATGAACTGACATCAGTTGGAAACATGAAAGGACTGGACAGTTGTTCTGTCCTAGTGCGAGACTGAGAGAAGGAAATATAGACCGGTAGGTCAATGGTAACGTGCTGGCCGCGGAAACTTAATGCCCTGGGTTCGATTTCTGGAGGGGTCATGGGTGCGCACTTCTCAGGAGTCGCATAGAATGACAAAACAGCCCTCCAACCAATGTCAGTCTATGATGGAAACCAACCTGAAATCGATAAATAAATCCTCACAAAACTCCAAATTGAATCTGTTCGTTAATGAAGTATAATTGAGCTCAAGATAATCCAAGGTCAATACAACCATAGAAGTAAGCTCAAAAGAAAATTATTCAAGAGGAATATGAAAGAGTTACATCAACCTGTTAGGAATGATAGACTTTTTGGGTGGCTGCGGAGTTGTGTGGAGGAAGCGACCACAGATCGAAAAGTTTTACACCCGCTGTAAACACTTGCCTTCAGATATCTAGAAGCTTGACATTCAGGTCAGTCAGTCAGTAATCAATAAATGTATAGATATGGACCCAATCTAGCAACCAATGAGAAAAGTGATAAACAACAGGAAGGTTAGAGGTCAGATAGAGGAGCAGCCAACAGGGAAATCTGTACAGTCAATGACACAACAATCAAAGGAAACAACCAATCACAGACCATTTCGTCGAGGCACGCTACTAAATCACTCATAGAGAGATATTGATAGCTCACTCCCATACTGAAGTTAGTGCTGATGATGTCGTCTAGCAAGATGATGAAAGCTCCACAACTAAACAACTCCACTCAGAGAACACAATACAATCAAGGCCTTCAGATATAATTTGATTTCCCAGATAGTTAACAGATTCATAATATATTTGCCTTATTTCGAACCATAATTATGTTTTTACAGTACAAAATCCTCGCTATTACAAAGTTGGTTGATAAGACTGTTCAATATAATTTCCTTCATACAATACACAACCTAAATAAGGTGGTATGATTGAATTAACAGACATATGAAGAGAGGTGCGAATGCGGAAGATGCTTGTCATCAGATAAAATAATTTTAGCTAGCTGTTAACAAAGGCTCAGATGCCTATCTACAACTGTATCCCTCAGTACGGTTAGTGGTGTACCATTCGCTTGACTGACAGCCTTCGAAATCCTACACAATACATGATATTCTTTTTATCGAAGCCCATGAAAGAATAAAGGTGCGGGTGGGATAGGTAAGTAAAAGATTTGGCTTTGGACTGTGATACAATGGTCTATGGAGTAGATTTAAAATCGACAAGTCACTGACTTGAACTTAACTCCCACTTCAGGAGGTTTGCGCAGTCAAACAGTATCATTAGCTTTCATACAACAGATGAAGCTCATTGTCTAGTGAACGAATGAGCATATAATTGCTGAATAGACTTTGTACTAAGACGTTTTCTGCACTTAGTGATAGTAAAATGAATATTTCAATTCACTTCCAGAAAGTTGTGAGCTGATTGATCCATTTGTAAAGTTGTTGTGTCTAGGCCTAAAACTACACTCGCAATTTTCCCTACATCATCATCATCATCATCATCATCATCAATCCAGTTTCCTTTCTCATAATACTTTCGTTTTACTTTCCTCCGTAATTATAAGAAGAGGAATACAAAGGAGTGTTAGAAAGCAAGTACTACTACTGTTTCACTTAAATAAATATTAGTGTTGGACAATGTACAAAACAAAACACACCAATTTGAGTAGTTACAAACTTTCAGTCATAAAACAGTAAGATATGTGCTAGAAATTACTTATATCATTGATAGTAATATTGAGACTGGAGGTTTCCTGGAGATTTTTCAATTGATAAATCTTCACAAACCTCCATATAGAATTATTCTAGCGATCATTAACGAGAGGTGATTCTTGAAGTTCCAGTGACAAGTTGTGACTAGTGAAGTCAATCAAGTTGAACATGAAGACAGTTACTCAACGTAAAAATAAGTAAACTCAAATGAAATTTACAATATTTATCCAAGCCGAATTAATGCAGCCATGGAGGGATGCAAACTATCTGACTAGCATCCTTTAGATGAAAGGAATGTGGTTGAGGACGACTCTAAGTGAAATGATTGGAAGTCAGTCGAAATGGCACAAATTTATTCACTCTTTGATATCTTCTAAAGCCTAAATATTCACACCTACCTTCATACTTACTCTTCACATTATTTATCCTGTTACACATAACCTTCTCTACTTTGACATCACTCTCGTTCTATCCATCTGTTTTTTGTGTACTTCTGTGAAGTATGACAACTTTAGTTGATACGCTTATGTAAAAGGTTCCACGTTAATTTCATCTATCTATATTTATCCAAAGACTTCAAATGCCCAAGTATATTTTCAGTAGTCAAATAATCAATGGCTTAATGTGCACTTAAAATTACGCAGTCACAAGTATGAAAACACAAGAAACGAAATAATAACAGTAACATAAGTACGAATAATAACGACAACACGAGTAGAATGGAGTTCATAGCCCCCATTGTGTTACCATATAAAGAAGACACATCAGAAACTTTACGTAAGATCCTCAACTAGGCTGCAATTAGAGTGACATCCTGAAACCTACAAACTCACTGAGAGATAAGCTTTGCCAGTTGACTTAAGAATCCCATAGAACTAATTAAGCAAAATAATCTAATCTATCAAATTACATGTAATCACCGTGAGGTCAAGTACGTAGATCAAACTAGCCAGTTGGGGTTAGTTAGACTAGCGGAACATACGAATTTAGCTAAATATAGAATGACGCCTTCCAATAAGATCAATGATCTAGGAAAAAGGACTCGCCTATTGGAATGCACGAATTAACACATAACCACATAATGGAATGGGATGAAACCTCTGTACTCAAGTCGATGGAGAGAGCGAGGTAGAGATTGATTAATGTATCTTTGTTCATCGAATCAACCAACATCCAACACATGTAATAGGAGTGACGCAATAAATGTACCAGAGATATGGAAAATTTTACTACCAATAAAAACAAATCATATGAGGTAAATAAAACTATAAAAATCCAATGTCGAGAGTAGTGTGCTCGAAATGTTGTCATCAAGTAAATACTACTGTATCACTGTGAGCCATATAACACATAAACAAATCTAATATGGAATGATTAATACGGTTAGATGTTTACTACAGTATCAAAGACACTGCCCAGGAAAGGAATCAATCAATGAACGAAATGAATAGCGTACAGCTGAGTTGAGATCAAACTACATTTGAGAATAAAAAGGAAACATGAACTGAGGGAATTAGAATAAACAAGACTTTTATGAATGCTATGATACGTGTAAAGCGAACTGGATGGGGATACAATACATTCATTGAATACCAAGAGAAACTAATACGCTGAAAGGTAAACAGGCTAAAGAGAAAAACATTGTCAAGACAACAAAATGAAGCAAGGATGAATTATACTATTAGTAAACGAAACGTAGTTACAAAAACGTAGGGAAATATTAAGATCACGCATATACAAGCCTGACAATCCTGTAGATTCATTTACTAATCCATAAAGCAAGGCTATTTTATGACGAGCTAATAACATAACTTAGCTAACAGGATCACAATTACCGGGAGAATTGGATGCGCATCTGAGGTTGAGAACTAAGTACTTTGAAACAATAAGCCAAAAAAATTATGAAAAGGTCATAACAACGACAGTTTCACAGCCTTGCATGGTTCCATTACTCAAACAAAGAGAAATTTGAATAGTCTAGAAGAGTGAACGAAATCAAATAAAACACACCGGTATTCGCCATTTTCATTACACCTTAGTGATACGAAAATGTTACAACTGCCTAGTCACCATCTACCCTATGACACAATGTTAGCCAAAGTAAGTTTAGACTAGAAAAAGGTTTGGGAAGGCCAGAATAAAACATGGCGACATTTCATAAAGTCTTGGATTGTTCATCTCAGCCGCATGTTGGGGGGTGGAGACCTCTTCGCTGAGGTCCATGTGACAACGGTACCTAGTGTTTAGAGACAGTAGGTGACATATCGTTCAGAATCGATCTCAGTAATGCAGATGTATCCACAGCACTATTTATTTCAATAGTCATATTGAATTACACTATTGTTTCACTTCTCCTTGTTATCTTTCCCCCTTTCTATCACCTTGACTAATTTCTTCTTCACTCCTCTATCTTTCAACTTGAAGTGCTGATGTAAGGTGTGACAACTTAGACCGTCACTCAGTAATATCACATCCTACGTTGTTTCTGACTGACTGAAATATGCAGAATTATGAGCAACATCGAACCCATCAACTTTGAGTGCTTTTGAAAAAACTTCAAATGATTGGGGAAAAAGACACTCTGCAATCCATATATGGTGTTGTAAAATAGACATTGATATATTTATTCCATGAGGCTATGAAGCAACAATCATCATCAACGGGAGAATGGTAAAAGAAGTAGTCTTTTTCACCTACATACCTACCTACCTAGGCACCATTCTCTCAATTACAGGTGGCGGTATAGATGACGATATCAATGGCAGGATCGAAAAGACAGCAAGACAGGCCTATCTTCGTTAACCTGAAATCGTTGTGCAGATCTACTGTACTCCACTCCATTCCACTCAGCATAAAGCGTGAACAACATCCGGATTTTCAACACTAATTTCAGTCAAGCCAGTCACTGCTTCTATATGACGGTTGAGAGACTTGGTACGTTACGCAACGCATTTCCAACAAACTATAGACAAGCACCATCAACAGCTGCCGCCTACACTCACTCGGTAGTGAAGATCGATCAGATAGCCAGAAAAATGAGAATAAGCAACAAGGCAATCACTCTGACTGGCTGGCAACAAAGCAACCAACCACTTATCACCCAACGTGTTTGGAGAAGAAAGTGGGGGTGGATTGGATTTGACATACACTGAGACGAAGTTTTGGTGCCAGACCATGCCACGTCGTCGAGTGGAAGCCAAAGGGGAGACGACGAGTTGGGCGTTGAGGTGAAATGAGAACTCGGACCAGCGACCACTGGGTTTCCAGCTCGATGCTCTACCAATTGAGCTACGAAGTTCAACTGCTGATCAGAATTTTATTTCACTTCATCAATCACCAAGGGTTTCGCCCGACTACCATATGAATTTGTGTCGATTTTTGCTGATTATCACTAGAAGTACAATTGACTGACGCAGATCCTGTTGTCGCTCAACATTTCAGCCTGAAGTTTTCAACGTGGAGTCTAAAGAAGGGTGTGTTAGTTCAGTTCCTTCTGAATTAAATCGTATTCTATCGTAGACTAGTAGGCCTTCTGAAAGACTCGCCACCTATTTATATTTGAATTCCTTCTCTCTTGATCGTGATAGCTTGAGTAGTCTATCGTTCAACTGTCGCATCAATGACTGGTTCTAATATTTGTTATGGATTTGTAATTACCTTGTTACATTTGATTAATCTGCTGCGTACATCTGATGTCATGAGTGGCACCATTTATTTGTTTCTAATTTGTTGTGTAATCTCCCATCTAGTAGGACAGTTGATGGATAGTCTGTATCTTACACTTTGTAGCACGATATTCCTATGTAAACTTTCGTGTACAAAGAAAACATGCTCTCGAGTGGAAGCTCTTCGACCGGATAAGTTCTCTTATTTCCAAGCACAGAGTAATGAATTGTGCTTTAAAACGTTTGAAATGATGGAAAAGATGTGTAGCTTCGGGTAGTATAACTATTGGTCATAGTGAAATATTTACCTACAAATGTTTCCTCATCATTTTATTGTTATTATTTGTCCCTTGGGTTTCTAGTCGAATGTAGGGCTTTAGTAGCACGCCGCGATTTAACTCTCTTCTTTGTAGTCTTTTCAACCTGACTCCACGACTGCCAAGAAGCCTTCATCTCTTCCTCACATGATCTCTTCCATGTCAACCTCGGCTAGGACGCCCAACTCACCGTTTCCCCTTTGGCTTCCACTCGACGACGTGGCATGGTCTGGCACCAAAACTTCGTCTCAGTGTATGTCAAATCCAATCCACCCCCACTTTCTTCTCCAAACACGTTGGGTGATAAGTGGTTGGTTGCTTTGTTGCCAGCCAGTCAGAGTGATTGCCTTGTTGCTTATTCTCATTTTTCTGGCTATCTGATCGATCTTCACTACCGAGTGAGTGTAGGCGGCAGCTGTTGATGGTGTTTGTCTATAGTTTGTTGGAAATGCGTTGCGTAACGTACCAAGTCTCTCAACCGTCATATAGAAGCAGTGACTGGCTTGACTGAAATTAGTGTTGAAAATCCGGATGTTGTTCACGCTTTATGCTGAGTGGAATGGAGTGGAGTACAGTAGATCTGCACAACGATTTCAGGTTAACGAAGATAGGCCTGTCTTGCTGTCTTTTCGATCCTGCCATTGATATCGTCATCTATACCGCCACCTGTAATTGAGAGAATGGTGCCTAGGTAGGTAGGTATGTAGGTGAAAAAGACTACTTCTTTTACCATTCTCCCGTTGATGGTGATTGTTGTTATTATTGTTGGTTGGGTATCTTCATCACCACTATCTTCTCTACGTTCACCTGAAGGAAGTTCAGTCTTTCTTCACTGTCTCGCCTCGCCTCTTCTATCAACTTGTTAGTTTTCACTTGTAGATCCACGAGTTTGTGCGACAAGACATTAGACATAAATCATCGACAAAATATAAATCTTCTAGGGCATTTTCATCGGTCAAACAGCGTATGCCCATCTTCTCACAGCTCCTCACAGTTGTCTGTTGCATGATACTGTCCAGTCCAGTCCAGTCGACCATAATCAGGAAGATCACAGATGATGATAGTAGGCAACTTTATCTTACTCCTTGCGGTTTTCACTTCAAAGGTATCACTGAGCTTTCCAATGTGAATCACTCAGCGTGTAGCATCCTCATACAGCATAGCATCTAGCTGTTGAATGAGGTTGATAAATGTTTGTGACAGTAAAACTGTAGTGTTGAAGTAGCTGTCTGCCAAATTACTTCTCAGTCGACGGTGTCGAAGGCCTTTACAAAATCAATGAAGTTGAGGTAAAGGTCCAGTCGACTGCCATTCTACGCTCTGTTCTATGACGATGCGTAGCGTAGCGATATGGTCCGTACATGTTTTGTTTTTCCTGAAACCAGCTTCCCCATCATTAGTTAATAACTAATGTATATCTCGTGTATACAACAAAGAGAACACACCTGGGAAAAAAACTAGCATATGAAACACTTTGTTTTGAAAAAAATAAATAAACATTTACCTTAGTCATATTCCATTCACGTATCAAATTGTTCACAGTACCACCAAGTAGTTTAAGATGATTTTTAGACAAAAGTAAAAATCCCATCGATATAGGAATCGAACCCATCAGGCGAAATTTTGTACCCGGTAGGATATCTATACTGAAAGAGAAATTGTCAATACAATTAACACAGCAGAATACATTGGATGGAATTAAATTATTACAATCATACAAGATAGGCCGTGAATAAATCAAAATAATCGAGTTCAATTTGACGGTCGACAAAAAAGCTCTTACAGAAATGCACCTATCAACTATACGTCTGTTTGTAGAGAAGACAATGTGTCATATTTAACGTGTGAAGGCTAGTGATACTGCCTGACTCTACCTATATTTCATTAGGTAGAGTGGTATTTGAAACCCACCACTCCTCGCCGAATGTCAACTGCTTAAACCAGTGAGTCACACCTCCACCAATAATGGACGAAGTGATTTGATTGGTTGACAAGAGACTAATCCATCAAGAAGCTCCAACGTTCTGAGAGCGTATGCATAATTTATACACTTGAAAAATAATCTTCAGATAGTGTAATTGAATACCATGCTCTAGAGAAGTATTGGCTAGTAAACACATGAGTGTATGAAATTCAGATATGATTTACAAAAGCTTGTAGTAATATCATCATTGGTAGGCTGAGTTGACAAAAACAACTGAAAAAAAGACTGCCCGGAACGTTTGGGTCACACTGCTATGTCCGGCAGTACGGCCTAACAGTCTACGAGTGATACCAGCCTAGCAGACTACAAACGATATGAAACCTAACGGACAAACGAATCGACTCTAATGAGAATCAGAACGTCAACCACCAAAACAGTAATACCACCAACATGCAAAGACAAGAAGAGGAGATAGACCGCTGACAGAGAGCTTTTACAGTTGACAGTTGACGGCGATGCTGAAGATATACACTTCCAAATGACCTTGACGACACTGAAACTAAATGTAGGTAGAAATAGTTAACACCCAATAACAGTTCGGCCTTGACAGGAGGGAAGAAAGACTAGAGACAGTGTGAAAACAGCTATGTAGGTCATTTTAAGGTAATAACTAAACCACCAGGCAAAAGCCACATATATACACACATACATCTGTATCCAGTTGAGTGTTATTAAATATGGAGTCTTTTTGGCACCTACGCTGTGCTAATTTAGTGTCTGAAGTGAATGTGAATAAAAAGGGGAAGTAAGTTCATGTACTAACAACTAGGAGGTAAGCGTGTCGCGTGACATCTAATGATCCGAACTGGTTGGCCAACCCAGTCGACAGCTACTAACTTGAGGTGGTGAACGCGTATGCATATCATAATGATCCATCGTGCTTTGCTGGTGAGACACTTGTTCCCTCCACGTCCTACCATACTAGAATGGTTAGCTAGATTGTGGTAAGATAAAAATCAGTTAAAGTCATAGCGTACTACACTACGTTATGATGGGAGTTGTAAGGCAAAGTCGTACTGTTGACTAGCTGGATGTTCATCGTGGACGATCAAAAGTATTTTGTTAATACCAACATCCTAATAAGGAGTGTCACAAAACGTTGATCCCTCGAAAATAGGGGACTACTCCCTACTCTGTAGCCTCCTAATAGTGGAAAATGTGGGACCATACCTGAATTCAAAACAAATTAACGCAAACGTCACAGTTTCTAAAAGGCCGTGCATGATCAGCCCTAAGCAGACGTTCCTTGGACTCTACAGTGAAATTTGACGTTCCTGTTGCATTTTATTGGTTGGAAGATCGAATCAATCTCAGTATATCTGTTCGTTGCTAACTGACCTAAGTACCAAACTTCTAGACATTCTCTGACATTGCAATGATGGATAGTGGCTAGCAGTGGAATCCAGGATGCACATTTCGTTCTATTTAGGACTCATCAGTTGGTTGTACCTGCCTCCCAGTGAGTGATATTGTTGCTATCGGGACTCCCTGACATTCTTTGTATTTCTTCTACCTAGGATTTCCACATTCTTCCAGTCAAATTCGTGTCCACAGTAGTCTGCTGAATGCATTGATATGAGCAAAGATATATCATGACACTTAAATACTAGTTCATGTTAATGTAGACGAATAGGAAGAGGGTGATCACTGTGAAACAATGTTTTTTGGTAGCTTCTGCAGCTTATTTCACAGATAACGTTCGGTTTTTCTTCCTTTGCCATGCATTTTACGGCATGTATAACCGAGACTGAAGAGATTTTGTAGGCTTTAATAATTTAGTCTGGATCTCGGAGACGTTCTTCATATAGGGTAGGATAGTCGGTTTTTCAGTCTTCAAGGTTGACTTCTTGGTGGACAACGAATCGATGACGACGAATTCTATCAAGCTCCATGAATAGTCATTCTCCTGGAAAACAGTCATCAAATAGTTCGCTTCTTTTCTCCACAGGGTTGATGCACTACAATGTCTTCGCCCACTTCAACAATGCTCTTATACAACTGATTTTGTGTACTGTTAGGTTGGTGCTATTGTAGTTGAACATTTAATCCATATGAGTTAGTTTTCTCTATACTTCAGTTTACAATCCTGCCAAATCGCTTCTAGTGATAAGAATATCGAAAATGCAAGTTTATTGTTTGATTCCTCTTCAATGGTGAACTTCACGTAGTCGAAAATGTTGTTCACTAATTCGTAAGCATTATTTAACTCGTTTCTTTGAATGATGACAAACATGTCATCAACATATCAAATCTAGAGTTTCCGTTTATTCAACGACAATACCACAATTCCCAATCTCTGCATTACTGCCTCTGCAATTAGTCCTGATACAGGCGATCCCACTGGTGTTGCCTTTGTATGCTTGTAGAGTTTGCCATTGAATTGAAAATATGTTGTAAGGTATAAATCAGTTAATCCCACCAAACTTGACCATGCAGTTGTGTATGTTCCAAGAGGTGTGTATCACTGTTGAGAAGAAGATTCATTGTATCCTTAGTCAGTTTTGGTTCAATTTAGTTCCAAAATAGTTCCTCAAAGGTGGAGCTAAAAATAACTAACTAATTAGTTCAGTGAACAGAATATAAACGTGATCAAGAGTCATAGACCAAAGATCGAGAACTTAACAGTACCATCCAGTTGCCAGTCTGATAACTATCCGATCACAGATACCAGTCTGTGTATAGTAGAATAGTATCATCAGGGACCCCAACACAAGCGTTTTATAATCTATTGTATGAACTTGGATGTGATTACTAAAATATGCCAGAACTCCAAATGATGTCAAGTCTTTGATGAATACAACACTGAAATCAATTAATCAATCGATGGATTCTTAAAAGCCTCTAATTACTTGCTTAGGTGCAACTTTACTTTGCAAAACCATTTACTCACTTTAAATCCGTTTTATCCTGCATATCTAAACCAGTTATTGTATTACGACCATCGGTAAAAGTGAGTCGTAGGAGACAAGGTCCTCGATGATCAGAGGAATTAGTTAACATCATTTCTTCTACAGCTTGTGGAATACTGATGTTACGTAATCGAGTGAGTTGAACAATTCGACCATTAGCTTCAAGCTGAAAAACAACGATATACAGACTGAACAGGTGAATAGGAATAGAGTAGAAAAAGGCTATCGGAAGGAGGACGAATTTGAAAAAATGACGGATAATGATGCTCCAGATATAGAAGGCGTCAAAAAGTGAATACAATTGTGCTGGTTATTTCATCAAGAGTCCACAACCATCGATTCCTATCGTCTCAGGGACGTTAGCCACCCAGCTACACTTCCCAGTATACCTCAGAACAGCAGTCAAGGACCACCCTAAGCCTTCTTCAAGCCTATTCTAACTTCTCTTAGCATCGCGCGTCGAGCTAAGTGATGGCTTGCCATCCGCAACACATCCAAGCCAGTCCAATTGATATATGTTCAAATCCTCATCGACCAACTTGTCTTCATTGCCTAGTACCTGTCGCCTGACCTAAGCATTGCTCACACGGTAATTTCACTATACGCCAGTAATCCTATGCAGATACCTATAGTGAAAAAACCTTAAGTCTCATCACATCTACTTTTAACGGTCATATCGAAGTGTAGAGCAGCATACTTGCCCCCTTAACAGGTTGTCGGATATCTCGCCAGTTGGAAAATTCCAAACGGATCTTTTGTATTCAAACTGAGATTGCTTCAGCAACCAACCTATTTGACCTGATACAACTCGTCGCCTAAGCGAAGTAGTCAACAAAATCCGCTACATATAGATAAAATCAACATGCAATATCGCACACTAATGAATCACTTCTGATTGCTTCACTTTACAGCACCTTATGCAAAGAATAAATGCATACAAAAAAGAGTGATATCAAAGTGGATGAAAGTGCATATGAATGACTGACGCATGCACTGGCTGTGTTTCTATCCACAAAAAAGCGTATCAACTCCATTGTGTGTCCGTAACTATGGTATACGCCTTGCACTGTTAAAGTGTAACCTTTCAAGATTGATAGGAGCTTTTGCCTGCGTTAACCCTCGGTGGTGAGCCGTTGTGTGAATGCTGAGGCCAATGTGAGTGGTGTAATTTTCAACTAGATGTCGAAAGTCAAAGTGGTATACGTCAATCTCGGTCACCTTTAGTGCCAACGTGATGTTAGTCTGAGAGTAAAAGGTCATATTTACCACGCTTCAGTGAGAACAGTTCTACTCTACATCTGTGAAACCTGGCCTCTCCGAGCTGAGGATATGCGACGACTTTGTATGTCCAGTTATCCTTGTCTCCAGAGGATTGATCGAATCCGGTGGCAACGCCATGTAAGCCATCCTAAGGTACGACAGAGTGTGTTTGAGTATGATGCAGATCATCATTCACTAAGTGAAATCATCTGGAAACACCGACTTCGGTGGGTTGGACAGGTATTATGCATGTCGTCCCAACGGCTTCCACACCACTCATTGTTTGCTAACCCCAGGGACTAGATAGAAGAAGTGAAGGGGTGGCGAATGTATCACGTGGCGCCATGGGATGAAGAATAGTTGTATCGGGTTAGTATCTGTTGGTCCACAACAACTCTCTGGGTGTGATGCAAGAGTTCACGCAACTTGGTGGCTTGAGACTATATCAGATATAGCTCAGAACCGAAACGAATGGTGGTCATGCTGTTGCTTCCTTCCCTTCGTTGTATGTCTTCATTTTGTTGTTATATTATTTTGTATGGCGCATTCCTTCGTGCCCTTGCTGTACCACGTCCATATTCCAATAAAGAATAAATAAATAATTATTCGGAACATCTGACTATTTTCTAAGTGATTATAATGGATAAAAGATGATGGTAGTAGTAGTAGTAACATGAGCAACGAAATAGCTCAATAAATAAATGATACATAAAGTACACATAACATAAAAATTTCTTACTTGGCTGGACTTTTTAAAATCGCCTAACCATGGGGATCCATATTCTCGTATATCCGACTTGAAATCCATATGAGGATAACCAAAAACAAAGAAAGGAAGGAATAGATAAGATTATCGAAAAGATGAAAGAACATCTGACTAGGCAGTAGTGCAATTCCTAAATTGTATGGACAACATTAACGTTTCACAAATACGTTGAATACACTTGTCACCCTCACCTCCAACTTATCAGAACTTCCATTCAAGAATATTTGTCTAATCCTTCTATGTATTATTACTGGACTGTCTCAGATAGCCGTCGTTTGATAGACTTGCATTTACACTAGGTTATGATTGAAGGTGAAAGGCTAGATTCCAACCATAGACCACCAGGTTTCCTGCCCGATACTCTACCAACTGAGCTACAACATGCAACTGTTGATCAGTTTTTGTTTCACTTCTATGTATTCGCAAAATTAGTTAATCAAAATTATTTAAAGGTTGTAAAGTACAGGTGATGAAAAAATCCGAGAAATAAAATGAATCCATGCTATTCTCCTAAAGGTAGTTGCTACCTCGATATTTTAAATTTGTGAAATGAAAGAACTGTATGAAATTTCATTCAGTTAAAATGAGAAGAAGAAGACATTTCAGCGTGAACAATATTGTTTTCAATTAGCTCTCATTAGGCGTTACGCTAATATACATAGACTTTCTCATATATATAATACATAAACCATAGTAGATTCTTTAGCCTATGGTAACTGGGAGGTGAGGCAGAAATCGGAACCAGGAGCTTCAGGATCTGTGACCAGCACGTTGCCGTTGAGCCACTGGATCGGTATCCAGTGGCCTATATTTCCAACTTCTGTCAGCCTACGATATACGGTGACCTCCATTTGATGTCGTCGTTGAGTAACTGATGTAGTTAAAGATCTTTATTATCAATTTTAGAAAAAGACATATCACCATGGACAATATTATTTTCAATTAGCCCTCATCAGGCTTTACGCTAATATATATATATATATATATATATATATATATATATATATATATATATATATATATATATATATATATATATATATATATAGACTTTCTCATATGATACATTAAACCAGTTATGGTGGATTCTT
The DNA here is from genome assembly GCA_944470555.2 of Heterobilharzia americana. NCBI lineage: Eukaryota > Metazoa > Platyhelminthes > Trematoda > Strigeidida > Schistosomatidae > Heterobilharzia > Heterobilharzia americana. The sequence goes on along the minus strand of OX104129.1, from coordinate 62,054,388 downwards.
TAGCCTGTGATAATCGGGAAATGAAGCATGCAAATAGTAGATATTATGGTTGTCTAGATATCTGCTATCTGCATGCTTCATTTACCAATTAACATAGGCTAAAGAATACACCAGACCGATAAGTAATTTCACAACTGCTTCAACACTATGGAATATCATAAACCTTTATCAACCTCATTCAACAACCATATGAAGACACTACATGCCAAATAATTCACAATGGGAAGCTGTCTGGTGCCCTTGAAGTAAAAGCAAGAGTAAGAAAAGGCTGTCTACTATCACCCATGATATTCCTGATTGTGGTCGACTAGACTGGATCATGCACCAAACAGTGAGGAGCGAGAAGATGGGGGTTATGCTGGACCAGGAAAAAGATCCTAGAAGATTTAGATTTCGCCGATGACTTGTGTCTAGTGTTGCACAAACTTGAAGATCCACAGGCGAAAACTAACAAGTTGACAAAAGAGGCAGCAAAGGAAGACGGGACTTCAAGTGGATATAGAGAAGACAGAGGTGATGAAGATACCCAGCCAACAACAACAGCAACAACAAGCTCCAATCACGGGACCCAGATTCCATGGTTTTATCTCACCCAGCCTATTGTGTGGTTGTGTGTTAATTCATGTATCCCAATTGGCGAATGTTTTCTACATTACTGATCCTATTGGGGTCTGTCATTCTACAATTACGCTATTTTAACTGACTCCGACTTCCTAGTTTGACCTATGTACTTTGCTTCACTCATAGTCATTACATAGAATTCGCTAGATTAACTTCGCTGAATTGGTTCTATCGGATCCTTAAGCCAGTCCACAATGCTTATCTCTGAGTGAATATGTAGGTTTCAGAATGTCACCCTAATTTCAGCCTTGTAGAGGATCCTACGTGATGTTCCTGATGTTCCTTTCATACAGAGTAACACAATGGAGGCTGTGAACTCTTTTCTAATAAAGACAACAAGAGTAGAAAGTTCACAGAGTCTGTTGTGTTATAACATGAGGAAGGAACATCAGAAACATCACGTAGGGTCCTCTACAAGGCTGAAATTAGGTTGACATTCTGAAACCTACACACTCACTCAGAGATGAGCTTTGTCGGGTGTCTTGAGGATCCGATAGAACCAATTCAGCGAAATAAGCTAATCTATCGAATTCCATGTAATGATCGTCAGTGAGGTAAAGTATTCACGTCGAACTAGCCGGTCAGGATCAGTTAGATTAGCGGAATATAGGAATTTAGTCAAACATAAAGAGATACACCCCAATAAGATCAGTGAACTAAAAAAAATGACTCGGCTATTGCAATGCACAACCTCACCTAGGTAAATAGTTCACTAGTAATTAGCCGGTTCTAAGCCCGGATAAAGAGGGAAGGTTGGGCATAAGGCTAGCAACCTTACCCCGTAAAGAAACTTCGAAGCACAAACAAAACATAAAATATAAAAACAAACTAATTCCTCGCCGGAATCGGAGAGACGAAATGACGCCGGTTGGTGAAAGTCTGTCTTCGGGAAGTAAGTCCGCCAATGTGTCTTCTCTCGATGAAAGACAAACTAAGCATAGATACACGGAATGTCCGAACAATGTTTGAAGACGACTGACAAGGCTGCCCAGATTGCAAAAAAAATGAGAAGATATGGCACAGAAGTGCTAGGAATCTGCGAAAGCATATGGAATGGAAGTGGACTCTTCAAACTCCTAACTCGAGAGTCAATAATCTACTCCGATATTGTCACCCAGACGACAACCACCAGCACACTGAGTTTCGGAGTGACCATCATCATGTCTCCAAGACCATTGGAGGCTCTCATGCAGTGGAAACCAGTCTCCTCCAGGATCACGATCATGACAGCAAGATTCAACCCAAAAGGAATGAAAGTCACAATCATTTAATGCTACACACCTAAAACGATGCACATCAAGAAAAGAAGGAGGAACTCTACAGACAACTGCAATCAACACTGGACAAGACTCCACTCCAGTTGGCGACATCAAAATTCTAATGGGCGACATGAATGCCAAACTCGGAGCGGGTAACACAAGAAGAGAACAAACCATGGGTCGAGAGGCACTCCGTCAAATGATGAATGAGAATGGAGAACTGTTGGCAGATTTCTGCACATTCAACGACTTGGTCATTCGAGGCAGTGTGTACAAACACAAGGATATTCACAAAGCAACATGGATTTCACCAAACACCAGACACACTACAAATCAGATCGACTTTATCTCAATCTGAAAAAAGTGGAGACGTAGCCTGCTGGACACAAGATGAAGAAGGGGAGCAGATGTAAGTTCATACCACTCACTATCTAGTGCAAGGAACCTTTAAAATCAAGTTAAAAGCCTTCAAGGAAGCTGGTGAAAGGCCACAGTTCAACGCCCAGAACAGAAAAAGAACTTAAGGACGAAACTACAAATGACATCTTCACGTCAGCTATCAGGACAAAATGGGAGATATTGAGCAACATCCCTGAAGAACACTGGAACTGTTTTAAAAAGATGTCGAAAAAAACCCTAACCCTAACCCTATTAGGAAGGAAGAAGAAACAAGACAAGGAATGGATCTCGACGGACACATGGAAGCTGATAGAAAAGAGGAAGATGGTTAAGCAGAAGATGAACCAGTGCAAGGATGCACAACGAAAAGAAGAACTGAACACAACCTATAAAACACTGCACAAAGAAGTGAAGAAGAGTGAGCCGAAAGACAAAAGACACTTCCGCGACACACTAGCAAGTGAAACAGAACAGGCTGCAGGTAGGAGAGAAAGAGACCTGACAAGATTGTATCAAATAACCAGGTCAGATCAACACAGATGAAACCAATGAAAGATGATGAAGAAATCTAATTATCAAAGAAGAGAAACAAAGAAAATGATGGACTGACCACTTCAAATAGCTCTTCAATCGACCATCACCTGCACTTCATACAGAAATACCACCTGCAGCACAGCCACAGAATTACCGGTGGACACAAGCCCTTCGACGAAAGCAGAAATCCGGGACGCCATAAACTTGCTGAAATCCGGGAAAGCAGCAGGACCAAATGGAATCCCGCCAAAAGCACTGAAAACAGACGCAGAGACAATAGCCGACACGGTCACACCACTACTGCAGAAGGTTTGGAAGGGAGGAAAGTTAACTGACGACTGATTGGAAGAAGGGCAACCTTGTCAAACTTCCAAAAAGGGGAGACCTGTCTTTGCAGGAACTGGAGCGGAATCATGCTCCTGTCCACCCCAAGCAAAATATTAAGCCGCATCCGATGCCTAACTACGGAGGGAGTAACACGCAGGTATATAACCCTTACCAAAGCACTCTACTCAAAGTCATGCAGCCATCTCAGAAGCAATGAAGAGTTGTTATGTGAGTTGACAACAATTAGAGGTGTCCACCACGGAAATCCACCGTCAGCTTTCCGATATAATTTCATCATAGATGTACTAATGCATATAAACCTATGTACGTCTGACTACCCAGAGACTCATCTACTCCCTGAAAGTCATCTAGTTGACTTAAAATATGCAGACGATATTGTCCTGCTAGATGAAGATACTGACAAAACTCAGGGTATTGTGAACGCGTTGAGCAGAAATTTGTATATGTCTGGCATACGTTTCACTGTCACCTGTCAAACGTACGATTATACTCCAGGGTTTGTATGCTGCAAGTACTCTCAGCTTAATGAGAGGCAGTGAAGTGGTGGAATGTGTACGACCACTTCACTTACTTGGCATGAGGCATCAGCCCGAACGGGGTGGTCAGTGACGAAATCTCAGGTAGGTTAGAGAAGGCGAAATATCCCACTCTCTATCGAACGTCAAATGTACTGTGCTGCAGTTTGTTCTGTCCCGTTGTAAGGCCTTGAAACACTGCCGTTAACAGCAGCAAACATGAAGCGGTTGCAGAGTTTTGATCATAGGTGTTCGGTGGAATCACCGTATGAGTAACGTTACAGTTAAACGACAAGTTCTAGACAAGATAGCCACATCAGTCGATGAGATTGTGAACCTTAGTCGACTGAGATAGCTTGAATGTCCACAACGCATGCCTAGCCACCTCCTGCCTCGAAGTGCCATTTTAGTAGGAGTCGGATTAGGCTGAAAAAGGGTTCAGGGTGACCAGACCAAGATATGACACCAGTCGATGAAGTCTCTGACTGTTGGCCCAGGCCATATTTGTGAGAGATATACTGTCTGGTTGGATATCGCGAGACGAAAGGAATCAGTGGTTGATGTCACCTGGTGACATGGTTATAAATCTGTCAAAATGGCGCCAAAGTATCAATCCACAACGTTTTTAAAGCTTAAATATTCGTACCAACCATTATTTTCAAATTGTTTATTCTCTTACACTACTTCGTCTACTTTTATATCACTCCTTTCCTACTCATCTTCTCTTTGTGTACTACTGTGAAGTATGACAACTTGAACCGATGTATTTGTGTGCAAAGTTCTACGTTGTTTTTGTCAATCAGTCAGTCAATTTTCCGATTCATATCAATTGTCTAAATAGATTAGAGTCAAAACATGCATTATCCAATGATTGAAAATTGAGTACAATGAACAATAAGCTATAATTACCAGCATAGTTAAGTTATAATGTTACAATACCTTTGAAATATTCAGCATAGAACATACACTGAACTATTAAAAGTAACATTTTTAACTTACATTTAACAGTAGATCAATCAACTCATTAAATTTTTCATGTTCTGTCTTCTTTAAATATTCTGTGAAACTTTTCTGTGATAAAATCCTTTGACATTATATAAAAGTAAAGTATTATAAGGTTGAAGTCGATAATAATAATAATAATAATAACAGTATTCAAGGTATTAATTTGAAATAGCCAGCTGGTTCTCCATAAGCATCCAGTCAACAGAAATGCAAGCGTAATTTTGATAGTGGTGGTGGCACTTTATTTAGACGGTATAAAAATCTGTAACTGAAGCTAAACATCTGACGGATAGTAAGTAATATAATGTAATTTTTCACAGCATAAAGTGGAATTCCATATAACGTAACATTTTTTGTCTGCTTTGTAATGGATTCGAGAAACGGAGAGTTGGAAACAGTTTAAAAATGTGTAAGAGTATATGACACGTTCAAGGGATATACTTAAATGATTAAAACAAATTGAAAGGAAAAGAATTTGATAAAAAACTTTCGATGAATAAATTTGGTGGCTCAAGGTTCAAGTAGGCCACCATGAAGACTTACAATAGCATGAAGCATAAAAGTATACCAAGATGCTAAGTAGTTCCGTGAATCGGAACAGTATTACCTTGGAGATAAGGGAAGGTATGGCTAACTAGCTATGGTATATAGAATTTCAAATTTCAGTTGGACAATTTATTTACCATAGATAAAAAGCTAGAGACTTCATAAACTTGAGTCAAGTCTTAATGTAACCAACCACCAAAAAGCCTTCTTCAAAATTAATCTACTTACGTAAACAAAGGCTAAAATGTTTCACTTCATCATTATCGTCTGCACTATTAATACACACAGTGATACAGTATTGTTGATAACATTTCCATAACTCTGATATACGCGGGTGTTACTTCATCCTTATTGCATGTGTTGGGGTGGGTGTTGGTTCGATGAACAAAGATTCAATAATCAATCTCACCCTCTCTCCACCTAATTATATTGGACTTAAGTGCAGTAATTGTATCCCACCCACCCAACTGTCACCATCATTATCAATATCAACATAGGACCAGGCATTACTGAGTAACGGTCCGAAAATGGTGAGATTCGGTATAGTGTCGTCAAGATGGAGATAATGTGTATGTGTGTGCATACATCTGCCCCACTGACATCGGTTCTCATCCATGTCATCACCTAGAGTCACTCTCCAACCACTCATTTCTCTTGTCCAGTGGACCCCAACCAGCTAGTCTGCCTCGACCCACATGGCTCGAACCAACAGTCAAACACTTCATACATTGGTGCCATATTTTAGTCAGCCCCCCTACCCGAGCCTTTTTCCAGTCTGAACCTACTTCGACCAACATTGTATGACGAGGTAGACGGTGACTAGGCATACACAACACATGTCCAAGCCAACCATCTCAGTCGATGATGCTTCATAACCACATCAACTGACTTACCTCTTCTCCCTGTAACTCTATACCTGAGTAGTGCGTTACTCAAGTGGTGACAGCATGGAATACGGTCTATACTACGAAGTCAGCGGTGGTCAAACACGTGAAGTCAGCTTTCTTATGTCTTCCAACTTCAGTGGCCATGTTTCACAGCCATAGAGTAGAACAGAATGGACTGATGTGCAGTAAACGCGACTGTTAATGCACAATCGGATATCATGGTGACGCCATAGTTAGCCTAAGTTGGCAAAAGCTAGCCGAGCCTTTTGCATCCAGGCTGAGATTTCATTGGCTACTGATCAATACACCAGCGCTGATCCCACTTCCCAGGTAAGTAAAGTGGTCGATACACTCAATCACTACACTCTATATTATCAGCCGTGGCACCTTATTGTGTGCTTTATCGAATCAACACCTATCGAACACATGTAATAGTGTTGATGTAACATCTATACCAGAGATATGGAAAATTTTACTAACAATAAAAATAAAAGAAGATCAAGTGACAGGAATATAGAAATCAGATATCGAAAGTGCTGTGTGATAACATTGATATGATGATGATAAGCAATAAATCATGCTGAAAATGTCATCAAATAAACAAATCTAATCTGAAATTATATTCTACTACTGCGTCAAAGTTTTATACTTACACTAATGCATCAATCCAACTTGTAACATCTCACAGTAGAATAAAAGCATAAATGAACAGTAAAAGTAGACAAAAGTGTTAAAGGGAATTGAAAAATGAACTCTAGTCAAAACATTAAAGCTTTAAAAGATGTCAAATAGTGAATACATCTGAGCTATTGTCACCGATTTTCAGCTGTATCACCAAAAGTCATTAATCATCGATTCATATAGTCTCATGAATTCTTGACTTCTACACTAATATATAGTTTCACAATTAAGTGATGATCGAGGATTGGTGAACAATAACCACGAAGATTTTAGGTAAGTCATGATGATGATTAGTTTTAGCAATTTACTATTATTTGTCTTTTGGGTTCCTAGTGGAACATACCGCTTCACTAGCACGTCGCCATTTCACTCTGTTATCTTCAGTTTTTTCTAACCTGGCCCTACGACTGCCCAGAAGCTCTTCCTCACACCATCTCCTCGCCAAATGGTCTTCTCAGTGTATGTCCAATCCAATCCATCTCCACTTTCTGGTACATATTTGTTGGGCGATGGGTTCTTGGTTGGTTCGTTGCCAGAGTTCCTTGAACAAACCAAGAACCTATCTCCCAACAAATATGTAGAAGAAAGTGGAGATGGATTGGACTGGACATACACTGAGAAAGAAAACAGTTTGAAGACACCAAGTGCCAGGCCCTCGAGTGAAACGCAAAGGGGAAACGACGAGTTGGGCGTCCGAGGGTGACATGGAGGAGGTCGTGTGATGAAGAAATAAAAGCTTCTGGGCAGCAGTGGAGCTAGCTTCAAATTAGGATGTAAATAATCGATAGGGTAATTAGAATTGGTAATATGAAGCCGATCATTTTTAGGCAAATTAAGTGACTTTTGATGAGTATTCAGTCATTCACAATGAATGATTACGTAATAATAAGAAAACAAATGAATACTGACAGAAACAAGAAGGGGAAGAGATGTACAGAGTAATCCTAGAAGTTACATCATGTTGATGGCCACGGTAATGAAAGTGGTCCAGTAAACTTCTTTTGAATACAAAGGTTAGATTTGTTTGTAAAGGTAGATTACAATCGCCACTGCAATGTGAAGTAAGCCAGTGAGTAATCCATGTGGTAAATGAACTGGAATGTGATGAATAATTTTGAATGCTTTTCTAGTAATCCATTTAATGTCCCGTGTGAACTAGGTGTGCAAGTATGGAGCTCTTTATTGTTCTAATTTTTCCCTAGCTCAACCATGATGGGTGGTGTTCAAAAATTCGACGATGAACCTACATCATCGTACATCCAATGTAAGTAGCTCTACAGCAGCACTTGAAATGATAAATGCCCATGAAATTGGTAGTCACGCAGTTTTCTTTTATTTCTAACATCTAGAATATGCAGATGATATAGTCCTGTTAGGTGAAGACACTGACAAGATGCAGAGTCTTCTGAACACTTTGAATGGCAATTTGAGAATGTTTGGGGTGCGATTTTCACCACCCAAATGCAAATTTTTGCTCCAGGACTGGTCTTCAGCGGTGCCCCACCGCGGCTAACACAATAGAGAGTGAAGTGGTTGAGTGTGTTGACCACTTCACCTACCTGGGAAGTAGGATCAACCCTGGTGGGTTAGTTGCCGATGAGATTTCGGCACGGATACAAAAGGCTCGATTGGCCTTTGCCAATTTGCGCCACCTATGGCACCGCCGTGATATCCGTTTGTCTATTAAGGACGGCGTGTACTGCACAGCAGTCCACTCTGTTCTACTATATGGCTGTGAAACATGGCCATTGAAAGTGGAAGATATAAAAAGGCTTCAGGTGTTTGATCACCGTTGCCTTCGTAGTATAGGACGTATTCCGTGGTATCACCATGTGAGTAATGCAGAAGTCGTGTAGAGTTTTAGGGAGAAGAGGTAAATCAGTTGACGAGGTTGTGAACCTTCATCGACTGAGATGGTTGGTCGAGACACGCGTTAAGTATGCCTAGTCACCGATTGCCTCATCAAACAATGTTGGCTGAGGTGGGTCCAGGCTGGAAAAAGGTCCGAGGTGGTCAGACTAAAACATGACACCAATCCATGAAGTCTCTGACTGTTGGTTTAAGCCATGTAGGACGATGCAGACTAGGTGGTTGGGGTCCACGGGACAAGAGGAACCAGTGGTTGGAGACTCTAGGTGATATGGCTGACAACCGATGTCAGTGGCGCAGATGTATACACACATTATCCTCATCTTAACAACGCTATACCGAATCTCACCATTTTGTCACTCCTCTTTTCTTTCTTCTCATAATTTATATTTCTTTTGACTGCATTCACTTATCTTCATCCTTTACCTCACTACCTTTCTACTTGATGAACTGACGTGAGGTGTGGCAACTCGGACCGTTACGCAGTAATGCTTGGTCCTATGTTGATAATGATGATGAGAATCGTGTGGTTGTAGAAGATAGGACATAATTTAGCGGCTGGGAATACTTTTTGCAACACCAGGCCATTCTTAAATTTCAGCTTCAAGGAGATTTGCTTTTTAGGAACTGTTGGGATTCTTGTCTTAACCTTCTTAACATTCATATGCTTAGTTACAAACTTGTCTGGGTAACCATTCCTACTAAGCAGATCACGGGTGGTGGCGAACTCTTCCACTATAGCATAATATGACCAAACAGCTATGGTACAGTATACTAAGCATTTCATCAGGTTCTTCAATATAACAGTAAAACTCGTGCACTGTGGTAGAATGTAATTCCATTTTTATTGATTTATTAGATTTATCACACAGTGAAGAAACATTATTGTTTACTGGATTACTTTTCGGACATAATTTATTGTCTATAGTCATATGAAGATGAGTAACTACACAACTTTGAGATATACTTTATATAGTCCTAAATTTCTCGTCTCTTTGTGAGATGGGCAGTAAAATTTTCCATATATCCGGAACAGGTGCTGAGTCATCCCTGTTGCATGTGTAAGGTGTTGATTCGATAAACAAAGATTCAGTTATCAATCTCTCCCTCTACCCTGTTATGTTAGTTTTAAGAATTTTCACCCTATCCCATCCTATTGTGTGGTTGTGTAATTGCATGCATAGATATGGCTGAGCTTTTTTCTAAATTCCTTACCTTAGTAGGATCTACCAATTTTGACCTAGCTAGGTTTTTGCGTTCGAATAGACTAATTGACCGTGGTCAATTACTTTGACCAGTGTATTTGACCTCGAAATCGTTGCAAGAGATTTGGTGAACTAAGTTATTCTGCTTAATTGGGTCAATAGGATCTTTTAACCTACAAAGCTTATTTCGAAGTGAGTTTGTCTGTTTAAATCCCACTCTAATCCCAGTCAGCCTTAGTGAGAATCCTACTCAGTGTTTCTGAGGTGCCTTCTTTGTATGGTAATACTGTAATACATCAAAGCCAGGATCGAAAAGACAGCAAGACAGGCCTTCATGAACCTGAAATCAGTGTGGAGATCTACTCCACTAAGCATGAAGCATGAACAACATCCAGACTTCCAACACTAATTCTGTCAAGTCACTGCTTCTATGTGGTTCAGGCCAGGGTCGTCGAGTGGGATCCAAAGGGGAAACTACAAGTTAGGCATCGGTGGCGAGGGTGACATGGGGGAAATCATGTGAGGAAGAAACGATAGCTCGTGGACAGTCATGGCGCCAGGTTGAAAAGACTGCAGAGAACACAGTGAAATGGAGGCATGCTACTGAAACCTTATGTTCCCCTAGGAACCCAATGAGAAGAAAATAACAGTAATTTATTGCATTATCTGTATAAATTCTTTCAATTCTTGTATACAGTGAATGAGTTACTCTTGTTTTTCTTGACTATTGGAGTCTAAGCTTCGAAAAATTAGTATAATATCCATTTCATGTTTAATTCCTGCAAATTGATCCTCCTTAAGGAACTATTATATCACTATCCTTCTTATAGATGATTAAAGTGTCATCCATATATACATGGAACTGCACAATCAATGGACGCCGTTTACTGTTCTCCAGACTGATGATGAATATACCTTCGACAACGATCAACTAGAGACTCCACTCAAAAAGGAATGTATACACTGGACAGCTGCATGGTCAAGCACGTCAACAGTGCATAATCATGATACTACAACGAGACTATCTTAAGTTTAGCGATGTGTATTTTAGTGTTGAACTGCTGGGTTAATTTCTCACTAGTTGTGAGCACATAAACTCAAACTATAATTGGAAAAAAATAACAAAGAAAAATAAGGATTTAACAAACAGTAAACATTGACTTACCAACCAGCGTTTACGACTTCCGATAAGCTACACTGAAATCAATAAAACACAAACTGAGAATGAAAAAAACCCATCAGTTGTAAAAGAAATCACTTTTTTGAAACCAACAATTTACTAAATATAAACTATGATCAAGATTTGATCGTATAGTATGTCAAATATTGGGCACTGAGTAAATTGTTGTTGATATTAGGATGTGGATTTTACTTGTGTAAGTCACATTGGGTTTGAAATCAAATAATTTCAACGCTGTTTTGCACAGAAGTCTACTGTGAACTTCTCTTCAGAGAAATCATCCAAAATTGAAGCATCAAGGATACATGCAAATGAATCCAAACCTCCATGTTGAATACTCTTCGTGTAGTCATTGTTTTTGTAAATTATGATAACTAATTATTCAGTTTGAGATTGTATATCTCTTATTGTATGGTAGAGGTTAAGAAACTAGAAAACAAATCAACCATTATGCTACACTCCATAGAAATGGGATACAAAATTGACTTTGATGGGACTAAAGTTCTACAAAAATGTTTTGAGTTATACCAAGAAAGATTGACAACCGATGTCCTACATATATGGGTGAATGCAGACAGTTTGAAGAGATGAGTTGGAGTAGAGTTAGCTGCCTCTTGATAGAAAGAGTGACTCAAAGTATTTATTGTCAACACCAGTCTCAACTTCATTATTTCTGCATTAACAACAACAACACAATCTGGATTGATTTGATTCACTATTACTATCATCATCATGACCCATTTCCACTCTTTTTTCAGTAAATCAAGGGGGAAAAATTCGTTAGTACTATTCACCACCATATTTCAACTGAAACTGTATACATATCCGCCTCATCCATTCCATTGTACTTATAAAAATTACCAAATGACTATAATGTCACGTGCGACCTTTTTGTCTGATATTTATAATCAAGACGAATACGATTTGGAGTACACATTATATACACACACACACCCACATACCATACAACAAGAGATATACAATTTCACACTGATCAAGGTTTGATCGTATGGTGTGGCAAATATTGGGCGCTGAGTAAAAGGTTGAAATTAGATATAGATTGTATTTACGTAAGTGACACTCCATAAAAATAGGACACAAAATTGACTGAACTAAGGTCCTACAAATAGGTTTTGCGTCATACCAAGAAAGATTGACAGCCGAAGTCCTACATATATGGGCGAATCCAGACAGTTTGAACCGACGATATGGAGTACAGTTAGCTGTCACTTGGCCATTACTAATCAGTAAGTAAAAAGAGTGACTCAAAACATTTATCGTCAACACTGGTCTCAACTTCATTATTTCTGCATCATCAACAACACAACCTGAACTGATTTGATCCATTCTTACTATCATCATCATCACCATCACCATCATTACTCCTACTGATTTCCACTCTATTCCAACTGAAATTGTATACACATCCACCTCATCCTTTTCAATTTGTACTTATAAAATTAATGAATGACTATGTCACCAGTGTCCTTTCGGTCTGATATTTATAATCAAGATGGATATGATTTGTGGTACACATATATACATACACATATAACATACATAGACCAAACAACGAGAGACATACAATCTCAAACTGAATAATTAGTTATCATAATTTAGGAAGACAATGACCATACGAAGAGGTTAGGGTAATAGTGAATCAAGTCAATCCAGATTGTGTTGTTGTTGTTGTTAATGCAGAAATAATGAAGTTGAGACTGGTGTTGACAATAAATACTTTGAGTCACTCTTTCTATCAAGAGGCAGCTAACTCTACTCCAACTCATCTCTTCAAACTGTCTAGATTCATCCATATATGTAGGACATCGGTTGTCAATCTTTCTTGGTATAACTCAAAACATTTTTGTAGAACTTTAGTCCCATCAAAGTCAATTTAGTATCCCGTTTCCATGGAGTGTAGAATAATGGTTGATTTGTTTTCTAGTTTCTTAACCTCTACCATACAATAAGAGATATACAATCTCAAACTGAATAATTAGTTGTCATAATTTACAAAGACAATGACTACACGAAGAGTATTCAACATGGAGATTTGTATTCATTTGCATATATCCTTGATGCTTCAATTTTGGATGATTTCTCTGAAGAGAAGTTCACAGTAGACTTCTGTGCAAAACAGCGTTGAAATTATTTCATTTCAAACCCAATGTGACTTACACAAATAAAATCCACATCCTAATATCAACAACAATTTACTCTTTAGAAACACATGCACACAGGAAACAAAAGCACAAAATTGTATTGTTTTAGCTGTTTTTAATAAAAAAGTAATAAACTTTATTTCATAAAAGTTATTAATATACACAAATTTAATTTAGTTTAACTAACTATTTTACATCAATTACAAAACAGTATCATTAATCTGGTGTATAAGGAGGAGGCAAAAAATAAAAGGCAGGAACAGTAGCAAAACAAAATGGAAGAGTAACAATAAGTGGATTAAAACAAAAATGCTTCGTTCAACGTTCAATTGTCAAGGTCATTTCAAGGACTATTATTCTTTCTGGATTCTACTGACAATAGGACTTGATGAGTTGTTGCAGAATTCACTGTCATCTCTAAATTATTCAGAATGAAGTATATCACTTGGTCGACAAGGCATAACCTAATGGATCTTGTTCATTATCAATAAGATGTTGGATTGATTCAGATATATGACGGAGAAGATTTTGTAATTGTGATCCGGAAAACAACTAAAACAAAAGAGATAGAAAACGATATGAAGGGAAAACTTGAAATGAATGAATAGTGACGTAAACAAACAAAATCACCGTAGAACCTCGCATATGGTTGCCACACTTCACAGGAAAAGAGCGATATCAAATTGGACAAAGGTACATGAAGAAGAATGAATTCAAATATAGGCACCTAGTCAACCATTCACCAACTAGCTTAAAATACGATATAGTACTGATAGTGGGTTATTATCTGAGTGAAGTGGTGGAATGCATTGATCACTTCACTTACTTCGTAATGGGCTGCTTGATAACGAAAAGCTGAGCTCGGATACATAAGGCCCGTTTAATATTCGCTAACTTGTGTTATCTCTGGCCTCACTGGCGAAATATTAGACTACCTATCAAACGGCGAGTATACTGAGCTGTAGTTCGTCCTATCCTGTTGTAAGGCTGTGAAACATCCCCGTTAAAAGTAGATGAAATAAAGCGGTTGCAGGGTTTCGATCATGGATGTCTTGGTAGCATCACTCGAGTCAGGTGGAATCACTGTGTGAACAATGTTAAGGTCAGGTTAAGGGTACTAAGCAAGAAAGGCAAATCGACTGATTAGATTTTGAATCCTAGTCGACTGAGATGGCTTCGATAAGTACTGCGTATGTTGAGCCACTGCCTACATCGACTTGCTATACTATACGAAGTTGGATTAGCTTGGATGAGGGTTGAAGGTAGCCAAACCGAGACCAAGCACCAGTGAATTGTTGGTCTGAGCTGTGCAGAGAGATGTAAACTACCTGGATTAACTCCCTAAGATGACAGAAATCAGTGGTTGAGGACTCTTAGCAATACGGTTGAAAATAGATGACAATTGAGAGTGTAGTGGTTGAGTGTGTCGACCACTTCACCTACCTGGGAAACAGGATAATCTCTGATGCATCGATCAGTGACTGATGAAATCTCTGGACAGATACAAAAGGCTCGGCTAGCTTTTGCCAACTTAGGCCATCTGTAGCATCGCCGTGATACCCAATTATCTAGTAAGCGTCGCGTGTACTGCACAGCAGTCCACTATGTTCTACTATATGGCTGTGAAACATGGCCATTGAAAGTGGAAGACATGAGAAAGCTGGCTTCAAGTGTTTGACCACCACTGGCTTCGTAGTATAGGCAGTATTCCATGGTGTCACCACGTGAGTAACGCAGAAGTCAAGTGTAGAGTTTTAGGGAGTAGAGATAAATCAGTTGACGAGGTTGTGAACCTTCATCGACTGAGATGGTTGGTCGAGACACGCGTTAAGTATGTCTAGTCACCGATTTCCTCATCACACAATGTTGGCCGAAGTAGGTTCAGGTTGGAAAAAGGTCCGAGGTGGTCAGACTAAAACATCGCACCAAAGCATGAAGTCTTTGACCGTTGGTTTGAGCCATGTGGGTCGATGCCAACTAGGTGGTTGTGGTCGGTGGGACAAGAAGGACCAGTGGCTAGCGACTCTAGGTGATATGGCTGACAACTGATGTCAATGGCGCAGATGTATACACACATTATCCTCATCTTAACGCTATACTGGACCTCATCATTTTCTCACCCTTCCTTTCTCTCTTTTCATACTTTATATATTTCTTTTGATAGGATTTTTACTTGATGTAGTGATATGAGATATGGTAACTCGGACCGTTACACAGTAATGCCTGGTCCTATGTTGATATCGATGATAATGATGATGATATTTCAAAGTTCTGGAGTTATCTTGATATGAATATGAATAATAAATTATGTCTGAAATATAATACACAGTAAATAATATCATTTCTAATAACAGATTAAAATAAGATTATAAATAGAGCTGAAACGAATATAATGCCTACCTTGAATAAACCATAATTATTATCCACAATTAAATTGGACAATTCAACACATTTCTGATGTAATCCAACAGTTTGATAAAGTCGAATAAGAAGAAATACTGTCTCAGTAAGGCATGTTTCACGTAGATTATTCATTTGTAATTGACGTGAAGTTGTATTTTCGCCTAATCCACTAATAGGATCTTCTTCACTTTCGATTAAATTTGTTTGACGTAAAACTCTATCATCATCATCATCATCATCATTGTCATCATCATTATCATCATTGCACACCATATTGTCTAGATGATTTTGTTCTTCAGTATTATTATGATTTAGTGTTGTTCTTGGTGTTGTTGTTGTTGTTGTTGTTGTTCCTCGATCAGAATAACCATTACTTTCGTCTTCATCTTCTATATCAACTAACCAACCAGGTTGAGGGTAAGTTAACAATGCTGTTAATTTTTCAGCTGCAACCTATTTTGAAGAGGAAAAATAAACAACAACAAAAACATACAAATAAAAAATGAATGTCGAATCAGTATCCACTCAGTAACCTTATTTATATTCGTGTAGTAGGCAATGAGTCATATTCACTATGTAAGGACGTAGATGCTGAAACCTCAAACTCTTGAAATTTTATCGCAGATAGAGAAGGCTCCGTTTCGCATTTGTCAACATGTGTCATCTCTGACGTCGACTGGACAGATATCCGACTATCTATCAAACGATGAGTACACTACATAAAAGTTTGTTCTATCCTTTTGTACGGCTGTGAGATATGGTCATAAAAAGTATACGACATGAAACGGTTACACGTTTTCGATCACAGGTATCTTCGTAGCATTGGACACGTGAATTAGAATAACGATGTGAGCAATGTTGAAGTCAACCGACAGGTACTAGTTAAGATAGGTGAATCAGTCGATGAGTTTGTGAACCTTAGTCTACTGAGATGGATTAAACATGTACTACGCATACAGATCCCTCCGCCTACCTCGACGTGTAATGCTGAGAGAAGCTTGATTGGGTTGGAAGAGAGTTCAGGGTGGTCAGACCAACACGTGGTATCAGTTCATGAAGTCTATAACTTATAGTTTGAGTCCTGTTGGAAGAGATAAAAACCACATGAGTGGGGTTTCTGAGACAAAAGGAATCAATGAGTGAGTGTAGGCGGCAGCTGTTCATGATATATGTTTGTAGTTTGTTGGAAATGCGTTGCGTAACGCACCAAGTCTCTGAACCATCACACAGAAGCACTGACTGGACTGGTATTAGTTTCGGAAAGCCGGATCTTGTTCACGCTTTATGCTGAGTGGAGTCCTGTGCAGTAAATAGACCTCCAAATTGATTTCAGATTAATGAAATAAGCCCTGTCTTGCTGTAGTTCCGATTCTGGCTTTGATATCCCCATCTGTGCCGCAGCCTGTAATTGAGAGGATGCTATCTAAGTAGAGAGGTAGGTGAAAGAGATAGCTTTCTTTGTATTTCTCCCGTTGATGGTGATTGGTGCTTGTTGTTGTTATTGTTGGTGGTGGTGGTGGTAGTTGGGTATCTTCATCACCTCTGTCTTCTCTACGTTCACTTGAAATCCCGTCTTCGCTGCCTCTTCTGACAACTCGTTGGTTTTCGCCTGTAGATTTTCGAGCTTGTGTAGGTTCTTCCAGATACTCCACAATATTTTAGTTTGGCTTTAGAGATTGCCTTTTCGTTTCCCTTTCAAAACTCTGAAATTCGTCATCTAATCATGGATATAAATTTAATTAACAGTGAAGGATTTATTTAATACATAACTTATGATTCTACAAATCTGACTAGCAAAACTTTCAGATCAAAGTCAGTGGTTGTTAGCCCCTCTCATTTGCACATCTCGTCAGCATAGGAACATGTTATTTGTGTCAAAGATTACAGCTTATGATTTTGGCTATTTAGTTTACAAGATTAAACCTTATGCACACCATAGACAGAAATTAGACTTCACTTATACCAGGCACAGGGTAGACTAGATGAAAACATCGATAGGCTTTTACTTTCTTAGAAGAACATACACATTTAGGCAAGATAGTCGGCATAAAAATCCTAAATATAGATAAAGGACTCCCCTGGAAAGTCATCGATGTCTTCCTCGTTACGGTAACATTTTCAGCTCTCCAAGTAACAAAATACTGTTGACCAGTCTAGGAGTATGATGACTTGAAGACTGAGTGTTAATTCGCTAGGCCATAGTTTCAACCAATCGGTCTCACTCACACAACGTACCACAACTTTAAGAGAAAGAATGATACGTTTATAGTAGACACACACGTACACATGTGAGCAAAGAAAACAACTCACTTGTGTATCTAAGCGTGTATCATGTCGCCAGCGTTCAAGACGAGCTAAATATTCTTTCTTAGCTTCTTCAACAGCTAAACGCTGTGCTAGACCTCGAGGACCATATGTTGTATGCGTGAAATCGTTGGCATTTCCTGTTGTCAGTGAAGACGGTTGTACAGGACGGTTTAGGTGTACCTGTTGATACCATTCAGCAAATGCATCCTGAAAAAAAGGAGAGAAGTAAGGAACAGTTATAAACACATGTAAAACAGGAGAATAACAGACAAAATCAAGATAGGACCTCGAATACAAGTGTATCGATTCAAGTCGCCACAATTCAGCGTGGTAGTATACAAAGAACAAGTGAGTGGAAAAAAGCTCTCAGCCACCGATTCCTATCATTTTGGGGATTCCAGGCAGGTAGTCACATAAAAATGAGTCATTAAAAAAAAGAGAAAATGTGCTTCCAGGATTTCATTTATGCTCATCATTTTTGGAAACATTTCTACCTTATCATAGTAACCCTTAAAGTTGAGAAATAAAAAAATTCAGATAAAGTTTGTTCCACTGAAGTCATAAAAGATAAACTGGAAAATAGGAAAACAAGAAACTGATTGAATCAACCATGCCAAAAAAGTGTTTATTCGACTACTATATTCAAAGGGTGATGAATTGAGTTCATGAAAAATAATCCCCGATTGAATGTATGCGCATATTGCACTAACTTAATAGTTGCCTATAACATGAAGAACATGCTAAGAGAAACTGCAAATTGATTCTATTTGTTAACCTTTACTTGGAAGAACACAGAGGGTCCTTACTAAGCGAATCTCTAAACATGTACTGAAAATTCTGTCATTGAGAGATGGAAGGCTACCGAGTAGAGCTATTGGTAAACAGATTCTCAATACAAGTCATACCGTTGACTTAAACATAACTTTCATAGTGCTCAATAGACAACGTAATAGTTAGATTGTTATGCTATAACAGAACCAGCAACAATCCATCGACTGCAGTTCACCTTCGACTGACATTGGAAAAATTGTTCGTTTCCTTCAGCTTTATATACCAGTTTATTGTTACATCTCATTGTCTTAAATATTATTATCATTTAACTATCTGAGATAGAAGTCGTAGTTTGCCAGACTACTATTTACACTAGGTGATGACTCAAGGTGAAGTGAGAATGTCGGCCGCGGCCAAATTCTAACCACCATCCACTCAGTTTCCAGTCCAATGCTCTACCTACTCACCTACGACGTCAGTCTGCTCACCACATCTTTATTTCACTTCATCAATCATCAACCGTTTCACCCAACTACCATATCAATTCGTCAAAACTTTCATTTAACCCTCCAATCATCAAACACTACCAATAATAGTCTGCAAAACCACGGAAAACTCAAACAGTAAAAATGATTGGCAATATGATGCTCCTCCTCTTTAATTCACTTAGATTTCGGGTTAGGATGAGAATTCCTGACTGACTGGTGTGTAGTCAGTGTGAGAACAACTAAGCGACAGAAACGCATCACGAATTCTTATGGTAGTCGGGCAAAACACCTGGTGATTCAGAAAGTGAAGTTAAATTCTGGCCAGCAATCGGATGTCGCAGCTCAGTTGGTATAGCATAGGTTCAGAAACCCCATAGTCGCTGGCTCGAGTCCAGCCGCAGTTCGAATTTTCATGTCACCTTTAGTCATCGCCCAGTATACTATTAATTTACAAGTTTTGCACACCATTTTAGCTGTAATTATATACCTGCACCACAACGACATCGAATTATCTACTGATCGTATCTACTGAACGATTTCACAGTCCGATGTGTTATTCTACTTATTCGGTCTATTGTTTGATTAGGTCGTGGACTTTGACATTTATCTCTGTCCTCATATATGTTGATGTCTAGGTGTAAGATATGCATTCAGTGTTGACTTTACTATTGAAGTTTACCACAGATGATTTATGCTGGACACATATACCTGACTGTACACAACGTTTACATTCAGTAAGTATGTGCAAGATTTAAAGCACATGAAATGTACATTCAACACACATCCCGCAATGTTTCTTGTTCTAGCTTCAGACAACAACGTGAACCTATAAACTCACTCAGAGATGAACTTTTTCGGTTGACTTAAGAATCTGAGAGAACCACTTGAGCAAAATAATCTGATCTATCAAATTCCAAGTAATCACTGTAAGTGGGGTCAAGTACATAGGTGAAAGTAGCCTATTGGGGTCCGTTAGAATAGCCGAACACACTAGTTTACCTAAATATAGAGTAACAGACATGAATAACATCAATAATCTAGGAAAAAGGACTCGGCTATTGCCATGCATTGATTAACACACAACCACACAATAGAATGGGTGGGATAAAACCACTGTAAATTCAATCCAACATAATTAGGTGGAGAAAGGGGAAGATTGATTACTGAATCTTTGTTCATCGAATCAACACCCACCTACCTATACCAGAGATATGGAAAATTTTACTACCAACAGGAATAAATAACATCAGGTGACAAGACTATAAAAAGGAGTGTGATCCCATTCATCTAATTATGAGTATTGATAAGTGATGATGCTCGAAACATTGTCATCATGTAAATCATACTGTATCATTGTGTACTGGTTATATCAAATCAACAAATCTAATATAGAATTAAATTCTATCACAGTGCCCATGTTTTACGCCTATATTATTGATCACCTGGGTTATTTTTGGGCTCGAATCCGTATGGTGAATAAGGTGTCCTACCGAATCCAGCCATCTCCCTGCAAAAGCTGTATCAAATCATTTGTTCAATTAGTGCACTGCTTCCTTTTCTTATTAGTAAGCGTTGAACTGATGAATGGACACAGCTATGGTTCATTGCTCTAACCAGTTGAATTTCAACTGATGAGTCACACACTAGTTCGAATCCCACTTCACTTATAGAGGTCTGGGCAGCTACCTTTCATACAATAGATCCGACTTATTTTCGACAGCTCAATCAAGCACATAGTTTATCGATTTTATTTCATTTCGATTTTTGATCACCTATCCACATGACAGCAAAGCGAAAATCGTGTGGAGAGAGAGAGAGAGAGTGGAAGAATTGAGACCTGATTGGTAGTTGTGTACAGGGGATGAGCTACTCACGTTACTGGTAATCTGTAGACCATCTGTCTCACCCTATTAAGCTCCATCTAAGGTGGCTTTTCTCAACATTCCTGTTCATACATACAACTCTGTCAGACACAGAAAATTTTATCTGGAGGTTTGTGCGGGGTTATTAATTGATTTTAGGTGGGAATTCATCATAGACTGACATCAAGTGATGATGAAATCCAGCTTAGAATTAATTAATAACCCTACACAAACCACCACATAGAATTAATCTACCGCTCATTGGTGAATAGCTTCGACATGTGATACCTGAACTTCCAATGAGAAGTCTCACGTCCAGTGGAGTCAACCAAGTCGAACATGAGAACAATTACTCAACGATGACATTGGATATAATTCGCGCTATATCATGAACTGACAGAAGTAGGAAGTGTAAACGATTGGATTCGACCCAGTGGATAGCTCAATGGTAACGTGCTGGCCACGGGACCTAAAGGTCTTGGATTCGACCCCTGGTGGGGTCATGGGTGCACACTACTGAGGAGTCCCATACTAGGACGAAACATGTGTTTAGTGCTCCAAGGTTTCCAATGTTCCTTCAACTGATGTCAGCCCATGATGAATTCCAACATAAAATGAATAGAATTATTTAGGTGAAATTGATGTTCTACTCTTACAGATTTAAGTAGTTTAAAGTTGTAACTTGATAACTCAGTTTTTGCACCGAACTGTTACAAATCAAGTGTAGAAAAAAGGACTTGCAATGTATACATTAACACACAACCACACACAGTGGGATGGGATGAAACCACTGTACTTTAGTCCAATATAATTAAATGGAGACAGAGAAAGATTGATTAATGAATCTTTGTTCATCGAGTCTACCACCTACCTATATCAAAGAAATGGAAAATTTTACTACCAATGAAAGTAAATGATATGAAGTGACAGGACTATAAAAATCAGACATTGAAGGGAGTGTGATTCCAGTGTAATGATTATAAGCAACGATGCTCGAAATATCATCATCAAGTAAATAATACTATATTACTCACTCTATATGCTTTATATCAAATAAACAAATCGAATAGGGAAAAAGGAATACCATTTTATGATCATATAACATGATTATCATGATTATGATCATTAGTTACATACATAGATATTTAAATAAAAGTTGAAACTTACTCGACTTTTCAAATATAGTACAAAACATTCATGCTCCCGAATTGTATTGACAAGCCAATTTGGGGAATTAGACTTTTCGCATATTATTTTAGCGTGTTCCAATGTACCAGGTGGCAGTTTACAGAGAACCTTCAGAATTTATAAAATGGAAGTGAGAAATAAAAGTGTACAACAGTTTCGTATACATATTAAAATTGCTCATACTTGTGAGGTTTCACTGATTATTTTTACACCAGATCAGTTACACATAGAGTTCCTGTGCAAATGTCTTGATGTTGTATCAACATTCATTATGAAATAATTTTCTTGGTAATAGTTAATACACGAATTAAGGATGCAAGTTTCATTCTACTTAGGACACCTCATCAGTTGTCACCAAGTGAACGATACCATTCCCAGTTGGATTCGAGCCCAGTGTCCATCGGTTTAAATGCTAAAGCGTTCTTCACTAGGCTACTGAATCATAAAAACCACCTATCATACAATGGGAATATCAGTTGCTATTTACTGATACTTTTGATTTTCTATTCATCATAATACAAGAGCGAATTGATCGATTTCGCTTGGTCTCTATAGTTCATATACATTATACATCCCGGTTAGGAGATGCATTTTCTTAGCCAATAGGAAACAACTTGAAAATTTCAGGTAACAGTATATCAGTATAACTGCTTATATTATATCATTGTTGATTCGATCGAATTCATCGGCCTCTAGGAGTTATACTAAAACTATACCGCCGCACAAGAGGTGGCTATCGTGACTTGCTGGTGTAGTGGATAACGCTCTGGTGTTTGAAGCGATCGCTCCCAAGTCCGACTACCGGTGGGAACAACATCACTTACTGGGAGGTAAGTATATCCAGGTGACGAGTCCCAAATAGGACGAAATGCGCATCCTGGATTCCACTCCTAGCCACTATCCATCATCGCTATGTATAACAGCATATCAGTTCAGATGTGACAATATTAGAAGGTTCAAGCAATATGAAAAGTGAGTTATCAAAACTATTGTGATATACACTCAATGTCTTAAACTGACATATCGAACCATTAGATTCTACAATCGCCCACCTTATACATAAGAATAACTTCATTTCGTAGGCATACTGTTGTAGCCTATCAAAAACATAACGATTCTATCTCAGTATCGAACAAATAATAATACTAGTCAGGTTGATGGATATGTAGCTGAAGTTGTCACCGGAGTTATCACATCCGTAACAACAACTACTGTTACTACCGAGGAGGAGGAGGAGAACTAAACATCATAAAAGTGTCGGACGATTAAAGTAACCATTCCCAAGAATTGTTCAAGAGACGGTAGATAACGTTGTTATCAAGTCTATGGGGACGCGATAAACATCCACAAATACGACTACTAACCTGCAGCACGACACTACGGAGTAATACATTTGATGCTAAGTAACAACAAGACCTGCTATAACTAACAATAAGGAAACTCACATTCCTGCATCACTCATAACTGAAGTTAGTAAATTTACCATTAAAACATTGAAAAAACAATGACAGGTGTGCCTTTTCATCATCATAATCATCCAACAATATAGGATCACGCATTACTGCGTAACGGTTCGGAGTTACTAGACACACCTCATATCACTACATCAAATAAACAAGGCAGTGAGGTGCAAGATGAAGAAAAGAAAATTCAGTCAAAAGAAATATCAAGTTCTAAAAGAGAAAAAAAAGAATGAGAAAATGGTGAGGTCCACTATAGCGCTAAGATGAGGATAATGTGTGTGCTTTACTTCTGCGCCAGTGATATCGGTTCTCAGCCATGCCGTCCCCTACAGTCTCCAACCAC
The DNA here is from genome assembly GCA_944470555.2 of Heterobilharzia americana. Classification (NCBI taxonomy): domain Eukaryota; kingdom Metazoa; phylum Platyhelminthes; class Trematoda; order Strigeidida; family Schistosomatidae; genus Heterobilharzia; species Heterobilharzia americana. Next base: position 62,030,352 of record OX104129.1, on the reverse strand, counting down.
TGGTTTCTCTTGTCCCACTCACCACAACCGGCTAGTCCGCATCGGCCTACATGGCTAAAATCAACAGTCAAACACTTCATACAATGGTGCCATGTTTTAGTCTGGCCACCTCGAACCTTTTTCCCAGCCTGAATCTATTTCATCCAACATTGTGTGACAAGGCAGACCGTAGACTACGCAAACGCAAAACATGTCCGAACCAGTCATCTCACTAGATGACGTTTCACAACCTCATCAACTGATTTACCTCCTCTCATTAAAACTCTATACCTAACTTCTGTGTTACTCACTTGGTGACACCACAGAATACAAGTATGTCTGTTCACCAACTCTTAACTTCTAGTGATTATAATAATAATGCAAACAGATTACGAAAATGTGCAATTGAAAAAAGAAATAGCCGTCCAGAGGTTGCTGTTGTTCATTGATTATTTTCCTTAACAATGAGTCTACGGGTGAGATTTCCTTTTGAGTCAGTTAACACCAACATGTTCTATATTTCCAGGCAGTTTTCTGGACACTTCAAGTGACATATTCAGAATCCTTGGGATGACTTTCTAGTTACCCAAATGCATACTGTTGCTCAAAGACTGGTCTTTAACAATGGAGAGTGAAGTGGTGGAGTGAGTTCAACACTTCAATTACCTGAGAAATCGGCCCAGACATGGTGCATTGGTCAGTGGCCAACGAAATCTCTGCCATCTGCAGCAGCGCCGCGATATACGATTGTCCATTGAGTTGTGTACCGTGCTGCAGTTCACTCCGTTCTACTCTACGGCTGTGAAATACGACCATTTAGGGTAGGAGACATGAGAAGGTTTCAGGTGTTTGACCACCGTTGGCTTCATAGCACAGATCGTGTTTCGTCGTATCACCATGTGAATAACGCACAAGTAGGACGAAGAGTTTTAAGGAGGAAAGGTAAGACAGTTAATGGAGTTGTGAAACTTCACCGACTGAGACGGCTGGCTCGAACGTGTGTTACGTATGTCTAACCACCGTCTGCCTGGTCACACAATGTTAGCCGAAGTAGGTTCAGGTTAGTTAGAGGCTGGTTGGGGGGAGGGGGCAGACTAGAACATGGAATCAATGTATGAAGTCGTTGACTGTTGGCTTGAGTGATGTAGGGCGACGCAGACTAGCCGGTTGGGATTCGCAGGACAAAAGGAATCAGTAGTTGGAGACTGCAGATGACATGGCTCAGAACCGATGTCAGTGGCGCAGATTTAAGCAAAAATATTAATCTGATCCTAACCCCTGTACTAAATTCACCATTTTCTCATCTCTCCTTCCTCTCTTCTCCTGCTTTTCACCAACTTCCCTTCCTTGCTTCATCTTTCAATCTATCACATTATTACCCGATGTACTAATATGAGGCGCGACAACTAGGACTGTTACACAGTAATACCTAATCCTATGTTGATATTGATGTTCACAGAAAAAGTAAGATACATACAATTCAACAAACATTGTCATCGATAACCCCAAGTTAAAACACCTTAGGTAAACAAAAAAATCTAATATAAGTAAAGTTCTACTTTACTAAACAAATACGTTACAGAATACAGAGTCAACTGATGAACACACAGTCTGCAATACAAATTAATCGATAACAATAGACAAAAGGTAATGAGTGCAGCACAAGATCAGTAATCCAGTAACCACTGGTTGTAATCCCTCCACGAGACCCAGATTTTCATTGCACATTCACAAACATCATTCAATAATCAATAAGTTATATATATATATATATATATATATATATATATATGACAGACCACAGCTCAAATTCAACACCCAGAAAGTGAAGGACAAAGTTACAAAGCAAATCTTCAGCTCAGCCATTAGAACAAACTGGGAGATACCAAGAAACATAGCTGAAGCAGAAACAACAGTGGACCTGTCCACACAACTACTGCAAAACGTTTGCAATAAAGGAAGGAAAGGTATCTGCCAATTCATTACAAGAACGCCTACCTTGTCAAAATACAAAACAACGAACACATAAGCCTTTCCAAAAACTCACGCAGGACTCATGCTCCTGTCCACCAAAAGCAAAATTTTATGCCACATCATCCTGGAGAGACTAAACGATGCGTCCCATTCAAAATTACCACCACAACACAATACCTGAATCCCTTCAAAAAGAACAAATCATCTGCCGATAAAATTACAACAACACCCCATGCATCATCATTCAACAGACTATACTATAGAATGACAGTCAACTGCATCTCTACCTCTACTTCATCCACTCTGAAAACCCCTTCAACAGTGTCGACCGACAAGTAATCCCGCAGGCAACTACTTCAACACTACTCCTTTACTACAACTTGTCTTCATCAACCTAGTGTCAACAGCTATATGAAAACGCCACATGACAAGTGATCAACAATGCAAAGCTCAGTGACGCCTCTGAAGTGAAGTAAAGTGAAGTGAAGACAGCAGTAACACAACCTTGACGCATACTATCACCCATCATCTTCCTGATTTCGGTCGACTGCATCATGCAGCAAACAGTGAACAGTGAGAAGATGGGCAGACACCAGCTGGACCGATGAAAAGACCCCAGAACAAGATTTGCATTTCGCCAACGATGATGATGATGATCATGATGATCACTTATGTCTAATATCTTGTCACACAAACTCGAAAACCTACAGGCGAAAACTAACAAGTTGACAGAAGAGGCAGCGAAAATGGCACTTCAAGTGAATGTAGACAAGACAGAGGTGATGAAAATACTCAACCAACAACACCATCAACAACAAGCAACAATCACCATCAACGCGAGAGTGAAACCTAAAGCAAGTAGTCTCTCTCACCTACCTATCAGCCCACGCAGCATCCTCTCAACTACACGCGGCACGGGCACAGACAACGATGTCAAAACCACAATCGGAAACACAGCAAGACAGGCTTCCTCTCATTAATCTCAAATAATCAGTGTGGAGATCTACTGCACTCACCACAAAGCGTGAACAACATTCAGATTTCCAACAACAATGTCAGGTCAGTCCTGTTATATGGTTCAGAAACTTGGGGTGTCACAAATAGCATTTCCAACAAACCTCACATATACATATCATGAACAGCTGCCGCCTACACTCACTCGATACTGAAGATCGATCAGATGGCCAGAAAGAATAAGTCACAAGGAACTCACTCTGGCTGGCAACGAACCAACCAACCAACAACCTATCACCCAACAAATATGCAGACGAAGAAAGTGGAGATGGATTGGATTGGGCATACACTGAAAAGACCATTTGGGGACATCACGCAGCAGGCCAGGCAAGGCCATCAAGTGGAGCCCAAATGGGAAACGACGAATTGGGTGTCCGAGGCGAGGAAGAAATGAAAGCTTGTGGTCAGTCGTGGAGCCAGGTTCAAAAGATTGCAGAGAACAACGTGAAATGGAGACGTGCGCTACTGAGGCTCTATGTTCCACTAGGAACCCAAGGGAAAAATAATATTAATGATAATTATACATATATAATATATACCCACCTGTTGAGCAGCTTTAAAAGAGCGTATTGCAATGAAACCTCTTAAAAGACTATTTGCAATATATAAACCTTCACCACGTTGTGTAGGATCATAGAATAACCAATTCATTATAGAAATTTGTCGTTTATCCATTTCAGTTAATTCATTCATTTCTTCGCTGTTATGCTGTAGTAATAGTCCAGTTACAAATTCATTTGTATTTAATATATCATTTGTATAAATTGAATTCAATTGATTTGTAGTGAAAATTTGTTCACTTGATGAATATATTCTTTGTTTTAGAAGTTTAACAATTTCTCTAGTCACCTTGCATACATCAAATTCATATTTTATTGCTAATGAAAGACAATGTTCACGTACAGAAGGTTGATGAATTTCTAAATATGAATAGAAAAGAAAATTTAATGTAGACAATTTAAATTAGACTGAATTATCTCAGCTAACAGAAGTTACAAATTTGTATTGTACAGACAATAGGAGTACTGTATAACAGTTCAAGTTACCAGCCATACCTTATATCAGTACATCAAATAACAAGGTAACAAAATGAAAAATGAAAAAGGAAAGTAAAATTGATCAAAGGAAGTAGAAATCGAAAGTAATAAGAGAGAGAAAGGAGGAATGAGAAAATGATGAAATATATCTGTATCATATCAACTAGAATCTCCAGCCACTGGTATCATTTATCCCACCGATATCAATCTGCTAGTCTGAATCACCTTACACATGACTGAAAATAACACTCAACGACTTCATATATTGATGTCATGTTTTAGTATGACCGCTAAAGAGACTGTTTCCAATCTCAACCTACTTCGGCCAACATTATGTGATGAGATACACGGTGGTTAGGCATATATAACACATGTTCGAACCAGCCATCTCAGTTGATGAAGGTTTAGAACCGTATTAATTGACTTACGTCTCCTTCCTAAAACTCTTCACCTAACTTCTCCGTTACTCATGTGGTGACATGATGTCACACGGTCTATGCTACGAAGGCAACAGTGGTCGAAAACCTGAAACGTCATACCTTCTACTTTAAATGGTCGTGTTTCACATCCATATGGTAGAACAGAGCGGACTGTAGCATAGTACACTCGACTTTTAGTTGATAGACAATCGGATATCGCGGTGATGTCACAGATGGGGTAAGTTGGCAAAAACCAACGGAACCTTTTGCATGTGTGCAGAGATTTCGTCGGCCACTGATCAATGCACTATGGCTGAGCTAACTTCTTAGGTAAGTCAAGTGTTCAACGCGCCTCACTACTACACTCTCTATTGTTAGACCAGTTCTGGAGCAACAATTTGCATTTGGGTGGAGATAAACGCATCCCAAACATTCTCAAATTGCTACCCTATGTATCCAGAATGCAATAATTCACATTCATTACATGAGTTTTATTGATAATAACAGGCTGTCGGAAACCTCGCTAGGCGGAGCAGAATCCCACCTTGTGATCCACTAGTCGAAATTCCACTGCCTAAACAGGTATCTTCGTAGCATCGCTCATTTATGATGGGATCACTGGATGCCCGGATATTAGAAGAGTGCTAGAGAAAAGGAAAGGAAGTGATTCGATTAGGTTATGAAACATCATAGACTGACATGATTTGAACACGTGTATTGTGCATGCCAAACTACCATCTGTCGATTGTATCCAACCAACTGACTTGGAGGCCAAGTTGTAAAATGGTCGATAGAATTGGGTGGGCGCTGAGGACTGGAAGTGAAATTGGTTGCCACCCGGTGACAAGTCAATGAAATTATCACCAACTTCGATGTGCAATGCTAGCTGAAGTACAATGGGGTCAAAAGAAGGCTCAGTATAGTCAGACAAAGATGTGTTACCTGACAATGAAGTCCTTGACTATTGGTTTGAGGCGTGTACGGGTGAAGTCGTCGAGAAAATAAGACCCTAGACGACATGGCTGAAAATTGATCAAGATAACCCAGATGTATTCACCATCTGACGTCTAAAGCTTGAATATCCGCACTTTCTTCTTCGAAGATATCATTTTTTAAGGCTTTACAATCGTATGCATGTATATCATAAACATATGACAGTCTGTTATTAAACAATAGTGTATAATTGCATTATTAAACTAGTGCTAAACCACCCAAAATCAAGAATGCAAAGTAGTCGTTTGATAACCTTTTAGATAGTAGAAATAAAGAGGAAGGCAACCAGTTTGTAAAGGTGAAAATTGTTGGTAGATGAGAAATACGAATATTGATTGTCCACTTGATAGATAGATGTAAAGAAGATGAAGGTGATAATAATAAACTAAGTAATCATAATGAAATCGAAAAATGTGGTAGTGCTAAGGTAAGAGACTGAACATACTACTTTTACATGCAAAGATTAGGTTTGAACTGTTGAATTCCCAGTGCTTCCGCTATGCACAACTGTCGAAGGCGTACTCCTTTTGAACTATTCCATCTGACACGATAAATGACATTGAAGGAGCATTCTGGTGAAGCTTTATGTCCAGAGTTGACCAAATCTTCAACCATTGAACTGTTAGTTGATTTACATTCTCCCCTCAACAACCATGCAGGATAGTGTTGAGAGATACGTTTGGAAAGTGTGTACTTTGTGTGGCCTATATAACTAGATCCATAGGAGGAAGTAAATTTGTAGACACTCATTGAGATGGCCTAAAGTTGCAACTTGTCCCTAACGCACCCCAGAACCAGTTGATGACTAGAGAAGCTGATCCGTAGTCTCACAGAGAAGAATTTCTTCTTCAGTGATATGGACAGCTGATTCTTCAGGATCTCTCCTGACGTATCACCTTTGAAATCAACGTTCATAAACAAGGTCTTCTTTGGAACTGAAAGCACTTGCTCCATATTCTGTTCTAATTTCAAGTTCTTCTCAATAAATCTGGATATGTATCCATTTTGCATGAGAATCTTCCTTAGTTTGTCTAATTCATCGTCAGTAGTATCACTCGTGCAGATTTTTTTGATTCTTGAAGATAAACAATGAATCCGATTCCTTTTTCTGCTAAGAGGCAACCCGAGATATGGAACTTCAAGTATTGTCTATTCCATTTAGGCTTCTTATAAATAGTTCTCTGAAGAGAACCATCTGGTCTCCGTTTCAATAAGACATCGAGAAAATGGAATTCTGAGTTCTCTTCAAATTCTAATGTGAAGTTGATCGATGGGTGACAATCATCAAACTTTTTAACTACTGTCCCAATATCTGTATTTTGATCCCATATAATGAATGTATCATTCACATATCTTTTATATAGGTAGAAACTACCAATTGTTAAATGAAGCACAGTATTCTTAAGGTTTGCCATAAAGCAATCCAGTCAGCAACGGTCCAAGTGGTGACCCTATAGCAACCCCACCCTTTTGCTTATAAAGATCATAGCTGAATTTGAACTACACGTTGAAAGTACATCTTAGAAGTAATTCCTTTAAATAGTGCCCTGGGATACTCACGTGGAAATTATTAGCTTCAATGACATCATATAGAAAAAGGATAGTTTTCATGAGTGGGACATTGGTGAAGAGTGAAACCACATCCAGAGAAATCATTCGCCTACCGGATATATTGACATTCTTAAATGAGTCGACAAAGTCGAAGTAAACCAATAAGCTATGCATATTTAGCTGTTTTATGACTAGTTGGAGGACGTCCGAAAGCCATTTGGCGATAGAATGGTATGGTGAATTGTTCATGTTCAAAATTGGACGAAAAGAAAGATCTTCTTCTTCTTCATCGTTATTTCTAATGTCTAGAAGATTATTACGCAACTACTTTCCATTCTTCATTTCAGTTTTTTAGCACTAGTTTAATGATGAAACTATACACTATTGTTTAGAATCAACATCATCCATCTGCATAGGGCCACGCATTACTGAGTAGCAGTTCGAGTTACCACACCCCATATCACTACATCTAGTAAAAAGGCAGTGAAGTGGAAGATAAAGCGAAAAAAATCAGTCAAGAAAAATATCAAGTTCTAAAAGAGAGAAATGAAGAATGAGAAAATGGTGAGGTTCACTATAGCGCTAGGATGAGGATGTGTGTGCTTACCTCTGCGCCAGTGATATCGGTTCTCAGCCATGCCATCCCCTACAGTTTCCAGCCACTGGTTCCCCTTGTCCCACCGACCACAAGCAGCTAGTCTGCATCGCATTACATCACCCAAAACAACAGTCAAGGACTTCATACACTCGTGCCATGTTTTAGTCTGCTCCCCTATCCGAGCCCTTTTCTAGCCTGAACCTACTTCGGCCAACATTCTGAGACAATACAATCGGCGACTAGGCATATGAAACATATTTCCCAGCTAGCCATCTCACTCGATAAAGGTTCACAACCTCGTCAACTGATTTACCTCTTCTCCCTAAAACTCTACACTTGACATCTGCGCTACTCACATGGTGACACCATGGAATACGACCTATACTGTGAAGGCAATGGTGGTCAAACACCTGAAGCCAGCTTTCTCATGTCTTCCACTTTCAATGGCCATGTTTCACAGCCATATAGTAGAACAGAGTGGACTACTGTGCAGTACACGCGACCCTTACTAGACAATCGGGTATCACGGCGACGCCACAGATGGCGCAGGTTGGCAAAAGCCAGCCCAGCCTATTGTATCCGTCCAGAGATTTCATCAGTCACTGACTGATGCACCAGAGATCATCCTGTTTACCAGGTAGGTGAAGTGGTCGACACACTCAACCACTACACTCTCTATTGTTAGCCGCGGTATCGCTTAAGACCAGTCCTGGGGCAGCAATTTGCATTTGGGTGGTGGGAAACGCATCCCAAACATTCTCAAATTGCTACTCAGTGTCCAGAAGACTCCGAATCTTGTCAGCGTCTTCACCTAACGGGACTATGTCATCTGGGTATTCTAGGTCTAACGAAAATTCTCCCACGATTAGGTCAACCTCTGTGTAGTCAGGTGATGAAAGGGAGACCTCCATAAGAATATCTATGATAACATTGAATAAGAATGGAGATAGTGAGAACGCCTGATGGACACTACTCGACGAGTACAGCTCCCTGGACATCTCATCATAGGCTCTTACACGCCCACAAGTGTTCGAATAGAAAGCCTTAAATGAGATGATGTTTTGTGTTTCAGTATATTGTTTAGTAATAGACTGTATTATTATTATTTTATCACATATATAAATACGATTGTACAGCTTTAGAACATGATATTGTTGAAGAAGAAAATTTTTTTCGCCGAATTTTCTTTCCTTTTCTCTATGATTCGCAATGACCTTGACTTTAAAATTCTTTCTCCTTTCACCTACTTTGATATGAGTCTTTTCCTATCAATGGCATAGTTAAAGGGGAATGTCAAGAGCCAACAACCTTGCTTAATCCGTGTTGAATTTTAATAATAACAAAAGATGGGTTCCATGTCTTCAAAATATCGATACATTGTTCAGGAATGTATCTCATCTTAAATTGTAATCATGTTTCATAAAGCGATCGACATTATACCATGATTCGAACCACAATCGCTTGTCTCATTCATCAACACAATATAGACACATAAAGATCCATCTGATGAATACGGCTATCCTCCAAATTATCTATTTAACTAAGTGAATAAATACAACCAGAAAAGAAAACGGAATGCTAGGAATGGATGCATATCACAACAACGCGTCAGTCTAAAAAGACTATAGCTATAAAAATGTGTCGTGAAATATGATACCAATGCAGCTCAGCAACCTGTTACAACTTCCTTTATTAGGTCGAGGTAAGTGTCGACGATTCTAAGTACTAAGGTTAGAGAAAGTGAAATCTATTCTAACTTGTGATCTAATAACTGACAGTTAAGATGGCTTAGATAAGTACTATGCATGCTAGGGCACCGCCTACTTCAATTTGCGATTCTAGCGGAAGTTGGATTAGGTTGGGAAAGTGTACAATGTGGCCAAATGAAGATGAGTCAGTAATCGATGAAGTAGCTAACTATCTGTCTGATCCATGTCCGGTGATGTAGACTGCCTAACTGGAGGCCTCAAGACGATAGAAATCAGTGGATGAGGACTCTTGGTAACATGATTGAAAATAGATCATAATAAAGCAGGTTCATTCACTCCTTGATGTCTTCTAAAGCTCAAATAATCGTAGCAACCGTTTTCTTCAAATTGTTTATCCTCTTACACAACTTCTACTCTGATCGGATTCCTTTACTATCCATCTGTTTTTTGTATACTACTGTAAAGTGTAACAACTTGAAACCGATATAATTGTGTACAAGGTTCTACGGTGATTTTGTCTTTCTATTCTAACCAATAGATATAAAATGCTTACAGATAGATAGTGGTTACGAGTTCTTTGAGCTTTAGTACCACCAACGTTTACAGAATATCTAACCACTGTCATTCTCACCCTTAACTAAAAACCTTGCCCATCGCTTACAGACAGATTAAAATGATTCGAATTCCTATGTCTCCGTAAAATATAACCCACCATCAAATCTATCCATCTGAAGTTGGAGTGAGTTAAAAAACTATTCGACCACCACCACATGCAAAACATCCAGAAATACCACCAGCAACAGCAGAACTACCAGTGAACATAGGCACTCCGACGAAAGCAGAATTGAAGTCCTAAATACCATAAAACTGCTGAAATTCAGGAAACCAGCTGGAACAGATGGAATTCCACCGAAAGCACTGGAAACAGACGCAAAGACAACAGCGGGCATGTCCACACAACTACTGCAAAACGTTTGCAATAAAGGAAGGAAAGGTATCTGCCAATTCATTACAAGAACGCCTACCTTGTCAAAATACAAAACAACGAACACATAAGCCTTTCCAAAAACTCACGCAGGACTCATGCTCCTGTCCACAAAAAGCAAAATTTTATGCCACATCATCCTGGAGAGACTAAACGATGCGTCCCATTCAAAATTACCACCACAACACAATACCTGAATCCCTTCAAAAAGAACAAATCATCTGCCGATAAAATTACAACAACACCCCATGCATCATCATTCAACAGACTATACTATAGAATGACAGTCAACTGCATCTCCACCTCTACTTCATCCACTCTGAAAACCCCTTCAACAGCGTCGACCGACAAGTAATCCCGCAAGCAACTACTTCAACACTACTCCTTTACTGCAACTTGTCTTCATCAACCTAGTGTCAACAGCTATATGAAAACGCCACATGACAAGTGATCAACAATGCAAAGCTCAGTGACGCCTTTGAAGTGAAGTGAAGTGAAGTGAAGACAGCAGTAACACAACGTTGACGCATACTATCACCCATCATCTTCCTGATTTCGGTCGACTGCGCCATGCAGCAAACAGTGGACAGTGAGAAGATGGGCAGACACCAGCTGGACCGATGAAAAGACCCCAGAACAAGATTTGCATTTCGCCAATGATGATGATCATGATGATGATGACGATCACTTATGTCTAATGTCTTGTCACACAAACTCGAAAACCTACAGGCAAAAGCAGGCTGAGAAAATGGCACTTCAAGTGAATGCAGACAACACACAGGTGATGAAAATACTCAACCAACAACACCATCAACAACAAGCAACAATCACCATCAACGCAAAAGTGAAACCTAAAGCAAGTAATCTCTCTCACCTATCTACCAGCCCACGCAGCATCCTCTCAACTACACGCGGCACAGGCACAGACAACGATGTCAAAACCATGATCGGAAACACAGCAAGACAGGCTTTCTCTCATTAATCTCAAATAATCAGTGTGGAGATCTACTGCACTCACCACAAAGCGTGAACAACATTCAGATTTTTAACAACAATGTCAGGTCAGTCTTGTTATATGGTTCAGAAACTTCGGGTGTCACAAATAGCATTTCCAACAAACTAAACACATACATGATCAACAGCTGCCGCCTACACTTACTCGATACTGAAGATCGATCAGATGGCCAGAAAGAATAAGTAACAAAGAACTCATTCTGGCTGGCAACGAACCAACCAACCAACAACCTATCACCCAACAAATATGCAGACGAAGAAAGTGGAGATGGATTGGATTGGGCATACACTGAGAAGACTACTTGGGGACATCACGTACCAGGCCAGGCAAGGCCGTCAAGCGGAGCCCAAATGGGAAGCGACGAATTGGGAGTCCGAGGCGAGGAAGAAATGAAAGCTTGTGGGCTGTCGTGCAGCCAGGTTCAAAAGATTACAGAGAACAACGTGAAATGGAGACGTGCTACCGAGGCTCTACGTTCCACTAGGAACCCAAGCGGAAAATAATAATAAATACATAGATAGGTAGGAAATTAGGCAGCAATCTTTTACTCACCTGCTAAAAACCATGAATACCATTGGATTTGTAATGATTTATTAGGTAGTGTAGAAGTATAGTAAGCAACCAGATCAGTTTCTTTATTCACCATTAAAAAGCAGAGATAAGCTTTGATAATTTCTGAACACGGTTCATCCTTTTATTGAAAATAAACGAAGGAATATATAAAAGACTAGTGAATATGAATATACATCCTAATAAGACATTACTTCATGAAACTAGTATAGTTCAACAGAAATACAGTTGGATCATCAGCATCATCAAGATCAACATAGAACTAGGCATTACTGCGAAACGGTCCAAGCTGCCTCATCTTACCTCATATCAACACACCAAGCAATAAAATGGAAGATAAAGAAGGAAAGGACAGTCAGTCAAAAGAAGCGGAAGATGGTGAAGGAGAGACAGAAAAACAAAGAAAATGATGAGATTAGGTATAGCAGTTAAGATGAGGATAATGTGTGTGCTTACCTCTGGCGCCACTGACACCGGTTGTCAGTCATATCACCTAGTCTCCAACTATCCGTTTCTCTTGTCCTGCGGACCCCAACCGGCTAGTCTGCATCGCCATACATCACTCAAAACAGTCGAAAATTTCATACATTGACTCGATGTTTTAGTCTGCCTCTAACCAACCCGAACCTACTTCGGCTAATATCTTGTGAGGAGGTGGATGGCTAGGAGGTAGTGGCTAGGCATACGTAAGACATTTTTCACTCGATGAAGGTTTATATCCGCATCAAATGACCTACCTCTCCTTCCTAAAACTCTTCACCTAACTTCCGCGTTACTTACGTGGTTACACCAAAAAACATGGTCTATGCTACGAAGGCAACGGTGGTCAAACACCTAAAACCTTATTACTTCTACCTCAAATGGTCGTGTTTCACATGCATATAGTAGAACAAAGAGCACTGCAACACAGCTCTTCCCGCTCTTAATAGACAGTCGGACAATGCGGCAGTGCCACAGATGCCGAACCTTTTGTTTCTGTTGAGAGATTTTGTTGGCCACTGACCAATGCACCATGGATGAGCTCACTTCCCAGGGAAGTCAAGTGATCAACTCATTCAACTATTTCACTTCCTATTCTAAGGCACAGCTAAAGACCAGTCCTGGAGCAATAATTTACATTTCGATGGGGAGAAGCGCAATATGTCACTCAAAGTGTTCAGAAGACGCAGCATCTTGTCAGCGTCTTTAACCTGGCAGGACCTGGTTATGTTTGTATTTCGGATCTAAAAAGGATTAATCCATGATTAGACTAATACCTATGAAATCAGATGACCAAAGGGAGGTCAACATAAGATTGTCTATGACAAAATTAAACAGCCATCCAGGGAGTTGGCATCCTTGAAAGAAATCACTAGATGCAAACAGTTCACATGACAACTAACCAAAGGCTCTAACATGCTCACAGTGTTAGATCAAAGATTCAAATGTCAATCTTTCGACTTTGAGTCCTGGCACTCCTTATTGTTAATAAATGTAGTAGTCTCTTTTGAGATTGAGAAACGTTTTAATGTTTTATATTATTCCTCTCAACGAATAGAGTTGCTTACTATCACCAATGGTGTTTCTGACTGAGGGTGACTCGACTGGATCATGCAACAGACAATTGTGAGAGCAAAAAGACCGACATACACTGGCTGAACCAAGGAAAAAACCCTACACGATTTGCATTTCCCCAATGATGATTTTTTGTCTAATGTATTGTCGCACAAACTCGAAGATCTACAGGCAAAGACTAACAAGTTGGCAGAAGAGGCGAGACAACGAAGGAAGACGGGACTTCCATCAGGTGAACGTAGAGAAGACAGAGGTGATGAAGATACCCAACCAACAACAACAGGCACCAATCACCATCAGCGGGAGAGAGAAATCTAAATGAAGTTGTCGCTCTTACCTACCTCTCTACCTAAGGCAGCATCCTCTCAACTACTGGTGGCACAGACACACATGAGGACGTCAAGGCCAGAATCCGAAAGACGGTAAGACAAGCCTTCATTAATCTGAAATCAGTGTGGAGATCTACTACACTCCACTACACTCAACATAAAGTGTGTACAACATCCACATTTCCAACACTAAATCTCAGTCAAGTAAGTCAGTGCTTCCACGTGATGGTTCAGAGACTTGGTGTCTTACGAAAAGCATTTCCAACAAACTACAGACATACATGATCAACAGCTGCTGCCTACACTCACTCGATACTGAAGATCGATCAGATGGCCAGAAAGAATAAGTAACAAGGAACTCACTCTGGCTGGCAAAGAAATAACCAAGAACCCATCGCCCAACGTGTATGTAGGAGAAAATGGAGACGGGTTGGATTTAACATACACTGAGAAGACTATTTGGGGACACCACGCAGCAGGCCGGGTCAGGCCGTCAAGTGGAGCCCAAAGGGGAAACGACGAGTTGGGCGTGCGAGTCAAGGGTGACATGGAGGAGATCACATGTGAGGAAGAAATGAAAGTTTGTGGTCAGTCGTGGAGCCAGGTTCAAAAGATTACAGAGAACAACGTGAAATGGAGACGTGCTACTGAGGCTCTATGTTCCACTAGGAACCCAAGGGAAAAATAATAATGATACTATTCTTTTAAAGGAATAGGAAAATTACGTCATAGATACACATATCTGATAAACAAGCAGACACAATAACATCGAATATTGTACATATGTGCATCACTTCAAGTTGCCACATTTCATAACATAACATGAAAAAGAAATGAATAGAAAAAGAATAGTATTAAAGTAAATAATAGTCAGGATACGTATCTGAAGCTCCTGAAAAATGTTCAAACGTCTCATAAAGCGACCTCACATCTTCGTCTATTTGCTATTAACATTCCATCTGGTTACACCAGTACTCCAGCTAACATGGTCCATCCATGTAGGCTACCACTACATTTGAGCGACACATATCCAAGTCACTTCAGTTGATGATAGTTCACGACCCTATTGACTGACTCGCCTTCTTTGCGCATAAATTCAGGTCTAACCGCAAAACTATTCTCATGGCGGTTCTATAATTAGCCAGCGATGTTACATCTTTGGTCAAAACCTGTCACTTCTTCACATCTACTTTCAACCGTTCTCATAGAAGCACAATAAGAAAGAAATGAAGATTGTGCAGAATCATCACCAGATATTAATTAAGTTGGCCAACGCTAAAAGAATGTCGAATCATAATTTTTATAGATGCTCACTGGAATTGTATTACATCAAGTCGAAGGCGGTAGTATAATACAGCGCATCTGCAAACTTGATGACAACCGTATGATCAGTTCTGTAAAACGCTAGATGGTGACGATAACTGATCTCCAACTCGCCTATCATTATCAAAACCTAAATATCTCTTCCTTCATCTTTAAGGGTCGCGTGTACTGCACAGCAGTCCACTATGTTCTACTATATGGCTGTGAAACATGGCCATTGAAAGTGGAAGACATGAAAAAGCTGGCTTCAGGTGTTTGACCACCATTGCCTTCACAGTATAGGTCGTATTCTATGGTGTCACCATGTGAGTAGCGCAGATGTCAAGTGTAGAGTTTTAGGGAGAAGAGGTAAATCAGTTGACGAGGTTGTGAACCTTCATCGACTGAGATGGTTGGTCGAGACACGCGTTAAGTATGCCTAGTCACCGATTGCCTCATCAAACAATGTTGGCCGAAGTAGGCCCAGGCGGGAAAAAGGTAGGAGGTGACCAGACTAAAACATAGCATCAATGTTATGAAGTCTTTCACTGTTGATTTGAGCCATGTGGGGGGATACAGACTAAGTGGTTGGGGTCCACGGGACAAGAGGAACCAGTGGTTGGAGACTCTAGGTGATATGGCTGAGAACCGATGTCAGTGGTGCAGATGTATACACGCATTATCGTCATCTTAACGACGCTATACCGAATTTCACCATTTTCTCACTCTTCATTTCTCTCTTTTCGTGCTTTATATTTCTTTTGATTGCATTCTTTTATCTCATCCCTCACCTCACTACCTTTTTACTTGATGTACTGATATGAGCTGTGGCAACTCGGACCGTTACGCAGCAATACCTGGTCCTATGTTGATACTGATGATGACCAAGGTTATGATGCTGAAGTAAGAATGAAACAGGTATTCCATCTGACTTCATTATGAGTAGTTCTTCAAAAAGAGTAAACTGATGTGTGTATACATACATTGAAAATTTAAACGAGCCATTATGCATTACCTGAATATCTGATTCTGCAGATTTTAAGAAAAGGATAAAATGAGTTAGAAATCTGAGAGTATGACACACAACTTGATCAATATTCCCGACACGACTGAAATCTGGAGGTTGTAGTGGACTCATTTCTGAAACAATACCATTGCCTAGACTATAAGATACCAATTTCGGCATAATATTTGCTAATTTTGTCAGGAAGGCTAAAAATATAAAGACAAAAAAAAAAGCTTATTCACACTCTATGTTCATAAAGCGGTTTTGTCAAGTATACAGTAAGTAATAAGTTACTAAGAGTGCCGAAAATTAATAATCCCAGTAGAATGTATGGTACCGTTAAGATTCATAAGCCAGGTTATCCCATTAGGAGATTTTAGAAACACTCCGACTTACAAGTTGCCTAAATATTTACCAATGGTGTTAGGCCAAATAAGAAATCACTCAAAGTCTCAACTTACCAACTCTTATGACTTAAAGCACAAATTAGACGACATATACTTAGACGACAGTGAAAAATGGTTAGTTTTGACATAACTAGCCTTTACATAAATATACCGATTGACATGGCTCTAGAGGTAAATGGGAATGGGTTTAAGGATGACAAACAGCTTACGCATCGAAGTAAGGTGTTGATTGAGGAAATCATACCAGGAGTACGATTGTGCCTAACGTCTACAGCTTTTAAGTTTCAAAATAAAGTATATAAACAAACTGAAGGTGATGCTATGGGATCACCTATATACACGATCGTCGCAGACATATTTATGGATAGTTTGGAACAGATGGCTATTCAAACGTTAAATCCTACTCCAAAGATATGGTTCCGATATGTACATCATACCTTTACACTACTGAAATCCAACTACATCAATAGGTTCTTGGCACACATAAATTCAGTAGTAAATGTAATCCAATTTACCTGTGACTTAGAAAGTGAGGAACCTTCCCATTCTAATCAGCACTCAGACTTCAAATCACTTCATCCCATCTCATTTAGAGCAGGCTTAGTTAAATGCCTAAGCAATAGGGTGAAAAGGTGCACCAGTAAGCCAGAAAATTTACGACAAGAAATTAGATACACCTAATAATTACCCACCCACATTTATTATTAAATTCACAACAAATCGAAAGAAAAATACTAGCAGTGGTAGCCGTAGTAGTAATACAGGTGTTATCAATAATAATCCCATTACTAATGGTAATAATGGCGACAAGGTTAAGAGAGAATACAAAGTCTCTGCTGTGTTACCATACAAGGAAGGCACCTCAGAAGCATTACGAAGAATTCGCAATAAGGCTGGGATTAAAGTGGCATTTAAACCAACAAACTCACTTCGAAACAAGTTTTGTAGGTCAAAAAGATCCTATCGATGCAATTCACTGAAATAATCTGCTCTACCATAATCCCCTCCAATGATTGTCAGGTCAATCACATAGGTGACAGTAGTCAACCAGGATCGATTACAACAGCAGAGCATAAAATCTCAGCTCAATTAACATGAGTAGATTCTAATAAGATAAGAAGCTTAGAGAAAATCAAGGCTATAGCTCTTCACGCAATTACACACACTATGTAGGGTGGCATAGAGCGACAGCGTTGAAAACTAACTTAGTTGGGTGGACGGAGAGAGAGATTGATAACCGACCGAATCTTTGTTTATTGAATCAACACCAAATACATCCAGTAACAGAAATGATTCTGCACCCGTCCCAGATATATGCGGAGAATTCTACCACTCTTATCATCACAGGGAAGGAGAGAAAATTAGGACTGTATGAACTCTGTCTGAAAGTCGTGGAGTTAGTTAAGTGATGTGAATATAGACAGATAAATTGTGTCCGAAACGTACATTATCCAGTAAATGATACTGTTCCTTCACTGTGTGTGACATATCTAATAAACAGACTAAAATGGAATTACAATAGACCATAGTGCTCAAGTTTCACTCCTAAATTAAGTACACATTTATGTAGGTAAGTAAATACTGAGAAAAGTATGAAACCACTACAATCTAAGTAAGTGATGAGCTGATTTGAGCCATAGTCGACAAGTTATTATCCGATCACTCTACCTTTAAACTATTGTGGCACTGTACACCAATAAATTAAAGCCATTTATCCTTCACATTTTCCTATACTATCTAAGTAGTATCGTCACTAGTTCGCATAAAATCCCTATGGAGTAACCTTATCCAAAAGCCTACAGTAAGCAACAATTGGTCCCACTTATTGTATGAGAACCAATGACACTTTATTAGCAGCACGGACTACCCAAACCTTAACAAGTGGGACGGTCTTCACAGACGACAAAACTCATGAGTTGGAAGTCAACTCCTTGAATCAATAGAGCCAGAATACAACCTATTGCATACCTATTTATTGAGTGATAACCTATGAGTTTCTCTAACTGGAATTATTGTCGATTGATAGGTTTTATTTACAAATCCAGTTACTTGAATCACCTAAATGTTAATCAGTCTGTTTTGAAACAAAAGGACTTGCTAAGAGAACAGTATGACAAGGTACCAAAACCAACTAGATACAGTACACACTGAACCAGACCAATTGAATCAGAGCTGACTTAGATGGAGTGATAGACCACATTCCATACAAATATTTCGCACAGCTGAGTAGTTTTTCAACTACCCAACTATGCTAACAACAAGGTTTCCGTTGGAAACTACCCGACAGCCAAGATCACAAGGTGTAAATCTCTGACATAAAAGTGGTATCAATTAGCGAAATATACTACTAGTGAATAATATGAGTAGTTAGAAAATAAACACTAATATGTAGATCTCGCTAACCAGATCGGATAATAACCTGAAAACCTTTGACTCAAATCCTTTCTTTTGCCAAATTTAATCATGATCCCATCACCTACAAAAGATATCTCAGATAATCTGACTAAGAGACAAGGGAGCTTTTGTGAACAGTGGTGATAAGGGAACGACAACAAAGGGAAGGCAGTTCTCACAAGCAATAGTAGGCAAAAGCATAATTCACTACTGATCAGTGGTTTGTGGAGATCGAATGAAGACTCAAGATAAAGAAATAATGAACAGCCCATCGGAGAGCTGAGATTTTCAATCTTATCCAGTTTGGATGATACAGTGCAGTTTATCCAATGGTTTTATACATGTTAAAACCGTAGAGAACCCCTTTGTTTCTCTTAAAGCGAAAACTTCTCTCACCGGCTAATCAAACGATGAATGTTGAGGATTCAACCGCTAACTGCATAATCTATTCACGCTTTGGGTTACCCGTATAACAAGATTTGCAATATAGCCCAAGAGATAAAGCTACATGTAGTTACATATTCGCATCTCCAGATACCTAACTACTTTTCAACTGTATAACTGAACATTGAAAGCCAAAATAAAAACAATTCTATGTTTTGCTTAACTTACAATCATAATTTCTTAACATTATAGTCTGTTGTACAGCATAGAAAATACAATAGACAATAGCATAAACTGATGGTGATTGAAGATCATTACTGTCTGCATCATCATTTGCGTATAGGTAAGATGTATCATCCACTAGGAAATCATTCATTGCTGAACGCAGTACTGATTTCATGCGTAGACTACATTTTTCCAGGCAACCAACAGCTGACCAACCTAAACGAGCATCAACACGTGCAAATGCATCTGACAGGGTCCAATCACCTGGTGACCAAGCTGAATCTGGTAAGCTTAAACCACCATCTAGAGGCCAATACTTTGAAGTTTTTCCCGTCACTGCCTAAATTTAAAAAAATAGGTTATAACCAACTACAAAACAACATTAGGAAAAACGAAGGATTGGAACAATATATCAAATAGTAAAGGTGAGAAATATGACCGTTACCATACTTTACATCAGCACATCGAGAAACTAAACAATGAGAGACAAGACAAAGAAATATATAAAGAGATGTAAATGTGCAATGGGGCAGTGTCTAGGCATGCGATCAAAGTTAGCAATCTCATCGACTGACCTACCACTTACACCTAAAACTCAGTGCCTGACCTCTGTGATACCAACTTAGTGGTTCCGATAAAAGCAAAAGTGTTCGGAAACCTAGTAGTTTCTCGTATCCTCTACCTTTAATAGCCACAGACCAAACCAGAGACAGTCGCTGCACAGTACACTCGACTCTTAGTAAGTAACCAGATATCTAGTTGGTGTCATAAATGGTGTAAGCTGACAGAAGTCAACAGAACCTTTTGTACGTTTACAGAGATCTCTTCGGTCATTGATCCCCACCAGGACTAATTCAAATTCCAAGGTAAGTGAAGTGTTCAATACATTCAACCATTTGACTATCTATTGCCAAACAATGCACCATAGAGGACCAGTCTCGGAGAAGCAATTTGCAATTCCGTGGTGAGAAATCCTACCTTGAACATTTGTTAGCCTGATGTGTTTTTTTACCTCATCGAGGAAATCCGCAGGGTTTCTCATATTTCCTTCTTGTTCGCTTCAGACACAGCCTTGGTAAGGTGCTTTCAATGGCGATAAACCCAGACAAACCTCATGATTTGACGTTTATAACTTATTAGTCATCAGCGCGTGTTAGCTAAGTACTATGCTTCGGATAAATCGTCCGTTTAAGATTTTACACATAACTCGGGCATATGGTTTACTTGTTGACGAACTCACTTGTATTCATTTTAGTTTAGAATTTCTTGGAAAGAAATTCACAACCATCATTAACCGACGAACAGTAAGTCACTGAATCATACCATGATCTTTCTTACCCATCACAAGACAAGATTTCTACTAACACCGAATACATACCATAATAGCTTAACAACGTATACCAATGACCCGGACCAGCCGTCGAATCCCTTACAAATAATAATAATAACAATTCACTTTATTCCAAACAATCTGTGGTACAATTAGGAATTCTCAGCATTATATCTCACAACAACAACAAAAACCACGAAATAGACATGTATGCATATACGACTTTACAACATTTCCAATTGTGTTATTATAAACATTCAAGTCATGTAAAGAATATTGAGGAAAACGAGAACATTTTACATAGCTCATTCAATGGCCATGTTTCACAGCCATAGAGTAGAACAGAGTCAACTGTTGTACAGTACACACGATCCTTAATAGATAATCAGATATCACGACGACACTACAGATGGCATAAGTTGACAAAAGCCAGTCGAGTCTTTTATATCTTGACCGAGATTTCACCGGCCACTGACCAAGTTCTCAGGATTGATCTCACATCCCAAATAAGTGAAGTGGTCAACACACTCAACCACTATACTCTCTATTTTCAGCCGAGGCACCGGTGAAGATGTTGTTCCTACTGAGGCTGGAACCCAGTACCCGTCTCTCTGGTGTAGGTACATCCAGCTGGCCAGTCCCATCTAGGATGAAACGCACGTCCTGGATTCCTCTACTAGTCACTAAGATCAATATAACATAATGACCTCTGTGTCTGTTGGAATTGTAGATTCATCAGCACTCTAATATATAAAATCAGGATTTCAATGAAGAATATTTACGAGAGATTTCGATGTATCCTGGGCTTTTTCCTCTTATTGCCTTTTATATCCTCCCTATGAGGGCTAAGACTGGTCCTTGGAGTTTTCTTAAACGATTATCTCCAGATCTCAACGTTGAGTCTAATTCATCAAACTGTGAAGCCAACGTCAT
The DNA here is from genome assembly GCA_944470555.2 of Heterobilharzia americana. Lineage (NCBI taxonomy): Eukaryota > Metazoa > Platyhelminthes > Trematoda > Strigeidida > Schistosomatidae > Heterobilharzia > Heterobilharzia americana. The sequence continues at coordinate 62,008,644 of OX104129.1, read as the reverse complement.
ATATTGGGTATCGGTTACCAAAGTAGGCTAATTCCTTTCTTGTTGGTACTGATGTCTACGTTTCATAACCCCCCACCCCCTCTCCGATAGACTCTTCTTAACCCTGTAGGAGGTTGGTTGTGTAATTTATTATTGTCTAACACGTGACCAGTTCTATGTAAATTAATGTACAGTGTCAATAGTAGTAAACTAATTATTATCTTACATGTAATTACTAATAATAAAAGACAGAATAAGAAGAAAAGACGTGCTCAAAGAAGTAGTTCATCGTCTCGTAGGAGTGTGATTGTAGGAGAAAACATTAAAACTTATCTGTGTGTGAATGACTGAACTAGAGTGTGAGTGTGTGGCTGTTCATCAGCACACAGAGAAGGTTATAATAAGGATAATAATAACAATAATAATAATAATAATAATCCATTTTATTCCAAACAACCTGTGGTACAATTAGGAATTCTCAGCATTATATCTCACAACAACAATGAAATAGACGTGTATGTATATCCTCCTTTACAACATTTCCAATTGTGTTATTATAAACATTTAAGTCATGTAAAGAATATTGAGGGAAACGAGAACATTTCACATAATTCATTATATTATTGAAATGAGATTGTGAACTGTTACAAAGTTGTCAAGTAAGTTCTGTTCTAATCTCCCTTTTATCCTCACATAATATGCATGAGTGCTAGGTAAGGTAGGCACAGTCGAATTCTTGTACTTCGCTTTATCAGCAGTACAGTCTTATGTAGTTTCTTCTTGTCCACTCTGAGACGAGATACAAGGAGAGAGTTGTGAATGATGAAGTGGATGTTCAGCATTAGTTAAAATTACTGTAGTTAGTTACTTGCCAGAGTTTAAATGTTTCTCATCTACAGTGTTAATCAGTTGGGTCAGAGGTACAGCACGCACTCTAGTGGTGGCTTTCAAAGCCCTACACAATATAACATACTCCTTTTTTAGTAGTATACCAGGAAATTGTAAGTTATACCAGAGAAGCTCAGTTTATTTATGTAATAAGTTAAAGGAAAGATTCTCTTTACAAGTCAACAAGATATGAGGCGATCAACAGAGATCAGAAGTAAAACTCATCCCAAGATACCTAACACTCGATTTACTTTCTGCAGAAATACCATCAGTACTGCTGCAACAAGTGTCATGAGATTTAAGCAACTCACACACAAGTCCATCTTGTTTACGCCTGAGGATAAAAATTAACAGTCTGACATTTAGAAGGGTTTAACTTGAGACCATTGGTCAATAAGAGAGATAATCCACTTAATTCAGAGCAATTTAAGTGAGAGTTAACTGGAATAGAAACTGGTAAGTTATCAACATACAGAATAGAATTAGTTTCAACAGCAAAAAAAAAGGTAAATCATGCAAAAAGAAAGAAAACAATGTGGTCAATATCTAAGCCAATTTATTTAACACAATTAGTTCCACTGAATGAAGCTGAACAAGAAAATGCAAATAACAGTAGTATCTCATTGCTTGTAAATACCTTAATAAGCATACTGATATTCTGCGAATTACTACACAACATGTATACGGTTGATCTGCGTTTTTAAAACTTACATTTTCACTCAACACTACCTTAGAAAGCGAATTAATGAGACAGACATACATAAGAGATAACTTCCTTATTCGGTCAGAGATTGTTACCCGATGCCAAGTTACCCTTTAATACCTTGTAAGTGTTAAGCTAGATCATCGACTTTCAACCAGTGACTCACGATTTTGTAACCCACTTCGCTTACCGAACTACAGATATCTAGGTCCTATCATCAGCTAGTGTACAAACTTGCACATGTTTTTCTACCTTAAATAATAACATAGACCCAATAAATCATACCTAACCCTAATATTTTTCAAGATACGACTAGCAGCGCCCACATAGTAACAAACGCTGCATGCCTCTAAATCTTAATGTTCGTTTTCGAAGTTACAAAATAACCTGAATTAGCAGTTATTTGAAACCGCAACTGGAATAGAAGGCAAATGAAACTCACCAATGTATCAGCTCTTGGACCAGTATTCAACAGACTACGTAGACTGGAATCAACACGAGCTTCTACTAAGGCTCGACAATGTGCCCAAGTTTGGTCCATCCATGAAGCAGGTAAAACTTGTGACAGCACTTCTAAATTTCCAGATAAAGTTGCATATATAGCTCGTTCAAATGACCTTAGTTTTATCTATATAAAAATAAGTAGAGAGAATAATTATAAAATTTTAAAAATTCACGCTAACACGTTACACTGGCCTACTAATGTGATAATATGACACTGGTAAATCCCTCCCCTCCGCCCCCTTCCCCTGCCTTTTTCTAAAGTACAGTGAGAGAACGATAAATCCCGATTAACAAGTTGATTTCACCTTTCATAGGCAGACAGATACCATTAAAATGAAGGTAAAACCTCGCAAACAAGTTGTCACACTTCACAATGATACGAAAAGAGCAAGCGGATAGAAAAAGACTGATATCAAAGTAGATGTCAGGTAGTGAATAGATCTACGCCATTATGACTACTTTTCAGCTATTTCATCAAGACTCCTCCTCCATCGCTGATTCCTATCACCTTACCTCCATATACATGGCTTAAACCAAGAGTTATAAACTAGTGCTAGATCCTGAGTTTTCTTCTAAACTAATTCAATTTCTCTTAGCATTCCACGTCAAGGTAGGCGGTGATTCAGCATACATAACACACATTCAAGCCACCTTAGTCAGCAAAGATGTTCTAGCTATTTTAGTGATACTACTTTACAGGGATTCCATTAAAACAAGACGAATCCCTATAAAACCACAGTTGATAAGATTAGAAAATAAACTGTCAATATATCAACTTACATTCTCTGAATTCCACCAACATACAGATTTATACAAAATTCTCATTGGATTGCCTTCAACGCTTAATTTCATATAGAATGGTTTGGATTGAGTAATTTGTTCATCTTCTTTGGATAACTTTTCCAATTGATTTGATTCACTTTCAATAAATCCAGAATAGTGAAATGGACGCCATCCTTCGAATGAAATAGCTCGCCAATACTCTCCACGTTGTGTACAAAGAAGTTGAGCCTTAAGAAAAAAATTCAATAGAAATTTCATAGTCAAGTAATAGGATGCTAAGATATGAATGAATACAATACAACATTCTTAATAAAGCACTGATACACGTCTTTTAATTCACGGGTGTATCGATCAAATATTCACACTGCACCAGGTTCTGGAACATAGACACGCTTACCAACGCCCGACAATAGCTGTATTTCTCAACCTAAAGGCGGCATTCGACTCCATTGATCGAGAAATCTTATAACAATGTCTCTCACTGAAAGGCGTACCGAGCTGGTTCTATGTTGATATTGATGATGATGATTTAATTCACATATGAAGAAAGATGTTCTTCAGGTTGATCATATAGATAGTATATTATTATTCTGTATAATTCGCCAAAAGAAAAAAAAACACAAAAGATGTCTCAAGAAGATATTTAGATTTAGACAAACCTCCAAATTCAACTACTATCCAATACTTATTGGTGAGTGACTTGCTTTGAGATGAGATTTCCTGAAGTTCTAATGAGAATTCATGACCAATGGAGCAAACCTGGGACATCTTGAGTGATAATTTAAGAATGTTTGGAATGCGTCTGTCGTCACTCAAATGCGAATTGTCGTCCAAGGACTGGTCTTCAAACGTGCCTTGGGTGCCTTGAACACTTCACTGACCTGGGAAATCAGGTCAATGAAAGTGGCTCAGTTAATTTTTGCTAACTTATGCCATCTGTGGCACTGAGGCGATATCCAATTGTCTGTCGATTAAGAGTCGAGTGTGCTGTGTTGCATTTTGCTCTGTTCTATTCTATGGGTGTGAAATACGACCATTTAAGGTAGGAGACATGAGGTCTCAGGTGTTTGACCACCATAACCTTCGTAGCATAGACCGTGTTTCGTGGTGCCACTACGTGAGTAAAGCGGAAGTTTAGTGAAGAGCTTGGCGGAGAAGAAGTAAATCACTCGATGCAGTTGTGAGTCTTCATCAAGTGAGATGGCTGACTGAGAAATATGTCACATTTGCCTAACCACCATCTACCTCATCGCACAATGTTAGCCGAAGTAGGTTCAGGTTGGTTAGAGGATGGGAGCGGCCTGACTAAAACATGGCTGTTGTTTTGAGCCATCTATGGCGACCCACACTACACGATTGGTGTCCACGTGACAAGAGTAACCAGCAGTTGAAGACTCTAAGGGATACGGCTGAGAATCGACGCCAGTGGCCCAAACGCATACACGTATTATCCTCATCTTAACCGCCATACTTAATCGAGTCATTTCCTTATTGTTCCTTCTTCTCCTTTACTACTTTGTGTTTGTTTCGACCGATTTTTCTTTCTTTTTTCGTTTTCCATTTTACCACCTTGTTACTTCATGTGCTGATACGAGTTGTGGCTGGTAACTTGGACCCTTACGCAGTAAAGCCTAGTCCTATACTGCGAACCGATAGAAGTAATACAAAGTAAGCCACTGAACTTTAAACCAGTGGTTCAATGGTTAAATACTCGCCGCAAAACCTGAAGTTCCAGGTTTCAATCCCTAGTAAGATCATGTGGGCGCACTGCTATGGTTTTATGATGAGTACCAACATGAAATCAAAATGACTTACCCACTGAAAGTATATTTCACTCGCTTAGACCTACAGTCATCAGCTGATTATCCCGTTTACTTCACTTAGTAACCGCATACAAATGTAGGGGACCAAACTGTAAACCATACCTATCGTTAGGAAATAGATAGTGGAATGAGTAGGGTGCTTAAAGGTTAATAGGTGAAAGGAGAGTTCTGAATGAATCGAAGATTGAAACAATTAGAAAAATGTACATCAAACATAAGAGTCGATAGAAGACTGAAAGTAAACAATAAAAGATAATGTATAAACCTATACATACAGTACACTTACACGATGAAGATCTCCACCACGAAGACATAAAAACAAATAATTCAGATATCGATCATTTTCAATTTGATCTTTTTGATCCAATTCACTGCCAGTAAATATTACAGTATCCGGATGCTAATACAACATATGTATGTATATATGTATTAAAAATACAAATAGAAGACAATTCAATGGAAATAATGACATATAAACAAGGTCAAACGATGATAACCATAAAATGCTGCTCTTGTATAACTGACCATTGCTTAGACTTTATACAACGACGATACATTTTGCAAATAAAGTTCTCAACACCCAGAGAATTATCGAAAACTTTGAAAAGGTAATAGGAAGCTGACTTCATACCGGTTCAAGACTCTTCAGTACTTTCTCTACCCCTACGACCTAATCTCATATCAAACCCAGAACTTCACACTACTACTACTACATTATTCAATAATGTCAGTGGGTATTTGTCACCGTAATCGAATTGATTGACCCTGTAGGTCACTACTTCTTGCAATAAACTTCAATAAATCCATCTTGAAGTACCTTTACTAGTGAGCATCAAATTATGACTAACTTGAAAAGTATTCCACTTTAAATTTTTATCTGAATTGAAATGTACTGTAATTAATTCTCTCCTCTCACCATCAAGAGAAACTTAAAGGAAGTAACCTCCTTCACCTATCCAGGAAGCACTGTCTCAACTACAGGTGGCACAGACGAGGATGTCAAAGCCAGGATCGGAAAAGCAAGACAGGCGTTCATTAGCCTGAAACCAGTGTGGAGATCTTCTACCCTCAGCATGAAGCGTGAACAAGATCCGGATTTTCAACACCAACTTCAAGTCAATGCTTCTGTATGGCTCAAAGACTTGGCGCGTTACGAAAGGGATTTCCAACAAATTACAGACATTCATCAACAACTGCCTACGCTGGCTCCTTACTGAAGATCAGAAGGCCAGAAAGAATAAACAACAAGGAACTCTGGCTGGGAACGAACCAACCAACCAACAACCTATCACCCAACAAATATGCAGTAGGAAGTGGAGATGGATTGGGCATACACTGAGAAGGCCGACTAGGGATATCATGCGCCAGGCCAGATACTCGAGTGGAACCCAGATGGGAAGCGACGAGTTGGACGTTCGAAGTGAGGGTGATATGGAGGAGATCATGCGAGGAAGAAATAAGAGCTTGTGGGCTGTCGTGGAGCCAGGTTCAAAAGTTTGCAGAGAACAGAGTGCACTGGAGACGTGCTACTGAAACCATATGTTCCACTAGGAACTCAAGGGGAAAATAATAATAATGATAATAATGATCTTACCATCAATAGGTAATGAACTGTGGATGGTGTTGAGAATAAGTAAGCAACTTATACATGTGATATATATTTAGTCAATATTTTTTTTCACTTTACCAAACAGAAATACATTTTAATTCAACATTGGAGATGATAGCACCAAGGTGTACACTTAACTACTTAATTTTTCATTCCATCCTTATCTAACACTAATATATGTTTACTTTTAATCCAGATTGAGTTGATTACTTCAATTTGCAAGGGGGGGGTTGTGGAGATTTGTTGATCTCCAGTTGATATTCATCATGGACTGAAATCAGTTAAGGGAACACTGGAAACCTGGGAAAATGGGCCACTTGCATGAGATTCGTCAGTAGTGCGAGCCGGTGACCCCACCACGGATCGAACCCAAGATATTCAGGTTCCGTGAGCAGTACATCACCATTGAAATAGCCACTGGGTCGGAATCCAATGGTCCATATTTCCAACTTCTATCAGTTCATAACACAGTGCAACCATCACCCACCCACCCCCCACCCAATGGTCATCGTTTAATATTTGTCCTCACGTCCACCAGGTTTCCCCCACCAGTTGTATAGGTGCACACTACTGAAGACTCCCATACTAGGATAAAAAGCTGTTCAGTCCTCTCAAATTTCCAATGTTCCTTTCAATGATGTCAGTCCATGATGAGGTGCGTATCGCTTAACTACTTAACACAGTTTACAGAATGCCCAATTGTCGTGCAGAAGTAAATAAACTTGCACAGCTGCATATAAAAGGTATGAATCCCTCGTATTAGATAGCAAGCGGCCAGGAAAACTATCCACTTTTGCCATCTGACCCTGTTGTGCTGAAGTGACTAAAGTGAGCTTAGGTTGGGAAAAAAATTAAAGTGTAATAATTGTTCATTTAGTCTCTAACTGTTCGCCTGTCCCATCTGGTGACATGTATACTTCACGGTTGAGGTCCATGTTGGTGGAGATTGTAAACGATATGGCTTAGAATAGATCTTAGTAGCGCACATTATATTCATTACAACCATCATATCCATATGACATCACCTTATTGCAGGATCTCTACTCAAACACTTGTGGTGAGATCTTCGGGTAGCTGTACTCGTCAAGCGGTGTCCCTCAAGGCTGCCCACTCTCTCCCTTCTTATTCCATTTTATCATAGATATTCTTATGGAGGTCTCCCTCTCGTCACCTGACTACGCAGAGGTTGGCCTAATAGTGGGAGAGTTCTTGTTAGACCTAGAATATACAGAAGATATAGTCATGTTAGGTGAAGAGGCTGACACGATGCTAAGTCTTCTGGACACTTTGAGTAGCCCATTTGAGAATGTCTGGGATGCGTTTCTCACCACCCAAATGCAAATCGTTACTCCAGGATTACTAAAAGCAGGGAAAACAGCATGATCAGATGGAATCCCACCACAAGTACTCGAAACAGACGCACAGACATCAAAAGCGGACATGTTCACACCACTATCGCAGAAGGTTTGCAATAAAGGAAGGAAAGGTGCCTGCCGATAGACCGGAAGAAGGGCTACCTTATCAAACTACCAAAGAAAGGAGACATAAGTCTTTGCAAGAAATGGCGCAGAATCATTCTCCTGTCCCTGTCTACCCCAGGCAAAATATTAAGCCACATCATTCTTGACAGACTAAAAAATTCTTTCCATTCAAAATCACGACCGGAACAGGTTGGTTGGCTGGCTGGTTTCAGGGAAAAACAAATCACGTGCGGATCATATTGCAACGCCACACCACGCCACGCCACTCTAAGCATCATCATACAACAGTGCATAGAATACCAGTTAACTACTTACCTCAATTTCATCCACTTTGAAAACGCCTTCAACAACCTCGAACAAAAAGTAATTTGGCAGCTGCTTCAACACTACGCTTTCACTGACACAAACCTTTATCAACCGTATTCAACACCAGCTATATCCTATGCTATAGGATGCTATATACCAAGTGATTCACAATGAAAATTTCAGCGAAGCCTTTGAAGTGAAAACGGGAGTAAGACAAGATTGCCCCCTACTGTCACCCATCATCTTCATGGTTGTGGTCGCCTCGACTGAACTGGACTAGATCATGCAACAAACAACTGTGAGGAGCTGTGAGAAGATGAGCATACACTGGCGGGACCGATGAAAAGAACCTACAAGATTTGCATTTCGCCGATGACTCATATCTACTGTCGCACAAACTTGGAGATCTACAGGCGAAAACTAACAAGCTGGCAGAAGAGGTGAGGCAAGGCAACGAAGCAAGACAGTACTTCCTTCAAGTGACCATGGAGAAGACACAGCTGATGAAGACAACCAACCAACAACAACAACAACTAATCACCATCATCAACAGGAGAAATGTGAAGGATATTTATTGTCTCTCTCACTTACCTACCTACCTACCTACCTCTCCACCTAGGCAGGATCCCCTCTCAACTACAGGCGGTGGAGCAGATGATGCCAAACACAACATCAGAAAAGCAAGACAGGTCTTCCTTCATTAATCTCAAATCAGTGTGCAGATCTACTACACTCCACTACACTCAACATAAAGTGTGTACAACATCCACATTTCCAACACTAAATCTCAGTCAAGTAAGTCAGTGCTTCCATGTGATGGTTCGGAGACTTGGTGTCTTACGAAAAGCATTTACAACAAACTTCAAATATACATATCATGAACAGCTGCTGCCTACACTCACTCGATACTGAAGATCGATCAGACAGCTAGAAAGAATAAGCAGTAAGGAACTCACTCTGGCTGGCAACGAACCAACTAACATGGATTGGATTGGACATACACTGAGAAAGCCGATTGGGGACATGACGCGCCAGGCCAGGCCCTCGAGTTGAACCCAAATGGGAAACGATGAGTCGGGCGTTCGAACCGAGCGTGACATGGAGGAGGCCGTATGAGGAAGAAATGAAAGCTTATAGACAGTCGTGGATTCAGGTTAAAAAGATTGCAGAGAACAGAGTGAAATGGCGACGTGCTATTGAAGCTCTGTGTTCCAATAGGAACCCAGGGGGCAAATAAATAAAATAATAATATATAAAAAGAGTATGCAGACAAAAGAATGACTCACTAATTCTTTAACTAAACGACGTTTCGAAAGCTCCGATTCTGAAAGGTAATCCAATAGGTGAGCTGTGTTTTCCCTTTGTGAAAGCAATATAAGAGAAAAGAAATAAAGGAACGGAGATGAGAGGAAGGTGGTAAATAAATAATGTATTATGCTATAAATCAACATGCTTTGTTAAAAAATTGATAAGAAATTTGAGTTACAAGTGTCTAACACTGAATGTTGATGGTTCGGATAAGGTTATTAGAAATATTATCTGCATAATAACAAAAGTATGATTCGATTCAAAGTTAACTGAATGGATTTTTGCACTTATTATCCGCCCAACTTGTCTCTTCCCGCTTGGCTCTCACTCGACGGCCTGGCCTGGCCTGACCTGACGCGTGATGTTCCCAAATGGTCTTCTCAGTGTATATTCAATCCAATCCACCTCCACTTTCTTCTGCATATTTGTGGGTAATAGGTTGTTGGTTGGTTCGTTGCCAGCCAAAGTGACTTCCTAGTTCCTTATTCTTTCTGGCCATTTGATCTTCAGCATCGAGCGTAGGCAGCTGTTGATGCTTGCCAAAGTATGGAGAAGGCGAATTTAAAACCGAGTTCAACTGCTTGAGTTATACTTAAACTTAAATAGTCTAGTCATTACATTATGCGAATATCCTGACCCCAATGATGGTGAGATAAACCCACTTGTTCTTTAGAAATAATCCCTGTCTTCATATGACGAAAGTGTGGAATCAAGTGGAAAGCAAAGGCTTCACCTACGGGTACTAGATAACCATGATTTTGAACCAGTAGTGTACATGTGTCACAGTGTATACGGTAGAACCAATTGTATATAAACCTAATTTAGTCATCAGGACATATGAGAATGCAATGTCTAAATTTCATTTTAGAAATGTCACACACAGTGAAGGAATGGTACCATTTACTGGATAACGTTTCGGACACAATTTATTGTCCATATTCATATCAGATAACTAACTAAACAACTTTGAGATAGAGTTCATGTAGTCCCAATCATCCCTTCTTCTTTTTGATGACTAGGGTAGTGGAATTCTCCATATATCTGGAACAGGTGCAGAATCATTTCTTTTACTGCATATATTTCGTGTTGATTCAATAAACAAAGATTCGGCTATCAATCTCTCTCTTCCTCCGCCTAACTAAGTTAGTTTTTAACGCTGTCGCTGTGTTGTTTCACCCTATTGTGTGATTTTATGTAACAGTGTGCAGAGCTATAGTCGACCTTTCCTTTACATTTATTATCTTATTCGGGTCTACTAATCCCAATAAGGCTGAGATTAAAGTAGCATTTAAACCAACAAACTCACTTCGAAACAAGCTTTGTAGGTCAAAAGATCCTATCGATGCAATTCACTAAAATAATCTGCTCTACCATAATCCCCTCCAATGATTGTCAGGTCAATCACATAGGTGGCAGTAGTCGACCAGGGTCGATTACAACAGCAGAGCATAAAATCTCAGCTCAATTAACATGAGTAGATTCTAATAAGATAAGAAGCTTAGAGAAAATCAAGGCTATAGCTCTTCACGCAATTACACACACTATGTAGGGTGGCATAGAGCGACAGCGTTGAAAACTAACTTAAGTGGGTGGACGGAGAGAGAGATTGATAACCGACTGAATCTTTGTTTATTGAATCAACACCAAATACATCCAATAACAGAAATGATTCTGCACCTGTCCCAGATATATGCGGAGAATTCTACCACTCTTATCATCACAGAGAAGAAGAGAAAATTAGGACTGTATGAACTCTGTCTGAAAGTTGTGGAGTTAGTTACGTGATGTGAATATGGACAATAAATTGTTTGCGAAACGTACATTATCCAGTAAGTTATGTCATGTTATTCGCGGTTTAAGCAGATTATTTTGTAAATAATGTTTGGTTTGTCTCCCTGTATAACGCAGACTGAAGAGATTTTGTAGGCCTGTAGGATACAACAATTTCAAAAGGCTTTAATAATTTAGTCTGGATCTCCGAGACGTTCTTCATATAGGGTAGGACAGTCTGTTTTTCAGTCTTCAAGGTTGACTTCTTGGTGGACAACGAATCGATGACGACGAATTTGATCAAGTTCCATGAATAGTCATTCTTCTGAAAAACAGTTATCAAATAGTTCGCTTCTTTTCTCCACAGGGTTGATGCACTACTATGTCTTCGCCCACTTCAACAATGTTCTTATACAACTGATTTTGTGTACTGTTAGGTGGTTGCTATTGTAGTTGAACATTTAATCCACATGAGTTGGTTTTCTCTATACTTCAGTTTACAATCCTGCCAAATCGCTTCTAGTGATAAGAACATCGAAAATGCAAGTTTATTGTTTGATTCCTCTTCAATGGTGAACTTCACGTAGTCGAAAATGTTGTTCACTAATTTGTAAGCATTATTTAACTCGTTTCTTTGAATGATGACAAACATGTCACCAACATATCAAATCTAGAGTTTCCGTTTATTCAACGACAATACCACAGTTACCAATCTCTGCATTACTGCCTCTGCAATTAGTCTTGATACAGGCGATCCCACTGGTGTTGCCTTTGTATGCTTGTAGAGTTTGCCATTGAATTGAAAATATGTTGTAAGGTATAAATCAGTTAATCCCACCAAACTTGAACATTGCAGTTGTGTGTGTTCCAAGAGGTGTGTATCACTGTTGAGGAGAAGATTCATTGTATCCTTAGTCAGCTTTGGTTCAAGTGAGGTGTATAGAGCTGTAACGTCAAGAGACACCATCAGTTCGTCATTCTCAACGTGAATGTGCATGATCTATTCCAAAAATGCGTCGAATCGTTCTACCCCACATGAAGAACGTCTTCGAGATCATGACCAGATTATTAAAGCCTTTTGGAACAGCTGTATCTCACGAACCCATACAATCTCTTCAGTCTTTGATATGCAGGTCAAAAGATGAAGTAGCAAAGGAGGACAAACCAAACATTATCTACTGCAGAATTTGCGAATAACACGATATCGTAGGACAGAGTGGTCGCCCTCTTTGTATCCGTCTACATGAACATCAAGTAGCGGCGAAGTATCATGATATATCTTCGCCCCTGTCAATGCATACAGCAGACAACTGTAGACATGAATTTGACTGGGAAAATATGGAAATCCTGGAGAGATAGAGGAAATACGAAGGATGTCAGAGAATCTCAGATGTTTGGTATTTAGGTCAGTCAGCAATCAACAGGCATGTTTACATTGATCCAATATATTAACCAATAAGAATCAACAAGGTCAGACTTCACGTCATCGGGCTAACCAATAAAAATAAAGATGGAGACATCGGCGTGACCTTGGTAGAAGCAACCAATCAGAGATAAGGTCATCGGGCCAAGCGACTAAATAAACTGTGGGGGAAACCTTATCGCTCACTTCTTTCTGAAGTTTGTGCTGATAATGTTGTCTAGAAAGATTAAAAAAAGCTAGACGATTAGGCAGTCCAGCTGGAGAACACAACCACATCAAAATTATCCTCGTTGAGCTACAAATATTCCCTATCATCTCGAGGTGCAAATTTCCTGGTTAGGGTCCCCAAAATGCTGGGAATGAATGGTTGGAGACCGTTGATGATATGACTGAAAGTTGGTTACAATGGCGCAGATATATTCACTCCTTGACGTTTTCTAAGGCTGGAACATACATTTCCGCCAACTTGTCTGTTTGTCTGTCTATTAACCGATCGTATTCATTTTAGATCTGACCAATTTTTAGAGGAAAATGATATAACATTTGATCAATTATTCTAACCTACACCTTCAAATAGCTTGGTTGATAAATATTTACTGGTATGGGGAATTCATAAAACAACCAGTTTTTGAGTAGTTAAAACCTTGAATACTAGTCTTACAACTAAGATAATAAATTCGTAGCCACCTGGTCAATCATAGTGTTTTATATTAGTACTTTCTGAGGATTTATTAAAAATAAAAACAGAAGCCAAAGTTACCGAAAAAATTACGCTGAGAGTAAAGTTTAACTCATTCAATAATAATTATGCAAAGGTTAACTTTTTGAGTTAAGAAGGCTACTGAAACTGTCCAACAATCACAAAGTTAATAGGTATGTAAAGTTGAACTGGAAACTAAATGACACAACAAAAACCTTTAAAAAACGTTCAAAATGCAAAACCCCCAACAGATAAGTGTATATTCATGAAGTAGAGACATGGTCTTATTGGCTTAACCACTCGATTTTCAAACAATCGGCCACAGTTCCAAATCTTACGTCACTTACTTTGCGCTAAGTCATTACCACCAGGGGGTTATCGAATCTACCAAACGAAACCTACAACACGGTGCTGCCCAGTGATACTAATCGGCTACCAAGACCGTACCGCAGAAGGTGTAGCAAGTAATTGCATTTGGGTAGTTAAACTCATCTACCACAACTCTGTAGATTAGACAAAAACATATTATACTGACAATAGGAAATTGGTTGCCATTTTCAGGCTAACGTTAAATAACAGTAAATAGTTAGAGAAATTACCAAGCAGTTGTTTGATTGAATAAACATTCATATTTTTCAGCGACTTCTTCAATTTGTTCTCGAACCATCTGTTCTAGCCAATCAATTAATATCTAAAATTAAAGAACGAATAGGGAATATTCAAATTCACCACAGATTGGTATTCTTAGACATTTTTACCACAATCATCCTTTTAATGTGACCTTGCAACTAAACTTGGGTTATCGTTTTAATCAGAGAAAAACAATAGGTGGTAATACTTTCCTGACCTTGAAAAACAGGCACACAACATAACTACTAACAAGTATTATTATTATTCCCTTGGGTTCCTAGTGGGATATAGGGCTTCAGTAGCACGTCGTCATTTCACTCTCTTCTCTGCAGTCTTTTGAACCTGACTCCACGACTGCCCACAAGCTTTCATTTCTTCTTCACATGACCTCCCCCATGTCACCCTCACCTCGGACGCCCAACTTGTCGTTTCCCATTTGGATTCCACTCGACGGCCTTGCCTGGCGGGTTACGTTCCAAATCGGCCTTCTCAGTGTATGTCCAATCCATCTCCACTTTCCTCTTCTACATACTAGTTGGGTGATAGCTTCTTAGTTGGTTCGTTGCCAGCCACGCTGAGTTGCTTATTCTTTCCGGCCATCTGATCTTCAGCAAAGGCAGCTGTTGATGAATATCTGTAGTTTGTTGGAAATGCTATTTGTGACACCCCAAGTTTCTGAACCATATAAGAGGACTGACCTGACATTGGTGTTAAAAATCTGAATGTTGTTCACGCTTTGTGGTGAGTGCAGTAGATCTCCACACTGATTATTTGAGATTAATGAGAGAAAGCCTGTCTTGCTGTCTTTCCGATCCTGGTTTTCACATCGTCGTCTGTGCCTGTGCCGCCTGTAGTTGAAAGGATACTGCCTGGGCTGGTAGGTAGGTGAGAGAGACTACCTGCTTCAGGTTTCACTCTCCCGTTGATGGTGATTGTTGCTTGTTGTTGATAGTGTTGTTGGTTGAGTATTTTCATCACCTCTGTCTTGTCTACATTCACTTGAAGTGCCGTTTTCGCTGCCTCTTCTGTCAACTTGTTAGTTTTTGCCTCTAAATCTTCGAGTTTGTGCGACATTAGACATAAGTCATCGGCGAAATCCAAATCTTGCAGGGGGAGCAGATGTAAGTTCACACCACTCACTATCTAGTGCAAGGAACCTTCAAAAACAAGTTAAAAGCCTTCAAGGAAGCTGGTGAAAGGCCACAGTTCAACGCCCAGAACAGAAAAAGAACTTAAGGACGAAACTACAAATGACATCTTCACGTCAGCTATCAGGACAAAATGGGAGATATTGAGCAACATCCCTGAAAAACACTGGAACTGTTTTAAAAAGATGTCGAAAGAAACCTGTATAACTCTATTAGGAAGGAAGAAGAAAGAAGACAAGGAATGGATCTCGACGGACACATGAAAGCTGATAGAAAAGAGGAAGATGGTTAAGCAGAAGATGAACCAGTGCAAGCATACACAACGAAAAGAAGAACTGAACACAACCTATAAAACACTGTACAAAGAAGTGAAGAAGAGTGCGCGGAAAGACAAAACACACTTCTACAACACATTAGCAAGTGAAGCAGAACAGGCTGCAGGTAGGAGAGACCTGACAACACTATATCAAATAACCAGGTTACTATCTGGGAGATAAGAGATCAACGCAGTTGAAACCAATGAAAGATAGGGAAAGAAACTTAGTTAGCAAAGAGAAGAAACAAAGGAATCAATGGGCTGACCACTTCGAAAAACTCTTGAATCGACCACCACCACCATCTGCAACTCGTCAAGAAATATCACCAGCAGCACAGCCACAGAATTACCAGTGAACACAGGCCCTCCGATAAAACCCAAACTCCTGAACGCCATCAACTTACTAAAAGCAGGGAAACAGCAGGATCAGATGGAATACCGCCAGAAGCACTCAAAACAGACGCAGAGATATCAGCAGCGGACATGTTCACATCACTAACGCAGAAGGTTAGGAATGAAGGAAGGAAAGGTGCCTGCCGATCGAGAACTAACAAGTTGGCAGAAGAGGTGAGGCAAGGCAACGAAGCAAGACAGTACTTCCTTCAAGTGACCATGGAGAAGACACAGCTGATGAAGACAACCAACCAACAACAACAACAACTAATCACCATCATCAACAGGAGAAATGTGAAGGATATTTATTGTCTCTCTCACTTACCTACCTACCTACCTACCTCTCCACCTAGGCAGGATCCCCTCTCAACTACAGGCGGTGGAGCAGATGATGCCAAACACAACATCAGAAAAGCAAGACAGGTCTTCCTTCATTAATCTCAAATCAGTGTGCAGATCTACTACACTCCACTACACTCAACATAAAGTGTGTACAACATCCACATTTCCAACACTAAATCTCAGTCAAGTAAGTCAGTGCTTCCATGTGATGGTTCGGAGACTTGGTGTCTTACGAAAAGCATTTACAACAAAACTTCAAATATACATATCATGAACAGCTGCTGCCTACACTCACTCGATACTGAAGATCGATCAGACAGCTAGAAAGAATAAGCAGCAAGGAACTCTGGCTGGCAACGAACCAGCCAACAACCTATCACCCACAAATGTGCAGAAGAAAGTGGAGGTGGATTGGATTGAACATACACTGATAAGACGGTTTGGGGATATCATGCGTCAGGCCAGGCCAGGCTGTCGAGTGGAAACCAAGTGAGAAATGACAAGTTGGGCGTTCGAGCGGAAGGTGACATAGAGCTCGTGTGAGGAAGAAGTAATAGCTACTGGGCAGTCATGGAGCCAGGTTAAGAGGACTGTAGAGAACAGAGTGAAATGGCGGTGAGCTACTGAAGCCCTATACTCTACTAATAACCCAAAGGACAAATAAATAAAATGAAAGGTGTGGTTATTCACGTGAAAGCTGTCAAAAAAGAGCAATGAGGAATGCCAGAATAGTGAAGTGCAGTAAGTTGATTAAAATGAAGGCTGTGACTGAATCTGTGTCATAAGTGGCGTAAGTTGGAGACAAACTATCGAGTCTTTTGTATCCGTGTAGAGATTTAGTCGGCAACTGAGCCACCAGAGTCCATCTGACTTCCCAAGCAAATGAAGTGGTCAACGCGCCCAAACATTCCACTCTCGACTGTTAGACAGGGCATCCCTGAAAACTAGTCATGAAGCGACAGTTTGCATTTTAAGGGTAAGAAACCCAACTCAAGCATTCTCAAATCGCCACTCAACATGTCCACAAGACTGCAGCTACCAGGACTATCTCACCTGCATAATCTAGATATACTAAGCATTCTCCTGTGACTAAATCAATCCCTGTGAAGTCACACGAGAGGGAGACCTCTGTAAGTACATCTATGGTACATTTAACCAAAATGGAGAGAGTTAACTTCCTACATAGGCACCTTTCCAGGAATATAACTCACCTGACAACTCGCCACAGGCTCTTACACACGTGTGCTTAAGCACAGAACCTTCAACAGAAAGATAAACCTACTCGGCACCCCTATCAGATTTTGATGCTACAGTAAGATCTCTCGAACGACAGAACCAAATGCCGCATTCAGGTAGAGATATACAGCTACTGTCGGGCGTCGTTTAAGTGACCCTGTGTTCAAGAACCTGACGAAGTGTGAATATCTGATCAACACACCATTCACGGTCAGGTCTGAAGCTTTCCTGGTATTCTCACGTTTGCTGCTCACGAGTTCCGCTTAGTCGTCTAGTGATTAGTAACCCAGAATCTTAGACATTATGTTCGTGAGGTTGATTTCTCCGTGGTTATCATAAGGAGACTTCTTATCTTTCTTGAAGGCTGCGACAATCAGTGATTGGAACAGTCAGACGGGATAGTATCTGACTCCAATACACTAGTTAACACTTCAGTTAACATGACCAATAATCTTCTACCACCGTCCTTAAATTCCCCGCAGTACTAGTTAGCATGGTCCCGTTGTCCTTCCTCCCTTCACATTGCTTACAGCTTTTTCAACTTCTGTAAGCATTTAATGCCTGATCTCAATTTCTCCGACCAGACACAGGGCAACCGAATAGTAGCTGGAGGCTAGCTGAAATGTTCTGCTAATCGTTCCAGTGTTTTCCACTGTGGGTGAATCACAGACTGGTCCTTCTTTCCAACAGCCTCACTAACCATTTGCCTTTTGCTTCAGTTTACTTGATAAGTCTAATTAACTGTCTACTGTTACCTATCACCCCTGGCCTCTTCCATCCCTTTAGCCTTTGCTGCCCACCACCGTTCGCAATCACTGAGTAGACTTTTTGTTCGTTTACTTTTCAGTTGCTTCCGCTCCTCATTGTTCCGGAAACTGCAGGGATGCGACTGCGTGCATCCATTTATTCAAAAGAACTTGCTGGGGTCTATTGGCTCTTTCCAACCACTTTTTGAAAGTTAACTACGATATTCAACGCTGTTTTTTGCAATAGACTGGAGACGGCATCAGACTTCTCCCACATGAGTTTTGTTCTGCACCACTAACTGTTTCTCCAGTTTCTCACAGTAAGCAACCTTAGTATCCTGAATGCTACCCAACATTCGCAATGGCAGTGTTGCTTAAGTTTTTCAAAGTTCATTTAGATGTAGATATAGACACGCTCGAACCACCGAGTGGTCGCTGTCCAAACGTGTGCTCCTGCGACTTTGATATCCGATCCGACTGAAGCAATGCTATACTTACACCTGCAGAACCACTACATATACTCATCGAATCTCCAGAAACTTGAAGCGTAAATTTTGCAGATTCACCATTTTGGTCGAGTGAGGTTAAATGAATAAACGCATTTCGGTCCTGAATGTGTGCCTCACAAAAACACATCAATGGAGGGAGATGCCAGAGTTTCGAGTAGTGAAGCTTGTTGGCTGGCTTGACAGAGGGTACGAACATTGAAGGCTCCAATGTGTAATTTGCAGTGTGGTTTCAGGAAATCAGAGATGCTACTCCGTGAATTCAAACCGCTAAAAACAGCTGTAGAACCGTAACAGATTAAAAATGACGTAGGAATGTTGATCGAAAAACGTGAAGAAAGATTAGAAAGTAAGGATGTAGAAGGTTGATAATGACCTAAAGGGAACTTGAGGGTTGCCAGGTTGTGAGGGCTGTTGGTACTTGCTGACTGTTCACATCATGGAAGGCTAGTTCTCCATGAGATACCTGAGAAAGAAGGCTTAGAGCATGACCGCAGAGACCATGGGAAATTTGCTTGAAGCCAGTCACATATGGTCTTTTTAGTATGTTCTTTGCAAATCCGACCATAAACCCATATCGCCAGCACCGGCATGCTGCGAAGTGGGAGGGGTGTGCTATTTTTAGGGACGATCTTTTCTAACCGCTTCCTCCTTCCCACATGTAAGACACCATCAGCGTGGCACTGCTGACCATCCGAGAGAAGTACCCTAATGCTGTCAGCAGTACAACTTCGCTCTCAGACCGCATCATAACAGTTATTTACATTATAACCGTAACTTACAACTATCCAGCTGACGTTTCTGGTATGGCAGGACCTCGAGAGAACAGTCGTTCCGCCAGCATAGCTCTTCGGGTCATTGTGATATCCAAGCTCAACCAACACGTCAAAGCAACAGCTTTCAATCAAAAAGTGCACTTCTCGACTGAGTAAAATTCAACTGCTAATTGTGTACCGCTCGACTGGATTGTTTTAACCAGACCGAAACGTGGTATTAGTTCGTAAAGCCTCTGACTATTGGTCTGAGCCATATATAGAGTTGTAGACCACCTGCTTGGGGTCCCCAAGAAAATAGGAATCGACAGTTAGATACTCTTGGTAACTTGACTTAAAACCAATCACATTGGTACAGATGTATTCACACTTCCACATCTTTTAGGGCTTGAACATCTTCACCAACTTTTATTTTCAGATTTCTTCTCCTCTCATTTACCTTTTTCTACTTTGCTAACAGTCTTTTTCTATCCACTTAATCTTGTCCTGATACTATGCAGTGTAAAAACTTTAAGCATCGCACTTTCGTGCCAGGTTTTGCGTTGGCCTGTCTTTTCTTCCCATTATTTCCATAATTTACTGCTAAGAAATACAATATTTCACTACCATGTACAACTTGTCTTCAACGACTAATACTATGTTCATGAAACACCAATTCGACCTAAATTTCTGCAGAATACTGACAGGTTATTAATAAAATCAGTTGAAGTACTTTTTTAAAAATAACTGATGAAAGAAAGACACAATAGTTAACGATAGGGAACTGGCAGGTTCAATCTTGAAGATTTACCACCCTTTCTATCACGTGATTTGGCTGTCATGAAGTCAAACAACACATAATGCGATATCTCAGTTTCACCTTAAGAATTAAGCTGGCAATTTAGAGGCTATCAGTTTGAAATACAGTTGAGATCGTCAATCATCACCCCGACGCGAATAACTCAGTTTTAAAACAAAGGCTATTTTGAGTAGTTCAATTAAAAATCAAGAATGCATATTGATCATCTAACTCACTTGTGTTTCACGAAGTTCATTATCTTTTTCATATAATAGTCGAATTATCTCCCGTTCAGAATGATTTAAACTCTAATAGATAAATACGACAAGTCACATAGAGATGAATGAAAATGAAAAACCAGGTTAACTAAAATAACACAACTAAATTGCCTGTTAGCAAAAGGAAGTATAACAACTTGTATACAACCTGAATAAGATCAAAACAGTGATCAACCAATAAATAATTGAGATTTCTTTATCAGTCGACCGATCTCCTCTCTTCTCAACTACACAAAAGCATACAAATCCAAGTCAAGCCATCTTGAAAAGGGATCACATTCACCCCGTACAAACTATATTGAGAGGAAGAATTTTTCTACAGATCACAACAGGCTTACTAAAGGAAAAGTGACTATAAAACTCATATCATAGTGAGGAAAAGTATGCAGTTTACTCTAAACTACGGATACTATTCAGGACAAGAGTATCAAGTCATACCAACCCCTTTTTATCTAAATACCCATTTAAAATAAACAGTACAATATATGGGTAGTACACCAATCCATTCTAACCGTAATCAGACGTCATGTCGATTTGCATCAACTTCTACAGTCCCCGCCTCAGAAAAGTACTAGATATCATTGATATCATCATGAAACTCTACTTCACACGGTGACTTTCGACAACTAATGTCTACATCGACTTAGACGAAAATAAGACATGAACGGTTCTGTGTCACGGGAATCAATCCTGAGCTACACCACAATCTGAAGTTTTTAACTAAACCCTGATATGTATGCTAGTATCAAGCTTTGAACACATGAAAGATTAGTAGTATATTTTACAAACATTTGAGATTATATGGTCGACCGCTTCCATTCGCACTGACTTTTAGCAATGCTTCCTATTACACCAAGACGCAATGCTACAAACATTCCAGATGGGCGGTCACGATAGGCAAGAACGGTCATCACGACAAGGTAGTAGCTACAGTCATCACCAAATATTTTAGTCAAGAACAATCTAACAACCTGAACTACACACAAGTAAGTAGGAATAAAACGTTACGTCTTTTCTGACATGAAAAAACACAGCATACTGATAACTGGTGATCGCAATCACTAAAAACTTACAGATAAGTCATTGCCTTCAGCTTTTCTAGTCTTGGACTCGGATTCGAAACGATCCAGGTAAATATTGGAGATAAGACTCCATGTATTTCTTTCTAGGTTGATCATTTCTGTTACGCTACGGATATTAGGTAACCTTATAAATGGGAAAAAGTCTATTTTTTATTAACTTCTTACCCTTTACGATGAGAAAGTTGCGTAAATATTTTAGGCAATCTTCGGACAATTTTATGGCAGGCATCGACATATTGAACAGGAATTTCTGACAAAGATATCTGAGGATTTCTCCAAAGATTACAGAAATGAGGAAAGAGACTAGACCCATCTAAAAATAATTTATAGAGTAACAACCACACAAAGTTGACATACCGAAAATCTCTGGATCTTCATCTAATAAGTGAGTAATATTGTTAGTTTTCTGAAAGTCATTATTCTCCTAAAATCAAGAAATACAGATTAAATTGGCAATTTATGAATACGACTCACCTCTGCCCATGAACCGAACAAGCCAACTTCAGACATTTTATTGACTAAAGTAAAATCAACAAAAACAGAAGTCGTATTAAACAAAATAACAATGATAAACAGTTGAAGTCAATGTAATTCTATAGGAAAAGATGTAGTAGGTGAGTGAACAGAAACCGGTCGGTGTAATCTACTTAGAACTCCATTTATCTGAGACCACTTGCATCAGTCATCCTAACGGCAAGAGCGACACGATAGTGTTGTTAACCCAAACATAAGACGATAGGAAGCATCGTATCTAAACTCGTATTAAATTGAATTTGAGGTTATTATTCTTGCCAATATTTAACTGTCAGAAATTAGTTATAGAATACACGGTCAGAAGTTAAAATGTTGCAAGTATGTTTCAGTGATTATTACACGATTCATATGGGCACTCATTACATCTGAGAAGAAACTTGACAGAAAAATGGAAATTGAAAGGTTGAACATTGCAAAAAAGTGTGTTAGTTGGCGACTGTCAAAGAATGTCAACATAAAATGCCACACAATTTGAAGTAATACCATGAAAAGATGTAGCAATTGAAAGGTTTGGTTAATATTATGGGAATAATAGCCAGACATGCTATATTTACGAAAACTTCCATTAATTATCGATTTTCCTCTATAGGATTTCACTCAAACATTAAAATAAAACAGAAACTAGAGAAAGCGTGGAAACCAGTTAACGGCGTTTTATAAAACAAAGCAACTAAGGAATACTTATGCCAGCAGTTATCATGAACTTACGTCAGTTGGAGAACCACTGAAAACCTGGTGGTACTGGACTAAATCTATACTACTGTATACTGCTCATTAGTGACACGCTTCGAGATGGGCATGATGAAGTTTTAATGAGAAGTCATGACTTGTAAGGTCAGCCAGTTGAAAGTGAATCAGATGCGGAATGAAAACCTTGATGTATAGTCATGCTATGTCGCGAATTGACAGAAGTAGGAGAGACTGAACTGTTGGACTCCAACCCAGTGGCTGGATGGTTAACGTGTTCATCACAAGACCTGAAGTTCCTGAGTTCGATCTTTGGCGGGATCGTGTGTGCTTCTGAAGAGCTCCATACTAGGACGAAACAACTGTCCAGTGTTTCCAAGTTTCTAATAGGATGTCAGTCCGTGATTAATACTAACGTAAAAACAAAATCCCTATACACTTGAAACTACGTTAAGGAACATTTAGTTAAAATTTCACTTTTAAAACACCGCTTATAAAATGAAGCATTCAGAAAAATGTAGTTCCGGTTTTCTAAAAACGAGTTTATATCAGGTAATTGCATAAAGCTTAGAGGAAGCTCAGTGAGCAAACTTTTGAAAAACATCTGGAACGACTATGTTATAGATATCCCTAAACTGAAAATCATTGTTTGTCGTATCATCCACTCCAACTCTCAAAACGCTTTACTGACAGACCCCATAACTGCTCTCACTGTATAAAAGTTATGCCCTATATATTACAAATGAAACTATGAGTAGGTATGTGAACAAAAAGACAAACTTCTAGCGAAAGTGATAGTAACTTCAGGCAATAGAAAGTGAGTAGGAAATCTTAAACTTGATCATTAGTGAAAATATCATATAAAACTCGATTTATTCTCGCTCCGGAAGGTGACTATTGACACCAAATAGGCTGAATATTTATTGGTTTAGTAGTACGATGGACAGTTAATTATTGAACTGCTTAGTCGAATTCTACCCCTGGTCCTTGCAGAAGTTTTGTTATTTATTTACTTATCTATCCGAAAACCAGGCCTTTAGAAATATGCAATAGATTAGTTTTCTTGAAAATACATTCAAGGGGAAGATTCACTGCTTGTTAAGGGCATCACTTCAGTTAGTGATCTCACCGGCTCTAGCAGAACATTAGCAAAATAAACACTGGTCAGTAACTGCTACTTAGCTCAAATTCCACTGGCGTATTGAAATTGAAGGCTGACTGACTCAACAGCCAAGAAACAACCACAGTTTGTGATGCATGACAAAATTATGAATATCACACTTAGGGTATTATTAATTCCTAATGTGTCTGGCAAAGAGCTAACAATGTTAGGTTGGACATCCTATTATAATTTGAATGCTTGAAGAACTAAGAGGATAAATTAGTGATCCAAACTCACCTAACAGCAACAAGACCGATTATTATATTTAGTAATAGCTAGGTAAGTAATTGGGCAGAAGAGGGTCTTACGTTAAACCTTAACTGGAATACTGAACCCATGTGGCCATTCCATGTCTAATAAAGGATGCTGATGTGCTACAGCGCGATCAGAGGGTAAGTACTAAAGTTGCGGCAGTCCTTCCGAAACCTCCCTATGAGGAAAGATCCGATCGGCCAAACTTATTCCCATTGTCTTACGGTAGAAAACGGGATGATCTCAATGCCCCTTAATAATGACTTCGGCAATAAAAAGTTCTGTCGTTTCACTCTTACTAGGACTTATTATGTCCGAGGATACTATAAGATAATCCAAAAACCTCGACCGAAACAACTTAGCGTGAATACACGTTTCTCATCATCATCATCATCATTATCAACATAGGACCAGGCATTACTGCGTAACGGTCCGAGTTGCCACACCTCATATCAGCACATCAAGTAGAAAGGTAGTGAGGTGAAGGATGAATATAAGTGAATGCAGTCAAAAGAAATATAAAGTATGAGAAGAAAGGAAAGAGGAGTGACAAAATAGTGAGATTCGGTATAGCGTTGTTAAGATGAGGATAATGTGTGTATACATCTGCGCCACTGACCTCGGTTCTGAGCCATATCACCTAGGGTCTCCAACATACACGTTTCTCCTGTCGTGTGGTCAACGAATGGAACTCCTTATCTCAGCAAGCAGTATCAGTACCTACAATCAAATTATTCAGTGAGAGAGACTACATTTTCACAGAGGTATCTAGTGCAAGAATTACCACAAGACAACTGGTTTACTATCCCTATTTCTGAAAACTGATAGACCATAACTATAGTAAACTGTGACTTAGAAATACTTAATGGTGATTACGTTCAAATATTTCTCTCTCAAACGCCTTTGGATGCTATTCCCACTTTCTACACTAGCCGTGCACAATCAAAGCCACAGCTCAGCCAGATGTATATAAGCGAATTGCACATAACAACAAAACAGGATAAGATAAAAATCTGAATAGTATAACCTAATCCAACAGGCAATAGATTACTTGAAACTCTGATAAGTGGTCCTTCGTCTGTGATATATATGTAAATAGACAGGTCTTTAATAGCACCTCACTTTCACAATGTTCATGCGCACAATTGGCCTTGGGGTGACCTTGAGATTTGAAAAGTGTTGAATGGTTCAAAATGTCTGTGGAGTGAAAGATGGTCGACCGATCCTCCGGTAATGGTTATGCGCAGCACCCCATATCCTAGCATCTATTCGCTTGTTTTCTCACTGAACTATTTGCTACCACCGGGTTTTTACGTTCATCATACTCTGAAAGAAACGTTACCCCACTCGAAAAAGATATAATCGAGACTTTCATCTGTACGACAACCAGTCCAAGAAAGCGTGTGGATACTGAATACACCAATACCTGTAGCTATATACATAGCGTGAAGTGTTAGCTATGCTGACGACCAGTGTATCTTGTTTACTTTTTCAACTTGAAGAAGAAAGATTAGCGGCCCTAGAATACTGCCATGAGTAACAGGCTGAACTGAGACAACAGCTCATTTTCCCTTGTATTTTGCGTTCTCTCGTGTACCCACTCCCTATTCCACGCTAAAACCTGGCTCCTCAAACTGAGTTTATGAAGCTTCTTCATCGACCATCTGTTAGATGTCTTATCAATAACCTTACTCGAATCAACAAACACCGGTCATTTTCACCAGTCGCGGATTTTTCTCACAAAGGCTTTCAGCCTGAAGGCCATGTCAATCCTATTGGTAGAGTGTGTTTCCGAACGCCTTGTCACCTAATTCCACAGTGCCGTTCACATTGCCTGCCTGAGATGTAGCACATTTAATAGCGCATTTAGTGGCTCGGCGACTGTGGCGGCCATAATACCAAGCCATTGAGGTTTAGTCGGTTTGGGTCTGGTGACTTTTCAGGCTGGATACTTCTGGGCCATTACAGGACTTTCTCCTTCATAATCTGAACGAGTTCGATTAGGAAAGAACCACCGACGGTACCTGCAGTCCCACCAGCATCACCAGAAAGATAAACTCTTGGCCTTAGTTACGTATAACTTTTAAAAGTCATTCACATCATTAAAGGATAGTAGAACTGGAATCCATTCGCACTTCCTAGTTCTCCTTTCAGGGGATAACTGTTTAGTGTGGCAGAAAGTAGCATAAAAATCCCTTTTACACGACTTCTGAAGCCATTTTGCCCGCACCATTCAATTTTCTATTTTCGTATTGGGATGCATTCTTCCTACCTCGTTATCCTCATCTCTTCGTTGTTAAAACCCTCGGGAGTACGTTTACCACTTTTTCCCATCTTGGTAAAACTATCCGTAATCATTTTTGTAACCCAGTCCATAAAGCTGTAATTTGTTTCGTTCAGTGTTTCGTTGCACTTTCACTAATGCTGGTCTGCTCCGCTCAGGGTTGTTACTGTTTTGGGCTTCAGTTGGCTGTCCACCTCAGGCACTACTACCGCCAAAATTACGCCCAATTTTCTATTCATTGATTGGTCCAAACCAGATGCCGATGTAATACCGCTTCACTCTATGGCCTTTAATGCTGTTATTAATAGCATTGTTCAAATGTAATTATTACTTCTTTCGAAGACACTACAGGGAATCAATTCATTGGACCATTACATTCTGGGGACCCCATGATTTTCCACAGGTCTCTTTTGAAATAAAGCTGCTAGCATTATTGTTAATTATTGCTATATCTGCAAGTCCTCTGGGACAAAGGTACGCTTATAAATGAAAACAAATCTCTGAAAAGGCCCACTCTCGCTGAAACTACCCGCTGCTGAACAAGGTATCACCATATTCACAACAGAAAGCTAACACGTACAAAAATGAATAATGTTCTTCGAACTTCATCCTCATAACCATCATAAAAAGACAGTTATTGTGAAAGTATCAACCTCACCAACGACAAGGTTTTCACAACCAGTGAAAGCTGCGAACAAGGCATTCTAAACATCTTATTGATGTATTCAAAAGACCTAATATATTTCGATGCTGCAGTTAGACAAGTGCAGATATTTAGACTGCATTTATAATGTTCGGTAAGATTGTCAATCTCTGATGTGGGTTAGTACGATAATATATGAAAGAAAACATGCATGCATTCATCCGTGACCCCTTCATTGTTGTTAACAAGCCAAGTATAACAAGCGTAACAGCGGAAGTATCGGCTTCAAGCTCTATTCTTCTTCAGGCAATATATGTAATTTGAAGCAGCTGATCCCTTCGGCAAATATAAATACATGTAACGCTGAAGTGCAAACCCTGTTGTTTTTTGTTAATGCACAGACAATACTTTCACTCTTTCATGACGTCAATTTTTGCACATTTTTCTGCTGTCCTTCACTTTATTAACATGCGGCACAAGTCTTCCAGTGACTGATTGGGTGCAGATTCAAACTACCTGCTCTAAAGAAACGTGGTTCACACGGGAATATATTCACAACTGTAAAACCGATAAGTTGGTGTGTGATCAGGAGTAGATAATGAAGTTATTATTGCCTCTGGCACTATCGGTGTCGCCATGTCACTCTACGCTAATACTAATGTTTATTTCAGCAACACACCGTGGAAGTTAGTCAGGTACGATTCAACTGGCAGCTAACTGGATCAAAATAACTGAGGTTTTACGACAGAATTTTCATGGCAAGCTAGAGGTAGGTTAGTCACGTGCGTTTCAACCCCTCAGTTCTGATTCGCCACGTGTCTGATGGAACCATTCGCCACTATTGTGAAATTGCATAATCTTAGCGTCATAATAACAGCAACAATATTTATTTTTAAACACACGAGCACATGCCATTTTTACAGGTGTGAATAGGTTACTACATAAGTTATATGTATCTTTATGGCAGGTGATCGTAGTTGCCACCTATTCTGTCACTAGACGATGTAAGTGCTGCGTGCTTGCATGCCAGAAAATCCTGGAGGGATGGGTGTGCGAAAATCTTTAAGTTCGACAAGTGGGAGTACTATCTTCGCATTAGCAACAAAACTAGGTTTGTACCTCGACATTACATCTACAACCTTGTGGAAACTAGCGCTTGAAGCTAATACTTCACTGTAATAGTCTGTACTTCTTGCTTAGGATAATGACGAAACGTTTATAAAGGATGGTACACGCAAGTCGTTTATTTACTGTGCTCCGCTGATGATTCCAGAAGTGCAAAATTCTTGAAAATTAACGCCATTTTACATCCAAGGTTCATAATCTCGCTGAGTATTACAACTGAAGGCCAAATATCTCCATTTTTCCAAATTCAACATCTAGGAGCAATTGACTTTTTTGAACGCATCGGGTGGACGTCCAGGACATCTTATCCGCCGTCTTCACGGGTCGTGACAGCCCCGTGGTTGGTAAGTGTTAGACTTTCTTGGCCACTTTCATAATCAATAAATCCCAGGTTTTGATGAGTATGAAGTTGTAGTCAAGTGAACGTTCTTTGTTTCCGTTTGTTGCAATTAGGTATTGTGAACGCGTTCACTTAACCTAACTGCAACGCGGAAAATGCAGCCCGATGATTCATGGGGGGATTGTTCTGTTGTTACAACTGAGAGCAATCTCTTCTTGGGCTTCACGTCTCTTACTTGAAGTGTTCTTTCGTTGGAGTGATCACATTTATTGTCTCCGTCCTTTGTAGTAACGAACAATCCCCCTAAATCGGTGGCCTGCTGCAAAACCATGCTCATCATTGGTGCCTAAGGTTGTGTTTTCAATGGGCTCACTTAGCTTAGAGAAAGTGGTCAAGCACCCAGAGTCATTCAGCAGGTCGCGAAAGTTACGCCGCTCATTCTTAACCCGCCAGTCAGTTGGCTAGAGAGCCTGGGTATGCTGGAAAATCGGAGACGTATTGAATTTCTACCTGCCTGCCAGAAGTGTCCTCTATTAGTCTTACACTCAGGAGCATCTAGCAGGTACAACGAATCAATGGCTGGTGCCTGCAGTTTCTCAAAGCACACATGACGAAACCTTCAGGAAAGGGTCACAAGTAATTTTTCCTCTGTCTCAACTAGGCACCGCCGTGTCCACTGGTCCGGTTGACGATGGCAATTTACTTATGTACAGCCCTTTCACATCATGTCACTCCTTTGGGGTTGAAACGACTTTTAAGAGTATCAAGGGTAGCAGCCCCAGCCGGTTTTATCACACTTTAAGAAGCTAGGTGACTGTTTATTACTTTTGAAAAGTCTGACCATTGCCATCCTGGTTGAGTCAAAAGCTTTCTGGAAAGCCCCAGTTCGAATTATTTCAGTTTTTGTTCAACATTCTGACATTTCAGGCCGGTACTCATAGTGAACTGAGACTAACTGAAGGTACATTGAGGACCTGGGGGCGCTGGACGGCCGTTTAGTCCCGGTATGGTGCTCCTCACCAATGCACACCCAGGACCTTCGTGGGTCCACACTGCTGAGGAGTCTCATGCCGGGACGAAACAGCTGTGCAGTGCCTCCAGCTTTTCAGCATTCCTCCAGCCAATGTCAGTCCATGATGAGTCCCAGCCTGGGATCAATAAATCCCCACAAGCCTCGAAAATGAATTTCGACATTCGTCTCAGTTTTCAAGGCATTTTTAACGTTTGTAGCCGCTTTGTCAGTACCGCAAAGAGCAGCTTCGGCGAAGTCACTTTTTAAAGTGTGGTGGCTGTGACAAGCGGCAGGTTAAAGTATACTTGCCAGCCTAGGGTCATGTTTTCGTGTGAAATGCGGCAAAGAAAATTTGCTCTGGATGTGCAGGATACGGTGTTCATCTATGCCTACGTGAGCAAATAATGTGTTGAAATCGAGATGATAGCTGTGTAGTGCGGTGTAGTGCAGTAGTTGAAGTTGCGCGTTGAACAGTCAGCTGTAAAAACCCTCGTTCGAGCTAAGATTCAGTGTGCCATTGTGTTATCCGTAGAGGGAAATAAAGCGGATTATAAGTTGGATAGAACTCAGCCATATGTGGAGTAAGTTTGATGTTCCAACTGCACCATGACTATGATGGATTCTTTTGGCCATTCAGGTGAATCAAATTAAAGCTCTAATTGTGATCACTAACCAAACGCGAAGTTTCGAGGCCAATAAGCACCCTAGTCAACTACCTGTAGGATCACCACAGGCGTCAAATCCAAGTGAAGACTGCTAACTGCAGTGAAAAAACAGTAAAGGGGTCCAGGAGTAAGGATGTGGATATGCCCTTTCATAGGGAGTGCTTGACTGTTGGCAAAAGGCGTAGACAGCGTGCACAAGTTGCCGTAAGTTTAGAGAAGTACGTACCACGACCCTTCCTTGATTAATAAACAGTGGTCAAGAAGACCCTGGTGGTGTTGACAAGGAGCTTACATCTCTGTGCGTAGAAAGCAACCAAACGAATGTCAGTCGGTAAGTTCTCTTACTTCTCGAGTAGACCTCCTGAGGAAATG
Source organism: Heterobilharzia americana (assembly GCA_944470555.2). Classification (NCBI taxonomy): domain Eukaryota; kingdom Metazoa; phylum Platyhelminthes; class Trematoda; order Strigeidida; family Schistosomatidae; genus Heterobilharzia; species Heterobilharzia americana. The sequence goes on along the minus strand of OX104129.1, from coordinate 61,978,063 downwards.
CGTCCTACAGGCTCACCACCTGTCCTTCCTCGCTTAGTAAGCTGCACACAGATGATGAGCCTATCACTCGTCTGGGCATTGCCCACACGTTCTGGGCTAATGAAAACATACTGAGACCTCTAAACGTATAAAGTACAGCTATCATTATTCTCAAGCACATTTTTACCCCACTGGATCATCTAGTTGAATGGTGAAGTACAAATATATGGTCAGTGTTCCCTTTAAGTTTACTAACAAAACCGCCTATCTAATAACTCTTGTGAACTTCACGTAAAAAAGACAGAAAAGCTGTCTTGAAGGCACAAATTAAGGTTTGCATATGGCTTGAATGACTCTACAAAAGCAAGAACTTCACTCCTCCAAGTTTGTCTTGCTTGGTGTTCCATTTTCCAGTTTCTCTTTGGGTTTCCTTTCCTCTTCCCTTTTTCAGCATCAACCTGACGAAAAAATCCCATGCATTAATTCGATTAGAAACATCAACTCACCGAAAATCCTACCTCGTACGTAATATTGGGAACGGATGTTAGAATCGTTCAACTTGCTCGCCTTCGACTTCCCGTTTCGTGAACAGCATCACAATCAACTTGCCTCCCTGCCACTACCCTAAGCGCTATCACATACGAAACCTGAAGGACAATAATTGGTCCCTGATTTCTAGTTTGTCACAAATGAAGTGGAAATCTGGATAAACAGCTAAATCTGAGGGACCACCTAAAGGAAACGTATTTGTATTTACACTGCGCAACCGACTTATCTAGTACTCTGCTTCGTGTGAATTCATCCAAAGAAGTCAATTAACAGTCAATATATCTCCTTAACAGTGCTGCGTACCTCAGTGTTAAATCTGCGAAATTGCAAATGTGTGTAAATGGCCACTGTTAGACGACGGTTCTTCTGGTCTTTAATTGCCTGCACCACAACAAATATTTTCAGCATTATCAATCCCAGTTGCTGGGGAAGACAACACTGGAAGAGTGAAAAACGCTTGAATCTAGATATTCACGTGGGTTAAATGTCTGTATGAATATTTACTTATCCCTGAAATCATTGAGGTAAGTTATTCCTGGTCAACGAACATAAGAATTACTGTGAAAATTGACGTTTACCTGAAGAAACATTGGGTTTTGCAGACGGGTCAATCATGTCGACTACTCGTAGCGCAAACACGAAATATTGCGCGTATATGATGCCGATTAAGTGTGAAAAAAGAGTTGTGAGCACGAATGACGGAAACTCAAATCACTATGCGCGTACTGTAAAGTGATGTTTCCTGCTCTTTACATAACTTTCAGACACTTGGTATCATGACAGAGTTCAACCTCCTCCCTTCTGTACCATTCAACACTGCCCAGCTTCCTTAGGTTTCTCTGCACTTATTAACTTGATGATGCCTGTAAACCGGATTCTCTCACGTTTAGTTCATAACCTGAGAACAAAATATTTTGTTATTTTTTTTATAAGTCTGAGGCATTGTTAAGTGATAACAGGTCGTATCAAGATTGCAAAAGTACCTCAACATTGCGTCCGGATAATCATGAAGTCCAAAGATTTCTCGGACTCAAAATGCTTACTTCACGGAGAATACAATTGTCAACCACCTGAGAATCAGCCAGAATATTCCAGACAAAATGGGATCAAAACTTTGTCCACGGGAATCAGTTTAACCAAAAAACTTTTTCAGTAGACAGTCGAAGGGCAAGCAATCACTTCACAGAGGAGGTGTGTGTGTGTGTGTGTAATGCCTTACCTGGTTATCTTTATTACGACCCTGCTTAGTTAAATCGACCAAGTTGACAACCTTCAGTTATCTTCTTTGACATCTACTGACAAACTTCACCTCGTCAAACTCGATATTTCTTGTTACTTCCATAGCTTCATAGACTACTATTAAAGAAATTTGTCTCGTCTGTCGAAACCATGTTGCTACGGTTGTCTTGAACGCTACTTCAATAAGTCCGCCTTATTATTTGGTAAAACACGTTTATATAGTTTTGGTAAGTATATATATGATTGTTTAGCTTAGGAAATTCGGATGGACCTCAAAAACTTAAAAAACACAAGAAGATAATACGTGACTTGTAAGAATTCTTCGGAGAAATTAACCTTCAACATTCTGTAACACAAGGATATTATTTGAAACAGATAGCCCCTTTGACTAATTTGCGTAATGTAATAAGAAGACGGAGGTTATCTGAAAAATATTCGTGCAATACATTTCGAACAATCTGATCACGCATTAACTTTTCATGGCATTTTATATGAAGGATGAAAATAGAGTGGGGTAAAATAAATAAAGATAATACAAGATCTGGAAAACACGGATAATAAAGAGGAATACTGCATTTTCACACCATCCTTGACATTATAGTGAAATAAAAATTACTAAAGCGAGTTCAAGGTAAAGACAAACTGGTTTTGAATACACAAACAGGGTTCGAACTTTCGTAAAGCTAAGGCTTCAATGATTCATCATATAGGTAAGTTTTAATATAACTTCAGTGTGGAAAACAAGATTTTTCTAAAAGTTTCCCTGTGAATGCCACAGCTTCCTCAGCAGAATATTCGGATTTTTATTCAACTTAGCGATATAATGAATCAACCTGACTCAGCGCTCAACTTCTTTCAGAACATTCGTAACAACTATGGCCTGGATGTTTATCAGGTTTCAATGAACCTAAGTATACGGTCTTAACGGCTTCTATACAATGGTCTGAAGGCTGTTTTGGGGGTCAATCCTGTGACCTGTTTGTACAATGTGTTTACCTACCAACGATGACGTCTGTTTCCCCCCTATATTTATCGGATTATTTGAACTTAATTGCTTCTCTAACCATTTGAGGATTTGCTCCATATCACTGTCGACTTCATAGTTCGATTACTCCTCCCAATGTGTATGTTTCATCGTATGCATTGGGAAATGATGTAATCATCTATGTAGTGATGAGGTTTATTTTTAAGCAGAGGCATCATGGTAGTGTGATGTAAGCACCCTTTTTCGGGACAGAATACTGATTAGTTCACACCGTTGAAACGTTTTTGCAACAATTGATGAACTTCAGAGAAAATGCGTTTTTCATAAGTGCCTGTGTTAAGAGTTTGATTTGTTCTTCTAATATGTTTGTGCAGATGCGTTGGGTTCTTTTAAATCAACATTTTAGTAAACCTCGTTTGTACTGTTTTGGACAGGAACTTGCTAATTTTAGGTACTGTCCAGTTCACATAGGTTTTGTATACATTGATCTCTTTACCAATCGATTTTCCCTTCCTAGTTAATAACACATGAAGAAAAGGAAGGTGATTATTATTCTGTGCTTCATAGGGTGAAGTAATGTGGCTTTGTATGGTGTTAGGTCGATTTAGAAGACTTTTCACATCCTCATATTTGTTACATATAACTAAGATATCATCAATATATCTCGTGTACAGAGGGACTGTGTCGATTGTATCCTTAGGCGAAAGTTCTACATGCGACACACAGACATCAGCTCTCAGTAGTCCTAAAGGAGTGTTCATGGTGGCATTATCAACTTGTCGAACCTTATAGGTGCATAGTAATTATAGTTCTTAGAAATATTTTTTGGATGGATGTGGAAATAAGGAATAATCAAGAATATATAATCAACAGTCTTAGTTAAAGGCATGTTAGTGAATGAAGAGTTCACATCAAAAGAATACATTATCATATCTTTGGTATTAATGTCATTTATGTAGTCGATATGTTCAAAAGTATCTTTCAATGTAAACTTACATTATTGGTTTTGTCAATTTATGAGTTAGGGAGCGAAACATCGATAGTATTGTACGTAATAGGATATTCGCTTTGTGTATCTTGGACTTCTAAATTATTCACTAAACTGGAAAGTAAATTCAGTACTTTCAGCTAGCAGATGTCTAAATTTTACTGAGAAATCATAGGTTGTCTAAATTGTTAAGTTTTCGTTCAGTGCAGAGATAAGTAGAGAATCCTTGCTTGAGGTACTTAACAACCACTTATACAGAAGTCATGTTGGACAAGAATGTAGAGTGGAAAGTGAATAATACTGAAAACTTTTAACAATTGAAGTCATTTATATGAAGGAGACAATGAATCCATAGAGTTAACATACTACTACTGTATTACCACAGCATTTAAAGTATAAACAAGTAGCAATGAGTCTCTAAGAATGAAGGTCACAAGAATAATGAAAATATCAATGAAAAAGAACTGACTATTGATACTACAGTAATCGTAAACAAACTCCTGAAATAACACTCATATATGAGCCCTTATTTTCATAGTTCCAATAAACTGATTGGTCTGAAGATACGCAATAAAGATCGCTTATGCAGCCAACCACAAACAGCCAGTTACTTTAGACATTTCTATGTAACCTACACAATATCCTACCCAAACTTACAATTCAATGCTAATCACCCCAAAATATGCTTATGTACTAGGCTCTGCATAGCACTTAATATGTAAAGATTCATCCAGTTGTCAAGGCTAAAGTAAATGAAAACAGATATGAAGTTTCTCGCACTTTCCATTGTAGTATAGAGTTAGATATGTAAAAATGGTCATCACTGACCAAAATCTCTTCTTCAAATAAAGAATCTTATGCAACGAAAAAGTGAGATTCCATGATACACCAATTACAATTTGACTACAACTCCAAACATGTATATGCTTAAATGTATAATGATAATACAGTTAGGAAACTATTCTGATACAAAACTCCTTAAAAGTAAACATACTCATCTCTTTAATGTATATTTACAGTAATTAATAGTCTTAAAATCATCAAAGGCAGCAGAATAAATTAACTTGGGTTCAAAAAAAAAGTTATTACAGTCATGAGATAAAGTGTTTGTTCACAATAAAAGAAAACTCTCAGTAAGATAATATTGAAAAAAAGAGGAAAATATGTTAACAAGCAGATAAAAATCTTGTTATTACATAACAAAATGAAGGGAAATGAAATATACATGTCCTCATTTTCCTCTAGCTTCCCAACTGAAATACTATGATTAGTATTAATATTTACAAAAAAAACTATGAAAAAAAAGCTTGAATGAACAAAAAAAGAGGGTAAAAGTAAATCATGAAAGCGTATACTTTTGCACAATTTGCATGTATACAAAAATTCATTTTGACTAGTAACGCTCAGTTGGCAAACATTTAGCCAGCTGTTTCACACTACTTATTATGATTAGTAAGTAACAAGATTTGTACACAACAATTTTTCAATCAATATAAAAGATGGAGTGAAGAATTGCTCAATTGCAATCCATTTCAGCATCTCTAAAACAAAGTGATAAGACATTAAGATATACAAGTTATTGTCAGTGAAGAAACGAAACTGTTACAAAGTGAAGCTTTTTCATACAGGATAGCTTGTGAATCTCCGTCGTTGATTGGACCGACTTGATCGGTGTTTAGTTCTATTTAGAACACGTCAGCGAGTGCTGCTGTTCCCAATGGGACTCGAGCTCATGACTGATCCCTCCAAACATCAAAACATTATCCACTAGACCACTCCATCATTAATATCTAAACTGAAGATATAACCAATACTGAGGCATCCGTACAGGAGTGCACATGTCAACGGTTCCCGGTCAATTCGGTCCAATCGACGACGGAGAGTCACGCGCTAACATCAAAAGGTATACGGCATTCGTTGCACAAGCAGTTGCTATCGTGAATCAGTAGTTTAAAGTAAGAGACTTGAAGCGACTAATATTGGGTATGCGCCTTGGTTGTAAAAATACCACTCACTAGGAGGGCAAGTGGGACCAAGTTTTGAGTCCGAAACAGGATCGAACGTAGGTCCTGCATTCCACTGCTAACTATGATCCATCATTAATATCAAAGTAACGCTTGCTAAACACTTGTTTTCATAACGCTCAAATAGATTGACTGTTCTTTGCTGGATAACATCAAAAGAATCCTTCAAAATGCCAACACGAAGTCTACCAACATGTTGAACTGAGCCAACATTCAGTACACACGAAAACGTCGTGTAGACATGTGTCACTGTAGATCCTTTAAGAGAAATATCGATAGTATTCTACAGTAACTGACTCTTATCCTCTACACAACCCCAAAACAGAAGGAATATATTTCCTTACATGCCTCATATCAACAATGGACTGATATTATACTGTATCTTAGTCTGACCATGTTTAGCTTCCTTCAAAATCACACCTGTGCCATCTAACAAATGCCAACGAAGCTGCTGGTAGTTCGAAATGAGAAACACTTATCCGAGTAACAAACCAATCGACTGACTTCGCGAGTATTCAATACCTAAACGTAACAACTGTTCACAAGACGATTTCATTACACACACAACCGATGTTACGAAGACATCTATACAACGTATAAGGTACTTCAATGTGGAAGATAAATAGCAGTCTGATCACACACGTACTCATCGTAGGCATTCATATGCGAAGTCATGAGCATATGAGGTGAGGAAATGAAAAGTGGTCAAGTGGGAAGGCTGGATTAATGGTCAAATAACAATGAAAATCAATATTGGCGAAAATAATAACACATGGAACTTGATTTCACAGTTGAATTCACCAAAGGAGATTCAATGTAATAACTAACTGCTTCTTTAACACATATGAATGGTTTAAACTTCCTAAGAGCTAAGGTCTAAACGAAGTGGCCATATCAATCCTGTAACTTGTCTCAACGATATGTTTCATAATCGAAGAACTTTGACGTCTGCTACCAACATTTATGGGTTCAGGTGATCCCATTTGCTTCTGAAGGCACTTTCCAATATGTTTCGAGGCCTTTACTTGCATGACTGTATGACTCTTCTCTATGTATGTGTCATCTTGTAATAGCGGCGTTAAGTCTCTGTTTAAGGATTGCGCTATGAGAGTCATCTTTGTACGGAAGACTGATGAATACATCGTTCTTTTGGGACAAAGTTCTATGATGTCAATGTATAAATCGCAAACGTATAAGCTTGCCCAGTGGATAGTACAAATACTGGATCCCACTAAGAAACGATTCTTTAAGTTTTCCTTAAAACATACATTTGAAGTAATCAAATGCCTTGATGATATCATTTGACACTATCTCACTATCTCACCAATATCCTTTTGATCAAGACAATTGACACCTCATATGATCATATTTCTGTGCATAAATATTCAGTATGCATTTCTTTGAATCATTTCAAAAGGGCTACTACTTTTTATGCACAAGTAATATTCAATTCACATTCAAGGGTAAACACTTCCTACCAGGTTGATGGCGTTGCCATGGAAAAACATTTGGGTCCCCTCTTACCTGACGGGATTTATGTCAAATGTGAACCTAATAGATCAAGCCCATCTATCTCTACTGAAGACATGTTATTATTATTATTATTATTATGATTATTATTTTTCCATTGGGTTCCTAGTTGTACATACCGCTTCAGTAGCACATCTTCATTGCATTTTCTTCTCTACAGGTCTTTTGGACCTCGCTCCACGACTGCCCACAGCCTTTCATTTCTTCCTCACATGATCTCCTCCATGTCACCCTCGACTCGGACGCCCAACTCGTCGTTCCCCATTTGGATTCCACTGGACGGCCTGGCGCGTCATGTCCCCAATCGGCCGTCTCAGTGTATGCCCAATGCATCTCCATTTGCCTCTTCTACATACTTGTTAGGTGATAGGTTCTTGGTTGGTTCGTTGCCAGCCACACTGAGTTCCTTGTTAATCATTCTTTCCGACCATTTGATCTTCAGTATCGAGTGAGAGTAGACGACAGCTGTTGATGAGTGCCTGTAGTTTGTTGGAAATGCTTTTTGTGATACGCCAAGTTTCTGAATCATATAGCAGCACTGACTTGACATTGGTGTCGAAAATCCGTGTCCTGTTCTTTGTGCTGAGTGCAGTAGATCTCCATACTGATTATTTCAGATTAATGAAAGAAAGACTGTCTTGCTGTCTTTCCGATCCTGGTTTTGATATCCTCGTGTGTGCCTGTGCCGCCTATAGTTGAAACAATGCTGCCCTGCCTAGGTAGGTGAGAGAGACTACTTCCTTCAGGTTTTACTCTCCCGTTGATGGTGATTGGTGCTTGTTGTTGATGTTGTTGTTGGTTGGGTATCTTCATCACTTCTGTCCTCTCTACATTCACTTCAAGTGCCGTTTTCGCAGCCTCTTCTGTCACCTTTTTAGTTTTTGCCTGTGGATCTTCGAGCTTGTGCGACATTAGACATAAATCATCATCAGCGAAATCCAAATCTTCTTCCAACGTCTTTTAAGGGGAGTACTAGAAAGTAACGAAGAATTAGGTTACACAAGAAGAGAATGTAGACTGCTTCACCATCTATACGTATTATTTCGTTGGTGTAACCGAGAAACTAACATTGACCTCGTTCTTATCATCGAAAAATACCACTAAAGGGGTGATAAGACTACCATTTGGTTACGGAATTAGTTTTCACTGGACAATATTTCTCGGCATTAAATTCCACTGGTAAGTTAAATGACATAGGTGTTTATTGATAACTTGCTGGATATCAAATACTCTTCTCATGCCTGCTGTTAGAAGTATGGTCAACTCTCACTCATCCAAAGGAATGAAACTTCGAAGAAAGTAATGGATTGGGGATATACAGTCTCTTTACTTGTCAATAAGAAAAAGACTGTAGTAAAGACAATGTCGATAATGAAGCCAAGAGTTACCTTTAATCCCTAATCTCTATATGTGTAAAGCAAGTCCTCATAAACAGTAAAAGTAAGCAAAGAACAACTGACAACAATCAGTGAGGACAAGGCGACTCTTCAGAGATTTCTGTTATAAACTGGGTTTGTTAGGAAGTGGCTAAAAATGGAAATCACCAGTCAAGGTCATTCACCATTGGGGTAAAAATATTTTCGTTTCACATCTTGATTGGTCAAATTAATTTTACACCACAATTTTATCCTTCGCTCTGATTGGTGGTTTCATTTTCTGAGTAGCAGCTGTATATAAATACGACGCTTTTTAACAAATAAGACCGTCTTCCTTAAGTCACTCACAAGCCCGTCTTTTGTCTTTTGATTTTCGCGGCTCACTGAAGTATCAGGTGTAAGGGAGAACAGTCGCATTTGTCGTATCCAGTCCAAATATCTCGTTGCATTATTACTCATTCCGCTTATTATTAGAACCCATATCCGGGCTAATAATCTCGACCGATGGCCCAGGTTAGAGCAGATGAAACTGAATGGGAAATCACAATCCATTGCTTGAAAACAGAATGCTCAAATCGATGAGCCACACACAGACTTGCATAGAACAACCAGTCATCCAACCTAAAAACTTCCTGAACAGTATGCATCTTTACAATCTACTGAGTGAATAAAGAATGGGCTTGACAAAGAAAAGTGAAGGTTACACAGTTTTGTAACAGTTGCTCAGTGGACCAAACTTTTCCTAGACACATGAATTAAGAACGTGTAGGAAGAAATTATGGAAAGACTTACATGTTGAAATGATTATAAAATCAATGATCAGTAGGAGTAGAAGATGCGGTGGCATGACTTAAATCTTCAGTTAACAAGCTCAGAGAATCATCAGTTTCATCTTGTTCATCAAAATATTCATTTGTTGGTTGGTTGTGAGATGAGAAAACATCTTCGCGATTTAAAGAGGAATTAGTAATACTAGAGGAAACAATGGTAGTATGAACAGGTATTTGTGACATAGTAACAGATTGCAATGGTATATTCCTTGAAGGTATTGAATTCATACACTGAGGCTGTATAAGTGATGGTGGCGGCGGGGGAGGCGGTTTTTTGAATGACTGTGATACACCCAAACGAACTGAAGGATTTGGACTATAAAATTGAAGTATGAAAAAAATTTTTTTATCTTTGACTGAATATTCACGCATTTGCTATTGACAAAAGTACTACCGAGAACCATAAATAAAACGGAGGGAGTATTACCGCTTATATTAATTCCACTATTTCCCAAACATTACCTGCTACCTTGACGTGGTTGTCAGGCTTTCATATCACAATGACCTAGTGAGCTACAGTGACTGGAACGCTTGTTCCCTCGAGGTTTTCCATCCCAGAGAGGTCTGTTGAATAATGGTAAGACGAAAAGCAGCTCCCCTTGTTGTGGAAGTTACTACACTATGATGAGGACTTCAGGTAGAAGTCGTACTGCAGCTAGCTGGATGGGGTGTGACAGTAGTGAAGTATTTCCCTTGGATGACCAGCAGTCCAACCTTGATGTTGCCTTCTAGGCGGCGTATTAATGTTTGTAACAAAATCTCAATATTCCCAGAAGACCGTATGTGGCCAGCCTCAAGCAGACGTTCTATGGACTGTATGATCCTATAAATCTTCTCTTTCAGGAACCTTAGGAAGGAATGTTTTTACACGGTGTGGGAAGCAGGAAAGTGTCAACCATCCGCACGCTTCCAGTAGTTCACAAGACTGGATCACATACAACCTATTCCTCTCAACTCCACCTTTGATGGGATCAGCGTGTGAGTAATCTTGAGGTCAGGTGAAGGCGACTCGATTAATGTGGTTGTGAAGTTTAGTCGATCGAGATTGCTTGGACATGTACTCTACAGGCCAAGCCACTGTCTATGGTAGGGGGAGTTAGATTTGGTTAGAAGATGGCTCAGAGTAGTCAAACCAGAACGTTAGTGTCAGCCGTGTTGGAAAATGTAGATTACCTTACTGGGGGTTCGGAGAAGAAAGTAATCAGTGGTTGTGAACTCCTGGTGATATGACTAAAATTCGGTCTCAGTGGTGCAGATGAACTCACTCCCTGACATCTTCTAAAGCTTGAGTTTTTATGCTTACCTTTATCTTCAGATTGTTTACGCTCTCACACACCATTGTCTACTTTAATATCACTCTTTTTCTGTCGACTTGTTCTTTGTATACTAGTGTAAAGTGTAGCGACTTGAACCAATGCCCTGTGTGTGAGGTTCTACATTGATTTTGTCTATCTTTCTGCTTATCTGTCTGTCTGTCAGATCCCATTTCTTGATCAAATGACTTCTGTGTGTCTTAATGAACATAGAATCACAGTGAAGTAATTCAATTTGTAGGTTTGTGGGGATTTATTTACTGATTTCAGATTGGTATTCATCATGCACTCACACCACTTGGAGAAACATTAGAAACCTGGGAGCACTGGACAGCTGTTTCGTCCTCAGCAGTGAGCAACCACGACATCATTAGTAATCAAACCTAGGACCTTCAGGTTCCGTGGCCAGTACATCAACATTGAGCCGGAATCTAATGGCCCATACTTCTTACATGTATCAGTTCACGATATATCGCGGTCTCCATCCAATCTTTGATTGAGTAAATGTCCTCATGTTCGACTGTCCAGTGACTCCCAGGTCTCCAATGTTTCTTCAACTGGTGTCTGTCCATCATAAATACCAACCTGAAATCCCAGAAAGCTCCAGATTGAATTAATCTAGCGCTCATTGGTAACTAGATTCGAGAAGTGATTCCAGAAGTTCTCATGAGAAGTCGTTACTGAAGGGTTCAAATAAGTCGAAAATGAGGACAGCTACTCAACGACGGCATTGGATGGAAGTTGCCCTATATCCTGGACTAACAGCAGTAAAAAATGTGGACCAGTGGGCTACGACAAAGTGAATCAGTGGTAACATACTGGCCATGGAATATAAAGGTCCTGTGTTCGATCCCTAGCGGAGCGGTGTCGTGAGTGCGGAGTGCTGGAGAGTCCCATACTAAGACGAAACAGCCGTCCGGTGCTCCCAGAATTCCAATGTTTCCCTAGCTGATTTCAATCTACGGAAGAAAGAAATTTGGAAATAAGTCGATCTCCTCAAACCACCGATCAAATTATTAATTTATTGATGGCAGTTTTTTAATAGTATGAAATGGGTTATTTTAAATAAATACTGTAGAACTATAAAAGTTTAGTAATTGTCTTATTGTTGTGTGTCGATGTTGCCGACTTTAAGACAGAATAGAAACCTATTTCGCCTCATGTTTCACCACTAAAATCCTGCTTTCAAATTGAAATATGGCATCAAATAGTTGTTGTTCCTGACACACTGCAATACTGTGTGTGTGTGTGTGCCAGCGTTATCCCAACTGTACTCAGGTGGAAGCTGAAAGCTTCAGGTGTTGTCCTATATATCATATCTCCTCGAAATGTTTGTTTTAGATTTTATTCCTTAAATGAAACGACTGAATCGTCCTGGCATCCATCATATGTCGGTTTATCACATAGTCATACTCACTGTTATGCAATAGGCTTGCAAACGTCCGGTGCAAAAATTAAGTTATCAAGTTACAACTTTATACTACTTAAATCTGTAAGAGTAGAACATCAATTTCACCTAAATAATTCTATTCATTTTAACAATCCTATGAAAGTTTTATGTTGGAATTCATCATGGACTGACATCAGTTGAAGGAACATTGGAAACCTTGGAGCACTAAACACATGTTTCGTCCTAGTATGGGACTTCTCAGTAGTGTGCACCCATGACCCCACCAGGGATTGAATCCAGGACCTTTAGGTCCCGTGGCCAGCACGTTACCACTGAGCTATCCACTGGGTCGGAATCCAATCGTTCACACTTCCTACTTCTATCAGTTCATGATATAGCGCGAATTATATCCAATGTCGAAGCTAGTCACTAATGAGCGGTAGATAAATTCTATATGGAGGTTTGTGTAGGGTTATTAATTAATTCTAAGCTAGAATTCATCATCACCTGATGTCAGTCTATGATGAATTCCTACCTAGAATCAATTAATAACCCCGCACAAACCTCCAGATAAAATTTTATGTGCCTGACAGAGTTGTGTGTATGAACAGGAATGTTGAGAAAAGCCACCTTAGATGGAGCTTAATAGGGTGAAACAGATGGTCTACAGATTACCAGTAACGTGAGTAGCTCATCTCATGTACACAACTACCAATCAATTATTTTGCTGAATTGGTTCTATCGATTCGTAAGAATTCGTACGAACACAGAAAAAACGAAAAGGTAACAGTAACACGAGTACGAATAATAACGACAACACAAGTAAGAAGAAGTTCACAGCCTCTACTATGTTACCATATAGTGGAAGGTACATTAGAAACTTTAAATAGGATCCTCAACAAAGTTGGAGTTAGGATGGCACTTAAACCTACAAATTCACAGACAAACTTTGTCGGTTGACTTAAGGATCTGAGAAAACCAATTCAGCAAAATAATCTGATCCATCAAATTTCATGTAATCACTGTAAGTGGGGTCAAGTACATAGGTGAAAGTAGCCTATTGGGGTCCGTTAGAATAGCCGAACATACTAGTTTACCTAAATATAGAGTAACAGACCTGAATAACATCAATAATCTAGGAAAAATGACTCGGCTATTGACATGCATTGATCAACACACAACCACACAATAGAATGAGTGGGATAAAACCACTGTAAATTCAATCCAACATAATTAGGTGGAGAAAGGGAAAGATTGATTAATGAATCTTTGTTCATCGAATCAACACCCACCTACCTATACCAGAGATATGGAAAATTTCACTACCAACAGGAATAAATAACATCAGGTGACAAGACTATAAAAAGGAGTGTGATCCCATTCATCTAATTATGAGTAGTGATAAGTGATGATGCTCGAAACATTGTCATCATGTAAATCATACTGTATCATTGTGTACTGGTTATATCAAATAAATAAATCTTATATGGAATTAAACCAAGCGATCGACTATGTGCTGAGTACAAACATGAATTTGCCAATCAAGACTTGACTGTTATGCCTGTATGAAGTTTGCAGTTCAGGCAAAGAGAGGATGTTAAGTTGGGAACCCGTGCTAACTATTCTTGTTTATAATATTGTTACTTTGTCTATAAAATGACTTCAATACTAAATTATTCAAGTTGTAAACAAAGCGGATTAGAGTTCACACTTTTGAAGTAAAAATTAAGTTAAGTACTCGAACCAGTCAGCTTTCATTTTACACTAAGTAGAAGTGTTAAATATGAGGATGTTCAACATCATGAAGCTTATTTTACCTTGAACGTGGAAGCATACGAGGTTTTGGTGGTGGATCATTTGAATGATGAAAAAGATGCATAAAAGAAGATGTAGTACTTGAAAGTGATGGTTGAGAAATTAGACTTTTGTCATTGACTGAATTCTGTTTGTTCTGTTGACTAGCAATGTATTCCTCATCATGGATAATTTGTAATGCAATTGGTAGACTGGATGAACTATTGATTGAAGATGATCTTGTCATAGTTGTCGCTGTTGTTGTTCTTGTCCCCGTAGATAAGGAGGATGTAAACGTGGATGATGATGAGGAGGAGGATGATGACAACGATGACTGGAACGACTGTAAAGATGTTTGCGATGAGTATTTGTCATAACTGAATGAAGTGAACATGTTTTCAGGCCTATAAAATTAGTGAGAAACACAAACACAAAAAAGACCAATATGAACTCGAATGTGAAATTGGATTATCAGCAAAAGCTTAGTGTTACAACTTCATACTGAATGCTTATTGTGTCTACCAGTGTCATAAGCCTTAAATTCAATCTATTCAAGAAGGAGGCGGTATTCAGTAGTTAGTCTTAAACACCATCATTCGTTGGGGTGCTGCTAGATCTAGTTGATGAGTGCCAAATGGGACGAAACCCACATCCTGGATTCCACTAGCAGCCATCGAGTAAATTACCCCTCTCATAATGACTCCTGAATTACAGTCTACATTATAACCTACTAAATGCATAGTGAGATTGTATTAGTGACAGAATAACATTCTAAACATGAGCAATTTTCTATATTCACCTCATGATAATCAGATATTGTATACCTGAGTTTTCCAACTGCTTTGTTACTGAAGTGTTGTGCAGTATTCTTACCATATGTGTGTATATGAGGACGGGTGATGAGTTTGATTTTGACTCGATAAACAGAGATTTGGTAATTAAACTTTAGAATCAAATTGCATAATCTTTTCTGCGCGATATCACAATTGACATGAAGTTTCTGAGCATCAAAAGCCTTAAGACAAATGAGCAATTCACGCTAGCCAGATCAAGATGTACTGAACCCCGAATGCCCATTTCTTTCGTTTGGTGCGAAGTTAACGATAATCAGAAGAACATTTTATACAGCTTTCATGATCGTAATGCAGACAACGCTAATCATGGTGTCAAGTAGATTATAGTACATGGTCTGAATATTTTGGTTCTCATTGAAAACCATGGTGGAACTATTCACCATGAAATACCTGATTTGATTCTAAGTGTAGCTAGTTCGTTCAAGTAATTAGTCAAATCCGGATGGTTTGAATATTGAATCAACCCAGGTACATGGCTGTGATAAGCCCAACTCCAAAAGAAGAAAACAGCCTTGATCTGGCCAGCGAACACTGCTAACCAGTGTGAGTGGTAAGTCAGTAGTATATTTCATAATCAGAATCTACTTTCTTCATCCGAGTTATACTGCATAACCATCTTTCTGCATTAGTATGTGAAGTTGCTGTATACATTACCCTCGACAGCTGTCCTAATATGTTACTGGCTTTATTAATCGAGCATAATGCGCTTGTTTCAAGTCTTCGGAGAACATAAGAACTGATACCACTGCTCAGATGAATGAGTTAATTAACATGCGCCAAAATTATTTACATCGCTTTACTGATTGAACAAATACTGTACATTTACAGGTTGGTATTCATCATAAAGTGATACCAGTCGGAGAAACTTTGGAAACCTGAGAGCATTGTACAGCTGTTTCGTCCCAGTATGGGACTCCTCAGCAGTGCGCGCCTATGACCCTACCAAGGATCGAAACCAGGGCCCTCAGCTGCCACAGCCTGTACGTTACCATCGAGTCGTTGGGTCAGAATCCTTTGGTCCACATTTCCTACTTCTTTCAGCTAACAATATACAGCGACCTGTATATCTCTAGCAATTCGCCCACTCAGATTGTTGGAAGGCGTCAGATTGAATTGAAGTTTTCGTGGCATTTCTTAGGGCATAACCAGTAGTTCATTTTTGCCTCCATTTTCAAGGTTATTCGTCGACTGGTCAATGATAACTTATACTATGTTAATGTTTCAAATTCTGGACAAGGTTATGTTTCATGTACATATGTGTTTGAGTTAATGAACTATTCTTCTCGGAGGAATAAATTCTTTCATCCAGATCAGTCTTCATCTCTATTTCGTCTAGGTTGCAGTCGGTGCATCTAGAGTACGAAGTTACCTGTCAGTCAAGTATGTATATTATACCCTTCACGGAGGTAGAGCAATTCTGCGCTGTATCGTAACAAGAAACTACAAGTATCATTACAACAACCGACACCTGTTGCACAAGAATTGGCTGTCGTGCCCCAGTGGCTTAGTGGATAACGCTCAAACGTTCAAAGCGATGATTACTGGGTTGGAGTCCCGGTGAGAACAACACTCACTGGGGTACAGGTACATTCAGCTGACGAGTCCCAAATAGGATGAAACGCGTGCCCTTGATTCCTCTGCTAGTCACCAAGATCAATATAACATAATATTCATTTGATACACGAAACAATAGTTCATACAAAATAAATTAAATCACTTGGAAACCATTATCAATGGTGTAGAGGAAGAAGCCGAATATAATCTTCACTCAATTAAGCAAAACAACAAGGATGAACATTGACAGCAAGCTATACAATCACACGCAATATAAACATAGCAGCAACGAAAAGAAACACTGAAATACACACAGAATAATAATGAAAGTCAAAATTACATATACAACAGCCAGAGCAACAAAGCTATAATATGTATATGCAAATTCAACATACAAGTGAACACAACATGTAGCAATATGGAAATGATTATTTTGAAGATTGTCAGCGGGAATAGATGACTAACTACCATGTAAATATATGATAGAGCAACAACCAATCAAATACGAATGTCCTTCACGGGTCATAGTGTTGACCTTTGTGTTAGACCCTCACGCTTTTGCGATCTTATAAATTCCCCATACATTTAGCTAAATACAATATGATAATGTGGATTACGTGAGCTAAAAGTCTAGCTTTGTCTTCTCTGTGAGTTAGCTGGTGTGACGTTACTAGTAGTAGGTTTCAAAGGGAAACACATAAATTGAGATTATGATCAGTAACAACAACCAAATCGTCAAGACACGAATATTAACAAACATCTATGCAATTATGCATGCTTTATAAATCATACTGACGATGTAAATAGTCATCCGCTGATGGAGTTACCTGACGGTAATGTCTAACAACTTTAACTTTACAGCCAAAAAAGGGTAACAATGCCTAAGAGCAGTAGGTTATCTTTCTTATCCATGTTGAACTCAGGGACTAATGAAGCGTTCCAAAACAGATAACAAGTGCTGTTTCAGTCTTCATAACATATTTAGTGACCACTTGAATGTTGTACACACATGACCATGATATTTCTGGCACAGGAGACATTGTCGATTGTCAGGAGGTGGAGACACGCACATACACACACACACACAAAAAAAAGACAAACCCAACAATTCAAACACGCAAAAGTGAAATAATGAACACAAAATTATTTTTCTCTTTTTCATCTTTTAAACAACCTACCTATGCAATATTTGATCTATATATGCGTAAAAAATATTGGGAATTTACGATTAAATAGAACGGAGAAGTGAATGTTAATTTATATTTCTCATTTTAATGTGAACAGACGAACCAACTAAAGTACAACTGCACTGATTATGCTATCTAGCTTGATATGTACACGTTCGCCAAGCAAAAAATAACTCAACACCAAAAAGATATAACAACTCAGTTAACACACTTTTGATTTTTATGGCTGAAAAATAGGGGGGAGGGGGTGTTAGACAACGAAAGATTTAAGGAGATAAGACGAGTAAGATTCTTGACTGAGATTAGTTCATGAAGGGTTAGACGCATACAACATCAAGCACAGTGAAACAAATAGGCAGGCTTCAGTAATCAAACATTTTTCGTCGATGAAAAAGGTGATGCGTTCTTTATTAATGACACCGGCTCATTCAAATCACTTCGTCACAGTTTAATCGCACAGCCAGTAAAGCTTCTTTTAACTTTGGACCATGCTATGATCCAGGTTTTCTGACCATGATCTTTAAATCCATAGTTAGGTGAGTGGAAGACCTTTCAGAGGAAATAACATCAGCGAATGCGATTTTAAGAATATGGAAAGGGAGAGAAACAAAGCACAGTGAAACTGTTGCCTTGTAACTAAGTCATAACAGACTATAACCATCTGCCAATCCCAGGCATACTTCTGAGTTGGGTGGAGGATGATTCACAAAGATTTTTAATTTACAAGAAGACTATTTGAACAAAATGTTGCTTTTCATCGGAACCAGTGTCATCTGTACATCAGATGACATCAAAATACCGACTGGAGCATTGGTAGACAATGGATATTCTCTGAAGTTCATACATCACCAGTGTAGAAGTCAGTTAAGGTGAAAACCTACTGAATATTTTGTTATAAAGGAAAGCGTCTACAGACAGACACTAACAAAGATCGACGAATCAAGCAGTATAATTTTGAAATCTCGTCGCCATATAAAAGATTATGTCAACTCCCACCACGTTCACGTGTATATATGTGAACACAAAAACACAGAGAGGACTGTTTGAGATAGGCACTTGACGGTGATGGAAAATGCACCCGAATGGCTACAAAAATAACTGGCTTTGTAGACATCAACAAGTAAAGATAGCAGATAACCATCTTCACTTCTGGTAAATGCCACAGGATAGGAATCTGAGACAGATTCGTTGCAGCGCTAATCATATGCACAATAAACCCCTCCCCCCCAATACTGTATTCTGAAAAACAATTTTTTATCAAGCTAAATTCCCTCCATCTATATTCATCTTTTTACTACTAAGTTCGACTTGAAAGAATATATTTAAAACAGCTAACTCCCTTTACAAAGAAGAAGATATAAATTGTCTGAACCGTGTCATGTATATCTGCGCAACACATTTACAACAGTCTCATCACACATGTACTTGTTATAGGCTGAGGAAATGAAAAGAGGTCAAGTGGGAAGGCTGAATTGATGGTCAAATAACAGTGAAAACCAATATTGACGAAAATAATTACACATGGAACTTGATTTCACAGTTGAATTCACCAAAGGAGATTCAATGTAATAACTAACTGCTTCTTTAACACATATAAATGGTTTAAACTTCCTAATAGCTAAGGTGTAAACGAAGTGGCCATGTCAATCCTGTAACTTGTCTCAACGATATGTTTCATAATCGAAGAACTTTGACGTCTGCTACCAACATTTATGGGTTCAGGTGATTCCATTTACTTCTGAAGGCACTTTGGAATATGTTTCGAGGCCTTTACTTGCATGACTGTATGACTCTTCTCTATGTATGTGTCATCTTGTAATAGCAGCGTTAAGTCTCTGTTTAAGGATTGCGCTATGAGAGTCATCTTTGAACGGAAGACTGATGAATACATGATTCTTTGGGATAAAGTGAAGAACTGGTTTAGGTTCTCTGGTTATTTTGTGCTACCAAAGTATCCTCTGTGCATATTCGTTGAATTCTGCTAATTATACACCTAACTAACACTCACTTGTACTGAACTGGACAAAAGATGTGATGTACCTTCAGAAGCAAATGGAATCACCTGAACCCATAAATGTTGGTAGCAGGCGTCCAAGTTCTTCGATCGCGAAACATATCGTTTAGACAAGTTACAGGGTTGATATGGCCACTTCGTTTACACCTTAGCTCTTAGGAAGTTTAAACCATTCATATGTGTTGAAGAAGCAGTTAGTTATTACATTGAATCTCCTTTGGTGAATTCAACTGTGAAATCAAGTTCCATGTGTTATTATTTTCGCCAATATTGATTTTCATTGTTATTTGACCATTAATCCAGCCTTCCCACTTCACCTCCTTTCATTTCCTCACCTCTTATGCTCATGACTTCGCATATAAATATGCCTACGATGAGTACATGTGTGATCAGACTGCTATTTATCTTCCACATTGAAGTACCTTATACGTTGTATAGATGTCTTCGTAACATCGGTTGTGTGTGTAATGAAATCGTCTTGTGAACAGTTGTTACGTTTAGGTATTGAATACTCGCGAAGTCAGTCGATTGGTTTGTTACTCGGATAAGTGTTTCTCATTTCGAACTACCAGCAGCTTCGTTGGCATTTGTTAGATGGCACAGGTGTGATTTTGAAGGAAGCTAAACATGGTCAGACTAAGATACAGTATAATATCAATATTGATTTTCATTGTTATTTGACCAATAATTCAGCCTTCCCACTTGACCTCTTTTCATTTCCTCACCTCATATGCTCGTGACTTCGCATATAAATGCCTACGATGAGTACGTGTTGGCCAGTCTGTTGGAAATGTGTAGCGCATATACATATGACACGGTTCAGACAATTAACGTCTTCTTATTGTTTTCTCGAAAATCAATATATTCAGTTTAATGGTTTTGACTAGATAATTCATTGATTCCAAGGTAGGATTCATGAGAAAATGAAATCAGTTGGGAAACATCACTGAGAACTTAGGAGCAGTGTAGAGCCGTTTGATCCCAGCATATGCATGACCTCACTACGGATCGCATTCTCACATCCTTTATCGTAATTTATGGTTTATTTGACCTCCTTAGTTCCAATTTACATTCAAAAAGACGAATTCAAAGGTAAAACCTTTTTATTCAAAGGATTTTAGTGGTTGTATATACGCACAACCTAGAGTAAAGTAAAATAAACACCTGACAGCTTCAATGTACTAAACTAATCTTGTGATTGAGAAATCCTGTACTCATTTAGAAATAAAATCTGAAGACTCCATTTTAGTCTGTTTATTAGATATATCAAACACACTGACCAGATGATAGTATCGTCTACTGCATAATGTACGTTTCGGAAACAATTTATTGTCCGTATTCATATCAGATAAATAACTACACAACATTCAGACAGACTTCATATAGTCATAATCCTCTCTCCTTCTTTGTGACATCTGGGACAGGTACACAATCATTTCTATCTCTGCATATATTTGGTGTTGATTCGATAAACAAAGATTCAGTTGGATATCAATCTCTCCCTCACTGCAACCAACTAAGTTAGTTTTCAATGCTGTCGCTCTATCCCACCCCATTGTATAATTGTGTGGAACTGTGGGCAGAGCTATAGCCAAGCTTTTCTCTGCATTCCTTATCTTATTCCCTTCTACTAATCTTAATTTGGCTGAGCTTTTGTGCTCTGTTATTCTAATCGACCCTGGTCAACTACTTTCACCTATGCATTTCACCTCACAATCATTCCAAGGGATTTGGTAAACCAGATTATTTTGCTTAATTGTATCAATCGGATCTTTTAACCTACAAAGCTTGTTTCTAAGTCAGTTTGTTGGTTTGAATGACACTCTAATCCGAGCCAGTCTCATTGACAATTCTTCGTAATGATTCTGAGGTGCTTTCCTTGTATGCTAACACAGAAGAGGATTTGAATTCTGTCTCAATCCTGTCACTATTATTACTATCATTAGTAGAATTATTACTAATAATACCTGTGTTACTACTACTACTACTACCACTACTATTATTGCACATATCTTTCTCTCGATTTCTCATCAATCTATTTATAAATATAGGTGGGCAATTATTGAAACTCAAGGTATTCTTGATGTGTCTGATTTCTTGTCGTAGATTTCCTGGTCTACTAGCATGCTGTACCGCCGCCCTATCACTTAGACATTTAACTAGGCCTACTTTAACTGAAATGGGGTGGGATGATTTGAAGTCTAAGTAGGGATCCGAATGGGTAGGTTTCCTATAGACACTAGTCTCTAGATTTCCTTCTTGTGTTCGTTTAATCTTGCAATCCAACATTGTTGGGTCACCTTCATCTTTATCAAAGTCACAAGTAAGTTGAATTACATTCACTATTGAATTAATGTGTTAAGAACCTACTGATGTGTTCCAATTTCAGTACTTAGAGTGTGCCATCTACATATCGGAACCATATCTTCGGAGTAGGAGTAAATGTTTGAAGGGTCATCCGTTCGCAACTATCCATAAATATGTCTGCGATGATAGGGGATATTGGTGATGCCATGGATCGGCTATAGCTATGCACTCAATTACACACAATCATATAAATAGGGTAGAACAACAGAGCGACAGCGTTGAAAACTAACTTAGTTGGGTGGACGGAGAGGGAAATCGATCATCGAATCGTTTTTTAATCAAGTTAATACCAAATACATGCAGTGAGTGGAATGATTTTGCACCTGTCCCAGATATATGGAGAATCCTACCGCCCTTTTCATCACAAAGAAGGAGAGGAAATTAGGACCATATGAACTCTTTGTCAAAGTTGGGGAGTTAGTTGTCTGATATGAATATGGATAATAAATTATGTCCGAAACGTTACCCAGTAAACAATTCTATCCCTTCACTGTATGTGGTATTTCTAGCACAGTACTCAAGTTCTACCTTTATATTAAAACCTGAAGAAAATAGATTTCAATAGGCAACTAGTACGACACTCTGACACATCATCATTACATAATATTAAAATCACGTACGTGAAAGCTAAAACACTGTTTCAGCAATAACGTACATGCCTATACACTACGTATTGAGTGGAGTCTATCTGGCTGCAAAAACCTCGGAAGATGAAACGAGTTACGAACCAACAAACCAATGGTTGAAAGCTGTCTGTAAGGACCAGTGAATAACACTTAGATGTAAATAGATGAAGCCAGATTGGAAATCGGGATCTAAGACCTGAAAGTCGAGTGAATATCACCAATGGGATCATAACTCCAAGCCCCCAATTGTATCAATGCTAATAATAAAGAGATTGGTGTTTTAAGCATCAACTGATCACTGCAAAGCAACCAACCGCCAAACTAGAAGCTCAACATCACGACGTACTTTCAGTGCATGTTAGTTGGTTACAATTGGTAGGAATCCCTGCTTCATCCGGGTTTCGTGTTTATCAGCACTCATCAGCAATGTGTGTTTGCAACCTCGAGAGAACTAACATCCCCTGGTAAGTTCAAAACCACATCATCATCATCCATTATCGAAGTCAGCGAGGTTATTAATGTGTTATTCAGGCAGAAAATAACTTCGTATTGGACTGGATTACATACACTGATTGGTCAATGGATACCAACCAATCTCATGTTGTCTAGTGCTGATTAATATTTTATATTTATGCTAAACTCTAACAAACTTGTAAAGATTAATCACCCAGATTAGTTTGCATAATATCAATGGACAAGTGATTAGAAATAAAGTGGATAACAATACTGAGTTGAACAGGAATAATTTAAACATCGGAAGAAAACATTCATCAATTCAATGTTAACTTACTAGATAGACGACAAGGATAACCGTTACCAATAATCGGAGTAGTATAAATAGGTTCCACATTATTTTCACCATTCATCATATGGTTACTAATTGGTGTTAGAGTAGTAGAAGTACTACTACTACTACTACTACAAGTATTCACTGTGGATGTTCCATTATTATGAATTATATCATCAAGTGGAGATGATGTTGATGACAACATTGAATTATGAATTGGTGGTAGAATTTTAGACAAATGAATTGGAAAAAGACTTGAATAATTGATAATCATCAATTCAACAGCAGTTGAAGCAAATTTAGTCGACATAATAGCTGCCACAGATTCTTCACGTGAACGAAATAATGATGGTGCAAAAACAATCCCCAAATTACTTGGATTCATATGGTTTAGATGGCTATTCGAAGCAACTCTATATGAATTTAAGCGTGAGGGTGCACGTGTTCGTTTGTGTGTGTGTGTATGAAAAGAAACAAAGGCAAAAAATCACGTAAGTTATCGATGCATTTAACATATTGAAAGAATAAGTTATAACTTAATACTATGTTGGCCGACAATTAACGAGAAATCGATGTACTGGTCTAATCTATCCAGTATGTGGATGTGTTTACTATGTTAGGAGACTTCTTATTGCGGTTAGGTGGCGGTGAGAGGTGGTATAGAAGAGTAAGGAGCTCTTACCAACTTACGTCATCTGCGGTGCCACTGTCATGTCCGACTGTCTATTGAGCGTCGTGCGCATTGAACAGCAGTCCACTCTGATCTGCTGTATGGCTCTCAAACATGGCCATTGAAGGTGGAAGACATGAGAAAGCTTCATGCGTTCAACCGCAGTTGCCTTCGTAGTATAGGCAGTATTCCGTGGCGTCACCAAGTGAGTAACGCAGAAGTCAGGTGTAGAGTTTTAGGGAAAAGAGGTAAGTCAGTTGGATGTAGTTGTGAAGCTTCATTGAGTGAGATGGCTAGTTGGGACATGTGTTACGTAAGCCTAGTCACCATCTACCTAGTCACATAATGTTGGCCGAAGTAGGATCAGGCTGGAAAAATGTCCGAGGTGGCCAGACTAAAACATGGCATCAATGTATAAAGTCTTTGATTGTTGATTTGAGCCATGTGGATCGATGCAGACTAGCCGGTTGCAGTGGGTGGGACAAGAGGAACCAGTGGTTGGAGGCTGACTCTACGTGATTAAATGGCTGAGAACCGATGTCAGTGCTCCAGATGTATACACACATTATCCTCATCCTAACACTATACCTATTCTCACCATTTTCCCATTCTTCCTTTCTTCCTTCTCGTACTTCATATTTCTTTTCACTGAATTTTCTCTTCTTCATCTTCCACTTCACTGCCTTTTTAGTTGATGTCTTGATATGAGATGTGATAACTCGGACCGTTACGCAGTAATTTCTGGCTCTAGGTCGATTTAGATGGATGGATGGATGAAGGCGTATTCTGAAGCTTGAGGGAGTCACTATCTACTTGGAGACTGAAAAACACGTTAAGCAGCCCAGCAACCACAAATAACCTTCAGCCCCAGAGAATGAGGATCCAAATAGTTGAATGATAAAGAAAGTCAGATCGGTGGCTTCCTGTCTCTCTAAGTAGGCAGCATAAGTCCATGTATATTGATTTATTCTTAGGATGTAAAACATAATTATACTCCGGAAACAATTTACCATATATATCATACATTCACAACACCCGTTATGCAGTGAATAATACTGTATCACTACAACATAATAATGAATATTTAGGAAAAACCAAGTGATCCACATAGGAGCTCATCTGCTAACAAAGGTCAAGGAATACGACAGCGGACAATTATAAGTTCCAACGAAAAACACCTAAAACCAATTGTACGGCAGGTGACTCTCGAACGTCAGTGGCCTAGTGGGTAACGGTTTGATGCTTAAAGTGATGAGTTCAAGGTTCAAATTTCATTAGGAAAACTATCACTCATTAGAATGCAGGTACACTCAGATGACGAGTCCGAAATAGGATGAAACGTGAGTAGTGAATTCCGCTGATAACCATCAAGTAGACTTCAATACTGTAATCACTGCAAGATATATTCAAAACACGAACTATTGTGGAAATGATGTTCCTATGTTGTCCGTATTGTACTCCTACAACTTTAAAGTTTCTTCCACCACCAGATCCTAACTACATAATTCTACTGTAACTATCGGATGAACAATGCAGAGATTACGGTTGAGCGTATCATACTTGGAAGATGAATACTTCAGAAAAGACTGTTCCAACGTTTATAGCTGGCATACAGGCGGCATTCAAGTACTCTCTACGTCAATGTCGGATATGCAATACAGAAGTCAATACTTACAGAACCAGACAATTTACCTTGTGGGAGGTATGACGTAATCCATGAGTGGAAATATATGTCAATGGAGTACATATATATACTTACTCTTCCCGGTATTCTTGTATTCTTACTTCTACATATCATTCATTTACTTCTCTTACAAACAGTTAATCCCTTCCAGTCTTCTGGTATCCACTGTGATCCAACTTTCGACATTATCTCATAGCCTAATCACTACATAGAACATTGAGTTATGCGTTTACATGTTCAATTATTTGTTTGTGTAAATCGTTTCAATGTATTTTATTGATGAAACTAAACAAGCCGATACACGTTTTTATAGTAGGCTGAGGAGAAGACACATATACAGATAAGCCAGAAAAAACCAAAGTAGAACTTAACGAACAACAATTTTGAGATGGTTGGTGCAAGTATTCAAGGTTTAAGAGACAACAGGGAGTGAATAGGTCTACACCGCTATGACCGATTTTAAGTCACTATCGTCCTCAAGACACCAGTCAGGTAGTTAACATCTCCACACACGGTTCATACCAACAGTCAGAGATTTCATGCACTGGTGCCACGTCCTGTTCTAGTCACCCTCAACCCTTTTCCAACTTAATCCAACTTCTGGGGTAGGCAGTGACTCGGCACATGCAACACATATCCAAGCCACCTTGGTCGACCAAAGTTAACAACCGCATCAATCAACTTGCCTGCCTAGCACCCTTAATCTAGTGTCAACATTACTCACATGGGGATTCCATCAAACGCAAACAATGCTACGAAGACATCTGTGATCGAAAATCTGTAATCCCCGCATGTTTTTTTTATACTTTTAACGCTCATATCTAACAGCCATATAGCAGGACAGGACGAAATGAAGCATAGCATACTCGTCCTTTAACATGTACTCGGATATCTCACCATTCAATCTAAGAGATGAGGCAAATTGACAAATGCCAAACAGGCCTTCCGTTTCCAAGTTAAGATTTCGTCAGCAACCAGCCTGTCCAAAGGGGTCTATGGAACTTCCAAAGTAAGTAAAGCGGTCGATCTATTCCATCAATTCACTCCATATCAATATATTGGGCGTGAATGCAACAGACAAGGCCTGAAGTATCATCTTACAGTTGACAGGGGCGAGTGAAATGCATGCCAAACATCCTCAGACTTCTGCTCAACGCGTTCATTTCGTCAGCATATTCACCTCGTAGGACAACATCGTCCACATACTCCAAGCCAACCAGATGACTTCCAGGGAACAGGTCAATCCGTGTGAATTCAGATGGACCTAAGCTTATGTCGACTAGTACGTCTATGATGAAGTTGAACGGGAACGGTGAGGTAGCACTAATTGTCATCAATTCTGACGACATCTGTTCATAAGTTCTATCTAGTTCCTTCAGAGAAAGACATATGGGATGAGATTTGAATCCTGCACACTTCACTTGACAGTTCAATGACAGTTACATACTGAGTTCTCACCATTTCTACAAGTTAGTTTATGAAGTGATAGAAATGTTGAGAACCAGACGTTTGATTCATAGGACTTCCAAGTGGCCATTTAATCTCTTTTCACTTACTTTTGGCTTACGGAACTGAGTCGAATTGGAAACCATCACACAGTATTTGGATGTCCGTTCCAAACGGTCTACTACATAAACATGTATCGGTTTGACAAATTTCTTCACTGAACCTCGTCGAAGTGATTTACACAAACAAATAATTGAACATGTAAACGCATAACTCAATGTTCTATGTAGTGATTAGGCTATGAGATAATGTCGAAAGTTGGATCACAGTGGATACCAGAAGACTGGAAGGGATTAACTGTTTGTAAGAGAAGTAAATGAATGATATGTAGAAGTAAGAATACAAGAATACCGGGAAGAGTAAGTATATATATGTACTCCATTGACATATATTTCCACTCATGGATTACGTCATACCTCCCACAAGGTAAATTGTCTGGTTCTGTAAGTATTGACTTCTGTATTGCATATCCGACATTGACGTAGAGAGTACTTGAATGCCGCCTGTATGCCAGCTATAAACGTTGGAACAGTCTTTTCTGAAGTATTCATCTTCCAAGTATGATACGCTCAACCGTAATCTCTGCATTGTTCATCCGATAGTTACAGTAGAATTATGTAGTTAGGATCTGGTGGTGGAAGAAACTTTAAAGTTGTAGGAGTAATGTACGGACAATACATTAATATTCATTATTATTTATTATTTGTCCCTTGTGTTCCTAATGGAACATAGGGATTCAGTAGCACGTCTCCAATACGCTCTGTTCTCTGAAATCTCAACCTGGCTCCACGATAGCCCACAACCTCTCATTTCTTCCTCACACGATCTCCTCCATATCACCTTCACCTCGGACGCCCAACTCGTCGCCTACCATCTGGGTTACACTCCAGTCACTGGTGCGTGATGTCTCCAGTCGACCTTCTCAGTGTATGCACAATCCATCTACACTTCCTTCTACTGCACATTTCTTCAGCGATACCTTCTTCGTTGGTTCGTCACCAACCAGAGTTCATCGTTGCTTATTCCTATTATTCTGGCCATCTGATCAATGTTTAGTAACGAGACAGCGTACACAGTTGTTGATGAATGTCTGCAGTTTGTTCCAAATACCTTTCGTAATGCGCCAAGTCTCTCAACCATCACTCAGAAGCACTAACTTGACACTCGTGTTGAAAATTCGGATCTTGTTCACAATTCATGCTCAATGCAGAAGATCTCCACACTGGTTTCAGGCTAATGAACGCCTGTCTTGCTTTTCCGATTCTGACTTTGATGTCCTCGTCTGTGTCACAACTGCTGCCTGTAGTTGAAACAGTGCTTCCTAGATAGGTGAAGGAGGCTACTTCTTTTAAGTTTCTCCCATCGATGGTGATTCCTGTTTGTTGTTGATGGTGGTGTTGTTGGTTGGGTATCTTCATCACCTCTGTCTTCTCTGTATTCACTTGAAGTCCCGTCTTCGCTTCTCTGCCCTGCCTCTTCTGCCAACTTGTGAGTTTTCGCCTGTAGATCTTTAAGTTTGTGCGACATCAGACATAAGTCATCCTTGGCGAAATCCAAGTCTTCTAGGTTCTTTTCCGAAGTCCAGCGTATCCCCCTCTTCTCGCTCCTCACTGTTTGTTGCATGATCCAGTCGACCACAATCAGGAATATCATGGGTGATAGTAGGCAGCCTTGTTTTACGGATAACATGGGAACATTCATTTCCACAATATTGTATTGAATATATCTCGCAGTGACATAGTACTATAGTTTACTTGTTGTTTAACGGTGGAATTCAGAACACGCTGTTCGTCCAAATTAATTAGAAATGAGAAATCCAATTGATTATAGGTTAAACAAACCTTGACAAATGTCCAATTAGCAAATCCAAACTGCGTTGATTCTCCACTGGTAACAATTTCAATAATGCACTGAGCTCAGATAACCGATAGGCATGATCACGTTCTATAAACACAAAAGGATAATAAGTTATGTATGAAATTAATAAACTAACAGATAACAATTTTAGATGATAGATTTATCAAGATTTTATGCTATGCTTCAAGATTTAGTATTTGTTAGCCATTTATCAGATATATATGTTCAATATATCGGATAGAATTGATACTCTCTCGTTAAGTTAAACCGTATTCAACTGGTCAGTACGCTAACTAATCTATATTTAATTGTTAGGGTTAATTACATTCACAGGGGGCTTGGTTCGACATGTTTTCGCATTGTTTTCCCTAGAGGAAAACTTTGAACTCAAGTCTCTAGGCCTAATTAACACTAAATAGGTAACTACTCAATAACCGATTAGCATATTATTCATCAATAAACTTCTATAGTCAATCAATATAACAATAACTTGTTGGTAACGGATAGAAATGTTCATGTAATATTCATAATAATAACAATAAAGTAGTTATTTATGAATAACTTACTCATTGCAGACATAAATGAATCATGAAGTTGAAATGTCATGATTGGTGTTTCCAACTGTCGAATAAAATGTTTCAGTGCACCAGTTAAAACGCATAATTCATAATTTAATAAAGCTTGCTTCGAGATACCCGATGGAGCTATTCATAGTTAAAACATAAAGAGAAACAAAACATGTTTACAAGATAAATTATGTAAATAAAAAGTATAACAGATGTTTCCAGACTAAGTCTTTCTCCCATTGAGTGAGTTGATAACTCACAATTTGGTTAGATACTAAGACTACTCGGATATCAGAAAGTACTTCCAGTTTAATGATAAGGAGTGAAGTCGAAGAATATGTTGACCATGAAGAAGAATATTTGTAGCTCACATGGATGGTCTTGGTTGTATTGTTTTCTCTGAACTGGGTTGTTTAATCGTGAAGCTTTCATCACCTTCCTAGACGACATCATCAACACTAACTTCAGTACGAAGTGAACTGTCAATATCTCTCCGTCAGTCATTTAGTTGCTTGCTCTGATGATGTCGTCTGTGATTGGTTGTTTCCTTCCATTGTTGTGTCATTGTCTCACTGACTGCATACATTTTCCTGTTGGCGCTTCCCCACTCTACATCTCACCTTTCATTTTTCTTATTGCTTAGTAGATTCCGTCTACGTCTATACATCTATTCATTGCTGACTGACTGACTGACCTCAATCCCATGCTTCTAGGAATTCTCTGATGATATTCTTCGTGTTTCCTCTCTCTCTCCATCCAAAAACTATACATTGTAGAAATTTAATTCATGTTCATAGTTGTTATCCACGTGCATTGAAATTAGTCATGAAATGTCGTGGTGTTTAATAGCCAATCAGTGCTCATGTAGACGAAGGTGAACACGGCGGCCGCTTTGTCCAATGTAGTGTTGACTACAGTTATTCCAGTTGGTTTTGTAAATGATATTCGGTTTGTCTTTGATCTTTGGTTGTTGCATCCTTTGGTCTGCATAATAGTGTTTGTAGGGAGTTTGTTGGTTTATGAGTGGCCACACCAATTGCATGTGGTCACAACAATCTTGTTGTGATTTCTGATATATTCTTTATGTATGTTAGGATGATGCGTTCATTGGTTTCTATCGATGACTTTGTAGTTGATGATGTACGGGATAGGTATCTTCTGATAAAGTTTCGTGGGTAGCCGTTCTTCTTGAGGGTGGACATCAGGTAATTTTCTTCCAATCTCCGTGAAGTTGTTATGCTGCAGTGTGTTCTTGGTCTTTTAAATAGAGTCTGCACGCAACTGATTTTGTGTGTTGTTGGGTTGTTGCTATTGTAGTTGAGGATTTAATCAGTGTTGGCTTCCCGTACATTTGGGTTCCCAGCTTTCCGGTATTTGTCCTACTGACTAAAACATCCAGGAATGGTAGTTAGTTGTTTGACTCCTTCTCCGTTGTGAATTTTATGTCATTGAAAACGTTGTTGATCAAGTTGTGGGTGCTTCCTATATCATCCTTTTTAAGGACGACAAAAGTGTCGCCTACATAACTAATCCAAATTTTTGGTTTGATCACAGGTAGGATGATGGCTTCCAGTCTCTGCATCACTGCATCTGCAACTAGTCTGGATATCGGTGATCCCATTGGAGTTTCTTTCATCTGTTTGTATATTTTGCCATTGAAGTGGAAGTATGTTGTCAGATAGAGGTCGATGAGTTCCATCAGACCTGAACATTTGAGTTTTGTGCGTTCTGAAAGGTTTGTGTCTTCATTGAGTAGAAGGGACATTGTTTCCTTGGCCAATTGAGGTTCGATGTTCGGGTTTCAAGGTCCACTTCATACTGAGGTTACTGCTGATGATGTCATCTAGGAAGGAGATGAAAGCCTCATGAAGAAACAACCCAGCTCAGAGAACACAATACAACCAAGAATATGTTGATCACTTCATTTACTTACAGAGTTGCATCAGCCTGAACGGGGTGGTCGGTGACGAAATCTTAGCTCCGATATAAAACGCCCGTTTGGCATTTGCGGCGAAGTATCCGACTATCCATCATCAAAGGACAAGTATGCTACGCTGTAATCCGTTCTGCCCTGTTGTACGGCTGGAAGCAATGGTCGTTAAAAGTAGACGACATGAAGCGGCTGTAGAGTTTTAACGATAGATTGTTTTATAGCATTGCTCGCCTGTGGTAAAATGACCGTGTGGGGAATGTTGACGTCAGACGCAGGATAATAGGCAAGACAGGCAAGCTGATGGGTGAGGTTATGAACCTTAGTCGACTTAGATGGCTTGGACATGTACTATGCATGCCGAGTCCCTGCCTATCTCGACGTGCCATTCTAGGAAGATCTAGATTAGGTTGGAAGAGAGTCGAAGGTGGTCAGACCAAGATGTGACACTAATCAATGAAGTGGCTGACAGTTAGCCTGAGCCATGTGAGGAGATGTAGACTGCCTACCAGGCGTCCCTGAGACGATAGGAATCACCGGTTGAGGACTGTTAGTGACATAGTTGAAAATCGGTCATAGTCGTGCAGATGTATTCAATCCTTGACGTCTTTTAAAGCTTGAATATTCCTTCATACAACTTTGTATACTTTGATATCAAATATGAAGCAACAATATAAGGAAATAAAAATCTGGACCGCGGACGTATTCGAATCAGCTACCACCGGGCTTTCGCCCCGATACTACCAACTGAGCACTGACGTCCAAGTTCTGACTAGATTTCTATTTCACTTCAATCATCACGGGTTTTTTCCATCTACCATGTGAGAATTCACGACGCGTCAGTACCACTTGATCGAATTCCCACTGGCTGCCCGAAGTCAGAACTTGTGATCCTAATCCAAATCTAACTTGAAGTAGAGAGGGGGAGCATCAAATTGATTATCAATTTTGACTATTTGAGATAGCCGGAAACCCAGTGGTCGCTGGTTCGAGTCCAGCCACGGTTCAAATTTTCATTTCATATCCAATCATCACCCAGTAACAATACAAGTTTGATAAACCACGGCCATCTCAGTCAGTCAAGTGATAATAAAAAAGAAACAAATCATACTACTTGATAATAATACTAAGTAGTATAAAACTGATGATATAGAAAGGGAATACGACGGAAACAATCCATAGGGTAAATAAGAACAGGTAAGTAAGGAGTCAACACAAAGCTTAACCAAACACTAAACCTTCACAGTTTAAGAAAAAAACCACTTTTATACCACTAAGTTACAGGTTAGTACACTGTACGGCTTCCCATCGATGTACTCCAACAAAACCTCCCACGATGACACATTTTCGGAAGTATATTAGCGTATATACAAAGAGTCCTAATAATCTTAGCTTATCCATATTGACAGCCTCACCAACTGGTCCACTATCTATGCTAAGAACTCATCAACATTGGTATAGGGCATCTCTAACTACAAATTGAAACTGTGCTACTTCCAAGTGCTTTTTTAAACAAAACCAAAATAGGTGATCTTGAACGCTTTGGTCTTGTCTATAACATAACCACTGTCGACCAAATACGAGAGTATTGAACTTCGTATTGACTTCACTTGTCCCCTTCCTAGTCATGATGTTAGGTGGTCAGAAACACGTTTGTTAAGCTGTCTGTCTAGTTGTACACCCAATTTCGCTTTCTCTACACGAGCAGCTAAATTGATAAATACACATAGAAGTAGCAGAACTGGACAACTAGTCTGTTGTCTCACCAACAATTATCAATCGACTAGAAAATGTTAAGCAAAGGTTAGCAGCATAGAAGGTTCTTCAACCTGTGGAATAGAACTTCACCAGCTGCATCCCTGTTAAATTGCAGCTTCATGAATGATGATTGCTTTTGAACAATCATTTCATCAGATTTCTTGCTCACTTTCTTCACATGTCTCCTGATAAAACTAACAATGCGAGTAACTCATTTGTAGCAGTATATTATGAATGTTGTGTAACTCCTTTTGTATTGCATCATCTGAGCAGATTTTACTGTCTCTACTTGTAAGACATTTAATCAAGCTTCATTTATATCGAATGAGTACAAAGCTAAGGAAATGTATGTACTGACCCACAGATGTGATCTTTCTGTACACCCTTCTACTGAGTGACCCATCTAATATTGGGCCTTATGGGAAACCTATGAAAGTTCTATCAATTTGTCTGTAATATGTATCATTAGGAAGGAAGAAGAAACAAGACAAGACAAAGAATGGATCCCGACGGATACATGGAAGGTGATAGAGCAGGGAGAGGAAGATGGGGAAGCAGAAGATAAACCAGTGCAAGGATGAACAAAGTAAAAAGGAACTGAACACAACATATAAAACATTGCACTGGACAAAAAAGTGAAGAAGAGTGCGCGCAAAGAAAAAGACACTTCTACGACATATTGGCAAGTGAAGCAGAACAGGCTGCAGGTAGGAGAGACCTGATAACATTATATCAAATGACCAGGCTGCTATCTAGGAAGAGATCAACACAGATGAAACCAATGAGAGAAAGCGAAAGAAACCCAGCTACCAAAGAGGAAGAACAAAAGAAACGATGAACAACCAATTCAGAAAACTTTTGAATCGACGGACACAAACACGTGAAACTCGTCCAGAAATACCACCAGAAACCGCAGAACTACCAGTGAACACAAGCACTTCGACAAAGGCGAAAGTACTGAACGCCATAAAGTTGCTGAAAGTCGGGAAAGCAGCAGAACCAGAAGGAATTCCTCCAGAGGTACTGAAAACGGACACAGAGACAACAGCGGACATGCTCATACCACTATTGCAGAAGGTTTGCAAGGAAAGAAGGAAAGTTACCTGCCGAGTCCAAGAAGGTCTTCAACAGCATCGACCAAGAAGTAATTTGCAGACTTCTTCAACACAACGGTTTCACTGACACAAACCTTTATCAACCTCATTCAACAGCTATATACTATGCTATATGATGCTACATACCAAGTTATTCACAATGCAAAGGTCAGTGATACCTTTGAAGCGAAGACAGGAACGATGAGGACACGGTCGCCTACTATCATCACCGATCGTCTTCCTGATTGTGGTGGAATGGACTGAAATGGATCATGCAACAGACAACTGTGAAGAGCGAGAAGATGGGCATACACTGGCTGGACCGATTAAAAGACCCCACAAGATTTGCACCAATGATGATTTATGTCTAATATCTTGTCGCACAAACTCGACGATCTACAGAAAAAAAAACTAAGAAGTCTGCAGAAGAGGTAACGACAACGGAACTCCAGGTGAACATAGAAAAGACAGAGGTGATGAAGATACCCAATCAACAACAACGACAAGAAGCACTGTCACCATCAACAGGAGAAATATAAAGGAAGTTGTCTCTTCCACCTACCTACCTAGGCAGCATCCTCTTTCACCTACAGGCGGCACAGGCACAGATTATGATGTCTAAGCCAGAATCGGAAAGACAGCAAGAAGGCCTTCATTCATTAGTCTGAAATCAGTGTGGAGATATACTGCACTCCGCTACACTACACTACACTCCACTCCACTCCACTCGGCATTAAGTGTCAACAATATCCGGATTCTCAACACTGATTGATGTCAGTCAAGTCAGTCAGTGCTTATATGTGATGGTTGAGAGACTTGGCGGTGCGTTACGAAAAGCATTTCCAACAAACTGCACACATACATCATCAACAGCTGATGCCTACGCTCGTTCAATACTGAATATCAGATGGCCAGAATGATAACAATAAGCAAGAAGGTAATCACTGTGGCTGGTTGGCTAGGAACTAACCAACAACCTATCACCCAACGTGTATGCAGAATAAAGTGGAGATGGATTCGATTGGATCGGGCATACACTGAGAAGACCATACGGGGACATCAAGCGGCATATGAAGCCAGGACAGGCCTCCGAGTGGAACCCAAATCGGAAACGACAAGTTGGGTGTTAGGGCCGAGGTTGACATGTAGGAGACCGTGTGAGGAATAAATGAAAACTTCTGGGCAGTCATAGAGCCAAATCTAAAAGACTGCAGAGAACAGAGTGAAATGACAGCGTGCTACTGAAGCCATATATCCTTATTCACATTCATCTTTTTGTTTGTATAGAGGTTGTAGAACTTCGATTAATCACTTCATGATTTTATGAAACACGGAATTGGACATATGTTAAACTGAACTAAGAGGAATTTGTGGCTTATAGACTTTAAATAGGCCATACAATAATGTGGGGGTTAATTGACTCATACGTTGTAGTAGAATTCGTATCCCTTGTCTTAGTTCTTTGAGGAAGTTTTCTCAATTGTCTCTATGTTTTAATCAATTAAACCTTTATTATCACAAAGTTTATGATACTTTGTTTGATCATTGAGAAGTAAGTTCATTTTGTTAATGTATTTAATCTTATCCATTAACACTATAGCTGCTCCTTTATCTGGTTTACTTATTGCTAAGATTTCATCTTTCTTTAGTTGTTCTCTATGCTTCACTATGCTGTCATAGTCAACAAACTTTTA
This sequence comes from Heterobilharzia americana, assembly GCA_944470555.2. Lineage (NCBI taxonomy): Eukaryota > Metazoa > Platyhelminthes > Trematoda > Strigeidida > Schistosomatidae > Heterobilharzia > Heterobilharzia americana. The sequence continues at coordinate 61,941,918 of OX104129.1, read as the reverse complement.
GTAGAATGAATATTATTTGTGTATTATTGGCATCTATAGACTAATATTGTTTTAAATCTAAATCTTTTGAATAGAATACTCACTTGTATTACGAGAATTAAGGCAGAACAACAAATATTAAGTCTTTGTGTTAAGGCCTTTATCTCTGCCTTGGTCAGAGTAAATCTAATCAATAACTTCAAACATAAAATCAGTTCTTTATGAATACGCATCAATATAATAGTTACTTCCCTGTGTTTATTCAACTGAAGAGACCAATAAAGGACGAAACATTTATCTTAAATTTCATTCTAAACTATCATTAAGAAAATAAATAACACAATGTCTTTATATCAACAGAAAGTAAATAAATGGACTTACATAAGGCTTGTTTAATCAATCCAGAAACTTTAGATTTAACACCACACGTTCGATATATCCCTTCAACTTGAATACCTAAAATATAAATGAAACTAGACGTATTCTTATATTCAATTATAGTTTGTAATAGAATATTATTATATTAAAGTAGAAACATTAGCAATAGGTAGGTTAACACATTTTGAAATCATGGAGAATATTTGTAGCTCAGGTGGATGGTCTTGGTTGTATTGTGTTCTCTGAACTGGGTTGTTTAATCGTGAAGCTTTCATCACCTTCCTAGACGACATCATCAACACTAACTTCAGTACGAAGTGAACTGTCAATATCTCTCCGTCAGTCATTTAGTTGCTTGCTCTGATGATGTCGTCTGTGATTGGTTGTTTCCTTCCATTGTTGTGTCATTGTCTCACTGACTGCATACATTTTCCTGTTGGCGCTTCCCCCACTCCACATCTCACCTTTCATTTTTCTTATTGCTTAGTAGATTCCGTCTACGTCTATACATCTATTCATTGCTGACTGACTGACTGACCTCAATCCCATGCTTCTAGGAATTCTCTGATGATATTCTTCGTGTTTCCTCTCTCTCTCCATCCAAAAACTATACATTGTAGAAATTTAATTCATGTTCATAGTTGTTATCCACGTGCATTGAAATTAGTCATGAAATGTCGTGACGTTTAATAGCCAATTGGTGTCCTCATGTAGACGAAGGTGAACACGGCGGCCGCTTTGTCCAATGTAGTGTTGACTACAGTTATTCCAGTTGGTTTTGTAAATGATGTTCGGTTTGTCTTTGGTTGTTGCATCCTTTGGTCTGCATAATAGTGTTTGTAAGGAGTTTGTTGGTTTATGAGTGGCCACAGAAATCCCAAGTGCTGATGATGTCGTCTAGCATGGCGATGAAAGCTCCACGATTAAACAACCCAGCTCAGGGAACACAATACAACCAGGTTAACACATTTGTTGACATTTATTGTATAAAAAGAAACAATTCACATCACCTGAAACTTTATAGATGATCCATTTACAGTACTGAAATCGGAACACATCAGTAGGTTCTTGACACATTAATTCAGTAGTGAATGTAATTCAACTTACTTATGACTTTGATAGAGATGAAGGTGACCCAACAATGTTGGATTGCAAGATTAAACGAACACAAGAAGGAAATCTAGAGACTAGTGTCTATAGGAAACCTACCCATTCGGATCCCTACTTAGACTTCGAATCATCCCACACCATTTCAGTTAAAGTAGGCCTAGTTAAATGTCTAAGTGATAGGGCGGCGGTACAGCATGCTAGTAGACCAGGAAATCTACGACAAGAAATCAGACACATCAAGAATACCTTGAGTTTCAATAATTGCCCACCTATATTTATAAATAGATTGATGAGAAATCGAGAGAAAGATATGTGCAATAATAGTAGTGGTAGTAGTAGTAGTAGTAACACAGGTATTATTAGTAATAATTCTACTAATGATAGTAATAATAGTGACAGGATTGAGACAGAATTCAAATCCTCTTCTGTGTTAGAATACAAGGAAAGCACCTCAGAATCATTACGAAGAATTGTCAATGAGACTGGCTCGGATTAGAGTGTCATTCAAACCAACAAACTGACTTAGAAACAAGCTTTGTAGGTTAAAAGATCCGATTGATACAATTAAGCAAAATAATCTGGTTTACCAAATCCCTTGGAATGATTGTGAGGTGAAATGCATAGGTGAAAGTAGTTGACCAGGGTCGATTAGAATAACAGAGCACAAAAGCTCAGCCAAATTAAGATTAGTAGAAGGGAATAAGATAAGGAATGCAGAGAAAAGCTTGGCTATAGCTCTGCCCACAGTTCCACACAATTATACAATGGGGTGGGATAAAGCGACAGCATTGAAAACTAACTTAGTTGGTTGCAGTGAAAGAGAGATTGATATCCAACTGAATCTTTGTTTATCGAATCAACACCAAACACATGCAATCGAAATGATGCTGCACCTGTCCCAGATATATGGAAAATTCTACTACCCTTGCAATCACAGAGAAGGAGAGAAAACTAGGATTATATAAAGTCTGTCTCGAAGTTGTGGAGTTACCTGATATGAATATGGACAATAAATTGTGTCCGAAACGTTATGCAGTAAATGCTACTGTTTCACTGTGTGTGAGAAACGAAGAAAATTACTTGGTATCCACATCCTAAAGAAGAACGGCTACCCACGAAAATTTATCAGAAGATGCCTATCCCGTACATCATCAACTAAAACATCATCGATAGAAATCAACAAACGCATCATCCTACTGCACATGGAGAATATATCACAGATCACGACAACCATATCTTGGACAGACGGATCACAAAGAATATCAGAGAATTCCTAGAATCTTGACATTCAGGTCAGTCAGCAATCAATAAATGTATAGAGATAGACCCAATCTATCAACCAATGAGAGAAATGATAAACGATAGAAAGGTTAGAGGTGAAGTGGGGGAAACGTCAACAGGGAAATCTATGCAGTCAGTCAATGACACAACAATCAACGGAAACAGCCAATCACAAACCAGTTCATCAGAACAAGCTACCAAATCACTCATGAGGAGGTAGTGACAGCTCAATTCATACCAAAGTTAGTGCTGACGATGTTGTCTAGAAAGAGAATGAAAGCCCTAGGCTTAAACAACCCAGTTCAGAGAACACAATACAACCAACAAGTGTGCATTAGTCTATACAGAAAAAGTGAGATGATTACCAGTAGTTTGTAATTTCAGCGTGGTATTCATCAGGAACTGACATCAATTGGAGAAATACTGGAAATGTGAGAGCACTGGACAACTGTTTCATCCTAGCATAGACTTTTCAGTGGTGAAATTGGACAATATCATACTGTTCAATCTTAATAAACTTTACACATACAACTAAAGAACGTGGCCTGAATTCTTCACGAGGTGGTGGGTACACACTGCCAAAGCAGTCTCAAATAAAAACAGTCAATAATTATCCAAAGAATGGAAATCAATTAAACCTTATAAAATAAGAACTGAATAGTAGAGATACACTGAAATGCAGCTCTGAAAATCTTCCTTTTTCATTCGAAACAGTAAAGGATGACACTAGTCAAGATGTGACTATAGGTAGGTATTAAATGTTGTTTTACTTCTTCAGTTTTTATTGTTGCGTTGTGGCTCAGTGGTTTAGCGGGATGACTACCAATCATTGGGTCGTGGGTTCGAACCCTGCTCCATCTACCGAGGTTGGGTGACTAGGTAGTATCATTAGCCCTCATTGTCTACTGCACACGTGTATGCATAAGTTAGACGAGTGAGTTCCCTTCCCATCTAATTTGATTGTTATTGTCGTCGTAGATGAAACTGTCACCGTCAACTGATGACCAATTCCTTAACAGATAATCGAAAAGTTAGCGTAGCATACTTCAAATGAACAACTTGAGTAATTAGAAACCAATCAGATTGATGTGTTGGTTTCATTAGCTAGATTCAGTTAATCTGAAGTAATTCGGCCATGTGAGCTTAATTTGTCCAGGCATACTGCTTATGAGCTCAGCCCCAAACAAGCGAAAAGGCTGCACGGTGTTTAAATCACTCTGATTTGGTTGATGAAATTTACAGGTCAACCTGAGTGGTTTCTAACTACTCAAATTATTCAGTAGTAGTATCTACCGCTAGTTTATGACACTTTTGTGTCTAAAATCACATCCTGTGATCTTGGCTGAGTAGTTTCCAGAGAAAACCCTGTTGACTGGGACCATAGTTGAGTAGTTGGAAAACTACTCATCTTTAGGAAGAAATGTCAACGTGAACCATGAAATTTTTAAATCATCTCCAAATTGATCAAAAAAATCTCCTCCAGGTACTCAGATCACGTTGAATAAATTAACTGAGATAATGAACATCAAAAGGTAAATTTTTATATCATTAGAAAAATACAGCAAAATTATTTGGAAAAAGTTAATGAGTTAAATTCTCAGTGAACTCACCAGTTTTTTCAATTGCTTGAATAAGATTACGTAAAAACTCATAACTCTTATCGTTTAAATCAGCTGTAACAAACAAGAAAAGTATGCAGAAGGTAGAACAGAATCTCATATCATTATTATTATTATTATTATTATTATTATTATCATCATCATCATCATCATCATCATCATTATCATTATCATCATTACTATTATTACTATCATTATCATTATTATTGTTGTCGTTACCATTATTATTATTATCATTATCATAAATATTAAAACACAAACGTGGCAAAGCAAGGGTACCAAGGAATGCGCCATACAAAATAATATAACAACATTATGAAGACATAAAGCGAAGGGAAGTGGATAAAATAAAACACAATAAGAATAGAATAATTAGAAGGGCATTTCAGTTAGATACATTCAAAACAAAACATTAATTACTTTTCAGAAGCAGAAGATCGAAGGAGCCTACAGCATGACCACCAGTGGTTTCGATTCTGAGCTATGTCTGATATAGTCTCGAGCCCCTGAGTTGGGTAATCTCTTGGATCACACCCAGAGAGTTGTGATGTATCAATAGATGCTGAAGAGAGACAACTATCCCTCATTCAATGGCGCCATGTGATACACTGACCACCCCTCCACTTTTTCTATCCAGTCTTAGGGTTAGCGGACAATGAACGGTGTGGAAGCCATTGGGCTAACGTGCATAACACATGTCTGGGCCACTAAAGCCGGTCTTACCAGATGACTTCACTACTTATTGAATGACGATCTCCATCATGCCCAAACATACGCTGTCGTACCTCAAAATTACTTATATAGTGTTACCACTGGATACGAGCAATCTTATGGAGGAAAGGATGAACAAAGACACAAGGAGTCGTCACTTATCCTCAGTTATGAGAGGCCAGGTTTCACAGGCGTAGAGCAGAACCGCTCGCACCGAAGCGTTGTAAACCTAACTAACGTTAAGATGGCCTCAAAGGTGACCCAGATTAGCGTATGCCATTCTGGTTTTCGATATGCGGTTGAAAATTTCACCCCTCACACCTACACCAGCACTCACACTACTCCTCGGATACACGAACAACTTGTCAACTACTTACAACCGTTCACCACCAAGAGTGAGTGTAGGCACAGGCTCCTGCCAATCCTGCAAGAGTATTTTGCACTTTAATGATGCAAAGTGCATAATAATACTTGCAGACACTAATTGCCAACTGATTAAAAGCGACTTAAGCAGCTTGTGCGTTATCGTCCACATATTGAAGGTCGAATAGCTGTTCTCCGGGTAGTATAAATACAGACATACACCGCCAAAAAGAGAAGTGGTCAAAATCATGCTGGTCAGTAAACGAAACGGAAGGTACAATTCAAATGAGCAAATCCTGATGGGAACAACAATACTAAATGAAAGTCAGGTACCATCCACAGAGCGATTCCCTAAAAAGACGAAACGTGGGTTTTGACTTCCAGTGCTAGCCGTTATTCATCAATAATATGAGCGAGAAACTCTTGAAAGCAGGAAACATTTTTATCTAACGAAGCAGTGTTGTTCATACCCAAGAAGGAGATAATGTTAGAAGAAGAAATAGATAACAGAAAGCACAGTTATAATCTGCAACAATAGAGCAAGTCAAGTCTAACTTTACACTTTATGGATGGTAATCGTAGCAATCCCTTAAATGTGCAAGTTCCTATCCGTTAACGTGCCCAACCGTCTTTGAGGGGAAGATCATTATATAATTTTGGATGGCTAAAACATAAGGGCGATAGTTTCAACATATCATTTTATAAACCACTCATGAAAATTACCCGACGTTACTTTCAAGGTCAAGTAAAAAGAGACCAGAAAATCCAAGGTCAATTATGGAGTACTAGGAGGCTTAAGCTGACATGAAGCCATTCGAAAAAGTGTATTACAGAGAAGATTGAAGCTGCAGATGTTTTCTGACGTTATTTACCTACACCTGAGGTCATCGAGATTGAGTAAATAGGCTTATCGGTCATAAGTTCGTAAGCTATCCAGACAAAATTGACAGCAACAGCATATGATCCCAAAGGTTGCAAGTTAGTGGCTTGTATCACCGAGATAGATCTTCGCTTAGAGTGCAAACTTGGTAGAAGGGATAAAGTATTCTCGATGGCCGCAGGTCATAAGACACAAGAAAACTGACGAATATATCCAAACAGAACTATATAAACAGATCAAGAAACTATAAAGTACGAATTACCAATATTTACTATGCAGTAAGTCTTAGAAATTAGCGTATCGTACACAGTATGTGTATTGAAAAATGGATGCAATGCACAGTCCGGCAATGAACTACCCAAAATCTACTTTCGACTTACTACGACTACGGTCAAACAAGCAGATAATCCAACGGTTATGAATGACAATCATGCGTTTATTTTTGTCCTAATTCATTGATATTGTGATTACTCCACCTATGCTTTTAAGACCTTGGAAATTGTAGAATGTTGGTGGCTGACAGTCAATATTCATGCATCAGTCAGCAGTTGCAACAGGACAATTTACTAATGACGATAAACTGGCAAACATAATAGGTATATTAGAAAAAAATTAACCTAACTACACTTTAGGTGAAAACACGATACACGTAACAATAAGAAATGAATACAAATAATTCAGTATTGACGATTTTCAATACACAACGTTTACTACTTAATGTGTGAAAGTAGTATGCTACTATAAAGCTAAAAAATGACACCGTATTTATAGAAATCAGTTAAAAAGTAGACTGAAACAGATCAAAAATTTGAATGCAAATATATACACACATATTGAGTAAAAAAACACAATCTTGTTTATAAATTTATGCAAAAAAATAACAACAAACAAATAACTTTTAGTAAAGTCGCGTTTAGTTAAACTTGTTCGATTGTTTAGTTTTTATTAGTTTATATGTACACTGACGGTGAAATGATTATTCATTCACTACTGACTCACTACTAATGAATTTATTATTCAATTATTCTCTTTAATCGATTACAAAACAATGATCCTGGTTTAAAAGTGTTTAAAACAGTTGAAGAGACTGAATTGTAGGAATTTTCGAATGTATATCTGGATGTTTGATAAGTGAACGCTTAGACTGATATTGGCCCAGAGTAATCAATCCATGTTAGCAGTATTTACCGCGTGGATCGAACTTAAGTGTATCCTAAGAGATTCAAGCTTATAACACTGAACATCAACGGTTGTTTCGGCCACTGATAGAAGTAGACACGGATAGGAATTAATAACATAGGATCTGGTATTACAGCGCATGACAAATAGAACCTTTGAAGTAGCATGCAAAGAACAATTGGATAGAAGCAGAGTGATATCAAAGAAGATAAAAGTATGTGTGTATGGGGGGGGGGAATTCCAAAAATTAGGCTTGGTCAAAATATTGAAGCCTTAGATGCCAAAAATTAAATACTTCTGCGCTAATATGACCAGTTTTCAGTCAGTTCATCAAGAGTCCTGAATCGCAGATCCCTATCTTCCCGAGGACCCCATTTGGACAGTATACACCTTCATACACTGCTCAAATCAGTAATCAGAGGCTTCATGGACTGATGCCATGCATCGTGAGTCCTATTCCAACTTAATCTAACTTCCCGAGGTAAGTAATGAGTCAGGATGCACAACACATGTCCAAACCTTCTCAGTCACTGACAGTTCGCAACCTCACTAAATTACTTGCTTATCTTGTCTAGTACCATTTGCCTGACCTGGATGCAAACAATGCTATAAAGACGTCTGTAGCGCATGAAATCTAGCCTTTTAAAAACACCCATTTCGATGGCCATGTGATAAATAATTGTTCTACACACTTCAGATTATCCACACAGAAACTTCATGGTATTCATGCAACAGTTTCTTACTTAACCAATCTAATGTATTAACATTTCTTCTACGCTAACTGAATTCCTATTAACACTGAACATTCACCTAAGTATTGACTAGACATATGTAACGTGAGCTCAAACAACGTTAATCGACCAACTTCTGTCGATCCTAGTACTCTTCTACTTCCTTCTCCTGGGAACTCACAAAAGTTCATTTAAAGATTCCACTGCAAACGTCAGGAGCTTTAAAGTTAGGCGTGTTTATAAACCATTCAATGTTCGGAATTAAACTTTTTGTCCAAATCTAAGGATTATTATTTGTCCTTTGGGTTCCAAGTGAAACATACCGCTTCAGTAGTATGTCTCCAAACGGTCTTCTCAGTGTATGTTCAATCCAATCCAGTCCATCTCCACTTCATTCTACATACACGTTGGGTGATAGGTTATTGGTTAGTTCCTAGCCAACCAGCCACAGTGATTACCTTCTTGCTTATTGTTATCATTCTGGCCATCTGATATTCAGTATTGAACGAGCATAGGCATCAGCTGTTGATGATGTATGTGTGCAGTTTGTTGGAAATGCTTTTCGTAACGCACCGCCAAGTCTCTCAACCATCACATATAAGCACTGACTGACTTGACTGGCATCAATCAGTGTTGAGAATCCGGATATTGTTGACACTTAATGCCGAGTGGAGTGGAGTGTAGTGTAGTGTAGCGGAGTGCAGTATATCTCCACACTAATTTCAGACTAATGAATGAAGGCCTTCTTGCTGTCTTTCCGATTCTGGCTTAGACATCATAATCTGTGCCTGTGCCGCCTGTAGGTGAAAGAGGATGCTGCCTAGGTAGGTAGGTGGAAGAGACAACTTCCTTTATATTTCTCCTGTTGATGGTGACAGTGCTTCTTGTCGTTGTTGTTGATTGGGTATCTTCATCACCTCTGTCTTTTCTATGTTCACCTGGAGTTCCGTTGTCGTTACCTCTTCTGCAGACTTCTTAGTTTTTTTTTCTGTAGATCGTCGAGTTTGTGCGACAAGATATTAGACATAAATCATCATTGGTGCAAATCTTGTGGGGTCTTTTAATCGGTCCAGCCAGTGTATGCCCATCTTCTCGCTCTTCACAGTTGTCTGTTGCATGATCCATTTCAGTCCATTCCACCACAATCAGGAAGACGATCGGTGATGATAGTAGGCGACCGTGTCTTCATCGTTCCTGTCTTCGCTTCAAAGGTATCACTGACCTTTGCATTGTGAATCACTTGGTATGTAGCATCATATAGCATAGTATATAGCTGTTGAATGAGGTTGATAAAGGTTTGTGTCAGTGAAACCGTTGTGTTGAAGAAGTCTGCAAATTACTTCTCGGTCGACGCCTTGATCGAAGGCCTTTTCAAAGTGGATGAAGTTGAGGTAAAGAGTTGAATCCCATTCGATGCTCTGTTCTGTGATGATGCGTAGCAGTATTGCAGTGTTATGATCCGTATATGATTTGTTTTTCCTGAAGGCAGTCTAAGGATTAGGTGATATTAATCTAAATGAAACGATAAGTAATGATTTGTTTGGTTCAATTTTAAATGTCTAGAGTCTGATCAGTTCGAAGAGCAACAGAATATCAGGATGATACGTTCTCAAAATCTAGCACGAAATACAATATTCACTAAGCTGGGTTATAATCATTACACCATCAGTAGCTTTGTTACAAACTTTATCTCAGTAAGCAATACAGAATTTCCAGCATGTCACACATAGAAAAAAATTAGAGTTTTTACTCTACGATCGACTTAGAAAAAGTCAACCAAATGGAGTATGTAGACGATATTCTTCTCCTGCTTGATGAAGACGATCAGGATCAGAAAGTAATCAAGAAAAGAGGATATGGAATTGATAGTGGAATTTTAATCACAATAGAACACATTAGATGGGTAGAAATTTTACAAGGAAGGAAAAAAGTGACACTTACTTGTATCAGGTTCTTGAACACATACACGTCTATCATCGTAAATCTATAGTGTAATATGAAAAAAAGAGGGCAATAACATAACACTTGGATAATCTTTTGAAGAAATAAAGAGGATTTTATTGTAAATGTCAACTTGCTTCATCTGTGACCCTGATTGGCAAGATATTCGATTATTTATTTAGGGTGAGTGTGCTATGCTTCAGTTCGGCGTGTTCTACTATGCGGCTACTAAATGTACAAGATAAGGAGCGGTTACATCTAACTGTTGGGAAGAAACCTGTTTCCCTTCTTCTAGCACTCAAGAGTGATAAGACATCTGAAAGACCAGAAAGAATAATAAAAACCGTATTGAAAAGGAGCTACTTTGATATCAAACTGATCTCAAGTTGCAATACATTATGCTCAATAACACACTTGAAAGCAGATAAATACCCAACACACGTTACCTTCAACTGTATATTTCAACTCGCTTGTGCTTGTGGAGGCAAGTTCACAGAAAGGACATAAAAGTAAAGTGTATGCTCTATTTTATGAACATCTTCCGAGAAATGTGTGTCTGAAACGTAAGTCAGTCGCCAGGAACCTGATGGAAACAGGACATCAAATAGGTGTACATCAGTCCTTGAGAACATCATGTTTATTACGGTCTGTGGGAGCTTTCACCATTAAACATATTCAATCAACCCTTTGTACTCAGGAAGAGACTGTAATAACCCTTTTTTATTCTGGTATCTGTACATAATTTTTCGCATATGTATGTATAAAGTTTTCTCTTTTTTTCTCTTGCATTATCACTTCATTATTCACTTACTGACTGTTAAGCATTCAGCCTAACGTCTTTCAAGATTTTCCTGTCATATCACCACATAACCTACTAGCTACTTATGAACCGTTCTTTAACACTCATGTCTGTTTGTTGTCTCTACAACCTCCTTTCTAGAACAGCAATTTTTTTTCATTTCATCAGTTATAAATTTTGATTGAGACCTTTGATTATTACTCTTGTCTTTCCTCGACTCATAAACTACCTTATTGTTAAACCTGAGCTTCGAATTCTCATTTATTCCTAAATATTTAGAGTTTATATGATTTCGTTATTATTACAAATATTTGATCTCGATTTCCTGCAGCTGATGAAAGGCAGTGAAATAAGATGAATCCATCTTATTCGATAAATGTCTTTGTTCTTGCTTTATATTCAAATGGAAGTTTATCATGTTCTTTTTATTACGAGAGCTGTGGGCAAAAAGTGATTGAAAAATTGCTGAAAAAAGTAATTTTAACCTATACTTTTTCTTAATCAAAGTTTTTGTATTCAACAACTTATAAGCCTCCTTACTTTTGATTACTTGTTTCAACTAATATTTGCTGCCTGATTTAAACTAGTTAAACTACAGAGTTGTGGTTTATTGATTCTTGGAGTTGGTTTTAAACTACTGGGTCATAGGTCCAAACGACGCCCCGCCTACTTAAGTTTTGGGCAGCCAGATAGTATAAATAGCATTCGCAGAAAAGGTATGGTTCATAGAATATACCGTATGAATGTTTAGAAGGTTGCTGAATAAATTTCGATTTTCATCTGCGACCCTGACTGGCAGTATATCTGATTATCTACTTTAGGACGAGTGTGCTATACTTCATTACAGGCGTGTTCTACTATGCGGTTATTAAAGGTACAAGATATGAAACGTTTACAAGTTTTCAATCAGAAATGTCTTCATAGAATTGCTCACGTTTATTGGTATCACCGTGTAAGCAACGTTTATGTCAGGCAAGTTGATTGGCCAAGATATGAACCTTAGACATGTGGTGAGTATGACGAGTCACTGCCTATGTCAACGTATCATGCCAGAGAAAGCTGCATTAGGTTGGAAGAGGATTCGAGATGGCAAGGCTTAAAAGGCAGCACCATTGAATGAATTCCCTGACTGTCAGACCACCTGACCCTTGTTGACATTATTGTAAACCCGTCACAGTGGTGCAGATGTCTTTGCACCCTTGAATATTTGCACTAACCGTTATCTTCAAAGTGTTTACTCCCTCGTACACACCTTTGCCTACTTTGAGATTACAATTTTACTGTCTATCTGTTCTTCGTATACTACTGTACAGTACGGCAACTTGGGTTGATGCACTTCTGTGCAACGTTCTGCATTGGCTTTGTCTGCCTGTCTGTATATTATTATTACATTATTTATCCCTCGTGTTCCTAATGGAACATAGGGATTCAGTAGCACGTCTCCAATGCGCTCTGTTCTCTGAAATCTTCTCAACCTGGCTCCACGACAGCCCACAACCTCTCATTTCTTCCTCACACGATCTCCTCCATGTCACCTTCACCTCGGACGCCCAACTCCTCGCTTACCATCTGGGTTACACTCCAGTCACTGGTGCGTGATGTCTCCAGTCGACCTTCTCAGTGTATGCACAATCCATCTACACTTCCTTCTACTGCATATTTCTTCAGCGATACCTTCTTCGTTGGTTCGTCACCAGCCAGAGTTCCTCATTGCTTATTCCTATTATTCTGGCCACCTGATCAATGTTCAGTAACGAGACAGCGTACACAGTTGTTGATGAATGTCTGCAGTTTGTTCCAAATCCCTGTCGTAACACGCCAAGTCTCTCAACCATCACTCAGAAGCATTAACTTGACACTCGTGTTGAAAATTCGGATCTTGTTCACACTTCATGCTCAGTGCAGAAGATCTCCACACTGGTTTCAGGTTAATGAACGCCTGTCTTGCTTTTCCGATTCTGACTTTCATGTCCTCGTCTGTGTCACAACTGCTGCCTGTAGTTGAAACAGTGCTTCCTAGATAGGTGAAGGAGGCTACTTCCTTTAAGTTTCTCCCATCGATGGTGATTCCTGTTTGTTGTTGATGGTGGTGTTGTTGGTTGGGTATCTTCATCACCTCTGTCTTCTGACTACTTCAGCTGAACAGCTAATCTCTCATCTAATGATTAGCTTTATTTCTCGACGTTGGACTGCAATTCATTTTATTGTACAATCTTTTCTCCAATTAAGTGATTGGAGATATTTTCACTGCAGAGATGTAAAAAAGCGATATTAGTCTGCTGAACTAAAGAATCAATCGTGAAACCATAAAAGGAGGAAGACACTTTGAAGATATGCAACCTTCTGGATACGTTGAGTGATAATCAGAGAATTACCAGGCATGCATTGATGCCCTGGTGAGTTGGTTATTCATGACATCTTGGTAAGGATAAGAAAAGACTCGAAAGACACTTATCAAGGTACGCAATTATGGCGCTAGTAAGATATCTAAACGCTTATTATAAGAAGTATGTGAAAAGCGGAACACTTTTCACTTTCCTACTCTATGATTGTGAAATGTAGTTAGCAAAAGGTGAAAGGAGAGAGAAGAGGGACATGCGCTGTTTAACTGATGAAAAGACAATACAAGATTTGGATTTCGCTAATGATGATTTAAGTCTGATGTCTTGTGGCACAAAATCGAAGATCGACAGGCGAAAGCTTACAAGTTGACAGAAAAGACAGCGAAGACTGGACTTCCTTCAGGTGAACGTGGAGAAGACAGAGGTGATGAAGATATCTACCTCAACCCAACCAACAACAAGTACCAATCACCATCAACGGGAGAGAGAAATCTAAAGGCAGTTGACTCTTTCAAATATCTACCTACCTACAGCATCATATCAACTATAGCCAGCACAGGCACAGATGAGGACGTCAAAGCCAGGATCGGAAAGACAGGAAAACAGGCCTTCCTTCATTAATCTGAAATCAGTGTGGAGATCTACTGCACTTCACTCCACTCCACTCAGCACAAAGCATGAACAATATCTAGATTTTCAACAATAATGTCAATCAAGTAAGTCAGTGCCTCTATGTGATGGTTGAGAGACTTGGCGGCACGTTACCAAAAGCATTTTCCAACAAACTGCACGCATACATCATCAACAGCTGCTGCCTATGCTTACTCGATATTGAAGATGAAGAACAGATGGCCAGAACCAACAAGGAACTCACTCTGGCTGTCAACGAACCACCTAATAACCTATCGCCCGACGTGTGTGCAGAAGAAAGTGGAGATGGATTGGACATATACTGAAAAGACCGTTTGGGGACATCAGGCGCAACACTAGATCCTCGAGTGGAACCGAAATGGGAAACGACGAGTTGGGTGTCTGAGCCAAGGGTGACATGGTGATCGTATGAGGAAGAAATGAAACTTTCTGGGCAGTCGTGGCGCCACGTCATGAAGACTGCAAAGAGCAGAGTGAAATGGAGACATGCTACTGAAACGGTATATTTCACTAGGAACCCAACGGACAAATAATAATCATAATAGGTGGAGAATATGCAGAAGTCTAAGTTACTTAACCGCCGTTGTATTCATAGCATCCGCTGAGTGTCGTGGAGTCCCTGCGTGGATGATGATGCAAACTTCAGACGTAGTCTTAGGTAAAATAGGTTGTCGTCAGGCCATAAGCTATGCATCATCTATGACAAACACTATATGTTAACTGGAGAATTAACTTTAAGAAAGGCTGAAGATGATGAGACCAGGACACAACAGCAGTTCATAAAGCCTCTTACTATTGACTTGGATCATGTGAGATAATCCAAACTTTCAAGTTGGGATCCATGAAAGAACTGATGCCTAAAGTTGATAGCCTTAGGTAGCATTCCGAGAAGCGTATATGTATCGATACTGTCACTGTATTCCAACTGGTAATTTCCACTTAGTCATTTGCTGTAGCTTCTTAAAGAATCAATTGGTATCACTAGATTTCCTGGTGATACTGAATGACTGATACAGAAGTAAAGATATAAAAAATTTCGAATTCTTTAGTCAATAGCCTTACAATAGATCGACATCTAGTAAACGAATAAGAAGGAGTCAGTTAGTTAGTCAATATGAATGTGAGATCTGACGTTACTGTATAGCTACATATCAAATCAAGGTAGAAGGTACTGTGATGAAAGATAGAGTAATGGATAAGAAAGTAGTCAAATTTATTAGAAAGTCGTAAAACAACAAAGATATCCGATAAAACGATTAAAATCGACACTACTGAGATAGAAACCAATCTATATTACTTACAGTCTGAAACCACAAGCTTCCCCAACGATGAGTACATAAATCTCGGAGTTTTCATTACCCTGCACGCTTTAATGGATAGATGCCAACTCTCAGTTAACATCGTAAAACGGGGTGGACTAAACGCTAAACATGTACAATACGATGACGAAATCTCTGGACAGATACAAAAAGCTCGACTGGCTTTTTGCTAACTTGCGCCATCTGTGTCGTCGCTGCGATATCCGATTGTCTGTTAGAGTTGAGTGTACTGTGCTGTACTCCACTCTGTTCTATCCTATGACCGGGAAACATAGCCATTAAACGTAGAAGACATAAGAAGGCTTCAGGTCACCACCGTGCGTCTTGGTGTCACAAGGTGATTAAGGTAGAAGTCAAGTGTAGAGTTTTAAGGAGAAGAGGTGTAAAGCAGTTGATGTTGTTGCGAACCTTCTTCAGGTGAGATCGCTAGCTTAGATATGTGTTAACGTTTCCCTACCCACCATCTGCAACGTCACAAAATGTTGGCCAAAACAGGTTCAGACTGGAAAAAAACTAGACGTGGCCAGACTAAAACATGACGCCAATGTATGAAGCCTTTGACTGTCGGTTTGAGCCATTTGGGGAGATGCAGATTAGTCGGTTGGGTTCCACCGAACAACAGAAACCAGTGGTTGCAAACTCTAGGCGATAACATGATTGAGAATCGATATCAGAGGTGCAGATGTATATACATACATTATCCTCATTTTCTCATTCTTCCTTCTCCTCGTTTACTACATTCTACTCCCACTTCGCCTGATTAATTTTCTTTCTTTTATCACCTATTTTATTGGCTAATGACTTGATGTGTTGAGATGAGATGACGTGTGGTAACTTGGACCGTTAATCAGTAATGTCTGGTTCTATGTTTATCTTAGTGATGATGACAGTACATTTTTTAGACATCTGAGTCGATGGAATTTAACAACTTCATCATCAAACAATTTTCCCATTTCTTTTTTAAACCTTTGCCTAGAAAATGAATTCGTCTCGGAAGAACCACTCAAAACACATAGAGTAAGGTCAGTCGTGTAACTCCTAGAACCTGTAAACTCTCATAATTATAATTATAATTCACTTTATTCGAAACAATCTGTGGTACATTCTGGAATTATCAACCAGATATATTACAACAAAATAGACGTGCATGTATATCCTCCTTTACAACATTTCCAATTGTGTTATTATAAACATTTAAGTCATGTAAAGAATATTGAGGGAAACGAGAACATTTCACATAATTCATTATATCATTGAAATGAGATTGTGAACTGTTACAAAGTTGTCAATTAAGTTCTGTTCTAATCTCCCTTTTATCCTCATATAATATGCATGAGTGCTAGGTAAGGTAGGCGCAGTCGAATTCTTGTACTTCGCTTTATCAGCAGTACAGTCTTATATAGTTTCTTCTTGTCCACCATGAGACGAGATACAAGGAGAGAGTTGTGAATGATGAAGTGGATGTTCAGCGTCAGTTAAAATTACTGTAGTTAGTTACTTGCCAGAATTTAAATGTTTCTCATCTACAGTGTTAATCAGTTGGGTCAGAGGTACAGCACGCACTATAGTGACGGCTTTCAAAACCCTACACAATATAACATACTCCTTTTTTAGTAGTACACCAAGAAACATCAGTGGGGAACAATACACAAGAACAAGTAACATGTCGGAATAAGTAAATTGTAAAAGTAGAAGTTGAGTTATACCAGAGAAGCTCAGTTTATTCATGTAATAAATTAAAGGAAAGATTCTCTTTACAAGTCAACAAGATATGAGGCGATCAACAGAGATCAGAAGTAAAACTCATCCCAAGATACCTAACACTCGATTTACTTTCTGCAGAAATACCATCAGTACTGCTGCAACAAGTGTCATGAGATTTAAGCAACTCACACACAAGTCCATCTTGTTTACGCCTGAGGATAAAAATTAACAGTCTGACATTTAGAAGGGTTTAACTTGAGACCACTTGAGAGAGACCACTGGGCAACTTCAGATAAAAATCCATTTAATTTAGAGCAAACTATGTGAGAGTCGACTGGAATAGACACTGTCAGGTCAGTAAAATTATTTCCAACAGAATAAGGTAAATCATGCTAAAGAACTAGAATAGAAACGGAGAAAGTACTGCACGTTGAGACACACCAGCTTCAGTAAGCAATGAAGTGGAGCGCATCCCTTTATGGATAGTGTACTGTTTCCTTTCAGAATGCAGCCACTTTGTAACCCATGGCTCAGTATGAGCTATGGCAAGCTTATTTAACAAAAGTGGTCTAGGAACAGAGTCAAAGTATACTCAACTGATCACAATGTATTCCGATTAGCATGAAAATCACACTATATTGATAACAATGAAGCAAATATGTGACTGTATTAATGTGAACTAAAGTTACATTGTGAAGATGTAACTACAGAAATTAAGATAATCTTTGGATAAGAGGAGCCAACGAATTTACAATTTGATGCGTTCAATAACGAGAAAAAATCTTAACAAATTAACATTCTGCTTTGAACAAGCAATCCGATTCAAGAGTTTATATCATTAACTTCACTTCTGTTAAAAACAATACTGATAGAAACTGATAAGAGAGTGGATAAAATACATTAAACACAGTTCATCCAAGTATTTAAACAGTTTATACAATCAAGATGAATCGATCTTCAATGTCGACTACTTTATCGTTTGTTTTCTGTATTTCCCTTCTATGTTTCTCGTCTCTTCCTTCAGAATTGCAATCGGACAGACAAGATCAACATGGGATCAGGAGATTATTGCGTAACAGTCCATGTTGACACACCTCATATCATCAAATCAAGAAGAAGGGTAATAAGAAAGTGCTGAATTCAGTATGACGATTAAATTGAGGGTAATGTGTGTATCCATCTGAGCAAATGAAATCAATTCTGAGCCATATATTACCAAGTGTCTCCAACCACTGGTTCCTTTGTTCCATGGTCTCCAAACGGCTAGTTCTGCATCGCCAACACATACACACAAAGAAAATTGCATAACAAGAAGACAATGATTGTCAAAACGGAAACTAACCGGTTCTTTTCCATCCATTACTAAAAGCCATTCATGAAGATCATCTAAACATTGTGCTTGTAAAGTTATTGGGCTACTTCTGTAATAAAAGTAGAAAGAAAGCGGAAGACATAGTTTAAAAAAATTAGCCTGAAATCAATCCAATCCATGACAAGCTTAACTTCATCACCTGCCACTATTCTTCTGCTTATTATTATTATTATTATTATTTGTCTTTCAGGTTCCTAGTGGAACATACCGCTTCATTAGGACGTCAGCATTTCACTCCGCCCTCTGCAGTCTTCATAACGCGGCGCTACGACTGCCCAGAAGGTTTCATTTCCTCCACATACGGTCACCTTCATGTCACCCTCAGCTCGAAAACCCAACTCGTAGTCCCCCGTTTGGGTCCCACTCGACGGCCTGGTCTGGTCTGGTAAGGCGTGTGATGTCCTCAAATGGTCTTCTCAGTGTATGTTCAATCTTCTGTGTATATTTGTTTGGCGATAGGTTATTGGTTGGTTCGTTGACAGCCAGAGTGAGTTCCTTGTTGCTTATTCATATTATTCTGGCCATCTGATCGATCTTCAGTATCGAGTGAGCGTACACACAGCTGTTGATGATTTATGTGTGCAGTTTGTTGAAAATGCATTTCGTAACGCACCGCCAAGTCTCTCAACCATCACATAGAAGCACTGACTTGACATTACCTTCCACTATAGTATCCATTATTAATGTTTAGATTCTCTGAAGAAACTGAAAATTATTTCATAACCGAATTGGTTGACAAACTAAAATCAATGGAACATATCGCTTCTAGAAATAGCCAAGGTCATTTTGCAATTTGACCTTGTGCATTACATCTCTTACCTAACTACTTTTTCTTTATCAAAGGAATTGAACCACCATCAGATGAACATCTGAACTAACAAGGGATGACAAAATTAATGCTAATCACTTTAAACTGTACCATTTTCCATCAATAAAATAACTCAGAAAAAAATAAAAACAAAAATTATTTGATCAGTTTATTTTATTGACTACTCTCATACTAAGCCAACTTTCAGTGGGTGATCGGTCACCTTTTTTTCTATTCATATTATTATAAATACAACCGACTAGTAAGTGATGAGACTGCTTGTGTATACAAACACAGTCCCATACTAACCTTGAGTCTATCGTAGTCTTTGACTGGGAACTAGACAACCATTAACATAGAGTTATATCATTTACGGAGGCGACAGAAACTACAGAATGTTAGGCCAAATGTTTCATCCTAATCTTTGACTCATTTATAATGCAATAGCCTCCTGCAAGATGAACTCCAAAGTTGTTAGTTCTCCTGCTGAACATAATCCAATACCAACATTGTCTAAAGTCATCCATGAGAAGTACTTGTTCTTACACTCCTTGACTGCATCATGGGTGCGTATTCTTGAATAGTCACAGACTAGAACAAAGCAGGTGTCCAGTACTCCCAGATTTCTGATGATTCTCTAATTGGTGACAAGATCTGATCAATATCAACTTGAAATAAATGCTTTAATGTGATAAAAATGAAGACAAACCATTTCATTTGTTTGTAGGTGAGTTGTTAATAAGATTTTTCTTACGTCAAAAAAATTATCATATTAAACTGAATAATTCAAGTCATTTAAATCTTTCACGTTACTATTCATCGTAGACTGACATCAGTTGCAGGAACAAAGGAAACCTGGGAGCACTGGACGGCAGTTTCGTCCTAGTATGAGACTCGTCAGCAGTGCACACTCACGACCCCAACGGGGATTGAACCCGCGACCTTCAGGTTCAGTGACTAGTACGTTGCCATTGCGCCAATGAATCGGAATCCAATGGTTCATACTTCCAACTTATGTCGTTTCACGACATAGTGCGACCGCCACCCCATGTCATCCTTGAGTATTTGTCCTTATGGCCACCAAGTTTGCCCCACTGGTCACCACCTCTCATTGGAACTTGGGGAATCGCCGCTTGGAGCACTAGATCAATCGAATTACCCAACGATTAGCATTAGTAGTCGTGCTACGTCTTGAAACGACATAATTTGGAAATGTAGACCATTAGATTCCGACCCAGTGGCTCAATGGTAACGCGCTGGCCACATAACCTGGAGGTCACGGGTTCGATCCATGGAGGGCTCGTGAATGTGCACTGTTGAAGAGTTCCATAATAGGACGAAACAGCTGCCCAGCGCTCCCAAGTTTCCATTGTCCTCCCAACTGGTGTCAGCCAATGATGAATACAAACTTTAAAAATCACTGAATCCCCACAATCCCCTCAAAATTCATTTAAATCTACCTAGTTACCTTGACCAGATTGGTAACAGTAGTTGGAGCTGATTCATTCTTGCTTCCTTGTGCATTCTATGCTAGGCATTTCAATCACCTAGGCATAATATTCACGATGACTAAACGATCATGTTCAGTTCAGTACACTAGACAATAAGCCAGACCTTATTGTTTGAAAGCTTCGTATACTATCTGACTGCTTAAAGCATGTGAGGTGGATTTTGATATGGGGGCAGAGAGAAAAGACACTAGTCTGGAGAGGGACCAATCAAAATGTACCTTATGATATCACGTCTACAGCTAGACAAACAGACGATGGATCAGCCTATGAATATTATTACTTTAAACAGCGAAGTAGCTATATATATTATTTTCCTTTGCTTTTGGTCTTCGGTCTTTTCGACCCTATCGCCTTGCTGGCATTTTCGTGCCTGGCATTTCGTTAAATCTTGTCTACATAAACAAAACCGATGACTGGACTGTATTGCTGTGAGCCACAAGGACAGTTTTTGCTGCCAACATATACAATGACGTGTACAAAGATCATCCTCTAGATATTGCCCCAAATTCCATTCTCAATTGGCAGGTAAATTTCTTGACTTGATAGCTGATTTTCATGTTCATGTAAATGCACGGCGAAAGAGTATCGAGAAGACTACTGACCCCCACCCCCTGATACACAAGGAGAAACTCCCTCTGCATCGGTCAGATAGATATAAGATAAAGACAGTGCGGCCCATTCTGACCCCAAATAGCATTCTTTCGAAGAGGGAGGTGATATGGGGATAGAGAAAAATGACCAATCCGGAGAGGGGCCAATCAAAATGTAGCTTATGTTATCACTAAACTGCGAACTATCTAAATATTTTCTCCTGTTTCTGAGTCTTTGATCTTTCGATCCCAATACATATTATTACACATCCATAGTCAGGTCAGGAATCAATTAGGAATTTGTTGAACTAGGGTGGCTGACAGTAGATAGCCGTCCATCTTTAGCAGTCACAGCATATAGAGTTTCCAAATTATAACAGATTTAGGTTGGAATCCTTAGTTTACTGATTAAAATGGCAAGTTCGTAACAGTGAAAAAAAAGAGTCAAAAGCACCTTACCTTTTTGGCACCTCTATATCAAAACACCACCGTCTATCGATAGAATCATTCGACCGTCGTCTACACGAGATCACGTTCAATGTTTCAGTATTCTTTAGTGAACGGGGGGAGAAGAAACAAAAGAAATAATTAAAAACGACACCAAACAGATTGTCTAACGGAAACTAACACGATGTTAAACCCATATCTATGACACAAGGTAACCTGGAGATCACTGGTTCGAATTCCGTTGTGGTTGTTGTTTATCGATACTTGTAATTCCCCCTTTGCTATACTGGGTCTAATTGTTCGACCTCTACTGGCAGATAAGCACCTACGCGGATCCCTCGATACTCTCCCGATTACTCATTATGTTGTTGTCTGCTTGGTGGCTATCAGTGGAATCTACAGCGCCCAGTTCCTTGAGACTAGTTAGATAGATGTACTTGCACTCCAGTGGGTTATGTTTTCCTCACTGAGACTCAAACTCAGTACCCATCAAAACCGTTGGGTCACTGGAGAGGCCAGGAGAGCCAATTCTTGTAAAAGGGGTATCACTTGTTGTTTGTGACTGTGCTGAGTTGAATTACTAGACCTATGCTGACATATGGGCTGCTATACAGACGTCTCGATACTGCCCGAATATTTACTATATTGTTTTGTTCATTGTTTTATCTTCAATCATCACTCCGTATTCTAAGGACCAATCTATCAAACTACAAGTATATTAGATAGATAGTCTCACTCATCAACTGATATCACCTAAGAAAAAAACAAAACGATGTAAATAAGTCCATGTGAAGTTATTCATGAAAATTTTTAAATAGACTCAACCGAATAATAATAGTAATAATGAAACTGAACAACGAAGTATAAATCCTAGAATCCAACTATGAACCACAATTGTAGAGATTAATATGATTGGTCAAATCTTGTTAGAAATGGTTCAGACCTAACGATATAGATACATACATTATGTTTTACGAGGCGGATAAAATGAAAATCAACATTTTAAGTTATTAGCCAATGAGGTAAGAGATAAATATTATTGGACAATTTCCTACTTCAGGTAACCAACCATAATGTTATTTTATTTTGACATATATATATATATATATATATATATATATATATATATATATATATATATATATGATGCTCTTTTGTCGAATAAAGTCATACCAGCCCTTTTTCTTCGAATATTTCGTGACTCAGGAGGAAGTAGTTAGGGAATTCGGTTCTATTGCGTTCAGTGCCATTATTATAACAGCGTTGTATTACACTTGGTTACTTCGTTCAATCATGAGCGATGATTCAAATTAGTTTATCACACTGAATTTACATTGTAATAATGAATGGTTCCAAGTATTGAAGAGGAAATCCTAGATTTTGAGATGATGTTGTTCATTAAAAAGAAGAATGTTTCGATGACTGAAGTAACAAATTCCATTTGATATTTACGCGCTAAAAATTCAGTAATGCAGTCACCACCAAAATAGCTTAAGTAGGTATAGCATGTCTGATGACATAGCGAAAGAATGAAGATTTGAATGACAATAAACATGAGTCTTTAACCTGGACAGCAACTTCTGCTGAAGAATTAAAGCCAACTCAACCATATTCAAATGAAATGATAAATGAACTCTCAATAACCAGTTAATCCAAAGTTTTATTCCCTGCAGTTGTGCTACGGACCTGCAATGGCCGAGTTAATCGAACTAATCACTACCGGAGTAAGGGGATTAGTGTCATAAGAAATCATGCATAAGCTAAGGTTAGAAAAAGCAGACAAT
Organism: Heterobilharzia americana; assembly: GCA_944470555.2. Taxonomy (NCBI): domain Eukaryota; kingdom Metazoa; phylum Platyhelminthes; class Trematoda; order Strigeidida; family Schistosomatidae; genus Heterobilharzia; species Heterobilharzia americana. The sequence continues at coordinate 61,918,419 of OX104129.1, read as the reverse complement.
GATGGAACTATTAACGGACGGATTGAATTCAGGTTAACTCTTATAAAACAAAACAATATGCTGTTTAGTTCAATCAAAAGTCAACAGATACCCTTACTCTGTTACCTTCACCTGTGTATATCAATTTATATGAAGCTGTCGCAGCAAATATACTGGAATAACAGAAAGGAGGGTATATCTTCGATTTTGTGAACACATTTCCAATAGCCTGTGATTGAAGGAGAAACAACACTTTGAACAGTGTCATCACTTGGCATTTGATTGACATTGCACATCAAAACAAGACGTCTACAATTCCTTCAAAATAATAAACAAACAAACAAGCTCGATTCCACTGAAGCTTGCAAATGTTTGAACGCCTCAAACCTCATTCATGTCTTCAAAAGGCAACTATAAGCAACTACTGTCTACTTCGGTGACCGTTCTTGACTTATTTCATCACATCATCCTTGATCAACTTCATATGTTGATCTTGTTGTATGTTCGACTTACGTAACCGTATGGTTTTCAGTCTCAACATTTCAATTCCTACACCTAATATAAGAGTAGAACTTAGGTACTGTGGTAGACTGTAATTCCATTTTAGTCTGTTTATTAGATATATCAAACACAGTGACCAGATAGTATCGTCTACTACATAATGTACGTTTCGGAAACAATTTATTGTCCATATTCATATCAGATAAATAACTACACAGCATTCAGACAGACTTCATATGGTCATAATCCTCTCTCCTTCTTTGTGACATCTGGGACAGGTACACAATCATTTCTATCTCTGCATATATTTGGTGTTGATTCGATAAACAAAAATTCAGTTGGATATCAATCTCTCCGTCCCCACCCCCCACGTCCCCCCTCAACAGAACTAAGTTACACCTTAATGCTGTCGCTCTATCCCACCCCATTGTATAATTAAGTAGAACTGTGGGCAGAACTATAGCCAAGCTTTTCTCTGCATTCCTTATCTTATTCCCTTCTACTAATCTTAATGTGCTTAAGCTTTTGTGCTCTATTATTCTAATCGACCCTGGTCAACTACTTTCACCTATGCATTTCACCTCACAATCATTCCAAGGGATTTGGTAAACCAGATTATTTTGCTTAATTGTATCAATCGGATCTTTTAACCTACAAAGCTTGTTTCTAAGTCAGTTTGTTGGTTTGAATGCTACTTTAATCCCAGCCTTATTGAGAATTCTTTGTAATGCTTCTGAGGTGCCTTCCTTGTATGCTAACACAGAAGAGGATCTGAATTCTCTCTCAATCCTGTCACTATTATTATTATCATTAGTAGAATTATTACTAATAACACCTGTGTTACTACTACTACTACTACCACTACTATTATTGCACATATCTTTCTCTCGATTTCTCATCAATTTATTTATAAATATAGGTGGGCAATTATTAAAACTCAAGGTATTCTTGATGTGTCTGATTTCTTGTCGTAGATTTCGTGGTCTACTAGTAAGCTTTACCACCGTATCAGTTAGGTATTCAACTAAGCCAAAGTTAACTGAAATGGCGTGAGATGATTTAAAGTTTAATTAAACATCCGAATGGGAAGGTTTCCTATAGACACTAGTTTCTAAACTTTTATCTTGTGTTTGTCTAATCTTGCAATCCAAAACTGTTAGCCCACCTTCATGACTATCGAAGTCATAGGTGATTCAGAATGCGTTAACTACTGACATTATAAGTGTCAAGAACTTATTGATGTGTTCCGATTTCAGCACTTCAAGTTTGCCATCTACATATCGGGTTGCTTCAACACTACGGAGAGCCACTAATCTTTATCAACCTCATTCAGCAGCTATAAGAAGGGTTCACATGCCAAGTGATCCACAATGGAAAGCTCACTGACGCCTTCGAAGTGAAAGGAAGACAGGAGTAAGATAAGGCTGTCTACTATCGCCCATGATCTTCCTGATTGTGGTCGACTGGATCATGCAGCAAACCGTGAGAAGCGAGAAAATGGGCATACGCTGGCTAGACCGATGAAAAGACCCCAGAAGAAGATTTGCACTTCGCCAATGATGATTTATGTCTAACGTATTGTCGCACAAACTCGAAGATTCACAGGCAAAAATCAACAGGTTGACAGAAGAGGTAGCGAAGGAAGACAGGACTTCAAGTGAACGTGGACAAGACAGAGGTGATGAAGATACTCAACCACCAACTCCATCAACAACAAGCACCAATCAACATTGACGAAAGAAACCTAAACGAAATAGTCTCTTTCACTACAAAGGCAAGACAGCATCGTTCCAACTACAGGTGGTGGTACAGACGAGGATGTCAAAACCAGGATCAGAAAAGCAAGACAAGCCTTCCTTCATTAATCTGAAATTAGTGTGATATTCTGCACTCAGCATGTGGAACAAGATCCGGATTTTCAACACCAATGTCAAGTCAGTGCTTCTGTATGATGGTTGGGACAGTTGGCGCGTTACGAAAAGCATTTCCAACAAACTGCAGACATTTATCAACAACTGCCTACGCTGGCTCGTTACTGAAGATCGATGAGATGGCCAGAAAGAATAAGCAACAACGAACTCTGGCAACTAACCAACCGAGAACCTATAACCCAACGAATATGCAGAAGAAATTGGAGATGGATTGGGCAAACAATGAGAAGGCCGACTGAGGACATCATGCGCCAGGCGAGGCTCTTGAGTGGAATCCAAAGGAGAAACGACGAGTTGGGTGTCCGAGGAGAGGGTGACATGGAGGAGATGATATGAGGAAGAAATGAAAGGTTATGGGCAGTGGTGGCGCCAAGATAAAAAAACTGCAGAGAAGAAAGTGGAATGGAAGCGTGCTACTGAAGCCCTATGTTCCACTAAGAACCCAAGGGAAAAATAATAATAATCTACATATCGGGACCATATCTTTGGAGTAAGAGTATATGTTCGGTGGGAGAGCTTGATAAACGAAACTTTGTTGATTTAATCAATACGAAATATATGCAGTAAGACAAATGATTCCTTACTTTTTCCAGATATATGCAGAATCCTACTACCCTTTTCATCACAAAGAAGGAGTTGGTTAACTGGTATGAATATGGACAATAAATTGTGTCCGAAACGTCATCCAGTAGACGATTCTGTGACTTCGCTGTGTGTGTGACATATCTAATAAACAGACTAGAATGGATTTCTACTCTGGTCTTCATTTTCTATTCAAGAAACTTCAATTACATTATGTATATAATTGTGACTGTTTATTGACCCTCCATGAATTTACCGTTATGATTTACTTTTTACTCTGTGACCATTTCTACCCATCTTAACCACTGATGGACATGGTTTACTTCGAATGAACTAAAGTAGTATGTTAAGTTTACAGTAAAGCTGGATATTTTGGTATATCAGTTTGTAAACAGTTGACAGGATACCACGGAAACAAAAAAATAGATCCATTTTATCCTGCTCTTTGATTACTGTTCTTGCTCTGTTTTCTATTTTCATAACGCGGAATTCCTTCATGAAAGTTCAAACAATATTTGATCTTCCCCTACTTTCGATATTGTATTCATCATGATATCAAGGATTCATAGCCTTACAGAGAACCTCAGTGAACTCATATCACACAAGAACCCTGATTAAATCAAGAAGAGAGACAATGTTTCTTAATGTTTTATGGTTAGCCTAACCGAAAATCATTCTATCCACATGTAAACTATTGTGCTAAATAAAACAAAATAAACTTACACTATCTGAATCTTGGTATTGAGTATACGGTGTAAGCTTTAAAATTTTGCTGTTACGATTGTATGTACAAAAATTTTTTGTCCAAACTGTCACAACAGCTTCTAAAATGTAAGTGAAATGAGTCGATTAAAGCAAGTGAATAAAATCAATTATGTAAGCATTAAGTTAAGATGAGAAACACCCAACGTTATCATTTATCAAATGTTTCCTATTGGAAATAATGAATAGTGATCTCAACAATGACAATGACTTCAATAGAATTATGAGAATAATTACATGATATATACTACTGAATGACTACAATGAGTAGAAGTCGTAGTAGTAAACTAATCAAACATCAATCACTTGCCGAATCAAGATGGTTTATGAGTTAATGAAAATGAGAATGATTTGAAAGTGTCAGTAGGCATTGAGACAAAAGGACAATGTAGGTTAAAGTTTAGAAAAGGACAATAAAGTTGTGTAATACCAGAGGAAAGCTCAGTGATGTCTTTGAAGTGAAGACAGGAGTAAGATAAGGTTACCGCTTACTAAAACCACCGATGATCTTCCTGATTGTGGTCGACTCTATAGGACTGCATCATGCATACTACAAGTATGAGGAGCGAGAGGATCGATATACGCTGGTTGGACCGATAAAAAGACCCCAGAAGAAGATTTGCATTTCGCCAATGATGGTGTTTATGTCTAATGTCTTGTCACACAAACTCGAAAATATACAGGCAAAAACTTACAAGTTGACAGAAAAGACAGCGAAGACGGTACTTCCTTCAGGTGAACGTAGAGAAGACAGAGGTAATGAAGATACTTAACCAACAACAACAACAACAAACACCAATCACCATCAACGGGAGAGAGAAATATAAACAAAGTTGTCTCTTTCACCTACCTAACTCTCTACCTAGGCAGCATCCTCTCTCAACTACAGCCGGCACACGCACAAATGAGGATGTCCAAGGCAGGATCGGAAAGACAACAAGGCAGGCCTTCACTTCACTCCACTTCAGTCAGCATAAAGCGTGAACAATATCCGCATTTTCAACACTAATGTCAGTCAGGTAAATTAGTGCTTCTATATCATGGTTGAGAGACTTGGCGGCACGTTACAAAACGCATTTCTAACAAACTTCAGAAATAAATCATCAACAGCTGCTGCCTAAGCTCACTCGATACTAAAGATCGATCAGATGGCCGGAAACAATAAGTAACGAGGAGCTCACTCTGGCTTTCAACGAACCAACCAACAACCTATCACCCAAAGTGTATGCAGAAGAAAGTGGGGATGGATTCGATTGGACTGCGCATACACTGAGAAGACGGTTTGAGGAAATCACGCGCCTAGCCAAACCAGGCCAGGCCCTTGAGTGGGACCGAAATGGGAAACTACGAGTTGGGCGTCCTAGCCGAGGGTGACATGGATGAGATCATGTGAGGATGAGACGAAACCTTCCTGCCAATCGTGAAACCAGGTCAGAAAGACTGTAGAGAAGAGAGTGAAATGGGGACGGGCTAATGAAGCGCTATGTTCGACTAGGAACCGAAAGGAAGAATAATAAAGATAACAAAAATACCAGAGGATGAAGACACCGAATGAATAGTGGTGTAAAATGTCATTCATTAAGTTTTAGTTCTACAAAAGAAATTTAGTGAAATATTTGGCAACCAGAGCAAGGGAACTCTGTTCAGATAACACTCTACAGAGTAAGCTAGAGTCCATTTCGAAAGAAACCACAATTCATAAGGTTACAACTCAATAGGGACTCTCGAGGACCATTAAAAGAACCTGCAATCAATCACTGTTCATCGTTTTCTAGTCGAACGAAGTACAAGTTACCTAGTTTTCTCACTTCCCCATGTATTTACCAGTTTCACTGCTGCAGTGTAAACATTAATATCAGGACAATAACAAGGAAACGTAACCAACGTATTACCCAACACCTAACTTCGGGACAGGGAAAAGAGCAGGTTATATCTATAAGAAGCCTTATTTTATTGCATCTGGTTCACAATAGTCATACAGTGGATAAGACGAAAGTGTTCAAAGTGGTCTACTGTACGCCAAAATAATTTTCTCGATGGAAGTCGAACTCTAGTCCTACATATCGTTAAGGCTTTAAGAATTCGAAAGACCAATCCGAAGCTCTGGATTCAGAAGGAATTTGAGCAGCCTTTATCCCTGCTTTATTCAGGGTAAACTTAATGAATGACCTTACTGATGAGTTTTAAAAAGTACTTCTTCTCCTTTATATCTTCATTGTACTTTTCTCACTCCTTTCATACCAAAACTATATTTACTTTTAAGCTTCATTTATGCATTGCCTTCATCCCCCTCTAGTATTACGCAACCATATAATACTTTTCCAAGATCTGCCTTGCTTTGTTTGCCTTTCAGGTCTCCCTCTCGTCACTTGACTACACAGAGATTGACCTAATCACAGGAGAATTTTCGTCATACCTAGAATACCCAGATAACATAGTCCTGTTAGGTGAAGACGCTGACAAGAGACAAAGTCTTGCGGAAACTCTGAGTAGCAATTTGAGAATGTTTGGGATGCATTTCTCACCACCCAAATACAAACTGTTGCTCCAAGATTGGTCTTCAACGGTGTTCCACTGAGGTCAACATTACAGAGTGTAGTGGTTGAGTGTGTCGACCACTTCACTAACCTGGGAAGTAGGAACAGCCCTGATAGCTCAGTGGCCAACAAAATCTATGCACAAATACAAAGGCTTGGCTGAATTTCGCCAAATGACGCCATCTGTGGCATCGCCACGATATCCAATTGTCTATTGAGGATCGTGTGTACTGCACAGGAGTCCACTTTATTCTACTCTATGGCTGTGAAACATTGCCAATGAAGGTGGAAGACATGAGAAGGCTGGCTTTAAGTGTTTGACCACCGTTACCTTCGTAGTATATGCCGTATTCCATGGTGTCACCACGTGAGTAACGCACAAGTCAGGTATAGTTTTAGGGAGAAGAGGTCAGTCAGTTGACACGGTTGCGAACCCTCATCAACTGAGATGTGTGTTGTGTATGTCTAGTCACCGTCTGCCCCACCACATAATGTTGGATGAAGTAGGTTCAGGCTGGAAAAGGCTTGGATAAAGGAGCAGACTAAAACATGAGACCAATGTATGAAGTCTCTGACTGTTGGTTTGAGCCATGTGGGACGATTTAGACTAGCCGACTGGGGTCCAAGGGGCAAGATAAACCAGTGGTTCAAGTCTCTAGATGATGAAATGACTCACAAATGATATCAGTGGTGCAGATGTATATACACATTATCGTCATCTTAACGATATACCGAGTCTCACCATTTTCTCATTCTTCCTTTCCTCCTTTTAGTACTTTATATTTCTCTAGACTGAATTTTCTTTTCTTCATCTTCTACTTCATGCCTTTTTACTTGATGTACTGGTATGAAGTATGGAAACTCGAACCGAAGCTCAGTACTGCCTGGTTCCATGTTGATTTGGATGGACGGATGGATTGTCTGTCCTTCTGTCTGAATACAACACTTGTTTACATTGTTGTATCATTCCAAACATTCACATAACCTCATTAATTTTACCCTTTGATTTTTTAAAAGAGTTTATCAGTTTAAAGACTATTTTCTTCGTAGAATAACGGGAAATGACTGTTCTCTTCAGACTTCGAATTCCTTAAAAGCGCGCACTCTCACCTTTAAATATGAGAGTACACCGTATACATCCGATACAAGTATATTCTCATGAAACTAAATCATTTCCACAGTACATCAGTTTGAGTTTTGTGGGAGTTGTGGGGATTCGGAAATATTTTAAGTTATTATTCATTGTAGACTGACGTCAGTTGGAGTAACAAAGGAAACCTGGGAGCACTGGACAGCTGTATCGTCCCACTAGTATGGGACTCCTCAGCAGTGCGCACCCACAACCCCGCAAGGGATTGAACCCGTGACCTTCAGGTTCCGTGGCCAGCACGTCACCATTGAGCCGCTGGGTCAGAATCCAATAGTCTATATTTCCAACTTCTGTTAGTCACGGAACCTGATGGTCACGGGTTCGATCCCTAGCGAGGTTGTGGGTGCGCACTGCTGAGGAGTCCCATACTAGGACGAAACTGCCATCCAGTGCTCCAAGGTTACTTTTATTCCTCTAACTGATGTCAGTGTACGATGAATAAAAACTTGAAATATACCCGTTTGTTTATAGCTTGAGAGTGGAAATATGAATATCAAATTAAAACGTAGTATTTAGAGTTGATAACTTTAAAAATAGATTATACCCTATTGGTTTTCGTATCATTAATCTACACAGTTACCCTGATGAATATTGAATAATGAAGTATCCGTTGCTTAAAAGTCAATCACGTAGATTCATTGTCAAAAAGGAATCATATCACTATTCTAATGATAAATAGAAGAAATACACAACTTACTTTTAGTCGCTACAAACACATAACCTTCACGAGTGTCTGTTGAATGTGTTGATTGTATCTGTTCCCATGGTGTATTGAGTAGTTTTTCAGTTAATGTTTTTGTTTCAACACTGATTTGTTCATAATTTTCACTAGACTAACATAAAAATTAAAAAGATGAAATAAGATAGTAATGCCATAGAATAAATAAACATATCAAATCTGATAGACTGTTATCGGTTATCCTATTTAAATATAGGAAAACACAGATGACAGACAATAATGAAGAATAAGGTTTTCTTTTCGACAAAAACATTCTCTTAGGTGTACATTCATGAATATATAATTGAAGGGTTGTACATTCCAGAGGGATTTCTGATCGAAGGTCAATATAAATTGTATCATACAAGGGAAAGTTACGTAATAGGGAAATAAACAAGGAAATTGAAAATTTATTTTAGACCGGGCCAGTAGCTGAATGGTTAACGCGTTTGCCGTGAAATCTGAAGGTCCTGAGCTCGATCCCTAGCTGGATCGTGGGCACGTGCTGCTGAGGAGTCCCATACTAGGACGAAACAGTTGTTCAGTCCTCCTAGATTTTCAATGGTTCCTCAACTGACGTCAGTCCATGATGAATAGTTCTTCTGAATCGAAATCCCCATTCATCTCAAAAATATACATTACTGTATAGTGCTCATTAGTGACTTGCTTCCAGATGGATATCATGAAGCTTTAATGAGAAGTCGTGACCTGTGGGATCGACCAGTCGGAAGTGAAGCGGACGCTAACTGAAGACCTTGGGTGATAATCGCTCTATGTCATGAATTGACGGGAGTTGGGAACTGTGAACCACTGGAAACCGACCCAGTGGCTGAATGGCAAACGCGTTTGCCGTGAAACCTGAAGGTCCTGAATTCAATCCCTAGCTGGGTCGTGGGTGCATACTGCTGAGGAGTCCCATACTAGGACGAAACAGTTTTCCAGTGTTCTCAGGTCTTCAATGGTTCCCCAACTGATATCAGTCCATGATGAATACTACTTCCAAAGTAATTGTAAAATAAAAATAGTTATGTCATATATGGGTTATTTAAAGTGATCGATAATCTACGATGCCTATGGCAAAGAAGGAAGTTGTACACACATCTCTTGAAAGCATTATTATGCTTTGAATTTTCCAACAGCTAATGCTTCACCTATAAATCAGGTGTCTTAGCCTCACTCTTTTAGAGTGGCTTGGTCACACTTTGTACAGAAGTTCGAAGGACTTGTCAAAAAGAGCCAAATGTTCTGAGTTTACTAAGTGTTCTGTTACAGAGTTTGACCTTCAAATATTACACCGGATCAGTCAATTATTTGTCGGTGATTTCTATCTGTTTAAGAAAAGATGACGTATTAGAATTGACTGACAGGATATTACGACATAGGAGAACGCTACTAACGCAATGAGATACTGGAACCGGATACAAATAGTAACTGTTCTCTTTCAGACCTAACACTTCAGTGAACTGCGAAACTCGGAAGACAAAAAACGCCCTGTGATTTATGAGCAAGACACTTTATTTGAGAAAAACATTTCATTTATATGCAGTATTCCCTTAGAAAAGTCACAAGGTCAGAAGTCAGGTACTTATTTTCATTGGCCAGCTGAAGGACAACATTGTCCAATAAGGTTTTTCCTGACCACACAGTGAAATAAAAAACGTCAAAATCTAAAATTTCTGCCTTAACGGCTGATAACTTATAATGTTGGTTTCGATTTAGGCCGTTTCCTATCAGTATTCATAACCAATCATTATGAATCAGTCAAGTAATCCAGATAACACAAACAATGACACACAATGTAATGATGGACAGTGGCTAGCATTGGAATCCAGGACGCGCATTTCGTTTTATTTGGGACGCGTCAACTGGATGTACCTGCGTCGCGATGAGCGATGTTGTTCCCATCGGGGTACGAACCCGGGGCTGATCGTTTCAGACGCCAGAGCGTTATCCACTACACCACCGAGCCACGACAGCCACTGTCGTTGATTGGACCGAATTGATCGGCCTTATTGGCATATGGTCTCCTGTGCAGATGCTTCGATATTGCCTGTGTTTTATTTATATATTAATGATGGATAGGGGTTAGGAGTGGAATCTAGGATGCACAATAATACTAAAACTGTACCCGTCACATAAGAAGTGACTATCGTGGCTAGGTGGTCTACTAGATAACGCTGTGGCGTTTGAATCGATCGGTCCCGAGTTCGAACCCGGGTGGGAACAACACCACTGGGAGGCAGGTACATCCACCTGAGGAGTCCCAAATAAAACGAAAGGTGGATCCTGGATTCCACTACTAGTCATTATCCATCATTACTATAATTAGAACACAGGTAATATCGAGGCATCCGCACAGGAGTCCATATGCCAATAGAGACCGATCAATTCGGTTCAATCAACGACGGTATAATACAAGCAATTATACTAATGACATTCATTGTTTTCTGAAAACAATTCTTGTTGTGTATGTGTGACTAATCCAAAGTGCCAGCGATCACCGGGTTACCGGCCCAGTGCTCTACCAACTGAGCTACAATGCCCGACTGCTGATCAGAATTTTATTTCCCTTCATCAATCACCAAGCGTTTTACCCAACTACCACGTGAATTCATGAAGCATTACTATCGCTTGATCGTGTTCACACTGGCTGCCTAGTCAGGGCTAGTATAAATACTAGTCCGCTAAACTACAGCTATCTCGGATAGTCAAATGATTATCACACTTTCACAGTATCTTTTCGATCTCGATTATGATCCTCGTTTCTTTCCTCACCTTCTTCACATCTATCAAGTGGACACTCAATCATCATATTTCACATCTACTAACAATGTTCACCTTGTCAAACTCCTTCTCTTTCTGATTATTTTTACTGCCTAGTAGATGATTACACAACTTCTTTCCAGTTTTCACTTCAGCTTTTAACGTTAGCAGGCGTAAGGATGCGATCATAGCCTATTCTTCAACAACAAACTAATATATAATATTGTTGGTTGTATTACCCACCGATGAATACAACCTTAAAAACTACTATCTGTTTGCGATATATTTATAAATACGATTATACAGCTTTGAAAAACGACAATGTCGAAACATTTCTACACTGAATGATCCTCCTCTTTTCTCTGTAACTTAATAAGCATATTGACTAATCATTGAATCATCCTGTCAGTTCCGCCTAGATACTCGTCGCCACAACTATAGGCGTCTGGATTCACATAGGTTTATCTGTTCTCTGTAGGTCATCTCTAATTGACTTGGAGTATGCAGGCGATGTCGTCCTGCTGGGTGGAAACACTGACAAAATGGAGGGTCTGCTGGAAGTATTCCCAGCTTAATGATAAGGAGTAAAGTGATAGAATTTGTCGACCACCTCAATTACTTCGGCAGTTGCATCAGCCAGAACAACCGGGCTACTGACGAAATCTCAGCTCGGCTACAGAAAACCCCTTTGGCATTTGCCAACTATCATCACCTGTGCCGCTGATTGGCAAGATATCTGACTATCTATCGAACGAGGAGTATATTGCGCTGCAGTCTACTCTGTCCTGTTATGTGATTGTGAGACATGGTCATTAAAAGTAGACGACATGAAGCGGTTTTAGAGTTTTAACTGTAGGTATCTTTGTAGAATCACCGTGTGAGCAATATTGGGGTAAGGCGTAAGATATCAGGCAAGACAGGCAAGTCGACTAGCGAGGTTTTGAACCTTAGTCGACTGATATGGCTTCCACATGTACTGCATATGCCGAGCCAACACCTACCTCTACGTGGCATCCTAAGGGAAGTTTGATAAGCTGTAAGACTGTTCAGGTTGGCAAGACTAAAATGTGGCATCAGTCGACGACGTCCCTGAGACGATAAGAACCACTGGTTGAGAACTGGTCACGTGACTGGAAATCGGTCACAATGGCACAGATGTATTCACTCCTTGAATATTCACAATAACCATTATCTTCAAATTGTTTATTCTCTCATACAACTTTATCTACACTGGTATCACACGTCTTTTATCCACCAGTTGTTTGTGTACTACTGTAAAGTATGGCAACCTGAGGTGATGAACTTCTGTGAAAATTGTTTTATTTTTGAAACATATAAAAAGATGATAATGTTTCAAGACTTACACGTTGTGCTGCTTGAAGAATTTGACTAATTTGATGGGATGAATCCTTGAATTGTTCGAAGGCTTGATGATAGAAATTTGATAGCATTCGCATGATCAAAGTTATCTGTTAGTGTAGAGGAGAGAACAAACAATATAAAACAAAAATAATCTAACTGCATAGATAAACAGGCAAATAGAATACTGATGAAAACAGATGACAAACAGTGCGAGAGCCCAGAACAATACGTATCGATTTAAAATAGATAAAATCCTAGTGAACAATCTTTGCGCTCTCTTGCGTGCAGACACACACACAGAACATCAACCAAAGTGACAAAATTCCTAGCAAAAGGAATGGAAACAATAAAAGTTTAGACAATTTCTTAGAATCTTGGAAACCAGGCAGGTAGCCTACAATTCTAGATCAGGCCAAAACCCTATTTACTTAGACTTGATAAATCTAATGCACTTTTCGGTCTATGCATAGTCTAATGTGGTCAACATAAACCGAGAGAAGCATAAATCACGCACATTTCTATCAAAATTGCATTTGATCAGACAAATAGAAAAAACAAACAAATAGAAACTGTATCTATTATTATTTTGTCCCTTGGGTTCCAAGTGAAACATACCGCTTCAGTAGCACGTAGCCATTTCCATCCCTTCTCTGAAGTCTTCTTCTTCCACGACTACCCAGAAGCTTTCATTTCTTCCTCACACGATCTCTTCCATGTTACCCTTGGCTCGGACGCACAACAAGTTACTCCCCCTTTGGGTTCTACACGACGGCCTGGCATGTCCTGAGGCGTGATTTCCACAAATAGTCTTCTCAGTGTATCTTCGATCTTCAGCATATTTTTGGGCGATAGCTTTCTTCCTTGTTGGTTCGTTGTCAGCCAGAGTGACTTCTCTGTTACTTATTATTCTCACAATCTGATCTTTAGTATCGAGTAAGTGTACGCGGCAGCTATTGATGACCTATGTCTGAAGTTTGTTGGAAATGTTTTTCGTAATGCGCAAAGTGGAGACGCAGCTTACTGGAAAGAAGATCAGTTCAAGGGGGACCAGATGTAGGTTCACACCACTATCTAGTGCAAGGAACCTTCCAAATCAAGTTGAAAGCCTTCAAAGAAGTTGGTGATAGACCACAGTTCAAGTTCAACACTCAGAACAGAAATTGAACTGAAGGACGAAACTACAAAGAAAATCTTCACGTCAGCTATCAGGAAAAAATGGGAGACATTCAGCAACATCCCTGGAGAATCCGGTGCGGAAGAACACTCGAACTCCTTGAAAGAGACATGGGAGGAAACCTGCATAAACTTGATAGGAAGGAAGAAGAAAGAAGATAAGGAATGGATCTCGACGGATACATGGAAGCTAACAGAGCAGGGAGAGGAAGATGGTGAAGCAGAAAATGAACCAGTGCAAGGATGAAAAACAAAAAGAACTGAACACAACATATAGAACACTACACTGGACAAAGAAGTGAAGAAGAGTGCACGCAAAGACAAAAGACACTTCCACGACACACAGGCAAGTGAAGCAGAACAGGCTGCAGGTAGGAGAGATCTGATAACACTATATGAAATAACCAGGTTACTATCTACGAGGGAAGAGATCAGCGTAGACGAAACCAATGAAAGATAGTGAAGGAAACCTAGTTAACAAAGAGGAGAAACAAAGGAAACAATGGGCCGACAACTTCAAAAAAACTTAATTGAACCACGAAAATATCAGAAGGCAAAGACACCGAGCACTAACTGTAAGGAAGATACTTTCTTCGACACGAATGTGTCAATCACACACTTATAAGTAAAATGGCTTGTTATGATTGGTCTGTTGTAGAAGAGATTGTCCAATAGGGGTTTACCTGACTACACAGTAACTTGAAACGAAGGTTGAAAGCCAAAACTTCTACCTTAAACGGGTGATGACTTAAAATGCTATTTTCATTTAGAACGCTTCCTATAACTTTTTCCCCTATAATTTTTCAGGTCATCCAATCACTACAGCCATATCAAGACGCTAGAGTGAAGACTAATGACTTTTATTTCCCGAACCCGATGAATCCTTTGTATAACCAGTTCATCAAGCAATACATAATCTCCAGATAAAAATCTTTATCCCTCCCTTATTGGAGGAAGTAACAGTAAAACGTTTGGCTTTGTATCAAAAGATGTTCACCAGATTTTCGATAATAATAAACAACTTCTAGTATTTGAAGATTAATATGTACAATACGACACTCATCTAAACATTTCCATCGGATAAACCTGTATATCTATTGGCTTTGTCGGTTAATTAACGTCCAGGAATAAAGATGTGACGAAGTCATTAAACCACAAGTGGATGAATATTGCACGAAATTAGTTGAAAGTTAGTTCTGAACAATGAATGAGTTGTAAAACTAATGACACCTGTCTTATAAGCGAGGTAAGCCGCCTTTTCGATCAGATTATCAGAAATAAACCATATATTCATCAGCTTACGAAGCAAGCCATATATATATATATATATATATATATATATATATATATATATATCCATATTTGATGCAAAACAATCCTCGTACACCACACCAGAGTGCAGTTTTTATCAGTCACAGAAATCTGTGCTACATATCCCTAATCTTTCTAACATTTAATTGATTGACGCACTCAAAATGCACAATCGAATAAACTATTGAACATTGAAAATTGAATGTTGTTAATTCAAACAAATAGGCTTGTTTTATTTTTAGCTATTAATTATGTCGAGCAAACAGAGATAGAAAAGAAAAGAGAGAGAAAGATTGACATACAGAAATGCATGCCTTATGCATATATGCGTAACTGACAACTCCATAGTTCAAGGATTCCTATGAAATATTTCTCAGAGAAAAAAGAGCTTGATAAAAGAATCTAATGAAGAAATTTCAACATTCAATGCTCAATCTAAAAAGTATAACAAACTGTTAATCAACGCTAATTACAGTTTAAACCATGAGAAAATACATTTACTGTATTCTGTATATTTCTGTTCTTCAACAACGTAATTTAGATGAAACTAACCTGACAAACAGTGAGTGGAATTAAATATAACTCTGTATCCTTCAACAGTTTTGCGGTATAATGATGCATACCGAGTGAGATTAAACCGGTGACCCAAAAAATTGAACTAAACATCTAACTTCATTTATCCACAACTTTATTCAAATTTCAATTTAGTAATTACCATGAACTGACGTTAGCTAGAAGAACATTGGAAACCTGGGAACATTAGACAGCCGTTTCGTCTCATTAGTATGGGACTCCTCAGTAATACGCAGCCAGAACCTTCGAGTATCGTGGCCAGCACGTTACCATTGAGTCAATTGGCTTGGAATTCAGTGGTCCATGTTCAAAATCCTGTCAATTCACAATATAGCCTCACCGTCACTAAACGTCATCACATCCACCAGGTTCGTCAACCGGTCTTGACTTCTAACTGGAGCTTCAGCAATCACCTCTTGAACCCAGTTTATGATGCATAAGAACTCAAAATCAATAAATCCCCAGTAAAACGTCCCAAAAAAGGTACCTGCCAACTGAAAGAAGGGCTACTCTGTCAAAATCCCAAAGAAGGGAGACCTGAGTCTTTGTTAGAACTGCCGTGGAATCATAATCCATCATCATAGAACAGAGCATAGAATGGCAGTCAACTCTCTACCTCAACTTCATCGATTTTCTACAGCGTCGACAGACAAGTAATTTGCACCTGCTTCAAAAGTACGCTTTGAAGTGAAAATGGAATTAGACTCATCCATGAACTTCCTGATTATGGTCGACTGGACTGGATCATGCAATAGACAACTGTGAAGAGTGATAGGATGGGCATACGCTGACTTGACTGATGAAAAGACCCCAGAAGAAGATTTGCATTTCGCCAATGATGGTGTTTATGTCTAATGTCTTGTCACACAAACTCGAAAATCTACAGGCAAAAATCAACAAGTTGGCAGAAGAGGCGAGGCAGCTAAGGAAGACGTATTGCCTTCAGATGAACGTAGAGAAGACAGAGGTGATGAAGATACTCAACCACCACCACCAACAACAACAACAAGCACCAATCACCATCAACAGGAGAGAGAAATAAAAACAAAGTTATCTCTTTCACCTACCTACCTCTCCATCTAGGCAGCATCCTCTCTCAACTACTGGCGACACACGCACATACGACGATGTCAAAGCCAAAATAGGAAAGACAACAAGACAAATCTTCCTTCATTAATCTCAAATCAGTGTGGAGATCTACTGTACTTCACTCCACTCTACTCAGCACAAAGCATGAACAATATCTGGATTTTCAACACTAATGTCAATCAAGTTAGTCAGTGCCTCTATGTGATGGTTGAGAAACTTGGCGGCACGTTACCAAAAGCATTTCCAACAAACCGCACTCATAAATCATCAACAGCTGCCGCCTACGCCTACCAACAACCTATCACCCAACGTGTATGCAGAAGAAAGTGGAGATGAATTGGACATACACTGAGAAGACGGTTTGGGGAAATCACGCGCCTGGCCAAACCAGGCCAGGTCCTCGAGTGGAACCGAAATGGGAAACGACGAGTTGGGCATTCGAGGTGAGGGTGATATGGAGGAGATGGTGTGAGCAAGAAATGAAAGTTTATGGGGAGTGGTCGAGCCAGGTTAAAATGAAGACTGTAGAGAACAGAATGAAACGGTTACGTGCTACTGAAGCCCTATGTTTCATTAGAAACGCAAAAGGCAAATAATAAAATAATAATAAGCGAACCTCCAAATAGGAGAAGAGCTGTTGTTCAGAAATGTGACTTGTAGTTATGAGGTGTTCGAGAGTTGTTTTCTTGCTTGACCTGTGTTTGAATCTCATGACTTCGTTAGACTGAGGTCTGACAAACCATACAATTGATTAGCTTGAAACTCTATCACACAGTTTTCCGAATCGAAACTGGTCAAAATCATGCTACAGCTTCCTCATTCCTTGTATTGTTGAAAACTCTTTTTCATGGATCGTTTGAGATTGATTTTGTCATCAATCGACTCTTGTTCATTTTTCGTCGTGCCAAGTTTATATTTAGACGAGAGGAATAGTTAAATTCTCGAGATTTTATCGAATATTATCAATCAGATCGTTGATGATGATACCATTTCCTATCAATTGTTTGCTAATTTTCACTATCGATGTTTACATTTAGAAAAAAATAGTGAAAAATATTTTGAAGATATGTCTATGTTTAGTTGGAATGAAGAAAATATTTTCCAGGACTTAGAAGAAGTAATGTGTAAGATAGGCAGACAGTATGTGTGTATGCGTATTTGTGTCTTGTTACTACTCAGTAGGTACGTTAAATGTGTTGTTCATTTCGCCTTCACAACCGACTTGTGACCATATATCACGGTTACTATCATGTCATCAGTGTAAAAACAAGACATATACGAGCCTCTTTTTCTTGCTTTCTGCACTGAATGAATGTTTACTTACCGGTGTGTGTATTTTACTGTACGTGTGATTCGAATTGATTTCTTATATTAAATTACAGAAGACCAGTCATGGTGTCTTCCCTATTTCGTCTTTTCCTATGTCATTTTCATACTTTTTATTTAGTCTAGCAAAAAAAGGTGGTTTCGATTGTTTGTCCAGAATTTATCGATTTCAAGGTAATGTTTTATGATGCCTAAATGTTTTTGAGACATATAAAGTACTGGACAGTTAATGTTTCATCCTAATTTGAAACTTCGCTACAGTGTACATAAATACCACCGTATTCAGGATCATGTCCCTTGGGTTCCTAGTGGAACATGGGGATTCAGTAGCACACTGCCATTGCACTCTCTTCTCTGAAGTCTACTTTTCAACCTGGCTACACCACCGCCCACAACCTTTCATTTCTTCATCACATGATCTCTTCCATGTCACCATAATCTCGGACGCCCAACTCGCCGTTTCCCATCTAGGTTCCAATCAAGGGCCTGGCCTGGCGCGTGATGTCCCCAATCAGCCTTCTCAGTGTATGCCCAATACATCTTCACTCCCTTCTGCATATTTGTTGGGCTATACGCTCTTGGTTGGTGTCAGTAAACATATCACTAGTTAATTATTAGGTAAAGCATAAATCATCTACACTTCGCAACTATTTTTAACTCCTGGAAATTATCTATTGTCTTTTGATTTTCCTATCACTTGTCTAGTTTCTATACAAGCGAAAAACTGTTTTTGTGATAATTGGTTTGATCATAAAAACTTTAAGCTCTCAGTGTTACTAGTCAAACATCCTGTATATATATATTAAAACTTAACCACCAATCCACAAAAAGATATAATCATCATCAAGATCAGAATAGGTCTAGGTATTACCGCTTAACAGTTCAAGTTGTCAGGCACACAAATCAGCACATCACGTAACAAGACAATAAAATCAAAGCTGAAGAAAATCGATCAAAGGAAGTAAAAGATAATCCGGTTGGATTTAGTGGTTAAGATGACGATAATAAAGTGTACATCTGGGGTACTGACATCGGATCTCAGCCATGTCATCGCCTAGAGTATCAAACAACTGTTTTCTCATGTCCCACCGACCCAAACCACCTAGTCTATATAGCCCTACATGGATCAAACCAACAGTCAAACACTACATGCGTGGATGCCACGATTTAGCATAGTCATCGCGAGACTTTCTCAAGACTGCACCTCCTTTGCCCAACAGTGAGCAACGATGTAGACGTGGCAGGGATACATAACACATGTGGGAGCAGATCATCTTAGTCGACAAAGGTTCATAACTTCATCAACTACCTTGTCTCTCCTCCCTAAAACTCTACACCTAACTTATACGTTACTCACGTGGTGACACCATGGAATACGGCATATACGACAAAGGCATCGGCGGTCAAACACCTGAAGCCAGTCTTCTCATGTCTTCCACCTTCATTGGCCATGTTTCACAGCCATCGAGAGTAGAACAGATCGAAATTGTATGCAGTACACACGATGTTTAATAGATAATCGGATATCGCAACGGTGCCACAGATGACGTAAATTGGCAAAAGCCAGCCATCCACTGAGCGACCAACGTGGGGCTGATCCGACTTCCCAGTTAGGTAAGTGAAGTGGTTGACACAGTCAATCACTTCACTCTCTATTGTTAATCGCAGTAAGGCACCGTTGAAGACCAATCCTGGAGCAACAATTTGCATTTGAGAGGTGAGAACTGCATCCCAAACATTCTCAAATTACCACTCAAAGTGTTCACAAGACTCTGCATTTTGTCAGTGTCTTCACCTAACAGGACTATGTCATCTGCATATTCTAGGTCAACTGAAAGTTCTCCTACGATTAGATCAACCTCTATGTAGTCAATCAGTCAGTCAGTCAGTCAGGTGATGAGAGGGAGACCTCCATAAGAATATCTAAGATAAAATTGAATAAGGATGGAGACAGTGGGCAACCTTGACGGACACCAGTCGATGAGCAGTCGATAGCTCCCTGAGCATCTCACCATAGGTTGTGACACACCCACAAGTGTT
The DNA here is from genome assembly GCA_944470555.2 of Heterobilharzia americana. Taxonomy (NCBI): domain Eukaryota; kingdom Metazoa; phylum Platyhelminthes; class Trematoda; order Strigeidida; family Schistosomatidae; genus Heterobilharzia; species Heterobilharzia americana. The sequence goes on along the minus strand of OX104129.1, from coordinate 61,898,622 downwards.
CGAGTAGAGCGACTTCAATAAGGTGATGTAGTTACTCGGCACACCTTTCAGTGAGAGATATTGTCATAAGACTTCTCGATCAACGAAGTCAAACGCTGTCTTCAGGTCGACAAATACGGCTACTGTCGGGCGTCGGTAAGTGTGCCTGTCTTGCAGAGCCCTGCAAAGTGTGAATATTTGGTCGATACACCTGTGGCCGGGTCTAAAGCCTGTCTGGTTCCCTCGGGCTTGCTGTTTCCCAGCTTCACTTAGACGTCGAAGAATTATAGAACCTAGGATCAACAATCTTTGACACGTATTTTAATTCGACTCGTTGTATTTTATCCTTCATGATGTTTAGCAGAATTAAGCAATTCTGTCAATCTAGGAAAACTGTTGAATGATCTTGAAGCAACCAATCAGAAACGAAGTAGTTAGTCCATTGTCCAATGATATACAAAGGCTCTAAACATTTTTGAAATTTATATTCCAAGTAAAACAGTGGTGAAATTCGGCTCGATTTTCGATAGCTTATGGTTAAAAAGTGAATGAATTTTCACAGCTAAAAATAATTGTCTCTGTTTAGTCATTAAAGTTTTTCTACTTAAAACTGGGCGTCAGGTAGACAAAGTTAGACATGACGTTTCAGTGTTTGTCTTTCGAAGTAGACAAATTTTTTTATTGAAATGTTAGGATCCGGTAGTTGAAATTTACATCAGTATGGAATATCATGGTGTGCATATTAATGTTAAGTTGTGGCCCAGTAGGAGTTGTTAATTCCTAGTTTCTTCAACTTTGGAGAATTACACACGGGATTGGCGGAATCCGTTAAGTCATCATGTGAACAGTTATTTCTTGCAATTTCATCTAGAATATTGCTAAAACCCACCTAGTAGTTCTAAAATATGACTAACGGTTGAAAATTAATAAGTGGACAGCTAATTTTAAGGAAGAACTATCATTGTTAAATGGAGTTTATTGAAAAAATAGTCCATAGAAAGGTTAGTTGAAGTATGTTGTATCATGACATTTTATTTAGTGCAGACAAACATCCTCTTTTAGTGAAACTCTGTCAATACGTTTTGTTTAAGTCAGGTTAAATTTTTAATCTGTCTACTGTTAACTCTTCTTGAAGAACACCATTCTACGTAAAACACGTTGATGATACACTTATTGTATCCAATAATGGGGAAAATGTCTCACATTTATTGTGTCCATTTATTGAAGTGGACCTCAGTGTGACATTCATAATACAAACTGAACATGATAACAGATTTTACTTCCTAGACGTCAGCCAAGAGCATCATACAAATGGAAATAATCATTACTTTTAGTAGTATATTGTATTGCAGTATAACATTTATTAGGTGATTATAAACTTAAGAAAACACAGAAAATTATAACGGTGAAGAAAAACTTTGCCTGTCAACGAAATCATTCACTTAACTATACAATGGTGAGTATATGTTAGAAAGAACAGAACATTTCATATCATAATTTCTTATTCAAGTTCCGAGTAAACTTGTTGCTGGAAACAAATTTGGAAGCGGTCTATATGGAAATCAACATTTTAAGTCATCAACCGTTAAAGTAGAAGTTTTCCACTTCAATTTTAGCTTCATGTTACCGTGTGATCAAGGAAATTCTATTGGACAATCTATCCTACAGTTGACCAATCAGAATGAGCCATTTAACTTATGACCTTGTGGTTGTATATTTTGATGAAAACTGTATATAAATGATAGATTAACGTTGAATAAAGTGTCTTGTTTACAGTCATGGGTCAGTCTTAACCTTTTGATCATTTCGTGGATCCGTGAAGTATAAGGCACTAAAAGAGAACAGTCGCTATTCTTATCCAGTCCACGTGTTTTATTGCATTTGCATTATTCGTGCATTTATTATTATTGCACTCGGTCACTTTATGGCCCCCCTGAAGAATAATCTTAGAGTTGAAAGGAAGCCAGCAAGTAGACAGCCAAGACATAAATCTGACTTACTGTAGATCACTTAAATCAATTCAATATGTTAACCAATCAAACTTCAACAGACAATATGCGAGACACGAAACATTGGGACACTTAAACAAAATTAACGCACAACCCCGCACAAAAATGGATCGGTTCAACTTGCCACACCTCACAGAAGTACACAAAGAATAGATGAATCAAAGAAGAGTCATGTCAAAGAAACTAAAGTAGGATGAGAGAATAAACAATTTGAATATAGAGGTTAGTGCAAATATTAAAGTTTTAGGTGTCAAACAGAGTGGACACATCTGAGCCATTGTGATTGATTTTAAACCATGTCAATAAAAGTCATCAACGACTGATTTTCATAATGTCGAACAGTTTAACAAGGTAGTTTACAGCCTTTCACAGGGCTCAGATCAAGAAACAGAGAATTTCATACAATTCTTCCCTTTCATGAATTTGAATAAACTAAGATTCTATACAACCAGTTATCTGAGTTAAAACCGGTATTCAGTGAAATACAAGGTTGGTAGATCTCCACTGCACTCTCTTCTCTGCAGTCTACTTTTTAACCTGGCTACACCACTGCCCATAACCTTTCATTTCTTCCTCACATGAATCTCCTCCATGTTACCCTCACCTCGGACGCCCAACTCGTCGTTTCCCCTTTGGATTCCACCCGAGAGCCTGACGCGTGATGTCTCTGAATGGTTTTTTCAGTGTATGCCTAATCCATCTCCACTTTCTTTTGCATATGTTTCGCTACAGGTACTTGCTTGGTTCGTTTCCAGTCACTATGTATCATATGACTATCCAAAACTAGTTCCACTTCCAAAATATGAATTCAAACAACTTCTGCTGATGTGTACAAAGAATGTTCAATTTGAATTGAATAACACGCTATACCGTCAAATCAATGAAATTGCTATATGCAGCCGTCTGAACTCGATCCTCGTTGACGTCTTCATGGAGAGCTTAGAACAGGTGAAACTAAAATACACAATCCATCAAACAGCATTCTACCTAACATATGTTGACGATATATTTAGTATGTGTAATACGGAGGAAAATGCCTCCCAGTTATTGAATATTTTTAATTAAGCGTACCCTAGTGGGGCAACGACAATAGGAAGTCAACATGACGATAAATCTCACTTCCTAGACCTTTGTCTACAGTGTTATAAAACGTAAATGTTCATAAATGCCATCATCTGAAAGACAAGTGGAATGAGCTTGATTTAAACTCCAACAGCTTTTGCATAATCAGTAAAAAAAAAAACGTGTCTGCTATGAACACTTTTCAACCGTACGTGTAAACTGTGTTTTGAAGAAAATATTGCGGAAGAACTAACATTTGTCGAAAACTATCTACGCGAAATGTCATTGACAAATACAATAGAACAGAAGAGAAAAGAATAAGGTTCAGTACAATTGACAAGAAGACCCTCTATCTATACCTTACCTTCAAAGGGATGAAATTGCCTACAGAATGAATCGTAGACTGAGTGTAACACTGAAAAAGACATATACAGCTGCCAATTTCGTCTGTATATATCAGATTAAGTGTTCATTGAGACAGTTCAAAGTGAACAAATTATCAACTCTTGTTACCTCTAACTGTATCTACCAATCTGCGTGTTCCTATCAAAGTACACGTATCAGGAGAACATAGAGAATGATTCTTGTCCACATTTTCGAACATACCCCGAAGAATTTGAGTCTTACAAGTCCATAAGATTCGAATAGGGCCAATCGTCTGGCATTTGCTTGATAATAGACATAAGGTCAATGTATTAAACTCACTCAGAGTGATCAAAAAACAACTGAAATTCACACTTTCATATTTTGTTCAGCCGATTACAATTAAAAACCTCAAATATGATCTATATATTCACAGAGATACCGTTCTTACTCTTGTATTACCTTGGTAATTTTAATCTTCCACAATTTCTTAGAACAAAATTTCACTTTATTTTTCGATTCATTTCAAAACCTACTAACAATTTCTGTGTTGTATTCTACTTATTTCTTAATATAATGAAAATCTATTACTATTTATACTTGTGATTCTCTTTTGTTTTATTGGATCGAACTCTTCAACATCTATTGGCATATGGGCTCCTATATGGATGCTTGGATATTGCCTGATCGAACAATTGGATCCAATATAACAATATAGAATTACCAGCGCATCAATAAATCGCAATAACTACTAAGCGTTATATAAGAAGTGGCTATCGTTCCTCCGTGCCATAATGGATAACGCCTTGGTGTTTGCAGTGATGAGAACGAGGTAAGAGTTTCCGTGAGAAAAATATCACTCACTGGGTTGCAGGTACATCCAGCTGACAAGTCCCAGATGGGACGAAACACATGTCCTAGATTTCTCTGCTAGCCACAACCAACTCAACTATAATATATTCTATAATTTGTAAAGCAGCTGTGGAGAACTCATTAAATACACGCATGCTTATTCTGCTACTATTGTTCTTCTTGCTCTACTCAAAGTCTTCAACGGTGCCCCACTGCGATTAACAATAGAGAGTGAAGTGATTGACTGTGTCGACCACTTCACTTACCTACCTGGGAAGTCGGATCAGCCCCACGTTGGTTGCTCAGTGGCCGATTAAATCTCTGCACACATACAAAATACTCGGATGGCTGGCTTTTGCCAATTTACGTCATCTGTGGCACCGTTGCGATATCCGATTATCTATTAAACATCGTGTGTACTGCATACAATTTCGATCTGTTCTACTCTCGATGGCTGTGAAACATGGCCAATGAAGGTGGAAGACATGAGAAGACTGGCTTCAGGTGTTTGACCGCCGATGCCTTTGTCGTATATGCCGTATTCCATGGTGTCACCACGTGAGTAACGTATAAGTTAGGTGTAGAGTTTTAGGGAGGAGAGACAAGGTAGTTGACGAAGTTATGAGCCTTCATCGATTGAGATGGTTGAGACATGTGTTACGTATGTCTAGCCAGCGTTTTCCTCGTCACATAATGTTGGCTGAAGTAGGTTCAGGCTGGAAAAAGGCTCGGATAGGGGAGCAGAATAAAAAATGGCAGCAATGCATGAAAACTCTGACTGTTGGTTTGAGCCACGTGGGTTGATACGGACTGGGTGATCGTGGTTCGCAGGAAAGAGGAACCAGTAGTTGGAGACTGACTCTAGATGACGACATGGATGAAAACCGATGTGTGGCGTAGATGTATCCCCACACACATTACCGTCATCTAAACGGTATACCAACTATCACAATTTTGTCATTCTTCCTTTCTTTCTTCTCGTACTTCATATTTCTTACGAATGAATTTTCTTATGTTCATCTTTCACCTCACTACCTTTCTACTTGATGTACTGATATGAGCTGTGGCAACTCGAACCGTTACGCAGTAATGCCTGGTATTATGTTGATATTGATGATGATGACTAAAAGTCAGATAACTGATGGACTGAAGGCATGACCATCTTGAACTTTCTTCCCACCTAATCCTACTTCTCTTAGGATAGCCCATCAAGATAGGCAGTGGCTTGCCGTATGCACACTACATGTTCAAGTCATCTCAGTCGATACGAATTCACAACCTCATAAATCGATTTGCTTCTCTTGCTCAAGATCATTCACCTGATGTAGAGATTGCATATATGATGATTCCATTAAACGTGAAAAATACCATGAAAGCACATGTGATCGAAAAACGAAACATCTCAACAAATAGTCAACTACGGTAAATACATAATAATACATAAAAAACTATTATAAACAAGTACTTGTTATAGAAAAATAAAGAATAATGAAAAAATAATATAAAACAATTGGTTCCCTATAAAAACTTTGACAAAAAAGATGTAAATTGTTTGAATCGTGTAATGTATATTTGCGCAACACATTTTAAACTATCTGATCACACATATACTTGTCATAGGTACTTTTATATGATGATACGTCGAAGCATATGTTGATGATATCCTGATTATTTGTAAAAACTCAAACCAGTCTATTTCAACTGTAAACCGATTGAACGAAGTATAGAACAGTATATATTCGACATGGATAGAAGAGGAAGATGATTACTTGCCATTCTAAAACATTAATTAGTTGGAGACAGGATGGATCCATAAAACGATCCATTTACAGAAAACCTACATGGATACAGCAATATTTGAACTATCACATCTTTTGTCCAGTTCAGTACAAGTGAGTGTTAGTTAGGTGTATAATTAGCAGAATTCAACGAATATGCACAGAGGATACTTTGGTAGCACAAAATAACCAGAGAACCTAAACCAGTTCTTCACCTTGTCCCAAAGAATCATGTATTCATCAGTCTTCCGTTCAAAGATGACTCTCATAGCGCAATCCTTAAACAGAGACTTAACGCTGCTATTACAAGATGACACATACATAGAGAAGAGTCATACAGTCATGCAAGTAAAGGCCTCGAAACATATTCCAAAGTGCCTTCAGAAGTAAATTGAATCACCTAAACCCATAAATGTTGGTAGCAGACGTCAAAGTTCTTCGATTATGAAACATATCGTTGAGACAAGTTACAGGATTGACATGGCCACTTCCTTTAGACCTATTTACAAAATATGTAGCCGATGAATCCTTAAATTTATTGATGCCTCTCCCTTAGTTGAATTCAACTTTGAAACCAAGTTCAATGTAATATTATTTTCACCAATATTGATTTTCATTGTTATCTGGCCTTTAATTCACCCTTCCTCCTTGATCACTTTTCATTTCTTCCCCCCCTATATCTTCATAACTTTTCATGTAATCACCTACAACAAGTATGTGTGTGATAAGACTGCTGGAAATGTGTCGCGAAAAAATAATGAAAAAAAAAAGGATAATTTACCGTTTGAATTAATTTTGACTTTTTCAATTCATGCGCTTCATTAATATTCGATACATATTCAAATGCTTTACTGATATAATTTTTACGCTCTAATAACATTTTTGTATCATTCTGTAAAGAGAAGGGAGAAGATAAAATAACAAAAAGACAGCGAAAAAAAGAAACGTATACAAAACTGAATAACATGGCAACTGTCTTAAATTCAATCTATCCTAAAAATAGTGTTGAAAAACACTGCTAGTCACCGAAACGATAAAGCATGAAGTGTTATAGCTTGTTATTGCTCCCGAGTCCGAATCCCAGTGAGAACAATATCACTAACTGAGAGGTAAGTACACCCAGCTGATGAGTCCCAAATAGGACGAAATGTGCATCTGGATTCCACTGTTATTCACTATCCATCTTTACGACGACGAAATTATAAATCCCGGTTCCTGAAATTCGCTCAACAAAATAGATAGATCCCCAAGTTCACTTCAAAGAATCCAATATAATAAATAGGTATCAGCTTTTGCCTTGATCATCGTTATTTCAGAGTAGTGGATTCCATCTTTTCCTAATTTGTAGGACTGTCGCTCATTGCTTTAGAGATGACTATCAACTAGCAGATCATGGGTGCAAACTCCGCTCCATCTGCTGAAGCTTGGTCAACCAGGCAGTAGTATCATCAACCCTCATACAATAGATATGATTCATTGCCTACTGAATGGTTACAAAGTTGCTGAGGGGATTTCGATTGTCTAGATTGGAATTCAGATTAACCTATTCCTGAAGGTAATTATTGTGTCCCCGACTTGGTGTGATGTATTGCATTGCATAGGACGCTTACACTTGAATAACAATCATAAAAAGAAATAAACAGAGAAGTAATGAAGGGCAGTGGCTAGCAGTGTAATCCAGGATACGCATTTCGTCCTATTTGGGACTTGTCAGCTGGATATATCTGCCTCCCAGTGAGTGATGTCATTCCCACCAGGATTCGGACTCGGGAGCGATCGTTTCAAACGCGAGAACGTTTATCCACTACACCACCGAGCCAAGATAGCCACTTCTTGTGCGACGGGTATAATTTTAGTGTTATTGCTCGTATTACACCGCCGGTGGGAATAACATCACTCATTGGGAGGTAGGTACATCCACCTGACGAGTCCCAAATAAAACGAAAGGCGGATCCTGGATTCCACTCTAATTAGAACATAGGCAATATCGAGGTATCCGCACAGGAGCCCACATGCCAACAGAGACTGATCAATTCCGTCCAATCGACGGCGGTGTAATAGAAGCGATAACACAATAGAGAAGTAGTTAATGTCAGAAGGATTTTTCCTTCGATTTGATAACAGTTAGATAACTATTGATACAACGGTTGAATGACTTTATTTGTTGACCGCGATACTTGATGGTCTTCAGAGCGATCCAGTATGAAATGTAAGTAACAAAATAAGACAGAACAACTAACCAGTCAGCTTTCTGTAACTACTTCATGATTCTTCAGATAATCTCAATTTATGAATACCCTAATCCACCTATACTCTGTCTTTCTGCTGACTGAATCTTCTCGATCAGGTATGACGTGAAGCTGTGGCTCAGTGGTTTAGGGAGATTACTATGAACCACTGGATCACGGACTCGAGCCCAGCTCCATCTACCGAGGTTTGGATAGCCAGGTAGTATCACTAGCTCTCACTACACAATAGGTGTGGCTCCTCGCCTGCACGGATGTACACAAGGTGGCTGAGGGCATTCCCTTCCATCCGTGTACATTGACTGGCCACTGGACAGCAACCAATCTGATGTTGTCCAGTCCTGAGTGTTGAACGAGCTTTATCGATCATTTTCCAATAAGATCACGACCCTAGGAGTCACAAAATCGGAGTGCACTTTCGGTGGAAATTAGTTGGTTGGGCGAAATCACCAAAAGACCCTGCTTCAACCAAGTTTCGCACTTATTGGTAATCGTCAGCAACACTGGGTGACGCGGAGTCCAATCTCACAGAGGACGTCCGTTCCCTCAAAGTTGCAAATACGCCATGCTGACGGAGTGCGCTCTTGGGAGTCTCATATATGAACGGAACAGCTTCTCGGTGCTCCTACGTTACTGATGCTTCTCTTACTGTTGTCAGTCAGTGAGGAATACCAATTTGAAACCAATCAATCCTCACAAACCTTAAATACAGTCAAGCGTTTCGAGATGAGATTTGCCAAAGTTCCAATTAGAAGTCGTAAACAGCGAAAGGAACCAAGCTGAGTGTGAGGACGAATACTGACTGATGGCACTAGATGGGGGTCGTATTTTGTAGCGAATGGACAGAATTGGATTATGCCAATCCACTATCTACTTCGACATGCTCTGCCAGGGAACGTTCGATTGGGTTGGGTTAGATAAGAGTTCACGGTGGTTAGACCAAGACGTGACACCAGCCAATGACGTCATCGACTGTTGGCTTGAGCCGTGTAAGGAAATGTAAACAGTCTGGTGAGGTCTTCGAGACGAAAAAAATCAGAAGGTTGAGGATTGTTGATGACATGGGTGAAAATCTATCACAATGGTACAGATGTCTCCCAAAAATTGAATATTCGCACTAACCTTCAATTTCAATTTGTTTCTCTTCCCATACACATTTGTCTGCTTGATATATCTCCTTTTTTATCCACTTATTCTTTGTGTACAACTGTAAAGTTTGGCAGGTTGAAGTGATGAATATGTGTGAGACATTCCACGTTGATTTTATGTCTGTGTGTCTCATCATTGGATTCTGACGAATTGATGAGTGACAACGTGAGCGCAGCGAGACATGGTGGTCACAGGTTTGACTCTTGGCATATTCGTGGGTGTACACATTGATAAAAGGAGGAAACAGCTATCCAACGCTTCTAAATTTCCAACGCTCTTCTGGGGATGACTGCACTGAATACTATTAGCACGTCCTCCGACAATGCGTTACATGACACTACATGGTTACAAATATTCACACTGGGCCAGGTTTTGGAACACAAACACGCTTACCGACGCCTGACAATAGCCGTATTTCTCGACCTGAAGGCAGCATTCGACTTCGTTGATCGAGAAGACTTATGACAATATCTCTCACTGAAAGGCGTGCCGAGTAACTACATCACCTTATTGAAGTCGCTATACTCGAACACTTGTGGGTGTGTCACAACCTATGGTGAGATGCTCAGGGAGCTATCGACTGCTCATCGACTGGTGTCCGTCAAGGTTGCCCACTGTCTCCATCCTTATTCAATTTTATCTCAGATATTCTTATGGAGGTCTCCCTTTCATCACCTGACTGACTGACTGACTGATTGACTACATAGAGGTTGATCTAATCGTAGGAGAACTTTCAGTTGACCTAGAATATGCAGATGACATAGTCCTGTTAGGTGAAGATGCTGACGAAATGCAGAGTCTTGTGAACACTTTGAGTGGTAATTTGAGAATGTTTGGGATGCAGTTCTCACCTCTCAAATGCAAATTGTTGCTCCAGGATTGGTCTTCAACGGTGCCTTACTGCGATTAACAATAGAGAGTGAAGTGATTGACTGTGTCAACCACTTCACTTACCTACCTGGGAAGTCGGATCTGCCTCACTTTGGTCGCTCAGTGGCCGATTAAATCTCTGCACACATACAAAATACTCGGATGGCTGGCTTTTGCCAATTTACGTCATCTGTGGCACCGTTGCGATATCCGATTATCTATTAAACATCGTGTGTACTGCATACAATTTCGATCTGTTCTACTCTCGATGGCTGTGAAACATGGCTAATGAAAGTGGAAGATATGAGACGACTGGCTTTAGGTGTTTGACCACCGTTGCCTTCACAGTATATGCCGTATTCCATGGTGTCACCACGTGAGTAACGTATAAGTTAGGTGTAGAGTTTTAGAGAGAAGAGGCAAATCAGTTGATGTAGTTGTAACCCTTTATCGAGCGAGATGTGTGTTACGTATGTCTAGTCGCCGTCTACCTCGTCACACAATGTTGGCTGAAGTAGGTTCAGGCTGGAAAAAGGCTCGGATAGGGGAGCAGACTAAAACATGGCACCAATATATGAAGTGTTTGACTGTTAGTTTGAGTTATCTTCTACTTCATTTCCCTTTTACTTGATGTAGTGAAATTAGGTGTGTCTGGTAACTCGGACCGTTACGCAATAATGCCTGGCCCTATGTTGATTTGCATGGACTATATCCATATTCTGATTTCGCTTTGCTTTCTTTGCTTATGAACACTTTCTACAACCTATGATTATTATATTCTTAAACTTGATGACTTCTGTCGTGATGTGTTTATGTTGATACTGACTGATTGATTGAGTTTCTCAATTGAAAGTAGTTTGGAACTTCAATATCATGGATAAGAGACCAGGCTTTGAACGACTAAATCATCTCTACCTTCAATCAGTTGACGAAATAAGTTGATTTCTTTTTGAAGTGTATGTTTCTAAACAGGTGACTGAATAAAAAATCAATACAGCGAACAGATGGGAGTGAACTCTTTACATAAACACCATCGACTTTGAAAAAGCCTTCAACAGCGTCGGCCATGTTGATCTTAATGATGATGGCATTACCCGGTTTAGTTAACGGAAACGAACGAATGAAACGCAGTCAGCTACCTTGTACACACCTGTGCAGTAGGCAATGAGTCACACTTATTTGAGGGCAGGTGATACCACCTGGATGCTCAATTCTCGGTAGGTGGAGCGGGACTCGAACCAATGACCCAGTGATTGAAAACTGTCTCCCTTTACCAATGAGCCACTGCAACACGTTTAAATCACCAAAGGCGAGTGAAGAACAACAACTTCATCCATATGTGAACATTTAATGGAGTGAGGTCATTCCGGTCCACAGGAATCTCTTTTCAAGGTAAATTGCCTAGTTAAACTGAACCACTCTACGGGTCTATGTTTCTATCACTTTTGAATGGCACTAGCACTAGCCAAACATTTAAAAGCGTTTTCTAAAACCTTAATCCCTACCTTGGTCCTAACATTTCATTATGGTTAATTTGTCAAATTTATTTCATCCCTCACTGGAAGGCAGGTGCATTCAGATGACGAGTCCCATAAAGGACAAAACGTGCATCCTAGATTTCACTGATAGTCACTATCCATCATTAATAGGGAAATTTGAAAAATACCGCTAATATCAAGGCATCCAAACAGGAGCTCATATGCTGATAGTGACTGATTAATTCGGTCCATTAACGTGAATCGTTCTTCCTGTTTCCTATCTACATCAACTGTATTAACCGATAATAAGTCTTCGATTTAACAATAAAAGGTGCATATATCTATTTCCATCATTTCTAAATGTCTAACTGATAGAGTTGTGAGTTAGTTGAACATTTTTTCTTGTTTCATCTACTAATGATTTTCTCTTATCACTTTGCAAAATTTAGGTACTTCCACCTCCCGTCCACTATGCTGTACAAATCGATCAAATGGAATTACAATTTTTTTTAAGCACTTTAAAAGCTTTCGCTAGAAAGCCTCAGGTGTTTGTCAATTGCTGTCTTTATATAAGAAGACGTATATGGTGAAAGTATCATATTACTACCATATAAGTCAGGCGTAAGGTACATCTAGTCGGTATCTACTCCCCTGTCAGACGATGTTGGTTGAAGTAAGTTCAAACTGGTAAAGGATAAATAGCGGCCAAACTAAACCATGGCATCAATCCATGAAGTCTTTGACTATAGATCTCAGGCATGTAGGGAAATGTAGACTTACCCGGTTATGGTCCATGTGACAAACGAAATCGGTGGTTGCAGGAATTTACACACCCTGCCACCCTTTCTTTGTCTGTTCTCAAAACTTCTTTCGACGTTTGATAACATTTCCGCCTATTTCTCCATCTTCCATCTTTTTGTATTTTATGTTGATGTGCTGATACGAAGTGTAGGCAGCAACTAAGACTAGTACACAATAATGACAGGTTCCGCAGACAAGCAAACATAGACACCTTTTTTTAAACCCGCCAGTTAGAACATACGTTCCCAATGGTCAATAGGAATAAGTCAACTATACTGAAGGTTACCTCAACAGACTGCAGCACCAGCTGTCTAGTGTGATATAGAAAACTTGGAAATCATGGTTACCTACTTAGGGCTAGACAAAACCATCTAATTAGGCATTAAATATCTATTACATAACCATAAACAGTAACTTACGTCTTCAGTATACTCCTTGGATTTAATTGAAGTGTATTTTTCAAGGTATTGACAGAAATTTTTCGTCTCCTTTTGAAAAGCTTTTGCATTTGTCTGAAGAAGAGAGAAACAGATATAGTAATAAGAATCAATGAAAAGGATAACCGTCAAAATCTCTGCAGAGATAGAAAATCCTCGATAGGCTCTCACCAACTTACGCCATTTGTAGCACCGCTGCGATATTCAACTGTCTATATATTAACAGTCGAATGTATCTAGACTTCAGTCTACTCTGTTTTCCCCTACGCTTGAGAAGGCTTGTAGCGTTTGATGACCACTGTCATCGTAAGAAAGGCTGTGTGTCGTGGTGTAATCATGTCAGTAACGCAGAAGTTATAAGCAGAGTTTTAAGAGGAAGAGGAAAGTCAGTTGATGCGGTTGTCAACCTTCATCGACTGAGATAACTGGCTCCAATATATATTACGTGTGTCAAGCCACCGTTTAACTCGTTGCACAATGTTGACCGAAATAGACTCGGGTAGAAAAAAGGCTCGGTGAGGTGATACTAAAACATGGTACTAGCGCATAAATTCTCTGACTGTTGTTCTGTGCTGTATGGGTGTGTATGTAGGCGTATGCACACATTATGATCTGCATGCTAATCATCATACTGAATTCAATAACATTTTCTTTTACCACTTTCTTATCTTTCTTCTTAGTGCTTTCTGGCTCCTGATGTGATGTGATCTGAGGCCATTTGGACTGTTATGAAGTAATGCTTGGGTCCTATGTTGATTATGATAACAATGTCTAATTCAAACATTTCACTGCGAGAACTTTATACTAAGATAAAAACAACACCAAGTATTCACGGTCAGTAAGAGTTTTCCACAAGTTGCAGGGTATTCCTAGATCAAGGGTATTCAGTGGTGTTTTGATTTCATTGAACAACGATATATATATCGTAAATAAAGTCAACACAAACCTTGGAACATTCTAGAACCTGGGGGTCACAAAATAATCATATAAATAGCATTTGGTTAGTGTTCATATGACCAGTCCTACAGCGAAACTAACAATTATATAGCATCTGACTTCTCAACAGTGAATAATGAACGTTATATTGACGACACTTTTATTGTCCTTGATTAAAACGTCGGCAAAAGCGAATTTTTACAAAAATTCAATGGCGTGTATCCTTCTCTCACTGTCACTTCTCTTCTATTGATTAGAAGAGAAGATGCGTCACTCAGTAGAAGGGTGAACAGAAAGATCACATCTATGGGTCAGTACATACATTTCCTTAGCTTTGTACTCATTCGATATAAATGAAGCTTGATTAAATGTCTTACAAGTAGAGACAGTAAATCTGCTCAGATGATGCAATACAAAAGGAGTTACACAACATTCATAATATACTGCTACAAATGAGTTACTCGCATAGTTAGTTTTATCAGGAGACATGTGAAGAAAGTGAGCAAGAAATCTGATGAAATGATTGTTCAAAAGCAATCATCATTCATGAAGCTGCAATTTAACAGGAACGCAGTTGGTGAAGTTCTATTCCACAGGTTGAAGAACCTTCTATGCTGCTAACCTTTGCTTAACATTTTCTAGTCGATCGATAATTGTTGGTGAGACAATAGACTAGTTGTCCAGTTCTGCTACTTCTATGTGTATTTATCAATTTAGCTGCTCTTGTAGAGAAAGCGAAATTGGGTGTACAACTAGACAGCTTAACAAACGTGTTTCTGACCACCTAACATCATGACTAGGAAGGGGACAAGTGAAGTCAACACGAAGTTCAATACTCTCGTATTTGGTCGACAGTGGTCATGTTATAGACAAGACCAAAGTGTTCAAAATCATCTATGGCATTACATTGTCTCTGTCTTGGTCAGAGAAAACTTCAAAAATAAATTCAAGTTTCATCTTTTCCTCTTTCTTTTGTGCATACATTTGGTTAGACTTTGATTATCTACACATTACATTGTATAGTAATATATAACTTTTATTTTACTAAGTTTTGGCCTACATTTTTTGTCTAAATGTCTGTAGTACAATGCTGTTCCCATTAGTCTTATCATCATTGAGTTAACCCGGCGACTGCTGGTTCGAATCCCTCAGCAGTTCAAATTCTCATTTCATCTTCAATCATCAGTCAGTATCGATACTAGCCTGTCAAACCACGGCTGTTATCTCAGGTAGTCAAAAATGATGATTATTATCATTATTGTCCACTTGACAATTTATGCTGAGTGGAGTGGAGTGCAATAGATCTCCTTACTGATTTCAGATTAATGAAGGAAGATTTATCTTGTTGTCTTTCCAATTCTGGCTTTGACGTCCTCATCTGTGCCCGTGCCGCCCGTAGTTGAAACGATGCTGCCTAGATAGGTGAAAGAGACAACTTCTTTGACATTTCTCTCTCTCTCCCTCTCTCCCGTTGATGGTGATTGGTGCTCGTTGTTGGTGGTGGAGGTTGGGTATCTTCATCACCTCTGTTCACCTGATGGAAATTCAGTCTTCCTTCGCAGTCTTGCCTCGCCTCTTCTGCCAACTTGTTAGTTTTCGCCTGCACATCTTCGAGCTTGTGCAACAAGACATTAAACATAAATCATCGCTGGCGAAATCCAAATCTTCTGGTGTCTTTTCATCGTCCCACCCAGCGTATACTCACCTTCTCGCTCCTCGCGGTTATCCGTTACATAATCCAGTCCAGTCGACCATAATCAGAAGGATCATCGATGATGATAGCAGACAACCTTGTCTTACTTCTTTCTGTCTTCACTTCAAATGTATCACTGAGCTTTCCACTTTGAATCATTTAGCATGTAGCATCATGTAGCATATAGGTGTTGAATGATAAAGGTTTGCGCCAGTTACACCATAATGTTGAAGCAGCTGTCTGCCAAATTACTTCTCCGTCGACGCTGTTGAAGACCTTTTCAAAGTGGATGAAGTTAAGATAGAGAGTTGACTGCCATTATATACTCTGTTCTATGATGATGCGTAGTGTAGCGATGCAGTTTGATGCGCATATAATTTGTTCTTCCTGAAGCCAGCCTGTTCCGGTCATAATTTTGATGGCAACATAAAAATTGGTAGAAAAGCGAAGCTTGCATATAAAGTACATACCCTAAACCTATTGTGAATAATTGCCAGAACCAATTCAGAATCAATGTAGCCGATATTCTATTCGACAACTGGATTGTCGAACATAGTGCGTCATGTAGCAAGCAGTCTTCTTGGAGATAACGGATCCTTTAGCCTGAATAATATTTTCGATAGGGAATTGATTGCTTTATCAGACAGATAGAGATAGATAAACAATCAACTTAGAACCTCGCCAACAAGTATATCAGTTCAAGTTGCCACACAACAGTAGTATACAAAAAACAAGTGGATAAGAAAGAGACTGATGTCAAAGTAGACTAAAATCTGTGGAAGCAGAGGGGATTTCAAAATTAAGACACGCGAAAACACCTAACAGTTGAGAGAAGTTAAATGCCGCCTTTAGATCGGTGTAAGTATGTCTTTGTACCACAACCAGTCATAGAGTGCAAATATGACTGATGTAACCTCACTCAGACCTACCTGACACTTGCCTGCTGTTTTTCGAGGTTCACTTAGGCGTCGGATAACTATGGAATCTAGGATCCTGGACACTATATTAGTTAAACTAATTCCCCTATGGTTGTCACAAGAAACTTCCCTTCTTTCTTATAAACTGAGATGATCGGTGACGTAGGCCAATCTGACGGCCCTACTTCTAATTCTCATGCACTACCTAGTATTTGCATCAATCTTAGCAACAATTTGCTACCTTCATCTTTGGAAACTTTGCATGGCAAACTATCAGGTCTTGATGCTTTATATTGTTTCACGTTTGATACAGTCTTCTCAACTCCAAATAGAATTGGAGGACTAACATCTACGCACCATTCAAGTTCAGATTGGATGTTGGTTGCTCTGTGTTCAGAATATATATTGTACAAGCTTAAGGATCTACCACCCGAAGAAAACAACAGGAGTATAATCTACACTATGCTGGCCAATCTAGAATTAAATGAGCACCAACTTGCAGTCGAATAACATGAAATATCATCGCTGATATCGATACACCTAGATGAAAACAACCACAATTTCGATTGGGACAATATGGAAATACTTTAACAACCAAGCTAAGAAACTTCAGGAGAACTCCTAGAAGTATTTTACTTCAATCAAATAGTAATCAAGAGACACGTAGATATTGACCCTAATATACGACCTACTAACAAAGGATCAATCGAATGGAAGTCAATCAAAGAAGAACAGATCACTTCTACCCTCAAACCAATAACGCTCAAGGTCAACAAATATCCTTCATAAACATTCATGTACCTTGAAAATGGTTAACTTTTCAAAGAAGCAAATGCTGATGAAGTTGGTCAGCATCGGGATGAAACTTCCAAGAATAAACATTTATTATCGTTATCTTGAGCTAAACATTTTCCCCACTATCATAAAAATTCAGATTTCCAGACGGGAGTTCTCATACAATTCGTTTATACTTTATCCAACTAACTGGAATTTATCCTAAGGGAAGACAAATTGTATTGATTCGTCATTGCAGAGCAACCAATCTAGTTTTATCTAGTATCGAGTGTTGGCTGAAATTTCGAATGGAATATGATAGATTAGATTTAGTATAACTGTTTTTATATCATACCCTCGCTGATTAGACCGGAATGATCGGTTCTCTATTGACATATAGGCTCCTGTGCCGATGCCTCGATATTGCCTGCGTTCTAATTATGTTAATGATGGATCGTGGTTAGCAGTGGAATCCAGGATGCACATTTCGTCCTATTTGGGACTCGTCAGCTGGATGTACCTGCTTCCCCGTGAGTGATGTTGTTCCAACATGAAAGCAGGTACATCCAGCTGACGAGTCCCAAATAGGACGAAATGCGCATCCTGGATTCCACTGCTAGCCACGATCCATCATTGGGATAGATTAGATTGTTTTCCTCAACGTATCTGATAAGTGCACGTGACAAACATCATTCTTCGTCTATCGCTAAAAATATACTAGAAACTAACCATAGGACAGACATGATAACAGCCTTTAAAGTACTACATAAAAGCGGTCAGAGCCAAGTGCTTAAATTTATTGAAGCGCTTGTCATCCGTAAATTAAAACCTCCTTTATGTGAAACAAAAACAATCTGTACTCACGTTGGACCTACCTTGGTAGTATTGATTTTAATTTTCATACTAAGAGTAACGTTTTTTCTTTTCCTCTCCCTTCCTATTCCTATGTTTCCTACTAACTTTATTGACCCTTTTCGTAAATTTCCATACACATAGTTCAACAAGTCCATGTGCGAGCTGACTGTTCGAAATGTATAGCGCTAATATAACACGACATGTTTCAGGTCATCTTCGTCTCCTCATTACGTTCTTTAACTGGCTATGTTTAATCCTTAGGCCAACTGACAAAGCATATCTGTGAGTGAGTTTTGGAGGTTTAAATACTTACCTAATTTCAGCTTTGTTGATAAACCTCCTTGAAGTTTGCGATGTGCCTTCCTTGTAGGGTAACACAATGGAGGCTGTGAACTCCTTTCTACTTGTGTTGTCGTTATTATTCCTACTCGTGCTACTCTTATTGTTTCGTTTCTCGTGTGTTTGTACAAATTTCTTAATAAAATGTAGAGGATAATTGTTAACTATTAGTTCTTCTGTTGTGCGCTACAGTTTTTTGTTTAGGTCCTTGCACTGACTGGTCAGTTTTCTACCTCTATCATTTAGACATTTGACTAGACCTACCTTAACTGACTGATATTGGATGAGATGACTTGAAGTCTAGATACCTGTTGGAGTGTATCGGTTTCCTGTGGATGAAATGAGAGTATCCAAACCATCGTCTGTCCTTCGTTTTATCCTGCAATCCAACATAGGCAATTCTCCTGGTTCATTTTATGCCTCCTCGTAAGTGAATTGGACTGGGTCAACTGAGGAGTTTATATGTGTGAGGAAATTGTCGATATATTCCAATTTCAACACAATAGTGAATGTGTCATCCACATATCGGCACCACATATTAGGTGTAGGATTAAATGTTTGTAAAGTCATGTTTTCCCAAATATCCGTAAATATATCTGCTAGGATCGAGGATATTGGTGATTCCATTGTTACTCCTGTTTGTCTATATATCTTGTCCTGAAACTAATATGATCTCATCAACCAATATCTTAGTTCTCTGAATAAGTTCTGAGTCACTAGTTAGTGGACTTCTGACTGCTTCCATACCATACTGATTGATATTTCAGTAGAAAGACTTATTACATCGAAGCTAACCATTTCTTCATCCTCTTCTATATGCAGGTCACATTAAGCCCTAGTTTTAAAATGAATTATTCAGTAGCATATTCTATCACGTCTTCTTTGCTAGTCGATGTAAATACGACTACTTATTTGTTATTTCTTCAAAAGACTGCAGAAAACAGAAAGCAATGGAGACGTGCTATTGAAGCCCTACGTTTCACTAGGAACCCATAGGACAAATAATAATGATAATTTGTTATACTTCATGGGCCAGTAAGCTCAGCATAAAAAGAGTATAACCAATAAAAGTTGAGGATTTCAACATGTATTCAATTCCAACAACATAATACAACCAAGAACCATCATATTACTCTACAGATAGGGAATCGAGGTATGAAAATTCACATGTATACTTGAGATAGTGAGCTTATGTCTCCTTTGAGAAAAAGAATTCAACAACGGTTAGAAATCAAGTCTGCCAATTTAAGATTGATCAAAGTGATAAGTGAGTTATCCAGTGGCTGTGGAAACTTACGTCTTACACATTTCAACAATCACATCCACGTACCTGCAGTAAGTAATAGGTCACAGTAATTGTGCTAGTGATAATGATACTACCTGGCCGCCGACACCTCAAGAAGTGGAGAAAGATTCGAGCATCAGGCCAACAGATTAAACCAATGACCTTTCGTTTATACAACCTGTGAATATTATCCATTCAAACGAGTAAAAATACAGGAAATGAATAACATCGCCTGGTTAACTAGTTAACTAGTTACTAGCTGGTCCTAAGCTCGGGTAAAAAGGGAAAATTAGGCGTACGGCTAGCAACTCTACACCGGAAAACCAATCCAATCGCTAAACAAACTTCAAAGCACAAAGAAAGTATCGAAAATAAAAATAAACATATTCCTCGCCGGAGTCGGAGAGACGAAATGACGCCAGTTGGTGAAAGCCTTCGGGAAGACAATTAGCCGATATGTCTATGCTTCTCTCGACGAAATTGAAAGTAAACATGGGGATATGGAATGCTGCACCATGTACGAACCTAGCAAGGCTGCCCAGATTGCAAAAGAGATAAGAAGGTATGCCATGGAAATGCTTGGAATCAGAAGATCGAGAGTCAATAACCTACTCCGATATTGTCACCCACACTACAACCACAAGCAGACTCAGTTTACGAGTGGCTATCATGATGTCTCTAAGAACATCGAAGGCTCTCGTGAAGTGGGAACCAATCTCCTCCTGCAGAATCATGACAGTAAGATTCAACTCAAAAGGAAGGAAGGTCACAATCATACAATGTTACGCTATGCACCTATAAATAATGCAGATCAAGAGAAGAAGGAGGAATTCTACACATAACTGCAATCATTACTAGACAAGACTCCACTCCAGTTGGCAACACCAAAATTTAATGCGTGGGGCGACATGAATGCCAAACTCGGAGCGGACAACACAGGAAGAGAACTAACAATGAGTCGAAAAGTACTCGGTGAAATGAATGAGAACAGAGAACTGTTTGCAGAATTCTGCGCATTCAACGATTTTATGATTGGAGGCACTGTGTTCAAGCACAAGGATCTCGACAAACCGACATGGACTTCGCCAGACACCAGATGGACATACTAAAAATCAGATCAACTTTATCTCAATTTCAAGAAAGCGGAGACGCAGCCTGCCGGACACAAGGTCAAGAAGAGAAGTAGATGTAGGCTCACACCACTATCTAGTGCAAGGAACCTTCCAAATCAAGTTGAAAGCCTTAAAGGAAGTTGGTGATAGACCACAGTTCAAATTCAACACCCAGAACAGAAAGTGAACTAAAGGACGAAACTACAAAGAAAATCTTCACGTCAGCCATCAAGACAAAATGGGAGATATTGAGCGACATCCCTGAAGAAACCTGTGTGGAAGAACACTAGAACTGTTTTAAAGAGATGTGGAAAGAAACCTGTATAACCCTATTAGGAAGGAAGAAGAAACAAGACAAGGAATGGATCTCGACGGACACATGGAAGCTGATAGAAAAGAGGAAGATGGTGAAGCAGAAGATGAACCAGTGCAAGGATGCACAACGAAAAGAAGAACTGAACACAACATATAAAACACTACACTGGACAAAGAAGTGTAGAAGAGTGCACGCAAAGACAAAACACACTTCTATGACACACTGGCAAGTGAAGCGGGACAGGCTGCGAGAAGGAGAGACCTGACAACATTATATCAAACAACCAGCTTACTATCTAACAAAAGATCAACGCAAACGAAATAAGCGAAACATAGTGAAGGAAAGCTAGTTACCAAAGAGCAGAAACAAAGGAAACAACGGCCTGACCACTTCGAAATACTCTTGAACAAACCACCACCACCACCTGCAACTGGTCCAGAAATACTACCAGCAGTCCAGCCACAGAACTATCAGTGAACACAAGTCCTCCGACAAAAGCAGAAGTCCTGAACGCCATAAAGTTGCGGAAATCCATGAAAGTAGCAGCACTAGGTGCAATCCCTCCAGAAGCACTGGAAACACGCAGAGATAATAGCTGATATGCTCACATCACTACTGCAGAAGGTTTGGAATGAGGGAAAGGTACCTGCAGATTGGGAGAAGGGTTACGTTGTCAAAATTCCAAGAAAGGGAGACCTAAGTCTTTGCAAGAACTAGCGAGGAATCATGATCCTGTCCCTGTCAACCCCAAGCAAACTATTAGGTAGCATCATCATACAGAGACTAAACAATGTGCTGGATTCAAAATTACGGAGGGAACAGGCTGGCTGGTTTCAGAAAAAACAAATTATGTGCAGATCTAATTGCAACGCCAGGCCATGCTACGTATCACCATAGAACAGAGAATAGAAAGGCAGTCAACTCCCTGCCTTAACTTCATTCACTCTGAAGAAGGCTTCGATCGTGGCATCCACCGAAAATTAATATGGCGGATGCCGCTTCAATACCACGCTTTCACTGACACAAACCTTTATCAACCTCATTCAATGGCTACATGCTACAAGAAAATGCTACATGCGAAGTGATTCACAGTGGAAAGCTCAGCGACACCTCTGAAGACAAGGTTGCCTAATATCATCACCGACGATCTTCCTGATCATGGTAAACTCCAATGGATAGGATCATGCAACAAACTGTGAGAAGAGACATGGGCGTGCACGGTTTGATAGATGAAAAGAACTTGGAAGATTTTGATTTCGCCGATGATTTATGTCTAATGTCTTGCCGCATAGACTCGAAGATCTACAAGCTAAAAATAACAAGTTAGTAGAACGGGCAGCCAAAATGCGACTTCAACTGGACGTAAAAATAACAGAGGTGATGAAGATATCCAACCAACAACAACAACAACAAAACCTACCAATCACAATCAACGGGAGAGAGAAATCTTAAAACGGAGTTGTCTTCTCAACCTACCTACATCTTCACCTAGGCAGCATCCTCTCAACCACTCGCGGCACACGCACACATGACAATGTCAAAGCCAAAATAGGAAAGACAACAAGACAAATCTCCCTTCATTAATCTCAAATCAGTGTGGAGATCTATTGCACTACACTACACTACACTACACTACACTACACTACACTACACTACACTCAGCATAAAATGTCAACAATATCTGGATTCTCAACACTGATTGATGTCAGTCAAGTCAGTCAGTGCTTCTATGTGATGCTTGAGAGATTTGGTGACGCCTTACGACAAGCATTCCCAACAAACTGCACACATACATCATCAACATCTGCCGCCTATGCTCACTCGATACTGAAGATCGATCTGATGATTAGAATAATAAGAATGAGCAAGAAGGAACTCACTTTGACTGGCTGGTTGGCTGGCTAGCTGGCAACAAACCAACCAACAACCCATCATCCAACAAATATGCGGAAGATAGTGGGGGTGGATTGGATTGGATTGAATTGAGCATACACTGAGAAGACCATTTGGAGACATCACACACCAAGTCATGCCAGGCCATCAAGTGGGAGCCAAATGGGAACCGATGAGTTGGGTGTCCGAGTCGAGGGTGACATGGAGGAGATGGTGTGATGAAGAAATGAAAGGTTGTGGACAGTGGTGTAGCCAGGTTAAAAAGAAGACTGTAGAGAGGAGAGTGCAATGGAGATGTGCTACTGAAGCTCTAGGAACCCTAGGAACCCTAGGAACTCTAGGAACCCAAGGGACAAATAGTAAATGCTAATGGAGACATCATTATCAGACAAAGTTTAGCCGCCTAAGCAAGAATAATAAAGAGAGAGTGCGTGTGTCGAAAAGAGAAGGGAGGACGGATTACAGTTAAAAATAAATGTTCGTAGTGTTGGAGGAACAAAACAGGGAGAAGCATAAAAGCCAGAATACATATTAATAATAATAACAACATCTGTTTACTTGATTCTGTTGGTTAGAAAAAAATCAACACCAGCACACATTGGTAAATAATCAGACTATCAATCAATAGTCAGTAATAAGAATAACACCGAATAACTAATCAGTGTAAAACAAAAAGGTTAATATGAACAGAATGATTCATTAGGCACAATAGACACAACTAGTGTGCTAAAAATTGACCTTGTTGTATTTTACGTGTTCATGTGTTCAGTTTATTCTTCATAGTTTGTTTATGCAGAGATTAATCGATACACACTGGTTAATACTCGATACGGGACAAGTGTTGATGGATTAGGCTACAAGCCCGACCTAATATGAAGAGAGGTTATAAGGATATAGTTCAATGCGATACACTGGTACTATACAGGCTAACATCATTTAGAGAACGGTTGAGAACATAAGCTAGTCTGCATCATCCTATACTTCATACAATGATGCTATAATTTAGTCTGGCCACCTCGAGCCATTTCCCAGCCTATTTCGACCAACATTAAATGATGAGGCAGATGGTAGCTAAGTCATCTCAGTCGATGAAGGTTCACAATTTTATCCTCCCTAAAACTCTACACCAAACCTCTGCGTTACTCATATGGCGGAACCATGAAACACGATCTATGCTACGGAAACAGCGAAGGTTAAAACACCTGAAGTCTTCTCATGTCTTCTAACATAAATGATCATATTTCATAGACATGGATATAACACCATTCTCATTTATCACCTCACAACATACAAATGATAGTTATGACCTTCAAACCACAAAAATGCTTTTCAAATTGTTCCATATGAAAAGTGAAAGTTTTGTAAAAACCTTACCAACAAACAGACGAGCAACGCCAACGTAGAACTTCGCACACCGGTGGATCGCATCAGGTTACTACAATCCACCATAGCAGTATGCGAAGAAAAAGTAGGTGGAGAAGGAGTGAAGTCAAAATATATAAAGGTGCATAGCAGGAGTAAGAACATTAAAACCGTATTTAGCGGAAATATTTAGAAGATATTGAAGAGTGGATTTCGGCGATGATTTATATCTAATGTCTTCCCTCATAAACTCGAAGATCTACAAGCTAAAAATAACAAGTTAGTAGAACGGGCAGCCAAAATGCGACTTCAACTGGACGTAAAAATAACAGAGGTGATGAAGATACCCAACCAACAACAACAACAACAACAAAAAACTACCAATCACAATCAACGGAAGAGAGAAATCTAAACAAAGTTGTCTTCTCAACCTACCTACCTCTCCACCTCTCTCAACTACTGGCGGCACACGCACACATGACAATGTCAAAGCCAAAATAGGAAAGACAACAAGACAAATCTTCCTTCATTAATCTCAAATCAGTGTGGAGATCTATTGCACTACACTACACTCAGCATAAAGTGTCAACAATATCCGGATTCTCAACACTGATTGATGTCAGTCAAGTCAGTCAGTGCTTCTATGTGATGCTTGAGAGATTTGGTGACGCGTTATGAAAAGCATTCCCAACAAACTGCACACATACATCATCAACATCTGCCGCCTATGCTCACTCGATACTGAAGATCGATCTGATGATTAGAATAATAAGAATGAGCAAGAAGGAACTCACTTTGACTGGCTGGCTGGCAACAAACCAACCAACAACCCATCATCCAACAAATATGCAGAAGAAATTGGAGATGGATTGGGCGTACGATGAGAATACTGTTTGAAGACATCATGTGCCACACCAAACCCTCTAATGGGACCCAAAACGGGAAACGACGAGTTGGGCGTCCGAGTAAAGGGTGGCATGGAAGAGATCGTGTGAGGAAGAAAGCTTATGAGCAGTCGTGGAGCCAGGTTGAAAAGACGGCAGAGAAGAGAGTTAAATGGCAAACTGCTACTGAAGCCGTACGTTCAACTAAGAACGCAAACGACAGGTAATAATAATAAATCCAACCACTGATGCCAACCCCAAACAATTTTTATTATTTATTATTTGTCCCTTGGGTTCCCAATGGAACATAGGGATCCAGTAGCACGTCTCCAATGCGCTCTGTTCTCTGCAAACTTTAGAACCTCGCTTCATGACAGCCCACAACCTCTCATTTCTTCCTCACACGATCTCCTCCATATCCCCCCCCCGCCCCCCACCTCGGACGCCCAACTCGTCGCTTACCATCTGGGTTACACTCCAGTCACTGGTGCATGATGTCTTCAGTCGACCTTCTCAGTGTATGCACAATCCATCTACACTTCCTTCTACTGCATATTTCTTCAGCGATACCTTCTTCGTTGGTTCGTCACCAGCCAGAGTTCCTCATTGCTTATTCCTATTATTCTGGCCACCTGATCAATTTTCAGTAACGAGCCAGCGTACACAGTTGTTGATGAATGTCTGTAATTCGTTCCAAATCCCTTTCGTAACACGCCAAGTCTCTCAACCATCACTCAGAAGCACTAACTTGACACTCGTGTTGAAAATTCGGATCTTGTTCACACTTTATGCTCAGTGCAGAAGATCTCCACACTGGTTTCAGGTTAATGAATGCCTGTCTTGCTTTTCCGATCCTGGCTTTGATGTCCTCGTCTGTGCCACAACTGCCACCTGTAGTTGAAACAGTGCTTCCTAGATAGGTGAAGGAGGCTACTTCCTTTAAGTTTCTCCCATCGATGGTGATTCCTATTTGTTGTTGGTTGGGTATCTTCATCACCTCTGTCTTCTCTACATTCACTTGAAGTCCCGTCTTCGTTGCCTCTTCTGTCAACTTGTTAGTTTTCGCCTGTACATCTTCAGGTTTGTGCGACATCAGACACAAGTCATCGGCGAAATACAAGTCTTCTAGCTTCTTAGAAGACTTGGATTTCACTGTCTATAACTAACTACACGGCGAAGAATAAGAGCCACAGAGTTCATAGACTAGTATTATGTTTTATTCTGGTCACCCTGAGCGTTCTTTCAATACAGTCCAAATTTTTGTAACGTCTACATCTATAAAACTTATGTTACCTTTCTAGTACCCACTGAGCATAGAATTCCAATCAACTGAAATCGTCAAGACAGACATGATTACATATGTTCAGTACGTGCTCTAGATACTTAAATCATCCACACCTTACGACAATATCACTATTACATTTTCAGGTCAAATACATAAAGCACATAAGACATTTACCAATTTGCCTCATCTATGGTACAAACTGTAAAGATATCCGATTATCTGTCAAAGGACCAGTATACTGCACCGCGGTCTCTTCTGATATGAAGCGGTTTCAAAGTCTTGACCATACATGTTTTCGTAGCATTGCTCGTGTTTAGTGGAATCACCGTATGAGCAATGTCGAGGTCAGGTGAAGCGTATTAAGCAAGACAGGTAAGTCGATTGGCGACTGAAATGGCCTAGACATATACTGCGCATCCCAAGTCACTGCCTACCTCTATGACCCATCCTACGGGAAGTTGGATTATAAGTACCAAATTAAGACATTGTAACAGTCGACAAAGCCACTGACTGTTGGTTTCAGCCGTGTAAGAAGGTGTAGACTACCTGACTAAAATTAGTGTTTGACAAGTCTTGGTAATAAGGCTGAAAATTGGTCACATCTTCTAAAACTTGAATATGCACACCAAACATTATCATCAGATTCTTTATTCGCCCATACTACTTTTTCTAATCTGATACCATTCTTTTTCTATTCACCACAATGAAATATGGCAACTTGAACCAATGTACCTGTGTCCAAGGTTCTACGTTGATTTTCTCTGCCTGTCTATCAATAAATACATCTTAAAAGTAATATGCTTTATCAAAGGGAAAGAAATAATCTATGAAGAAAAGAAAGAGACATTTAAGTAGGTGAAATTAATTTCATCATTCCATTTTGCTCTGATTATAGAAATATAAATCTACTATAACTATCTTTACTGTTTCATAGTTAAGTATAAGCAAGATAAGATTGTTATAATAAACTAAGATGTACAAGTGTAAATTACATCACATGTATTATACGACATTTACGAGAAGAGGAAAAAGAAACTAATCATTATAAAAACATATAATAATCTGAATAGCTTACTATTCTAAAAAATCTAAACTGAATCGGATTAAATAAGTGTTATGCATTCTAGAGATTAAGGTGGATTGGTTCAAAGCGTGTTATTTCGGTCGATCGCACGCTTCATTGTCATACAAGTCACCATAACGGGGAAAAAAATTCATACGATTAGTATATTCCTCTTTGTAAACTCGTACCATTCGATATGTTTTCTATTATAAAACGAGATATTCAGCTGAGAGGGCTCTTTTCAATGAATTTATTCTCAAGCAGTACATTTCTATATATATATATATATATATATATATATATATATATATATATATATATATATATATACATAAGATATTAAAGGTCTACAATGCGCAAAGAAAATTATTTATTATCATTATTATTTGTCCCCTGGGTTCCTAGACATACATAGAGCTTCAGTAGCACATCTCCATTGCACTCTCCTCTCCACAGTCTTCTTTTTAACCTGGCTACACCACTGTCCACAACCTTTCATTTCTTCATCACACCATCTCCTCCATGTCACCCTCGACTCGGACACCCAACTCATCGGTTCCCATTTGGCTCCCACTTGATGGCCTGGCATGACTTGGTGTGTGATGTCTCCAAATGGTCTTCTCAGTGTATGCTCAATCCAATCCAATCCAATCCACCCCCACTATCTTCCGCATATTTGTTGGATGATGGGTTGTTGGTTGGTTTGTTGCCAGCCAGCCAGCCAGCCAGCCAGCCAGCCAGCCAGCCAGCCAGCCAGCCAGCCAGCCAGCCAGCCAGCCAGCCAGCCAGCCAGCCAGCCAGCCAGCCAGTCAAAGTGAGTTCCTTCTTGCTCATTCTTATTATTCTAATCATCAGATCGATCTTCAGTATCGAGTGAGCATAGGTTTGCAGATGTTGATGATGTATGTGTGCAGTTTGTTGGGAATGCTTTTCATAACGCGTCACCAAATCTCTCAAGCATCACATAGAAGCACTGACTGACTTGACTGACATCAATCAGTGTTGAGAATCCAGATATTGTTGACATTTTATGCTGAGTGTAGTGTCGTGTAGTGTAGTGTGGTGCAATAGATCTCCACACTGATTTGAGATTAATGAAGGAAGATTTGTCTTGTTGTCTTTCCTATTTTGGCTTTGACATTGTCATGTGTGCGTGTGCCGCGAGTAGTTGAGAGGATGCTGCCTAGGTAGAGACGTAGGCAGGTGGAAAAGACAACGTCGTTTAGATTTCTTCCGTGGAAGACTGATGCAGTAATGATGATCATGATGTTTATAGCAATGCTTCTAGTTGGTGATCTAAAGGTTGGATCACAACGAGTACAACTTCCAGCCTGAAATTCGAGGTTAACTAGTGTTATGATGCGGCATTGTGAGAATGAACGAAAATACTTAAGGATTGATAGTTGGAGATTGAGACGATTCAACCCGAGTGATTCGCAAAGAGAAATCAAAAGACTGGATATCAGATGAATTTATAGTATCTCGGACTGAAAATCTTGATTAGTGAAAACTGACCCTATCTATAGAGTCTGCAGTAACCTTGAAAGACAAGGAGTAAATAGTACATTTAAAGAGACAGCAGCCAATCAGAACGGTACTCGGACATACGAGATATGACCCATGCGCGAGTAAAAAAGCGCGAATTAAAACTGTTTAAATATACGCAAACTGTAAGTATGGAATACAAAGGATATATAGACATCCCTAACAGCTAGCTGCAAATTGTCCTATGTATTTGTAAAATAGAAAATCCCTCGACATGTCTCACCTCCATATGAATTGTGTGACGAGGCAAAAGGTGGCTAGGTATATGTAACACATCCCGTAGCTAGTCATCTCTCAGTCGATGGAGGTTAACAACTGTATCAACTGACTTACCTCTCCTCCTTGTAACTCCAGAGCCTATGAGAAATCTGTCTGAAGCCAGTCACACAAAGTTTCTAGTTTATACATTTACATTTACATTTACAAAACTATTTTACCAGCAGATTTACAATGACTTCTGGTAAACCACTTGTTCAATAGTCAATCACACAATAAATATAAACAAAAACAGTCGAAATACAAATTATACATTGAATAATAATGAAAAAGCTTGAACACTAACGTAGTATAAAAAAAATACGCTAGTTTTAAATTATAACCATAATTTATGAAAAAACATCTTACATTTTGACCACCTAACCATAAGGAACGTAATTCAGCAAGCTCATTCAGAACAACTTCTTTATTTGGTTGCTGAATACACGGATGGAAAAGAAAGAAAGCAACATAGATGAGCGAAAAATAAATTCATAAACGATGATTTCAGTTTGAAATCGTGGAAAATATTTGTAACTCTGGGGGATAATCTTCGTTGTATTATACTCCCTGGGCTGGTATGTCTAGTCGTGAAGCTTTCATTATCTTTCTAGACGACATGATCAGCACTAACTTCACTATAAGGTGAGCTGTCAATATCTGTCAGTCAGTGAGTCAGCAGCTTGCCCTGACCAACTGGTTTGTGATTGGTTGTTTCCTTTGATTGTTTTGTCATTGATTGTATACATTTTCCTACTGGCTGTTCTTCTGCTTCACCTCTGACGTCTCCGTCGTTTAACGTTTTTCTTGTTGGTTGATAGATTGAGTCTTTGTCTATATATCTATCCATTACTGACTGACCGACCTGAATGCCAAGCTTCTATGACTTCTCATATATTCCTTGTTTTCCTCTATCCAATTATCTCTACATTGTCCAAATTTACTGCATTTCCATAGTTGCTATCCCCGTGCATTGAGTGATGAGTGATAAAATGTTGTGACGCTTAATAGCCAAATGGTGTTCTCATGCAGACGAAGGGGAAGAGGGCGACTACTTTGTCCTTTGGTCTGCGCAATATGGTTCGAAGGGAATTTTTTGGTTTATGAGTGGCCACACCAATTCCAAGTGGTCTCAGTAATCTTGTGATTTGTGATATATCCTTCATGCATGGTAGAATGATACGTTTATTGATTTCTGTCGATGACTTTGTAGTTGATGTTAGACAGGATAGGCATCTTCTAATAGAATTTTCTTCGTTTTTCCGTGACGTTGTCGCACTGTTGTAGTGTGTTCTTGCTCTTTTGAATAGAGTCTGCACGCAACTAATTTTCTGTATTGTTGGATTGTTCCTGCTTTAGTTGAGCATTGATCAGTATACAATAAGTGTGATCAGCACTACATTGGACAAAGTGGTCCCTCTCTTCGCCTTCGTCTACATGAACACCAATTGGCTATTAAACGTCACAACATTTGATCACTCATCGTGGATAGCAACTATGGCCATGAAGTAAATTTTGACAATGTAGACATAATTGGACAGATGTAACACAAAGAATATATGACAAGTCATAGAGGCTTGGTTCACATCAGTAAGTCGGCAATCAATAGATGAATAGACATAGATAGACCCGATCTACCAACCAATGACAAAAATGATAAACAGCATGGCTCGGGGGTATGGTTTATTTGTTGCCAAACTCACTTGTGTTCATTTTAGTTTCGAGTTCCTTGGCAAGAAATTCACAACTATCATTAGCTGACGAACAAAAAGTCACTGAATTATACCACGATCCTTCTTACCCATCACAAGACACAACATCAATGACCCAACCCGGACCAGCCGTCGATTTCCTTACAAATAATAAAAATCCACTTTATTCCAAACAATCTGTGGTACATTCTGGAATTATCAACCAGATATATTACAACAACAACAACAACAAAATAGACGTGTATGTATATCCTCCTTTACAACACTTCCAATTGTGTTATTATAAACATTTAAGTCATGTAAAGAACATTGAGGGAAACGAGAACATTTCACATAATTCATTGTATTATTGAAATGAAATTGTGAACTGTTAAAAAGTTGTCAAGTAAGTTCTGTTCTAATCTCCCTTTTATCCTCATATAATATGCATGAGTGCTAGGTAAGGTAGGCGCAGTCGAATTCTTGTACTTCGCTTTATCAGCAGTACAGTCTTATATAGTTTCTTCTTGTCCACCATGAGACGAGATACAAAGAGAGAGTTGTGAATGATGAAGTGGATGTTCAGCGTCAGTTAAAATTACTGTGGTTAGTTACTTGCCAGAATTTAAATGTTTCTCACCTACAGTGTTAATCAGTTAGGTCGGAGGTACAGCACGCACTCTAGTGACGGCTTTCAAAACCCTACACAATATAACATACTCCTTTTTTAGAAGTACACCAGGAAACATCAGTGGGAAACAATACACAAGAATAGGTAACATGTAGGAATTAATAAATTGTAAAAGTAGAAGCTGAGTTATACCAGAGAAGCTCAGTTTATTCATGTAATAAATTAAAGGAAAGATTCTCTTTACAAGTCAACAAGATATGAGGCGATCAACAGAGATCAGAAGTAAAACTCATCCCAAGATAGTTAACACTCGATTTACTTTCTGCAGAAATACCATCAGTACTGCTGCAACAGGTGTCATGAGATTTAAGCAACTCACACACAAGTCCATCTTGTTTACGCCTGAGGATAAAAATTAACAGTCTGACATTTAGAAGGGTTTAACTTGAGACCACTTGAGAGAGACCACTGGGCAACTTCAGATAAAAATCCATTTAATTTAGAGCAAACTATGTGAGAGTCGACTGGAATAGACACTGTCAGGTCAGTAAAATTATTTCCAACAGAATAAGATAAATCATGTTAAAGAACTAGAATAGAAACGGAGAAAGTACTGCACGTTGAGACACACCAGCTTCAGTAAGCAATAAAGTGGAGAGCATCCCTTTATGGATAGTGTACTGTTTCCTTTCAGAAAAATAAGAATACAGTCACTTTGTAACCCTTGGTTCATTATGAGCTATGGCAACCTTCTTTAACAACAGCGGTCCAGAAACAGAGTCAAAGGTTGATGAGTAATTGAAGAAGGCACAACCCACATACTTAACAACTTTGTCTACACTACAAACAATGCTATGATGCCAGATAGTGACAGCATCTAAAGTACACCTCCTGTGTTTGTAAGCATATTGTTTTGGATCTCTGAAAACCATCAATGGAAGCCCAAGCACAAGGAGAAGTAATTTCTTGATTGTCTTCAAAAAGGAGAAGTTGTAGGAATGGGTCGGAACGTAACATCTGATCCAGACACAGGTAAAACTTTGATCGCCTTCCAAGCAGCGGGTATTGTGTGATCGGAATTCAACAACTAAGCCCGTTTATGGGCTTCATATATGTCAGGCTCGTTTGTAAATACTAATTCTAGGGTGTTTTCAAGACTAGTGGAAAATTTAATCATATTTTTATGATCCAATGATACTAGAAAACTACAGTTACATGAGTTAAAATCTTTACAGACTATAGACAACGAGTTACCCAAAACCGGAGAAGCAAATTCAGTGAATTCATCAGCAAAAGTTGATAAATCTGAGAAACTGCAGTCAGGTGTGACATAAATGTTTGTTATATATGCATGTTCGTACTCGCACAAATGTTTGAGACGACATTTAATGGTTATGCACTCAATTTTCTCGTTAGAGAAGCTGAGGCACACATAGTTGAAGAAGGACCAGTTTGCACTGATAAATACTGCTACACCACCACATTTCTTCTTCGAAAAGCTTCGATCTTGTCGAAATAATTTGAAACCATTTAAGCAGACTAAATCGTCATCAAACATGTTACAAAACCATGTTTCCTGTAGCGCTATTACACCCCGTATTCCGATAAAAAATTGTGGATAAAAGTGAATGAAAGTAATTAACTTGCTTCGAAAACGACCTGCAGTTTGTGATAAGTATTCCCGCAATAGTCATTTGACCTATAATCATAAGCTTAAGAGCCCGTTCCCATCCACCATAGTGCGATTTCTTAATTTGCCTATCAAGTTATAAAGCAATAGCTTGTAATGATTTTAAAAACGTGCGACAGTGTATAGTACGATTAGATGACATAACTGAACGATTAAAACAATATCGAAAGGTAAAATTTGATGAAATATATTCTGTGATGAAATGAGGTAGCCCAAAGTTCGAACAGCCCCGCAGGATATCTTCTTGCAGTGCAATAGCATACAGGTTATTCAAATAACACTTAATCTCTCAGTAATCACACACCAATTAGCATGATATAAACATTGCAACGTTAAAGCGCTAAATATTTTCACAAGGCTGACAAAAGTTTGTGTCTGAAGAAAATTTGGCTGACTGGTGAATCATTGTAAATTGTAGAAAAGGTAAATAACCTGAGAGATGGAGATAGAGCTGGTGGTTGTACTATATCATGAGCTAACAGAAGTTGGAAATATGGACCATTGGATTCTGACCCAGTGGCTCAATGGTGACGTGCTGGCCCTGGAACCTGAAAGTGGCGGGTTCGATCCCCGGCGGGGTTATGGGTGCGCACTGCTGAGAAGTCCCATACTAGTGGGACGAAACAGCTGTCCAGTGCTCCCAGGTTTCCTTTGTTCCTCCAACTGATGTCAGTCTACAATGAATAACAACTTAAAATATTTCCAAATCCCCACAACTCCCTTAAAATTCCAAATATATGTTGACAAATTGCTGCTCCAGGATTGGTCTTCAATGGTGCATCGGCTAACAACAACAGTGTAGCGGTTGAGTGTGTCGACCGCTTCACTAACCTAGGAAGTAGGAACAGCCCTACTTTGGTGGCTCAAAGGCCGATGAAATCTCTGCACAAATACAAAATGCTCGGTTGGCTTTCGCCAACTTACTCCATCTGTGGCATCGCCGTGATATCCGATTGTCTACTAAGGGTCGCGTATACTGCACAGTAGTCCTATCTGTTCTACTGTATGGCTGTCAAACATGGCCATTGAAAGTGGAAGACATCAGAAGGCTAGCTTCAGGTGTTTAACCACCGTTGCCTTCACAGTATAGGCAGTATTCCATGGTGTCACCACGTGAGTAATGCAGAAGTCAGGTAGAGAGTTTTACAGAGAAGAGGTAAGTCAGTTGACGAGGTTGTGAACCTTCATCGACTGAGATGGTTGGCTCTGACACGTACTACATATGCCTAGTCACCGATTGCCTCATCACACAATGTTGAATGAAGTAGGTCCAGGCTAGAAAAAGGTCCGAGGTGGCCTGACTAAAATATGGCACCAATGTATGAAGTCTCTGACTGTTGGTTTAGGCCATGTGGGGCGATGCAGACTAGGTGGTTGGGGTCGGCGGGACAAGAAGAACCAGTGGTTGGAGACTCTATGTGATATGGCTCAGAACCGATGTCAGTGGCGTAGATGCATACATACATTATCCTCATCTTAACGACGATGTACCGATTCTCATTCTTCGTTTCTTTCTTTTCGTACTTTTTATTTCTTTTGACTGCATCCTCTCATCTTCATCTTGCATCTCACTGCCTTTCTACTTGATGGACTGATATGAGGTGTGGCAACTCGGACCGTTACGAAGTAATGCCTGGTCCTAGGTTGATCTGGATGGATGGATGGATGATGTTGAAAGCTAAAGAAGTGTGTGCCAATCTAAGTTAACCTTATTATCATCAAGATGATAGCCTGGCTATAAAAAGTTGTTTCTGACAGTTCTGCTGTGTGTACCTTGACTTTTCTAAGTTGAAACAGACAGACAAAATCGATATGGAACCTCTCACACTCAACTGCATCACTTCAAGTTGTCACAACTCACAATAATACATAAAGAACTGGGGGATAGGAAAATACTGCTATCAAACTAGACACAGTAGTATAAGTGAAAAACTTGGGCACTGTGGTAGAATGTAGTTCCATATTAGATTTGTTTATTTGATATAAAGCGCACAGTGATACAGTATTATTTACTTGATTACGTTTCGAGCATAAATTATTGCTCATAATCATATCATTGATATGATTATGAGCAATAATTTATGCTCGAAACGTAATCAAGTAAATAATACTGTATCACTGTGCGCTTTATATCAAATAAACAAATCTAATATAGACACAGTAGTTTTTAAGCGAATAAACAGTTTGAAGATAAAAGTTAGTGCACCATTGTCCTCAACCACTGATCTGGTCTCAAGTGGTCTAAATCTCCCCACATGACTCAAATCAACAGTCAGAGACTTTATCGACTAATGCCACATCTTGATGTGGCCACATTGAATCCTCTTCCAACCTAGTCCAGCTTTGCCTAACATGGCAACGTCCAGGGAGGCAGGAACTCGAGATGCGCAACACATATTCGACCGACCTTAGCCGATGAAGGTTCACTACCTCATCAATCGACTTGCTTGTCTTGCTTAATACCCTTCGTCTGATGTCAACATTACTCACACGGTGATTCCACCGAATATGACCAATGCTACGAAAACACCTGTAATTAAAAACTTGATACCCTTTCATTTCTCCTACTTTTAATGGCCATATCTCACAACCGTATAACAAGACAGAACAGAGTGCAGTGCAGTTTATTCATTCCTTAATAGGTAATCGGATACCTCGCCATTCAGAGCCAGAGATGACACAAGTTAGCAAATGCCAAACAAACCTTCTATATCCTAACTGAGATTTTGTCAGTTTACCAGCTCGGTTAAGTTGAGAATTTTCAAAGACTCTATGAGGTGAGTTACAGTTATCTTCGAAAAATTACTCACATCCACAACTCACTCCACGAAGATGGTGTTTTCTAGAAAGACAATGAAAGCCTTACGATTAAAATACCCAGCTCAGAGAAGACAACTTTAAACAATCCTAAATATGTATAGTAATGATGGATCATGGCTAGCAATGGAATCCATGATGAGCATTTCGTCCTATTTGGGACGCGTCAGCTGGATATACCTGCCCTCCAGTGAATGATGTTGTCCCCACCGGGATTCGAACTCGGGAGCGATCACTTCAAATGCCAGAGCGTCATCCACTACACTACCGAGCCACGATAGCCACTCCTTGTGTGACGGGTATAGTCTGAGTGTTATTACTTGTATTATCTCGTCGTTGATTGGACTGAATTGATCAGTCTTTGTTGGCATATGGGCGCCTGAATACTTTACATATGGTTATATTAGGTTATGAATATACTTTATTAGGATAAACAAATCAATAACAGTGCCATTTTTGGCATTTACAATCATTCATTCATGTACACAAATAAAAATTGATAACAAATATCAGCCATTATCTCGTCTCTGATATTAACAAATTATGCAATATATGTGTTAACCAATCTATACAGTAACGAACACCAGTCTAAGAATGGAGAACAGTTTATAAGTATACACTATTATAAACATAAAAGTACACCGAAACATGAATACATAAATGTATGTAACACCTGTAATAAAGCTTAAAAATTAATTTTAATTACAACCATTTAATAATTATGACCTAGATAATTTAGCATCAAAAAGTACTTTGTATAACTAAGCGTTTTCGGTTCAACAGTTAGTTAACTAATGATAATAATCACCACCGGATTGAAGTGGTTTCTCAAGTTGGTATTCAACATGGATTGACATCGAATGGAGGAATATTGGAAACCTAGGAGCATAGGATAACTGTATCGTCCCACCATTATGAGACTCCTCAGCAGTGTGCACCCACGATCCCACCAGGAGTTGAACCCAGAACTTTCAGGTTCCATAGCAAGCATGTTACCATTGAGCCACCGGGTGGGAATGTAAAGGTTCATATTTTTCTGGGTTCGACGCTTAGCGAGGTCATGAGTGTACAATACTGAGGAGTTCCATACTAGGACATAACAGCTGTCCACTGCTCTCGAGTTTTCAGTGTTTCTCCGACTGAAGTTAGTTCATGACAAATTCCAACCTGAAATCAATAAATACTTACGATTAAGAAAGCGATTCAGAAAGGTGAATGCATTTCCAAGAGTAACTTCACAGATAATCCCTAATCCGTAAATTTTTCAACAAAGTGTAGACCTCGGTTAAAAAGTAGACGCCTTTCTATAATGCTAGTAATACCAGCAGCTGATGGTTTCACTGAAAAGAAGTTGAACGTATATGTTGTAGCATGAGACTGCACTGGTATCCCCTCTCTTCCTTCATCTGTCCGTTACTTCTTACATAGAAGTTAGCACATGAATAATGACATTAGGATTCCACCATTTATGATCGAGCAGTTTCTTAGTCAACAGAAAAGGCGGTAACATAACAGAAGGTGTATTACAACGTCGAAATATGTACAAAGCACTACAGTTTATGTGCATTTACAATGACCTTAACCATTCCTGATTGTGGTCAACTCTACTGGACTGGATCATGCAACAGACAAGTATGGGGAGCGAGAAGATTAGCATACGCTGGCTGGACCGATGAAAAGATACTAGAAGATTTGAATTTCGCCAATGATGATTTATGTCTAATGTATTGTGGCACAAACTCGAAGACCTACAGACGAAAACTAACAAGTTTGCAGAAGAGGTAACGTCAGCGGAACTCCAGGTGAAAGTAGAGAAGACAGAGGTGATGAAGATATCCAACCAACAACAACAACAACAAAAAATTACCAATCACAATCAACGGAAGAGAGAAATCTTAACAAAGTTGTCTCCTTCACCTACCTTCATCTCCACCTAGGCAGCATCCTCTCAACTACTCGCGGCACACGCACACATGACAATGTCAAAGCCAAAATAGGAAAGACAACAAGACAAATCTTCCTTCATTAATCTCAAATCAGTGTGGAGATCTATTGCACCACACTACACTACACGACACTACACTCAGCATAAAATGTCAACAATATCTGGATTCTCAACACTGATTGATGTCAGTCAAGTCAGTCAGTGCTTCTATGTGATGCTTGAGAGATTTGGTGACGCGTTATGAAAAGCATTCCCAACAAACTGCACACATACATCATCAACATCTGCAAACCTATGCCCACTCGATACTGAAGACCAATCGGATGGTTAGAATCATAAAAGTGAGCCACATGGCACTCACTTTGTTGTTTTCGCTAGTTGGTTGGGTATCTTCATTACCTCTGTCTTCTCTACTTTCACCTGAAGGAGGTCCCATCTTACTTCGCTGCTTCGCCCCGCCACTTCTGCAAACTTGTTAGTTTTCACCTGTACATCTTTGAGTTTGTGCCACAATACATTAGACATAAATCATCATTGGCGAAATTCAAATCTTCTAGTGCCTTTTCATCGGTCCAGCCAGTGTATGCTAATCTTCTCGCTCCCTATACTTGTCTGTTGCATGATCCAGTCCAGTCCAGTCCAGTCGACCACAATCAGGAAGATCATCGGTGATGATAGAAGGCAACAACCTTGTCTTACTCGTCTTCACTTCACAGGCATCACTGTGATTTCCATTATCAATTACTTGGCATGTAGCATTTTCTTATAGCACACAGCCACTGGATGAGATTGATAAAGGTTTGTGTCAGTGAAAGCGTAGTGTTGCAGCAGCTGCCGCGAAATTATTTCTCGGTCGACGCCTCGACCGAAGGCCTTTTCAAAGTGGATGAAGTTAAGGTAGAGAGTTGACTGCCAATCTATGCTCTGTTCAATGATGATGCGTAGCGTAGCGTTGCAATTTGATCCGTACATGATTGTTTTTCCCGAAGCCAGTCTGTTTCCGCTGTATTTTGAATCCATAGCATTTTTAGTTTCTCCTGGATGGTGCAGCTCTGTGTTGCTTGGAGTGGACAGGAACATGATTCCGTGCAAGTTCTTGCAAAAACTTATGACTTTTCATAAAGTAGAGAGCCATAATTGGTTGCTGACCTTTGAGGTCGAGTGTCTTCAAACACCGCCCTAGAGAGTGGTGAAATAGCCAATCACTTTCCTTTATTCTATGAAAAAGTGTCTGCCCAACCAAAACACCGCATCTCGATTGGTTACTTTTGTAGTTGCTAGGATAGCCTTCAAAGTCACTCTGACATTGATGAGTGGTTTTGAAGGCCAAATAGGCAGACAGATAAAATCAACCCAGAACCTTGCACATAAAAGAATCACTTCACATTGCCACACCACATGGCAGCATGGAAATAACAAAGGAATAAAAAAACAATGATACTGTGTATGTGTGAAAATAGACAATAAATACGCAAGGTTCAACGGAAATGTTTGAAATTCTGAACACTATGAAGGTTGTGCATACATCTCCGTCACATTTTGTCAGATCTCCAGTCACATCACCCTTTTTACACAGCTGTGGCTTATTAGTTCACGTAGTTGAAATTCGACCAATGAGTGAAGGGTTCGAACCCCGCCTCGACTACCGAGGTGTGGTCAATTACGTACTATTATTTACCTTCATACAATCATTTGTTAAGTGCGTTTCTATTTTCGGCACAATTAAAATCGACAGTTAAAAACCTAATGAAGTGATGCAATGTCCTAGTTTGACAGCCGTCAGCTTTATTCCAGCCTAATCATACTTCGAATAAAATAGCACATCAAGATAAATAGTCGCTCGACATGTGCATTGTATGTCTACAGCAACTCAGTCGGTGAAGTTTGGAAAGCGCATCCATTAACTGACTTCTCTTATCTAACCTCCACACATTCCTCATCTCCTGTCTCTATGATACTTAGTCGATGTTGTGAAGGCAAAGATGACTGGTGAAGAACAAGGATATCAGCCGTTTTTCACACCGTAATACTTAATCATGATTATTATTATTATTCCTAGTGGCTGATGTATTTGAAGTGTGGTGACTAGAAGTGATGCACCTTTTGCACAAGATTCTACATTTATTTGCCAGGAAGACAGGTACTCAATAACGGCATTGGATGAAGGTTGTGCCACGCCAGGAGTTGACAAGAGTAGGAAAATGCAGATTATAGGACTCTAACTAAGTGGCTCGGTGGCAACGTGCTGGTCACAGAACCCTAAGGTCATGGGTTCGACCCCTGGGGGTTGTGGGTGCCTGCTGCTGAGAAGTCCTATATTAGAATGAAACAGCTATCTAATGCTTCCAGGCTTTCAATAGTTTTCATAATGATGTAATTCCATAGTGAATACCAACTTGAAATCAACTCTTAGTCAACTCCCGTATGATTTGAAATCATTGACTTCGCCTCTGTATGGTACACTAACCACCAGTTATGTGGCAATTAACTGGACTAAAAGCCCTCCTGAGAGCTCGAAAATAGGTCGATTCAGGGGGAAATACTAGGATGTT
This sequence comes from Heterobilharzia americana, assembly GCA_944470555.2. Lineage (NCBI taxonomy): Eukaryota > Metazoa > Platyhelminthes > Trematoda > Strigeidida > Schistosomatidae > Heterobilharzia > Heterobilharzia americana. Next base: position 61,857,758 of record OX104129.1, on the reverse strand, counting down.
ATAGGGAACTAAGCAAAAAAGGAATTACACTCAATAATCATATGCACGTTCGTGCACTAGGTCACAAGTCATGCTCTTATAAAGAGTAATAATACTACTACCTGACTTCAAATTTCGAACTTGTAGCTCATTGCTTGACAGTTAAGTGATTAGATCAATGAGCTATGGAAATCAGTCCGCTTTGATTGATACACTTTTCACACTCAATTTACATAACAACAGGGTGAATATTGCTGCGGTTACCGCTGAACCATAAAATTGTATGAGCTGTTATAAGCATATAGACAATTTTTACATCCTAATCGTCAACACTATGGCAAGTTGTTTATATTCCCTGGTATTTCTGAAAGGGGAACTAAGTTACTGTTGTATAGAAGAAGACCCCAAATGATATAATCATGAAACTAGTCACGTTTTAAAAATGTTAAAGTTTTGATAATTTGGTTGGTTGTGGCTAGCGGAAGAATCCAGGACGCACGTCTCGTCCTATTTAGGACTCGTCAGTTGGATGTACCTGCACCCAGATGATGCTGTTCCCACTGAGACTTAAACCTCGTACCCATCGCTTCAAGCGCCAAGACGTTATCCACTATGCCACTTCTTGTACAACAAATCGATCCAACAAAACAACGGAGAATAACAAGTATGTCAATAAATAACAATGGTAAAATTATTAGTAATTTTATGAAATTCTTAATTCAACTAGCCACTGGTGATGTAAAGTCATAGCGCAAGGCACAATGTACACACACAATAAGTACTTGAGTTTTACTAATATCCAACAGAACTTCATAAAATGCTTCAATCGATCAACATCAACGTGGGATCAAACATTACCGCACAGCGGTCAAAGTTGCCACATCTCACATATCATCACATCAAGTAAAAAGGCGATTAATTGGAAGATGAAGAAGAAAAGAAAAGTCAGTAAAGAGAAGCAGAAAGTAGTCAAAGAGAAAATGATGAGAACAAGTATAACAATTAAGGTGAGCATAAGGTGTGTATCTATCTCCACAACTGACATCGGTTCTCAGCCATGTCATCACCTAGAGTCTTGAACCACTGGTTTCTCTTGTCCCATGGACCCCAACCGCCTAGTTTGCATTGCCCCACATGACTCAAACCAACAGTCAACGACTCATGCACTGGTGCCAAGATTTAGTTTGCTCGCCTCAAGCCTTTTTCCAGCCCGAACCTAATTCAGTCAACATTATGTCACGTAGCACAGGGTGGCAAAGTCATCTCAGTCGATGAAGGTTCATAACCACAACAACTGACTTACCTCTCTCTCCTGTCTAAAACTCTACATCTGACTTCTGCGTTACTCACGGCGAAAGCTACAGAGGCAGCAGTGGTCAAACACCTGAAGCCTTTTCATGTCTTCTACCTTTAATGGCCATGTTTTACAGCCATAGAATAGAAGAGAGCGGACAACAGCACAGTACACTCAACGCTTAATAGACAGACAATCCGATATTGTGGCAGTGCCACAGACAGCGTAAATTGACAAAAGCTAATCGAGCCTTTTGTATCTTGGCCGAGATTTCATCGGCCACTAAGTTATCAGGACTGGTCCCAAAGAAAAGGTAATTTGATCAGTAAAGTTTATATGTCTCATAGAAAGAAACAAGTTCGGTCACCGTTACATCAAAGGTAACAGGTACTACACGGACTATAACCCATAGCTCTCTCTACTGCATCTCTTCTCTTCAAGATTATCATAGACGCTTAGTAAGGAAAACATTCACTTGGCAGAAAGGCATCAACACTAAACAAATCTGCACTATCTCAATGGGAATAATCAATTACAATGTGATAAAGTACACACACACATACACATGCAGATATAATATAGATCAACATAGTATCGCTTACAATCATTGTACGTCTAGCTTCTTCAACATTTCTAATAATTGTAGCATATACTGATAAGGCATTTTTAATTGTTATGTCATCATCTGTTTCACAAAGTTCTAGAAAGAAAAAATATTTTATGCTTGATAACATACCATTCTCTGGCATCTGTGAAACACATATAGATTGATGAGCATAAGCTGAAAAGTCATTCAATGATGCGGCATAATCCATAAGCGCTTGATTTAAGTCTATAAAGAAGAATCGAAAAGAAAATGGAATAATAATAATAATAATAATTAGTAAATAGATGAAGAATAAACGATTCAACAGATTAGAAATTATTATTTACCAGAAAAGTTTAATTCTAGAAGAGATTCAGTAGAGTCTATAAATGTTTACAGTCGTTTTGAATGAATCTATTGATAAACTCCACTTCAGTATGCCTGCGAAACATGGCCATTGAAAGTGGAAGACATCAGAAGGCTAGCTTCAGGTGTTTAACCACCGTTGCCTTCACAGTATAGGCAGTATTCCATGGTGTCACCACGTGAGTAATGCAGAAGTCAGGTAGAGAGTTTTACAGAGAAGAGGTAAGTCAGTTGACGAGGTTGTGAACCTTCATCGACTGAGATGCTTGGGACACGTACTACGTATGCCTAGTCACCGATTGCCTTATCACACAATGTTGGCTGAGGTGGGTCCAGGCTGGAAAAAGGTCCGAGGTGGCCAGACTAAAATATGGCACCAATGTATGAAGTCTCTGACTGTTGATTTGAGCCATGTGGGCGATGCAGACTAGGTGGTTGGGGTCCACGGGACAAGAGGAACCAGTGGTTGGAGACCCTAGGTGATATGGCTCAGAACCGATGTCAGTGGCGTAGATGCATACACACATTATCCTCATCTTAACAATGCTATACCGAATCTCACTATTTTGTCACTCCTCTTTCCTTTCTTCTTGTACTTTATATTTCTTTTGACTGCATTCACTTATCTTCATCCTTCACCTAACTACCTTTCTACTTGATGAACTGACGTGAGATGTGGCAACTCGGACCGTTACGCAGTAATGCCTGGTCCTATGTTGATAATGAAATGAAAATGAAATGAGATTTCGGAGGTCATGTGATTTTCTGTAAAGTTAGTACCAATATCCAACTCACAGAAACTATCTGCTTTCGATGTGAGTTCATTGAAGATATTAATTTTCAAGTGGGTATCCCCAAAGCACTATTTCAAGGAATTACTTCTAAGATATACTTTCAATGTGTAGTTCAAATTCAACAATGATCTATATAAACAAAGGAATTGGAGTTGCTGTGGGGCTGCCCCCTGGACCGTTGGTGACTGGATTGCTTTATGGCAAACCTTAAGAATACTGTGCTTCATTTAACAATTGGTAGTTTCTACCTATATAAAAGATATATGAATGATACATTCATTATATGGGATCAAAATACAGATATTGGGACAGTAGTTAAAAAGTTCAATGATTGTCACCCATCGATCAACTTCACATTAGAATCTGAAGAGAACTCAGAATTCCATTTTCTCGATGTCCTATTGAAACGGAAACCAGATGGTTCTCTTCAGAGAACTATTTATAGGAAGCCTAAATGGAATCGACAATACTTGAATTTCCATAGCTCGGGTTGCCTCTTAGCAGAAAAAGGAATCGGATCCATTGTTTATCTTCAAGAATCAAAAAAATCTGCACGAGTGATACTACTGACGATGAATTAGACAAACTAAGGAAGATTCTCATGCAAAATGGATACATATCCAGATTTATTGAGAACTTGAAATTAAAACAGAATATGGAGCAAGTGCTTTCAGTTCCAAAGAAGACCTTGTTTATGAACGTTGATTTCAAAGGTGATACGTCAGGAGAGATCCTAAAGAATCAGCTGTCCATATCACTGAAGAAGAAATTCTTCTCTGCGAGACTACGGATCAGCTTCTCTAGTCATCAACTGGTTCTGGGGTGCGTTAGGGACAAGTTGCAACTTTAGGCCATCTCAATGTGTGTCTACAAATTTACTTCCTCCTGTGGAGCTAGTTATATACGCTACACAAAGTACACACTTTCCAAACGTATCTCTCAGCACTATCCTGCATGGTTGTTGAGGGGAGAATGTAAATCAATTAACAGTTCAATGGTTGAAGATTTGGTCAACTCTGGACATAAAGCTACACCAGAATGTTCCTTCAATGTCATTTATCGTGTCAGATGGAATAGTTCAAAAGGAGTACGCGTTCGACAGTTGTGCATAGCGGAAGCACTGGGAATCCAACAGTTCAAACCTAATCTCTGCATGTAAAAGTAGTATGTTCAATCTCTCATCTTACCATGGTCTTAACACTTTCATTTTTTTGATTTCATTATAATTAATCAGTTTATTATTATCACCTTTATTATGACCCTTGTCTCATTCTTCACCTTCTCTACACTTATCTATCAAGTGGACACAATATTTGCGTTTCTTATCTACCAACAATTTTCACCTCGTCAAACTCCTTGCCTTCCTCGATATTCCTACTGTCTTAGTTTATTACGCAACTACTTTGCATTCTTGATTCGGGTTTTTTAGCACTAGGTTAATGATGAAATTATACTCTATTGTTTTATAATAGACTGTTATATGTTTATGATATACATATAAATACGATTGTACAGCTTTAGAAAATGATATCGTCGAAAAAAGAAAATGTCCTTCCCTGAATTATCTCTTCTCTAGTAACTAACAACTAACTAGAATACATCAGAAATCACAACAAGATTACTGAGACCACTTGGAATTGCTGTGGCCACTCATAAACCAACAAATTCCCTACAAACACTATTATGCAGACAAAAGGATGCAATAGCCAAAGACCAAAGACAAACCAAATATCATTTACACAATTAACTGCAATAATTTCAGTCAACACTACATTGGACAAAGTGGTCACCCTCTTCGCCTTCGTCTACACGAGGATACCAAGTGGCTATTAAACGTCACGATATTTCATCACTCATTTTAATGCATGTGAATAACTATGGATATGAATTCAACTTCGACAATGTAGAAATTTTGGATGGAAAGAGGAAACACGAAGAATATCATCAGAGAATTCCTAGAAGCTTGGCATTCGGGAATCAACAGATGTATAGAGACAGACCCAATCTACCAACCAATAAGATAAATGATAAACGACAGAAAGGTCAGATGTCAAGCAGAGGAACAGCATTCTGGAAAAACTATGCAGTCAGTGACACAATGACACAACAATCGAAGGAAACAACCAATCACAAACCAGTTCGTCATGACTGGGTACTGAATCACTGACTGAGAGATACTGACAGTTCACTTCATACTGAAGTTAGTGCTGATGATATCGTCTAGCAAGGCAATGAAAACTTCACGATTAAATAACCCAGCTTAGAGAACACAATACAACCAAGACCATCCACCTAAGCTACAAATATTCTCCATTATTTCAAAGTATTCCATATTTATTTCGTGCATAAAAGTTTAAGTAACCAAGTAGTATTATTCGTTTTTATATTATGGATACGCTTCTTTAACCTGACAGATAAACCCCAAGTACATTGACCGTTTACTGATATGTGTATCACTTCTCGTTAGTAAATGGGTTCCTTTATGAGGATACTATTATACTGCAGTCTATATGGTGGCTAGTAGTAGAATTTAGAACTCGCATGTTCATCCTACTTGAGAAATACTCATCAACTGTATATACCTGCAATTTTGTATAGCAACGGGAAATTGTAAGTACCAATATCTATTGCATAACAACAGCTGGCTTTCATGCCACAATAACCTAGTGGATAACGCTTTGACATTTGAAACTATTGGTAGTCGGCACATACAGCTGATGGGTGCTAAACACGGCAAATCGTGCGTCCTGGATTCCAAGTTTAATTCAAATGTGTTTTATATTCCTTAGATGGCAGAATGATGGTGAGTTTAACTGGTAACAAGTTATGCTCTTGAGATATTCTCATCATTTCATGTATTAGTTTGTTACCTATTCCGTGTTTAATAGTTTTGTCGAATGAATTTTCACTCCTGATGTCCACCAACTAAACTGCATATGTTTCGATACTTTCCTACTGTCACAAAAAGCTCAGGATATAATGAAAACTTTAATGAGAGCAGTTGCTTAGAATACAGGCGGTCCATTCAAAGCCATACAAGAATATGAATAAACGACTGTTATCCAGAAGAGTTGAAGAACACTATCCCATGTGGTTACAAAGAGGTAATAATGGAGCGATAAGGAGTGCTGTAATTCAACACATCATCAACACAAATCACACTATCTCAAGAACCTCCTCGTTCAAAGTCAACCATAAAGTGAAAAGAAACCTTACAAAGGCTGTATATCTTCGTATTTTCTGCATCGCCGATGCTCTTACCATGTATATGGAGAAACATGAAGTGTGTGCGCAATAGAAGATTGTTCAAGCCCCTTCGCCTTTTCATGGTCTTAGTTTTCAGTCTTTGAAATCTCCTCTACACTCCACTTAACTGAGGGATTACTTTACATTGATTCTACTCACATAATTCTGCCATTAGTAAGCATTACTATGATATATTGCCATATATGTCCATGTAGACAAGTTCTCTGGGAATATTTGTCCATAACAAAACAAACAAATCCATATTTTAGTATACGCATACACATGAACAACAGAATACATTGCCTGAGAGTTTTAATGACTGAATTTATCAAAACTTTGAGCAGAAATGTAAAAATATTTGAAAACACTAAACTATTGAAAATGATAATTTACTTGGCTGTGGCTAGCAGAGGAATTCAGGAGGCATGTTTCGTCCTATTTGGGACATGTCAACTGGATGTGCATGCACCCAAGTGAGTGATTTCGTTCCCACTGAGACTTTAACACCTAGTCACAACCAAGTAAATTATCGTAATAAATATTCAGGCAATATCGGGCATTCGAATAGAAGCCTATATACCAACAGAGGTCGAACAATTCGATCCAGCATAACAACGGAGAATTACAAGAATCTGGCTGTGGTCCAAGTTTTCATTTCACCTTTATTCATTACCCAGTATCAATACTAGTCTGCCAAACCACGGCTATCTCACTCAGATAGTCACATGATAATCAATATGATGCTCCCCCTCTCTAATTCAGATTTGTAGTGGGATAGAAGTCCTGACTGATGGGGAGCCAGTATAAGTACGATCAAGAAATAGTAGTCAGGGTAAACCCTCTGTGATTGAATCCGGCCACGGTCAAAATTCTTATTTCACCTTCTATTATTATCCAGTACAAATACTAGATTGCCGAACTACGGCTATCTTAGATAGTCAAATGATAATCACAAGTACATCAATAAATAGGTATAAAGAAATACACATATCTCTATCGTGAGACAAATCACTGATCAATTGCACTAAATATCTGGAGGCAGGTCACAGAGAAAGCTTAGTGACTAAACCATGGAAACATTGGCTGCCTGTCAAACATTGATGAAAGTGGAATACAATCGTGGTGGGGACAATGACTATATTGGTCCAATAACGTGACTAGCAACTAATGCGTCATGATTCTGAACACAGTTCAACCTACCAAGGTTTGGATAGCCTAGGTAGTATCATTCAGCCTCGGAACACAATAGGACCATGAATGTGCACAAGGTTGCCAAGCGAATTTCGATATCTACTCGACCACGATGCCGAGCCTCCTAGCTTCGTAATCAGATTCTAAAAGGATCGATACATTTCAGAACTTCAGGGCGTAAAACTGTTTATTCTCTATTGATTAATCTAGTCAGTACTTTAAGAGATCAATCGTGGCTCTAATACCTCAACACCAACGTCTCTGGCTGCAGCAATGAGTGACGCAGATTCGAAACTCTAAGAGGACATCAATTCTAACCACCTGATAAACAACTACTATATAGTGATCACTCCTCAACACATGATATAAAAGCGTGACTTTAAAACAATACTCAGACACTGGTCAAACTACTCTACTCAATTATAGTCGAGCACTTCACAGTGTCTAATTACGTTCTCATCCATTAATTGACGCTAAAGAATAATGTCAGACTGGTTTATATACGCTTGCTGAGAAATCTTTTCATAATTTCAGCTATCAGTGAATGGTTAAAGCTTCATGACTATCTTGGTGACAAGCCATGGAACCCAGGGTGCGCCTCTCATCCTGCTTGGGATTCGTCAGCTGGATGTATATATCTGTACCCAGTGATTTTCTCCCCACTCAGACTCGAATCCAGTACCCATCGTTTCAAACACCGAAGCGTTACCATCCACTAGGCTACTTGGGTATGACGACCATAGTATCAGTTATTGTTTATAGATGCTTGTAATTCCCCGTCACCGTGCAGGGTCGGATTGTTCGACCTCTTTTCGCAGATGGGTTCCTATATGGAGCCCCCGATAGATACTGCTGGATATTCATGATGTTGTATTCAAGTAGATATGAAAGCCCCCAGTACATTACGAAGATATAGGGAACAGAAGAGAGAAAGGGATCAAAAACAGAACTGAGTTATTGGAGAAGCCACTAGTACTTTCGTCTTACTTTTCAGCAAGAGAAGAAAAAAGAGAAGTGCGATCTGATCGTCACTGGTTTCGATTCTCAATCATCTCTGCTATATTAAATCGCTGAGTTTTATACCTATCTAGGAAGTCGGTGGGGATTTACAGGTGCTAAGCCAACATAACTATCTTTTCTCCTTCAGCACCTCAGTATACACACTGGACATTTCTTCGCTTCTTCTAACCAGTCCCAGTGCAGGCGAACACTGAGATGAAATGTATAAGCCGATAGTTAGACCGTTATGTTGTTAAAATAACGCGTCTCTTGCAACACTTCAAAAACCAAATGAAAATTTAGTTAAAATAGCAAGCAGTTTTTCCTTCAGACAGATGTGCAACATAGTAGTCTTCGAATGGTCCACTTCAACTCGCACAGCCTAAGATACCAATGTGGGATTTGGCATTACCAACACTTTGTCACATAAAATACAATCACGTAACATTAATAGGATTCCACATAAAAGTGGGAGCTAAAGAAAATCACAATTATCTGTCACATTCCGGTCGCTAGTCTGTAATAGTCTCGTCGGATTCACGTTTTTCTTGTGATTCAGTCTTAATGCTGACCTTGAACGTGATTGGTCACCAAAATACTTGCGTAGTCTCTTATATCCAACCCACCCACACAAGAAGTCACTGAAATTCTGCCCGACCAATCGCTTACAACAGAAAGCAGTCTGGTGATTACTGTCTGAATATACCAAGCGATCTGATTCACCTTCATATACAACTAAATTACTTGAGTACAAAGTATCAAAATGAAACTAGTTTCAAGCACAAAACGTGGTATAATGCTCAACAACGATGGGTTCCACTCAGCATGCAGTCATTTTCGAAATATAGGTCAAACAGAAAGAGGTGAGAGACCAAAGAAAAGCTCATCAACCAAGCTATACAATGTTACTATTAATTAAGTCACCAGTGAAACGATAGTTCGGCTGACATAACGTTTCCTATAAGGTTAAGACGTTTTGACACTGAACTATAGAAAATGCGGTGTATACAACTAGAAAGTCATGTAGTGGTGGTGGCGGCGGTAAACAGCTGTTGAGTATACTCTTTGGTTTTCAATGATTCTCGAAATGATCTGAATTCACAACAGAACACAATCACTGAGTTTTAGAGTAGTTTTTACTACGACTCGACATGACCAGAGGGCACCAAACACTTGTTTTGTCCTAGTCCAGGACTCCTCAGTGGTGCTAAGTCATAGTCTTATATTGGGATCTAAAATACGGTTAGTTTGTAGATCCCATGGTCATTAATAACACTACTAAATGATTTTTGCGCTATACAACGAATCGACGCAAATTAGAAACGGCGATCCAAAAGGATTTTATTTCACCAGCTGAATGGTGGTACGTTCACCATGAAATCTGAATGCTATGGCACCAATCCAGAGAGGTAGACAGAATCAATGTCAAGTTGCCAGGATTCACAGTGAAAACATTCAAGCTTTATATGTCACAAGGTGAATGGATCTACGCTGTTGTGATCGATTTTCAGCTATGTCACTGAATGCTATCATCTCGGGGACCCCAGTCAGATAGTCTACATCGGCGATTATATATCTCCACCTCTGAGAAGTCTCAGTCTATGATGAAACAGACATTCAGTAATGCTGCTTGGTCTTTAATGGGTCCCTAGGTGTTGTAAATCTGTTACAAAGACTAACTTGGAAAAAATAAACATCTAAACCACTTAACCCGCTATAAATTAATTGAATGGTCATATTAAAAAGTATTTTTAAAAATTAAACAATTTTTAATAAGTCGAAAGGAGAAATTGGACATTGAATACCATTCAACCTCCAGTGAAACAATTCAGTTACATTTTTTAATTAGTTCTTTTTTCCCCTAAAAAAAAGTAGTAGCTTTTTGCTGACAAAGATTTGTTGGATTTTGACAGAAAGATATTAATAATATGAATATATAGTCAAGTTTTGCTTTACTGTACATAAAGTAAATTGAAGGATCCACATTGTGAAATATGCTTATTTTATATGATCCAAGCTGGTAGGAAGTGGGTTATAAGTAGCCAAGAGAATAATACAATTGTTGAAGCCCATAAATAGCTAACAATTAACAGAGTACGATATGTTATACATTTATTTAAACATTTTTGAAACCAGTTAGTATTTTTCTTCATTGAACTAATAGTAACGCTAGTTGGAAAAGATTTTTGTAAAGGTTTTGAAGTATCAGTCTTGATACAAGGTGATGGTGTTTTCATTTTGCACCTTTGTGATCTCTTCTTATGTACCATAAATAATAGGCGGTGTGAATAAAATTTTAAAACAGCTATTCTTCCTACTTCATTGATTATTCTTATTATTTTAAAATAATCAATAAACTGGCCTATACACACTTCAAGGTCATAAAACAGCTGACCAATGCGCTATTCATTTTACGACTTAAGTGAAATAAACGTCTAGTGAGTAGTAGTCAGCTTTTGTGGTTCAGTTGGTAGAGCACAGAGTGGCCACTAGTCAGAATCCTGCCGCCGCCTGAATTTTCATTTCATCTTTATTCATCACCCAGTACCAAATTCCATTAAACCTTTTTGAAAAATTGCTACTTTCTTGAAATTTAAGCGGACACTAAAGTAGATGTGTATGTGTGAAGTTGTGGATTTGCTTCAGTTTCAATCAAATTAATATATATAGCCTAAATCTCTCCATAAAACTTTCGGAGTAGAATAAACTCCGTGGTAGATGTAATCTAATTAACTGTCGAACAGAGAGAACTAGTTATGTTAGAGAACGAAATCAAATGAATACAAGATGTTGGTTTAAACATAATTGTCAACAGAAAATCATTGCTATTTTGATCTTGGTGACTAGGTAGTGAGGTGAAAGATGAAGATAAGTAAGTTCAGTCAAAAAAAATATAAAGTACGAAAAGAGGGAAAGGAAGAATGAGAAAATGGTGAGATTCGGTATACTGTTAAGATGAAGATAATGTGTGTGGGGATACATCTACGCCACTGACATCGGTTCACAGCCATATCCCCTAGAGTCTCCAGCCACTGGTTCCTCTTGTCGTGCGGGCCCACAGCCAGTACAGGCACAGATGAGGATGTCAAAGTCAGAATCGGAAAGACAGGCCTTTTTTCATTAATCCTAAATCAGTGTGGAGATCTACTGCACTACACTATACTCAACATAAAGCCTGGACAATATCCGGATTTTCAACATTAATCTCAGTCAAGTCAGTCAGTGCTTCTATGTGATGCTTGAGAGATTTAGCGGTGCATCACGAAAAGCATTTCCAACAAACTACAAACATAGATCATCAACATTCGCCGTCTACGCTCACTCGATACTGAAGATCGACCAAATGGTCAGAATAATAAGAATGAGCAAGAAGGAACTCACTATGGGTGGCTGGCAATGAACCAACCAACAACCTATCACCCAAAAAATATGCAGAAGATTGAACATACATTGAGAAGACCATTCGGGGACATCACGCCCCATGCAAAGCCAGACCCTCAAGTGGGAGCCAAATGAGAAACGATGAGTTGGGCATCAGAGCCAAGAGTGATACGGAGGAGATGGTGTGAGGAAGAAATGAAAGCTTGTGAGTAGTCGTGCAGCCTAGTTAAAAAGAAGACTGAAGAGAAGACAGTGAAATGGTGAAGTGTTACTGAAGTCATATGTTCCACTAGGGGACCAAAGGATATAATTCTCAGCTTTTTATATAGCACCAATTGAACAGAAACAATTTCTATGTATACATATTGAAATGAAACAAGTAGAAGTTGTATTTATAGAAGATAAGAATGTCTATTCCATCAACAACTTTCTTGAAAATGTTGAGTTAACTTAGAAAAACAATCACATTAGTAATTAGATTCACAATATATAAAAATTATAGCGATCTATGTACTCTTTCAAAAATCAAAGTTGATTGGTTAGTTTCATTTCTAATACTTTCTTCATTGCAGAACAGAAGAGCTAAATACGGTACGGTATTATAGAGTTTTGATATTTATTAGTACATAAAGTTGTGTATACTTGCTTTTAGTGTTTAGTCTATGAAATCTGTTTGAGTTTATTGACTAATCAGTAAAATCATCACATGAATTTCATAGATTGAAACATGATACATAAACCATGGTAATATTAACATTCGATGTATAAAAATCATATTATTATTTGAAGGTAGCCTGACCAACAATGGACTGGATGGTTTGAAAAAACTTGGGCACCGAGTTAGTATGATTCATTGTATAGGATGTATTTTTACTTGTGTAATCCCGGTGTAGTATATCAGAACAAATAACGAAATAAACCCCCCAGCCGGGTTGTGGGTGCGTACTGCTAAGGAGTCCCATACTAGGATGAAACAGCTGTCCAGTGCTCCCAGATTTTCAATGGTTCCCCAACTGATGTCAGTCCATGATGAATACTACTTCTAAATATTTTATATTATTCCTCAACGTTTCGATCTTGCTAGGAAGATCCTTTTCAAGAGTATGAATCTGACACTAAGTATTCAGGTTAATATTCAAGTTTTGGTACAGAAAGTGGTGAGCTTTACAATCATCCAGTTACACAGTGATATGGGGCAAAGATCAGTGTAATACAGGTGAATGAATAAGCAACTCGGTCAGAGAGGTTTTTCCGTTGTGCGAGTAAGGTGGAACAAAAATAGGGTGGGGGAATCTTTTTAGTTCGTCTATGAAAAGTACAGTGGGGTTGTGAGATATCAAGGGTGAGAGAATTCCAAATTGTACCACAAATTGTTTGGAATAAAGTGAATTATTATTATTATTAGTATTAGTATTATTACAATATATCTTAAATAAATAATAATAATGATATTTTTTCTCAATGGTAACGCGCTGGCCGCCGAACCTGAAGGTCGCGGGTTCGATCCCTTCTGGTGTGGGGTCGTGGGTGAGCACTGCTGAGGAGTCCCATACTAGGAGGAAACAGCTGTCCAGTGCTCCCATGTTTCCTTTGTTCTTCCAACTGATGTCAGTCTACGATGAATAACAACTTGAAATAATGATAACCATAAATGTACTTTTGATAACACTTGAAGTATGAGTGATAACAAAATGGATTATGTTATGGTTCATCGAATGTATATGACTCAGAAAGTAGTGTAAAATCGATGAAAATAGTAGATCAATAAGGTGTATGTGATAGGACTAGACAATCTGTTTAAATGTAACCTTTTTTTTCTTTCCCCCCTTTCCTTTTCTCTTTTTTCCTCGTGGTTAAGACGATTAAGAGCAATAACACCGAAGAGTATTCAAACAAGACTGAATTCTGAATAAATAAATCATGTGGAATGAAATTGTGTTCTACCTTCACTTCAGATATTACTTATAACTGGCCTAGGTGAGTCATTAATGTTTGCCATATTAGATGGATGTCTAACGCATCTTTTCTGTTGACCGAAGAAGGATACGTTGAGGAATAATACAAAATATTTCAAGTTGTTATTCATCGAAGACTGACATCAGTTGGAGGAACAAAGGAAACATGGGAGCACTGGACAGCTGTTTCCTCCTAGTATGGGACTCCTCAGCAGTGCGCACCCACGACCCCACCAGCAGGGATCGGACCCGCGACCTTCAGGTTCCGCGACCAGCGCGTTACCATTGAGCCACTGGGTCAGAATCCAAAGCTCCATATTTCCAACTTCTGTTAGCTCACGATATAGCGCAGACCGCCACCCAATGTTATCGTTGAGTATTTGTCCTCACGGCCATCAGGCTTTGACTCCACCGGTCACGACTTGTCATTGGAACTTCGGGAATACTTCTCGAAGCTAGTCACCAACGAGCACTAGTTCAATTACGGTCACGACAAAATATTTGTTTATTTTGTTATTTGTTCTTATATACTACGCCGAGAAAACAAGTAAAAATTCATCCTATACAATGGATAATAATAATAATATTGTTATTATTACTATTATTAAATATCTTCGTCTACGAAATCTTATTCAAACACAGACAGTAAGAAGAGAATAATTGAACAAGTCAACAAAACTATGTTTAAGAGAAAAACTTCACAAGATTATCAAGAAATTAGCCATCATCTTAAACAATATTGAACAACTGAAATGCAAACTGATGAAGATAGTAAACTAAAAAGACTATGAACTTTTAATTGAAGGCATCCAATAAAGTCAAATAAATCAACTCCTTTCAATAGATCGAGAAATAGTCAGTATAAAAAGTTCAAAAAACTAATGAAAGACAAATAACCCACAAATAAGAATGAAGCATAATAAGTAACAAAGTAGTAAGATGGAAGATGAAGAAAGAAAGAAAATTCGGTCGAAAAAAAAGTCTCGAACTACTGGTTTCTCTTGCCCCGCAGAACCCAACCGGCTACTCTGCATCGCCTTAGATGGCCCAAACTAAGTCAACGACTTCATGCCTTGATGATATAATTTAGTCTGACAGCCTCAAGCTTTTATCCAGCCTGAACCTACTTCGGCTAACATTGTGCGATAAGCCCAATAGTGTCCAAATATACGTAACATAAGTTCCAGCCAGCCATCTTAGTCGATGGAAGTTCACAACCGAATCAAGTGTCTTGCCTAAGACTCTACACCTGACTTCTGCGTTGCTCACTTGGTGACACCACGAGACACAGCCTATGCTACGAGAGTAACACAGGTCAAATACCTGAAACCTTCTCATGTCGTCCATCTTTAATGGCCATGTTTCACAGCCATAGAGTAGAACACAGTGAACAGCAGTCCAAAACACTCGATCCCTAACAGGTAGTCAGTGATGCTACAGGTGGCATAGGTTGGCGAAAGCTGTGGAGAGATTTTGTCGGGCACCGACCCCATGCAAAATGGCTGAGTTGACTTCCCAGGTAAGTGAAGTGCTCAATGCACTCAATCACTTCACTCTCTATTGTTAGTCAAAGAATTGTTGAACACCAGTCCTGGAGCAACAATCTGCATTTGGGTGGCGGCAAACGCATCCCAAACATTGTCAAACTTCATTCCAAGGACTCTGAACCTAGTCAGCGTCTTCATTTAACAGGACTATGTCATCTGAGTGTCCGAGTAAAGAGCCTCCAATAAGGTGACGCAACTACTCCATACCCCTTTCAATGAGACATTTCCGTAAGACGTATCGATCGACGGAATCGAACGCCGCCTTCAGTCCCAGAAATACAGCTACTGTCGTGCGCCGGTAAGTATGCTTGTGTCCCAGAACCTGACAGTGTAAATATTTGATAGGTACATCTACAACCAGGTCTCAAGCCTACTTAGTTTTCTAGGGCTTGCTGTTCCTTAGCTTCACTCAGGCGTCTAGGGATTATAGAAACCTAGACACAAGAGAACTTCTCATTTGTCTTGAAGATTGGGATAATCAATGATTGAAACCAGTTAGAGGGGATTATATTTGATTCCCATAAACCACTTAACTTTTTAGTTAACTTGATTAAAAACACTCTACCGCTGTCCTTATGTACCTCAGGAACTAATCTGTCTGGTCGTGATATCATTCTTTGTTTCAAGTGACCTACCACTTTCTCGACTTCTGCAAGTGTTAGGGGGTCTATCTCAATGCTCCATCCAGGATACGACTGGATAGCGGGCAAATCAATAGTAGCTGGAGGCCAGTTGAACTGTTCGTCAAAGTGTTCTGCCCATCGTTCCAGTCTTATCTCATGAGAGTGAATCGCCGACGCACCTTTCTCCACCATAGTCTTACTAACCGTTGACATTTTCACCTCAGTTTCCTTAAGAATTCTAAATGATTTTCTGCTGTTATCTGTAGCTGCTATCTTTTCCATCTCTTTAACCACCACTGTTCGCGGTCATTGTATGGACATTCGGTCAGTCTACATATGAATTGCGATCGCTCCTCATTGTACTCAGAGCCTGCAGGGATGTGTTCACGTGCACCCATTAATTCAGAAGAAGCTGACATCTACTGGCTCCTTTTAACCACTATTTGAGAGTCGACTACGGTCCTCAACACTGGAGATGGCACCAAGCTTCTTCTGGATGAGTGACAGTCTTCTGTTCCGATAACTGCCTAACCAGTTTTTCACTGAAAGCGGCCTTAGCGATTTCGTTGTCGAACTGCAGTCGTGATGGTCTTGTTGCATATAAGCGCTCGAACCAATGCGTGGTCGCTATCTAAACACATGCTCCAGAAGGAGCAGCAGTCTTCCACTGTCCCTTTCCAGCGATGACTGATAGCAATGTGGTCCATCTGTGTTCATCGCTGAGTTGAGCTTGGTGGACGCCACGTCAGACAATATCTTTCTTTTTGTCTGAAGATTGTGCTAACTAGGAATAATCGATTATCTGAGCACGATTGCAGTAGCCAATCACCGTTATCTGTTCGTTCAGTTGGGATTCCGAGAATGCCAACTAAGTACCTTTCTGCCTGATTCAATCAACTAACTTGTGCATTGAAATCACCTGCAAAAACAACCATGTCTGAACATTCGGCTTTCAGAAGGAGGCTAGACAGTTCTCGGTAGAACTCATCGAAACTGCAGTCAGTGGGCGCGTAAGCAGAGATTACAATCAGACAACGGCGAGTTTGACTGTACCGTCCAGTCGGACAACGCATAGACGACTGTCAACTGGGATGCAGTCTAGTAATGACCTCAAACCTTGAGATATTATACCAGCATAGAAGTGTACTATAAGGCTCAACAGATAACTGCTGGTCAGGTACATGCACAACGTGTACTAATACTAAAGCACCAAAAGAAAAGGGGGAAGAACATAATGAGACCAGAAATAGCAGCTCTGAGAAATTTAGGAAATGGCAATAGTATAGTAATTGCCAAATCTGACGAACGCAACTCAACAATAGTTAGGTTTTAGGCGGATTACTTAGAAACGGTCAATGAACATATCGAAACATGATCATATGAGAAAATTAAAAAACCCATAGATACAATTATAAGATAAAAAGTCCACATCTGGTCAAATACGCTAAATCAAGCCAGCTCTGGGTGAGTCTCAGTGGTTTAATTTAATGCTCTTTGTCTTGCCTGAGATTCGACATGTAGTGAGCTTTGAGTGAATAAGATGCTGGTTATCTGATAAAATAACTCCTGCTAGATGTTCACATCAGTTAACATGTTTGTCTACAAGAGTTTCAACTAGAAGGTTTAGAGGTACACCACTAGTTCTGTTGACAATCTTCAGAGTTCTACGCAGCACAGCATAGTCTCTGTCCAGCAAGCCGAGAAAAAATAAAAGGGAACAATCGAGAGGAGAATAGGCAAGATGGAAGAGCTTACAAAACACAAGGGAAGAGACTGAGTTATACCAAGTACTCTCAGATTTTTAATATTGTAAGTTGGGTGGAAGATTCTTTGGAAAATTAGTAAAATATGTCAGGACCAGAAAAGGTCCGAAGAAAAATGTACACCAAGATAAATCACACTTGTAACACTCTCCAATACACAACCATTAGTCGAACAAGAATCATGGGACTCAAACAGTTTACGTAGGTTGTCTTCACATTTGGAAGACCATCTTCCAAGCTTTATTTGTCTTCAACTGTTCTTCTTAATGTTCAGCTGTGGCTCATTGGTTTAAGATGACTTACCACCAGTAGGTTACGGGTTCGAACCCCACTCTGCCTAACAAGGTTTGGGCAGTCATGTAGTATTAGTAACCCTCGTACAACAGGTATGACTCATTGCCTATTGAAAGAATATGCAAAAGTTTGTTGAGCGTATTTCGATTTTTAAACCTTGCCTCTCTTAATTTATTCAGAAATTCATAAGGACTCAAGGAAAAGAAGTAATGAGGTGAGTAGTGACTGAAACATGACAAAGAAGGGATTCAAGGTCTCCGCAGTGTTAGCATGTGAAAAAAGAACAAGAAATGCTTTACAAAGGAGTCTTAATAAGGTTGGGATTAGTGTAGCATTCAAGCCTACAATCTCACTCACCGACAAACCTTTTCGGCCTAAATAACACACAGTAACTGTGAGGTCAAACCAGGCGATCGGGGTTCATCACATTACCAGAACATGTGAACTTGGCTGCGTCTAAAACCATAGACCCTACTAAGATCAGCAACTTATAGAAGAACTCAGGTATAACTATGCAGGTGACAACGCACAACCTCGTAACAGATTACAACAGAGTAGCATTCATAAAGACTAATGTGGTTAGATTGACGGAAAAGTTGATCTTTGCTCATCAATCCAACCCCAACCCAAAGACTGCTGGCGAAGTAGACAAAGGTATATGAAAAGAAAAAAATCTAAAAACGAAAGTTAGTGAAAATACTCAGGCTTCAGAAGACGTCAAAGAGTGAATACACCCACACTATTATGACCGACTTTAAGCCATATCACAGAAAGAGTCTGCAACCATTGATTCTCGTAGTTTCGGGGACCCTAGTCAGCCAGACTACACCTCCCTACAAAGCTCAGACCAACCAGTCGGAGACTTTATGGATTGGTGGTGCCAACCATCCCAGAGAGGTGATTCCCAAAGTTCCAATCATAAATCGAGTGCACAATGCTGAGGAGTCCCATACGAAGACGAAACAGCTGTCCAGTGCTTCCAGGTTTCGAATGTTTCTTTAACTAATGTCAGACTATGATGAACACCAACCTGAAATCAATAAATCCCTACAAACCTCAAAAGTGAACAGCAGAAGAGCTCTAAAAATTCAATCAGAAAGTTGTGTGATCACTTTAATATGATTATGAGGCATAACATTGTGCTCCACATGTCATCCAAGAAATTATACTGTGTCATTGTATGCTATATTAAATAAACTAATGTAATATATGGGGTTCTCAAATATCCAAAAACACGATATCTGCCTAAATAATTCTTTTGATGAATTTTATAGAAAAGCAGAATACACCCATTTGATCATAGGAAAAGACAAGTGGTTTCAGCGAAAAAAAATGTTTTCTTTTCGACAAAGTCATTTATTAAGCTGTACATTTGTGAATATATGTTACAGTGGGTAGAAGGTTCCAGGATTATTTCCGGTTAGAAGGCAAAATATATTGAGTAACTAAAGGAAGGAAGTTAATTAATATACATTCAGGTTTAGAGTTGGAAAATAGATAAGGGATTATGAAATTAAATGTAATTATGCAATACCGGATGAATCTATGACAGTCAAGGCTTTATGATGGTTATGCAAAAGATAAAGGTTGAACGTACCTTTTTTTGGACGCATAACGCCGGTTTGAACTTTTGGATGACTAGTGCTTTAGGTATAGACAGACGCCTTGATCTTACCCCCCCCCCCTTTGAGTGGTTTGATCGATCCCTGTAGAGAATTTTGAATGAGCTCTCAAAAAGGGAGCTAAGTGGCCTGAGTTCACGAGGTGTTCAGCTATTGGACTGAAGATGTATTTCCCTTCACCCCAGTTTATTTTCATACACTGTCATAAATTTATCCGGTATTATTATTTATTTTTCCCTTGGGTTCCTAGTGGAGCATAGGGCTTCAGTAGCACACCTCCATTGCATTCTGTTCTCTCCAGTCTTTTGAACACGGCGCCACAACTGCCTACACGCTTTCATTTCTTCCTCATATGATCTCCTCCATGTCACCATTGCCTCGGACGCCCAACTCATCGTTTCCCATTTGGATTTCACTTGAGGGCCTGGAGTGTGATGTCCCCAGTTGGTCTTCTCAGTGTATGCCTAATTCATCTCCACTTTCTTCAGCATACACGTTGGGTGATAGGTTCTTGGTTGGTTCGTCACCAGCCAGAGTTCCTTTTTGTTTATTCTTTCTGGCCACCCCATCGATCTTCAGTATCAAGTGAGTGTATGCGGCAGCTGATGATGAATGTCTGTCGTTTGTTGGAAATGCTTTTCGTGACACACCAAGTTTCTGAACCATATAGCAACACTGACTTGACATTGGTGTTTAAAATCCGGATATTGTTCACGCTTTATGCTGAGTGCAGTAGATCTCCACAATGATTTCAGATTAGTGAAAGCCTGTCTTGTTGTCTTTCCAATCCTGGTTTTGACATCTTGGTCTGTGCCGCCTGTAGTTGAAACGATGCTGCCTAGGCAGGTAGGTAGGTGAAAGAAACTACTTCCTTTAGGTTTCTCCCGTTGATGATCATTGGTGCTTGTTGTTGATGCTGTTGTTGGTAGGGTATGTTCATCACCTCTGCCTTCTCTACATTCACTTGAAGTCCCGTCTTCGTTGTCCTACCTCTTCTGTCAACTTGTTAGTTTTCGCCTGTAGATCTTCAAGTTTGCATGACATTAAACATAAATCATCAACGAAATCCAAATCTTGTAGGGTCTTCTTATCGGTCCAGCGTATGCCCATCTTCTCGCTTCTCACTGTTTGCTGCATGATCCAGTCCACCACAATCACGAAGATCATGGGCAGCCTTGTCTTACTCCTGTCTTTACTTGAAAGGCGCCACTGAGCTTTCCATTGTGCATCACTTGGCATGTGACCTTTTCATACAGCTACTGAATGAAGTTGATAAAGGTTTGTGGCACTCTGTAGTGTTGAAGCAGCTGCCTGCCAAATTACCTCAGGGTCGACGCTGTCAAAAGCCTTTTCAAAGTCGCAATTTTATCTTAACCCTTCGTTCAGTCTCCTACGTTGTCATACATTCATCCTGTATTACGTAATTATATTTAATTTTATAATCCCTTATCTATTTTCCAACTCTAAACCTGAATGTATATTAATAAACTTCCTTCCTTTAGTTACTCTGGAACGTTCTACCTATTGTAACATACATTCACGAATGTATAGCCTAGTCAATGGACTTCATTGAAAAGAAAACATTTTTCTTCGCTGAAACCACATCATGAATTTTATAGAAATTTTACAAATTTATTAGCAAAGTTAATCAGCTTTAAACGCGTGATATAGATGTTATGTCCATGACTTAAATAATAAAAATCATAAACACTAAGAAAGTTATTTAGAAAGAAGTCATGTTACTACTACTAAAAATCGAAAATCAACTACGTTTCAGGTCATTAGGACAAGGCTGTAAATCTTGCTAACAGAGAGTCTCCCTTACAAATCACATTGTTCTATTCTTTTGTGCTGACAATTTTCTACCTAATAACACTATAAACTGTGATGGGTAGTATTAGATTGAAAAGCTGAAAGAATGCAAGCACATCTAAATCCTTTTTCCTTTTGTCTCCCTTAAACAATCTACTCCCAGCAACATAGACTGTGGTTTTCAAAGCCTTTTTTGATTTAAGAAAAAAGACATGCATGAGAAGGAAGAAGTAAGCATAGAGATCTACTAAAAGACAGCCAGCTACATCACTGTGATTAGTGTAGAATCATTTGAAGAAAGGTGTCTGCAATCATTGTTTACATGTTAAGGATATCGGTCTAGTAGTCCAAGCCTTTTTATCCAAACCCAAACCAATGGTCTTTTATTGATAATTTCCAAACCTATGCTCAGATCAAGCATAGTCGCTCATCAGAGTAGACCTCACTGATAGTAAACACCTTAGTAAAAAAGCACATGTCGACGTCTGTGCTTTGAATAAATTTTTTATACGTCAACCCACCTATCCCATCCTACTTTGTCAATCTATGTTCAATGAAGAATGTTGTCCAGAGTTCACCGCGAAAGATGTTTTCAAAAGTCTTAAATCCCTGAACCATTCACATAGTTCATGTCCGGATGGTATGTCAAGCTTCGTATTCACAAAGCGTGCTGATACTTTATACCATCCATTAGCTAACATGTTCAATAGATCGTTTTTAGAAAACACCATACCAGCTGCCTGGAAAGATTTTAAGATAATGTCCGTACCTAAGTCAAGGGACTCTAGGCGCTTGTCCAAAATCCCATCCGATTGCAGTTATCTCTCTGTTCTTCAAAATAATGGAGAACCTAATAATACTCACACTTCAACCCTCATTGAAGACTTTCGGAAACCCGAATCAATTCGTATATAAAAGCAGAACTACTTAGGATGCTACCACCATCTTATATCACAATATTGTTTACAATCTTGATAGAAATACGAAGTATGTCAGATGTGCCTTTTTAGACTATACTTCGGCATTTGGTTTTGTCCCAAGATCTCTTTTGCTGAACAAGCTAACCGGGACAAATACTGAGTCCTGGATAATCAGCTGGCTGCATTCCTATTTCTCTGAAGAAAAACAACATAGCATTCACAGAGGGAAGCGCTCCACTTCATTGCTTTCTGTGACTGTTGTTCCCCAAAGAGCCGTCTTTTCCCCCTGTCTTTTCTCATTTTTTCTGCATGACTTACGATCTTCAGCTAGTATCGATTTCATCAAATACACTGATGACCCTACAGTTTCTATACCTGTCTCCTCTTCAAGAAATTGTTTCCAGCTGAATGATTTCCTATCTACTGTTAGACCATGGTCCTCCGTGAATGGTCTTATATGCTTAACTCTTCAAAATGTCAGACCATAAACTTTAGTTTTAGGTATGAATATAACCTATGTAAACTACTTAGCTCTGAAGATTCCGGTTCTATTCACAGTTGTGCATTAGAGAATGTTACAAGTGCGAATTATCTTGGTGTGTGTTTTTCTTCGGACTTTTCCTGGTCTTCTCATATTTCACTAATTTCCAGAAAAGTTTTCCGCCTTACTTTCTATATTAGGAAGTCAAGAGTATCTGGTATTACTCAGCTTCTTACCGTGTGTTTTATAAACTCCTTCATCTTGCCTATTCTCCTCTATTGTTCCCTCTACTTTTCTCCCGGGTTGCTGATGAAAGACTATGGTACATTACGTAGAACTTTGAAGATTGCCAGCAGAACTAGTGGTGTATCTCGAAACCTTCTAGTCAAAACTGTTGTATACAAACATATTAACTCATGTAAACATCTTGCATGAGTTATTTTATCAGATGAGTGGCATCCTCATCACCCAAAGCTCTCTGCGTGTTGATGTTGAAAGTCTGGATCTTGTTTACGCTTTATGCTGAGTCCAGAAGAGCTCCACACTGGTTTCAGGTTAGTGAAAGCCTGTCTTGATTTTCTGAAACTGGCTTTGACGTCCTCGCCTGTGCCACCGCCGCCTGTAGTTGAAACGATGCTGCCTACATAGGTGAAAGAGACAACTTCCTTTAGGTTTCTCCCATTGATGATCATTGGTGCTTGTTGTCCATGCTGTTGTTCGTTGGGTATCTTCATCCCCTCCCTCTTCTCTACGTTCACTTGAAGTCCCGTCTTCCTTCGCTGCCCTGTCCTATGATGATGCTTAGCGTTGCAATTTGATCCGTACATGATTTGTACTTCCCGAATCCAGCCTGTTCCCGTTGTAGTTTTGAGTCTAGAGTATCCTTTAGTCTCTCCAAGCTCATGCGGCTTAATACTTTGCTTGAGGTGGACAGCAGCATGAAGTGCACAAAATACAGGTTTCTAACCTAAGGTTAACAAGAAATTAGTAGTCATTGGGTTGGACACCTAACTTGAAATAAACCTCAGTCAATAACAAACATCATCATCATCATTATCAACATAGGACCAGGCATTACTGCGTAACGGTCCGAGTTGCCACACCTCATATCACCACATCAAGTAAAAAGGTAGTGAGGTGAAGGATGAAGATAAGTGAATGCAGTCAAAAGAAATATAAAGTACGAGAAGAAAGGAAAGAGGAGTGACAAAATGGTGAGATTCGGTATAGCATTGTTAAGATGAGGATAATGTGTGTATACATCTGCGCCAC
The DNA here is from genome assembly GCA_944470555.2 of Heterobilharzia americana. Classification (NCBI taxonomy): domain Eukaryota; kingdom Metazoa; phylum Platyhelminthes; class Trematoda; order Strigeidida; family Schistosomatidae; genus Heterobilharzia; species Heterobilharzia americana. The sequence continues at coordinate 61,833,633 of OX104129.1, read as the reverse complement.
TGACATTGGTTCTGAGCCATATCACCTAGGGTCTCCAACCACTGGTTCCTCTTGTCCCGTGGACCCCAACCACCTAGTCTGCATCGTCCTACGTGGCTTAAACCAAAAGTCAGAGACTTCATACATTGGTGCCATGTTTTAGTCTGGCCACCTCGGGCCTTTTTCCAGCCTAAACCCACCTCAGCCAACAAACAAACAGAATAGATTCACTCTTTGCTGACAAAAAAATTCTTGAATATGCATTTACAGTAAGCCTATTCTTTCCGTTTACAAGTATGTTTACCTGAATATCATTTTATACAATGTTATGATATGTGAAAAAGTAATTTATGAACATTCTACGCTATCTTATTCGGGTCTATGAAAACAGAATTGAATTCAAACAGAATAGGTGTTTCAACGTTTAACTAATAACCAGTTATTGACACTCTATTTCCTTTACTATATAATTCGCATCTAACAAATTCAATATGGTCACATGGTCATTGTTATGATTTCTTACAGTTGAATCATCTATCAAATATTCATTTACTAACCACTGAACTGACTGATTCATATGTGAATAATGAAAAGTCATGAAAAGATATATACAATTTGTTTGTGTATAAACAGTTGGCAAATTCGTTGTTAGTTTCCTAATAACAAAATGTTATTTCATTCTATTTCATGATTATTTAACGATTTATATGAGGTAAGAGAGATGGATGGTGGCTAGCAGTGAAATCCAGGACGAGCATTTCATCCTATTTGGGACTTGTCAGCTGGATATATCTGCCTCCCAGTTAGTGATGTTGTTCCCACAGGTATTTGGACACAGGAGCGATTGTTTTAAACGCCAGAACGTTATCCACTACACCACCGAGCCACGATAGCCACTTCTTGGGCGACGGGTATAGTTTTAAGCATAATTACTTCTATTATGCCGTCGTTGATTGGACCGAATCAATCGGTCTCTATTGGTATATGAGCTCCTGTGAGGATGCCTCGATATCACCTATGTAGTTCTAGTCCTATTTAGGACTCGTATGAGATTTAGAAGCCACACAAACAGTTTACAGATACTATATGCTTTCTGTTGATATTTTTTATGAATAATTAATGTAAAAAAGGTTTTCACTGGAAACCACGAGACGTGATCATTACTATTAAAACATTCACAATAATCTATTTACTAAATGAGTTAACAATTACCATAAGTACTCAAATACTATCAAATTATCTTTATAGGTAACCACCTTAAAGTTAAAAAAACAATCTACACATAAGGTTAATAATATAGGATTGACCTAGTTCTTGACAAACCATACTATCACAAACTTATAAAACGATGATATTTTTTAAACAATCACAAGTGTTTTACTGGTTGGTAACAAAGCATATATGCAAGCCACCTCAGTGGAGCTGTGGTCTACTGGTCTAGGCACTTGACTACCAGTCGATAGGTCACAGGTTTGAACCCCACTCAACCCATCGAGGTCTTGGTAGCCAGGTAATATCATTAACTCTCATAAAATAGGTGCGTTCATTGCCTAATGCGCGAATAAGCAAAAGGCTGATGAGTGATTTCTTGTCTCTTTTAAGCCCCCTCAGTCGATGAAGCTTTACAACTTCAACGAATCGCCTGCTTACCTTACCTAGCACCATAAACCTAGACTTGATACTATGCACACGCTTATTCCATAGCACCCAGCCAATGCTGTGAACACACCTATACTCAAAAACCTGTAAGCTCTTTATACATAATTCAGTGTCCATATCTCACAGTCGTAAAATGAAAGAGCTAATTGTAGGGCAGTATACTCATCCTTATATGGGTAATTGGATATCTCGCTAATGCCAGAGGTAAAGTTGGTCGGCAAACGCCAGGCGGACCTTTCGTACCCAAGTTCAGATTTCATCAACACTCGACTTTTCAAATAAATGAGATGGTTAACGCATTCTACTACATAATGCTCTATTCTTAAAATGAAAGCAGCTGTAGACCAGTCCTGAAGCATCTTATATTTGATAGGTGCGAAATCCATGCCAACCATAGACAGATTCTAGTTTTGTTTGGAGGACTCTGGATTTTATCACCGTCTTCAGGACAATATTGTCCTCGGACAACACGTCAATCAGGTGCCTCCTAGAAGTAAACCAAACCCAGTGTAGTTGAAGGTGCACAGGGTTACATCCATTATTATCATTAGTATTAGTATTATTATTTGTCCCTTGGGTTCTTAGTGGAACATAGGGCTTCAGCGGAACGTTGTCATTTCACTCTCTTCTCTCCAGTCTTTTCAACTTAGCTCCACCACTGCCTACAACCTTTCATTTCTTCCTCACATGATTTCCATGTTACCCTCGCCTCAGACTCTTAATTTGTCGTTTCTCCTCTGGATTCCACTCAAGTACCTGGCCTAGCGCGTGATGTCTTCGAATGGTTTTCTCAGTGTATGCTCAGTCCATCCCCACTTCCTTCTGTATATTTGTTGGGCGATACGTTGTCGGTTGGTTCGTTGCCAGCCAGAGTTCCTTGCTGCTTATTCTGGTTATCTGATCAATCTTCAGTATCAAGTGAGTGTACGCGGCAGCTGATGATGATGTATGTGTGCAGTCTGCTGGAAATGCTTTTCGTGACGCGCCAAGTCTCTCAACCATATGGAATCACTGACTTGACGCCGGTGTTGGAAATCCGGAAGTTGTTCACGCTTTATGCTGAGTGCAGTAGATCTCTGCACTGATCTTAGATTAATGAAAGCTGCTCTTGCTTTTCCGATCTTGGCTTTGACATCTTCATATGTGCCTGTGATTGGAAACAATGCTGCTTATGTGGTAGGTGAAAGAGACAACTTCCTTTACATTTCTCTCTCCCGTTGGTGGTGGTTGGGTAATTTCATCACCTCCCTCTTCTCTACGTTCACTTGAAGTCCCGTCTTCCTTCGCTGCCCCGCCTCTTCTGTCAACTTGTTGGTTTTCGCCTGCACATCTTTGAGTTTGTGCGATATTAGACACAAGTCATCAGCGAAATCCAAATCTTTGAGGCTCCTTTCATCAGTCCAGAGTATATCCCTCTTCTCGCTCCTCACGCTTTGCTGCATCATCCAGTCCACCACAATCATAAAGATCATCAGTGGTAGTAGGCGTCAACCTTGTCTTACTCCGTGTCTTCACTTCACTTCAAAAGCGTTATTGAGCTTTCCATTGTGAATCACTCGGCATGTGGCGTCTTCATATAGTTGTTGAACGAGGTTGATAAAGGTTTGTGTTATTCCATAGTGTTGAAGCAGCTGCCTGTCAAATTACTTCTCAATCGACGCTGTCGAACGCCGGCCTTTTCAGAGTCGATGAAGTTGAGGTGGAGAGTCGACTGCCATTCTATACTCGGTTCTATGATGATGCTTAGCGTTGCAATTTGATCCGTATATGATTTGTACTTCCTGAATCCAGCCTGTTCCGGTCCCAATTTTGAATCTAAAGCAGTTACATCCATTAGCACATCTATGACAAAAGTAAACAAGAAGGCATCTTTCGTGGACACCAGTGGTTGGTCTTACTTCAACAAAACTTCATATAGGCCCACAGAGCTTTCATTAACACTAAATACTTGTTTGATACTTGCGTCAAAGTCAGACACGTCCACAGCACCTCTTGGATCAACAGAGCCCAATGCCCCTTCAGGTAAAGCGACACAGTAACTCTCGGCTACTGGAATGTATGCCTATGCTCTAAAACACGTCGAAGAGTGAAGATCTGAGCAGTATACCCTTGTCTAAGCGTGAAGATCGTCTGGATTTTCAGGAAAGTTGTAATCAAGCATCAGTTAAGCATCGTACAGCTATGGATCTTCAGATATTACAATACAATATTAATCAAACTAATTCCTCTGTGGCTGCCTCTAGAAGACTTATTTCGTTTCTCACCAACTGGGAGGATTAGAGACCTAGAAAAGTCTTACATAACTAATTCTGATCCCCAAGGAGTAGCTAACATATGCATTGCTCTGTTTAATGAATGTTTACCTCCATCCTCAAATTCTGGTGGCAAGTTTTAAGTCCTGATGTTTTGCATTGCTTAAGTTTAACATAACCTCAACTATGAGGACAGTTGGAGAACCAACATCCACATCTACTCGAGTTTGGACTGGAATTTGAACAAATAAAGGGTGGTAGTAGACCAGCTGACCCATCCAACAGTGGCTGCTTACCTTCAATTACTAAAACACCCAATCGTCACAAGTGGTGACAGTTTCATCAACGGAAATGTACACTTTAGCTTTTGTCTTAACTTCTAAGAGCAACATACAGTATCCACCCGCCGGAATACCAAAGATTTTTTTAAGAAGTGAGAATCAGATTAGGAGGTGCATTAGTTTATGCCACTAAGCTTATCAACAACACGACGAAAAATAATCAGAACGAGTAACTAGTGGGGAGAATTAAAAACGTGGGATTAATACATCTTGCTCAAAATCTAAAGAAGGGAAGCACTAACTGAGAAACTTCAGCAAGTGTTTCTGCTATCGTGAAGAAGTATTAGGGAAAGTTTCTAGTAAAACAGTGAGACATGACATTTGATTTATCTCTTGTCATTTTCTATTTTTAGTTTTCCTAATACTGCTACAATGTAAGTTGATTTAGCTAGATGGTCACCAAATTTTAATCCTCTTATACACCTAAAAGCTGTGAATTTAGCATCATTGCATTTTCAAGTCATATAGTTTATGGATTTTAACCATGCACTTGTTATTAAACTGAAGTCCATTATAACCCAACAATAAAATTTATTCCTCACTTTCAAGACTTCATAGATGTTGTTTTTGCCGGGACTTTGAGTACCCCCTTGATACAATCAGTACAACATAGTGCAACTGAACAATTGTCTGTATGCTTGTGAACCTGCTGATGAATCATACGGTTAATGAAACTAACTGCCCAGACCTATGTAGTTGTAGGAAAGTTAGCAGTCAAGATTCGCCGGCTGAAAATCGAGCGCATAGCCCAATAATCAATAACCTTAGTGCTTCGAAGTACGGTTTACTAAAAAAGTCATGCAAAGAAAAACTAGCTGTCAAGTCAACACTAGTCACACTCATTCATTTCGGAACTTCAATTCTAATAATAGCCAGGACAAAGGTGAACGCAAAAGAATTCCTGCTTAACGAAACTGACTAATACTTCAACTTTGTAATATGTTTATCAAAGGACTATACTTTGTCTTGTTCGACGATGTCTGGAATTTACTAATAGCTGTTGCCAAGGAAATATACAACTAAAGATAAATTATAAAAGTGAATACAGAAGCGGAAAAAATACACGAATCTAACAAACACTAAGTTCCCTCTAAATATAGAAAAAATAGGAAGGTCGGAAGGCCAGCAGCTAAACCAACGTACCTAAGTACAGTCGCAACAATTTATGACGTTGACATCTTAAAGCTATCAGTCTAATATCCCCTTTCGCTTTGAGTTCCAAAAAATTATAAGAAGTCGCACGCTGACTATTGTTTTTCATCAGCACAACGTTTTAAGTAATTCGTACTAATCTTTCCAGTCAGATATACTGTAGAGATCAAAACCTAATTAGAAAATATCACCAGGTTCCACAGTTGGGAATTCTGTTTGGATCTGAAATTTGTCTTCAGTGATGCTTTCAAAAACTGACCTGAACTCTCACTATATGTCCCCATAACAAATGATAGCACTATAAGTAGTCAAGATCTTTGACAAAACTATAGAATCTTGCCATACATGAGCAACTACCAAATAACCTTGAACGCACCAATAAGAGAAGGGGGTCTTTTCTTTTCCATTTTTAATGTAAGGGAGGAAAATTTACAAAAGGTATGGTCTTTAATGAGGCTTAGCAACTTATTTACGTTTTCGACAGATTTTCCCTTATTAAAGTAATGGTACATGACTTAATGGAGTAGAACTATAGAATCCTGTCATCTGTGAGCGATTACGAAGGGACCTTGAATTGACCAATCAATTCGATAGGTGACTATGCTGACATTCTGGGGAGCTTTGAATAACTGAAAGGATTTCACTGATTATAGATAGGTTTATACACAATTCTGATGATGATAATTCAGAGTGAACCGAAGAAACAATTTTTCACATACTATAGCCTAGCACTATTTATTTTAATTCCGAAGGGTTTTCCATGTGACTGCATTTCATTTAAAGGAAAAAATTGTCGCCAAGAAGTCCCTACTACAGTATGCTCCACAATTAGATTATACACGCTGAAACTAAGTTACAACCCTTATTTTAACTTTCAAAAGTCCTACTATTTAATACCAACTAACTACCTAGTACCCACTGTCACAAAGCTGCAAAACAATAGACAGTAGAACATCTTTCCCGGATTGATACTGAATGAAATGGACTTAAATGGTACGGTTCAGAGAGTTAAAACAAGGGACTTTATTAGGTGTGTGTAATCTAATACTAAAGCATACTATAGTGGAAACTTATTGTCTATAATTTAGTCTTTGATATGAAGTGCAGTTACGTGAGTAATCCCTCACAATTAAAACAGTTCCAGACGATAACACGGGGAATACTTGCCTTCGGAAAAGTCGAAATTACCATCAGAGTTATGGTACAAGCCTAACTGTAATCAGCCAAATCCTTTAAATAATTTAAAGCTCCCCATAGAACGACTGCACAGTCACCTAGCGATTTGATTGGCAAATCTAGGGTATTATATTGGTCGCCTAAGGACGGCAAGGTTTTTTAAAATAATGCACTATTTCTAGACCTTGATGAAACAGAAATGGAGAATCGAAGGTAGAATAAAAACGAACAGTCAAATAGCAGAACATCTGAAAGCTCTTGTTTCGAAAACAATTAGGATGGGCAGTTATTTCGCTAAAAATCTCCTGCTTAATAACTAGCATTGCTAACAATCAGTTATATCTACTTAAACTGCAGTCATTCTGTCATTTTCGCTGATGAACTTGCTAATGTGTTCTAGACGTGTCTCAGTCTAATACTAATTATTTTACTAAATTCCATTAAAAAAGGGGTTGAAACAGGATTCAGATCAAGCACTCTTGAATTGTGTGATGAGGCCACCAAACAAAGTCATTTAAAGTTGATATTCAAAACAGACTTACTGATATCATTATGACTGACTAGGTTGTGGCTAGTAGTGGAATCCAGAAGGTGTGTTTTATCCAATTTGGAACTCGTCAGTTGGATGTACTTGCTCCCCAGTGAGTGATGTTTTTTCTACTGGGACTTGGACCTCGTACCCATCGCTCCAGACAATGAAGCGTTATCTGCCAGGCAACTGAGGCATGACATATCTCTTGTACAAAAGGTGTTACTTATCATTAAGGATATTAATTGATACTAATTGTTGTACAAGTGATGAATCTCCTCCCTTAGTGACCTAGTGGATAACAATTCGGCGTCTAAAGCAACAACTACTTGGTTCGTGTCTCAGTGGAAACAACATTCGCTAAAATGTAGGTATATCCACCTGGTGAGTCCCAAACAAGACGAAATACGTGTCCTTGTTTCCCATGTTGGATACATACAAGTCAATTATAGCAATCGATATTCGGGCATTAACGTGGCATCCACATGGGAGCCTATATCCCAACAGAGGTTTATCAATTCGATCCAGTATAACAACGCTGAGTTACGAGTACAAACAAATAATAGTTACTGATATCATTTGGAAAACCAATGAAAACCTGGAGCGCTGGATATCTATTTCGTCCTAGTATGGGACTCCTTAGAAATGTGCACCCATGACCCGGTCAGGCAGCCCAGGTTTCTACTGTCTCTCCAAATGATGTCAGTTAGCTCGTGATAAATACAAACGTAAAATAATAAATAATCAACATCTCCAATGCTTTGTTATTTTGGATTTTCACTGGTGAAGTGTGTCAACCAAAAAAGTATTACGAAATATCTAGGTCTCCATAACTTCATTGAATACACTGGTATTTTGATACAGACTTAGTTTTAAGTGAAGCAAAATATATCGATTGGCAAACAAGTGTCCCAAACAAAACTCCAATAACTTAAAGTATTGATCTATAGTAATGAAAAATGTCACCAACTATAGCCCTACGTTTAACCAGCAGCAGTAATGAATGAATTACACTTTGGAAGGACTCAGTTATAAAGGTGATAAGCGAAAGCATCTCAGTTAAGTAACATGGGATATATCACAAACGGAAAACTAGAACCATAAAGATGAAATTGTCGACAAATAACTTGAAACAACAAGCTAGGCTCACTAATCAATGTAGGAAGTATTGTATGACAGTAAGAAATAAATATGCAAAAAAGACTCCTTTCACTATTAGACCAGTTCGCACACCATGTAAATTGAGGACCTAATGTAGAAAATATTTGACTAAGTACAGACTGCAATTCACATGAGTATCACTAAAAGACGTAGAGCAATAAAACTACATCAATGCTGATGTACGGAAACCAGCGAAAATCCATAAGCAAAGAAAAGTTTTCAGTTTTCTACAGTGAGTTCAAGACTAGAAGAATATAAGAGCTTTGTACAATTTCGCTTAGCCGCTCGATATATCGTTTGTGTATTTCAACCACATCAATAAATTCACTTTGTTCTATGAAACTCAAACGGGACTAAAATGTTGAGCTATTATAAACATAACTGTGACTGAACATTTTTATGAAGTTGTGCTGTTAGTGCCCGCATTACAACCCAGCCAGCATTTACTTCGGGAGCACTTAGCAACTTCTGGGTATCCCCCCTACATTTCACAAATATTTCACTTGGCCGCTAACATTTTATTGACTTCTACAACATAAACACATATAGCACATGAACGTCAAATATCCGGATAAAAATATTACGGATTAGGCCATCTCATCACTTGGGATATGGGTGACTACAAATCTTCGGGCGCACTACAGACACTGGGTACTTTGGGCGCTTTGCAGAAACTTAGGGCGCACTTCGTGACTTTTGACACTCTCATGGAAAAGGTTTGAAACATTCGAAGGATATCGTGCGTCGCCTAATATGCACCCGAAGTAAAATTTTCGGTTTTAGCCAGAAACTCACAATGTGCGCCCGAAGCCAATGCTGGCTGGGAATTAGGGTTCAAAGCAATTTACGATTCCGTATCCACACTTTATTGCTTCAGAGCAATATATGAACATTTAGGCTGACTGAAATTAACACTACGTGTCTAAGGAGTTGAAAATCAAACCTATTGCTTGAGTCCAAACTAGGATTTGGAATAAAACGTACTTTCCATAGCTTCAAATACTCTCCGAGTATTCACTAGTACATTCTTGACTTTTCTGTTTGCTGTTTTAAGGTCAGCTTCATGATCCGATAAAGCTTTCCGGAAAGTTGGGCTATCCACAACACAGTCACGAAACTCCAAAGGACTGAGCACCGGCATTCCGTAACGAATGTGCACGACCTACAAAGTCGAAATCGCGCAAGGTCATAAGTATAACAGTCGATCCAGTTCAACACGTCTCGAAGCAATGAAACTGGGTACTTATAATTTCTTATCTTCGTAGTTTTCAGTAATCATAAGACCATAGTTCACTCTACTTGTCAACAAAAATGATCAGGATGCTTTGTTTCATATATATAAGAAGTAACTAAGACTATTTCTTTCAAACTTCATTTTGCACAAATAACAAAGGGTGGTTCATTTTGTCCTACGTCTGTGCCAGTCAGATGGGTTATTCGTTTGGAAGGATCAATTCTTTTTCCGTTCAATGCAAACTTGAAGTGACAGGAAAGTCAAACATTAATTGCTCTGCTTCACTATACGATGATAACTGAGTGCAGCACGTCTGTATTGCAGGACACCAAGTGTGGACTCAGCCACATTTTCAAAGAATTGGAAGAAGGGACTGAAAAGGCTTTCAATACCTGATATTTAGTTATGGGCTCGTGTAAATAAATTGAGTTATTCTTGCTCGTTGCTTCAAGAAGCCTGATTGATCATTTGCGTCATGCGATTCCGAATGAGTTAAGCGGAGTGCCAGTGTCCCTCTTCAAGGTGAAGAAATAACAAGTACCAGTTTGAAAATGCGCATGGTTGATCCTCATAAATTTTAACAAAGAAGATCTAGAACTCCACATCTCTTGTACGCCGTAAGGCAGTAAGTGACGGGAGCTCTTCAGTATGTTACTTGGAGTAAACCCTGGATCTTCTTGAATCTTCGGATGAGATGTATTTGTGTATCCGAGGCGTTAAGAACTGGAATTACATCTGTGTTCGTCCATAAATGTTAACCTACAACTTTTCGTGTTGAGAGTCTGCAGGTTTCAACTTTTCCACTTTAAGATTTTGTATAGATTCTCCTTGAGGATTAAGATGTCCATTGGTTCCTGCGGCTCCTTCGCAATCTCCAGGTCACCAATGTGTTACAATGAGTGAGAGTTAAGGCTCTCTGGCAAATCATTTAAAAAGCAGCGAACGGTGGTAAGTAAGGAGTGGGACCCTGAAGCACACTACTCACTTTCGGGAAGCAACACGTTAATGAGAGACCTACTCCTACTGACTTCAGCTTAGTTTCAAGGCAACCCATGGAAAGATAAGATACTTACCGCACGCCCCCGCATGCTGAAGTTTTTAGCACAGCATGTCATGTTCAAACCCACCAATAGCCATGGAATAGTCAAGTAACCCAACACTGGCGAGGTTTTACCGCCCAAAAGACAGAGTTCATGGATTCCGTGCCACCAACAATTTTGTGTTATATAACCTTCTGGATGAAAACTGGCCTTACTAGCTACTTAGTACCAAGTCCCCAGGCAAACAGTCACGAAACATTTCAGTTACTGCCTCCTCCATGACCTTTGCAAGTGAACAGGCCAGGAAATAGGTCAACAATTGGGGGGAAATAGTTTACTTCCACCTTCATATGCCGAGACGGCAGTCACTCGTTTCCAACCAGAAAGCAATCTACTTCTTAGAAAAGAACATGTGAAGAGGCTCGACAGCGGGACTGCTAAAACACTGGAATCCTTTAAATGAAATATATTTGTGAAATCCCAGTCAGGCAAAAAAACTAGTCTCTGATGTTCCGTGACGTGGAAATCGCCTCCTCACAGAATGAAACCTGTACAAGCTATCGATTGTTTAAATAGTGAGTGGTGACGAATCAGATCACACTGTCTATATATGACAATAATATGAACATAAATGTCAGTGTGACGTTGGTCAGGAAACATTCAAACTTGTATTTTTTGGTAAGTTCTCCGAGAAAGGCAAGTTTGAATGCTTCCTGACCAACATCACATTGACATTTACGTTCACGTTATTATCATGTATAGACAGTGTGGTCTGATTCGTCACCACTCACTATTTAAACAATCGATAACTTGTACAGGTTTCACTCTGTGAGGAGGCGACTTCCACGAAGTCGCAGAACATCAGAAATTAATTTTCCTACCTGACCGAGATTTCACGAATATGTTTCACTTAATCCATTTACCCAATGCTCGACTGATCCACCCCTATCTGATCAAATTTCGATCCTGAAGTTTACAAAACCATTGGTGCACTGTTTGAGTGCTCAAGGTGAGTACCATCAATCACAGAAAATTTATCGAGATGCAAGATCCTAAAGATTTCCGGACGTCCAAATTCTACGTAACTCTACCAGTCTGTATCTAAGGTGTTCACCTAGTGTATGGTTGTCCATTCCACCTGAGAAAAATTATTTTGGAATTCAGGAGGTATCAAGTTTCCTATATCAGATTAAGCGTGGTGAACCAGCGAAGTGCTAGGGTTCTTTAAATTAGCCAAGACCTTGCTATTCTTTTCATCGGTGAGTACAGTGCTCAGTGATTTTTCTCCGGCGTCCGGCATAGAAATGTCCGGTGGTTTTCTCTGTCCCTTCTAATTCGTGCGGTGCATCTGTTAGTCACGTCTTAGTAATTTTTCCAGACGTTCGTGCCGTCAAAAGAGAAGTTAAGATCTAGTGGGGTTCACATCAATCATTTTTGAGTGCTCAGCTATTCAAAAGTTTGCACCTGGTATCCAGACCAAATGGGTCGTCCAAATTTGATCAGGCGAATCCTGGACCCTGCCCGATCACTTCATAGACAGTTTTCTCAGAAATCCTGACCAGCGGTTTATCAAGCGCAGATCACCTGGGTGCAGAAGTGTTCAAAGAGCAAAGGTCATAGCCGCTCTGTTCAGGGGGGGATTGGATATTTGCCCTGCATATACCAGTGGACCAAGTGGTAAGAACGTAATCTGTTTGAGATGTCCCACCATCAGATCCTCACGCTCAGTCAAGCAGTTTTCCGGCAATAATCTCCGGGCTTCTCTTACGAGAACATATGGATTAGTATTGAGCAAAAAATCACCCTTAATGTGGGCCAGAAAACAGTTCAAACTTTAAGCTCCTCAAGTGGACTACGTCATTTTCTCACCAAAGTTCACCGAGGTTCTTGAGTGGCAGTATTAAACTCCGCCCGGTAGGCAAGTTGTAACACACTGTTCAACAAACAACAGATAATGACAGCAATGCCGTCCCCTTAACCAGGGACTCCATATCGGGAATCTCGGAGTGCAAGCCACACGCCCTGCTACGTATACAGAAAGCGAGAGAATCAGGGTTCAAAGTCACAGCATTAGGTTGAGTCAATCGAGTTGTATAACTATGCCTTGGACGACCAGCTCAATCAAGTTTTTATCGATCAGGCAGTAGAGATAAGGGCGTTCATGTCCTCGGGCTTGCTTATCCGAGGGGACTCCTGACGCTGGGACGCGACGGAGAGAGACTGAATGACCTTCCAGATAATCAACCGTCAGCCATGGGTTGTTCCTTGAATACTTCTTCAGTTTGCCCCTGCCGCCAGAATCGAAACTCACCCATCTTGATGTTCCTGGGGAATGTGCCCGATTTATTATACCATTACCGTAGAGTTGTTTTGAACTTGTCGGGATGGTCAAGTGTTACTTTAAGCAGTCTGAGAGTGCAGATGGTAGAGAAGTGGGCTCAGCTTACATCACCTCAGTTTATAGCAACCCTCCCACCTCCAATTTATCTGTCTAATACCTTCGCTGATTTTTGTCCTATATAAGTTCAGCATTCTCAGCCTTCATACATTTAGGAATTCCATGTGTAACGACTGAACTGCTGACGTCTATATGGCGAATTTTCCCGTTACTTTGTAGTAGTCCCCAAGCAGAATGGAGTATATCAGTCCTAACGCAGATGCCTGGCAGTTTTCAATTGGCCCCTGATGACCTTTCAAAAGGAATTTTTAGACTCATATGACTTATCCAGAGAGATCTCCAAAGGTGGTGTAGATCTTTCGGGGAGATAGTTTGCAGGGGGCTAAGCATCTCGGGGATGGACTTCTGTCTGAGGTTCCTAGAGGCTTTCATAATCCACTGACCATGGTCATTTTCTTCATGGCCAGCCAATAAGGGAAAGTCAATTTCCTTAACCTTAAAAGGCATTGGTGATCTGTTATGAGGATTATAGTCTTTTCTGATGTGATGGGCCTGCTGGTTAAAATCTGACTCTGTTCAGCTTTCTGAAGGTGACTCACAAGATCTGTGCTACCAACTTTATGAGTCAATTTCGGAGGTAACTGCAGCCGGTAATGTAATGTAGAAGAGGACTGTATGAATACTCTTGAGTCAGTGATATTAAGATCCCCATTCCCCTTCTGAGTGGTAAGCGCATAGGTTATTCAAGGAGTTGGCGTCACGTTGGGCTGAACAGAAGACGCACTTACTCTACCAATGACCTTACTCTTTCCTGCCGTGGTGTTAATAATTGCTTTAACTTGCTTGCATTTATCAATAACAGTAATGGTTTTTATTGTAAATACGGGTGTACACCGGTCCACTTACACGATTGTGTACTTGTGTGGTTCGACGATTTTGTCTGGTGCAGATTCATCCCTCATAGATAATCAGCGGGTGTACATAGAACATAGAACATCGTACATAGAACTACAGTGGAAATAGGCAATGGTCGTCCAGAGTTTCTATACACGACAATTTTTCACGAGGATGATTTCATTTGTATCCTCCAAAGGAGAGCAAAACAAGATAAATTTTAAACGCGTATGTGAAAACAGTTCAACAACACAAAAAGAAGTAATAACACCCATGTCATGTAGTTAATCAACACCGAACCTCGTCTGATCAATTGCGTATTATAAGACTAGGGCAGCAGAATCTCCTTATCGCGATAGAGACTTGCTTAAACTTCACAGTAAGTAGAAATTACAATTATGGGACAACAATCAAATATGAGTACGAAATGTGAAGTAGCAACAGGGAGTTTAGCGCGGAAAATCTATACCCGCGTCACGGAGTAATAATTGGTTGCAAGGTACACTAAAGGGCAATGTGAGTTTGAAGACAACACAACTTTTGGCTTTTGGAATAAAGAGCCCACCAGTGGCATAACACTGACAGATTTTTACATAGAAAGCCCGCCACTTGTTTAATCACTGGTAGGCATCTAATTATGGCGTAAGATATTAGTTTTACAGCATGTAGTTTAATATTTAGACTAAAATAGTAAGTCCGATGATATTCAAGAATGAAATACAGGTTCTTTACTTGTTGGTATGATACTAAACCTGCGGAAAATGCGGTTTTGCTGCAGTAATTCAAGTGGGTGGGTAATCATCCTCACGGCGTCTTATTCCAGACCGACACCTGCAGAAGAGACGAAAAACAGCATAGGGACATGTCAGAAGGTGGCCTGTCTAGGCTCAAGGCTACCAAATACAACGCAAGGGACATGCTAACCCAGTCGTAGTATAAGGGAGCCCTGAATGTGGGGCAGAAGATTTCTTCCTGAGCAAGCTGACCCTCTGAACAGATAACTGGCGATATCTAGCCGTACGAGACTTCAACGCACCACCAGATGACTGATATGAACCGATAACAAAAGCATCAGACATCTCGTTTGATCATCGATTTCCATGGTCTTCATGCAGCACACTACAGCAGCTACTAGATAGGATCATCAACATGCTCCATCAGTTCTAGGCCTTGTATCCTTGAACATGAGTGACGTTAGCCTCATTCAACACCTTGCACTTTATGACAAAAGGGACCATGCTGTGATCACCTTCAGATTTACTGTAGTCTTCTTGTTCTAGGCCGATACTCCAGGTAGACCAAACATATGGAAAGTAAAAGTGTTTGTTATTGAGGCCGAAAGTTTTGCTCCGAATTTATCTCATCAAATTCTTTTCTTTCAGCTTGCTTTGATAGTTTAAATATGTCTTCTAAACGCGTCAATAACTCTCGCGCACCGTTAAAGAGGTTTCAAACCGGCGTTTTTCAAGGTAGCAGCAAGACAAAGAACAGCAGTAGGCCGGTAAGAGACGGGCTTATAAATGCAAAGAAATACAGTGTTTAACTATTCCTCGAATAACTTTGTGCAATTGCAGATGCTGGTACCAGCTGAAAAGCTGCCACCAGAACTGCACTCCATATTCTATTCATTCAGGAGCCTAAAACAGAAGCCAATATAATGCTGTGTGTCTTTTTCACTTTGATCTTTTATTACTGCTATTATCAACACCATTCAAATGCAATGGTTATTTCGCCCAAAGTTATTGTAGAGGGAATGAATTTGTCGACCTATCATATTCCAAAAGTTTTATACTGTACACACAAGTCTTGTTTGGCATAAACCTGTTATGATTATTATGACTAGTCATCCTATCTAAGGTGGGTGAGGAGTTCGATGAGTATTTTCTATTCTTTTTCTCAGTTGCGATGCCAAATATTCTCTGAAGATTGCTAGTTTTTCTTATTCAGATGAAGAATTGGCAGGCAACAGAAAGCCATTTTATGGTCACCTTTAGAGAATTCTCCGCTGATTTTTGTGGTGACAGTGGTGATGTCACGACGAAGGACTTTGTCCAGCATAATGTTTCGTTGAATAGACGTTTCGGTTCGACTCATAGTTGTCTGTGGCACCAAGTATTTCGTTAAAGCCTTGTGGGCTACAACCGGCCCCGCAGTGGACCTCAGGAAAGTCAGTCTCCTACAATGAGTTTATAGCCCGCTGCGATGGGTCAGGCATGGGTAAATGATATAGCGATTGACGCATCGTCTTCCCCTTGGGAACATGGCGCTTTATACACACAAACTTTCGAGATCCTGTGGTTGATACTGCCTACAGTAACCCAAGGTGAATCCCGCAGATCACTAAAAATATCATCTTCACTCCTGTTTAGGGTGATGATGGCTATATACATTGGTCAAGCAACCTACCCGATGATTACGACCAAGATTGGCCCGATAAATGGGATGATCATCTAGCCACAAGTCTATGTATAGGATTGAGGTGGGCCACGGTGAGTCAGTAACTAAAAACACTGTGGGTTTGGCCAGCAAAGCTGTTGTTCTTGAATCAGACACTTTTCAAGCAACGAACACACATTAATGAGCAGAAATATGAAAAGGTTCCCATGGCTTATGAAGTGATCTACTATATCTTTTAAGTCCAGTCCGATAAAATGATTTCCTGTATCTAATTCACTACACGAAGTACCACGAAATTTTGTCGCCCAGGGATCAATGAGTACCTGTATAGGTAAGTTTCAGCGCAATGATTGAACCTGACTCGGAGTCCAACTTCTTTCAGGACATCCGTACTAACTATGGCCTGGATGTTTATAATATGACTACCTGTTTTGTGGAAGCACTTATATGTCGTTGACGTTCAAGCTCTTTTCACTGGTGGCGCAAAGTATGGTTTATGACCGCTATATGATGAGGAGTATATTTCCAATGTTACCGTGGAATCGATTGAACTTAAGCACCATGGGTCGTTCATACTGCTTACGATCCCAAATATTTTGATGAGGTTCACAAGTAGGGAGGCTTTTAGCAGAAGACGTACGTCTGTTTACTAAGTGATCACCAGGACTATTGTGATATAAATGTGAGTAAAGGTTCGGCGTCGGTGATGTGCACGATATTTAGGTGTTTTTGTTACCTCATGGAATATCATATTATGGCCCGTGTAATTAAAGAAATGCGGCTCGAGGAAGTGTCTCGTGGAAAAGAGCTTCGAGCTGCTAAGATATCTATCTCTAAGGAATGGGGTTCCGTGGAAAACGTGCCCCATGATTTATGTATTGCAGGCACCCCAGCTACGAAATATTCTTTTTTATCATAAAACAAGATGCGCCTAAAAGTATCTTTCTCCGCGAACTTGTTGGCTTTATTTGGCAAGGTTTCACCCGTGATCTAAAAGGTTTCTGTCCAGAGTCACTTTAAGGCAGCCAGTACCAATGGTTATAATTTCGCCTTCAACTGGAGCATCAAACCCACTTGCTTCTGAGTCCACATAGAATTACTGCACCGAAGAAGAGTTACACAAAGTAGGATAACTAGTCATATCGACACTATTCGATGGTTCGTTCATGCCCAGAAATCCCCTAAATCTACAGGTAAAGAAGTGATCATACCACCTCTTCTCTGTTTCCAGCCTTGACATGAGAGTTCTTCTTCCGCAACTGTTATGTTTTGTGGTTTTTAACCAAGCCTTTCATGGCTAGAAGGTAGACAGATCTCTTGACATAAAATGAGGTAGTGAAAGTAAAAATAATAGAGAAACTAGGCGCACATTGCTACCGTGACGCATGGGTCTGGTGCCTTTTTCTCAGAAATACCATAGGGTAGGGCATGCGTTATGTTGTTGACTATGGTCTGTTGAGACGATATTTATGCCCTCAATCTACGCACCACCAGGTGGTCTATTCTATTTTCTGCTTTTTCCACGTTGTTTGCAACTAAGTTGCTGTGTTCCTCTAGAAGATATGCTAGTGGGTGGAAACTGTCAACTCTTCTCCGAATTTTTCCATCACTGATGTAATATTGTATATTTGTTTTCTCTCATCTTTGGTATTGTTATTCACGACCGAAATAGTGTCTTCAGCTTTGATGAAAAGTATGGGGTACACTAGTTCATCAGGAATTTATATCAGGGTATTAAAGAATTTCTCATGAAATGGAGTGACGTTTAAGCAACAGTGTTGGAAAATGAGGGTCACAAAATTTGGAGAAATATGGCGAGATCCCATTTATACCTACACTACCGAAAATGCTAAGTGTTCCAACTGCTTGGCTGGCACTGCCGCGAGGGAAGTAGGTTATTCGGATTGGTTATAATGTGCAAAACGAAGGCATTTCAATTTTGTAAACTTGAATTTTATATCCAGAGGAGTTCGTTGGCTGCTGAATAAGTGGGTTATCGTGACTTGATAATGGCTTGCAAAATACTGAACAATCCAAGTAACTTGAACAGAGGATTACTACGGAGTGGCCATTATGGTGATCCTGGCGGAAACCCTAAGAGTACTCCCCACCAAAGGCCAAAACTCATGTGCGTTCACACTCCTTCTCCCCTAGAGTCTGACGGCACTGGAATGCATTGCCAGCTGTAATCTCCTCCCTATCAGTTGGAAGCTTCAATTAAGGGCTAGATAGTCACGCAGAGACCCACGGTCTACCCAGATTTAGCTGGAATACGAACTTAGCAGAAGAAATCAACTGCTGTTACGCCATTCCAACTGTCACCTCCACACCAGTTTTCTTTCTACCGTAATCATTTAACCCCTTTTCATCCCTTCCGTTTGCCATGAACTAGCCCACCTAACTATGTTCTTCATATCTTTTCACCCCTCCTCGCCTTATCTGGATGTAAGTGGGTTGCTCCACTAGTTCTTGTCTCTTTGCCTTTTACTCACACAAATTTGCCTTTATAGGTTTTCTATTCACTATCCCTAACTCACTCTAATGACCAGCCCGAGCAAGTGTCTGGTGACTCAAAATCCGAAGAGGCCATCTGCACCAAAGTCCAAGGCGAACTAACCAACACTTAACCCCCTGTTCTGTATACCAGAGCTAAAGCAGACGAGTGGTTGGATCTACTGCATCGGAACCCACCAAAGACCTGAAAACCATTCCGCAAGACCAAGAAAAGAGCAAGAAGAAATCAAATGAATAACACGAACCCGTTGAAAAGGTATTGGACACTAGAAAACCTGGCTTTCAGTGCGAAACAAATACTGATAGCCTCTAGGGTAGAAGTCATCTGGGGTGTTTAAAAAAACATTAGGACGGATTTACTGTCAATGAACACTGTTAGTTACAGCAAATGTTGCCTCTATGTGCGAGTGACTATGTATATCTACCAACTGATACCTTCTGTATCAGCGCATATGGAGCTTCCAGAAATGCTACCGCTGGCCAGGTGTTGTATTTTCGCGGCCAAATTAAGTCTGCTCAAGGTCATGATCTCGAGGCCTATCCATGCTGTCAGTTAAGAAGTGTTTATTTTGGATTTTCAAGGTTCTGAAATTTCGAATTGTCCCTTATTCTATTCTAGAGGTCTAAAAAATCTATTGTTGAGCAGTTGGAGGATATTGATGATGTAATTATTGTAAACATCAAGTGATAAATACTTGTAGGAAATTTTGGAGTTGGAAAGTGATCGGTCCAATAGTATGGACTCGGAAAAGCAATTCGTTTTCCGACTGCTGTTTTACTCTTTCATAATTTTTGGTCTGAGTTTCATAATTGTGTACTACTACTATTGGCCAAGAACAGTAACTGGCAAGGTGGTGGTATGGATAGTATTCGCGATATATCCACTTTGGTAGGATCGTTTAAAATAATCTCACTCCTTAGTATATACTTCTTGAAGTATATTTTTCGGATGGTGTTTGTAAGGCGTGTAAATAAGACAAGTTGGTGGACTATTCTAATGTAACCCACTTTTAGATGAAAAGCTGAAAAAGTTACGTGCTTTCAAACAGAAATTGGTGCGTTTTAACAGATGTACTTATTTTTAATGCAAGTTAGAGGAGGTGATGGAAAAAGAGACGTATAATAAAGCGCAACAGATACTTAAACGCTTCGATCCATTAGCATTTGCATCTATTTCCGTTGAGGTAATTTAACTTCATATTGTTAGTCCTTTGAGTAGGAAAGGAAACCTAATAAGTCTGTCTTCGGTTCCATGATCAATCTGAGTACTAATTCCGAGGTGCGCCGTAGAAATACTTATGATACGGCTTCAGGTGATAAACTTTCAACTCCTGGAATATCAAGTGAGAACATTTTTGATTTTCAAACTTATATCATTTCTGGATTAAGCAATGAGATGTGTGATATTCTTTATTGTTTGACAACTTCATCATGTACACTGTTTCCTATTATAGCATCAATCGTTTAGTTACTTGACTGCACACCATTCGTACTGAGTTTTTAACTATTTTGCCTATGTCAGTGAATTCGTGTTATTAGCGCATTTTAGTCGTGTCTGTGGTATTATATGGAGGTAACTCATCCGTTTATGCGGTACCTTGGTTATTCCTGTAAACACACTAGATACTTGTCTGTGTTCCTCAACTGGACTCCTAGAGTTGCAGCCGATTTCGGTGTCATTTCGCACAACATCAATTCCCATCTTAAAGTTCAGACGAAAGTAGAAAAGTTTTAAGCTACCGCGTTCAAGGAGAACTGGTAAAATTACTCGCTTTAACTCTAGTAATGTGCTTCTTTGTTGATGAATAGCACCAGGAAGCATACAACTCATAGTCTTTGATGCTGAATTTAAAGAATAAACTTTCAGTTAGAATTTTTTGCGTAAGTAGTCACGTGCTTGGTACCAATATCATTCCTATTGTATCCTCGCCTTGCATCAAATCTGTACACCAGATGCCTCATTCAAGCGAGCAGGTGTGTGTAAATCCATTTTAGTTGGTGTCGATGAGTGTATTTAACGCAAACAATTAAAATACCAATTGATGAGTAGCGAAAGCGTTTCTGAACTTTACTATATAGACAGCTCAGAACTAGATTGTCATTAGTAATACCATTGTCTAGAAGTTGGATTTAAAAGCATACCCATTAAAGTATTGAAATGGAAAGGAGTTCAATTATTTTTCAGCCACATTCCAGCAGTCTGACACCCAACCCTAACCTGCGACTGCATATGCTGCGCAGGTATAAGTGTAGTTTATGAAGTCGTGGGAAAACTCTAGGCGACAGTTTTTCAAATACTGGTGGATAACCTCCGCATTCCCCCCCCCTTAGAACGCTTGTCTGTGTATTGGTATTACTTCTCGAAAACTCGGCAGAAGCCGTCTCGGATAGTAGCTCACTTTTTATGTTTGGAGCCAAATGTATACAATTTGTCTGTTCTGTTGTCACTCAAATTGCGTTACTGAGCCTTTCTATGTAGTCACTGTCAACGCAGAACCTCACATACAACCCCATCAGTTCATTGCCACACTTAGTAGTGTACAAAGAATAGGTAGGAAAAGGCTGATATCAAAGTGGAGAAAATTGTGAGAGACTAAACAATCTGAAGATAAAGGATAGTGCCGATATTCAAGCTTTGGAAAAAAACCAAGGAATGAATAACTCTGCGCCACTATGACCGATTTTCAGCCATCTCACCGAGAGTTTTCGACCATTGGTCCCTCTCGTTTTAGGGATCCCAGCCAGGTACCAGGTGGTTTACGTCTACCCACATGGGTCAGACCAGCAACCAGGGACTTCATACACTGGTGCCACTTCTTGGTCCGGCTACCCTGAGTCCTCTTCCAACGTGATCCAACTTAGGGAGTGACTCGGCGTTCACAGTACAGGTCCAAACCTTCTCAGTCGACTAACGTTAACCACTTCAACAGCAAGTACTGATTTTGATGGGAGTTCTTGAAACGACATCCACACCGAGGCCATCAAAGTACGTGTAACAGAACGACTTCGTATGCTGAATACTGGTTTTTACCTATTTTAAATATGCACTTTTTGAACAGTATTAATTGCTTTGTGTTGTGTTTAAGAGCTGAAAACAAGGAAGTTGGTGGTAGCGATGAAACAGAGAGCTAGCAAACATCCCCATATCGGTGCAGTCATGATTGTCAACTGTGCTTCAGTTGTTTAAGCTGGGGTTATGTGCACCTAGTCCATTCTAGTCAAACTGACTTCTTGTTGCCGTAACTGACTAATCCGTGCAGGATACTCCAGTTTACACTACGTAGTCCAAAATCTCAAGCTATACCTGAAGCTACGTGGGACTGTCACTCATTGGTCTAGGAGCCTGACTTTTAACCACTGGGTGACAGCTCTAAATACCACTGTAGTAATAGAGGTTGGGGTGACGAGTTAGTATTATCAGCCGTCATGCAATACTTGTGGCTTACTGAAAATCTATCGTGCGCTTCTCGATGATACTCTCACTGATCTTCATTTTTTCTGTCAGTCATTTTAATAGGCCTAAATAACTGCCGAGTATTACCTAGTGCCAACTCCATCTACCGCTATTGCCGTCCATCACTGCTTGAAGTCCTAATCGAAGCTCTAAGTCAGTTAACCTTTGAACTAATTTTAAAGATGATAGTCAATCAGCACTTTTTCTCATATGTATTAGTTCTCTTGAGGCTGTACAGATGCGCTAACATTTACCAGTCTTTAGTTGTTAGCATTCAACTTTATCGCCTTTTTTGATGATATACAGAATAGCTGCAGAATCAGTCGTATTCAGATAAGCATATTCATCTAGTTGTATGTCTCTTATTTGCCTATGCATTTGAGTTTCAACCGACAAATCCTGGCTTCAAAACTACCACAACCTACTTTGATCTCGGCGACTAGTTAATATGATAAGCCGTCATGCATCACTATGGCCCATGGTGCACCACATAAACACGTATACGGGATTGATTTACATGAAATAAAATAAACCATTTCCAAATGATTTACAGGGTTTCGCTTGTAAGCCACCTAGTCAGGATCTAAAAGTATGATCTCCGAAACAAAATTCACGAATTATCGGAATATATTACTGAACAACATGAGTAGTTAAAAACCATTCACTTTGATCTGTAGATTTCAGTGGGTCTGAACAATTCAGCTGTATAGACTGGGTGTTTCGGGCACACCGCTAATGAGCCCATCCAAGAGCGAGCGAAACAGCCGTCCGGTGTTTAGATCACTGGTCTGATTAGTGAAACTACAGGTGATTTTGTAACTACTGAGGTTGTTGAGTAGTATATTTTGAGTTGCATCAACATTTTATGTAAATTTTAGTTACCTCCTTTGATGCAGACTCAGTGTTAGCATCGTCCTAGGTTCAACTCCTGCATTATGCAGTTCGAACTGCACAAAGTTACCTGGGTTTGTAGACTTAGCTGCTCCTAACCTCTTTTTTCGTATTATGTAGTGATAGAATCTATAGTTTTAAAGAAATATATCAGGCTAATTCTCCTTAGCATGATATAAGAAGACAGAGGTTATCTGAGAAATGTACGATATATCCGTGCAATACATTTTGAACAGTCTGATCACACTTTTACTTATCAAGGCATTTTATATGAGGAATAAAAATAGGGTGAGATAAGATAAATAAGTTAGGTTAATACAATATTTGGAAAATATAAGGATAAAATGGAAGGATAGTACATTTTTATACCTCTCTTGGAATAAGTAACGCGATAAGGATTACCAAGAAAGATTTAAGTTAAGAACCAATTGTTTCTGAATACACAAACGGGGTTTGAACTTCCGTATGGCTGAGACTTTAATGAACCCAACCATACATTCTCAACGGCTCCTATATAATAGTCTAAAGGCTGTTTCAGAGTCAATCCTGTGACCTGTTTCTATAATGTTATTACCTATTGAGGATGACGTCTGTCTGCCCCCCCCTGTATTTATCGGATTATTTGAATGTAATTGTTTTTCTAACCATTTAGGGATATCCTCCACCACCCTCGACTTCATACTTCGATTACTCCTCCCAATATGTGTGTCACCGTACACTCATGTACTGATGAGGTTTATTTTAAAGAAGCACAGGTTTTGTCTTCGCTATAATACTCAGTTTTGCTGCATAGTATGTCTTTTTAATAACTGATTTGAACCTTCACTTTAGGATCATGCTATTTGATTCCCCTTTATTTGGTGGTGTGATGTAAACATCCTTCAGGACAGAATACTGATGTAAACTCTTTATTCACGGATGTATCTTTAACCAAAACTGTTCATATTCTCTGCGATTATGTATCCTTAAATACTGCTTTATTCTCTATCCGTTCGGAAATATTTGAAAGAGTTATAACTGGTATATACCGACAAGGTTCACTTCACTTTACTTTGGAAGGTGAACATTTTCGACACGATGGCGTTGCCATGGATCTTTGGTCCTGTTTGGTGAAGATGCTGACAAGATGCAAAGTCTTCTGAACACAGTAGCAATTTGAGAATGTTCGGGATGCGGTTCTCACCACTCAAATGCAAATTGTTGCTCCAGGATTGGTCTTCAACGGTCCCACTTACCTGGGAAGTAGGATCAGCACTGATGCATTGATCAGTGGCCGATGAAATCTCGGCCAAGTTACAATAGGCTCGACTGGCTGGCTTTCGCCAACTTACTCCATCTGTGGCATCGCCGTGATATCCGATTGTCTATTAAGGGTCGCGTATACTGCACAGTAGTCCTGTCTGTTCTACTGTATGGCTGTCAAACATGGCCATTGAAAGTGGAAGACATGAGAAGGTTGGCTTCAGGTGTTTAACCACCGTTGCCTTCACAGTATAGGCCGTATTCCATGGTGTCACCACGTGAGTAATGCAGAAGTCAGGTAGAGAGTTTTAGGGAGTTGAGGTAAATCAGTTGGTGAGGTTGTGAACCTTCATCGACTGAGATAGTTGGGACACGTACTACGTATGCCTAGTCACCGATTGCCTCATCACACAATGTTAAATGAAGTAGGTCCAGGCTAGAAAAAGGTCCGAGGTGGCCAGACTAAAATATGGCACCAATGTATGAAGTCTCTGACTGTTGGTTTAAGCCATGTGGGGCGATGCAGACTAGGTGGTTGGGGTCGGCGGGACAAGAAGAACCAGTGGTTGGAGACTCTATGTGATATGGCTCAGAACCGATGTCAGTGGCCTAGATGCATACATACATTATCCTGATCTTAACGACGCTGTACCGATTCTCATTACTTTCTCATCCTTCGTTTCTCTCCTTTCGTACTTTATATTTTTCGTGACTGAATTTTCTTATTTTCGTCTTTCACCTCACTACCTTTCTACTTGATGTACTGATATGAGGTGCGGTAACTCTGACCGTTCTGCCGATTGCACTTGTTGTCCCCTATTAGTAGTGCATTGAGCTATCTTTCTTTATAATCTCTTCAGTCACCGATTTTTCACCCGTTTCTCCTATCAATCTGTATAAATTTCTTTAGTTGTACACCGGCGTCACCCCCATCTCTTTAGTCTTCATTGTCGTTGTGTAGACGTCTTGTCAGTTCTCAATTAGCCCATTTTCGTTCATTGTGCTGGAAAACCTGCAGAAATGCGTTTGCGTATATTCATTAGTTCAGTTGCAACTGTTGAGATCCACTGACTCTTTCTTATCTTTTTTCGCTAATCGGCTACCACTTTAGTGTCTTTGTACACCAGATGACATCAGAAGTCTTAGAGATGGATAACATTGTCATGAAAGCACCTTTCAACGTGATTTGGAAATATTCTTTCCGTAATAGTTTTCCATTTAGGAGCACATGTACGTGCGATCACTGTTCAATGATCTGCTGAAGAAAAAGCATATTTCTTAAACCAACTCTCTCCAGCAATAACTGAAGGGTATGTAACTTATTTGTACTCACCGTCGAGTTGAGATCGACGTTCGCTGTGTTAAACAGTTTGTTTTTATTTCTGAATTTCGGGGTGGAAGTTATTGGTTGTCTGAACGCGTAGCGGGCGATCACCATTATGTTTATGAGACTGACGACACTCCGAAAATGCTATCTAAATATATTTATTCCTATATTAGGCTTCTTGATTGTGCTTCAACCAGATTTTCATCCGTTAACAGTTTTTGCAGCATAAAAATAATGACCAGTGCCTGGCACCCTCCTTTATTTTTTGACATAAAGGTTGCATTCTATTCTATCGGCGAAGTGATATGGCAGTGTCAGACTGTAAAGTGAGTACTGAACATGTGTGTAGTGCAAATCAGAGCTCTGCACTCGAATTTACAAAACCCTGTAAGGGCTTATGGAAGGCTGCTATTCGAAGTAATAACCATTAATGTCCACTAAGGAGGTTCACTATCAGCACTCCTGTCTAACTTTCTTATATGTACGTTAATTGATATAGCCCTTCATCCTTCCGTCCTATCTGGGATTGATCGACTACCAGGAAGGCATCTGGTCCTGGTCCTGTTAAGCGGAGGTGATGACGAAATGCAGAGCCTTCTAGAAACCCTGAACAAAAGGTTGAGAGTGCCTGGCGTTTGTTTCACACCTGTCAAACTCAAGGTTATTTCAGGGTTGATGTACACCCACTTCCTGTTTCCTGCTGCCGCTTGCCTCGACATGCCATACTAGGGGAAGTTGGATTAGGTTGGAAGAGAATCCAGGGTGGCCTGACCAGGGCCGGACACTAGTTTATGAGGTCTCTTTCTGTTGTCCCGAACCGTGTTAGGAGATTTAGACCACCTGGCTGGGGTCCCCGAGACGGTCGAAATCAATGGTTGAGAACTGTTGGTGACATGTCTGAAAATCGGTCACAATAGCACAGATGTATTCACTCCTTAGCAAATTCTAAAGCCTGAATATCCGGACTAGTCTTTATCTTCAGCTTGTTTATTCTTTCACAGTACTTTATCTACTTCGATGTCACTCTTTTTTTACCCGCATGTTCTTTGTGTAATACTGTGAAGTGTGGCACCTGAAGCCGATGCACTTGTATGACAGATTGCTCGTTGATTTTGTCAGTCAGTCAGTCAGTCAGTTACTCCTTGTTTAAGTATGTGGAGTGAAGTGGCGGAAGGGGTCGCATTAGCCTGTATAGGTTAGCTTCTGACGAAATCTGGACTCGTTAGTGAAAAACGTGTTTGGAATTAGTCAACTTGCATCACTTTTGGGGTCAACGAGAAATCCAACTGCTTATGAAAGGATGACTATACTATTCAGCAGTCCACTCTATATCATACTGTATAACTGTGAAGCCTGGTTGTTGAAAGTAGAAGACACGAGTATCTTTGAGGTTTATTGATGATCGGTGTCTTTGTAGCATTTATCCACGTGTGGTGAAATCACCATATGAGAAGTGTCAGGACAGATTGACCAGAACTCGGTATCAAACTAGTCCATGAAGTCTCTGACTGCTAGTTTGAAGTGTGTGAGAAGGTGTAGGTTGCCTGACTGCATTCAGTGGTTGGAAACTGAGTGATACGGTTTAAAATTGATCGCAGTGGGGCAACTGTATTCATTGTTTGTCATCTGTGAAGTTTCAAGCCCTGTAATTAGCTCACATTAATTTATTATCTTCATTCATACGCTTTTATCCACTGTTTCTACCCACTTGTTGTTTGCATGCTTTTGTGAAGTGTGTCAACTTGGGCATCGATGCACTTCTGTATAAGATTCTACGTTGTTCTACGTCTGTTTGTTCCTCAAGGTCATCACTTACGATGACCGTATTTGAACGTCTGACTTTTAATAGGAAGCTAGACGGTTTTCAGTGAAACTCATCTGGCTGATACTATCAGTTAGTATCCAGTTAGAAAAAGAGCTTGTTAACTTACTAGCTAGTGCTATTACTTATTTATTTATTAAAACACAAAGGTGGTACAGCAATTGAATCAAGAAATTCACTACATAAAGTAATATAACAATACTATGAAGATACAAAGGGAAGGGAAGTAGGTAAAAGTATAACACAGAATATCATGATACGAAGGGGAGTCCAGTTAGATATATTCATTACTTTTCAGCAGCAGAATATAGAAGGAATCTACAGCATAGCTGCTACTGGTTTCGATTCTGAGCCATACCTGATAACGTCTCAAGCCACTGAGTTGCATGATTTCTCGGACGGGGGCAACTGTTTAGTGACTCAAAACGATACAAATAGACCAGAAATCCAAGCAATGGAGAGCAGCTGAGCGAAGTGAAGATGAAGACAAAAGCGAAAACTGTAATAATAGAAAAATACAGTCCATGTGTAAAAACAATATAATAGCAATAAATTGAGTAATAGGTTAAAAAGTTGGCAGTGCGGAGAACTTCACTATTCGCAGAAAGTTTAATTATTAGCTCCAAAATCTTTTTATATTGTAAGTTCATAGTTCATTTCTTATGTGAGGGCTGGGAAACTGCTTGGGCGGCCAGACTGAAACAGGTGGGACCACTCCCGAAGCCTTTGACTTAAAGTTTAGTCCACAAGGCAGTGGAGCAACATCAAGAGCTGCAATCCAATAGGTACTGGTAACCGAAAAGGTTAATACGCCATTCGTTTCATCTGTAACACATGAGCACCGCTGGTTTATAATCAGGGTTTTCCAATCCCCCTAGATAGACTCTTATTATTCACGAAACCGGTTATAAGTGCCTCACATTCACTTGTGCCCTTTCACGTCTGTGAAAATACCCTACCGTGTGAAGGCAGTGAATAGGATTTCTCTGATGGAGGCTGTGAATGCGTACCAGAGCATTTGGCTTGTGCTATGCCTGTACCTGAAAAGCCGCGAAGACTTACCTAGGAATCTTTTGGTACTTCAAGGGTAGATTTCGCAGGCTTACTACGCTAGTCAGATGCAGTCAAGTAAATGACTTAATTTTGGTCCTTTGTGCAGGTCTCACTAACACATCATAATTCCATTGCATCAGGTGTTAAGCAAGGCTTTTTGTTTGATTTGAAGAAGAACGTAGACATTGGAAGCTTTTAATTGTGATTCATAGTTCTGTTTTAGGAGACTATTGGTCCTATTTCCAGAGTCTGAGTCGTTATCATGATCTATAAAGCTAGATGAAGTTGAAAATGATGTAAAATTATTAACAGGAATGCAAAACCTATTCAGAGAAAGATGAATTAGAAGGTTGGCGGTGTGTAAAAACAAAGTGAGTATTGATAAGTGCGAGAATGTGATTACACTTCCGCTACCCACACTTTGAAAGCTACTTCTTGAAGCATGTGCAGAAGAAAGTAGATTAGTGAGGCTAGTCCTACCAATGTGAATCTGGGATCGCAAAACTTAAGGGATATCGGTTTGAGGCCGTCACAAACAGATTTTTAATGCGAAGTTTATTGTTTCACATCTGTACTGAAAAATAAGTTCTTATTGTTTCCAATGGAAGTCCATAGGACAAGGAAGAAGTATGCGGCTGGAAAAAGGCTCGAGGCGGCCAGACTAAAACATAGCACCAATGTTATGAAGTCTTTCGCTGTTAATTTGAGCCATGTGGGGCGATGCAGACTAAGTGGTTGGGGTCGGCGGGACAAGAGGAACCAGTGGCTGGAGACTATGTGATGTGGCTCAGAACCGAAGTCAGTGGCGCATATGTATACACACATTATCTTCATCTTAACTACCCTATACCGAATCTCACCATTTTCGCACTCTTCCTCTCTTTCTTTTCGTACTTTATGTTTTTCTTGACTGAATTTTCTTATCTTCGTCTTTCACCGCACTACCTTTCTACTTGATGTACTGATATGAGATGTGGCAACTCGGACCGTTAAGAAGTAATGCCTGGTCCTATTTTGATTTGGATGGATGGAGGGAGTAAGCCTCCTTAAAAGTTAACTTTTTCTACCCTCTCCTTCCAGAAAAGAGGAGACGTCGTCAAGTTTGAATATGGATTATCTTATAGAAACAGGCTACTGCTGTAACACTGTATTGGAAGCGTTACGAATGCTCCATCTGACCTCCTACCTTGGTGTAGTTTACTGACATCATGGTTTTAAATGATTTTAGCCTCACCACTTTCCAACTGTTCAGCAATGCTCTTCAGGTCATTGTGATACACGGATCCGACCTTTAGGTGAAGGTAACCACTGTCAGTCAGGAAGATAATGTAACCATCTACATCACATCAGCAGGTGACTTCTCTGTTGCTATGTCATCATAATCCACCGGACCTACCTATTCGAGCAAGGTGTTTGCATTCTGTTGGTCGGAACACCATCTCTCTGACGAGCGTCTACCGTACCGGTAAGGTTATTTGAATAGCAGTTATGTTAGAAGCATCTGATTTCAACTCTCGGAATATTAAGTCATGTTCTTGGTCGTGATCACTACCTTCTATTGGTGTTTTCAATCGAAACCGACGTGCAGATGTTCGGCAGATTGGTTTATTGGTGTCAAAAAAAGTTGAAATGCACTCAGCAACCTTGTACACATTCGCCCAGTAAGCAATAGGCCACACATATTGTGTGAGGGCTGATGATGCTACCTGACTGTCGAAACCTCGATAGGCAAAGCGGTGTTGGAATACGTGATGCACCGGTTGAAAGTCAGTTCCCTAAACCAATGAGTCACAACTCCACAGTGACTTACGAAACTGAATCCCTCTTCAACTAGAATTGTCTGGCTAATTACTTCTATCAGCCATGTATTATTATTATCTGTCCTTTGAGTTCTTAGTTGAACGTACGGCTTCAGTAGCCGTTTGCCACTTAACCCTCTTCTCTGCAGTCTTTTCAACCTGGCTCCACGACTTCCTGTAACCTCTCATTTCTTCCTCACACGGTCTCCTCCATGTCACCCTCGGCTCGGACACCTAACTCGTCGTTTCCCATTTCGGTTCCACTCGAGGACCTTGCCTGGTCTGGCCAGGTGCGTGATTTCCCCAAACCATCTTCTCAGTGTATGTCTAATTCATCTCCACTTTCTTCTGCATACACGTTGGGCAATAGCTTCGTGGTTGGTTCGTTGACAGCCACAGTGAGTTCCTTGTTGGTTATTCTTATTATTCTGGCCATCTGTTCTCCATCTTCAGTATCGAGTGTACGTAGGCGGCAGCTGTTGATGATGAATGTATTTTGTTGGAAATGCTTTTGGTAATGTGCCTCCAAGTCTCTCAACCATCACATAGAAGCACTGACTGACTTGATTGACATTAGTGTTGAAAATCCAGATATTGTTCATGCTATATGTTGAGTGGAGTGGAGTAGAGTGGATTGCAGTAGATCTTCATATTGATTTCAGATTGATGAAGGAAGGCCTGTTTTCCTGTCTTTCCGATCCTGGCTTTGACGTCCTCATCTATGCCTGTGCTGGCTGTAGTTAAGAGGATGCTGCTTAGGTAGAGAGGTAGGTAGGTGAAAGGGACTACTTCGTTTAGATTTCCCTCTTCCGTTAATGGTGATTGGTGCCTGTTGTTGTCTGGGTATCTTCATCACCTCTGTCTTCTCTACATTCACTTGAAGTCCGTCTTCGCTTCCTCTTCTGTCAACTTGTTAGTTTTCGCCTGTAGATCTTGGAGTGTGTGCAACATCAAACCTCACCTAGTTTACTAGTACACTAGTTACTAGCCGGTCCTAAGCCCGGGTAAAGGGGGAAGGTGGGGCATACGGCTAGCAACCCTACCCCGGAAAACCAATCCAATCGCTAAAGAAATTTCAAAGCACAAAAAAAAGCTTATTCCTCGCTGGAATCGGAGGGACGAAATGACGCCAGTTGGTGAAAGCCTTTCGGGGAGCTAATTGGCCGATGTGTGTTCTCCTCTCACGATGCAAGCAAAAGTAAATATGGGGAGACGTGGAATTTTCTCACAATATTTGAAGCTGGCAAGGCTGCCTAGATCAGTCATGTATAATACCTTTTTATATTTATAATTTATTCTTTTTAGAGCAAAATACAATTGAACAAACAATTACACCTATGCATGGATATGTTCAGACATCAGTTACCAGTAAACCACGACTATTAAGACCACTTTTGCCTAAAGAGCGTTCAATCATTGATCGATTACTGGATGCATTGGTTGGTGATGGTCCAGAGAAACGATATGCATTAATTTGTGGTGAATGTTCATCACACAATGGAATGGCCTTACAAGAAGAATTTGAATATTTAGGTGAGATTCACTTTAGAGTATATATAAACTATTTTATCATATTGATTTTAAGTTCTAAGCTAAATATAAACTTATTTTAGTCATATGTTTGGTATTTAATGTTTGAAGGTAATCCATGATGAAAGCTTTAATCCAAAGTTTCAAGCTTCTTTGCATTCATGAATAAGGTTTACCTGGAAATTAGTTATAATCGTCTGCATTTATCCTGAGTCGAGTTAATTGAACCTTGACTTTCAGGTAGGTACTAATTAAAACAAAACTATGTATGGCTATGATTCACAAAATGCAAAGTATTTGTAGCTCAGAAGGATAATTCTAATGATGTTGTGTTCTTTGAACTGGATGATTCAATCATGAAGTTTTCGTCGTTGTCTAGTTTGTCAAGGGAAGCTTCGCGAGCAAAAATAATCCAACTCATAGAAAACAATATCAAAACCATCCTTTTCATCTGCAAATACTCAATATCGTCTCGAAATCCTATGAGCAAGCGTTAGACACTTACAATTGTTCGGAAATGGAAGAATTTCGTCATTTAACAGATCTCTACAAGAGAACAACTACGAGTGTTTATGTCAACATATCCTACCAAGTAGTATCAGTTACTGACCGCTTATCGACTGGCAGATATATATAATACAATTGGTGATAACTGATGCTCATTATCAGATTTAGAAATATTAACAGACTACAAACAACCAAAAGAGAAAACTTCAGGGAATACTCACAGCAGGACACTTTGTAATGTTGGCAACTGCAATGGCGAAATCAAGCAGATGATACAAAGAACAGACAAGAAACATCCTCCGAGAGAAGCTTGCTAAAACATCGAAACTATGAGCATCTGAAGTACAAGAAGTAAATGACTGTGTAGTCAACTTGTGACCGAATTCGAGGGAATTCTGCTTCAGAAAGAACTAAGTTACAATACGGGAGAAGCTTCAAGACCAGAATTCCTCGTTTACCTGAAGTTATCACTGAGGACTATAGGACTAAAAAAACTGAGACTCAACAAGAAATATGACAAATAATTGTAACTCTGACCAGGAGGAAGCAAACCTGCACTTAACTAACTAGTAAAGGACAGAGAGCTCTTGAAAAACTAAAGCATAGAAAGAACATGGTAATAGTTCCAGGTGACAAAAGACGTACCACAGTAGTCATGGATAAAGACGATTACATCAAAAAGGTAGAAGACTTACTCATAGACTGATATGTCTTGATTGTATTGTGTTCTCTGAGCTGGGTTGTTTAATCGTGAAGCTTTCTTCGTTTTCCTAGACAACATCATCAGCACTAACTTCAGTATGAAGTGAACTGTCAATATCTCTCCGTGAATGATTTAGTGGTTTGCTCTGACGATGTGGTCTGTGATTGGTTGTTTCCCTTGATTGTTGTGTCATTGACTGACTGCATAGATTTTCCTATTCGCTGTTCCTCTGTTTGACATCTGACCTTTCTGTCGTTTATCATTTTTCTTATTGGTTGATAGATCGGGTCTATGCCTATACATCTATTGACTACTGACTGGGTGACTTGAATGCCAAGCCTCTAGGAATTCTTTGACATTCTTTGTGTTTCCTCTGTCCAAGATCACTTTCTACATTGTCGAAATTGAATTCATATCCATAGGTATCCACATGCATTGAAATGAGGAAGGAAACGTCATGGCGTTTAATAGCCAATCAGTGCTCATGTAGACGAAGGCGAAGAGGGTGACCACTTTGTCCAGTATAGTGTTGACTACAGTTATTGCAGTTGATTTTGTAAATGATATTCGGTTTGTCTTTGGTCTTTGGTTGTTGCATCCTTTGGTCTGCATAATAGTGTTTGTAGGGAGTTTGTTGGTTTATGAGTGGCCACACTAATTCCATATGGTCTCAGCAATCTTGTTGTGATTTCTGATATATTCTTTATGTATGTTAGGATGATGCGTTCATTGATTTCTATCGATGACTTTGTAGTTGATGATGTACGGGATAGGCATCTTCTGAAAAAGTTTCGTGGGTAGCCGTTCTTCTTGAGGGTGTGGATATCGAGTAATTTTCTTCGTTTCTCCATAAAGTTGTTGTGCTGCAGTGTGTTCTTGGTCTTTTGAATAGAGTTTGCACGCAACTGATTTTGTGTGTTGTTGGGTTGTTGCTATTGTAGTTGAGGATTTGGTCAGTGTGTGTTGGCTTCCTGTACACTTGGGTTTCCAGCTTCCGGCATTTGTCCTACTGACTAAAACATCCAGGAATGGTAGTTGGTTGTTTGACTCCTTCACCATTGTGAATTTTATGTCATTGAAAACGTTGTTGATCGAGTTGTGGGTGCTTCCTATATCATCCTTTTTAAGGACGACAAAAATGTCGCCTACATAACGAATCCAAATTTTTGGTTTGATCACAGGTAGAATGATGGCTTCCAGTCTCTGCATCACTGCTTCTGCTATTAATCCGGATATCGGTGATCCCATTGGAGTTTCTTTCATCTGTTTGTATATCTTGTCGTTGAATTGGAAGTATGTTGTCAGATAGAGGTCGATGAGTTCCATCAGACCTGAACATTTGAGTTTTGTGCGTTCTGAAAGGTTTGTGTCTTCATTGAGTAGAAGGGACATTGTTTCCTTTGCCAATTGAGGTTTGATGGATGTGTATAGTGCCGTGACATCGAAGGATACCGTTAATTCGTCGTTTTCTATGTGAATGTTCTTGATCTTTTTTTGGAATTCTGTTGGTGATTTGATGGAGTCTGCGTGATTGAACGAAGTGTTTCAGTTTTCTCGAAAGTTCTGTTGACATGTATGTTGGAGTACCCGGAGTTGAGACTGTTGTTGGTAGAGGGTTGTTTGGTTTGTGTAGTTTTGGTCTGCCGTAGAACCGAGGAAGGACAGGTCCATTCAGTTTCATTCGCCATTTATCTTGCTGGAAGCTTGGTATTCATGTCAGTCAGGAATCAACAGATGTATAGGCATAGACCCGATCTATCAACCAATAAGAAAAATGATAAACGACAGAAAGGTCAGATGTCAAGCAGAGGAACAGCAAACTGGAAAATCTATGCAGTCAGTCAATGACACAACAATCAAGGGAAACAACCAATCACAGACCACATCGTCAGAGCAAACCACTAAATCATTCACGGAGAGATATTGACAGTTCACTTCATACTGAAGTTAGTGCTGATGATGTTGTCTAGGAAAACGAAGAAAGCTTCACGATTAAACAACCCAGCTCAGAGAACACAATACAACCAAGGTCATCCACGTAGGCTACAAATATTCTTCGCTATTTCAAGACCAAAGTGTATATCAAATATCAAATATGTGACTCTCACGTCACCAAAACCTTAAACTCATCAAAGCGGAAAAATCGCGAAGCAAGGATACTTTCGAATGGAATCAAATGAACCTATTCTTTTACACCCAAAATACTCGGAAGAACTCTTCAGAAAACAAAAACATCAACTCTTCAACACAGTTTTTAGAGAAGATCAAGCATATTCATATTGAAAACGACGTTGCAACTCTATACACTTCAGTTAAGCCGAAACTTACTCGGAACACGCACACACACAACTGAACTGTTCAAGTTACATAGAATTAATTGATTTATGCCTTACTACAACATATTTCCAATTCAACGGCAAACTCTACAAACAGACAAAGGGGACACCAATGGGATCGCCTATATCAGGACTAATTGCGGAGGCAGTAATGCAAAGATTGGGAACTGTGGTATTGTCGTTGAATAAACGGAAACTCTAGATTTGATATGTTGATGACATGTTTGTCATCATTCAAAGAAACGAGTTAAATAGTGCTTACGAATTAGTGAACAACATTTTCGACGAGGTGAAGTTCACCATTGAAGAGGAATCAAACAATAAACTTGCATTTTCGATGTTCTTATCACTAGAAGCGATTTGGCAGGATTGTAAACTGAAGTATAGAGAAAACCAACTCATATGGATTAAATGTTCAACTACAATAGCAACAACCTAACAGTACACAAAATCAGTTGTATAAGAACATTGTTGAAATGGGTGAAAACACACTGCGGAGAAAAAAAAGCCAACTTTTTGACTGTTTTCCAGAAGAATGATTATTCACGTAACCTCATCAAAAAGGTTTTTATATAGTTCGTTACCAACCAAGAAGTTAACCTTGAAAACTAACAAACGGATTGTCGTACCCTACATAAAGAACGACGGGGATACAGCTCAGTGGTAGAGCTGTCAGCTGCAGGCCGAAAGGCCTGGGATCAAAACCCGGGTGCCCCGTCACTTCGCCACTCACACAAACACCCACGACCAACTAACACACGAGGATCGGAAAAGCAAGACAGACTTTCATTAATCTGAAATCACTGTGGAGATCTACTGCACTCAGCATAAAGGGTGAACAACATACGAATTTTCAACACCAACGTCAAGTTAAGTCAAGGCAGTGCTCCTATGTGATGGTTGGGAGAGTTGGCGCGTTACGAAAAGCATTCCCAACAAACTTAAAACATTCACCAACAACTGCCTACGCTCGTTACTAAAGCTCGGATGACCAGAAAGAATAGGCAACAAGTAACTCTGGCTGGTGAGGAACCAACCAAGAACCTATGGCTTAACAAACATGCAGAACTGGAAGGTGGAGATGGATTGGGGATACACTGAGAAGGCCGAATGGGGACATCACGCACCAGGCGAGGTGCTCGAGTGGAATCCAAAAGAGGGTGACATGGAGATTGTGTGAAGAAGAAATGAACGCTTGTTGGGAGTCGTGGCGCGTGGTTCAAAAGACTGTTGAGAACATATTGCAATAGAGGCGTGCTACTGAAGCCTTATGTCTCACTAGGAACCGAAGGGAAAATAATATTATAATAATGCATAAAGAACGTCTTCAAGGTCACGACCACATTATCCAAGCATTTTGGAATTACTGTATCTCACAAACCCATAAAATCTCTTCACTCTCTGTTATGCGGGCCAAAACAAGCAATAACAAAGGGAGACGAGCCAAACATTATCTACAAAATGAAATACAGAAGCTACGAAAAATACTACATAGGCCAGAGTTATCGCCTTCACATCTGTCTACATGAACATCAAGTAGCAATGAAGCTTCTTGACACATGCTTCACTCATATCATTGCATACGGACAACTGGGGAAATGTGGAGATTTTGGATAGAAGAAATACAGATAATTTTTAGAAGCTTGGTATTTAGTTCAGTTGGCAATCAACAGACATATTGACATTGACCCAATCTATTAACCAATAGGAAACGAGAAGAAAGTCAAATTTCAGGTCATCAGGACAACGAATCAAAATAAAAATGGAGACGACGACAAGACCTTAGCAGAAACGACCAATCACTCACAAGGTCATTAGGGTAAGCTACTAAACCACTTGTAGAGAAAAATCCTATAGCTCACTTCTTTCTAAAGTTTGTGCTGGTGATGTTGTCTAGGCTGATAATGAATACTTCACGATTAAACCATTGGAATCAGAGAACATGACATCAAATTTTTCTCTGTACGCTAGTCCAAGTGTACTGATTACAGAATATATATTCAAAACATAAATATTCTAAATGTGCCATCTTTTGTCTTGTATTCCTGAGTACTCTTGTTGTTAAAAGCGATACTGTCTATTGTTTCACTAAACAGATAATTTGAAGTCAGTTCATACTAACTACTTATTGAACCATTTACCTTATTCCATTATATCAAAGAAACTTTCTCTTTTCCAGAATGTTCGAAAATCTGAACTTTTCCCCAGAGAATCCTAACTTACTACTTGCTTACTACATCTAACTAAGCGGTTCATTTCAATTGATATGATAGACAGACAAACAGGCAGACTAAATCAACGTAGAATCTCACACTCAAGCACTTCACCTCAAGTTGCTGGACTCCACAATAGTATACAAAGAAAATGAGTGATATTCAAATATTCAATCTTCAGAAGACACTGGAGAGCGTATATATCTGTAGCATTGTCACTTGATTCTTACAGTCTCGAGGACCCCAGGTTGGTGCCACATAGTCTATATTTCTCCCACACAGTTCAGACTAACAATCAGGTACTTTATGAACTGGTATCATGTCTTGGTCTGGCCACCCTGAAACCTCTCCCAACCTAATCCAACTTCCTCTAGCATGACACGTCGAGATAGGTTGTGGATTAGCATGCGCAGTACATATCCAAGCCATCTCAGCCGATGAAAGTTCACTATTTCATCAACCAACTTACCTGTACCATTGACGTTGCCTTAACACTGCTCACATAGTGATTAAACGAATCGCTGGCAATTCTACAAAGGTATCTATGATCAACTTGTGACCGTTTTATATCTTTTACTTTCAGCGACCATGTCTCTTAGCTGTATATCAGAACAAAATGAACTACAGCGCAATATAGTCATGCTTTAATAGACAATCGGATATCTCACCAGTCGGTACCAGATATCATGCTAGTTGACAAATGCCAAACGAGCCTCTTTTATCCGAGGTGAGATTTTGTCTGTAATCACTCAACATTCATACGATAAACCTTCAACTACACAGGTTGGCCAGTAGTGTGTATCAATATGCTGAGATTCCAACTTTGCTTATTATCAAGGTGTTGTAAGGGAACAGTTTCATCAAATAAGTTACATAGGTGAATATTATTTCAAATTTCAGTACTAATAATTTCACTACTATTCCCCCTTTTTTCTCTTCAATTTCTGCATTTCTTTTAGCATTTCGATGTTGCTATTGTAATCACTTCAACCCAGCTCATCGTACTCGTTTAAAATCGCCTTTATCATTAAGAAATATTGGCAAATTCGATCCAACGAGTTCACAGTCTACACCTTGTCTGTCAGTGAAATCAACTACTGGATTGTTGGAAACAATGACAGAGGAGATGAGAACATCAACAGACAGCTTGAATAATATGAATGATGATGATGTTGTTGAGAATGCTGTCGTCGTTGGTACACTTGACAAAGAAGATGTTCACACAACTGTAATTCATGATTCTTATAATAGTCATACTAATGGATTCAACGTAAGCATGAAAGGGGATAAACATGATGATAGTAATGACGCAAAGAATAATAACACCAACAGTCCTATCAGTTCAAAACATTCACCTCTCAATAGAGAATAGTACTCAGAGAGGATGTTAAAATGCCCCTACATCATTATACATCTGTGCAGAGGGTCATTGTAGAATTATTATTATTATTTTTCTTCAGAATGTATTTACATTTATTTT
Source organism: Heterobilharzia americana (assembly GCA_944470555.2). Classification (NCBI taxonomy): domain Eukaryota; kingdom Metazoa; phylum Platyhelminthes; class Trematoda; order Strigeidida; family Schistosomatidae; genus Heterobilharzia; species Heterobilharzia americana. Next base: position 61,794,550 of record OX104129.1, on the reverse strand, counting down.
ACTGCAATATGATAGACTATAGTTTGTTCAATGGATTACTCTCTTCTTTTCCCTGTCTCTTCTCTGTGTATGTGTAAATGTGTGGTCCTGTCCGGTCTGTGTTTCTTCTTTGTACTCAATATTTTTTGTTTTGTTTTTTCGTTAGATTTCAATCGTCCATACTTCGAAAATGTGTATTTCTTTTTTTGTTTGCCACCTGTTCAACGTGGCTATGCTGTATGTCTTACTTTCTATGCATATTTTAAAAGTTTGCTGTCAATCACAGTTGATCTTCCTTTGTTACTTTTCGCCTATATTGCATAAATGATGTCAACTTAGTGTTCGTATGTCGGGTTGAAGAGAGCATCATTTGTATGTGTCTGAGTATCAATATGCTTGTGTGTATGTTTACCTACTGTCCTGTCTATCGCAACCCGTTTCTTCCCTTCAGTCTTGTTGATATGAAAGAGATGCTTTCAAGTATGCAGTTAACATTCATTTTGTGATATTGCTATGGTGCTGGAAATGATCCAGTACTGTTTCGGTCGGGATTCAGGGAAGAAATTACAATGTCGCTGATATTCTTGAGATGCATATGTTTTTTTTGTCCAGGAGGTAAGTCACTATGTTGTCATTCTTGACAGAGCCTAATTCTAGCAACGTACACATCATTCCGGTTTCTCTATGCATATGGTAAGAGGCTCTGAAGTACAGAGAAGTCGGAAACGCACCATTTTAGAGAAAAAATCTGACTTAAAACGCTGAATCAGTTGTGACAGTGTGTTTAATGATTGCACTTCTGATGGATTTACTCACACTCCTTTTCAGTCAACCGGGATAATGTTCTCTAACCTGTTAGGAAAGAATGCTCATCGACCGATATACATACGTATTAGGTGAATTGATAAACACTTGGAAATGGTCAGATGTCGAAGTTTATTTTTCGGGTTATCAGGATACGGACGACTGGAGAATATATTCCTCGAGATTGATATTACCAGCGAAATCACTCTTCAAGTCAGGATTTTTGTACAACACTGTAATGGGTAGCTTTCTTTGTGGTCTAGGTCCTATACTGTTGTCCTCAAATCGTGTTGGATATCTATTTTCAGGCAGAACATTTTTGAGAAACATGAGCTCGTCTTCTAAGCTATCAGCACTGCAGATTCTTTGACTTATACGTACTCAAATGTAGGAATTCACCAACTAACCATTCTATACAGGTTTTGTGTAGATAGACCTCTTTAATGTCCTATCATCTCGTCTGGTGACGATAAGTGGTGATAAAGTATTACTTACTGGATGATGACGTTTCGAGCAATACCTATCATTGTTCACAATCATATCAATGTAATCACACAACACTTCACAACTGATTTCTATAGTCCTATCACCTGATATCCTTTGCTTCTATTAGTAGGGAAATTTTCCATATCTGTAGTATAGGTGTTGCGTTATTCCTATTACGTGTGCTGGGTGGGTGTTGATTCGACGAACAAAGACTCAGTAATCAATCTCTCCTTCTCTCCACCCAATTATATTGGACTTAAATACGGTGGTTTTATGCCACCCATTCTATTGTGTGTTAATCCATGCACAGCAATAGCCGAGTGTTTTTCTAGATTATTTATCCTATTGGGGTGTGACATTCTACATGTAGCCAAATTCCTATTTCCCACTATTCTAACTGATCCCGACTGACTGGTTTGACAAATCTACTTGACCTCAAAGTCATTCCAAGAAACCGACACATTCTAACAGGTATCTAGACTTCAGGTCATCTCATCCAATGACAGTTATGGCGGGTTAGGTCAAATATTTAAATGACTAGGCTAGAAAACTCAAGTCATTGTAAGGACGTAAACAAGGAATTGAAACGCAAGAGAATCGTTAATAATTATCCCTCACAGTTTATTAAGAGATTCATAGGAGAATGTAAGCAATAAAGTGGTACCAGTAACACGAGTATGAATAATTACGACAACATGAATCGAAATAAGTTCAGAGTCTCTTTTGGGTTATCTTATCAGAAATTTTACGTGGAATTCTCAAAAAAGCTGGAAATAAGGTGGCATTTAAATCCACAAACTCACTCAGAGATAAGCTTTGTCGGCTGGTTTAAGGATCCGATAGAACCAATTCAGTAAGATAATCTAATCAGTTACATTCTATTTGATGACAGTGAGGTCAAGTACATAGGTCAAACTAGGCAGTCAGATTAGCGAAACATAGAAATTCAGCTAAATATAGAATGAAGGATAAGATGAATAGTCTAGAAAAACACTAGGCTATTACGATGGATACATTACCACACAATAGGGTGGGATGGAACCATTGTACCTAGGTACAATTTCATTAGACGGAGAGAGAAATTGATCCTACAATCTTAAAAACTACATTTAAAAAAATCTTATTCCTTCAGGATTATAGGACTTACTTCGATTGTAGCTAGGAGCGTTTGAAACATATCAGAGTTAGATTATCACTTTATCCGAATATATTGATAACTCATATATCTTGTCAATATTTCACAGCTATCAGTTATTACCTATTGTCTTTACCTTCTCCATTCATCTTGCTTTGATTACTAAACATTGCTCAAACTCTTTATTAGCCTACACCTGAAGTTCGTTACACGCTGCAGTGAATGGAATGAATTCTTATGCATCGACTAGTTATAAAGAAGCTTGCCAAATTCTTACATACAATCTAAGAATGGTCTGCAATTACTCACAGGAAGTAAATTGGTGGAATATGTCAAACACTTCACTTACGTGGGGAATTGTATCACCCAGACTGGTTAGTGATGAATCCTAAGCTCGGATACAGAAGGCTCATTTGGCACTCGCCGACTTACGTTATTTCTGGAGCCGACTATATTGCGCTGCAGTCCGTTTTGTCCTGCTATACAGCTGTGATATGGTCGTTAAAAGTAGGAGACATAAAGCGACTACCGGATTTCGATCGCAGATGTCTTCGTAGCAGTGCTGGCGTATAGTCGATTGATGAGGTAGTGAAACTTCATAGGCTGAGGTGGCTTGGACACGTTCTGCGCACGCCAATCCACAAACTAACTTGACGTTCCATGCTAAGGGAAGTTGGATAATATTGGAATCGGATTCAGGCTGGCCAGACCAAGATGTGTCATCAGTGCATGAAGTCGGATTCTTGGTCTGTGCTATGGGGTCACCTAGGTGATAGAAATCAGTGGTTGAGCACCCCGTCATTATGGCGCAGATGTACTCACTCATTGACGTCTTTAGCTTGAATATTTGGCCTAATCCTTGCCTTCAAACTCCCTATTCTCTCATTCACCTTCATCTATCTTGATATCATTCTTTTTCATTCTCATCATCATCAACATAGGACCAGGCATTACTGCGTAACGGTCCGAGTTGCCACATCTCATATCAGTACATCAAGTGGAAAGGTAGTGAGGTGAAAGATGAAGATAAGTAAGTTCAGTCAAAAGAAATATAAAGTACAAGAAGAAAGAAAGGGAGAATGAGAAAATGGTGAGATTCGGTATACTGTTAAGATGACGATAATGTGTGTGGGGATACATCTGCGCCACTGACTTCGGTTCTGAGCCATATCCCCTAGAGTCTCCAGCCACTGGTTTCTCTTATCCCACCGACCCCAACCACTTAGTCTGCATCGCTCCACATGACTCAAACAAACAGTGAAAGACTTCATAACATTGACGCTACGTTTTAGTCTGGCCACCTTGAGTCTTTTTCCAGCCTGGGCCTACTTCGGCCAGCATTGTGTGATAATCTAACTCTTACTGTTCCTGCTCTAGAAACTAGAGATCTGTTTATCTTGTTTACTCGATTACAGCACTTCTCAGTGAATCAAGTCACGTTGAGGAATGCTAAGTGTGTCTACTAAACCACCCCTTGTCAGATGATATTGTATAGCTAGTGAGAGATTTCGAAGGACTATTGAGTGGCGAAAAGCAGGCAGATTTAAAAAGCACTTCTGTGTGACCATCTTCCCACTGACTTTCAGTCAGGTGACAGAACGTTGTGTCAGTTGAAATGCCACATGCGGTTACCTCAAAACAAACTATATTTATATATATTTCAAGTCAGTATTCACCATGGACTGACATAAGTTGGAGGAACGTTGGTAACCTGGGAGCAGTGGGCAGCGGTTTCGTCCTAGTATGAGAGTCCTCAGCAGTGCGCACCAATGACCTTAACTCTCCGGGAATGGAACCCGCGACCTTCGGGTTCTATGGTCAGCTTGTTACCATCGGGCCACTGGGTCGAAATCTATGATGAATACCAACTTGAAAAATCACTAAATCCCCACAAACTTCGAAATTCAATTAATCTAGCGCTTATTGATGACTAGCTTCGAAGGGTGATTCCTGAAGTTCCAATAAGAAGTCATGACCAGTGGGGCAAACTTGGTTGTTGTGAGGACAAATTTTCAACGACGACATTGGGTGATGGTCTGGGTATGCTGTGAACTGACAAAACTTGGAAATATGGACCATTGGATCTCCTACCTAGCGACTCAACGGTGACGTACTGGCCACGGAACCTGAAGGTCCTGGGTCCGATTCCTGACTGGGCGGGGTCGTAGGTGCGCACTGCTGAGGAGTCCCACACTAGTGGGATGAAACGTCTGTCCAGGACTTCCAGGCTTCCGAAGTTTCTCCAACAAACGTCAGTCCATATTTTGTCTCAAAACTTGAAGACTGGAGAGATCAAACGTAAATAAACCCCTAGCATAATTTCTTCAGCCGGTACTTCGCTTCTGTTAATAAATTTGAAACCGATGCTAAGCTCATTACCAACAGTTTTTCATGGTGATATTGCTAGGAATGGTGTTAGTTGGATGGAGCAATCGGTAGGTTGTCCTACCCCACCTATGTTTTGTACTTTTTGGTACTTGTCAGCAAGGCGTATCTAGAAACTCGGTGGAACTGGTATTCAAACCCGTGCTACCCAATGATGAAGTTGGAGACGTTACTATTGAGCTACTTAGGCTGCGTCTAATCTCCTGTAGGACGGGATTAGACACATTGGTTGGTTACTGGGTGGCAACTAATCGCGTACTGTCTAGTCCCGAGCGCCGGACTAATTCTGCAATGTGGCCACCAAGCTAAAAGGTTCATAATCGCAATGCACTCGAACAGATGTTCGTTGGTTGTTGGCAATCTGAGGGAAGTGCTTTGCGACGTAGTTTTTGGACTTATTGGCGATCAATAACAAGGCATATCTGATAGGTATGTTGGTTGAATCATCACATCAAAACTGACCAATTCTCTATCCTTTTTCAATAAACAGATTATCAAGCTGTAGTTTTTATTCATAAAAATTATTTAGTTTAGAGTCTGAACGCTGTCTACGTATTTAGACATTTCTTAAGTGGGAGTATTTCTGAAGTCGACCATTGGTCTAGTGCAATAACCTCCCTTGTGAACCTTACTCGTACCATACATTCTACCGGGATTGGTATTTTAGGGCATTAAACTAAACCATTCCTGTAAATAATACTGTTTCACCGTGTGTGTGTGTTGCATTGAATATGGAGGCATTTAGGAACCAAAAGTACTAAGTGAAATATTTGTCAACAACTCACTGATACATCTGGACGACAAAAGATGCAAAATAATCGATGATTCTGTGGGAAAGCTGCACAGAAATTCTGTGAAATAACATTATGTTCTTCAAAAGCCTCTTCTTTATGATAGAATGTTGCTCCATATTAAATTTATAAACGTCCAGACTGCAGATATTACGAATGTCGTCGAAGAAGCTGAACGCCAAGTCTGACTATGGGCGTATATTAAAATTGTTTATTTGATATAATTAACTATAGGATGACATTTCGAGCACAAGTAGCACCTCACAATCATATCACTGTAACCGAACAACTTTTAACGTCTGAGTTTCTTAATCCTATCAATTTTTATATGGTTTAATATGCTTATGAGCAATAGCTTATCCTCAAGTCGTCATGCATGAATTCATCAGCTGAAATCACTACTCAAAAGTTAATGACACTTTTAGATGAGCCATTTTAAAGACCACACTAGAAACTGCCGTGAAAACCAATCACATTTCTCCATTATTTTATGAAAGATCACTGAAGCCTGATTGGTTAGTTGAGTAGTTGCTACGGTGGCCTTGAAAATCTTTCTGTGGGTGAACAGTTTAACTTCATCTCCTCTCTTAATAAATCAATTTTAAAGTCTATTCTAACAACAACTGAAATAACCAATTAGACTTCTGCATTTTATGGAAATCTGCATCTCCAGGTGGAATGGAGAAACCTAACTGACTATTTCCATCGTTGCTAGGGTGACCTTTAAAATCGCCTCTCCTAAACAGCTAGTGTGACGTTAATTGCGGTAGGTTCAACTTGACAGTAGAAACTTGGAGAAGAGTAATTGTCGGGATCAGCGTTGAACAGTTCCCTCAGTCCGTTAATCATGAGTGGAAATAGCTGGGTTAACCAATTAGGTTCCTTTACTTCTGCAACACTGGTGGTTACTTCATTGTATCGATAAGCCTGATTGGCCATTTCAGCAGTTTTTAGGGTGGCCTTTAAATTCACTCATTAACCATTGGATCCAGTATCAAACTTATATCGAGGTTAAGACTAAACAATCGGTCAGACTGTCAACTCAGAGATATAACACCTTTAAATTCACTTCATTTTGACTATTTTAAGATGATGATATTTCGACTTCTGTATTGATTTTCTTTTTACCATGTCCGGAAGACTGTTTTCACACACTAAACAAATTGTAGATTCTCATCATAAATATTGTACATATATGCGATTGTAAAGGTGTGACTGAATGGAATCGCTGAAGAGAGTCTCTTTGGTGAACCACTTGTTTTCATTTTCTCAAAATATATCCAACCATCTGAGTCCGCCATCTTTTCTACTCTAACCTAATTCATAAAAAGAACCAGGAAAATCACTGCGCTTGTAGTGTCACTATATATTGTGAATACAAGTAAACACACTGAGAATACCTATAGACTTGATTCGGGTTAGTCAGAAATCAATAGGTGTACAGACACACCTGATCTATCAACCAATAAGTGATAGACAGTTTCAAGGTCAGGGGTTAGGCAGGGAAGCGGCCAATAGAAAAATCCATGTGACCAGTCACATGGTTTAAAGAAGTTTTCGAAACTAATTCTTACCCCTGAAGTGTAATGTTCTTGTACCTTTAAGAAGTGTATGCTTTTGTAAAATATGCGGGAATTTGGTGGGAAGTTTTTGGAAAAGCGTATTTCAGTCGTTATGAACACAACAGAAATATATGTCAGTGAATATTGAATACATTTCACCTAATAAGGTCATTAAATATCGATCAACAATTGGCACAAGATGGGTTGGATGAAACAAAGTTTACTATGAATTACTACATATTATGCTGTACAGCTGCAGCCTATTGGTCTAAACACTTGACTTTAAACCGATGAGTTGGAACCTAGCTCCCCTTGCAAAGGTTTGGTCTGCCATGGAATGTCATTGACTCACTCCTTACTGCTTAAATGTACACAAGGTTGCTGATGGGAAGCTGCCTAAATGAAAATCAACATTTACTTCATCAACCAGTAAGGTGAAAGTTTTCCATTTCAACTTCTGTTTCATGTTACTGAGTAGTTAGGAAGCAACTTATTGGACAATTTTGCTCTACAGTTGGCCAATCAGAGTAAGCCATCCAACTTTTGACCTTGTAGTTTTATATGTTCATGAGAGGTGTATATAAATGATGTATTTTTGTCGAATAGTGTTTTTCCTACAGTCAAAGATCGGTCTTTGTCTTCTGATTTTTGCTGATCTTAGGGAGAATAGCCTCTATTCGTATCCAGTCCATGTGTTGCATCGCCTTAACATGATTTGCGGTCACTATAGTTGTCGAGTGGACTTTGACCTTTGTACCCACACGTTGTATTCATCGTTCATCTTCTCAGAGCAACAATAAAGTTTTAAACAAGATTATCAAGATACTAGTAATATATAATCTACGACTCTATTCTTTTTCAAAAGGTTGATGTTACATACACTGTCAACAAAGTTTTCGCTCCCCTAGAAGTAGTAGGAGTCATGTACTAATGAAATATACAGCTGAACAAATTGAGCAGTTAGAAACAACGCAGGCTGAACTTATCTTGTCTAGATCCTGTCGACGCCACAGTTAGGCTGTCGAAAATCTACTCATCTATGAGACATGTCAACATGGAGTACGCAATTTGTGAATCATTCGCAAACTGATTGTTCTGTGTAACGTATGCCTTTTCCACACAAGTCACCTAGTCGGGTTCAAGTGTTGGGAACTAATTCGGCTGTATCAGGTGAATTTGTTCGGGTACACGGCTGATGAGCTCGAAGCGAAAAGAGTGAAACAGCCATCCAGTGTTTAGTGCACTCCTAATCTGGGTGGTGTAATCTAAACATCAGTTAGTGGTTTCCAGCTACTCAGCTTGTTCAGTGATATATTCAGTAATTAGACTCACTCAGCTGGTGAATGATAAGCGTTGAATTAGCACTGGCTAGAGTTGATATGTTCAGATAGTGAACCACACCAGAAGTCATAATCATGTGACATTGGTAGTGTTAAATATTATGCAGTAATCAGTATCAGTCAATTGACCCAGTTATAGAATCTTGTATCGATGTCAATGTGATAAGAACACATGCAAATGGAGACTTTCTGTTCGATTGCTTATCGATTACAAAATTGATATGATCAAAAACATCATTGGCTTACTTGAAAATATCTTGGAAATTCGTTTCTTGCAAACAAATGTATCATCTGCATATGAGAGACTCAGAGTTTTGATTTAATCAGTCACTAGATGATAACTTCTATCATTACATCAATAATTCTGCAATTATTTCATATATTGGTGATCCTGATCACGTTCATGTTCATTGTCTGTTCGAAGTTGATTGGAAGATATAGTGTAGTCAGCAACTGAGAAGATAAGGAAAATATTCTATAACTAACTATAAGATAAATGACGTTTAACAATGGGTCCATCTTTTTCAGCGATATCATTTTCAAGCTGAACAATGATCTAAGAATATTCTGTTCATATGGTAACATAAAAGGAATATCTCATAGAGAACATTTTTGAATGAAATTCGGTTCTGATGATGAATCAAGAGAGAAAATGAGAACAGTATTACATAAGTTTAAAATAGTAATGAGATGGTGACATGGAAGAGATCATGAGAGGATAAAATGAAAGTTTATGGGTAGTCGTGGAGCGAAGTTCAAAAGGCGGCAGAGAACAAAGTGCAATGAAGGCATGCTACTGAATCCCTATGTTCCACTGGGAATCCAAGGGAAAAATAACAATAATAATAATAAAATAGTAATGAGAAGAAGACTGAATCAACAGCAAGCAACTAGTTAAACGATGTAATATAGTTAGAGGGACTGGTCAATATAAAGCGTGGTAAAGTGTAATGTTTAAGAAGATGTGAAAGAGAAGATTTTGAGGTCAAAATAATCTTATAGATCATATCGATTTCTGCTCAAATGACTGGACACACAGTTCAGGCATCATGGTATTAACTGAGATGGCTTCCGCATTTTGAAGGAGTTTCCGGCATACACTCTCTATTTACCATGTGGTCATAATCGATCAAATGTTCTAACCGGGTCGTGAGTGCGCACTGCTGAGGAGTCCCATACTAGGAAGAAACAGCTATCCAGTGCTCCCAGATTTTGAATGGTTCTCCAACTGATGTCAGTCTACGATGTATACTACCTCTAAAGTTCTAAAGTAGAGTTATGAGGTGCTTACCTTCAGATTGGTATACATATGGAAATGACTACGGTCAATATACATTTTACTTCACAGAAGCAGATGAATAGGTAAACCTGCATCGAGGTGGATAAGGCAGCTGAATTGCTTATCCTTTACACAAAGTAGAAATATTCAGTAGGTAGAGAAATTCAATCTAAATTGGACACCATTAAAAGTCAGCTAATAAAATATCATGTTCAAACGTCATTCACTCCTTGACCTTCAGTAAATAAAAGGTTGATCTTTATTTCTTGTTTATCTATTCATCATCACACTACTCATCTGAATATAAATGTGATCCAAATATTGAAAAATTTAGTGAAGGAAAATCGATTTCCTTACAGCCAATAAATCTCCATTCCATTTTGTAAATGTATCTCCCCGTCAGCTGACTTGAAAATGTGCAAATGTATTTTAGAATTTGTACAACCTGATAAACATTTTTATTGCAAAGATTTTTGCTTTCTATTAATATGATCAGAATCTTTCGATGTTTGTATTCCTACAAATCTGAATATTCCCACTAGGTTGTTAAAGAAGAAATAATTCCTTGGAGGAATGTATTTTCAACAATTCCATACTCAGAAATTGTACAGTTACAGTCACTGTTCGACTTCCATTGGCATATGGGCTCTCATGCGGATACCTTGATATTGCAAGAATGTTAATTATGGAAATTTGGTTGGTTGCGACCAGCAGAGGAATTCAGGACATATGTTTCGTCCTATTTGGGACTCGTCAGTTGGATGCACCTCCACCCCAGTGAGTGATGTCCCCCCAGAGACTCGAACCATGTACCCATCACTTCAAACACCTGGGCGTTATCCACTCTACCAACCAATTTACCATAATTAACATTCGGGCAACATCGAGGCATTTGCATAAGAGCCCATATGCCAACAGAGGTAGAATAATCCGATCCAACAAAACAATGGAGGATAACAAGTATGTCAATAAATAGCAGTAACTATTACCCGTTGAACAAGAAGTGGTTATCGTTCCTCCTTGGTGTAGTTGATAACGTCTTGGCGTTTGAAGAGATGGGTATAAAGTTCGAGTCTCTAAGGAGACATCTCCAGTCACTGGAGTGAAAATACATCCAAATGACGAGTCCCAGATGGGACAAAACGCGCGTCCTCGGTTCCTGTGCTAGCCACAACCAATCAAATCAACCAACACCTTGAAGCGCAAAAGATAAGAATAGTTAGTTGGATTTATGAACTAATAAAATGTTGTTATGGGAATCAGTAAAGTGAATGAACAAAGAGCTACGGCTTTCACTTCCATATTGCTAAACCTTCAATAATGCATAAGAGATATTTACTGACATCCTGTTGAACCTTCTTGTTAGTTCAGCAAACTGCATGAAAGCAATATTCCGAGGTAGTGTGTTTACTATCGACTAAATATTATCGGATGTGAATTTTGATTGACCTAAAATCACCTATTCCAAACCACTCCATAAGGTGTTCATTTACATGCTGAACCATCTACTTCTACGGACTTCACAAGTACAGGAAGAATTGCATATACTCACTGAAGAAACCAGAATTATTAGTTTAAAATTCACACAGCCATCCGTCATTTGATGGCCAATATGAGTGACACCTTGAAGTGAAGATAAAAATATAAAAAGCTTGCCGCCTACTATCACTGATGATCTTCATGATGGTGGTCAACTCTACCGGATCATGCAGCAAACTGTGAGGAGCGAGATGATGAGCATACGCTGGACAGTTGAAAAGACCCTAGAAAATTTGGATTTCGTCGATGATTTGCGTCTAATATCCCACAAACTCCAGGATCTACAGGCAAAAACCAACAAGTTGACAGGAGAGGCAAGGGAGCGAAAACGGGATTTCAAGTGAATGTAGAGAAGACAGAGGTGAGGAAGATACCCAACCAACAACAAGCACCAATCACCATTAACGGGAGAGACCAACAGGAAGTTGTCTCTTTCACCTACCTAGGCAAGGCATCACTGTTTCAACCACAGGTGGCATAAGCATAGATGAGGATGTCAAAGCCAGGACCCGAAGGACAACAAGACAGGCCTTCCTCCATTAATCTGAAATCAGTGTGGAGATCTACTGCACTCAGCATAAAGGGTGAACAACATACGAATTTTCAACACCAACGTCAAGTTAAGTCAAGGCAGTGCTCCTATGTGATGGTTGGGAGAGTTGGCACGTTACGAAAAGCATTCCCAACAAACCAAAAACATTCACCAACATCTGCCTACGCTCGTTACTAAAGCTCAGACGACCAGAAAGAATAGGCAACAAGTAACTCTGGCTGGTGAGGAACCAACCAAGAACCTATGGCTTAACGAACATGCAGAACTGGAAGGTGGAGATGGATTGGGGATACACTGAGAAGGCCGAATGGGGACATCACGCACCAGGCGAGGTGCTCGAGTGGAATCCAAAAGAAGGTGACATTTATTATTATTATTTATCCCTTGGGTTCCCAGTGGAACACAGCACTTCAGTAACACGCCTCCATTATACTCTCTTCTCTGGGGTCTTCTTTTTAACCTCGCTCCACCACTGCCCATAAACTTTTATTTCTTCTTCACACCATCTCCTCTATGTCACCCTCGCCTCAGACGCCCAACTCGCCGTTTCTCATACAGGTTCCACTCAACGACCTGGCACGTGATGTTCCCGAGTGGTCTTCTCAGTATATCCCCAATCCATCTCCACCTTCCAGTTCTGCATGTTCGTTAAGCCATAGGTTCTTGGTTGGTTCCTCACCAGCCAGAGTTACTTGTTGCCTATTCTTTCTGGTCGTCTGAGCTTTAGTAACGAGCGTAGGCAGATGTTGGTGAATGTTTTTGGTTTGTTGGGAATGCTTTTCGTAACGTGCCAACTCTCCCAACCATCACATAGGAGCACTGCCTTGACTTAACTTGACGTTGGTGTTGAAAATTCGTATGTTGTTCACCCTTTATGCTGAGTGCAGTAGATCTCCACACTGATTTCAGATTAATGGAGGAAGGCCTGTCTTGTTGTCCTTCGGGTCCTGGCTTTGACATCCTCATCTATGCTTATGCCACCTGTGGTTGAAACAGTGATGCCTTGCCTAGGTAGGTGAAAGAGACAACTTCCTGTTGGTCTCTCCCGTTAATGGTGATTGGTGCTTGTTGTTGGTTGGGTATCTTCCTCACCTCTGTCTTCTCTACATTCACTTGAAATCCCGTTTTCGCTCCCTTGCCTCTCCTGTCAACTTGTTGGTTTTTGCCTGTAGATCCTGGAGTTTGTGGGATATTAGACGCAAATCATCGACGAAATCCAAATTTTCTAGGGTCTTTTCAACTGTCCAGCGTATGCTCATCATCTCGCTCCTCACAGTTTGCTGTATGATCCAGTAAAGTCCACCGCAATCAGGAATCTGATTCTATAAGTTAATAAGAATCTCACTCAATAGTATATTAGATATAGTGAAAGGAATAGAAATTCAAAAATTATTTTTCCGCCAAACTGTTGATTACTTGAACAGCAATCTATGAGCAGTACGTGTATCGTTGAATAAATCAATTTCACTATAAAGGGATTTTAAATGATCACTTCCACACAACCATCAGATACTTATATTTTTGGTAATATTTCAAGCCGAATTTCTACCAATACTTGGTATTCCAGGCATTTGTTTTCAGGTATGTTGATCATTGAATTTAAGCATTTTTTATATTTCGTCTTGAAGTTACAACAATAAAGTTAATGGAATATTGTGATGTCATTGTAATTTACAGATTTCTCTTCTACTAATCAATAATTTCTCACTAAATATAAACTTAATTTTAAATTTGTTTTCCATTATTAAGATTCGCCAGCCATTTGAAGATGGTAGGTGAATATAAAATTGTTAAAACAATGGGTCTATATTATGGTGCTGTGACACGTGCTACCTACAAGAACTCAAATAAGTAGTATAGAATGTCATTTCGACAGAACAAATAATCATTTGAAGCTGGTATTCATCATAGACTGACATCTCCTGGAGAAAAATTGGAGACCTGAAAGCACTGGACACCTATTTCGTCCTAGTATGGGATTCTTCAGCAGTGAAGCACGTATGGCCCCGCCTTAACAGGGATAGAACCCAGGACCTTCAGGTTGAGCGGCCGGCCAGTTACCACTGAATAAATGGTCCATATTTCCTAATTACGTCAGTCCTTGGCATAAAGCTACCACCACCTAGTGTCATCGTTGAGTATTTGTCCTTACGGCCACCAGATTTTCCCCACCGATCATGACTTCTCACTAGAACTTCAGGAATCATTGATCGGGACTAGTCACCACTGAGCACTAGGTCAATTAAATTTGGAGGGCCTTGTGGGGATTTAGTGGAAGCTTGAGAGCACTGGATAGCTGTTTTGTTCTAGAATGGAACTGCTCAGCAATGCACACTCACGACAGATGGAACAAATCTACTGGACGTTACGACAACTATTCAACCATGACATTGAGTTGTGGTGGTGCTATGTCGTGAACTGACAGAAGTAGGGAATATGAATCATTGGATTCCGACCTTTGTAGCTGGATGGTAACCTCCTGGTGAGTCGGAGTCATGAGTGCGCACTGCTAACGAGTACCATACCAGGACGAGACAGCCATTTAGTGCTCACAGATTTCCAATGTTCCTCCAACTGATGTCAGTCTTTGATGAATACCATAAACTCCAAATTGAACAAGTAATTATACATGATATTAAATCATTAAAGCTTTTAGAGAAAACGACAAATATTGGGGAAAAAAACAGTTGACAACTGAAGAAAACTATCTAAGCCGTTGGACATTACATTTCGATAAATGAATCTCATCAATCCTCAGAAGTCTTATTCCTATATTACTAGAGTTATCGTGGAGCTGTGAATCAGTTACTTGAGATATCATCAAAAGTAATCCCGAAAGTGAGGCTAAGATGAGTGGATAAAATGTGCTTCAAAATCACAAATGGTTATAATAATCATGACGTAGTGAAGACACAGAGAGACATTTCCACAAGATACTGACACTGGTGAAGTTGGACTGATGAAAAGAGGATCGGAGTAAATCAAAGCACTGTAATTTATGGATTGTTTTCAATGAAGCTAGGACACTGATTTCATATCATGTCTCCAGTAATTGACATGTAACTGAAATGTTAATGGTATTCCGCTTTTCAAAGACCTTGTTTCTTTGAAGCGTGCTCAACGAAGTTTAGGCATACCCCTTCCTCTTCTCTCATCTCACCTACCTTGACAAGTACACATAAGCTGATAGATATGACTCGAGGTATTTGTTCACTTTTCCTCACCTTTGTAATCATCAAGTTTTTATCAATGAAAGTGCTGTCTACTGCAACTTTCAGTCATTCATCAACCATGGTATGGCGTGTACTACTTATACAAGTGCATATAAGTAGTATATTAGCTGAATTTCCATAGTTGTGGTAAGTAGAGTAATTTTTAAACGGTAGGTACTCTGAAGAAGGAGAAGAGCAACATGAGAAGAAAGTCTAGACGGTAAATGGAGCAGCAGTATCGAGTGAAGATTAACTCATCTTGGATGAAAATAGCGATAGTAAGTCGCGACCCGAAGAGCTTAGTAGTAAAGTAGCTGAATACAGCACTGCGTAATGCGCCTTCGAACCTCAGGTACGGTTGCAGATACGCCTTTCTGACGAGTTCCAACAAGCAGGGAACCTAGATCCAGGGTTTTCTGATGATTACCTCCAACCAACTAAAATCTCAATTGTATTGTTACAATGATACCCCGACAACGTACAACAAATACATGTCCGATAAATGCCTTTTTCTTGACAGGTAAACTTCTCATAAGGGGACAAGGAGTTTCTCTCCATATAGCTTACGAAGTTTTTTGATGATTACCATTTTGTAAAAGCGTCTTATTCATTCAACAACGCTCACAATCCCTGTGATATTATATCATAACTAATTCAGTCTTATAGATCGTTAACGTTTTCATTCATGATATCCATGTCCATAAAGATGGAAAATGCCATCAACTTCTTGAAAAATTCAAAACTTGAACAGGATTTATTCCACATGTAGAATAAATATTTCGTTTGATTTATATAAAACCATACAGTGAAGTAAACACAAAAGAATTTATGACGATACAGATTTTTATTCTTTTTATTGATACTTAAGAGACAATCAATATGCTTCCCTTCTCTATCTATATACAAGTTTAATTGTAACGAAAGATTAATTGAAGCAATGTCACAATTCGGATAGAATGCTGATTCATTGCTGTGTTTATTGATTTCACGTACATATATATATATATATATATATATATATATATATATATATATATATATATATGTATATATTGATCGATTGACTGACTGAAAAATCAATACCTTTAAAATCTGTCCAATCATTAGAGGTAATATATAACTTCTAGGATAGTTACTATAAATATAATACGATAAGTGGCATCATGTGTTTTAAATTCAAATAATGAATTATTCATGATATACAGAATTGCTAAGAATAAGTGAAGTGTTTAGGTGATAACTGCTTGATATATTTCCAAATAGACACTAGAATTCAATCAAATTCGTTTAGGAACTGATAGTAAAGTGTATTTCTTCCTTTTCTGAAGAAAATTTGCAGTTCCACTGAACCATTTCAATGCGTATAAGTGATGGTGGTTTCAAATCCTCTAGGCTTTGATTGTCATTCATAAATGTATCATTACTTGGCTTGATAACATCGTCGGCATTCACATCATAGAGAAGTAAAGCATGCTTAAATGTAATACAAATGTCTAAGTGGTGATTTTGTTCACTTCGAGCGTTACATATCTGTATATTGATGAAGAGAAAATTTTCATAGCTTGACCTCTTCGAACTTACATTTCGCTCAGTCACCCTCGTTAGTTGGAGACCGAGCTGTTTGTCACTGTCACACTATACTTCACTACTGGTTTGTATGATCATTTTCCCCAGGGTTGATAGATGACTGTTTTCTTCGTGAGTAGACTATAGATTCAGGTGATATCTGTGTGTTTACTGATTGACTTTCTGTTGAAATTCCATCTGCTTCTAGAAACCCTCTTGTAGATTTTTAACCATTCATTTCACACGATTTGGACATTCTTCCAGTTGAATTTATGATTGTGACTGCCTACATGTGCGGAAACTGAGTAGAAAGACTTATACCGCATCACTTCTAGTTGGTGTTCATGAATTTATTTGAGCGACCAGCCGTCTAGACTGGCCTACGTAGTGTTATGTATAGTCTTTGCAGTTGATTTTGTAAATTATATTTGTCACGTCTTCGTTTGGTAACGGTTCCTTCAGCTTGCACACCATGTCCTGCAGTATTTTCGTTAGTTTGTTGTCTGGTTAAAATCATGAAGGAATGCAGCTGTTGATCGACCATTTCTAACACATTTTTGATTTACGCTGGATTAAAGAGCCCTATCATCTGTTCTAATGATAAATGCGTTGATGAAATCAAACGGATAATCGCTGGTTTTAAGCGATCTATACAAGTATTTTCATTTTTGCTTCCTTAGCTACAACGTGTTTTGGCCCTTGAGAATAGTATTATTTTTAGCAACATTTCTGATGCACTGTATGATGATTGATGTTGTAGCTCAAAATACGACTTTCTTGTACAGTTGAGTTTGTTAACTCCTTTCGTGGCTAGTTCGTTCTTTCGGGAAAGAAATGGGTTGAAAGTCATCGAAATAACTGTTCACTACGATGATATACGAAACATTAGAGAGAGCTGAACCACCATCATTCCTAGTCTCAGCTACAAATATTCTTCATTTCAAAATGAAATTGAATATTTTGTGTATGATAGTTTACTCGGCGGTATCCTGTCATCATACTTCAAGATTTCTTCATCAGAAACTTCAACTGAAAGTGAGGACAATAAAATACTTCAATCTCTATAATTGATTCCACTTACTGACTGATCAGTTGTGTTTATCCTGATGCATCTGTTGACCATTGAGTGATCTCCGTGTCAACCGTTGAAATGTCACCGAAGCTAGTGGATCGGATCTGATTTTGTATCTTCATGTTGTGTCGATAAAATTCATTTCCATACTTGCCAACTGGTGATAGTATTTTGCGGTCTGCTTTACATTTTTCTAAGGGGACTTGACGATTATTCATTAAAAGAAGAAGGAGAATAAACCTTTTACATGTGATTTATGATTTCTACTGTTCAGACATTTGACGTTTATCACCGTGTTATACTTTCTGTTCCTTCAAAATTATGCTATTGTGTTTACATTGTTGTCAACCTACTAAAACAATCGTTTTGTAGACGATTCTTCTTCTTATGTGCTTTAGTAAACAAATGATACTTCTGAAGATAAGTTTTGAGAAAGCTAATCCCTAAGGTTGGTGATGACCTCTCTAAACATAAATCAAAAAAACTGGATTGATATCAACTTGTTGTGACGACAAACCTCCAATGACCTTCTACATATTTTCAAAAAAAACTGGGGTACTTTATTGCTTGTCCATTCAGATTGGCATTGACTTTCTATGGAGTTGTATGCCCGATATCTCAACCTTTGACCTTGATATTCAGACTGTGAATGATATCGAATTTATCGATTTGTATATCATATCTTGTTTTAGAAGAAGTTAAATTTTACCATAAACGATACATTGCATTACTGTTAACTAAATTAACATGCGATGTGATTGTTCACGACGTTGTATCATTGAGTAAAACCAAACAAGCTACTACTAAGGATGGATAGTAGTGGACAGTGGAATCAAGGATGTATGTTTTGTCGTATTTAAGACTCTTCTGATGGAAACATCTACCTCCCAGTGAGTTATGTTGTTCCAACTACGATAGAGTTTTATCCACTACAGTAGGATGGCAATATCTAGGCATTCACACAGAAATCCGAAAGCTAATAAAGGGCAGGTCACTTTGACCCAAGACCATCCACGTGAGCTACAAATATTTTTCACATAAGTGATATAATGAAAAATACAACTGATGTCATTTGGTGTCATTTGATTAATATGGATGAATGTGGAGCACATGACTCTGACAAACACCTTGCAATGATATCCCACCAATAAGGTTTCTCTAGTTCGACTTACATCGGTCTGCCACGTGACTCTGACACCGTTACGTCATTCTAACCTTCTGGAAACCAAACTTTCTAGGTATCACTACACTTCCAAAGGTTTTTTAACATTTAAAACTGTCAACTGAACTCAAAATCTGACAGCTTATTCTCAACCCTCATTTTGAAATCTTTCTCTATACTTCTCTTTTAGTCTTTTTGGATGATTGAAAAATAAAAATCTGTCATAGATTGATATCAATTTAGTGAACCATTGACAACCTGGTAGGAATGAGAAACTGCTTCGTCCTAGTACGGGATTCCTTATCGAGGGTCGAACCCACGAGCTGTAGGTTCTACGGCGACCACATTGTCACTGAACTACTAGGTCGGTATCCAGTGGTAGATGACATAATGTGTCATCTACCCAACGCAATTATTGAGTGACTGTCCTCACGTTCACTCCCCCGGTGAAGTCTTCTCATTTGGATCTCAGGAATCTAATTTTGAAGCAATTCACTAATGGGCCATGGATAGTAACTCAGTTCGGAAGTCTGTGTAGATTTTATTGATTTCAATGTAGTGTTCTTTTGCACATACACACAAAGAAACAGTCTACTTCTTCACACCTCACCTTCTTTGATAATTTCAATACCGATGATGGTGATGATGATTTGAAAACCTTTGATCCATTCTTATATTATCTTTGTTATTTTACTTCATGATAAAGAACTTAGCGGAGAGAATTTCTCCTTGAGACAACTTTGTTTTTATGGCTGTGTAGTGGTATTTATACACTGGATAAGATTGACAATAGCTTCAGTCAACTAGAGTGAAGACAATAGACAGCGTACTGCGCGCTGAAACTCCCCAGCAATGTAGGCTTACATACAAATGAATTTAGGTCTTTCAGATCACATACTGATGACCTCGCTCACTATCTGCTTACTGAAAAACAATCTAAACCGCCATATTTTCCAAATCTTTTGGATTCGCAATGCAGAATGAATGTAGTCTCATGACTATTTCATCCACACTTTGAGGAGGATAAATTATCTTTGATTAATGATTATTCAATAACTTAAGCGACAGCTTCTTACCAAAATTTAGTCATTCCCTAACAATGTGACTAAATTACAACCATGGAACTAGACAAATTATAACTGACTCGACGTTATGAACATGTAAAATGAAGCACTTGATTTTATGTGCTGATGTTTAACCCTAAATGAATGAAATTACGGTCAATTTAGCAGACATTTAACAAGCATCAGATGATATTCAATGGCCTCTGAATAGACGTAACAACCCTGCAATGATGTATAGCATTATACTTCAAGCAGTGTGATCTGATCGCCTATAATTTTCAGCTGTGTACAGTGTTGAATGAGCACGTGGTCAATTCTGCACTTAGTTATAATGTCTCCTTGATATGAACAATAATGCAACCTTACAAACTTCGAACGATACAAGCCTGGCAGTCTGTGGGCGATATTAAACTAAAGCGCAAATGAATTAACTCTAAACACTAATCAGAACATCAAGCATCACAACAACAATACCACAGACATGTGAAGACAAGAAAAGAAGACGGATGGTTTACCGTCTCAAAGACGGTCAAAACAGTTGACAGCGATGCTGAATATTTACATTCTTAAACGGTCTTGACAACACTAAATTCACTGATACGTTAAAAGAGTGAACAACCAATGACAGTTCAACCTTCAGAAGCAGTAGCAAAAGCAAAAGCTAACAACGGTGTTAGAATAGTAGTGATAGAGTTATTTTAAGGTTATAGGTGAATATCAGGTAAAGGTTAAGCAAAATTAGGGGTATACAGCACTCCTATCAGCAAATCGCCAACTTATGTCAGACACTTTATGCCTCACCCTCCTATCTCACACTCTGTACTATAGAAGACAACATCTGATGCTGATAATCCTTGGATATTTGAAATATTAGTCATACATGTAAGCAACTGAATCCTATGCCTACAGGTCACCGTCATTCATAGAAATGAAAACCAGATTTTATTCGTTCAATAGGAAATAGTGTACAGTAGTTAGTTTCATTAAGCATACATTTATTTGGGAAGAATAAATCGTACGGAAATAAGCTGAGGGTCAATAAAAGGTTATTGAATTCAGCCATACAGTAATGTAGCTAATTAGGTTCTGAATAGAATATCCTTTAAAGTAAGCAAAGTAATACAACCAGTTATACTTGTCTGAGATTTATATCTTAATTTATATCTACCGTTAAAACAACCAGAGAGTATAACTCATCCTCAAATGCTGTGCACACATTTATATTCTGATATAGGCCATGCAATGATAGCAGCGTCATTTCGTACTAAGTTCGGCTTCTAAATGTGACTAGCTTAGAAAAACTAATGCTCTGTACGACCGAGTTAGAGTTATTCTAATCCGAGTAATACTGATGTTAATTGACGACATGGTTGCCGGAGGATATCGGTGGTTCAACTGACATCGGCTAACATTTGAATCCAACAGTCGCTTTCAGTCCTATTAAGGTCTCTTCAACTGAGTGCACTGCATCAAAGTGGGTGGTTGTCTTCCCACTGAGAATTGTGACTTAATAGTCCATTGAGGAATGGGGACATATTGGGAAGGATGATTGCTGGATTCTAGTCACAATGGACACATCACAACTTACCACGACGCAGTAAATTCAGCTGAAGAGACTCAAACAGGAAGAAACTTCAATCCTAAATTTCACTGTCAGCCACCGCCAGTCAGAGTGTATTGTCAGTAATCTTCAAACATTATCGAGGTATACTGAAGGGAACCAATATGTCAATCAACACAGACTGATCTTTTTGACCCAATGTAACAATTTGCATGAAGGTGAAACTACCGATAATTGGCAAATAACCCAGAAAATCAACCAACATGAAACAATCGAATGAACACGAATTGATTATTTGATAACTTTTGAGAGCCTAGTGTCTTCCTTTTAATTGATAGAACACATCCAAACAATTAAGGATCTTTTGGTATGGAACTACATCTTGCTGCTAGACATCAGATAGATAAAACTAAAGATTTGCTGGAAATGTTAAGGAAGCCGTGGTGAAATCCCACAAAATAGATATCTCCAAATGAACATATTTCAATACTTTCGCTATATAATTTGTATCTACTTAAATGTTTTGTCAGCAGTATGATTTATTTTATGTACTTTTACCCGAGTGTGTTTCTATATTTCTCTACATTTATTCATGTAAATTTTCTTGAACAATAATTCACACTTTTGTTGCATAGTTTGAGGTAGACGTGTTTAGTTTTAGCAACTGAATTTTGAGATTATCCAACTTCAAGTATTTATTTCATGTTATGTTGACCTGGTAAACTTGTTGTTTTTGGCGTATTCATGAAGGGAATCAGATTTCTGATACATTTATTTGATTGAATAGTATGTTCTGCGCATCTTCAGTATAAATTTCATGCCTTTCGGATGCAGCTCAATGAGGATCCGAAACGTCGATCAACAAATCATGTCAGATATAGTAGCATCGTTTATTGACATTTGAATGTTCATGTTGTTCTACCTGATTAAATTGGTCGACCTCTCTTGGTATATGGGCTCCTGTGCGGATGACCCTATATAGCCCAAGTATTCATTATGTTGTAGTTCTCTTAGTGATGAAAAGTGGAGGAGGCGGTGGTGCTGGGCTGTAGTCTCAATGGGAACAACATCGCTCACTGGGGTGCAGGTACACTCAGCAGACGAGTTCCAAATAGGGTGATATTACAATCGTAACGTCAGTATGTTTGCTTCATTCCTGTCCGTAGTCATATTTGCAGTGTGGATTTCTCAGGACGTGATATAACATTAGTTTACTCGTTGCGCAACAGTTTTCAAATTTACATTAACAGTGATGCTTGTAATTCTCAGTGAATGTAAAACAAGATAAATTTATTCTTAACGTATATATGTTTGCTATGTCAACATGCAGAAGTTTGCTATGACCAGGTCAAACAACGTTTTGCCCTCTCATTCCTTCTCCTTTAGACAATTTTGATTCCACTTAATATGAAGAAGAGACTATGAGAAGGAAGCAAGTGAACACATGCGACGGATCATACACTTTAACTAATGAAAAGAAAGGATTCCCCGAACTTATCAAATTGAAACTGAAGATGAGTAGACTGTTCCAAAATCAGCAGTTCATTTTGGTTCAAACCCAAACCTAAGTCTTATATACACCCTAGAGATTCTACAGTTTATCCAAGATTCGCAAACCTTCCACTCCAACGAGACCAGTTGTGGTTTCCACACTCAGCCTAATCCCTATGTCCCTACAGACTGACTTCGACCGCCTAGTTTGACTAGTATACTTGAATGGAATTTCGTAGATTGAATTAGTCTGTTCAATGGGGCCGGTTGGATCCTTACACTGACGAAGTGTATCTCTGGGTGAATTCGTAGATTTGAATGTCACCCCCCTCCGAATTCCAGCCTCGTTGAGAATTCTACTTAAAGTCTTTGATGTTCCCTTTCTCGTATAATAACACAATGGAGTTCCTGAACTCCCCTCCGTCTGTGTTATCGTCATCACAAATATTTATATAAACGTTACTACTTGACGTTTTATGAGGTCTGAAGAATTTCTCCAAACGATAATTGTGATTTAGCAGTGCTTCCCTTATGTTTTTCAGTTACTTACTTGTGTCCTTGCACTGACCAGAACGTTTTCTAGCTCTTCTATCCTAACATTTGACTAAAACTATCTTGACTGATATTGTATAACATGACCTGAAGTTAAGATACCCGATAGAATGTTTCCGTTTCCCGCAAACGATAGTATCTAAACCACAGTCTGTTCTTTGTCTTACTTTGCTATACAGCATAGCCAAATTTTCTTGTCCTTCTCCTACCTCGTAGATGAACTGAGTTCCACCTGCAGTCAAGTTGATATATGTGAGAAAACTGTCGCTATGCTTCTACTTCAACATTATGAATGTGTCGTCAGCATATCGCTACCATAGCTTAGGTGCAAGATTAAAGGTTCAGAAAGCCATATTTTCGCGACTATTCATAAATAGATGTCCCAAGGTCGGGGATATTGATGATCTGATTGCAAATCGTTTTGTTTGTCGATATATTTTACCCTGAAACCTGAAGACTGTGGATCCTGGCACAACTGTACGTCAAATATGATTTTATCAACCTACGCTTTAGTGCTGTGAATAGGTTTTTAGTCGACAGTTAGTTGGCTTTCGATTGTATCAGCTGACAGACTGACTGAAGCTAATTGCTTCTCCATCATCTCCTGTATGCGGGTCATCAGGTCTTCGTCTCAGGTGGCCAGCCTGGAATCTGAAAGATCTTTAGTAGAATATAATGTTGATGCTCTGTACTTCAGTGATTCATATGTTGAATTAATTTTCAAGACAACTACCTGCTAAACTGGACAACCTGACTTGTGAATCTCAGTAGTATTGCAAATTCTGCCACAATTATTGGTTTCAGACAATAGATTTACCACTTAAACTCACACGGCTTCAACTGACACATAAGGTCAGCTGTCAATTTTTCTGGCTTATTCATGACAGTGGATGTAGGTTTAGCAGTTTTGTCATATAGATATGCTCATCGCTCTTACTGAAGTAATCCGACTTGTTTGCAACTACTACTGAATTACCTTTATTGGACGTCTCAGTAACTGCCTATCATTTCGTAGATTGTTTGGTTCTGATATCTCAAATGTTGTCAAATTTTGTCTTGTCTTCTTTCTTGTTTACAGTGCTAATGAACACCGTGCTCTAAGCTATTGAGCAGTTGCGGCATCTTTTAGTCTAGTGCCACCCAAACGCTAGATGTGACACCTTCTGTTTGCTAGTTTGAAAACCGTACACTAAAGTAATGAAAATTTGACCACCGACTTATGCAGGTTGTAGGTGGCGATTTACACAAAACTATGGTCATGAACATCTTATCATTAGTCAAGATCCTCTCGGTTTTCAGGTCAGGTAAGTCACATACATTGCACTGCAATGCATTTGAGAATCTACTTATCAGCTTTTCAATCTGGATTTCTGGATCGCCTTATCTCTTCCGTTTCAAGTTCTAAGGCTTATCACCTTTCTTTTGTTATCAGTCGTAAGTACATCCTGGGTATGTATGAGTTGTCAGCCTGTTTGTCTCTTTCTCTTTTCCCTCCCAGGTCTTTGTGGCCACCTTTTAACCCACACTTCTCTATGCGCCTACCGCAACAACTGACCTGCTTACTGGCTGGACATAAACTCATCGCTACAGTGCCATAGAACAGCCAACAGACGTTATCTGGAAATTCCAACCATGTTGGTTTTCGAGAGCACAAAATTAATGGCCAGTGAGGCCATATCAGGGCCCTTCCACCACATACCCAGAGGAGGCTCTGAGAGATCTTCTTGGACAAGCCTACTCCAAAAGACAGTG
This sequence comes from Heterobilharzia americana, assembly GCA_944470555.2. Classification (NCBI taxonomy): domain Eukaryota; kingdom Metazoa; phylum Platyhelminthes; class Trematoda; order Strigeidida; family Schistosomatidae; genus Heterobilharzia; species Heterobilharzia americana. The sequence goes on along the minus strand of OX104129.1, from coordinate 61,769,265 downwards.
AAATTTGATGACAAGCTCGTCAGAGATAATAATGAGTGATATGGCAGGATCATTTATGAAGGTGACAAAGAATAATTTCACACTGGTACATTTGCCGATAAACACGACTACTATCTCATTTGAAGCTTACAGATGATAACTTTAAGAAGATCTCTATCATTCTTTTTCTTCCCTCAACTCAGTTCGTGTGTTGATCATGAAGATGACATATCAGTGGTCTTTGGATGTCGAAAGTGTCAGTGGCAATATCACATTCTGTTTTGTTGTGAGGCGCACATGAAGTTCACCCACATAGGTTTGATCATTTGCCTACTCAGTGAACAATTTTCCGCTTGCCACCACTACATTACCGTGGTCCTCTTCCGACTTCACATGGAGTTCTGGCATCTTAGAATAATGGGTTTGGAGTACAAACCTACCAGTCAGATTCAAAACCGACTAAATTTTCCCAAACAGAGTTCCAATCCTTCACGAATTCCAAACGGTTAAGTTGGTGATCACAGCTGCGGTGTAATCCTGGTGAGCCATTTATATGTTTAAAAACAATGGTAGTTTTCTGAAAGCCTCAATGCCTCATTGGGAAATGTGTGGAAAATTTGGAAGGTGGTTTTGTAAAATCAGCACTCGCATACTCCTACCGTTCTGTTTCGCCGACAGCTCAGGGCAAGAGTTGAATGAGCGATGCGGCGGGCGTTCCGCTAAAAATTCCTCAAAGCATAGAATGCTGGATAGACGGAAGCTTTTTCTCATCGTGATTATTGTTCTACTGTGGGCCGTAAAAACGTAATTCACGTTTAGAACTCATTGCTGTATTCAAATCATTAAGTGACCGTTTTCGTATTTAATACTAGGGCGCAAAACAATGAGAAGTGTTGCATAACTTTGCACTACAGACTTTGTTGAATGCTTATGAATTTTTACTGTCGATATTGGATGTATTGAGTCATTTTACTGGATATCTACCAAAAAACATTGTGATTCGGGTTAGCGTTTTTCGTGATAATATCGTCTAGGTCAGTAGCTCCAACTGACAGTATTGTGCAACCCTGTAGCATTGGTAATAGCGTCTGTTATGTGTAACACTGGACCCCACTAGCGATAGTTTCGGCTACCAAAAAGGAGCGTACAGGAAGACAGAGTAGCCATACATATGTATGTATACATGTGCACATAAGTGATCAGTTTATCATTAGAACGTAGTTGACATCTTATCAGCTGAGCTTGCATGTTCAACCTGGTGCGGCTTCACCGGGGACAGCCTCATAGAGCCGAGGACAACACTGTGAAGGCAATCGACTTGAGAGAATATATATCTTCAGCAAATTCTAATGGTGCTCACATTTGACGGGTGAAGCTTCAACTTAATGTACTGGACAACTGGAGCGTCAACAGATGACTAATGAATCCAAGTTTGACAGGGTTTGATAGGGTTATGTAATTTGATGACTAGGAGAAGGATGAAGCGAAGTCAAAAGTGATCCTCATGTAGACAGATAATTAGGCACTATATTTTAAGCGCAATAATTTAAAACCGGATTTCTTCGTGGCAAGACAGAATGTAACTAGGAATCCGCGTGAGGGTACGACCATCTTTTTGAGGTGAAGTCAAAAAGAAGTAACGAATGATCGGAATGATTTTCTTGATATCACCAAGAAGTGCGGCCGATTTCAGGGCATACGAAAACCATGAAGTCTCGGTTCCTTATCCGTGTCATATCGGCAGAACACCTTGGGTCTTCAGGGATCTCTGAAGGTTTCAGACAGTCGAGAAGCAACAGAGCTGTGGTCCTGATGGTGGCGAAAGCAATGGAACTTCGATTGTGTCCTTACTTATTACCACAGATCACTAGGGAGTACAGATGTTCACGTCCCAGTGAGTTACAGTCATCATTGTTTCATCATTCCTCACGAAGCTATTAGGGCACGTTTAATGAAACCTCAGGTGAAAGGGAGCTGGAGGAACATTACTTATATCATAGTTTGACCCCTCGGGAGTAGCTAGAACTACGTCTTCTATCCAAATTTACTGTATTCAAACGTCTCTGCGAATATTCTGCGCTCTGTCACGGAAACTAATTTTGTTTATGTACAGTGAGTGCCCAACAATCCGGTTAACTACATTTTTCAAATCCCGTGGCGCGCATATTCTGATTTATCTGTTGTCGTCGTGTGCTGTGTTGATACATGACAGCTAGGCCAAAAACTATACCATTCTGGTGGAACGCAGGTGACATCTACCTGCGTGCTTAGTACTGCCAACGAGAATCATGTGGGGTTATTACTGTTTCCTACTAACTTCCCCAAGGTCGCACCTGTATTTACGGGATGTGACGATACCGACGAAACGGTTGTTTGGCATGGTGACAGGTGCTGCACTCCACCGCCTAACTCATTTCCACTTTTACTAGGCTTACGACAGTTGATAGGAGAGATAAAGCAGATTTTCGTGTCATCTTTACGAAAAGAAACATATATTCCCGCGTATTACACACCCAAGCGGCCTCTTTAACTGCTACGAAAGTGAATTAAGAAACTGAGGGAAACATAAGAGAAGTTTTTCGTTAAAGCAGCGACCCTTCCAAAGTGTTTTCAGGTGCATACTGATTACTCAATATTGATTTAGCCGTAAGTACATTTTCAACACGCTGACTTTGGTGTGAGGGACTGCAGAGTACGTCGAACGGGGAAAGAGTAAATCTTCTAGTAGAAGTAGTAGCAGAAGAATTCACCTTGGTCGCAAGTTTGTGATTTTAGAAGTAGGCTACTAACTTCTATCATGTACTAACACTCAATACTCATGAGATGGGTTTAAAACAGAACTGCGCTGCAGACTGGCAGGTGTAAAAACTCACTCCACGATTATCTGAATGACTATTGGCCACTTATTTATGTTAGGCTTCCGTTCCCACTGGGGAATGCTATCCAGGGTTAACCGCGATGATCTGCTCTAATATCCAAGTAGAAAGCCCCATTGCGAAGCAAATACTTGTTTCTTTGTAAATTTCACACCTCTGGGAGTATGTTATTTAGGCTGAATTGTCATTTGATGCAACCGTTGCCTTACTGCTTGACAGTATAAGAAAGAAGGTGCAGTCGTAGGTGGTGCTCTCATCAACTTGAGGTAGAAATGATACTGACTGAAAGGCATTCGCGTATTCTGTTAACCTTTTTCATCATTAGTATAACTTCTACCATGGCTCTTAGTTTATAGTTCTATGTATCCACCCAACTAATTTCTGCGATTATATTTCTCCTGGTTTTTGGATGTTTATATCCCCATAGTGCATGCATTTTTTTAGTCATATTGTATCACAGTTTATTTAGTGATTTTAGGATACCAACCTGTTACTTCCAACCTCTGTATTCGTCATCACAGGTTAGAACGACAGTTTAGGTGCATGCAAAAGACAATTCCAGCGTGACTGCCGTTCTAGAATAGATCGGTTTTTCCCCCAGTGCAGTTCAAATGAAATGTAAGAATGCATTTACTGGGCCTACAACAAATGATTACTATTTCTTGATTTTTCAAATAACTCAACTTCATAACTGAAGGCTGATAGTGATCTGGAGCTCTTGGCGGAAGTGCATATGATGATAAATCCTCCTGCCTTCTAGAATTATCTATTTAAAATACTGGACTAGATGAGTGACAGTTTGCTGTTTCCCAGCACAGGGAAGTGGAAGATGGTGTTACCAAACAAACTCAGGTATATATCCAGTCCTAACCTTCTGGCTGAAGTGAAGATCCCACGGCTTAACGTTGAAAAAGGTACTTTAAATGTCGACATTCTCTTGGAGCTTTTGCTGGTTGACGCCAAACAATAGCAATTCTGCTGGGTTCTGGAATTTCATTTTCGCATTTACCATCATTACTTATCACTTGTCCCTTGGGTTCCTAGTGGAACATTGGGCTTCAGTAGCAGGTCGACATTTCACTCTTTTCTCCGCAGTCTTTTAAACCTGGCTCCACGACCGCCTAGAAGCTTTCATTTCCTTGTTGCACGACCTCGAACTTAGTGGTGATTTACCCGGTGTCCATTTATAATGGTGCATGATCTCATTTCAGTCCTCAACTAGAGGAAGACTTGCCATATCCTCTTATGGGAAGAAACGTGCTTTCGCTTAGAGGTAGATTGAAAGGGGGGACGAGTGAAAATGACTGTACTACAGTTCAAACCTTACCCAGATGGAATAGTAGCTCTTAAGCTGAAATCAGTAAAACTCAGTTAGATCACAGTGAATATGATAGTGGTACCCTACATTACCGAAAATCCTCCTGACTTCAACTGTTGTCGCTTAAGCTCTGCCCAGGAATCCCACCTTGGAAGTTATCTTTCAGGCACAGAATATGACAGAGAACGTACAAAGCTCGTGGTTAACTCAGTCGCAATTAAATTGTAAAACCCCTTGCTAAGAAGCTATTGCAGTCAGTCCTCTTGGTGCCTTCAGAAACGTTACATGGTCACTTGGAGTTTCGCATAACAGGCAAACTGCAGCCAATAAACTGATTGTAGTGTTACAGACCCTATTAACTTGCACTGCCAAAGGAGAGCTACGTAAATGCCACTGATTGCCTTAGTGCTTTGAGGTTAGTTGGAATCACAGCAAGTACTATGACCACTGCCAGCGAAAAAGGTTTGTAAAGGTTAGGCGTTGAGCTGATTTAATAAACTTCTAACGTCCTCACAACACAAAGTTTGGAGTTTGTTTTAATCATCCAACACTTATTTTTCATATGGCTACGGTCAGCAAAGTTTTGAATATGTAAGCAAAGATTATGGAAATAGATCGAAATAAATATTACGTTGAAAGTAACAAGCTCTTAAGTCAATTTCTCGAATTTTCAGATGAACAAATTCCAGAAGATGACTCCTTGTCTTCGATTATATCAGTTAAAGTAGAGGATTTACAAGATACAACGAAAGACGATGGACTTGATCCTCATGTGCTGGGGGTCAGAGAGACTATTGAAGATTCAGAAGCAAAGGTATTGGCCCAATTCTGAATTCAATGTGCTTTAGAAGAGATGCGAAGCATTGCATGCGGACTGTCGTTCTAATTTTACTCTACCATCAGTTGATGAGTTCCTTAGAACCTATCTTCAAGAAAATGGATTCTTGGAAACGTTGAATGCTTTCCAGGCGGAATGGTTCACTTTATTTTTTATTTTTAATTTCCAGGTTCAAGTTTCTTCACAAAGGTTTAATAAATGAAGAAAAATCTCCGGTTCCAGATATTTTTATGCAAAATGTCGAGCTTGGTAACTTAGTCAAAGATTTAAGATCAGAAAATGTTGAATTAAAAAACTCGCTTTTGTAATTGCAGTATTTTATTTAAAATGACAGACTTTGATGCAGGAAACTCGGTGAAGAGCTGAAGAAAACCAAAAATGAGAGGGAATATCACATGATCAAGCACAGACAGATCCTTCAGGATAAAGAAAAGCTACACTTGGATATTAAAAGGTGAGAAGGTTTGGTAATGAATTTTCATTTTCTACCCGTATATTACGAAAGATCTGACTCATCACTTGAACAGTTTCAATACATCTAATTTCGCATTAGTTGAACTTTATGTACTTTTTCATGAGGCTATGGACCTAGATTTAGGTTTGTAGTTTGATGACAAAAGGCTGTGGGCTTATATTTGTTACATTCCAGTAGACTTCTTTACTTGTCAGGCCCTTGTCTGAACGAGTCATTTGTTGACGCAGACTCGACTTCTTCTCGTAGTCAGTTCGAAGAGCTGATTATTAGATGCAAAAACTACTAATCTATTGAAACGATGTTCATCCTTTGCTTCTGTACAATCCTGCTGTACCCTCTAACGTGTTTTATCCAGCATCCAGCTCCTAAAGTTGTTATTCGTAGGTCAAGCTAGCTGTTGAAAAGATCATACGAGTGGTCGTCCTCTTAACTCCTCCTAGAAGTTCTAGGTCGTCTTTCAGAGAACTGTTTGGCACTTCTGGACGGTTTTCTAGCCTAAATCTAACTGAGAATATGCATCAGTTGGTGATCATATCACCACCTATTTTAGTAGAGTTCTAGGTACTGCCTAAAGTGTCCTAAGACTATCAGCTACGACCAATAAATAGCATGCTGTATTCTCTAAATCATGACTTACTTAGCTTCCTAGATAATTTTAGGTCACTATTGAGGATGAAAGAGTCCTATCAACATTTTGGTTATTGGCTTCTGTAAGACTCTTTTGCATGCTCATACACCCATCTGGGTTGTTGAGCATCAGCGATTTAACTAACCAGGTTGGTAAACTGTTTAACTCTGTCTGATGTGCATTCACACCCTAGTCGTCTCTGATTTTTCATCGAATTTCTACACCACCAAGGTAAGTTACTTCAAGGCATTTCAAGATATTAGACAGTTGTGTGTGCACAAGAGAAATACCATGACCAAGGACCGAGTTCTGCGTCTTGCGATACTCCATTCTGTAGTCACTCTCCATTGGAAAGTTGACATCTGATCTTTACTCTTCTTCTCCTACCCACGACAGACTCTGATCTATACAAGCAGATTGCAGTGATTCCGAAACTTCTCAGTTTCTCAAGCAACCTAGAAAGAAATACTTTGCCCGACACATTGCTTAGGTCTATGAGAATAGCATTCGCGAATATCCCAACATCACTATACATAACCTGACTTCTCTGACTATGAGAGTATTTATCAAGCAAGAGGGGCTTCTGCGAATGACATGTTAAAAACGAGACAGTATAATGTTGACTTCTAGGTAGATTTGTTGACTGTTGTTTCTAGGATTTTTAAAACAGTATTAGTTAAGCTTATCGGTCTGGAATTTTATGGGTACTCCCTAAAAACTTACCCTGTGGATCATGTGACTATCGAGTCCTTCCAGCTATAGGGAAGTGCACCTTTACTGAGAAATAGTTTGAATATGGTAATTACTGGGCCAGCTACACCGGATGCAAGCTTTTTGAGATATCTTAAGTGGAGCTCATCCTATCTCTTTGATTTGTCTTATCTGCCTATCTATCTATCTATCTATCTACCTATCTACGTACCTACCTATCTACCTACCTACCTACCCACCTACGTACCTAGGCAGCATTATGTTAAGTACAGATGGCGGCGGGGACACAGATGAGGATGTCAAAGCCAGGATCGGAAAGACAGTAGGATGGACTTTCCTTCATTAATGTGAAATCAGTGTGGGGATCTACTGCACTCCACTTCACTCTACTCAGCATAAAGCGTGAACAAGATGCGGATTTTCATCAAGTGAGTCAGTGCTTCTTTGTAGTGGTTTAGATGCTTGATGGTGCGTCTCGAAAAGCATTCCAAACAAACTGCACACATACACCATCAACAGCTGCCGCCTTCACTCACTTGATACTGAAGATGGAGATCAGATAGCCAGAATAATAAGAATAAGTAACAAGGAACTCACTGTGGCTATCTGGAAACGAACCAACCAAGAAGCTATCACTCGACATGTATGCAGAAGAAGGAAGTAGAGATGGATCGGGCATACGCTGAGAAGACCATTTGGGGCCATCACGTGCTAGTGCAGGCCACTGAGAGGAACCTGCATGAGAAATGACGAGTTGGGCGTCCGAGGCGAGAGTGACGTGAGGGAGATTGTGTGAGGAAGAAACGAAAGTTTGTGGGGTCATGGAGAATACAGAGAGGCGAGTGAAATGGTGATGTGCTAGGGGTAGGTTCCTCTGTGAATTCAAGGGACAAATAATGATAATAGTAATTAAAATAGATATTCCAAACAATGTATACAACAGCATTGAATTCCCAGCATGTGATTTTTTAAAAAATCACTCCAAGAATAGTACTTTCAGATGAATGGTTATTACATCCATATGATATTGATAATAACAGTATTCAAGGCAATAATGTGAAGTAGCCAGGTGGTTTTGGATGGGCATCCGATCCCTAATGAAGAATAAACAGAAATGGAAGCGTAATTTTGAAGGTGGCGGTTTATTAACACAGTACGAAACTTTTTTCCACCAAAAAGTCCATTTCTACATAACTTAATGCTTTTTTCTCCGCTTGTTATTGACTCGAGAAATGGAAAGTTGGAAACAGTTTAAAAATATGCAAGAGTATATGATACGTTCTAAAAACATATTTAAATGATTGAAACAAATTGAAAGGAAAGAATTTGATGAAAAATGTTCGACGAATAAATTTCATAGCCTAAGCTTCAAAAAGGCAGCATATATATATATAATAACGATAAAGGTTCTTTGATAACAGTTGGAGTATGAATGATAACAAAAAGTGTTACCTAATACGAACCCGGCGGTGGCTGATTCGAATCCGGCAGCAGTCCAGGTTTTCATCTCACCTTCAATCACTACCCGGTGTATACAGAATGGTTCATGTAACTATTTAAACAAGAGTAAATTCGGAATAAATCATAAGGAATGAAATTGTGTCCTACTCTTAATACATTATTTACAAATGCTTATTCAAGTCATTATTATTTACCATATTTGTGGGATGTCGAACTCATCTTTTCTATTGATCGAAGAAGGGTACGAACAAATAAACTAAGCTTTTGCAATGGCTTGCTTTATGTGAGAAAGAAAACCCTTTTGCAAGACTTCTACCTTTTCGAATGACATTTTATGACCTACTTTGCTATTTATTCTAATATACTACTCAAGGATTAAACAAGTAAAAATACATCTTATAGGATTATTATTATGTTTATTTTTCCCTTGGGTTCCTAGTCGAACATAGGGCTTCCGTAGCACATCTCCATTGTACTCTGTTCTCTGCAGCCGTTTGAATCTCGCTCCACGACTGCCCACAAGCTTTCATTTCTTCCTCATATGATCTCCTCTATCTCACCTTCGGACATCCAACTCATCGTTTCCCCTGTGGATTCCACTCTAGTACCTGGCCTGGTGCCTGATGTCCCCAAATGGTCTTCTCAGTGTATCCAAAATCCATCTCCACATTCCGCTTCAGCATATTTGTTGGTTGAAAAGTTCTTGGTTGGTTCGTTGCCAGTCAGAGTTCCTTGTTGTTTATTCTTTCTGGTCATCTGATCTTCAGTATCTAGCGTAGGCAGCTGTGACCTTATAAGATGCTAAATCTGTATTTATATAATAAAACTCAGGGAATAAATATCAGGTTGAGTGGACATCAGAAATTCACAGGTGTGATGTAAGTTGAAAGCTAATGAAAAAAAGAACCATAGAAAACCGAAGTAATTAACCAGATAGGATATAGTTTTGTATGATATATAAAAATAGTTCCCAAGATTAAAGCGTCATGAAGAATAGCTTAGAGACAAGTTTCTTTTACAGACTTAAGTTCTAGCAACCCGAAATATAAACTTCTACATCTGTTAATTCACCTGGTGTTGTATAGTCACGTATATAGGTCGGGTGATGCATATTCTTTCCAAACAGGTCAGAGAACATTATCTTAGTTAGCTGCAAACGGGTGCCACTGGATCCAACAGAAGTGTAATAATTTAACACATTGTCAACACTGGTTCATACCATCACAACTGATTCAATATTCAAAGTTATCTACAATGTGAAACGAAATTTACGTAAAATGATGCTCTCCCACCTTCTCTGTAGTCCAGAATCTCTTACAATGTGCATGAAGAAATCGGAATGATTTGTACAAACGAAATTTGTTCAACCTTGAAATGCTGGCGAACATTTGTGACTCAAGTAGATGGTCTCGGTTGCAATGTGTTCATTGAGCTGGGTTGTTTAATCGTGAGGCTTTCATCATCTTTCTAGACGACCTCATCAACACTAACTTCAGTATGAAGTCAACTGTCAATATCTCTCCGTAGGTAATTCGGTACCCAGTCATGACGAACTGGTTTGTGATTGGTTGTTTCTTTCGATTGTTGTGTCATTGTGACCCTGACTACATAGATTTTCCAGATTGCTGTTCCCCTGCTTGACATATGACCTTTCTGTCGTTTATCATTTTTCTTATTGGTTGATAGATTGGGTCTATGTCTATACATCTATTGATTGCTGATTGACTGACCTGAATGCTGAGCTTCTAGGACTTTCCTGATATTCCCCTTCATTTTAAGCTAGCCAATTTAGAAAAGAGCATCAGAATAAAAGTTATAAGTTGATTTAGCTAGTTCAAACATCCAGCCATAAAACTTTTTTTGCTTTAAAAAGTTTCTTTTAACAAATAGCTAAAGAATATATATACCATAGTATATAATGAGGGTTAATTATATGGATAGAAATTACGTAGTACACATAACATCAAATCTTTTAACGCCTGTAGGAGAAAAGATTCCTCATTCTCAAGGGAAATTGGCATTGATTTTGAAAAGTACTAAAAAATTTACCTATAGTGGGGATTTCTTGCATTTTCCATATTCTGCTGTTGAAATTAAGACGTTTGAATATCTAGGTGAATAGGCTTTACTTTAAATTATTCAAATTTTGTAGTCATATCTAAGCAGCTGCATTCCACCAAAAGAGTCTTTCACTACCTGATAGACAATGAGTTACACCTGTTGTACTGTGAGGGTTAGTGATACTGCCTAGCTGTCGAAACCTCAGTAGGTGGAGCGGGTTTCAAACCCATGACCCAGTGGGTGAAAGTCATCTCCCGAAACCAATGAACTATAGCTCCACTATGTAAAAAACGATTGATTTCTCAACATTTCAAAACCTATTTCAGCTTTGATAGTAATGGTGGATAATGATTAGCAGTGGAAACCTGGATACGAGTTTCGTCCTAAATGAGACTTGTCAGCTGGATGTACCGGCCTTCCAAAGAGTGCTGCTATAAAAACAATAATATGCTCTGTACGTCAACCATCGAGTCACTTGATCGGAATTCAGCGGTCTATAGCTTCCTACTTGCGTCAGTTTGCAATGTAACATGATTATCCACCAACTTTTCCTGTTGGTATCTGATTCATCAGAATCAACATAAGACCAGGCATTAATTCGTAAAGGTACAAGTTGCCACACCTCATTTAATATCAGCACGAGAGGTAGCAAGGCAATAAATTAGAAGATGAAGAAATAGAAAGGTCGATCAAAAGAAGTGGAAAGCAGTAAAAAAAGAGGAAGGAAGAACGGGAAGATAATGAGATTAAGTATAGCGGTTAATGTGAGGGTGATATGTGTGTATACATCTGCACCACTGACACCGTTTCTCAGTCATATCACCTAGAGTCTCCAACCACTGGTTTTTCTTGTCCTACGAACCCCAACCGGCTAGTCTGCATCGCCCTACACGGCTCAAAAGAACAGTCAATGACTTCATACATTGATACCATGTTTTATTCTGGCTATCCCTAGCCTTTCTCAAGCCTGAACCTATTTCGACTAACATTGTGCGGCGAGGTAGATAGTGGCTTGGCATACGATGCATATGTCCGAGTCAGCCGTCTCAATGGATGAAGGTTCACAACTAAATAAACTGTCTTACCTCTCCTTTCTAGAACTCTATGCCTAGCTTCTGCTTTACCCACGTGGTGACACCAAGAAACACGGCCTATGCTCCGAAGTCAACGGTAACCAAACGCCTAAAACCTTCTCAAGTCTTCTACCTTAAATGGTCGTGTTTTACATCCATACATTTGAAAAGAGAGAACTGCAGGACAGTACACTGGACTCCTAATAGACATTTGGATATCGTGGTGATGACAAAGATGATGTGAGTTGGCAAAAACCAATCGAGCCTTTTGTATTCGTGTGGAGATTTCACCGGCCACTCAACAAGGCACCAGGGCTGATCCAACTTCCCAGGCAAATGAAGTGGTCAAAGCGCCCGACCACTTCACTCTCTCGGTGCGTCTTTCATTAAGAGACATTGCCATGAGACTTCTCGATCAACAGAGTCAAATGCTGCCTTCAGATCGAGAAATACAGCTATTGTCGGCATCAGTAAGCGTATCTGTGTTCCAAAACCTGGCGCAGTGTGAATATTTGGTCAATACTCCCGCGACCGGGCATAATGCTTGCCTAGTTTTCTCAGGCTTGCTGTTCCAGATCTTTACTCAGGCGTCTAACTATTACAGAGCCAAGAATTTTAGATACTATGTTCGTCAAGCTGATTCCTCTGTGGTTACCGCGAAAGGACCTCTCACCTTTTTTGAAGACTGGATAATCAGTGATTTAGACCAGTCAGAGGGGACCAGATTTAACTCCCATACACCAATTAATACTTCAGTTAACTTGGCTAAAACCACTGTAACACCGTCCTTATATACCTCAGGAACTATTCCATCTAGACTTGTTCCCCTTCTTTTCTTCAAATTCTCTACCGCTTTCTCGACTTCTGCAAGTGTTGGGGGGCTATTTCAATGTTACGTTCAGGATCCGACTGGACAGTGGGCAACGCAATAGTAGCTAAAGGCTAGTTGAACTGTTCCTCGAAATGTTCTATCAATCTTTCCAGTCATCCCTCCTGTGAGTGAATCACAGATCCATCCCTCTCCTCCACAGTCTCACTAACCAGTGACGTTTCCTCCAGTTTCCTTAATAGTTCTAAATGACTATCCGCTGTTACCAATCACCGCTGCCTTTTCCATCTCTTTAGCCTTCACTGCCCACTACTGTCGGCGGTCATTGCATAGACACTTTGTCAATCTACATTTGAGTCGCGTCCGCTACTCATTGTACTCAGAGCCTTCAGGGATGCTTTCACTTGCATCCATTAGTTCGGAAGAAGCTGCTGATATCCACTGGCTCTTTTTAGCCACTCTTCCTGTCTTCAGAGCTGCTTTTACAGGAGACTGGAGGTGACACAAAGCTTCTTCTGAATGAGTGATAGTGTTTCTGTTACGATAATTGCCTGGCCAGTCTATCACTGAAAGCTACCTTAGTGATTTCGTTGCTAAGCCGCACTGATGATGGTTTATTGCTAAAGTTTCTCTACTTCATTGAGACTCAGGGATATACGTGCTCGAACCAACTCGTGGTAGCTATCCCAACACTTGCTCCAGAAGAAGTGACAGTCTTCCACCGACCCTCTTCAGCGATGACTGATAACAATGTGGTCCATCTGTGTCCATCGCTGAGTTGAGCTCGGTGGACTCCACGAGAACTAGTTTTGAAACCTCCGGAAGCTCGAAAGGCGAATTTTGCATATTTACTATATTGGGTGGGAGAGGTTATGTGAATAACCACACCTGAGTCCTGTATGCGTGTCAGACAAACACAATACGCATCAATCCCCAGAGTTGACGAGGATTAGGAGGCTCCAATGTGTACGTTGGGTGTTGCTTACGGGGACCAAAGATGCTATTCTGTGTACTCAGATCGTTGTCAAGAGCTCTAGAGCTGGAAGAAATTATAGATGATGTGAGATTGTTAACTGAGAGACGTGAAGAAAGATTAGAAGACAAGGTTGAGGGGGGTGGATAGTTGGCTGGGAGGAACTTGGGCGCTGGCAGAGTTTTATTGGCGGCTGACACTTCCTGGATGTCAGCACCGTGACAGTATATGCCTTCTTGAGATAAATGAAAGAGGAAAAGATTTGTGTGACCTTAGAGACCATGGGAAATCTGCTTAAAGCCTGTCGCACACAGGTATTTTTCGGTCGCTGTTTTGAGGTTTATACTACCGGCACCGGAAGACAATGGGGCAGATGGAGTATGTTATTTTTGTGGGCCGACCTTGTCTAGCGCTTCCATTCCGTTGTAAAGACTGCATCAGCAATGCACTACTGGTCACCGAAGGAAATACCTCATTGCTGTCACACCCAATCCAACTAGCGGTAGAAAGACTTCACCCCCATCATAATGTAGTAATTTCCACTACAACGGTAACTGCTTTTCATCTTACTACTACTACCCAGCTGACCGTTGTGGCATAGTAGGACCTGGAGGGAACAAGCTTTCCACCAGCATGCCTCGTCGGGTCATTATGAAATACTAGCCCAACTACCACGTCAACGTAGCATCTGCTTAACTTCTGGTTGCCGGACCCCACAGGCCATGGCTTCTCACAAGAAATCGTGGGTGCGTACTGTTGAAGAGTCACATACTAGGACGAAACAGCTGATGTCCAGTGCTCCCAGCCTTTCAATAGTTCTGACACTGATGTCAGTTCATGTCTTATATGACCTTAATAAATTATGCTGCAGATTTTTGTCTCAAGGTTTATCTGCACACATGTGTATTGATGTAGTTAATGAAATAAAGTTTTCTGAATTCAACATGTTCAAAATCGAAAGACAAGGCTATCCTGGAAACTTCACACCACACATAAAATCTGTGTAAATTCATGTAAACAAAATAATTCAGTACTTTCGATTTTCTCCGGTATTTAATCATTTGAAAATATGTTCACATACCGTAATATATTCACCATTTAAATTCCACTCTGATTTTGTTATCTGGTGTGACGAAGCAACATCCGTTATTCGACAATTCAACTTGAAGGATGAATTGTAAAAATCGAATTATCCTCTTAAACCTATGAAAAAGCTCACAACAGTGCACATAGTCAACGGAATCAATTACACCATTGAGATCAATAAAGTGTGTTTAGTTTTATCGTTGACTTTTCAGTCCAGTCCACTGGTAACTCAGTATAAGAGAGTTCATAACCACTGCATAGTTGGTTGCTACCATGCCCCAATGGCATAGGAAGTGATGCTTTGACGTTCAAAGCGAAGGATACCGGGTTCGAACCTCAGTAAGAACAACATTGCTCGCTCAGATCCGGTCGTATTCAGTCGACGAGTCCCAAATAGAAAGGAACGTGGATCCTGGGCGCTACTGCCAGTCGCTAAGTAAACTATAGTATAATGAATATCTAGGCATCCACACAGAAATCTATCTGGCAACAGAGGTCGAACAATTCGAGTATGTATAGCAATAAGAAATATTCCTAAGCAGTGAACCACCAATGGTTAGTAAATTTTCTTTATTGCATAATATATATTTTTGTCTTTCATTAGAATCAAGGAACATTATGCTGAATATGAGCCTATCCTAAGAATGTTACGACAGAAATATGAAACTGCAATGAAAGAGAAAACATTACACAGAATTGAACGTGACAGAGCTATGAATCAAGTAGAAGGACTTCGTCATGCATTGACCTCTTTACAACAACTTGGTATAACAACAAATGACCAAAATGATGTTGACAATATCACTGATTGTAATAGAAAGAAAGCATGGAAGACAACTGACAAGAAGATAACAATGGAATATGAGATAAACAAGAATAAAGTGTTGACAAAATCTGATAGATTTACTCCTTCTACAAAATTAGTGAATAATTCAACAAGGGTAGGTGATTAACTTAGTGTAGTGCGTTTTAGTTTCTGGATTGTTTTAGAAAATTCCTGGAATTTACTGAATCAATCTAGCTAGATGGTTGTCTAAACATCTAAATACTTTTCTTTCTACAAGGAATCTTTCACCTTATGGAATTGAAAACATGACAAAACAACAAAAGTTTCAAGACAGCAAGTTAACCATCAAACTCTTCTCTTTCCATCTGAAAATTTCTTTAATCAAGCTGTCTATATATCCACTCAACTAATTTTTCTGTTACTGAGTGTGATAAAGGGATCTATGGGCAAATTTAATTGAATTAAACAATGGCTAATTCCTCAGTGTATGTAATACCGCCTTGTAGGTAAAACTTCCACACTAAGAAATCATTTTATATATTGTACAAATATTTGCTTAATGCTCACACAACCGGAAGCAATAACCCGAAATACCTTCACTAAGTTAATTTCACACGGTTGACTTATTTATTGATGCTTTGGGATAGGTATATTTCATGATGTGAATGCAATAACTTCATTCGGATAATCCAAACATTTAGGTATAACCTGTTATAACTGTTTGATGACACGATACTCCATCTAGTCGAGTACTATCTACTCAAACTACTGATTTACTATGTGAGCACAGACTACTTTGTTGCATCAGCTAACTCTGACAAGCAGCTTTCTTTTTGTCTGAGAGAAACAACCATTTTTGTAAGACTTTTCAGACTACTTTTCATATGACTTTGTCCAATTCATCATCATTTATCATTTCTCCCTTAGGTTCCTAGTGGAACATTGGGATTCAGTAGCATGTCATCATTTCATTTGCTTCGCTGAAATCTTTTCAACCTGGCTTCACGACTCCCCACAATCTTTCATCTCTTCATCACACAATCTCATCCACGTCACCCTTGACTCAGACGCCCGATGCATCGTTTCCAATGAGGGTGTCACGCGACGGCCTGGCCTAGCCTAGTCTGGCGAGTGATGTCTCCAAACCGTCTTCTCACTGTATGTCCCATGCAATACAATCTAATCCAATCCCATCCATCTCCACTTCCTTCTTCTCCATACACTTTGGAAAATGCATTGTTGGTTGGCTCGTCAACAGCCAGCCACCCACCCAGCCAGCCAGCCAACCAGCCAGCCAGTCACAGTGACTTCCTTCTTACTCATGCTTATTACTCTGGCCATCTCATCTCCATCTTCAGTATCGAATGAGTGTGGATGGCAGTTGTTGAACACAATGTGTGTGTGTGTGTGTAGTTTGTTGGAAATGCTTTTCGAGACGCACTGCCAACTCTCACAACCATCACATAGAAGCACTGACTAACTTGACTGACATCAGTGTTGAGAGTCCGGATGTTGTTCACACTTCATGCTGAGTGTAGTGAAGTGTACTGTAGTGGATTGCAGTAAAGTGTAGTGAAGTGAAGTGCAATGAATCTCCACTCTGATTTCACATTCATGAAGGAAGGTCTGTCTTACTGTCTTTCCATTCCTGACTTTGACATCCTCATCTGTGCCTATGTCGTCTGCAGTTGAAATGATGCTGTTTTGCCAAGGTAGGGGATAGAGACAACTTCCTTCAGATTTCTCTCTCCTGTTGATGGTGATTGGTGTTTGTTGTTGTTGTTGTTGGTGGTGGTGGTGGTAGGTAGGTTGGTTGGTTGGTTGGGTATCTTCATCCCCTACTTCTTCTCTTCGTTCACCTGAAGCAGGTTCCATCTTCCCTTGCTGTCTCGTGTCGTCTCGCCTCTTCTGTTAACTTGTTAGTTTTCGCCTGTCGATCCTCGAGTTTGTGCGACAAGACATTAGACATAAATCATCACCATTGGCGAAATCCAAATCTTTTGGTGTCTCTTCATCGGTCTTGCCTATGCTCATCTTCTCGCTTCTCTTGTGCATAAGAAGATTAAAATAATAATTTGTCAAGACTGATTAATATCTAAGCACAGTCGCAAAGAACACGTTAAGCCGACTGGGCTAATCAACCGCTTTATATATATTATTAACTGGCTAGTCAGCTGAGTTTTTTCTGGTAGACCAATATGCGACAAAATATTGTCAACAATTAGGAAGATTTCATTTGATGTCCATTACTACGCTAACTACCTATATGTTAACTTGTTGTCTATTATCCCTTTTCATTTCATTTATTAGATATATCTCACACAGGGGAACTTTATTAATAACTGGATCACTTTACGGACACAATTTATCGTGCATAGTCATATCAAGATAACTCCACTTCTTTAAAACATGACTTATATAGTTCTATAAACTCACTTCGAAACAAGCTTAGTAGTTTAAAAGATCCTATTGATCTAATTAAACGGTATAATTCAGTTTGTCAAATCCCTTGCAACAGCTGTGAGGTGAAATACATAGGTCAAAGTAATTAATCACGGTCAATTGCGCTGTCCGAGCACAAAATTGTAAATTAAGTTATTCTCCCTAATTGGATTAATACGACCTCATAATCTAAGTGAGTTTATAGGTCCCAATACCTCGCTAATCCCAACCATCCTTATTGAGAATCCTGTGTAATGTCTTTCAGGTGTCTTCTTTGTATGGTAATACTGTAGAGGTTTTAAATTCTATCTCCATAGGATTGCTACTACGGTTATCATTAAAAACACCTAGGTTATTAATATCAGTTGAATTTTTTTTACGACTACTAAGGAACTTATCAACTAATTCAACAGGGTAATTTGTTGATGAGTAAGGTGTCTTTAATGTACCCAACTGATTGTCTCAGATCTTTTTTACTAGTAAGTAAGTTGCTTCACCCTGTTACTTGGAACATTTTACTTAGCCGACTTTAACTGATATGGGGTGAGATAATTTGAAGTTTGAGTAACACGTCCAGTGCGAAGGTTTTCCAAAGATACTAACGTCTAAACTCCCGGCTTCCTTTTGCTTTAATCTGTAATCCAACATCGATAATTCCCCTTCACTATTTTTTAATTCATAGGTGAGTTGTGTGAGGAAGCTATGTATGTGCTTTGATTTCAATGGTGTAAACGTGTCATCTACATGTCAAAATCATACTTTTGGAGCGGGACTAAATGTTTCAACAGCCATCCGTTCCCAACTATTCATAAAATATGTCTGCCACGATAAGGGATATTGGTGCTATCATGACAACTCTTTCTATTTGTTTACACATTTCATTTTGAAAATTAAAGTTTGTGAATGTTGTAACGATTGCGAAGTAAAACACACAAGTCAAAGTAGTTGGTCAGGGTCAGTTATGTTGTCGAAGCGCAAAAATTCTGTTTAAATCCTAATTAGTAGATCGTAGTTACATAAGGAATGTAGAAAAAAAGCTCACCTTCAGCTATGCATGCAATTACACACAACTACACAATAGGATGGGATAGGATGAAAATCCTTAAAACTAACATAGAAGGGTGTAGGGAGAGATTGGCCATTGAATCTTTGTTTATCGAATCAACACTTAATAGATACAGCAACAAGAATATCTCAGCATCTGTTCCGCATACATGGAAGATCCTACTATGCATATCGCAATGGAGGCAGGGAAATAAAGACCATATAAAGGATGTCTTAAAGTCGTAGAGTTACTTATCTGAATATGATTAT
The DNA here is from genome assembly GCA_944470555.2 of Heterobilharzia americana. Classification (NCBI taxonomy): domain Eukaryota; kingdom Metazoa; phylum Platyhelminthes; class Trematoda; order Strigeidida; family Schistosomatidae; genus Heterobilharzia; species Heterobilharzia americana. The sequence continues at coordinate 61,750,414 of OX104129.1, read as the reverse complement.
GGGCAACAAATTATGTCTCTGAAACGTAGTCTAGTAAACAATACTGTCCAACTGTGTGATTATTATTTATTTATTGATTACTTTCTCCTTGGGTTCCTAGTGGAACATAGGGCTTCAGTAGCACGCCTCCATTGCACTCTGTCCTCTACAGTCTTTTGAACGTGATGCCACGACTGCCCAGAAGCTTTTACTTTTTCCTCATATGATCTCCCCCATGTCACCCTTGGACGCCCAACTCATGACAGCCACTCCCTCCATGTTCTGGTGGTTGTCGTTTGGGTGACCGGAGTAGATTATTGACTCTCCAGTTAAGAGTTTGGAGAGTCCATTTCCAGTCCATCAGCTGATTCCTAGCAGATTCCAAGCACTTCCATGCCCTACCTCCTCATCTCTTTTGCAATCTGGGCAGCCTTACCAGGTTCATACATGGTGCGAACATTCCATGTCCCCATCTTTACTTTCGCTTTCATCAAGAGTGGATATATCGACCAACTGACTTCCCGAAGGCTTTCACCAACTGGCGTCATTTCATCTCCTTGATTCCAGAGAGGAACTAATTTGTTTTTATGATTTATATTTTCTTTGTGCTTTGAAGTTTCTTTAGCGATTGGATTGGTTTTACGGGGTAGGATTGGTTGCCCTATACCCAACCTTCCCTCTTTACCCGGGCTTAGGACCGGCTAGTAACTAGTGAACTAGTTAACCAGGAGAGGTTTCAACTGTGTGAAACATCCCACAAATCAACTGAAATAGAGTTAACTTGGTTATGTGTTAGTTATTTAACGAGTAAGTGTAAACAGTGGTAGGTGGCGTGCCGATGAACTTACTTACTAGAAAAGCTCCGCATATAACTTTTTGTTACTTCTATAAAATTCATTAAAACATATTGTTTCAATCTATGCAGTTACACTTTGAAATGAAGATCTCAGCAGGTTGCATAGAAGTTAATATATAGCAGAGTAGTTTGCAGATACCATGCAAATTATGTCACGACGAATCTTTGAGCAATAATACGATATCTGCAGAAAAGTCCATATACCAATAAAGATCAAATAAGAGGAAATTACAAACATTTATAAATAATAACTCATTCCTGTTGTACAACAGATAACTTTCATGACTCACCCGATTAGTCTAGTTCTTGAAAAGAGACGTGAAAGGTTCGAGTCTGAATAAGAAAACCACTACTCATTGGAGTGTAGATACTTTCAGCTGATGAGTCCCAAAAAGGACGAAGTGTGGATTTTGAATTCTCACAGATAACGACCATCGGCGGATTTACAACAGAAAAGGACTTTTCATCATATGCTAAGAAGGTTTTCCTGGATTAAATTATCAATGTAACTTCTAACTAGAAGTTAAAATCTCCTCACTTCGTATAGTTCAATTATTAACAGTTCAAGACTTTTCTAAAATCTACATAAAACATGATGATATTTTTTTTCTGCTTTTAGGCTGCAATTTGTGATCTACCAGTTGATCATAAAGTAAACCCACTTCTGGTGAAACTAAAAAATCATCCGTATAAGTTTACTCGTTTAGATAACAGAAAATTAGAAATGGCTGTACATGGTCATGAGGCAACAGTAAGCAAGTAGGTGCTTATATTTTGAAGTTTACTTTACTCGTGTATGTTTATGCATAAGTGAGCCATTTTTCAACAGCAACATTTGATAATGATTAAATTTAGGTGTGAAAAGCTAAATTGAGTTGAAAAACTACTATTATTTTTATGATAAAGGTTAGCAGGTAATTCGTTTCCTTCTTTTCATCTTGATGTCTTGTAGTAGAATACGGGAAGCGTCTTTTTTCCTCTTTAACACTAGTCATCCAGACGTACCTGTACTACAGTGAGTGATATTTTTTCAACCAGGCAAATGGGACCTGATAGTCATCACTTGTACACCAAGTATCATTTGTTGTTTATTGATACAAGTAAATATTCGATGCGGCACTAGGTTGAATTGTCTGATCTCTGAGTTCTTTTCACTTCAGTTATGAAATTCATACCAAAGAGAGCCAGGCAAAAGTATACAGGAAATGAAATTAAGCAGAATGTATGTGTGTGAATGTAGAACAACAGATCGTGTTGTACAAATATGTAGAGATAGGAAGTAAATAATCAGTCTCCAAAAGCCTCCAGATTGAATAAATCTGGCTGTCATTTATGACTAACTTTGAGAAGTGATTCATGAAGTCCAAATGATCATCTTTTGACTAGTGAGAAGTCAACTATATCGAATATGAGGACAGTTACGCAACGACCATACTGGATGCAGGTGGTTTAGTTATGATGAACTGATAGAAATTGAAAATAAGGACCATTGGTTCCTACCCAGTGGCTAAATGGTAATTTGCTGGACACGTAACCTGTAAGTCCTGGAGTCTATCCATGGTGGGTAAGAGTAACAAGTGTGAGCTTCTGAGTAATAGCATACTAGTAGGGCGAAACAGCTGTCCAGTGCTTTCACACCTTCATTGTTTCTCCAAATGATATCAGTCCATAATAAATTGCAACCAGAAATGGATAAACTTTAGATTACAACAAAAAAAATGAGGAGTAATGCGTACAACTGGTTGGAAAGCTTACAAGTGAAATAAATGAGGCAACAACTTCCTTATTCATTCTTAAATTTCAAAACGGTGCAATCTAAAAATAACGGATACAGACGCTTTCTTTGCATACATAGATGAGACAATTACATATTACTGTTATTATTGTTTAGTATTTCTCCCTTGGCATCCTAGTTCGACATTACGATACAGTAGCACATCACAATTTCACTCCCTTCTCTGCAGTCTTTCTAACCTGCCTCCACCACTAACCACAATCTTTCATCTCTTCATCACACAATCTCATACACGTCACCATCGACTCGCATGCCCAACTCTTCAGTTCCTATGTGACATCCACGCCATGGAATGGCCTGGCCTGACCTGGCATGTGATGTCTCAAAACCATCTCCTCACTGTATGTCAAATACAATACAATACAACCCAACCCCAACCCCAACACATCCCATCCATCTCCACTTAATTCGTCTCCATACACCTTGGCAAAACCATTGTTGGTTGGCTCGTCGACAGCCAGCCAGCCAGCCAGCCACCCAGCCAGTCACAGTGACTTCCTTCTTACTCATCCTTATTACTCTGGCCATCTCATCTCCATCTTCAGTATCGAATGAGCGTGGATGGCAGTTGTTGATCAGTGTGTGTGTGTGTGTGTGTGTAGATTGTTGGAAATGTTTTTCGACACGCACTGCCAACTCTCACAACCATCACATAGAAGCACTGACTAACTTGACTGACATCAGTGTTGAGAGTCCGGATGTTGTTCACACTTTAGGCTGAGTCTAGTGTAGTGTAGTGTAGTATAGTGTAGTGGGTTGCAGCGCCGTGCAGTGCAGTGAAGTGGAGTGAAGTGAAGTGCAATGGATCTCCACTCTGATTTCACATTGATGAAGGAAGGTCTGTCTTACTGTCTTTCCATTCCTGACTTTGACATCCTCATCTGTGCCTGTGCCGTCTGCAGTTCAAATGATGCTGTTTTGCCAAGGTAGGTGATGAAAAGAACATAAAATATTTGTATTTCACCAATGATGATGATTTATGTGGCACAAACTGGAAGATCGACAGACGAAAACTAACAAGTTAACAGAAGAGGCGAGATGACACGAGGCAGCAAGGGAAGATGGGACCTGCTTCAGGTGAACGTAGAGAACAAGTAGGGGATGAAGATACTCAACCAACCAACCAACCTACCACCACCACCAACAACAACAACAACAAACACCAATCACCATCAACAGGAGAGAGAAATCTGAAGGAAGTTGTCTCTATCACCTACCTTGGCAAAACAGCATCATTTGAACTGCAGACGGCACAGGCACAGATGAGGATGTCAAAGTCAGGAATGGAAAGACAGTAAGACAGACCTTCCTTCATCAATGTGAAATCAGAGTGGAGATCCATTGCGCTCCACTTCACTCCACTTCACTGCACTGCATGGCACTGCAATCCACTACACTACACTAGACTCGGCATGAAGTGTGAACAACATCCGGACTCTCAACACTGATGTCAGTCAAGTTAGTCAGTGCTTCTATGTGATGGTTGTGAGAGTTGGCAGTGCGTGTCGAAAAGCACTTCCAACAATCAACACACACGCATACACACACACACATTCTGTTCAACAACTGCCATCCACGCTCATTCGATACTGAAGGTGGAGATGAGATGGCCAGAATAATAAGCACGATCAAGAAGGAAGTCACTATGACTGACTGGCTGGCTGGCTGGCTGGCTGGCTGGCTGGCTGGCTGGCTGGCTGGCTGGCTGGCTGGCTGGCTGGCTGGCTGGCTGGCTGGCTGGCTGGCTGGCTGGCTGGCTGGCTGGCTGGCTGGCTGGCTGGCTGGCTGGCTGTCGACGAGCCAACCAACAATGGTTTTGCCAAGGTGTATGGAGACGAATTAAGTGGAGATGGATGGGATGTGTTGGGGTTGGGGTTGGGTTGTATTGTATTGTATTTGACATACAGTGAGGAGATGGTTTTGAGACATCACATGCCAGGTCAGGCCGGACCACGCCATGGCGTGGATGTCACATAGGAAATGACGAGTTGGGCATGCGAGTCGATGGTGACGTGTATGAGATTGTGTGATGAAGAGATGAAAGATTGTGGTTAGTGGTGGAGGCAGGTTAGAAAGACTGCAGAGAAGAGAGTGTAATTGTGACGTTCTACTGAATCGCAATGTCGAATTAGGATTCCAAAGGACAAGATGGAAGTATACATTGATAAAATTAATTTGGCTTGAAGGTTATTAGATATCCTATGTTAATTCAGAGTGCACTCAGTTTGGGTTATTCTTGATAACTTTAAAACTGGGAGATATACTTTGAATGAACTTATAAATCCTTTTGTGGTTGAAAAATTACAAAAATGTTTCTTTAAAGTTCTTGAGAAATCACATGCATATGGAATAACTGTTGTTTGATGATCTAATGGTGACTATTGTTCAGTTTTTAAAAGAATGGCGACAGTTTCAGTCGGTTCATGTATTCTTACTTCTAAATATTCCATGAACAATGAAGCTTTTAGTTTAAAATAATGTCATGCTTTCCGGCTAATGAACAGTTTCGTAATAAGAAATAAGCAGCTGCCTGACATTTTTTGAAACAATTAGCTGGTAGTGTTTTCTTGTAATATCATGAAAATCAAATCCCGGGGTTAATGGGGTTTTATTCATCTCAGGTTGACATTCATTATAGACTGACATCAGTTGAAGGAACATTGGAAACCTGGGAGGGTTGGATACCTGTTTTGTCCTAGCATGGGGCTCTTCAGCAGGGCAAATCCCTCATCCCACCAGAGATCGAACGCAGCACCTTCAGCTTCATTGATCAGAACACTAACATTGAGTCACTGGTCCATATTCTCCACTTCTGTCAGTTTACGACAAAGCGCGGTCATCACCCAATGTCACCGTTCAGTGTTTATTCTCAAGTCAACCAGGTTTATCCCACTGCTCACGACTTTTCATTATAACTTTAAGAATCACCTCCCAAAGCTAGTCACCAATGACTAATAGATCAGTAGAACTTGGGGATTTGTTGGGATGAATAGCAACTTGAAAAATCACTAAATCTTCACGAACCCCCGAATTCAATTGATTTATTGCTCATTGATGACTAGCTTCAAGAGGTGATTCCTGAAGTTATAATGAGAAGTCGAAAATAGTAGGGTAAACCTGGTTGACGTGAGGACAAATACTCAATGATGACACTAGGTGATAGCCGCAATATGTTGTGAACTGACAGGAGTATGAAAATAAGGATCATTCGATTCTGGCTGAGTTACTCAATGGTAATGTACTGGTGGCGGAGCCTGAAGGTCTTGGGTACAATCCCTTAGGAAGCGCGGTGATGGATGCGCCTTGCTCAGAAGTACCATACTAGTGGGACGAAATAGCTGTTCATCGCTCCAAGGTTCCCAGTGGTTCTCCAAACTATGTCATTCTATGATGGATATCAATGTAAAATAGGCATTAGACTGAAAGTCATGTTAACCTCCGCAGTATTCATAATCAGTGATGATAACTGTGAGATGTAGATGATGTTGTTAGTAGGAGTAAGGTTTAATTTAACTATATACCGTCGTTTCATGAAAAAACTGATGTCAGTCGGTGATGAACACCACCTTAAAAATGAAATTCCTATTAACCCTAAACTATATTGTTATTATTTACTGATACTAGTAATTTTCCGTTGTTATACTAGGTTGAATTGTTCGACCTCTGTTGGAAGATGAGCTACTATACGGATGCCTTGATACCGCCTGAATATCCATAATATTGTAGTCCACTTGGTGGGTGACAGTTTAATTCAGGACGCGTTTCATACAATTTAGGACTCGACATCTGTATGTTCCTTCACCATCCCAGTGAGTGAAGTTATTCGATGTCACAGCACTATGCACATCCATCAAACCTCAATTGGCCAAGGAAATAATGTCCCTTCTACTCAATGAAGACACAAACCTTTCAGAACGCACAAAACTCAAATGTTCAAGTCTGATGGGACTCATCGACCTTTGTATGACAACATACTTCCAATTCAACGACAAGATATACAAACAGATGAAAGAAACTCCAATGGGATCACCGATATCCAGACTAGTTGCAGATGCAGTGATGCAGAGACTGGAAGCCATCATTCTACCTGTGATCAAACCAAAAATTTGGATTAATTATGTGGACGACACTTTTGTCATCATTAAGAAGGATGATATAGGAAGCACCCACAACTTGATCAACAACGTTTTCAATGACATCAAATTCACAATGGAGAAGGAGTCAAACAAACAACTACCATTCCTGGATGTTTTAGTCAGTAGGACAAATGCCGGAAGCTGCAAACCCAAGTGTACAGGAAGCCAACACACACTGACCAAATCCTCAACTACAATAGCAACAACCCAACAACACACAAAATCAGTTGCGTGCAAACTCTATTCAAAAGACCAAGAACACACTGCAGCACAACAACTTCACGGAGACTGGAAGAAAATTACTCGATATCCACACCCTCAAGAAGAACGGCTACCCGCGAAACTTTTTCAGAAGATGCCTATCCCGTACATCATCAACTACAAAGTCATCGATAGAAATCAATGAACGCATCATCCTAACATACATAAAGAATATATCAGAAATCACGACAAGATTACTGTGACCACTTGGAATTGGTGTGGCCACTCATAAACCAACAAACTCCCTACAAACACTATTATGCAGACCAAAGGATGCAACAACCAAAGACCAAAGACAAACCGAATATCATTTACAAAATCAACTGGAATAACTGTAGTCAACACTACATTGGACAAAGTGGTCACCCTCTTCGCCTTCGTCTACATGAGCACTGATTGGCTATTAAACGTCACGACATTTCATGACTCATTTCAACGCACGTGGATAATTATTGGACATGAATTCACCTTTGACAAAGTAGAAATTTTAGACGGAGAGGAAACACAAAGAATACCATCAGAGAATTCCTACAAGCTTGGCATTCAAGTCACCCAGTCAGTAGTCAATAGATGTATAGACATAGACCCAATCTATCAACCAATAAGAAAAATGATAAACGACAGAGAGGTCAGATGTCAAGCAGAGGAACAGCAATCTGGAAAATCTATGTAGTCAGTGACACAATGACACAACAATCAAAGGAAACAACCAATCACAAACCAGATCATCATGACTGGGCATTGAATCACTCACGGAGAGATATTGACAGTTCACTTCACACTGAAGTTAGTGCTGATGATGTCATCTAGGAAGACGATGAAAGCTTCAGGATTAAACAACTCAGCTCAGAGAACACAATGCAACCAAGACCATCCACCTGAGCTTCAAATATTCTCCATTATTTTATCCCCATTACCGATTGCTTCAAACCCAAAATGTTATCCAGTAGACCAGTAGGGCAAGACAGACACCTGTTGGGCAACCAATAATAATTGTTATTGTTATTATTACTATTATTATCATTATTATTGTTACTATTATAGTCATTTTTATACTCAATAAAACAATAATTTAGATTGGCTATTCATCCAATCAAATCATGGTTGTGTTCAGTAAGTGATGATAAATCGTGGAAATTATGGAGAATTCCAAAATTAGAATTATTAATGGAATGCAAACTGTCTACTGATTGGTTATCCTCCGTAGATTTTCATCCACAAGATGAGATTTTAGCCATTGGAAATGGAAAAGGAAGTATTCAGGTAAGTCATGCATAAATGCGTTGATTATAAGTATGCAGGAAATCAGAAAAATAGTATACTACAGTTTGTAGGTTTGTTGTGATTTATTTTATTGATTATATATTGGTATTTATCATGGACCAATATTTGACCCAGTGACTTAATGATAACGTGTTGACTGCCATTCCTGGATTCAGTCTCTGGTAGAGTCATAGGTGAGGAGTCGTATACTAGTGAGACGAAACAGACGTCTCGTGTTTCCAGGTTTCCAATGTTCCTCCAATTGATGTCACTCCAAATTTTATGAATTTCATGACAAAATACATATGAACAAATAGAAGGAGTAACAATGGGATCTTCAATCCACCCGATCGTGACAGACTGATTTATCGACAGTTATGAACAAATAGCAACATTAGGAGAATATTTCAACAATATGCAGTGTAGATGACACATTTGCTATACTGAAATCAGAAAACGTCCACAGATTATTTCGAACACACATTAACTCGATAAGAGATGTAATCGAATTCATTTATGAATAATGAAATGAAGAAGGAGAATTACTCCTATGTCGGGTTGGAAAATGAAGAGGAGAGAAGATGGAAGCTTCGATATCAGTGTTTATGGGAAACCAACACACTGGAATAGAGACTTGGATTTCACATCATCTCATTCGATATCTATGAAAGTAATTGGGTTAGGAGTTTGACTAGTAAGTCGGAAAGTTTAAATATGGGAATGAAAGACATCACTTTACCCTCTGATATTTGTGTAGGAATTTATAAAGAGTGATAAGAGAGAGAGTGTAGTAATGTTAGTGGTGATTGCAACCTCTGTGAGATGGAATTGAAATCCTCTATGTAGGGTTACTGTATAAAGAAGGTACATTGAGTCAGTCAGAATAACAAAACACAAACATTTAGCGAAATAGACGGCAGTAGACTCTACCAAGTTATAAATAATTTAGAGGAAAACTGAGTTATGTCTCTGACCTATAACCATTTGGTAGGCGGATGAGGATGACGATTTTACAGTCGAAAGTAGCTAGATGGATGGAGGGATAGATTGATCACAGAATCTTTGTTCATTGAATCAACCGGTAAGTACCACATGTAACGGGAATGCTTCTTTTCATATTAGAGATATCTCGAAAATGTTACTACAATTAAAGTGAACGAATGAAGAACTGTTTGACAACATATATGAGGGAGTTTTGAAAGTGGTATGATCACTTTGAGATATGAAAATGAGTAATAAATTGTGGTCGAAACATGATCCAGTAAATTATACTATATCACTCATTGTGTACTATATCAAACAAACAATGTAACGTGGAATTATACTTTACGAAATTGCTGAAGTTTTTCGCTTACGTTGATTCGGTTATCAATATCTCCGTGTAATCAACTAATTTAGTCTTTAATGCTGTCAATCTTTCACATCCTGTTGAATAACTGTGCTCCATCGCATGGACACCTACAACCATTTTCTCTTCTGGTCTATCAGTCTTGATATCGTTGCATAGACTAATTATCGTTATTATTATTGCTTGTCCTTTCAGTTCCTAGTGGAACATAGGGATTCAGTAGCATGTCACCATTTCATTCTCTTCTCTGTAGGCTTCCTAACCTTGCTCAAAAACTGCCCACGAGCTTTGATTCCTTCCTCACATGATCTCCTACATGTTACGGAAATCTCACTGTCAACTTATATTTCACTTATAGGCTGCATTTCAGAAATACTTTTCGATAATTTCCTGCTTCTAAGTTGTTGAGACCTGTGACAACTTGAATTCAAACGTTTTTTTTTGTAGGGTTCTGAATTTCTAATCTTTTTGAGGTAAACGGTCAGGTAGAGACTGAGAAAAAGAAAGTAGAACCTGACATAGAAGTTCATCATTCCAAGTTTCCACACTTCACAGTAGAATGCATAAAACAGTTGAGTAGTTAGGGAGTTACATTAAAGTAAAGAAAAGTGAGTAGGGGAACACAGAAGAAATTGATTTAGGTGGAATAGATAATTGTAGTGTAGTTAGCAGTATGGAGATTATCAGGAATCAAACTATCCCACTAAGTAGACAGAAGCCAATAATTAGTAGTCGGAGGTATCCGTTGCATTCTTGTAAATGGAATAAATGAATTAGAGATAACAATGAACATTTAAATAATACAATAGCTGAAATATTTGTTCACTGCAGAAGTTTATTGAACCTTTTCAACCGAGGCAACCTACATCCTTGTGAATGATTCGGACTAATAGCTTGATACTTCATAGATTAATGGCCGGCCTTGGTTTGACCAGTTCTTCACTGATGTATGTAAAACTTGTTAGACATTGTGTTCAAGATCCTGAGATTCATAGTTATCCGACGCCTAACTGCAACTCTATAAAATCAGATGGGTCTCAGACAGAGCCAGATGAGGCTGCATCGATCACATTTTTACCCTCTGACAGAATAACAATTTCCATATTTCTCGATCTGAAGGCGACGTTTCACTTATTTGACAGTGAAGTACTGCGGTAGTTTCTGACTGTGAAAGGAGTCCTGAGAAATTATATAATGCTGATCAATGCTGTCTACTGGAACTCACGCAGCTACATAAGGACTTATGGAAAGTTATCATGTGAATTGAAGGCAACTATTGGTGTCCAACAGCCATGCCAACTTTCACCGTTCTTGTTTAACTTCGTCACAGACGTTCTAAAAACATAACTTAGGGTATGCCTAACTTCACAGGGGCTGATCTACTCTATGGAGGTCACCTGGCTGACTTAGAGCATGCAGATGACATTGTTCTGGTAGGTGAAGACGCTGACGCAATGCAAGGTCTTCTGGATGTATTCAACAGAAATCTGTGTATGTTTGGCACGTGTTTTACTGTCACTTTTCACTTGTAAGATGATGTTCAAGGACTGATCTACTTCAGGTACTGTGAATTTAATGGTGGGGAGTGTAGTGGTTGAATTCATCCACCACTTCATACTTTCGGGAAATACCATCAGCTTAAACAGGCTGGTGAGATATCCGACTGTCTATCAAAGGACGAGTAAACTGCGCTGAAATCAGTTCTGTCCTTTCATATGGCTGTGAGACATGCCCTTTGAAAGTAGAAAATGTAAAGCGGTTGCACGGTTTTGACCAAAGATGTCTTCGTTGGATTGCTCGTTTCCATTGAAATTGGTGTGTCAGTAATGCTAAAGTCAGGTGAGGGATACTAAGAAAAAAAATAGGTAGGTCGATTGATGAAGTTTTGAACCTTCGTCATCTGAGGTACGTTGGACATGTGTTGCACATGCCGAACCCCCATCTATCTCGACGTAACATACTTGGGAAGTTGGCTCACGCTGAAAAAGTGTTCAGGATGGACGGAATAAGATGCGGCACTTGACGACACGGCTATATGGTTGAAAATCAGCTACAATGGTGCAGATGTATTCACTCCATACCATCTTCTAAAGCTTGAATATTTGTACTATACATTATCTTCAGATTGTTTATTCTCGTATACTACCCAATCTTCCTTGAAATGATTCCTTTTCTATCCTTCTGTTCTTTGTATACTACAGTGAAGTGCGGCAACTTGAGTAGATTAACCTGTATACGAGGTTTTACGTTGATTTTAACTAGTCAATCAGTCTTTGTTGACAGAGTCGAATTCTGTCTTTAACCCAAGAAATATGATATGTCTTGAGTGCTTATGTTTATATTCGTCTTCTCAACTCTCTCGAAGGATGAAGATCCCATCAGTGAAGCCTCGTCCTAGTGTAAAATCTACCTGATTTTCTCGAGTTTATTGTTCTGTAATATCCGGTTTCGAATTATGTACTAAATGACCCTATTATCTTAGATACGGTGTTAGTTAGACACATTTCTCTATGGTAGTCACACGAAGGATTCTCTCCCTTCTTATAACTGAGAATACTGTTGGTTAACATACTTGCGATTCTTCGCTTTTGTCGTCCCATTAGTTTGACACTCCTTAGCAGTACGCACCCATGACCCCACCCTACCAGGGCTCGAATCCAGCACTTTCAGGTTCCGCAACCAGCACATTACCATTGAGCGACTAAATTGAAGTCCACTGGTTCATATTTCCTACTTCTGCCAGTTCACGATATAGCCAGACCTGCATCCAATGTAGTCATTGAGTAACTGTCCTCATGTTTGACTTGGTTGGCTCCACTGGTCATGACTGCTCATCTGATTTTCGTGAAACACCTCTTGAAGCTAGTCACCAATGAGCGCTAGATTAATTCTATCTGGAGGAATCTGAAGGTTCTGGGCTCTATTCCTAGCACGTTATGGGTGCGCACTGCTCAGGAGTCCCATACTAAGTGGGACGAAACAGTTTTTCAGGGCTTCCAGGTTTCCAATGTTCCTCCAACTGATGAATTCCAACCTGAAATGACTAACTTGTTAGTAGCTGGTATGGGAATGCAGGACTCACGTTTCGTTCCATTTAGGTCTCGTTAGCTGGATGTACCTACACCTCAATGAGTGATGGCTTCAAACGCCAATAAGTTATCCACTAAGTTAGTTAGGCTGCCTCAGTGCTCCAGCGGATAACGCTCAGATTTGAATACATCCAGCTAACGAGTCCTCAGCTAGCCAAAATCAAGTAAATTATTATACCCGAAAATACAAGTTACACTGGTTTAATCAAATTACCTTCAGACTTCAGTCTTCGTAACAATGTGTCCAACTGACCATTACTTTTGGGCATACTTGATTGATGAATAGTATTTTTTTAAAAAAATTAACTCATATAATATTGATAACAACTTCATAATCTCTTTATCAAGTTGGTGTTGATGATGTCATTAAGGGTGTTTATGAAACGACTATACTTAAACAAGAAAATTCAAAGAACATTGAACTATGGTAATTCTTATCTTGACATCTGATATCCTATTTATTTCATTTTGTTAAATTTAATGTATTATTTATTGTTTAATTCAGATTTGGAAAATTCAATATGTAGATGATAAACCAGAAGAACTGGTTACTAAACGAATTGGTATATTACGACAACATTCTGGTGCTGTATGGTCAATCAATTGGCATTGGTCTGGTAATTATCTAGCAAGTTCTGGTGTAGATAATACTATTCGTCTATGGAATATTGAATATGCTACAATGATATATGAAATGAATAAAGGTTTATTGAATTCATATTCTAGTATATCATGTTGTATAATACTTAGAGGGCATAGTAAATCAGTTAATTCTGTTCAATTTTTACCATATGGAAATATTTTAGTCACTGGTTCAACTGATAGAACAGTATGCCTTTGGGATGGTCGTACAGTAAGTTATATTCAATAAAATTATTTGTTTTAAACTATGAAACTTTTTCAGAGGTATTTGAAGATATAAGATTATTTATAAAATGGTTGAAAATTTCGGTGCTGTAAACTAGGAACATAAACAAGAGGAGGAGAAATTTGAATTTTTAGTTTTAGTAATTCATAGATGGAGCTGACAGTCGGCAGATATCCAATCTGTAGCATACTCAAATCCTTTACAGTTCATAGATTGATAACACCGAAAAAATGACTCTAGGCTCATGAATATTTATCATTTAAACACAAATCGACCGAGAAATTCTATCAGCACATCAAATAAGATGGAAGATGAAGAAGGAAATATGAAATAGGTCAAAAGAAGTAGGGGTAAAAAGTAGTAAAAGAGGTAAAGGAGGAATGGAAAAGGGATGAAGTAGATCTGTACCATATCATCTCGAGTCTCCAATACTGCTTACTATTATCCCTCGCTTCCCAACCGTCTAGTCTGCATTGCCCTACTTCGCTTAAATGAATAGTTAAGGACTTCATGTATTGATGCCATGTTTTATTCTGGCGGCCCTAAGCTGCAGCCTGATTATACTTCTGCCAACATTGTGCGATGAGACAGATGGTAATTAGGCTTGCATAGCACATGACACAGCTAGTCATCTCAGTAGATAAAGGTTCACAACTACATCAACTAACCCACTTTTTCTCCCTAAAACTCTTTGCCTGACTTCTGCATTACTCATATGGTTACACTAGGGAACATGGCCTATGCTATGAAGCCAGTTGTGGTCAAACATTTGAAGCCTTATCATATCTTCTTTCTTTAATGGTCATGTTTCACAGCTATACAGTAGAACAGAGTGGACTACATCACATCGCACTCTACTCTCAATAGACAACCGGCTATCGCAACGACGGTGCAGATGGAGTGAGTTGGCTAAAGCCAGCCGAGCCTTTTGTATCCTTACGGAGATCTCACTGGCCACTGATCAAGGCACCAGAACTGATCCAAACTTCTAGGTAACTGAAATGTTCAACGCACTGAACCACTTAACTCTCTATTGTTAGTCGGGGTACGGTTGTAGACCAATCATGGAGCAACAATTTGCATTTGGGTAGCTAAAAACACATCCCAACCATTCTCTGGTCACTACTTAAGTTGTCTAGAAGACGCTGCATTTTGTCAGCGTCAAAAGGGAGACATCCATAAGAACATCTGCAATAAAAATTGAATGCGATGAGCAATCTATGTAAGCACTGAGATCAAATGAACAAAAGCTTGTTTCGACTGATGTTTCGCTATTAAGTGCTTCTAACCGTATATACTTAATAGTCAGACAGGTAGACAAACAAGACCAACAGATAGCCACATAAACATGTAGATCGAATACCGACAGAAGACGTTATTGAAGAAAGATTCTCTCTTTATGTATTAGGACCAAACATATATGTAACCAGTGCAACTAAGTAACGACAAACAACTTTATGCAATCAGCTAAGAATCACACTTATTTTGTCAGACTTACTGATGTTACCGCTCGTTGTTTGCGTTGGGTGAAATCACTGTCTGAACAATCTTGAGGTCAAGTGAAGAGTAATATATGTAAGATAGGCAAGTCGATTGATGAGGTTGTAAACCTTCATCAACTGAAACGGCTTCGACATGTTATGCTAAGGAAAGGCGGATCAAATTGGAAGAAGAAGGCTCAGGATGATCATATCAAAACTTGGTACTAGTCGATGAAGTCTTTTACTATTCACCTGAGCTGTGTTGGCAGATATAGACTGCATGGTTGGGGTCCTCGAGAGGAAAGAGATCAGTGGTTGAGGACTTTTGGTGACATGCCTGCAAATCAATGACAATGGTGCAGATACATTCATTCCCTGACATCTTGTAAAGCTTGAATATTCGAAGAAACTTTTAACTTCAGATTGTTCATTCTCCCACAAAACTCCTCCTATCCACCCCTTCTTTTCATACTGCTGTGAACTGCGGCAACTTGAGGTGATGCACTTGTGTGCTAGGTCCCATGTTGTTTGTTTCCTTGCTTGTATACTTTCAATTGGCTGTTAGAAGGTGTATAGGCGAAGCAGGGCCAAAACCCAAAACATACCATAGGTAAGCACCTTCGTGCGTAAAATGAACGCCACAGTGAAACGAGAAGATTTTGAAGTGACTACGCAACTCGGTGAGATATACAGTGTTAGCAAAATGGCGATATTTCAATGGTGATCTAGGTTGGCACTGAAGTTTTCTTTCCACTTACTTCCACTTGAATTGATCGTCAAAATATATCTGCAACCTAGTATATGCCACAACGTTTCCATTAAGAATTGATCACCTAATTTCTACTTTGAAACGAATACTGGTTATTCACATCATGTAAGGTGTCAACAGTATTACCGCCTCTCTATGTAATACATTGAGTCGTAATACAACTTTTAACAATGTCCTGTTGATTTCTAATCTGATTAAACGATTATCTGGTTGTAGATATTCAAAACAAGTTGGGGTTTGATGGTTTGAAAATGATTTTGGCATTAGGTCAAAATAATGATATTCATTATTTTGGTATTTCTATTTCCCAATGAGAATGCAAAACAAAGTAAGCCTATTTCAACTGATGTTTTGCTCCTTAGTACTCCTAACAGCTTTATCCAAGTTGTAGTAAACCGGAATTCATAATATCCTCCAAGCTTATATAATGATAACTTGACAAGTGTTCCTCTGCATGAATGATTCTACGTTGTTAGAATTGTAGAACATAAGATGATATCTATATGTGGTGTTGTGTGTGTGTGTGGAGTGTATGAATTAAAGATGGGGATTTGTATGTATACACTTGTGTTGATAGGTCTTGTCTCCTGTGTCTGTTGGTTATGTCAGTATGTGGGGGTGAGTTGAGATCAGGTCAAACTACGTCCTACTAGCTTATTTCCACTTAGAAAATTTTTAATCCCACTTAATGTGAAGAGATTCTGCTAAGAGACGTTCTTTATAGTTTTCCCGAAGCCTTTCTGAATAATTTCGATATTGTCGAAGAGTCGACTATGTGACCTGAAATTTATGCTGTGTGGAGGTGTGGCTGATGTGTTTACATGTTTTTTTCAGTTCCACTGGATTTCTAGGGAGTTGGGTAGAGACTCTTAGTTGTTCATTTTTCCTAATTTTGATATCACACGGAATTTGTCCTATGTATATACTACAATACAGTTTGAGCATTTCACTTTTTTATCTTTCAGTCATATTGAGTGTAGTTGGGTTTTCTGTCAGCCTTCGTGGCTAGTTGAATGATTCTACACCCATGGTGACCAGCTACATACTTTTTAACAGCCACCATCAATCTTATTCCCCCATTAAATGTCTGGTTGATGCCATTTACCTTGAAGTATCTCTTGACTACTAAGGGGTTCCAGTGTCAATCTTTGGAAAGTCACTGAAGTATTTGTAATCAAAATGATTTATCCTATATATATATATATATATATATATATATATATATATATATATATATATATATATATAAGCTGATGTATATATGTCAAATGCTGAACTAATGGCTCAGGTTTTAATCGATAATGTGACAATGTATAGAAGGTACATTGTAATATGTGACGCAGATGTGATGCTTAGGGTTTATTAAAATGGCCTAATACTGTGCAAGATCATATCAGTATGACGTGTGAGGAGGAAAATGACCATCAACTTGCATTTTTTGATATACACTGGTGTCGGAGGAAAGATGGATCTATCAGACGATAAATCTATAAAAAGCCTACTTGAACGAGACAATATTTGAGTTTCTACAATGAAATATAACAGAGGCTTAGTAAGTTGCTTATTCAAAAGGATCCAACCTATTTGTACATCTGATACAATGGATGATGACAGCAAATTTCTGACAGAAACACTTATAGAAAACGGATATCTATTAGAGCTAACCCCAAAGCCTCGAAGAAGGATCCATTTCTTAAGGTACCATACGGAGAGAAAACGAGTAGTATGATATTGAAACAGATATTGACTTCGGTTACCAGTAAAACATACTATGCAGATCAGTGTACGACTATTAGGACAATAAAACACCTGCTTCACCAAAAACCTTAGCCTCCCATAAATGATTATGTCACATCCCCTTGTGTTTACCAATCTACACCTACATGTGGCCACACATACTAGAGAGAGACTGAAAAATACTTTGCATTCAAAATTACGACCAGAACAGGCTGGCTGGGTTGCTTCAGGAAGTACAAATCATGTGGGCATCAAACTGCAACGCTACGCATTGCATCATCATAGAACAGAGTATAGAATGGCAGTCAACTCCCTACCTCAACTTCATCGACTTTAAAAAGACCTTCGATAGAGGTATCGACCGACAAGCAATTTGGAAACTGCTTCAACACTACGCTTTCACTGCCACAAACCTTTATCAACATCATTCAACACTTATATGCTACATGATGCTACATGCAAAATGATTCACAATGGAACGTTCACTGTCACCTTTGAAGTGGAGACAGGAAAGAGTAATACGAGGTTGCCTACCATCATCACAAATGATCCTTTTGACTGTGGTCGACTAGACTGGACTGGACTGAAGTTGATCGATCATGCAACAAACAACTGTGAGGAGCAAGAAGATGGGTAAACGGTGGACCAATGAAGAGACAATAGAAGATTTGGTTTTCGCCAATGATGATGATTTATGTCTAATATCTTGTCGCACAAACTCGAAGATGCACAAGCAAAAACTAACAATTTGACAGAAGAGGCGGGGCAGCAATGGAAGATGGGACCTCCTTCAGGTGAACGTACAGAAGACAGAGGTGATGAAGATAACCCAACCAACAACATCAACAAGAACCGCCAGTCACCATTAATGGGAGAAACCTTAAGGAAGTAGTTTCTTTTACCTGCCAATTAGGCAGCATAGTTTCAAATACTGGCGGCGGCACATATGAAGTGGTGAAAACCAGGATCAGAAAGACAGCAAGACAGGCTTTCCTTCACTAATCTGAAATCATTGTGGAGATCCACTCCTTTCCACTCAGCATAAAGCGTAAACAAGATCCGGATTTCCAACACTGATGTCAGTCAAGTCATTCAGTGCTTCTATGTGATGTTTGAGAGACTTGGCGCATTTCCAACAAGTTGCACACACATTTCCTTAGCAGCTGCCGTCTACGCTCACTCGATAGTGGAGATGAAGATCAGATGGCTAGGAACAATAAACAGCAAGGAACTTTGGCTGGCAATGCGCCAACCGAGAACCTATCACTCACCAAAGGTGCAGAAGAAAGTAAAGATAAATTGGGTATCCACTGAGAAAACCATTCGGAGACATCACGCTCCAGGCTGTCGCGTGGAACCCGCATGGGAAACGACGAGTTGGGTGTCCGAGTCGAGAGTGACATGGATTAGATGATGTGAGGAAGAAATGAAATCTTGTGGGCAGCCGTGGAGCCGGGTTCAAAAGACTACAGAGAACAGAGTGCATTGCAGACGTACTATGGAAACCGTATGTTCCACTGGGAACTTAAAGGATAAATATAAAATATATCAAGTAGGTTGTAGACTAGATGGTGGTGTGTAGGTGGGGGATTGGAAAAGGTGGTTATCAGTAGTTGTGAAATGTCTTGTTCACAAGGCTATGAACTATACCAAACATAAGTTTGTAGATAAAATCCTTTTTAATTCTTGTCCTGATTGAGGTTTGTATATCAACATAAATAGCCAGATATCAAAGCGACTGACTGGTTACAGTGACTTGTGAAATATTAAAAATATATAGTTTAAAAATAAATACAAAGTTAATTGAATGGTTCAAGAATATCTTGGTGGCTGATGAATTCGAACTAGTGAACATTATTTTACATCGACTTTGTACAGATGCACAAATCAGTATAGATCCTGACACAGAAGTGGATTACTTCAAATTAACACACTTCATATCAGTATATCAGAAAAGAAGCGAATGAGGAAAGGATCGTATTAACGTAGGCGTAAGCATATGACATGAAAGACAGAATAATTGAATGACTTTTAGTGGAATTTTGGCTTTAGATGTACGGAGTGAAACTCGGCCACTAAGCGTATTCAACTCCAAGCTGGTATTCATGCTCGGTTGATATCAGTTGAAGAGGCAATGAAAACATGGAAGTAATAGACAGATATTTCGTTCGATTAGTATGTACCCCCTCAATAGTGCTCACCTATGACTCCTCTACGGGGTTCGAACCCAGGATCTGCAGATTCTGAAAGGAGTATGTTACCTACTGGTGATAAATTTTTGTTCAACAAAATATTCACAAATGTTGAAGTGATGGAATTATTCGATAGGTTTATGATCAACCTTGTATCATCTTGAAGATCCAGATTCTGATTCACGAAAGGTCATCATCTCTTATTGTACACTATAACATAACTAAAAGTGTAGGATATAGAATAGGCAACTTTTAACAGTTCCTTACGTAACAAATGCACGCTGAGACTGATAAACTCACATTTTTAAACATTTGATTGATTAAAATTATCAATGGTACATAAAAAAACTACACTGAAGATCAGAAAAACATCGGTAAAATCATATAGCGATTATCAACAGCCTCATTTTCAAATAACACATAAATGGAAAATGATATCACGTCGTATGAAGCGACCCTGTGTCATATTATTGACTTTCGCCTTCTAGTTTAATGATGAGGGAGTGAAGTGGTGGAATGTATCGACCACTTCATTTACTTGGGGAGTAGCATCAGCCTGAACGGGTTACTAACGAAATCTCACCTTGGATACAGAAGTCCCGTTTGTTATTTGGCAACCTAAATCATATGTTGCACCAACTGGTAAGCTATTCAACTATCTGTCTAGCAAAAGATGATTATACTGCTCTACAATCCGTTCTGTCCTCTCAAATGGGTTTGAGACATTATCTTGAAAACCAAAAGACATGAAGCGATCAAAGGGTGTCTTCATAGCATTTCTCTCGTTTAGTGGAATCGCCGTGCAAATTATGTTGAGGTCACGTGAAAGGTACTAGGTAAGACAGGCAAGTCGATTGATGTAGGATTAGGTTAGAAGAGGGAGGGTTCAGGATGGTTAGACCAAGACATGGCACCATTCTATGAAATCTGGCTGTTGGTTTGAGCTGAGTGGATATACATTCACCACCAAGCTGGGGTCACCGAGATGAAAGGAATCATTGATTGAGAACTCTTGGTGAAATCTCTGGAAACCGGTTACAGTAGCGTAGATGTATTCACTCCTCGATATCTTCTAAAGGTTGAATACTTGTTCTATCCGTTATCTTCAAATTGCTTATTCTCTCATACACTTCTGTCTACTTTCATATCAGCCTTTTTCTATCCACTTGTTCCTTGAGTACTGTTATGAAGTGTGGCAATTTGAACAGATACACTCATGTCCGAGGTTCTACGTTGATTTTGTCTGTCTCTCAGTCAGTCAGTCAATCAGTCTGTTTGTCTATCTGTCTGTCTATTGACTGTCACTGAGTCAATGAATATCCTACACTCAAGGTAGCAAGTACATAAGAAGAACTGAAAGGAAGGTATTCATTCAGTTCTCTGAACACATTCTAAATAGGTTATACTTGTAGGGAGGCAAGGTTTAGATCAGTCTAATTTGCAAAAAATCACGTGAATACAAGACCACTTTTTAAAATGCTAAATGCTTACTAAGTTCCTGGACAACTACATCTTACAGAAGCAACTTCTATGAAACATTTTCAACTGAAGGTGTACACAACAAATTGGAGTGATATCAATCTCTCAATTATTTGATAACTTAAATTTGATCTCATTTCGTTTTGGTTACTTAATTTTTCCTATTTTACTCGTTCATTATTCTCGAATCATTGAGTTGATCGCGTTCTTATGAATGTCATCTCTCTGAATATTACACGACCTTTTAGTCTGTATTAGTTGTCTCTGTTTTAACATTTCTACTATGTGTGTGCTTTTTGTAGCTGAAGATATACCTTCAAAATAAAGTGATACTGTGAAATCTTGCAAACCGGATTTTTTTTCCCGGTTTACGCCTTATATTTTTATTTCATTCTATCCATTGAAGTATAGATGGCTTTGAAGTCAATTGAAGGATAGCTGATACTGAGACGTTGATCCTCGAAATGATCTCTTTCTCAGCCTACCAGCTAAATAGGATTTCATGTCGTAGGGTTCCAAGCTATTCAATTAGAGTAAAGTTCAGCTTCTATGCTATCATTCAACAAAGATTGTTTGAATAGACTACTAAATTAGGATAGTCGTGTTTTCAGTAGCATATAATAGATGACAGTAAGAACTATTGTCTTTCTATTGGTGAAATATTGGAAAGAGATAATTAGCTATTTAAACTGTACTAACCTCCTTTATACCAATCCTAATATTAGTTCTTAGCTGAGAAGTGAACCGTTTGAAAGTTAATATACGTGCACCAATCTCACCACCCAAATAACTGAATAGTAATGCCTGTGATCATATCATCCGATCTCTTGAAGGGTATCAATTCACTCGGGGTCGCATATACGCCTTACTGATGAACGCCAATAAGCTCAGACCCTAAGTTAACCAGAGCTTCTTACGGATTGCCTTCACCTAACTATGTTGAATGCTTCGTAGATAGTAGTAGAATGTACGACACGACTTTCATCTTATTTAGGACTCATGGGAAACATTTAAACCATTATGAAGTTTACATCTTAAATGTTTCTTTCATAACATTAATAGCTACTTCTGTTCTCAATTTTATTTTCTTGAAGGGTCTATGTGAACATACATTTTTAGGACATACACATTCAATTAATCATGCTATATTCAATCAACAAGGTACTAATGTAATATCATGTGATAGTGGAGGTTTTATAAGATTATGGGATCTTCGAAAGTTGAACAATTACACATTTGCAGTGAATCTACCGACAATTACAACAAAAACACATACATCTACTACTACTACTAATAATAATAATAATAATCATAACAATAATAATAATAGTGTCGATATGAAACAACTTCCAACTTCCTTCGACTTGAATCAATCCTACAGAAAATCTCATCGTTCACAAAAGCATCATAATCAATCAAATTTACACCAAAAACAGTTTACACCATATGAACACTATAAAATTGGTGCTAATCAATTAGTAATTGACTTGAATAGTGAATATATTGTTGTTGCTTGTAATGATTCAAAACTTTATTGTGCTGAAATTTTAACTGGTCAGGTAGGTTTCACCAATTATAATGTCTGCACATTTTTTCTTCATTTTTATTGTTGAACTATTGAGTTTCTGTAAACCACTTTTTGTCTGAACTACGTTCACGTATAAAGCTTATCTCATGTATATGATAACCAATATGAAAGTAGATTTGAAAGATTTACTCACTGTTTCTTATCAATTATCTAGACAAGGTTGGAGTTTCCACCGCTGAAGAGGCTTAAAAGGGACGAAACAAATGCATAGCTATTGTTTATTATCACAAGTCCTTTCATTGCCTTAAATAGCCGTGGGGTAATAAGTATGCGAATCAAATCCTAGTATGAATTACTTTAATGCTGATAGCCGTCCGCTTCATTGTAACTACTAGCATAAAAGCGAGGTTCATTTGACTTGTAAGCTGTGATGTTATGTGGGTTAGTTCCATAAGTGGTTTATAATATACGTGATTTATCAGTTTTTAAAATCTAATGATGATGAGTTAGGTTGAGAATGTTTATAGCTCTGGTGGATGATCTTGGTTGTATTGTTTTCTGTGCTGAGTTGTTTAATCCTGAAGCTTTCATCGTCTTTCTAGACACCTACATCATCAGCACTAACTTCAGTATGAAGTGAACTGTCAATATCTCTCCGTGAGTGATTCAGTACCTAGCCATGACAAGCTGGTTTGTGATTGGTTGTTTCCTTTGATTGTTATGTCATTGTGTCACTGACTACATAGATTTTCCAGATTGCTGTTCCTCTGCTTGACATCTGACCTCTCTGTCGTTTATCATTTTTCTTATTGGTTGATAGATTGGGTCTATGTCTATACATCTATTGACTACTGACTGGGTGACTTGAATGCCAAGCTTGTAGGAATTCTCTGATGGTATTCTTTGTGTTTCCTCTCCGTCTAAAATTTCTACTTTGTCAAAGGTGAATTCATGTCCAATAATTATCCACGTGCGTTGAAATGAGTCATGAAATGTCGTGACGTTTAATAGCCAATCAGTGCTCATGTAGACGAAGGCGAGAGGGTGACCACTTTGTCCAATGTATTGTTGACTCCAGTTATTCCAGTTGATTTTGTAAATGATATTCGGTTTGTCTTTGGTCTTTGGTTGTTGCATCCTTTGGTCTCCATGATATAGATTGACGAGAATTTGTTGATTTGTGAACCATACTACTTCCATCTGGTCTCAGTAATCTTGTCGTGATTTCTGATATATTCTATATATGCAGTAGGATGATCCGTTTGCTGATTTCCGTGGATGACTTTGTTGTTGATTATGGTCAGGTTAGGCATTTTCCAATAAAGTTTCGTGAGTAGCCGTTCTTCTTCAGGATAGATATCAAGTAATTTTATTTCTTTCTCTGTGAAGTTGTTGTGCTGCAGTGTTTTCTGGCTTTTTAGAATAGGTTCTGCACGCAACTAATTTCGTTGCTGTTAAAATTGAGAATTTGATCAGCATGCAGTAAGTAATTGCAGATAATCACTACTGTTCACATCTCTTCAATCTTCAGTTTCAGTGGATATATCAGAAAATAAACTGCCCTGTGACTATATAGCACTACCGTTCACTTAAATTATTCAACAAAATATATACATTTGTCATTCATATAAAAGTTCGTTGTGGTTGGTTCAGGTCACGAATTGATCACCCAATCAGATTGTTGAAACAAATTTAGAGATTTACAGCATGAAATGTTGTTGCAAAACTATTCCGCCCAGCTGTTTGGTTATTCAATTTATACCTTTCTATGACAGGTTTATTTGTAATCATTCGGGCTGTGAATCTCAGGCGGGATATGAGTTCCATCGGGATTGCAGATACGCCTTGCTGACGAGTGCCAACAGTCATGAAACCTTGGTCCACGGCTTTCTACCGATTGCCTCCATTCAACTAACAATGATCTATTTTAAAATTCACTGTCGCCTTCATTCGACAGGTTTCACATTTATTGAATAGCATGCCCGCTTATTTTCAAGATTAGTATAGACTGATTAATGCTCACTGTTTGCTCTTGAGGAAGTTCATCATCGGCTGTCATCTAAATTAGTCGATTCTGGCGCTCAAGGTTACGCTATTCTGTTGTAACCTTGTATTTCCTAGAAAAAAACACTCCTTGAATCAGTTTGGTTAGGATCTTTCTAGAAATACTTTAATGAAGCTCTTTAAGTATAATGTATTTGAAGTATTTTAAGTTATACGCCAAGGTACTTTGGAAGCATCACATTTCATACAAAAATTTCTTCACATTTATAAAGCCATTTCAAGAGGCTCAAGGGAAATAAACAGATATTTGATGTCAGTATAAGTTATCTTTTACAAAAGTTATTTTAGTTATTCTTGAATCGTTGGAGCCTTCGAAAACATTCATGTAAAGTGTTCCATCAAGAAACTGTTTTAGTTAGGCCACCTAGTGTGAAAGGCCTTCCCATTGAATTACAGTTTTTATTTATAACAGTAATGGTTGAAGTTGAAAGAAAACTGAGATTAGGATAGGATTTCCAACCACTGATGATAGATTTCTATCATGAGCCCTCTTAACCCTATCAACTATGATAGAAAGAAGCAATTTGAAGTGATGGTTAAATATCGTCTGAATTTCTTCAAACATACCATTTGTACTGTAGGGCTGAAGATTATGACAGCTCGGCTAAGAATAATGGATTTTTTGAAGTTAAAACTATACACTGTTTCCCTTAAACTTTCGTCACGGTCTCAGTTTTGGGTGGTTTTTGACCAAGACCGTTTTTGATGTAATGATAAGATGATTTGATGTGTTAAAATCATTCCTAGAATGAGTGAATGTATGAACTTTGCGTTTTAATCAGTTTCCATTGTAAGCCGTGGCCTAAGTAGCCTTAACGGATAACGCTATGATGTTTGAAGCAACGGACACAGAGTTCGAATCCCATCACTGCAGGCCGGGTACTTCCGAATGGCATGTCCCAAACTGTACGAACGTACGTCCTAGTTATCACCGTTAGCCACCACCAAACAGTCAGTAAGTTGATATCAGGTAATTACTAAACAACTGTATATGATTCTTCTAACTTACACATACACAACACCTTTCAATGTGGATTTTCTAACTAAAACTTTGCCATTTCCTGAGAATTATTCAGCAGATATGGTTCTATGATGATACATTTACTTCTTTTATCAATTAAAACGTTTTGTAGATATCAACTTTACAAGGACATGAAGATTCAGTACAATCGGTTGTATTAGACTATGAATCAGGTTATCTTTATTCATCATCAAGTGATAAGAAGATATGTTCATGGATTTAAGTGAAAACAAAGGTGATAAAGAAACTAGTGAATATTGAACGTAGCATCATGTACACGTTTTGTTTAGTTATTTAAAGAGTTCCTTTGTAAACAACGAATGCATAACCGATTATGTGATAAATCCACTGAGGTAACGATAAAATTTATGTTAAAATACGGTGTTTTGCTAAGAAATGAACTATCTTTAATTGTGTTGCCTTTCTTATTGAGTGTGCTGAGAGCTTCATTTGTTCAAGGAATTCCTGAAACTCTGTTAGGCTAGTGTCCAATACACTGTTTCTCCGTGTCTATCAACCTATAACTTTGATCGCGTTGGTGAATTATCTAACTCCTTATTGAGAGCTAAATGTACTGTACAAGCGCAGTGTTTAACCTTTGTAGCATCACACACCTTCCCAAAATCAATAGCCTAGGGTTTGACGACTTTCGACATTAATGCTGACCTTGATAGTTTAGCTGGACTCGCCAAGATGAAGCCACCCGGTCAAGAATCTTCGCCATTTGGCACGCTGTCGTGTTACGTTGCACTGCTTGCATTCGACTCTATGGCCAGTTGGTTGGAACGCATCGGTACCTTGGCACGACCTCGCAAATATACTATTCCATCCGACTACGCTATTGTGTTCTTTCTTGGTCTCGTATTTATGGGTATATAACAAGTCTGAATAACTCGTGATTGGCCTTTGAATCTGTCAAGTTCGCACCAGGACAATTCCTAAACCTTTCCGTACAGTTTTAAGACTTGAATCTTGCATATGGAGGACTTGAAAAGATTATGGGTTCTGTTTGATGGGTGCCTTTAAAGCATTCTTGGCATGTCGCACGAACACAGAGTGAAGAAATTTTAGATGAAGGCTGCATTTCTGACCGAGGAAGATACATCGTTCCATAAAGTTGTCACTTTGTTCTAAGTGAGGCATCTCAGTTATAAATTTTTATTTTAGAGGTAAGAAAGCAAGATTTATCTAGAGATGCGGTATAATTTTGAAAAACTTTCAACAGTTTATTTTGTTTACAGTTGCTAGTTCAAAGGCTCTGTCAAGTTATCAGACGCCATATCGACACTTTTCAAAGTTCACCTTTGCATAACCTAGCTGGTGCCTACAACTAAAGATCATGCGTTGTGGTTTAAACCATGCCTATGAGTCTATCTGAATTTATGCTTAAATATATACAAATAGAATGCTCTAGTCAAGTCAGAAACAGCCTGCTTTTCGGTAGTTGCGAAATCATATCATACCAGTAGTAGCCTACAAATTTACTTGCTCTTGTGGAGCTACTTATGTAGGTCGCCCAAAGTGCACACTTTCCAGACATATCTTTAAACAGCATCCTACATAGCTGTCGACGAGGTGAGGGGACCGCCAATGACTTAAGAGTTCAATTCTTGAACACATGGTCAGCTCTGGAGAGATAACTTCACTAGAGTGCTCCGTTAGTGTCATTTACAGAGTAGAAAGAGAATATTTCAAAATTAGTGTAACTTTGACAGTTTTGAATAGCAGAAGCACCGTCAATCCACCAACTCACACCTGTTCTCTGTGGGATGAAGAAGGATGTTCAATCGCTTATCTTATCATGGTACTAACAACTTCGCAATTTTTTCAATTTCATTATAGTTAGTTGGCTTTCCCCCTTATGACCCTTATTGCTTTCTTTACCTTCTCTAGATCTTTCAAGTGGGCATTCAATCTTCACATTTCACATCTACTAACAATTTTCACCTTTCCGGACTCATTGCCTTACCTGTTATTTCCATAGTCCAAAAGATTATTGTGTAGCTTTTATCTAGTCTTGATTTAAGTTTTAAAGAATCGATCAGGCTGTTGGCTCAAGTTATATATCAGGAATTTCATGTTGTGCTGCTGATTAAGCACCTAAGATGGTGTGAATGGAAAAAAACACATTATACTGACGTAGCTCTTTTCATCCTTCCTTCCTTGCCGACCTTCATATTCCCTTTCTTTAAACTCATGTAAAATGTGGGATTTTGGGGAGGTGTAAAAAGTTTAAATCATCTCCTTGCTAGCCAGTGGAGAGCTGTCGCTTTCTTAAGCTGAGAATTACGAACACTTCCACATACCAAAGTTAAATAATATCCATAATAGTTAAAATTATTGGTAAATGGCTCATAATCCTCGTCAAGCAATATGCATCGCTGAGTGCCAATTATCACGGCCGACCTGTTTCGTTAAATACCTACGATTTGTGTAAACGCTCCAAAAATATCACGATTAACTTAAGCGGGCTTCTTCAAAATTTATAATCCACTCTGATAAATAAACCGGTGATCATTCAGGGATGAGTACTGGAGTGTAGTCCTATTGAAAACAATATCACTCACTACGAATCAGGTACATCTAGCTGATGAGCCCCAGGTGAGACGGAACACGCGTTCTGAATTCCAATGCTAGCCACCACCAAGTAAGTTAGTAATTGATGAATAACTAGGCTTTATTGAGAAGCCCACATAGCAGTCCACTTAACAACAGATTTAGATCAGTCCGATCCAGAATAACAACGAGAAATTAAAAGCATCATTAAATACGGCTTCAGGAATTGCCGAATATTCGTCCAACTTGAGAAAGCCTATTCTGAAAACCTTACAATTGACTTGTCTTTTGTTGACCGTTCTCGGTAGTTATCCTGATCAGCCGAAGGCTGTTATCTGCCATGAGTTTTAATTTTCTTGCTTTAAGCGCAAAATTTGTTCTATATGGAAATCCTGAGCATTATTTGGTATACTTTCAACCCCCTAGGTAACAGGATCTCTTCGTTTTCATCCAGCGAGTCACATGGCACCAACAAATGCTAGTCTGATACAACTATCACTCATCTCACATTTATATTTTGTTTACTATCTCGTCATCAAACCAGCTTCAGTGCTGACATACAGTTAGTGCTACGAAAGTCAATGAGACGAGATTCAAACCATTTGCACGAGATAGTGGAGCCAGCGTTCCAGGATGAAATTGCTCACTAAGCAACGGTGTCCATCACACCCAAACACGCAACACTGCACTTCAGAATTGCTTGGATGTTGATTCCAAAGAATATTAACAAACCCTTGTAGACAACAGGGAAAGAGCGTGTAGAATAGCTGGACTTATGGGGCCGAAATAGGCGAATTTTAACACTCCTCCCATTCAGGCAGCATCGTGTCCGGTAACAAACCAAGATTAAGGTGGATGACGCTGCAGACCACTTTGTCAAATATACCATCAAGAACGACTGCAAGCACCAACTGCTACAAATCTTTCAAAAGTAATTTGCACCTTATCAGTACAAAGGCTAATTCCTTCAGTTTATGATGTTTGATTTAGTGCCTTATGTAAAAATTATTCATTACATGAACTTACGTTTACGCTGCATATAATGAAGGCGTATCAGAACGCAAATAGCAGAGTTATGAAATGATAAGAGATGTCCCTGTGAACACTACCACTTCTCAGAAATCTGCCAAATGCCACGATTTCTCCAGTACACTAAAGTGCAACTTAAGTGATTAAAGTTCCCGAAAGATCTACTAATTGTGCCATCCATGTCGGCATTCCTCACAGCTGCAAATGTCTTTAACTTCTCAAATGTGATGTCCACTTGTTTCGCGCTAGGGACCACTCAGACAAGATCAAAATGTGTCATTTCTAACAAAAAAGCGCCTTGAACTAGACAAATATCCTACTGCCGAATAGCTCGAGCACTTTGAAAATATCTACGCCTATGTAGGGATTTCGGTGAACAGCCCAGAACGATCAAAACACTGGGTGATTGTCCTGCTTGTCTGGGATAGAGCTCACCAGCGATTTACCCACCTGAACAAATTCAACTCATGTGGCCGAATTAGTCTAGATCACCTTGATCCGGTTAGCTGACCTGAATGGACCGGTATGCCTAAGTAGGATAGTTAATTTCGGAACGACTCTAAAAGTGTATGGTCCACCTTGACATTTAAACTGCCTAAGTGTGGGTTTCCATCAGAAACAGCCCAACCAAGATTACAATTTGCGACTTGATAATTCTTTTCTGAGCACACCGGTCCACGAAAGTCAGCTGACCAGATCCGGGTGATGTGGGCTGGTTCTGCCATATCAGGTGAGTTTTTCAGGGTGGGTGCATCTCCAATGACCTCGTCGGCAAACGAGCGAAACCGCCATCCATTGCTGAGATCCCTGCGGGCTGGCTGGAGGAATCCACCGATCATTTGGAGCATTCATCAGCAGTGTATAAGGTAATAGCACCGCTGGAAAAATCAGTGAGTGATGGAAATGTCCTAAATGGCGGTGCACCAACAAAACAAATTCAACTAGAATGTTTTTTGGCCGTCATAATGCAGTCACAGAAACTGAGAAACGTGGCCTTGTGCTTCATGTATCAGTTCTCAGTTAGTAAAGAGGTTCGTGGCCCAAGGCTAAGTACCCCCTCAGAGCAACCTTTGTGCAGGCTCAAGTATGATAAAATAAGCTGTCTATCAGTGTCAGGTAGCCAATGCGTCAAACGTTCGTCATAGGGGGAGATGCTGCGAGATGGGTCACCATTCCAGTTTTTTAGGCACATACGGGAGGTGGTGGTAGACAGTTCCATCGGAGAAGTCATCCTCAAGGAACGTTGGATCCAGGCACTCTCAAGTTATATCTAACATGTACTTGACCACACTTCCAGAACTGGCTCGAATAGCAGATCACATTATGGAAAGAGGTACAGGTCAGGACAGCCACACAGTGCATGATACTAGTTATAGTAATATAATAAAATGACTGCTTTATTCCAAACAACATATATGACACAATGCGGAATTTTCGGCGGATATCTTCCCCGTTGAATATTTTAAAAAGAAATATTGTTTTCATTTGAACAGTTTCAACAATAACGACGTCAAAGGAACCAGAGTGAAACGAGTAGCAGGCGGCACATACCAAGTCCGGATGGTGAATGAATACTAAATCGTCCTGTTGGCAGGTCAATCAGCAGCACAAAAGTTGTATTTTCAGGCCTCTGCACACCTCAAAAACGTTATTAGAAGGCGAAGATTGTCTAAAAAAATTGATGTATTTGCGCAGTACACCTCGGACAATCTGACAACACACTTGTCTCAAGTCAGTTTATATATGAAGAAAAAAACACGAAACATCAAATATAATGAATAGGAGAAGGGTGTGACACTAGTCTTGATAGTATGATCATATAAGGCCTACTGGGGTAAATTAAGTGAAACAACAAACTACATTTATGCCTCCGTCTCCAGCGATCTCAACGCCTTTGTTTCATTCCTAGCCTGAGAAACGAGAGTTTGAAAACATTTAAGCCAAGAAAAGCCACATTGTACAATATAACGGTCACAGCTAATCTAAGGACGCCGCCATCAACTAATTAGTGGCTAACGTGATGGTAGTAACAGTGGCTGCGACTTAAATCTGGCTGGATCAATACCAAAGAGGGAAGTCACCGACTAGGCATACTTGAAGAAGTTGACCCAGAAGGTTTCGGCATTCCGGACAGTTGTGTTGGCATTATTGATCGGTCCAAAAGCTGTACAAAACCATGCACCTGGTGTAAGCAGTCGCTTGGCAAACAGGGATCTGGATGACCCCTTCCCGGGTGGCGACTACTGAGGAGAGGTGCCCGAACATTCCTTCATTCTCTGTTGTAGACAGATACTCTGAGAGGGAATTCTTGGCAGATAAGATGACCACTCTCAGTGTACTTCCAAGTAGCAACGTTGAGTGCAGCACCAGAGGTTCGCTGTCACGTTACAGGACGCTAAAAGACAAACAGCGACGTTCGGACAAGGAGCTATAGCCTTTGATATCGGATTTGAACGGCGATTTCCCTGGACTTCCACCATAGCAGACCTAGACCTGGAAGCACTGGGTATAGATTTTCCGGGGGGGGGGGGTGTGTACTTCTAATGGACATGAAAAAGTGGAGGTGGACATTGAGGGAAAATTCGTGTCACATGCTTAAGCTTGATACAACCCCCTCTATTGTCAACCGAAATGTCTAGAAGCAAATCGGCGAATTTCCCAAAGCTGAGGTTACCCAGCGCACTAACTTCCCACGTAGGTGTCAAGCTGACAATCGGCATAAAATGACAGGACCCTCCTGTATTCTCAAGACCCAGAAGACCAGAGACAGACAGATCGGGAATCATTAGGGCTGAACTTGCTCACACTCTTTGGTAAGGAATCATCCGCCGGTATGCTTCGTTATTACATGCGGTGTCCAAGAAAAATCAAGTGGGCTGGCGTGCGTGTGGCGGTTATATGGCGCTGGACAAATAAATCATTCGTGACAGGCACCCGGTACTTCATACTCACTAAAATCGATCTAGTCTGCATACGCCACAGTATTCCGATGAACAAACAAGACGTTCCAAAATTAGCCATCATCATTCCATTTGGTTTATTCCAGTTTGCATGGATGGTTTTTGGCCTTCGGAATGCTGCACAAACTTTCCAGCGGTTGACGGACAATCTTCTGAGGGGTTTACCATTTACTTAAGTATACACTGATGGCTTACTGATTGCCAGCCCGGATATGTCCTCACGCAAGGGTTGTATACTGGCAGTTTTTAAAAAGTGAACGATAATGGCGTCGCATTAGATCAGAGCAAACCTGTTTTCGGAGGTAAGACCATAGAATTCCTAGAACACGTGGCTCATAGAGAAGGAATATCACCATTGAGAAAAGCGCTGGATGCCATCAGCCAGCATCCGCTACCCACCTCCACAACTATGAAGCTTTCTTGGTCCAGTTAACTTTTATTGTAGATTCATACCACACACTGTATAATACATGAGTCGTGGGGACTTTCAAACCTCTGTGTGAACTATAGATGCTACCTATAAATTCAAAATATGCATAACAAAGCCTACAGTTTTAATATACCCTGATACCAGTGCACCATTCAGTATCTGTCACTACCCACCAAAACAACAGTCCTTATACTGCACAGAATTGTTTGTAGACCCGGTAAGACACTGGTCGATTCAGCCTACATTGTAAGTAGAGCAACTGACATGACATTTTTGAATCCATCAATTACCTAAGCAACCACACCTATGTATGCGAAGATGGTACGTTCATTTCCTGATCTACCGAAACTTGACTATCTCAGAACAGACCTGTATCATGACGTCACTAGGCAGATCCGAACAAATGGGCCGTCTGTATTTCCCAGTTTTATGCGTCTTGATACCCATGGGCTTAAGATTGAGCAAACAGACTCCGAAAACCACTTACTCTTGATGCAATCCCACCAGCTATTTTGCATGGTCATGACCGCTCCATATGGTTTCGAAGATGTCTTCCTATGGCACTCGCATATACGGCAGTTACAAGGCCCCCAACCAGGGGTCGATCTGTGATCCATATCCATTATCCAATACTCAGGGTTTTACCAGTAATCTACCCGACGTCATTAGCCCCTCAAAGATAGATATCATTAAAGCCTAACACCGTATTCCTATTAATCACGATGATATACTGAAGACAGTCACCGTTAATTCTTTTGATCTATATTAATTCATTCGAATGGCATTTGAACTCGTGAGTATAGCTCACACATTTCAACCCTCACTCACCAGGTCCCCTGCGAAAT
The DNA here is from genome assembly GCA_944470555.2 of Heterobilharzia americana. Classification (NCBI taxonomy): domain Eukaryota; kingdom Metazoa; phylum Platyhelminthes; class Trematoda; order Strigeidida; family Schistosomatidae; genus Heterobilharzia; species Heterobilharzia americana. Next base: position 61,716,728 of record OX104129.1, on the reverse strand, counting down.
CCCTCCCGTATGTCAGCACCTCGGTGACGTGCTTGCAGATAGTTCAGATGAGACAGAACACATGAATTAACGAAAAAAATTTCAAAAGGCGACAAATATGATTAGGGAGTAAGCTTCTTAAAAGTGAACTAGGAGAAAGCTTGTTGGCAGCCAAGGTATAAAAACCAGTTTCAAAGGGAGGAAAAGCTTTAATAAACCGGGTGCGAACAATATCACTCACTGGAAGGCAGGTACATCTGGCTGACGAGTGCCAAGCAGGATGAAGTGCTCATTCTGGATTCCACTGCTAGCCACTATCCATCATTGCTACCATTTAGTTAGGGACACAGGCAGTATCGAGGCATCGAGACTGATCAATTAGGTCCAACCGATGACGGTGCAATACAAGCAATAACACTGGTAACAATAATCCCTTCATCCTGAACAATGTGTTTTATACGGTCTGGAATTGCCAGCAAGTCCACTCCAGCAGCAGTATGTTCAAACCAAATGATTGCTGCATCTGGGTGATGTCAGCAACGGCGCTAGGGAAGACAACAATCCTGAAAGGTCAGCTGGTGTTAAACTGGTTTCTCATCGAAAATGGAGGAGGTTCAGAAAATCGAGCGTAAGTGATGGTGACGGTTCATATGGACGGTACAAGAATATGACACACTAGCTAAGTGTTCGAGGAATGTGTAACAGAATAAATGATTTGAAGATCCACTCTTAGCGTGCTATTTGTTGGCATTGACATTTATTTGAGTAGTTTCACCCTCATCGTAGATATTGCGCCTTTAACCCTAACCGGTGTAATATCAGTTTGTCATTCGCTCATCTTTTTTAGCCAAACACTCATTATTTGCTTTTGTTTTTATCAGGACATTAATAATGCTTTGCCTCGCTATTAAGCATTGCTGAACTGTTTTCGACGCGGGCTTGTTTCACTGTTCTCGAGGGCTTTGTTTTGGCTCAACTTGCGGTTGCGCTTTGAATTGACTCTTTGCCTTCTGACTGTTTACTGCAAACGTTTATTGATCTATATTATTCTTGAAGACAGAATTTTGACCCAATATTTTTGGGCATATTCTGATTGATTCTCGGGTATCTAACGGTTAAACAATCAATTTTTCGCTGTATGGTACATATTCCATGCCAGAGAAAATTTTCGACTGCATAGTTGCTTAGCGGCACTGTTGAGGTATCTTTGTAACCTTGATATAACTTTTTTTCGTTCATTTAGTAGTACCACAGATTTATGGCGTCAAATCGTGTTTTGATATTGTTGCAACACAATCTTTGACTGTGCGCGAATCAAGGAATTTCGAGAAACCATACAGTAGAGCGCGGCAACTTGTCTGGACCACGTCAGCTTGGTTCCGCTGAATTGTTTCCTGAATTCAGATTTTGTTGGTTACATTGTGTAAATATGAATTTTTGCACACCGAAAGCCCACTTCCATGGAACCCGATATTTTAAAACTTTGCAGGCTTACCCGACAAGCTTATAAATCGTAGTTAAATGATTACAATGGTTTGAAGGTGACGAGTTTGGTGCATACGTTCGGCGGGAAGTTTTGGTGGCCCTTAGCTGGAGCGGGCCACCCAATACTATACTCGTTTAACAATGTGCACCACTTCCCAGGGCTATTCGGATTTTACCATCACTTCATTTCACACTGCATCGCTATCCCACGGCCATCAGCAGATTGTTTACATGGACCCTCTCACTCTCTTCACCTCCGTGCCGAAACAATTCAGCCATTCGAAAAAATGTACAATCCCCTAACGAAGTGACAACTGTTTCCAGAAGAGATAGAAATGCTCTATTACCACATTTGAAAGATGCCCGTGGTACTGTTGCTTGAGCAGTATAGCGGAAGGAACATGATTAATGGCAACCGCTAGCATTCTTTTCAGAATGTATGCATACATTTCATATTACCCAAGACAACTTCCACAGTCTTCTCCGAAGCCCAGCTGGACACTGCTACAGTTCTATGCGACGGCGCTGACGGAAAAATAAGACAGTTTTTTCCTAAAGCAGTTAGACTCACCACACTTGCTAAACTGCATCACCTGGGATCAATGACAGTATCGAGCTGAAAGGTGACAGATTAGTGTAGCCGAACATAGTTCGTGGCACAAAACAGTGGGCGTGAAATTACCTTGGTTGTCAAGGGCAGACATCGTCGTCAGCATATCGAAACATCACAAAGAAGCGAGATGCATACTCGTACAGTGATAGTGGTAGTAATGATAACGATTTGCCCCTAAATTTACAGGTGCATATCATTTTAACAGATATGGCTATAGCATTGAGTGGCGGAAAATCTTCGGTAACGCTTCTAGCCATCTATTTTCCATGCCAGGTGGTGGAAATTTCCAGTCTGAAAGAAGGATGATCCACACCACATACAAACAGTGCACTTTCGGTTAAATGTTGAATTTTTGTTATGCTTTTAGGTTATCTGGTGGAAGTGAAAGTCATGTTTAGTGAAAGGCATCATCCTAAGAGGATGGGGAAGTAATTCGGCAAGTCTGCTCCCAAAAATGTAATCCCGGTCAAATTACGTGGGTGTTTTCATTCGAGGGACCGTGTGCATAGATGGAAGTACCATAGGGGATTGAATGCATTATTCAGGTTCATTGAAACTTCAAGATATACTGCATGGACGGTAACAGATAATACTGATAACAATATATCATCTCCCTGACGGAACAATCCCCGAAGTAAATGCATGATTCTATGTAACACTGGACGAATAATTGTCAAGAGGCTCCATGGAGTTATCTTCATGCGGTGCCATAAGAACATCCGTCACCGGCTGCATGATTGCAGAGCAGTTACTTGAAGGCGGGCGCAGCGATACTTAAGAATAGTACCGGTGAAATATTGTAATTCCAATCAACTTGCAGGTTTCCAAGATTCTACTTACAACAAGAATAGTGAAACAGAGAGCCGGGGAGTTATTTACTTGTATATTTTAACCTGTGTGTATGGTGCCATCCCCACTATTATATGTATAGCCTTGGGTTTCGTGTGTATATTCTGATTAAAATTATTGGATTTCATTTCATTTTCATAATTCTTTTTTAAGGGAGTATATCTGAGGATGTCTTCATCAGTGATGGTAAAAAATAGCAGGTATAGTTGGACAGCCTAGTTACCAAATTAGTCCCAATTATTGTAATCTCCATGGGGTGCATTGGGTTGAGTTCGTGGATTTACTGTCCAGGGTATGACACCTCATACAGTTGTGGGACCTACTGTTTTGAGCGTTGTGCGGCATAGATGTGATTCGCCCAGCATGGTCGGTAGTTTTCAGGAGGGTTAGAATCTTTCTAGAATACTACTTGACTGGATGGTTGAGCTAGAAGCTCTAGTGTCATCTTGCTGGTTTGCCTTACTTCGAAATCATCCATTTCTCAACACCAAAGTGGCCGTTCCGTCTATCCAGCAAAGATTTCACAAACGGTGTTACCACTGAATCCTACGCTTGTGTCCTTCGAGACGTAGAGTGCATCCATGCAAAGTTTTGGGATTGTTTCCGAAGCCAGTATCATGCCATCGTCCAGTTTAACTTCCATTTAGGTTGAAAAAATGCAGCCTTATATTAAAGTCAATGAACGGAATGATCACAAACGTTCCAGGTATAAGTGAATAAACTCCGCACCATTTACTGACAGCTTGACCCATTTCGCTGTGATACATCAGGAACGGATGAGTAATAGCATTAATCGTTGTGAATATTTGTGGCTCAAGGGGCAAATGTCCAAAGTGAGACGCTATTCAGGCTGATTCTGGATAGAAGACCTATCGGTGCCATAATGCACACCGTCATAATCACATTAGAGCATCCCAGGGAAACGGTTGCACACGGAACCTGATAACGCTCGCTTTTATCCGACTTTGACCCGAATGACCTCTCTATGAGCGTGTAGATGAAAGCTTGCTAACAACACAAGGTGCCGAATTTCGCAATTAAGTGGGGATGTGATTTCTAGGTACCGCTTCCACCTGCGTTTTATTTGTCATGCTGATCTCAATATGCAGGGTATCGTGATCTGTAAATACTTCAGAGCTGGTTCCTTTTTAAATGCTTCCGAAATTATTATCGCCCAGGTAAACAGCTTGTGAATCCTCGCTCAATGTGCTGCTATAGCAGTGGGCCAAATTCAAGCATTTTGGAAAGATGCTGATGGTCGCCGCCCATCAATTAACTCTTGCTGGACAAACACTCTGGTGAAAATCACAGAAGTGTCTGTCATGGGCGAATATAAGTATCATCCGATTCAAAAGCCGCTTCGCTTTTCAAGCGACCTAACGATTTTTAGGATGTTGTAAAGTAAGTCAGTTTACCGTGAAACTTTTCGGAGAATCGGAAGTCGATGGCAGAACACCAGCCAGAGAATTCTTTTAATTACTTTTGATGTCCAGTATGAAGTAGTATTTTCTGTGAGTTGATATTTTTTAGTCAAAACTGTGCCTAAGGTTTTCTCTTCAAGCTTATGCTGAGAGAAGAGGAAACAGGAAAAGCACGGGCAGAAGCAGGCAAGGTGGGGGGGGGGGGGGAGAAATTCCTATCCTCGTGGATGTAGTCAAGCCATGCGTACGCTTTAACTTATGCACATGAAATCTCTCTTTCGATTTTCTTTCGTAAAGCAGACGTTACAGCTATTTTAATTTCCGGTTAGCATGGGTGTGTTGGCTTACAAAGTAGCTTATAATAAGATGCAGGAGGCTCTTGTCGCGGTGTGTCACATCTGCAGTTGTAGTCTAGACTGCGATCAGCTCCTATTGTTCCTAGTGCAAGGTGGCGTTGTACCCCTTCGATCTTTAGTTTATCGCTGATGCATAGTCCACTTGTGGTAGACGGTGGTATCCTAGAATTGGAAGGATGCATACTTTGTAGAGGAGAAACCTTGGTTCGGTACCATAGGAAATGCGAATGATGCATCCAGGGCGCCTATGCAACTTGATTTTGCCGTACGCCGTTAGTTCAGAGAGATTCAAATCACTGGAACATCCTAGCCCTAGGAAGAAATTACCCCGCACATTGGTCTTATAACGCTCATTTTTAGCCGACAGTTTGTGAATGCGCATGTTGTGAGTGGGTGTTACTACCGTTTTAATTTTTCGGCCGCACCAGTGAACTTGCTTACAGAGTAGTTTACATAAAGTATAAGATTCACTCCAGGTCGCTTCTTTTAGAGAGGTTCTAGCCCCAGCATGTTGCTTCTGGAATCGTAGTCAAGGTTGCAGTCACCTCCTAGTGTTCTTGATGTAAAGTGGCGTTGTGCCCCTTCGATTTTTAGTTTGTCGTCTATCCGAAAGCTACTTGCGACAAATGGACAGCATTCTAGAATTGGACGGATGCATACTTTATGGAGTAGGACCCTTGATTAAGCACCACAAAAATTACGAGTGAAAGTTTCTTGCCTAAGCCTTTACAACCGCAGGGTACATTCGCTGTATCGCAAGCTCGTAAGGTCCTATTTTTAGCAGCTTCTAAATGTACGCTGTCCGGTACACAATACGCTATGGCTTGGTGAGATGGTGCTAATCACTTTATTATCTAACTGGCGATGAGGTCTGTTGAATTGCTGGCCTTCTGCTATGGGTCACTTCCTAGGGTGTAGGTTTGGCCGAATAAAGAAACTGATGGAGTGAACTTCTCACAAGTCTTCTGAATGTTATCTAATATAGCCCTAATATTGGCAACGTCATTTTAGTTTACCTCGAGTCTCACATCCATTTTGGAGGCAATGTCCGGGGTTCTGATGATTGGTGTACGGAAGGTAATTTCTGCAACGTCTAAACTACAGGGTAAGGCATGTGTCTCATTGCACTTGGAGATGGATCCTGAGGCACTGGCTTTCGAAGTTCCACTTCTGTCTTTTCCAAGCTGGTCTGCATGGTAATTCCCTTTCCCACATCTGCTCGTGCTTCTTCTTTCTTTTTTACTTTACAGAAACAGCTTGATGACGACATTTAAAGCTGGATTTCGATCTGGACATATCCACTGAGTGGAAATAATACCTACTGTTTAACTCCATGAATTATTGGACTGCTGCCAACTCTTCGCGGTTTCTGGAAAATCTTCACAATCAACTCATAAGCTGGTCAGGATTCTTCTTGCGACGAACCGTCTAAAGTTTTGCAGCAGCCATAGTGGTACAAATATTCTGAACAAATGATCAAAAGAGAGACCAATACACCTTTTGCCTCGGAATATGACTTACCCGCAGTAATTCCACACTACCAGTTCCATAGTACTCTGTATCAAGTGATCTTTTTAGGTAAAAATTTCCATGCATCAAATACACTTCCCGAATGATGCTGCTTACGCTAATATGAACGATGCCTGAAGTCCATATGTAACTGCTGCCGTCTGAACTGTTAACCGTCTCAACGTCTGCCTTCACCTACTGCTATAATCCCAGTGGAATTATTGTATACTACCTTTAAATCACATGGCGAACTGGAAATGCATGGATTTAGACACTTGCCTTGGTTATCTAACTGTGGATACTTGCTGATACTCCAGATCGTATAAATAGGCCCTTTGTGGTCAGCAGAGCTAGAAACTGAAGAACTTTCTAGTGAATGGATGTTTATATTACTAAATAAGAAACTATGCAAACGTATTAGCAGGGTCGTCTAGTTATAACGCAAACTTCGAACACTTCGCGCTTTTGTCGTTGGAAGTGGAACCTATCTGTGTAATGACAGATAGAAATCCATACCCGTCTTTTGATTTACAGCAAGTTTTAATAAGTTTATGCATGTCAGCAACTTGCTATGTGAGTTATATAATTCCCGGCGTTATTCTCTAAACTTTCAAAACCATCATTTTGACGGGGCCTGTGAACTGGTATCTGTCATGTTAAACCCATTATATGGAAATTTTTATTATCGTCACTTTGACGCACTGCATATGCTGAAAGTGGTATTTTCTTTGTCCCGCAACCATGATCTGATGCTTTTGATGGAGTTAAACGACCTATTCTCTGTTCTATTCAGGACCCGTAAAATCTTGTAGATTTTTCGATGTATATCAATGTGGTGACACCTGTAAACTGGCTTCTCTCATGTTAAATTACTAATGTGAGAATAAAAATGTGTTTATTTATTTATATTGTGCATAACAGTCAGTTCACATTACCAAAATGATCAGACCTGTAAACTGGTTTGTTTTCATGCAACTTATGTTGTATGAAATATATAATTATTATTTTTCAGCGCTTAGCTTCATTTCTTCCTACGGTAAGAGTTTGGATTTACGCCCTGTTGCTTCGACAAGGGGCCGTTTTGACCGGAAACCAGCTGAATTCGCTGGCCAAATATAGTAAACTTATATGCCGCTACCTTGGAAACTGCTTCAATACTACGGAATACCACAAACCTTTATCCGCCTCATTCAACAACTGTATGAAGACGCCACATGCCAGCCAAGTAATTCACAATGGGAAGCTCAGTGATGCTTTTGAAGTGAAGTGAAGACAGGAGTGAAACGAGGTTGCCTACTATCCCCCATGATATTCCTAATTGTGGTCGACCGGATCATGCAGCAAACAGTGAGGAGCGAGAAGAGGGGGATACGCTGGCTGGACTGCGGAAAGAACCTAGAAGATCTGGATCTCGCCAACAATGACTTGTGCCTCATGTCACACGAACTTGAAGATCTACAGGCGAAAACCAACAAGTTGGCAGAAGAGGCAGGGTAGCGGAGACGGGACTTCAGGTGAATATAGAGAGGACAGAAGTGATGAAGATACTGCACCGCCAACAACAACAACAACAAACTCCAATCACCATCAACGGGAGGAACTTAAAGGAAGTAACATCTTTCACCTATCTAGGAAGCACTGTTTCAACTACAGGCGAGACAGACGAAGGTGTCAAAGTCAGAATCGGAAAAGCAAGACAGGCGTTCGTTAACCTGAAACCAGTGTGGAGTTCTTCTGCACTCAGCATGCGGAACAATATACGGATTTTCAACACCAACGTCAAGTCAGTGCTTGTGTGTGGCTCAGAGACTTGGCGCGTTAAGAAAGGGACTTTCAATAAACTACAGACATTCATCAACAACTGCTTACACTCCATGCGGAAGATCAGATGGCCAGAACAGTCGGAACAAGCAACAAGGAGCCCCGGGAACGAACCAACCAAGAACCTTTCACGCAAAAAATATGCAGAAAAAAGTGGAGATGGATTGGGCATACACTGGGAAGGCCGACTGGGGACATCACGCATCAGTCCCTCTAGTGGAACCCCCATGGGAAGCGATGAGTTGGGCGTCCGAGGTGAAAGTGACGTGGAGGAGATCGTGCGAGGAGGAAATGAGAGCTTGTGGGCTGTCGTGGAGCCAGGTTCAAAAGATTTCAGAGAACAGAGTAGAATGGAGACGTGCTACTGAAGCCCTATGCTCCATTAGGAACCCAAGGGACTAATAATAATAACAGTATGCCGCTACTGTTCAAATGGTAATAGGTATCACGGCAAACAGATAAACCGATTCAGAGCAAATGACAGAAATCGCGTTGAAACGTAACATAATTTCGAAGGTACTCCTAATGACACCGCCAACAATCCAGGGGAAGCCTCTGGCGTTCTTTCAGAGGCGTCGTGTCCCTTAAGTGGTCTTTGGCGGCAAGCACATGAAATGGCGGGTTTTGAAAGTGTCTACGCACCTGGGATAGTGTGGGGAAAATAATGAATGCTGGATAAAGTCATCAGTTAGTCTTCACATGATCTCATCGCATCTTGAATTTTTCTTCGGCAACATTTGAGGTGGTGATGGCCATCAGCTGCTCTAACAGTCTACCACTTCAGATTCCAACAACCTGTCGACCTACATCTTTGCCAGTCGCGGATGGTGGAAACCTGAAGATGGATCTTCGCAGAAACTAACAGTTCCTGCTTCAAAATATAATGAATGATATTGAGCATCGGCTTGGATTTTTGGTGTCTATGTTGTATTAATATGAGATATAATTTCAGTGGCGTGGCATAAGTAGATTTCCTATTGGGTCAGACGGCAAGGTTCTAGAATGCACAGCTGGTTGGCACGCTGGAGGAGGACACTTTGTCTTCGTCGTTGAGTTTACGGTACTCTGCATGTATCAACGGGCCAACGTGCTCTGGGAAGTTTGCGCTGGAGATTGAGAGTGATGTATCGGCAGTAACGGGTTTCCACGGGGAATTTTATGCGAAATAGGCTGTGGAACACCTGTGTGAGGACTCAGCGGCTGTGTTCGCATCTTGGTCAACGTCAGCGTACTTTACCAGTACCTGAAGACTTGCGTACCAAGAAGAATGATGGTAGGGATTTTCTGAAATAGAACATGCCTGAAGCGCAGTTGCCAACTTCGGCAGCAAAGGAGCGTAGAAAACTCTTTAAAACCAATATCAAAGAGGGACTATTCCGACAAACCCAGTTCGTTTTGGTGTGAAAACGGCTGCGGCTGTGTATCAAAAGGTAATGGAAATTATATCCCTGGTTCAGAGGCGTACTCATACAGAATAATCTTAATGGTGATAAGTAATGAAGATGAAATGATCTGCTTTCGGCACTAGTCACAGGATATGGGTTCCGGCTCCGGGCAGATAACCAGAATTTTGTTGACAGAACGCAAATTAAGTTAGTTTTAGTGTATACAGCAGCGAAAGGCGATTTGAAGCATCTGATACTTACGCCTTAAGGGTTACGGAGAATCCAGAAGATTGAGGACCATTACGATCATTTATGGAGCTGATAAGTCATTACGATACCTCCCTGCCCAATCTTAGTCACCGCAACCCTTTTGTAAATGATACAAAATGGCATTGGTCACCTGGCAGTCAGCGCGTATTACATGAAATTAGGGAGTTATATATTTAAGGATTGCACTTGATCCAGCACAGCACACCACTGCTGCTTATGTTTAAGACTGATGCTTCGAATTAGGATACTGACGAGGTCATTTTGCATACCCCTCAGATGGTTCTGAGAAAGATAAAACCCAAGACATCTGGAAAGCTTCGCCCGCAGAACTCAATAACAATCAAGATGGAAAAACATTGTCTGCTTTAACTGAACATAGAAGGGCTGCCAACATGATTTCTAGTTCTGAGTGCCAACTGGATAGTAAAAAATACTTTGCGATACAACCAGCAATCTAGTGGACTGAATGTTTACTTTCACATCAAAATATGACCATAGACAACAAATTATGTCGGAAACGTGATCCAGTCACCGTACCATGTACGATAAGTCTAATGAACCAATAAGAATGCAATCACATTCCGCTTTAGTGCACAAGTTATACCCATACATTAAAATATATTCCATGGAAAAATTTTTATGGCCTAGTTTTTAAGCGATCAGCAGTAATAACAGCCTGAGCCATAACAGTGATTCCTGTCCTTCACAGAGTATCGGGATTTTACTGCAACAAAAGAGGTTCTCACAGTGAGTTACTGTAAACAAAAAGAAACAGTTCAAGAGGCTAAGGATTACAATGAAGAAGGAAAGTGAGTAAAAAACGTGAAATGATCCCCTTCATTCATCTCCAATCTAATATCCAATATTGATAGTGCGAGCGTAGAAAACTGGTAGTTTTTGACCTCTCGCGTCTAGTTCTTAGGGCTTGGTTCGAACTGGCACCTCTGATGTTAAATTGCTAATGTGGGAATAGAATATTTATTAATTTACATAGCTCTAACTGGGAGAGCGACTAGAAATGTTGGTATATAATGCCATTTGCATACAAACTTGCAAGTTCTTCCAATCCTGATAACCACTCACCTGAAAACGAAGCTAACCAAAACAATGTTTTAAATGAAACGACCAAAACGTAAGTCCCAATAAGTATCCCGAAACCAAGTGTACCTATACAAAATTTAGATGTTGGAAAAACGTGGATTGTACTTCGGAAGCGAAACTTTAAATCACTCGAGCTTGGCGCTCCCGTTGAACTCTGTCTGTCGCGTGTCTTTTTCGTGACTATGCCTCCTAGCCAGTTTCATAAGCCAGAGACTGCATTAACCAAGGCGCGAGGTACGTTTTAGGCTGTCTTAACTAAATTCTCGCCATTTTAAACCGGTATTTAGCCCAGTCTCCCTCAATAAATTTGCAGAATAGTGCCAACCATTCGAAAATAATGTTTATACGCATCTTTAAAAGTCATAATCACTGAGGCTATTAGTGTGGTTTAGACATCTTCAGCATTGAGAACAACTTAAAGATTCAAAAGACGATTCGAAGTGAATGAAGTTAGGAAATAATCTGGTAGTTGTACCAATAATATGTTCACTCTTGATGTGTGAGATTTTTGTGCCACGAGAACACTAGAGCAGATGTAGAAAACAAGTTAACGGAGATTTTCGGAGGAACCTAACTTTCGTTGCAATAACGCTTCAACGTTGGTGAATATTGATTGATTGAATACTATTTGTATTCACCTTAATTGAAATGCTTAAGGTATATTTTTTGAGTAAAAGGGGGGATCTTAATAACTTCATAATCTTGATCGGTGTGGTTTAGAGCCACTGTGTTAGTACCTACCAGCATGCTCTCCTTTAGACGTGCAAGAAAACGTGGAATGCGAGTCTTTCAGTCCTCGGAGTATGTCGAAGTTTTCCCTGGATTTCTCTAGATACTGATCAGAATAGCGTAGAGCGTGAGCATTTTCAACGGCTGCATACAGTCACCAGTCTTCATGACATCGATCAGTCAAAAGTTCAAATGTCAGTAATTAGTAATAATTGTTAATTTCTCTAGAAAAGGATAGCTTTCATGACCATACGCTGTTCTCGACCTCCAGGTTTTCGAGATATAAGAAAAAGTAGTTGCCTTGTGTTGAGACCTAGAATGTTCATAAGACAAAAAACCTCATTAACTGACTTTCCTCTTCTTCCTGTAACTCTGCGCTTTACTTCCACGTTACTGATCTTGTAATCCCACACCACTGCTTACTCTCCAAGAGCAACGGTAGTCGAACACCCCAAGTCTTCTCATGTTCTCTGCCTCTAACGGTTGTTTCGCAGTCATAGGAGGACGGAGCGAACTGCAGCGCAGTAAGTGATGTAAGTTATAGAAAGGTAGACGGGCCTTTTGTATCCTTGCAGAGGTTTCTTCGATCATCGACTCACCGCGGGTTGATCCAACTGCACAAACAAATGAGGCGGTCAGCGCACTCAACCAGTTCACTACCTACTGCCGGACAAGGCACTAATAAAGGACAGTCCTGGAGCTATCATTCTCATTTGGGTGATGAAAAGGGCATCCTAAACTTTTTCGAACTGCTCATTTGGAGGCGGAAATATGGGTAATCGGGCCAGTACTTGCCAACTCCTTAGGGATGGGCTTAAGAAAGAAAGGCAGTCTACTGACTGATTCCACTGACCAAGAATAGAGTTATGATCTGTGTCCAGTTTTGGGTTGAGGTTAGTGGACGGTACGCCAAATTTTCTCTCTGGATGTCTACAGTTGTTCGCCGGAAATAGTTAATTGTCTGGGCACGTACGCCGTCTGTGGACTCGTGATATTTGACTGCCTACTAAGGGTCGGGTGTACTGTGTTGCAGCTCCCTCTGTTCTACTATGTGGCTGTGAAACCTGGTTATCAAAGTTAGGACACAAGTCTCCTGGTGTTTGACCACCCTTGCCTTCGTAGTATAGGCCGTGTCTCGTGATGTCATCACGTAGAGTTTTAGGAAGATGAGAAAAGTCAATCGATGCAGTTGTGAATCTTCATTGACTGTGATTGCTGTGATACGTGTTATGCATGCCTAGTCAGTTTCATCGCCCATTGGTTGACGTATGTTCATGCTGAGGCAATCAGGCTAAAACACGGCATCAGTGCATGAAGCCCTCGACGATTGATCTAGGCCATGTAGGGACATGCAAACTGGTTGTTTGGGGTCCACGTGACGAGAAACCAGTGGTTAGAGACTCTAGGTGACATGGTTCATAATGTCATTGCCGTAAATGTATCCACACGTTATCTTCGTTTTACTCGCCACACTAAATTTCAATATCCTCACTATCTTTTGCTCTCCTTTGATGAACTTCTACTTTCTTACTCATCTTTTAATATTTCATGCTTGTGCATTTTTGTTTAATGTGCTTATATGAAGTGTGGTGACTTGAACTGTTAAATAGTAATTCCGGGTCCTACGTTAATATTACTTACCTGTCCGTCAGAAATGAGCAAATAAACCTTCAGCAACAAGTCCATTCCGAGCGTAGCTCCACGATGTGGGTACTAAGGTGGTTTCTGATGAGGAACTAACTAAATAGTTATCGGAAGAGGACAACATCATTCACTCTGAAAAAACTTATCACCATCCTCAGTTTTCTGTAGAAACGACACTGTTCACCATAGGCGACTCTTAGAGCGGTTTTTTGCGGGCGCCAATGAGTCCAAGCAACTCATATGGACTGACAGTTTGCGCAATAACGTGGGTAGCGGTAGTTAGCGAAAGTTAAAGAGGGAAAAAGCCGAGATGATAAGTAACAGTTGACAGTTATTTAAAGTTATCAGAAAACTAGAACAAAAGTATAGTGGTCAATAAAACCATAGCGAAGAGGGATGGGTCTTCAATCTACTCAGAGAAGGGATGACTGGGAAGATGGGTGGATCACCTAGAGGAACAGCTCGTCTGGCCTCCAGTTGCCTGTTATTCAGTCGGATCGTGAGTGGAGCATCCAGATAGGACCCCAACACGTACAGAAGTCGATAAAGCCGTGAGCAATCTGAAACGAGAAAGAGCAGTAGGTCCAAACGAACTAGTGCCAGAGGTATTCAAGGAAGATGATCGTGGATTATTGGTCAGGTTAATTAAAGTGTTAGCTAGCGTAAGTCAGATATAACCACTTCCGTCGGTGATTGTCCTAGCCTTCAAAAACGGAGATAAATCCTCTAACGATAACCACAGGTAAGTCAGTCTGACCAACATGTCTAAGACTCTAGGTTGTATAGTCATTTGACGCCTAAGCGAAGCTTAGGAAAACCAGGCTGTTTGTAATTGCATCTACCATGAATCAACCCTCGCCGTGTTCTGAAACAAACACACTGGAACCGGATACTAGCTGTATTTTTTGGAACCAAAGATGGGATTAGACTTCGTCAACCAAAAGACTGAATAATAGTTTTTCTCATTTAAAAAAGTATCGATTACATTACTCCGTTCTGAATACCCTGTACTCGAACACGCATGGTTATGTTATAACCTGCGGTGGAACGTCATGTGAGCTGTTTGTCGAATGATGTCCTTCAAGAATGCCTACTCTCCGTTGTTGTTTGATTGTATCGTGAATGTGCTTTTAAAGGTTTCCCTTTCGTCTTTTGACCTTACAAGAGTTGGTCCTGTTGCAGAAGAATCCTGTAATGATCCTTCAGGACTAGTCTGCAACTACTTCCAGTTTAATTAAGGTGCCAGCCACTTCACTTGCTTGAAGAGTCGAGTCAGCTGGACCGGGCTGATACAGAAGGTCCGCCTGGTATTTGCCAATTTATATTATTTTCGGCGGCGACTAGCGAGATATCCGACTGCATATTGAAGGACATATACTCTGAACTACAGTCCATTCTTCCTTACCATATGGTTGAGAGACATGGTTGTTAAAAGTTAAAGAAACTATCGGTTTTGACCATATATGTCTTCATAAGACTGCATGTTCATTTATGGTGAAATTACCATTTAAGCAGGTTCGAGATCAGGCAAACCAGTCGATGAGGTTACTAATCTTTATCGACTGAGGTGGTTGGGGCATGTAATGCGTATGCCGAGCCACCACCTACCTCGAAATGCAATGCTAGAAGTTGGATTAGGTCGGAAGACGATTCAGGGTGACGAGACTAAGAAATAGCACCAATTCATGAAGTCTCTGTTGATCTGAGAAGTGTACGATAGTGTATATTACCTGGCTTGGGTCACCGAGATGAAACGAATCAGTTGTTGAGGGTTCTTTTCTTGGTGACATGGGTGAAAATTGGTCACAATGGTGCAGGTGTCTTCACTCTTTGACATCTTTTGAGGCTTGAATATTGGCACTAACCATTGTCTTCAACTTGAGTTGATGCAGTTGTGTGCGAGTTTCTACATTGGTTTTATCTGTCAGTCGCGTTAGGTGAACACTGACAAGATGCTAAATATCCTGGATGCATTGAGTGGCAACTTCAAAATCTTAGAAATACGTTTCTCACTGAATAAATGCAAGTCGTTGCTCCAGGGCTGGTCTTCGCTAGGAGTGAAGTAGTTGAAAATCCTTTCCAAAATGCCATTTTTGTCACCACTGTGTTATTAAAGTGCCTTATAAAGATTATTTACAGTTAGTGAAAAGTTAAGAATTTGTTTGTTTAAAATCCATTAAACTTTCGAACCAGCGATTTAGTATGTTACCTGTACATATGTGTTTTGTGCTAACATTGAAAGTTTTTCCTCTCCAGTTTCCCTTACTTTTATCAACTCGTCTTTCATTTTGGTATGACTCGTACAGTTATCTGCAAATAAATGCGCTAGATGATGCTCCAGGACTAGTCTACTGTAATCACTCCCAGTTTAATGATAGTGAAGTGGTGGAATGTGTCAACCACTTTTGCTCAAACGGGCTTTTTTCCGACGAAACCTATCCTGCTATGCGCTCTGAGACGTGGTCGCTCGAAGTAGATGACATGGAGCCATTACTAGGTTTTGATCACAGACGTCTTCATAGCATTCCTTGGGTTTGGTGGAATCACCGTGTGAGCGATATTGAGGTCAGGCGAAGCGTACTAGGCAAGACAACCAAGTCTATTGATGAGGCTGTGAACCTTGGTCAACTGAGATGTCTTGGACATGTACTGCTCTTACCGAGCCACCGCGTACCTTGATGCGCCATACTAGGGGAATCTATATTCTGTTGAAAGAGGGTTCAGAGTAACCAGACTTGGACGTAGCATCAGTGAACGAAGTCCCTGATTGTCAGTCTGAGTTGTGTTGGGAGATCTAGACTGCGTGGTTGGGGTCCCTGAGACCAAAGGAATCAGCGGTTGAGACTTTTAGTGACGGCTGAAAATTGGTCACAATATCGTGGATGTATTCACTGTTTGACGTCTTCGCAAGCTTGAATACTTTCACTAACTTTTATCTTCAAGTTGTTTATCCTCTCGCACGTCTTTATCCACCTGTTCTTTACATACTACTGTTAAGTTTGGCAACTTAATCCGGTGCACCTGTGTGCACGAGGTTCTGCCTGTCTTCTGTCTATTACTGAAATCATGTTTTATCTCATATTCGTATTTACTTAATTTAATCACCTCGAAAACGATATAACTTAATAATGTATGAGATATTATTGTAGATTTGATGAGTAACTAGTCTAAATTTTGTTGATTTATGTTCATTTCCTACTTTATAGAACTTATAAAATGTGACAAAAAAGCCAATGCTCTTGAAATCCTTTACGATGTGATGCGAGTTAGGCGAGCAAAACAATGGCAAAAGTCTTGGAAGAGTTGATGATGTTATTTGTTGAATTATGTGTGGAACTTAGAAAAAATATCCACTTCAGAAAAGCAATCTATCAGTATAAAAATATGAGTATCATGGTGAGATTTTTAAAAAAATTTCAGATATTCTTATTGATTAATATAAATTTAGGAGAATACTGTTTCATTGGAACAAGTTATTCGTTATTATCTAAGTCAAATAAAGAGTAGAACTGAAGAAGCTCAACAAGAGTCGAAGAGTGCTATTATGGATATTGAAGATTTGGATATTCTTGAAACTCCAGAAAGGTATGTTTGTTATACATATATCTTCTCATCACGAAAACTGTTTTATATTTCAGTTTCACCTCTATTATAATAAGTACACCTCAGTGTATAACAATATATTCTTTCCTATAGCTTCGAGATGTCATTAATAAAGCTGAGTAACAAGAGAAGGCCTCAAATATTTAATTTTTGACAGAGTGGTCGGTAGATCTACAGTATAATTACCGATTGCATAGAATTTAGGTTAGACGACGTTTTTGTAAAGGTGAATCGGATGACATGGTTGTCAATTCTAGACTATAAATAACGTTAGTCATTCTTACCGTCCACACCTAACCATTATCTATACCTATGGTAAAAAAGCCTGCTGTGTGACCAAGTAGGGGAATTCATCAGTTTTTAAATCTCTAGACAAGTCAACATTTGTAGGAATTTGTTGTAATTCTTTTCTTTCTACAAACCATTTAGAATGAAGTGAATTAGACCTAGCCAATGTTTTAGTTCCACGAAAGAATTTAGAGGGTTTGAAGAGTAGAAAAAATCGTGAAGCACGATATTCATGAAACATTTTATTGACTAGCGTGAGTATGTAAGAACCACTCACGTTGAACTGTAGGTTTTACTAACCCCCAGAGCAAAGTAATTTAAACACTGGTCGACCGTTTCGTTCGTTTGAGGTTGATCTTCTTAGAGGTGTGCTTGAATAAATTCATCTCAAAGCTAAATTGTTCACACCCAATGTATAGACTGTCTAATTGACATCAGGCTTCTTGCTGCTAGTGGGTTAGGTAAGCTGAAAAAGCCTCCAATTATAGCCAGATGCAACTGCTAACGGATACTAACGAGCTCGAAATGGAAATCATGTTCAACTTTATTTTGTGACTACTTCCGACTATTTATCATCAAAATAGTTTCATTATGATGAAGAGTTTGCCAGCTTGATAACCAGACCACAAAGTTTACTCAGCACTGTGGTTTGAAATATCTATACTAGTTACTATTTACTTGGATTGGTACTAATTGGAATCAGCAGAAATGGTTCCTTTGGATGAAATAGAGGTGTCAAAAGTTGGTTTTTTTTTCAGAAGTGTCTGACAGTCAAGTGGTATCATTAATTCTCACACCCTGGATGTGTTCCTCCATCGGTATACACACAACAAATATCGACGCTTTTTATTGATTAAATTATTTACTCCTTCCCACCTTTTTTGTTGTTGTTATAGTTTGATGTTGAATGCTGTTAGTATGGAGGGTACACAAGATCGATCGGCTAGAACAATTCTAATGCCATGGTTGAAATTTCTTTGGATTCATATCGTTTGGTGTTAGATTTGTTACGCAGCAACTCGAAGCTTGAATCATTATATCATGAAGTGGCTCATGATGGTAGGTTCACTCAATTCTCATTCTCTTTACTTTATAGCTTATAATTTCTGTTTAAAGTATGGTCGTAAAACAGAATTCAAAAAACTTTGTGAATTGGTATGTCATTTTATTATTTTTGTTGTCAACTATCCAACCTTTATGTATATTTTGTAAAGATTCGACAACACACTCAAAAAGTTCAGAATCAATTACAACCGAATGCACCTAATGCTATAAATTTGAATAATGTTGAAACACAGACACTACATTTTGAAACAAGATTAAAACAACTGGACTGTGCAATGGAATTGGAGATGTACAATGAAGCCTTTAAAACTGTTGAAGATATTTGGAGTTTTATGATGATGTTAAGAAAGCCAAGTAGTCCTTCGTTAATGACAAATTATTATTCAAAATCAGCTGAACTTTTCTTACGTTGTGGTTGTCATGTATATCATGCAGCAGCTTTACATAAACTATACACATTATATCGTGATCATAAAAAGAATTTAACACGTGAAGAACTTTCAAACCTTGGCTCTCGTGTACTCTGTGCAACTGTTGCCATTCCTTTACCGAATGCTAAAGTTAACGCTGATAAGTTTTTATTATCAGGCGAGTATACTGCAATGAAACAGAAAACACTTGCTGGTCTCCTAGGTAATTTTCTATTCACAATATCTTTCTCTAATATTATTATAATTTTTAGGTCTTCTTCAAGTACCAACTCGTCAAAGTTTAATACGTGAACTGGTTCGTCATAAAATATACACAATTGTTCCAACTGATTTAGCTAAGCTTTATCAGGTTCTTGAAGCAGATTTTCAACCTTTAAAACTTTGGGAATTAGTTCAACCATCACTTGAATATATGGCCAAATTTTCAGATCTCAAAGTGTACACAACACAACTTCATGATGTTATAGTCGCAAAGACATTACTTCAATTGTCTCAAGTCTATCAAAGTTTGAATTTTGAAGAATTTGTCAAATTGTGTCCATTCATGGAACCTATTCGATTAGAAAGAAGTGTCATTGAATTGATTCATAACTTGGAACTACCCATTCGTGTTAATCATTTACTTCAGGCAATCTTCTTTGATAAATTCACGGATCTTGGAATAAGTCAATGCGAATATGGTGGACAGTTAGTATCTCAGGTATATTTCTGCATAATTTTTCTTTTGTCTGTTTAATAATTCCAAAAGCATAAATCTACACACGTTCATGAATGTAAAAGTAAAATAGTATCGTTTACTGGACAACATTTCGGATATAATTTACTGTCCATAGTCAGATTAGGTAACTCCTTTATATTGTCCAAATTTTCTCTCCTTTGTGATGACAAGGGTAGTAGGATTCTTTATATAACTGAGATAGATGCAGAATCATTCATGTTATTATTACTATTATTTGTCCCTTGGGTGCCTAGTGGAATATAAGGCTTCTGTAGCAAATCTCCATTGCACTCTGTTCTCTGCAGTCTTCTCAACCTGGCTCCATCACTGCCCACAAGCTTTCATTTCTTCCTCACATGATCTCCTCCATATCACCCTTCCCTCCGACACCCAACTCCTCGTTTCCCCTGTGGCTTCCATTCGAGGGCCTGGAGCGTGATGTCTCCGAATGGTTTTCGCAGTGTATGCCCAATCCATCTCCACTTCCTTCTGCATATTTGTTGGGCAATAGGTTCTTGGTTGGTTCGTTGTCAGTTCAGAGTTCCTTCTTGCTTATTCTGGCCATCTGATCTCATCTTCAGTATCGAGTGAGTGTAGGCAGCAGCTGTTGATGAATGTCTGGAGTTTGTTAGAAATACCTTTCGTGACGCCAAGTTTCTGAAGCGTATAGCAGCACTGAGTTAACGTTGGTGTTGAAAATCCGTGTCCTGTTCTTTGTGCTCAGTGCAGTACATTTTCACAGTGAAAGCCTGTCTTGCTTTTCTGGTCCTGGTTTCGACATCCTCATCTGTACCGCCGCCTGTAGTTGAAACGATGCTGCCTAGGTAGGTGGGTGAAAAAGACTTCGTTTTGGTTTCTCCCATTGATGGTGATTGGTGCTTGTTGTTGATGCTGTTGTTGGTTGGGTATCTTCATCACCCCAGTCTTCTCTACATCCACTTGAAGTCCAGTCTTCGCTGCTTCTTCTGTCAACTTGTTGTTTTTTGTCTGTAGACCTTCGATTTTGTGGGATATTAAACACAAGTTGTCGGTGAAATGCAAATCTTCTTCTGGGTTCTTTTCATCGGTCCAGCCAGTGTATACCCGTCTCGCTCCTCACAGATCATGGGTGATAGTGGGCAGCCTTGTCTTACTCCTGTCTTCACTTCAAAGGCGTCACTGAGCTTTCCATTGTGGATCACTTGGCATGTGGCGTCTTCATGTAGCTGTTGAATTAGATTAATAAAAGTTTGTGGCAGTGAAACCGTAGTGTTAAGGCAGTTTCCAAATTACTTGTCGACCGACGCTATCCAAGCCCTTTTCAAAGTCGATGAAGTTGAGGTAGAGAGTTGACTGGGATTCTATGGTCTGTTCTATGATGATGCGTAGCGTAGCGTTGCGATTCGGTACGCACACGATTTGTACTTCCTGAAGCCAGACAGCTTATTCCGGTCGTAATTTTGAATCCAGCGCATTGTTTAGTCTCTCCAGGATGATGGAGCCTAATATTTTGCTTGGGGTGGACATGAGCATGATTCCTCGCCAGTTCTTGCAAAGACTTGGTTCTCCCTTCTTCGGGAGTTTGACAAGGTAACCCTTTTTCCAATCCATCATCAGGTACCTTTCCTTCCTTCCTTCCTTTCTTGCAAACCTTTTGCAATAGTGGTGTGAGCGTATCCGCTGTTGTCTCTGTGTCTGTTTTCAGTGCTTCTGGCGGAATTCCATCTGGTCCTACTACTTTCCCGGATTTCAGCAACTTTATGGCGTTCCGGAGTTCTACTTTTGTCTCAGGGCTTGTGTTCACTAGTAGTTCTGCGGTTACTGGTGGTATTTCTGAACGAGTTGCAGATGCTTGTGGTGGTCGATTGAAGAGTTTTTTGAAGTGGTCAGCACATTGTTTCCTTTGTTTCTTCTCTTTGGTAACTAGATTTCCCTCACTATCTTTCATTGGTTTCATCTGCGTTGATCTCTTCCCAGACAGTAACCTGGTTATTTGATATAATGTCGTCAGGTCTCCCCTATCTGAAGCCTGTACTGCTTCACTTGGCAGTGTATCGTAGAAGTGTGCTTTGTGTTTGCGCTCACTCTTCTTCACTTCTTTGTCCAGTGTAGTGTTGTATAGGTTGCTTTCATTTCCTCTTTTTGTGGTTCATCCTTGGACCGGCTAGTAACTAGTGAACTAGTTAACCAGGCGAGGTTAGTCATTCCTGTCACTGCTTGCATTTGGTGTTCATTCGGTGAAGAAAGATTCGGTTATCAGTCTCTCCCTCCCTCCACCCAACTAGGTTTTTAATGCTGTCGCTCTATCCCACCCTGCTATGTGATTGTGTACAGAGCTATAGCTGAGCTTTTTTCTAAATTTCTTATCTTATTAGGACTTACCTAACTTGATTTAGCTAAGCTTTTGTACTGTCATTCTAATCACCCCTAGTCGACTATTTCGACCTATCTATTCGACCTCACCATCCTTGCAAGGGTTTGGTGAAGCGATGAGTGGTGGGTTAGCGAATCAGCAGAAATGCCATCCTTTACTAGGATGAGGCACATCTAATTGGTGAATGCCAAACAGAACGGAACGTGTTAGTCTGCTTGATAGGAATGTCACAGTGAAGTGACAGTATCATTTACTGGATAACATTTCTGACAGAATTTATTTTTCATAGTCACGTCAAGACAACTCCACAACTTTTTCTATATATCTGGGAGAGGTGCAGGGTCATGCCTATTGCATGTATTTGGTGTCGATTCGATGAAGAAAGATTCGGTTATCTATCTCTCCCACCAAACATTTAGTCCTACTCCTAGGATATGATTCTGATGTGTGGATGACACATTTAAAGTACTGAAATCCGAACAAATCTATGGGTTCTTGACGCATAAATTCAGTAATGAATGCATTCCGATTCACCTATGATTTAGAAAGTGATAAAGGTGAGTTAGCAATTTTGGATTGCAGGATTAAACGAACACGACGTTGTTTAGAGACTAGTGTCCCATTCGGATGCCTAATTAGACTACAAATCATCTCATCCCATTTCAGTTGAATACCTAACTGATAAGGCGGTAAAGCTTACTAGTAGACCAGAAAATCTACGACAGGAAATGAGACATTAAGAATATCTTAAATCTCAATGATAACCCACCTACATTTATAAATAAATTTATAAGAAATAGGAAGAAAAATATAAGCAGTATTAGTAATAATGATGACAGGGTTGAAAGAGAATTCAAAGGCTCTTCTGTGTTAGCATACAGAGAAGGCACCTCAGAAGCATTACGTAGAATTCTCAATGAGTGTCATTTAAACCAACAAACTGGCTTAGAAACAAGCGTTGTAGGTTAAAAGATCCTACTGATGCAATTAAACAGAATAATTCTGTTTATCAAATCCCTTGCAATAATCGTGAGGTCAAATACATAGGTGAAAGTAGTTGACCAGGGTCGATTAGAATAACAGAACACAAAACTTTGGCTGAATGAACATGATAAGATCCTAATAAAATAAAGAATGTAGAGGAAAAGCTTAACTATAGCTATGCACTCAATGATACATAATCACGCAATAGGATGGGAAAGTGCAGCAGTAATAGAAAACTAATTTAGTTGATTGGAGGAAGAGATTGATAACCGACTGAATCTTTGTTTATCGAATCAACACGAAATACATGCAGTAACAGAAATGGTTTTGCACCCGTCACTGATATATACTTGTGGAGTTACATGATATGAATATAGAAAATAGATTCAATATTCAACATTTAATCCAGTAAATAATACTGTTTCATTGTGCAACGCATCAAATACACAGACTAGACATCGTCCATAGACTGAAGTTCAGATCATACTTATTATATACAACAGCCAGTAATACGACCTAATGATCTTAACTAGAGTAAACGTAATGTTACTGGAACTTATGATCCATTTATGAAGTAATTAGTTCCAGAAAGATGAATTATATTTCAAAATGAGGTAGTTTTCTTGATCACCATTGTGTTGTGTGTCACTGATCGAAACATTGTTTTTATACATACAAGGGGCGGCTGCACATTGAAACAGCACAGTGACAAGTAATTACTAAGGTAGGTGCAGACTACTGACATAGATAAGTAATAAGTATAGTAATGAAGGTAGATAAAAAATAAACAAGTCTATATCAATGGTATCCACTTCCAGTTATGCTATCGAGTGGTACCATTAACAGAGAGAAGCGCTTCACCTTATTGTTATCTAAGGCCTGTGTTCCCCAAGGTAGCCCTCCTTTCTTTCTTTCTATATGACCTAACACCTTTACCTAGTATCAGTTTTATCGAGTGCGCTAACAGTTTCCATACTCAAAAGGTCTTGTGCGTAAGTTTTCTAAATCTCACACTATAAACTTTAATTCCATAGACGAACATAACCCACATAAACTGCTTAGATCTCATAGTTCCTGTTCTATTGATGGTTAGGCATTCGAAAGTGCTACAAGTGTGGTTTATCTGTGGTCCTCCAATATCTTACTAATTTTCAAGAGAATTTTCAACCTAACTTTCTATATTAGGAAGCTGAGAGTATCTGGTTATTACTTGTATTTTTATAAACTCATGCATCTTCCCTGTTTTCCTCTATTATTCCCCTTTATTCTTTCCTGAGTTGTTGAAAAAAGACTATGCTATATTGTGTAGAACTGTGAAGATTGTCAAATAAGCCTTATAATTTAAATTGTTGTAGATTAACATCTTAACTCCTGTAAATCAAACTGCCAGGAGTTGTTTTGTCAGATGACCAGCATCCTCTTCACTCAAAGCTGTCTGAGTATCGGTCGTCAGGAAAGACCGGTAGCAAGCATATATATATATATATATATATATATATATATATATATATATATATATATATATATATATATATATATATAGTTAGAACAAGATATTCAGCGAAGAGAACTCTTTTCAACGAATTTATTCTCAAGCTGTACATTCGTATATATATGTGATATTTACGTATACAAGAACATATTCCGGCCTGGTTTTATAAGGGTCAAAGGAAATGCATCAGAAGTTCTGTCCTTGAGCATTTAATCGATTCCAACCATTCAGCCGACCCAAACAAGGATTTCAAGGTTGTCTATCGAATTCACCCTAACACTTCACGTTTCCTCCGTGTTCAGCTTCTAAAAAAACCAGAGGTCTTGGCTATCCATGAACTGAAGCCTGACTTTTGTGTGCAAAAGAAGTACGTACAGTCTTTATCTCTAACTTGGGCTTAATTTATTTTAGTCTTGGTGGGCTTCGTCCTTTTTCCATTTTTCACCCCTTCCCCTTTTTTTGTCAGATTAATCTTTGTACTCTTATATCGTCATTATCACTCTTTTTTTTGTATTTATTTGTTCCCGGTATTATTTCATTTGATCTTCCTAATAATCGCAACTTTTAACAAAACATTTTCAATTTACTCCAATTAACTTGTCTCATTTATATTACCTAATCCTTTGATTGTTTATTAACGTTCTCACCCCTTTTAATCTATATGCACTTTATAAACGATTTGAAAGTCTTACGCAACCCCTTTTTGTTACCATCCGACCTTTACGTCATCAACTATCAACATTATAATTATTACCACCATCATTATTATTGTTTCAACCCCCCATTATTTCAGTTAAATCTTCCTCACGGATTACAGTCCTTAAATATCATATATATATATGAATGTACAGCTTGAGAATGAATTCGTTGAAAAGAGTTCTCTTCGCTGAATATCTTGTTTTTGATGTCACAATGAGAAGAATACCGTATTAAGCTCGTCTCCTGTGCGATGAAGATAGTATTATACATAAACTAATCAGCTTCTGTTTTTGAAAGGAAACTATCTGTTAAGTACACAGCTTGCTATTATTTTCACTTGCTGTGAATCTAATTGCGAATGTGATTACATTTTGGGGAAAGTTGTAGATGGAGTAAACATTTTTATCTTATGTGTCTAATTTATGCTTATTTTATTAAGTAAACATATAAACTGTTTCTGTCCAATTGATGCTATATGATGTCTTAAGAATTCTGTACAGTATTCCAAAAATGTAGCCATTATTTCAAGTTCGTATTCATCACGGGCTGACATTAATTGGAGGAACATTGTAAACCTGAGAGCACTGGACAACTGTTTCATCCTACTAGTATGGGACTCAACAATGCGCATCCATGACCCCACTCCACTAGGGATCGAACCCAGGGCCCACACTGTTTCGACGGGGAGTCGTGACTGGCGGGGTGAACCGCGTGCACGTGAGGACAATTACTCAATGATGATATTCAGTACTATATCGTGAACTGATAGGAGTTGTAAATATAGACCATTGAGTTCCAACCCAGTGGCTGAATAGTAACGTACTGGCCACAGAACCTGTAGGTACTGGGTTCGATCTTTAGTGGGGTCATGGATGCACACTGCTGAGGAGTCGCATACCAGTAATCTCAGGTTTCTGATGTTCCTCCAACTGATGTTAGTCCACAGAAACCTCCGGAGTTGAAAGCTGTTAGTATGAAATCTTCAAGCATCACCAGAAAAATGTTATGCTATAAATCTTTTTCAAGAAATGACTTCATATTGAACATTCAAAGCCTAGAAATTCTTAGTTATCATAGAAAAAACGCTAATTTTTTTATCCGTATCAGAAGATTTTTTTAACCTGCCAAAGTTCTAGTATTATCAAAAACAGTATTCAAGTTTCAGATCCTACTCATTGTATTGATTATGCCTTCATCTTGCATTTTATTCATTTCATCTAGTCGACACATGTCAATGATCCTGACAAATTATCTCGTCAGCTTACAATGTTTGCACAAGTGATGCAACAAATCACTGATATCTTAGAAGTCGATCAATCTTTAGCTAATTGTCGACGTGTTTTAGTCCATGAATATCGAAGGAATGAGCATATGTTACACACTGAATTGCTTAATCGACGTTATCTAATTGAGGCACGAAAAGAAGAAGTTGAAACATATCAAGATAAGCGTGATCAGGTAATTGATTTCTTTTCATTACTAATTAGTGTATAATTCAATAGCTAATATGACTATAGTAATGTTGGATAGTGGCTAGGAGTGGAATCTAGGATACGCATTTTGTCCTACTTGGGTGGGACTCGTCAGCTGGATGTACCTGCCTCCCTCCACATAGGAGCTCATATGCCAAAAGAGATCGATCAATTCGCTCTAATCAACGACGGTATAATACAAGTGATAACACTCAAACCATACCCATCGCGAAAGAAGTGGCTATCGTGGCTTGGTGGTCTAGTGGACAACGCTCTGGCGTTTGAAGCGATCGCTCCCGGATTCGAATCCCGGTGGGAACAACATCACTCACAGGTACATCCAGCTGACGAGTCCTATATAGGTCGAAATGCGCATCTTGGATTTCACTGTTAGCCACTACCCATCATTAATATATATAATTAAAGCACAGGTGATTTCGAGGCATCTGCACAGGAGCCCATATGACAATAGAGACCGATCACTTCGGTCCAATCAATGACGGTATATTACAAGCAATAATACTAATATGACTATACTTTAAAAATTGTTTAGTATTATAGTACTGTGGAAGCACAACGTCATGCTGAACAACAACGTCTTTTGAAAGCTGAAGAAACAAATCTTGTCAATGAGGCTATGCAACGTGAACGACTTAAAACAGAAGATGAAAAAAATCGATTAAAATTACGTATGGCACGCACTAGTTTGAAAATGTTTTTGGATTTAAAAATTGATACAAAATTGGACTTAAAAGAATTGACAGAAGAACAACTTGAAAATTTTGATGCTGATAAACTTATCAACAGACAGGTAATTTTCAATGTCTATGACCTTTTTTTTGAAAGTGTTTTCGCTTATTGACCTCACACTGATAAGTATGCTTGCTCAAATGAAGTATGCCTGGACTATAGTTTCTTCTGTTCTACTCTCTGACTTGGAAACTTTACCATTAAAGGTAGGGGACATGAGAAGTTGCCTGGTGTTGTTTGACCATTGTTGCCCCTTTGTAGTATAGAATGTGTGTTGTGCTGTCACCATATGAGTAACGCAGAAGTCAGAAATAGAGTTCGACGGATGTGATTGTGAACTTTCATTGAGTGGGCTGTCTGTGACTTGTAACATTTTTCACATACATCATCTGTGGCACTGACTAGTGAGATGTCCAACTATCAATCAACGAACTAGCATACTGTACTGCAGTCCGTTGTCACTTGATACGACTACAAAATATAGCCGTTAAAAGAAGACAGGGTTTTGATCACAGATACGTCTTCATCAGATTGCTCATTTTTTCCATGAAATCACCGTGTGAACAATGTTGAGTCGAGATGAGGGGTACTAGGCAAGTCGATTGATAAACCTTCATTGGTTGAGGTAGCTTAGATATATGTTGCACACGCCGAGCCCATCATCTGCTTCGGTGTGCAGTGGTAGCAAAAGTTGAAAGAAGGTTCAGGGTGGCCGGATCATGACGTGACACCAGTTGGTGAACTCCCTGACTGTTTTTTTGAGCCGTATGGACAGATGTAGACATGACTGAAAATCGGTCACATTGTCGTAAATGTATTCACTCCTTGACGTCTATTTTCAAATTGTTTATTCTCTTTTGCTATCACACCTGATACAGTTGTCTGCGAGGTTCTACGTTGATTTTATCTGTCACAGTCACAGGACTATAATTCTTCAGTGTTTATTTATTCTTTCCAATGTTGGTTGCCTACTATCCCCCATGATATTCCTTATTGTGGTGGACTGGATCATGCAGCAAACATTGGGGAGCGAGAAGAGGGGGATACACTGGACGGCGGAAAAGAACCTAGAAGACTTGGATTTCGCCGATGACTTGTGCCTAATGTCACATAAACTTGAAGATCTGCAGGCAAAAACTAACAAGTTGATAGAAGAGGCAGCGAAGACGCGACTTCAAATGAAGATACCGCACCACCACCATCAACAACAACAACAAACTCCAGTCACCATCAACGGGAGAAACTTAAAGGAAGTAACCTCCTTCACTTATCTAGGAAGCACTGTTTCAACTACAGGCGGGACGGACGAGGATGTCAAAGTCAGAATCGGAAAAGCAAGACAGGTGTTCATTAGCCTGAAACCAGTGTGGAGATCTTCTGCACTCAGCATGTGGAACAAGATACGGATTTTCAACACCAACGTCAAGTCAGTGCTTCTGTATGGTTCAGAGACTTGGCGCGTCACGAAAGGCATTTCCAATAAACTACAGACATTCATCAATAACTGCTTACGCTCGCTACTGAAGATCAGATGGATTGCCAGAAAGAATAAGCAACAAGGAACTCTGGGAACGAACCAACCAAGAACCTATCACGCAACAAATATGCAGGAGGAAGTGGAGATGGATTGGCCATGCACTGAGAAGGCCGACTGAGGACATCACGCGTCAGGCCCTCGAGTGGAATCCCCATGGGAAGCGACGAGTTGGACGTCCGAGGGTGACATGGAGAAGGTCGTGCGAGGAAGAAATGAGAGGTTGTGGGCTGTCGTGGAACCAGGTTCAAAAGATCTCAGAGAACAGGATGAAATGGAGACGTGCTAGTGAAGCCCTATGTTCCACTAGGAACCCAAGGGACTAATAATAATAATAATGTTGGTCACTTTTTAATGTGCTTGTATAGTCAATCTACCATCTAACATCCACCAGTTTGGTTGGTCTGTCAATGACGGATTCACGTTTCCTTTGACGAGTTCTTGTAGAGTAATCTAATGAATTCAGTGTATGAGTAGCGTTTACCTTCAGTTGACATTGATTTGGCAATACTTCT
This sequence comes from Heterobilharzia americana, assembly GCA_944470555.2. Taxonomy (NCBI): domain Eukaryota; kingdom Metazoa; phylum Platyhelminthes; class Trematoda; order Strigeidida; family Schistosomatidae; genus Heterobilharzia; species Heterobilharzia americana. The sequence continues at coordinate 61,687,662 of OX104129.1, read as the reverse complement.
TATTTATTTAGCTTGACTGTAGAAGTTATTCTTACAGCTAGTTTCTTCTCACAAACAAGGATAACTATACAACCGTTCAATAAGTTTTTTCCTCTCCAATTTTCTATTTTCAATGCAAGCAAATACACACACAGACGCATATTTGTGCATATGTATTGATTAGTTGTGATTACTCTAGAAAATTTATGATCGGAAACGGTAATGGTAAAAGTAATTGAGGAAAGGGAGAACAAAGTGTGTTTACTTGGGATTGCTCCTCTTTTCCGGTTTTCTTTTGTTGTGAAATTATTCCACAGGTAACCAATTGATTATGAGAAAAAATTTCTCTCTGCCTTCTTTCGTTTTGGTATTTGTGGAGCTTTCGCCAACTTAAACTATCTGTGGCGCCGTCACAATATACGACTGCCTATTGCGGATCGAGGAGCTCGTCGAGTGGTATCCGTCAAGGATGCCCACTCTCTCCATTCTTACTCAATTTTATCATAGATATTCTTATGGAGGTCTCCCTCTCGTCACCTGACTACACAGAGGTTGACGTGATTGCGGGAGGATTTTCGTTAGACTCAGAATACGTAGATGACATAGTCCTGTTAGGTAGAGACGCTGACAAGATGCAGAGTCTTCTGGACACTTTGAGTGGCAATTTGATAATGTTTGGGATGCGTTTCTCACCACCAAAATGTAAATTGTTGCTCCAGGATTGGTCTTCAACGGTGCCTCGGCTAACAGTGGAGATTCTAATGGTTGAGTGTGTTGACCACTTCACTTAACCGGGAAGTACTATCAGCCGCGGTGGCTCAGTTGCCGATGAAATCTCCGCACGAGTACAAAAGGCTTGCCTGGCCATTGCCAACTTACGCCACGTGCGGCACCGTCGTGATATCCAATTTTCTATTAAGGATCGTGTGAACTGCACAGCAGTCCGCTCTGTTCTACTGTATGTCTGTGAAATATGGTCATTGAAGGTGGAAGACATGAGAAGGCTTCAGGTGTTTGACCACTGTTGTCTTCGTAGTATAGGCCGTATTCCGTGGTGTCACCATGTGAGTAACACAGAAGTCAGGCAGAGAGTTTTAGGGAGAAGAAGTAAGCCAGTGGGCACGGTTGTGAACCTTCATCGACTGAGATGGCTGGCTAGGACATGTGTTACGTATGCCTAGTCGCCGTCTGCCTCGTCACACAATGTTGGCTGAAGTAGGTTCAGGCTGGAAAAGGCTCTATGTGGCCAGACCAAAACGGCACCAATGCATGAAGTCTTTACTGTCGGTTTGAGCCATGTGGGGGCGATGCAGATTAGCCGGTTGAAGTCGGTGGGACAAGGACAACCAGTGGTTGTAGACTGTAGGTGATGGTATGGCTCAGAACCGATGTCAGTGCTCCAGATGTATACACACATTATCCTCATCTTAACTAAGCTATACGGAATCTCACCATTTTCTCATTCTTCCTTTCTCTCTTTTAGTACTTTATATTTCCTTTGACCGAATTTTCTTATCTTTATCTTGCGCCTCACTGTCTTTTTACTTGATGTACTGATATGATGTGTGGTAACTCGGACCGTTACTCAGTAATGTCTGGTCGTATGTTGATTTGGATGGGTGGATTATGGGTCGAGTGAACTGGACTACAGTTCGCTGTGAAACCTGACCCTTAAAGGTGGAGGACATGAAAAGGCTCTTGGTGTTTGACCACCGTCGCCTTTGTAGTGTAGACCGTAAATCGTGGTGACTGCGTATCAGTAACGTAGAATTCAGCAGTAGAGCTTTCGAGAGGAGAGGCGAGTTAGTTGATAGTGAGGTTGTGAACTTCCATCGACTGAGATAACTGGCTGAGACATGTGTTACGTACGCCTAGCAACCATCTGCCTCGTCGCACAATAGTAGCTTATGTAGGTGAAAGCTGGAAAGGGCTCTGTGTGGTCACTCTGAAATATGGGATCAGTGCATCAAGTCTTTAACTGTTTTTCTGAGCCATGCAGGGCAGTGCACTGATTGGAGTCCACGTGGTAACAGGAACCAGACTCTAGGCGGCATAGATTACTCTAATGACCTTACAGAATTAAGCATTTTCTCACCCCTCTTTCCTCTTTTTTACACTGTTTCCTACCAATTCTTTTTTATTTCTTCACCTTTTATCTTATTGTTTTGTAACTTGGTGTGCTGATATGAAGTGTGGCAACTGAGACGGTTCTGTAGTGATGCTTGATCTTATGTTGATATTGATCAATTGGTTCATATTTTGTCACCTGCGCCTTTTGACCAGATAAATTAACCTATAAAGAAGTCTTCAGGTGTACCATCATCAGAAAAACGTCTTTTAAGGAACCGATATACCTAGTGAAATCAGTTTTTCCATGTATTTCATGCCTGCCTAGGTATTATTTTATGAGTTGATAATAATTTTTTGGAAAATAATCGCGTTACACCGTGTGTATGACCACTTAGTTGATGAATAGCGTGGGGAGTATGGGAATTCCTGGTGAAGCATAGTAGACATACAATGGATTCGGAAGCTTTTTCACCACTCACATGGAAAACAGTTACACCACATGGAGTTACCGAAATGTAATGACGATGTAAACTGGATCGTTACAATCTGACTTTTTTTCCTACCTACCTTCACTTCAAATAAGTTTCTACTTAAACCAATTAATCTTTGATCTTTTTTGAGTTTCACTTTGATATACAAGTTTTCTTATTCTCTATACTATGCTCTTGTCTTAGAAACAAGAGGTAAAGAAAAAACGAAAAGAAATAGCAGAGAAAGCTAAGACAATGGCTAAAAAATTGGATTATTATACACGTGCTTGTCGACTTGAAGAAATTCCATTGTTACAAGCTAATATTGAACCGGAGGCAATTCAAGCGCGTGAATTATTTGAACAGAGTACTAGAGAGATTGAAGAACACTCAAAAGCTGAGCATGCCCGACAACTGAAAGAGCGTAATCGGCTTATTCGAATGAAATCTGATGTACAGGTATGTGTTGTTGTTTTTTCCCAGACTATTTTCACTGTGTTATATGGTGTTTCAAACAAATTTTCAAGAATTGCAGCTAATATATAATGTATATAAGTCTTGATAGTTGTGTGAGTGGTGAAATTTCCAACCGTATATCGAAAGCTAGAGTGGCATACGCTAATCTGGGTCACCTTTGGCGCCGTTGCGACGTTAGTCTGATCGTGAAAGAGCGGGTTTACAATGCTTCGGTGCTGGCAGTTCTGCTCTATGCTTGTGAAACCTGTCCTCTCTGAGCTGAGGATATGCAACGACTCAGTGTGTTCCATTATCGTTGTCTTTATACGATTGCTCGTATCCGGTGGCGGCAGCGTGTGTTTGGTCTTGATGGAAATCGTCATTCAATGGGTGGAGTCATCTAGAAACACCGGCTTCGGTGGTTTGGACATGTATGTCGTCGTAACGGCTTATACGCCGTTCATTGTTTGCTAACCCTGAGACTGAGTGGAAGAAGTTGACAGGTGGTCAGTGTATCGTGTGGCACCGTGATATACGAAGGATAGTTGTATAGGCTTATTATCTTTTGGTGCATTACCACTTCGTGGATGGTGTCCGAAAGATCAGGCAACTCCGTGGCGGTCTTGCCGTAGCTTCCGTCTATCTTCTACTGCTGAAAAGTAATGAGTGTTTCGTTCCGAATATATCTACCTTACTGGACTGCCCTTCTAATCATGCTATTCTTATTGTTTTTCCTTTTTAACTTATCCACTTCCCTTGGCTTTATGTCTTCATAATGTTGTTATACTGTTTTTTGAGGCGCATTTCTCGGTGCTGTTGCTGTACCATGTTTGTGTTCTAATAACTAGTAGAGGAGTTGTGACTCCAGTGGTTTAGAGGGATGACTATTAACCATTGGGGCATGGGTTCAAACCCCATCCTGCCTACTGAGGTTTGGCCAGCCAAGTAGTAATACCATTAGCCCTCATACCACAATAGGTGTGGTTCATTGCCTACTACACGAATATGCACAAGGTAGCTGAATGTGTTTCTTTCTCGATACTTGGTAGATGTAATGACTTATAAACAAGGGACTCATCCATATGAGTTAGCGTTCAGATATGCATTGCTCAAATTACCTACTTGATTGTAGTATGAATCCTTCAGTTTTTGTAAGAGACTTAAATATCCTGAATTTCACAAAAGGTCTGGCAAATAGGGTTTTACTTGAACTTATAAAGTCACAGATTTAAACTCCGCTTCGTGTTGATTCAGCTTCAAGTTTTTATCGTATAACACTTCTCATAGGCAGTATTCTGAGTGAAAATCAATATTTTTGGTCACCACCTGTTAAGGTAGAAGTCAGGAAAAACCTTATTGGATGATTTTGTCCTACAGCTAACCAATCAAAATAAGTTATTTAACTTCTGACCTAGTTATTTTACATGTTGATGAAAAGTGTATATAAATGATGTATTTTCGTCGAATAAAGTGTTTTACTTACAGTCTTAAGCCAGCCATTTCACGTCTCAGTGAACTATAAAGTCCTGAGGGGCGGAGGGAAGTCGGTATTTGTCTCAGGTTCAAGTACCTCATAGCGTTATTATCTTTATTACGTATTTAGTATTATTCACTGGGTTACCTTCGGTTTCGTATCAAGACATTGTACAGCCACTCATAACGCATTTTGTACGGTTAATTACCACTTCACATGGGTCGATATGAATGACGTTACATTTTAACGGTAACAAGAATAATCGGAAATGATGCATTCATTATCATTCACATGCGAATAGTTCATCTTTCATACTGTGATGTCATGATTCAATGCTGAAAGTGTCATTTGCCAAAATTTTCAGCTCAAACTGTTATGCATACCTTACTGGAGGCTGTTTTTTGACTATAAAATGGTACCACTATGTATAAAATTGCACAACTTTGGTGTATTTTGTGATGGCTAACAGAGGAATCCAAGACACGCATTTCGTCCTACCTAGGACTCATTAGTTGTATGTATCTGCCTCTCAGTGAGTGATGTTATTCTTTATGAGACTCGAACTGAGTACCCTGTCGCTCCAAGCACCAAAGTGTTATCCACTAGACCACTTGTGCAACAGGTATTAGTTGCCGCATGATTACAATATGACTCACTGGGGTCTAGGTACATCTAGCTGATGAGTCCCAAATAGGACGAAACACGCCTAAAATCCACTGCTAGCCATCAAGTAGACTTTAACACAGTGAATAACCGGGCAGTATCGAATCACCCACATAGGGGAGCCCATCTACCAACTCGAGATAGTCTAGCAACTGTTAATTACAAGTATCAAAAAACAACAGATAGGTGCACGATTGTTTCTTTGTATGTGTAGAACAATGATTGATGCCTGGAAAAAAGTGTATAAGACTACTGGCTACAATATATTGACATAAAAAGCTGTTTCAAAAATGTATCTCTGATATGTCGAAGAAAATCGGAGTCTTCGTTTTCTTGGTAATCTATTGTTTTCTTTGAATTGCTTCTTAGCGTCTTGTCAGTCAGTTGAAGGAAGCTCGTGATAATCGGTATAAGGCGAAGCTTGCGGAATGGGAAGCTTTGTGTGATCAAACTCGATCTGAACGACTGGCAGATTTGAAAGCTAAACGAGACGCTGAAGCAGAAGCTGAAGCACATCGTCGGGCAGCAGAAGAAGAAAAAGAACGTGAGGCTCAGAAACAACGTGAACTAGCTGCTGAAGCAGAGCGTATTAAACGAGAACAAGGTATTGTCCATATAACTGTATTAAGTATTATTCATCGATACTTTTTTTATTTACCTTTGTTATCCTCGAAGGAACTAATCAACCTCTGTTGGCATAGGGACTGCTATGTGAATTCCTCGATATTGCCTGATTAATCATCATGTTTTCATCCCAATGAGGTGATGGTGTGTTCTCATAGAGACTGGAGGCTGATACCCATCGTCTCAAATGCCAGGGCGAATTGTCTGATTCGCTATCGCGGGTATCAGTAGATGATCACAAGCCAACATCGATTATCTCATATATCCTTAGGACTTATCTACTACAGCTACCAGAAGACTCAAGAACTGTTCAAGGATTGAAGCTGCAACAGCGATATATAAATAACGGCTTCAATTTATTGTCGGCCAGGTTTATTCACTACTCTAAACTCATCGATTTAATTGATGAAATGGACATGAATGCGTCTACTGTTATTTAGCTGTAGATAAAATGATTAGAAGTGATATGTACTACGTTTTGGTATTTTAGTAGTCAAAGTTTTTCACTGTGTTTTCCCATGTTTACTACAGAAGCTAAGGAGGCAGCTGAACGTGAAGCTGCACGACGAGAAGAAGAGTCTAAAGCTTGGATACGTGGAGAAGTTAAAAAAGGTTTGTTTCACATGTTGAGTATATCACTTTTGATTTAGTAGTCTTCATCCTCTAGGTTTTATGTATATTGTTATATCTTTGAGCTAACCCCTTACATCCTATCCATTATTTCAGTTACGTTAAGACATGTGTCATGAGCACATTTCTCCAGGTCCATCTGTAGATGTTCTAAAAAAACTCGTATTTCATTACGCTTCAGTACTTCACACCTATAATCTCTAGGGAAGATCTACCTAGAACTTCTACTGCAGCTGCAGGAGATCACTTTATTCACTTGACTTTCTATCAATGACCCCTGAGTTCGAATCCCACCCCACCTAACAAATGGTAGACATGCATAATGCATGTCGTGACTATCTCAATCAATCTAGGTCTACAACCTCATTAACTGACTTTTCTGTAAACTCTACGCTTAACCTCCTCTACATTATTGACGTAGAGGTTCTAAATCACCTGACCGGTACTACTAAGATAAGGTAATTGTGGTTGGATCTTAGATTCAGCTGAAGCAGTGAGGTGGGTTTTCTTCTACCTGATGTACACGGACATTATTAGCCAGGTGATGAACACCAGTTTTACCGACATCAGTTGATTTTTATCAGTATTCGGCCCCCATTGAAGAGTCTAGAGTGAAAAAGCTGGCTGATTGTGATACCACTCTTGAGATAGATTAGTCAGCCAGCCAGCCAGCCAGCCATTGAGACTTGACCCTACCAGCCATCATTTCGAACATAAGAACGTTACCCACTAGTCTAGTCAGTCATAACAACCACCTCTTATGTAAAGAGTAGCATCTGCTATTGATTCATGCTTATAAGAAAACTCAGTTTTCGCATTTCATCTATTGTGATAGCAAAAATTGTAGATACAAGAATGAAATTAGTATTCTTTAGTCAGTCAATTGCATACTGTTTCGTTTAATGGATACCATAACTATAATAATGTTTGGTTTTCTTAGAAGAACCCATGGCCGGTACCGATTTTGGTCGTACACGAACATCAGAAGTCATAGAGAATCGCGGTAGGTCTATTCTATGTCGTTGTTCTCTTGTTTTACAAATCTCTGATTATTTCAGCGTATTTTTTCATATCATAAGCAATTACTGTGTTGACTAATATTGTTAACTGTAAGATACTGAATAATTGTGTTATGCTTGGTCTTTAATACCTGATAGTAGTGTTGAGATTCCCGGATACGGTTAGTTAAGGACGTGTAATCTGGATATCGAGTAAGACAAGGCTGCCCACTGTCACCCATGGTCTTCCTGATTGTGGTCAACTGGATCATGCAGAAAACCGTGATGTGTGAGTAGACGGGTATACACTGGCTGGACCGATGAAAAGACCCCAGAAGAAGATTTGCATTTCACCGACAACTTGTGTTTAATATCCCACAAAATCGAAGGTCTACAGACAAAAACCAACAAGTTAACAGAAGAAGCAGCGAAGACTGGACTTCAAGTGGATGTAGAGAAGACTGGGGTGATGAAGATACCCAACCAACAACAGCACCAACAACAAGCACCAATCACCATGAATGGGAGAAACCAAAACGAAGTCTTTTTCACCTACCTACCTACCTACCTACCTAGGCAGCGTCGTTTCAACTACAGGCGGTGGTACAGATGAGGATGTCGAAACCAGGACCAGAAAAGCAAGACAGGCTTTCACTGTGAAAATGTACTGCACTGAGCACAAAGAACAGGACATGGATTTTCAACACCAACGTTAACTCAGTGCTGCTATACGCTTCAGAAACTTGGCGTCACGAAAGGTATTTCTAACAAACTCCAGACATTCATCAACAGCTGCTGCCTACACTCACTCGATACTGAAGATGAGATCAGATGGCCAGAATAAGCAAGAAGGAACTCTGAACTGACAACGAACCAACCAAGAACCTATTGCCCAACAAATATGCAGAAGGAAGTGGAGATGGATTGGGCATACACTGCGAAAACCATTCGGAGACATCACGCTCCAGGCCCTCGAATGGAAGCCACAGGGGAAACGAGGAGTTGGGTGTCGGAGGGGAGGGTGATATGGAGGAGATCATGTGAGGAAGAAATGAAAGCTTGTGGGCAGTGATGGAGCCAGGTTGAGAAGACTGCAGAGAACAAAGTGGAATGGAGACATGTAACTGAAGAGTTAACTTAGGCAGACAATCACATTCGTAATTTGGTTCGTAGTACATAAATAGTAACTAGCTGTGTACTCATCAATTCGTTTGCTTTCACAAACAGAAGTTGATTAGTTAGTTCATTTCTAATACTTTATTCATCACACACAGACGAGATTAATACGGTACGGTATTGTAGAGATTTTATATTTTATAATACCTTCATAAAGTCTTATGTACTTGCTCCTTGTCTTTCCAGATGACTGACATGGTGGGAGCTTTGAGTGAAGAGAATGTTGGTCATCTGATAAAATAACACCTGTTAGATGTTAACATGAGTTAATATGTTTGTTCACAACTGTTTTAACTAGAAGATTTAGAGGTACATCATTATGTCTACTGACAATTATCAAAGTTCTACACAATATAGCATAGTCTTTTTTCAGCAACCCGGGAAAAAACAATGGGGAACAACAGAGGAAAACAGGCAAGATGAAGAAGTTTATAAAACACAAGGGGAGAGGCTGAGTAATACCGACTACTCTCAGCTTGCTAAAATAGTAGTAAGGTATGGGAAGACCAGAATAAAATCACACTTTTAAAATTCTCTAATGCTCAACCATCAAAAGAACAGGAATCATGAGATCTAAGGAGGTTACATAGGTCATGTTCATATGTGAAAGTAAAGTTTATAGTCTGATAATTTGAAGAATTAAGCGTAAGACCGTTGGTAACAATCTATTGAAGAGAAGACAGGTATAGAAACTGTCAGGTCATCAGCATACTTGATGAAATTAATAGTAGCTGAGGAAGGTAAGTGATGCAGAAAGAAAAAGGAAAGGCAGGGGGAAAAGACTTCTTTTTGGAGAACTCCAGTCACAGTAAGCACTTAGGCAGATCCCTTCCCTCTGTAAACAGTATGTTGTTTCCTTTCAGAGGAACAGGAATGCAACCAGTTGATTATCCAGGACTAAGTACTTGTCCTGGTTAACTTTACCAACGAAAGAGGTCTTGCAATAGAATCAAATGCCAAAGTATAGTCTAAAAAAACACATCTGACATAATTGACATTTCTATCAAGTTCACATTTTTGTTAAGCAAGTTAATACTAACTTGAAGTTACTAATTAATGTTTGCGTTAAAATTCAAACAACAAAATCTTTCAAATGTACGAAAATATGGCTGATTATCTTAAACCCTGGGCTTTCAAGGCGTAAATACTCGACTCAGTGTGGACGGTATTTCGCTAATTAATATTCACTCCCATACACAATATGATTGATCATTCGGGTGAATAAAAACATCTATAATGGCCTAGTTCTCATCATACTTATTATTTCATATTTCCTAAACATGATGCGCTTGATACACGTTTACATTATGTCTGCATTCTCGATGGCGACTTTGTATGTGTGTGTGTGTTTCCAACCAGTTCTTGAAATCATTCTCTGAAATTTACTAGTCAATAAACCTTTTTCCCATGACGATGTGATGTTTCATGATTATTTTACACTTTTTTTTCTCTTCTAGACTTCCGAAGAGATGACCCACCCAAAGTAGTTGATTTTGGATGGTCACGGGGAAATAAACGAAGTAATTGCATACTTTTCATTCTTAGTATTATGTATTGCTTCTTTATATACAATATTCTGATGAACTTCTTTTACTTTCCTTTTGTATTGTATATATACACAAACACATAGTCGGTTTTGAAAATACACCTTCTCATCGTGGTGCAAGTGATTTTGGCAGTCGAGGAGATCAACAATCATGGGTTCGAAGTGGGCCACGAAAAAGTAAGTTGGTTGGTTATGCAATGTATGAAGATTTATTTGTTCACTTTGATGATACGGCTATTTCACTGGTTATTACAGTACTACATCTATATATGGATGGCTTAACTTTAGCCTGTTGAAATTGTCCGATAGTGTGATTGTTGAACTGTATCTTTATTGCTGTTAAAAACTCTAATCATAATCTAAAGTGTGTCTGATTAACTTCAAAGTTTGATCTGTAAAGTACAGTGGATTTTCAAGTTTTGTGATTAAATAGTCAAACTGAAACCTAGGCGTTTTTTGATTGGTCTATTGGTGTTCTGAGAATGTGAGCCTCAAGGTCGTGGTTCACTTACCAATCAAAATTTGTGGATAAAGGTTGATCAGGAGCAAATCTTTTTATCATCTTATAGCTGTTTTGCCAAGTTTCGATTGTATTATCTTCTCATTTCCTCTTCTTGTCGCTTCATATCTTGATGTACTAATGTGAAGTTTATACTGTTTTACTGACTGACTGACTTACTTCATTAAGAGTGTAAAGTTGCTTCAGAAATGTTGACATCAACTCCAGAATCATAGGGAACCATGAAGGACTTTTTCATCCCATCAGTCAGTACCTAATTTCCTCAGAACAATGAGATCTTGTAGTATCCTCTAGGAGTATCTACTGTCAACATAATCCGCTTTTATGCCTTTAAACATTGTAATGAATCCAAGAATATCTTGTGATCAGTGCGCTTAGACTCCTCAGCATGGATCAGACCATTAGGTAAGAACTTGATGGATTCCTGATATTTCTTATTTTAACCACTTTCGGTTTTCATCCTTCTGGATTCTACTTCCGCTAAACGATCACTTCACTCTCTGTGCTGAAATTATGAATCAGTGCAGATCGATGTCGTCGCATTATATGACTTTTCATAGAAGCGAAATGCATGCCAAGCAATAGTCGTAATTTCCCGTGGTTTGTTCAAGATAATTTGCATTTTGTACAATTTAATCGGATGCTTTGTTGGTAACACATAATTTCTTTCGTTACAAAGTTAAACGAGGGCAGAGGTAACCTAATCAATGTGGAATCAACGCGTCAGTTCACGCTGAACACAACAGCATGCAAAGTGAAAGAAGAGACTGAACAAGCATATAAAGATTGAGGAATATCTTCAAAACTTTGAAGATAAACATTTGTTGACATCTGCACCATTGTTGCCGATTTCTAGCCGTGTCACCAAGGCTGTCTATTGTGCATCTCTGTACAAGGTTGAGACTATGAGTCAAAGATTTCGTCGACTGGTGCACACTCGTGAACTGACCTGCTTTCGTGTTCTTTCATTCTGAAAATACTTTTTCGGTGAATATTCCACGTCGTAGTAGGCCGATGGCTCGACTCGTGGTACACTTTGATGGATGTTAGTTGATTAGAGGCAATTGGCAGAAAGTCCTTGGCCTATCTTTCGTGCTAGTTAACTTTCGCCCTACGTAAAGCCAATCGCAGCCGAAATAGCTCAATGATAACGTCGGTAGCTGCAAATCTCACAGGGAATATCAGTTTCGTCGAGGTTGCTAGTACGCCTTGGTGATGAGTGCCGACAGCCACGAAAACTAGGCTCAGCATAACATTTTGCGGATTATTACTTACAGTGCTGTGTTAACCTCGTTTCACTTTTGTGTACCATCACTAGAGATTTAGCATACTACTGTTACATGTTTTTATGTGCTCTTTCTGTCTAGCGTTTAGTTGTTATTGGGGGTTATTCCGTTGTCAAATTCCTGAAACTTATTCAACTATCCATTTAGCAAATTAGGCATGTGAAAAAGCCAACCACTCACTTGATACTCCTATTTCTAATGTATATATATCAAAACATCTCTTTTATCTTTCAGCTATGCCTACAGAATTTGAGGCTGCTATACACGAAGAGGATACAAGTGGTGGTGGTTGGACATCGGTTGGATCGCGTAGAGGTAAGATGATATACGCTCAATTGCAAATCAATGCTAAGGATTCAAACGAGGAGTATGTGTTAACAGTTCTCAACATCCTATCATTTCTCAAAAGAATGAAACCATTTAATGGATAGGAATTACTGGTCCCATTCATTCATTTGACTCTGTTGTCATATGGACATTTATCTATCCTCGAACTGCTGAGATTTCTGGACAGTCATAATGGCAACGAGAAACTGTCAAATCTAAGAGATTAACTCACCTGTTGACTCTAAAGGGAGCATATTCACAACAACGCTATGTAACAGATTCCTTTTTTACTTCATATAACACTGAATTTACCTCATTGATAATGGTGCATACTTTAACGCGAACAGTATGTAAAACCCATTGCCATTGGTCTAGACTTCTTCAAATGTTTATTCCTCTGCACCACAACATCTAATTCTAATGGCGTAAATCTATATTGCTGTGGACGGTACCGCTTCATCACCATCAATATCAACATAGGACCAAGGCATTACTGCGTAACGGTCCGAGTTGCCACAGCTCATATCAGTATATCAAGTAAAAAGGTAGTGAAGCGAAAGATGAAGATAAGAAAATTCAGTCAAGAGAAATATAAAGTACGAGAAGAAAGGAAGGAAGAATGAGAAAATGGTGAGATTTGGTATAGGGTCGTTAAGATGAAGGTAATGTATGTATACATCTGCACCACTGACATCATTTCTGAACCATATTACCTAGAGTCTGCAGCCACTGGTTCCTCTTGTCCCGCGGACCCCAACCACCTAGTCTGCACCGTCCCACATGGCTCAAACCAACAGTCAAACACTTCCCTTCTGTACCATTCAAGACCCCCTAAAATATTGTAGAATTTTCATTATACATCAAGCCTGTAAACTGGCTTCTCTCATGTTGAATTCATAATCTGAGAATAAAATATTTAGAGGTAGTATTCGTCACGGATTGACATCAGTTAGGGAACCATTGAGAATCTGGGAGGACTGGACAGGTGTTTCGTCGTAGTATGGGGCTCCTGGTCAGTCCGTGAGGAATACTGCCTTTAAATACCTTACCCAGTTAGGATCTACCAATTTTGACCTAGCTGAGATTTTGTCCTCGGATACTCTGATTGTTTCTGATCGACTACTTTAACCCATGTATTTGACCTCACAATCAGTGCAGGACATTCGGTAAACTAACAAACTCGTTCGGAAACAAGCGAAAACAAACTCACTGGGATGCAGGTACATCCTGCTGATGAGTCCAAAATAGGACGAAATACGCGTCCGAGATCCCACTGCTAGCCACTACCCATCATTACCACAACTAAAATATCACATACTGTTGTGAAATTCTGAAGTGTTCCGAACTACTCGTTTTTCGAATGCATAAGTATACATCATGATTGTATTCGTCGGATACCCATCTCGAACAGTACATTCTTCCACTGGAACCTAAGGGAAAAATAATAATAATAATCAATGTATGCAACTTATCTATACTTATGCGTTGTTTACCCCCTTTCAATTTGTCTAAAATATAATCTTTTTTCTTGATTATGATTCATGTATTGTAGAAAGTGAAAGAACGCGATCATTTGGTAGAGGTGGTGGTACAATGGGTGCATTCAACCGAGGGTAAGTGAATCATTTCCTGTTGTTGCTATTATTATTACTGTTTGATATGCAATTAAATGCTATAACTGGTAATATGACCTAACCAGCCTACGAACGATAAGAGCCCCTAGCAGACTATGAACCACACGAACCTAATGCGCAAATGAATCGACTCTAATGCAAACTGAAAACGTCAGCTACTACCACAATACCACCGACACGAAAAGACAGACCGTTGACAGAGTGCCTTTAACTGTCTCAACAACAACAGTCAATACAGTTGACAGCGATGTTGAATATATACATTTCCAAATGACCTTGACAACATTTAATCTGCTTATGGTTGACAACCAATAGAAATTCAGCCTTGAGAGGAGAGGGAAGAAAAAGTAGTAAGGATGTGAAAACAGCCATGTAGGTTGTTTTTAGGTCATAAGCAAAACAATAGGCGTAAACTATGAGGAATTAGGGATATATAGCACTTAACTAGTCAGCATTACTTGTCAACAAAACAGCACTGCTATGAGACTATGCTGACGGTAGATATGTAACCCTTTTTGTGACATTGGAAACACTTATCTAGGCTCAATGAACTACTGATTCTTCGTTCTGTCATTGTTGAGACGCTTGCTATTCCGCGTTGTGTTATCTTGGATCGTATCAATCGATTTCTGTAGACATATGAGTTCCTAAGCTAGTGTCTTAATATTACGCGAATAGTTTATGATTATAACTGATTCCGAGGTGGCCAACAGTAGATCCCAAGACGCGCGTTTCGTCCTATTTGGGACTCATCAGTCAGCTGGATGTACCAACACTCCAGTAATTGTTAGTGTAATCTGTTGGTGTATGGGCTCCTATGCGGATGCCTCAATGTTTGTGTGCCTCTGTAACCTAACAGATAACACTCTAACGTTTGCAGCGATGAGTATATGATTCGAGTCCGTATGGTTACACAATCATTCAATAGGTTGCAAGTACGCTCAACTGAAAAGTGTTAAATAAGACGTAACGCGCGTCATGAACTACACTGCTAGCCACCGCTTAAGTTAATTATAAACAATATTTGTTGATCTCCAAATGAAAATATTGTTCACTCTAGAACGATAGTTAATACCAGTAGTGTTAAGGATTGTAATTTAACGTTATTGTATATATTCATGTTGTTGACAAGTTTATTCTTGGTTGCATTGTGTTCTCTCAGCTAGATTTTTCAGTTATGAAGCTTTCATCGTCTTTCTAGACGACATAACCAGCATCAACTTTAATATGAAGTGAGTTATCATTATCTCTTCATGAGTGATTCAGTAGCTTGCCCTGACTAACTGGTTTGTCATTGGTTGTTTCCTTCAATTGTTGTATCATTGACTGAATGGAGATTCCCGTTGGCTGTTTTTCTGCTTCACCTCTAACCTTCCTCTTGTTTATCATTTCTCTCATTGGTTGATAGATTGGGTCCATGTCTATACATCTATTGATTGCTGACTGACTGACATGAATGCCAAGCTTGTAGGAATTCTCTGATGGTATTCTTTGTGTTTCCTCTCTCCTTGCAAGATTTCTACATTGTCGAAATTGAATTCATGTCCATAGTTGTTATCCACGTGAATTGAACTGAGTGATGAAATGTCATATGTGACGTTTAATAGCTCGTTGCTGTTCATGAAGGCAAGGCGATTAGGGAGACCACTTTATCCAATGTAATGTTGACTACAGTTATTCCAGTTGGTTTTGTAAATGATATTCGTTTTTTCTTTGATCTTTGGTTGTTGCATCCTTTGGTCTGCATAATAATGTTTGTAGGGAGTTTGTTGGCTTATGAGTGGCCACACCAATTCCATGTGGTCACATTAATCTTGTTGTGATTTCTGATATATTCTTTATGTACAGTAGGATGATGCGTTCATTGATTTCTATCGATGACTTTGTAGTTGATGATGTACGGGATAGGTATCTTCTGAAAAGGTTTCGTGGGTAGCCGTTCTTCTTGAGGGTGTGGATATCGAGTAATTTTCTTCCAGTCTCCGTGAAGTTGTTGTGCTGCAGTGTGTTCTTGGTCTTTTGAATAGAGTCTGCAAGCAAATGATTTTGTGTGTTGTTGGGTTGTTGCTATTGTAGTTGAGGATTTGATCAGTGTGTGTTGGCTGCCCATACACTTGGATTTCCAGTTTCCCGGCATTTCTCATTTCGATAAACCAGGATAACAACTATGGACATGAATTCAATTTCGACAATGTAGAAATCTTGCAAGGAGAGAGGAAACACAAAGAATACCATCAGAGAATTCCTACAAGCTTGGCATTCATGTCAGTCAGTCAGCAATCAATAGATGTATAGACATGGACCCAATCTATCAACCAATGAGAGAAATGATAAACAAGAGGAAGGTTAGAGGTGAAGCAGAAGAACAGCCAACGGGAATCTCCATTCAGTCAATGATACAACAATTGAAGGAAACAACCAATGACAAACCAGTTAGTCAGGGCAAGCTACTGAATCACTCATGAAGAGATAATGATAACTCACTTCATATTAAAGTTGATGCTGGTTATGTCGTCTAGAAAGACGATGAAAGCTTCATAACTGAAAAATCTAGCTTAGAGAACACAATACAACCAAGTCTATCCACCTGTGCTACAAATATTCTCCACCATGACAAGTTTATTTCCACTGTCCTGTATAGAATCACTAACCTTTTTTGAACGAGACATAAAAAAAGGGAAAAATATTGTTTTCAATAAGTTCTTCTCCAGGCTCTGCAGTTATATTAATCCATGAGAATTAATAAAATACAATAACCAAAACAAGGTATGATGTACAATTTTTACTATATTAAAACAGTCAATGTTATGATCAGTGAAATGGAGGTAGATTAAATCGAAAGGAATGGTGAAACTGTCATCAGTTTGGTGTGTTAATTTTCCAATGAAATCAATATTAACAGAACAGTTACGAAATGTTGTACAAACTTCTTCTAGATAAAAAGACTATGATTATTAACTTGAATTCCCACAGTTTCTGATATATCTAGAAGAAGAGTTCAAATACTTTCCGAAAGATGCTGAAGATGTTATACGGTGAATAATCGTACAAGCATTGTTTCTATCTACCAAGTGACCACTATCAACAAGATGAGATGGAACCGAACTTCTGATGGATTTTATTTATCCCTTTTCCAACTATGAAGGTAGATGGTCAGCAGTATGTGTGTTTAGTTGTCTAGTAGTACGCTCTATATAGCTTTCTCTATAGGAGCAGCTAAATTTGTAAATACACATAGGAATGACAAAACTAGATACCTTATCGTTTATCATTTTGACTATCTGACTTGTCATCCCAATACAAGTGTGACTGAATTACAGAGGTGGGGGGGGGGTGGAGCATCATATTGATTATCATTATGACTATGTGACTGAAATAGCCCCGTGGTTTGGTAGACTAGTTTTATTGATACCGGATGATGATTGAAGGTGAAATGAAAATTTGGAAATTGGCAATCATCGGACCCGCGGTCCAGATTTCCACTTCACCTTCAATCATCACCTAGTATAAATTATTTGTATTAGAGTAAAGCCTGAAGAGGATATAATTGAAAATGGTATTGTTTTTTTGTATATCTTGTTGTAATTTACATGATGGGAATTTTTAAAACTAACCACTTTGTGTTGTACAATTATGATTTCTCTGAAATTGTTCTACACTTCATTAGTATCTTAGCTTCGATAAACGACTGTGCTTATATCCTTACTTCTATGTATGATCATTTATTATTTTGTTTTTAGATTTAAAGGTCCAGATACGGATACCAGTAGTAGTTCAACTCCTTGGCGTAGAGAGTAAGTCTTTTTCTATTACGTTTATTTTTGTAGATTGTTACCTTATCATCCAACCCCGCCCCACCTTGGTCCTCATGGGAAATATGACTTCATTGTATTATCTAGAACCCCTACTCAACAGTTCTATCGATTAAATGTTGAAATACACTGCATACTGTTTTGACAGTACTTCAAACATCAGTCATTACTGTATAGCACTTCAAGTTGGCACATCTCATGTCAGCACATTAAGGCAAATAAGTATAACGAGCAAGACAGTAGGCAAGTGTGGTAGAAAGTTGTGAAAAGGGAACAACAAAGAAGAAAACAATCATCCTAGGATCGTGGATACTACATTAGTCAAACTAATTTCCTTATAGTATCTCTTCCCACATAGACTTGGATGATCATTGAAGTAGAACAGTCTGACGGCAATACCTCTGGTTCTCATACACTGCCTAGTACGCGCTGCTTTGCCTCGTTTTAGGTGGACTGACATCTAAGTCCCATTCACATTCGAGCTGGCTGGATGTTAAGCAACTGTAGCGTAGCCGGGGACCAGTTGAACTGTGTTCAAGGTGTTCTGCCCAACGTTTTAGCCCGCTGTTTTGGGACGCTATGAGCGTTATACCCCTTTGAGTGATGGTCTCACTCATCATCGTCTTCTCCTTGCTGGTATCCCTAATAAGCCTGAATAGTTGCTGAGTGTTTCCCACAGATGATGCCCTCTCCATCTCTCTCGTTTTCCTTACCGACCAATGCTAGCGATCGACACGAAAACTTCATGGTCAATTTACGTTTTATTTGCTTTCGTTCTTCATCGCGGTCACAACCAACTGGAATCCGTCTTCTCGAATCTATCAGTTCGAATGACGTTGCGGAAATCCAGTGATGTTTGCTAACCTTCGGGTGTATGTTATCAATTGCCTTTGCCGCTGTTTCTACAACAGGATGAGCATTGCTGTCACGTTCTTATAAATTCTCAGCTAACTCCTTTCTAAATGCGTACTTGGTTTCCTCATCAACCAATGTAGCACATATGGGTTTCACCGCCTCTTGTTTCCTGCGACCTGTAAGGCAAAGACAGACTAGCGGTACTCCAGAAAAAGGAAATCCTCGAACAATGACTTATCGCAATTTTATCTATTTGTATCGTTCGTTGGTTTGAGTTTGGCAGACGTCATATGAAACTGGTGCTTGCCAAAAACACGTGATTGTCGCAATTAAATTGCAACAGATGATCACCGTTGTCGGTTCGCTGTCATGGGATTGGGTAAATATCTCCAAGATGCATTTCGGATTGGGTCAGCTTCCCTACTTGAGCGTTGAAGTCACCTTGCACTATGACTACATCTGAATGCTTTACCTTCTGTAGGGAAGTTGACCGGTTTTCATGGAATTCATCCTTTGTATCATCTAAAGTACAATCGGTGAGTATGTAGGCGGAGATTACGAGTAGTCATCGCCTAGTTTCACGATCCTTTCTACTCCCTACAGATCCACTCATTTGGACAGTACATACACGGGTTGTTCACTGTTATCCAGTTGAGAAGCTCACTTCCTGCTCTGCAACTTAAAGTTATGCCAACACCAAGGAGTTCACGAGAGTTAGTCATTTAGTCTCCGGACCCTATTATCTGAATTTTTGAGTTTCACTACTATTGCGGCTGTATGAGTTCAATCTAATAATCGCATTCGGGTCCTGTGTACGTAGACACAACATGCTTCCAAGGTCACGTATTCCAGAGTTTTGGCTAGCGATGCTTGCTGTCCGCTTTGGTGTAGGGTTCAGATTTTGAAAGCTCCAACATGAAATCGATGGTGAGGTCTTAGAAGACTAAGAATAAGGTTTCGATGGCTTTGTTTGATCGTTGACAGTGGTTAAAGATTGAGAGGTTAGACAAGTCGTAAGAAGCCTAACTTTAGCTTCAGAAGGTGAAGGCAACGGAGGAGATACAGTTAAGAAGTGTAAGTTCTGTTCGATTGGATCTTGTTTACCACCGGAAGCGTGCGTTGGATTGACACTTCCCAGCAGCTTACACCGTGGAAGTTTATTTCTTCCTTGAAAAAGAAAAGGATTTGTTGGAGGGCAGAGCCCATGGGACACTTGTCTGAGGCTTGTCATACATTGCCTTTTGCTGCAGGATACTGTTTCCAAGTTCTGTTGTTCATACATCGGAAAGAGAGAACTCATTCCACTGGTACCGAATGACCGTGGGGTATAGTGGAGTATGTTCTTTTTGAGGCTGACCTTTTCTGGGCTCTACGGCGGCATCAGCGTCGCACTACTGATCATCCAAGATGAACAACTTACTTCTGTCACAGCTCACTAAGCTAATAGCAGTACCACTTCGCCTTCAGACCACTATCATATTGTAGTAATTTCCACCATAATGACAATTGCTTTTCGTCTTACCACTATTCAACAGACATTCGTGATATGATTGGATCTCGAGAGAATAAGCGTTGCAGTCATTATTGCTCGTTGAGTCAAAGTATGAAAGGATTCTGTGTGCTCTCCTTACCAGCGCCGTCAACATTTTATATCTGGACGAAGAAAATTACTATAGACATCTGCACAGCATTGTCAATTTCGGAAATCAGACTGTCTCAACCCTCACGCTTTTCAAAACTCTACGCAAGCTTTTGACTCAAAGAAAAAATTGACGATTTCCTGTGTAGTTTTCATCAGTCTGTTCAGGCCACTTGGTTATTTTTTTTCTTGTTTTTAAACTTTAGTCTCATTTAATTCAACCCATTGCATAGAAATTCCTCAATATGTTGATAACTATATGGGTGTAAACAAGTCATGATGCATCGTTGTACTAAGCAGTTCTTGGTTACTACGCTGTGTACGAAGTGAGAGGTTGACGACCAAGATGACATCAAGGCTTTGAGCAGAACACCCATCCAAATCAACATAGGACCAAGGCATTCCTGCGTAACTGTCCGAGTTGCCACATCTCATATCAGTACATCGAGTAAAAAGGCAGTGGAGTAGGAGATGAAGAAAAGAAAATTCAATCGAAAGAAATAAAAAGTACTAAATGAGAGGAGGGAAGATTGAGGAAATGATGAGATATTGTATAGCGGTTAAGATCAGGATAATCTGCGCCACTGACATCGATTATATGGTTCATCACAGTCTCCAACCACTGGTTTCTTTTGTCTTGCGGACCCCAACTGGCTAGTCTGCATCGTCCTACATGGCTCAAACCAACAGTCAAGGATTTTCATGCATTGATGTTATGTTTAGTTTGGCCATCCCCTATACCTTTCTCCAACCTGATCCTACTTCGACCAATATTGTGTGATGAAGCAGATAGTGGTTTAGCATACGTTGCATATATCCCAGCCAGCCATCTCATTCGATCAAGGTTTACAACCGCATCAACTAACTTACCTCTTCTCTCTAAAACTCTACGCTTGACTTCTGCGTTACTCACGTGGTGACACCACGAAACATTATCTCTGATACGAAGTCTACAATGGTCAAACACCTGAAGCCTTCTTATGTCTTCCACCTTCAATGGCCAGACCAGATACATCAGACACTATGTTATTTCATGGTATCGCGAAATCAGTCTGTATGCATGCTGATTATTTTGGCCATTTACCTCACTTATTCACAATGAAGTGATTTAGCAAACTTTTGCTTAGTTGACACTGTGAAACTATCAATTCTCAACTCGGCTCAGGTATTAAATGTTTACTTTTCTCACACATAGCCGGGTAAATGAATTATCATAGCAATTGTTTATTTTCATTTTTTAAAATTACATTTATCTAGGGGTCCGAATGCCGCAATGAATACTAGCGCGGCGTTTGATGAAACAAGAGGCGGTGGTGGCATGTAAGTTTCTTCTGAATTGTTGTCTACTTTATTTATCTATGTAACGATGCAAGACACAAAGCCAGTTGTTCTTTGGAGATTCAGATTATTTAATTAAAGTGTGGCACATTGATGATGTATGGAAATATCTATATAACTGACACTTAGAACACAAACTTGCTGACATTGAAGACAGCTTGTCTAATTGAAGTCATATATTCATGTGTGACGATTATAGATAGTGGTTGTCAGTCTACTTTTCAACATCAGACGGTATTTGCTAGTAATTTCGCCTTGCATTCTTTGTCATTAATATATATATATATATATATATATATATATATATATATATATATATATATATATATATATATATATATATAGATAGATAGATAGATAGATAGATAGATAGATAGATAGATAGATAGATAGATAGATAGATAGATAGATAGATAGATAGATAGATAGATAGATAGATAGATAGATAGATAGATAGATAGATAGATAGATAGATAGATAGATAGATAGATAGATAGATAGATAGATAGATAGATAGATAGATAGATAGATAGATAGATAGATAGATAGATAGATAGATAGATAGATAGATAGATAGATAGATAGATAGATAGATAGATAGATAGATAGATAGATAGATAGATAGATAGATAGATAGATAGATAGATAGATAGATAGATAGATAGATAGATAGATAGATAGATAGATAGATAGATAGATAGATAGATAGATAGATAGATAGATAGATAGATAGATAGATAGATAGATAGATAGATAGATAGATAGATAGATAGATAGATAGATAGATAGATAGATAGATAGATAGATAGATAGATAGATAGATAGATAGATAGATAGATAGATAGATAGATAGATAGATAGATAGATAGATAGATAGATAGATAGATAGATAGATAGATAGATAGATAGATAGATAGATAGATAGATAGATAGATAGATAGATAGATAGATAGATAGATAGATAGATAGATAGATAGATAGATAGATAGATAGATAGATAGATAGATAGATAGATAGATAGATAGATAGATAGATAGATAGATAGATAGATAGATAGATAGATAGATAGATAGATAGATAGATAGATAGATAGATAGATAGATAGATAGATAGATAGATAGATAGATAGATAGATAGATAGATAGATAGATAGATAGATAGATAGATAGATAGATAGATAGATAGATAGATAGATAGATAGATAGATAGATAGATAGATAGATAGATAGATAGATAGATAGATAGATAGATAGATAGATAGATAGATAGATAGATAGATAGATAGATAGATAGATAGATAGATAGATAGATAGATAGATAGATAGATAGATAGATAGATAGATAGATAGATAGATAGATAGATAGATAGATAGATAGATAGATAGATAGATAGATAGATAGATAGATAGATAGATAGATAGATAGATAGATAGATAGATAGATAGATAGATAGATAGATAGATAGATAGATAGATAGATAGATAGATAGATAGATAGATAGATAGATAGATAGATAGATAGATAGATAGATAGATAGATAGATAGATAGATAGATGTGATTAGTCTCCATTGACTTATGAGCTTCTGCATGGATGCCTGGAGTGGAATGGAAAAAACTTCACTCATTCACTTGCTCGCAGTTATCTCCAGTTGACGAGTTTTATGTTGTTTCAAGTTGCATAACTTTTTTTAAACATTGTTTCGTATTTCATAGGAGACGACCTTTTGGTGGTGTAGGATTTCCTTCACGATTATCAAAGTAAGCTATTGTTGTGTAATAATGTTTACAGTATTGTTTGAAGGTATCTAAATTGTCTTTCAGTGTTCTTTTCAGTATGTTAGATTACTTTATGATGAGTGTACATAACAATTTATGTTTAATTTAAGCCTATGCTAGATAGATAGATAGATAGCGTTTGGAAGGAAGGAAATCTACCTAACCCGATTAGAAGAAGAAGGGCTTCCTTGTCAAACTCCTAAAGAAAAGTAACCTAAGGCTTTGTAAAAAAAAACAAGAACTGGTGCAGAATCATACTCCTATTCACTTCAAACAAAATATTAAGATGCATTATCCTGGAGAGATTTAAAAATGCTCTGGATTCAAAATTACAGCCGGAACATGTAGGTTAAAATAACCACAAAGAGGATAGTGAATTGGTGACGTGCTATTGAAGCCCTATATTCCACTAGGAACTCAAGCGACAAATAATAATCATCATAATAATAATATGCTATCATCCAATATAACAGCGTCACTTTATGTGTATAGGGTATACTGTCTCTGAACTTATATTCTCATGTGTTCATTTTCAGTGTTTCTCATTTGGTAGAATAATGAGGCATTTTACATTTTCATCGAAATATTTCTTTACAACATGAATTCATCTAGTTTGAGGCTATGACTGATTGGTATTTGACTAAGGATGATCTTGAACTAAATAGGTCATGGATTAGACTCGCTCCACCTGACGAGATTTGGGCGGCCGACTAGTAGCAGTGTAGTGGGCGTTACTGATAAGAATGGATATGAGTAGTATGTGTTAAGAGGGCGGCAGAAATCATAGGCAATTACCAGCAATGGATAAAGATTCTACCCAGATAAACTCAGAGAATGCAGGCGCACTAAGAACAAATCAAGATAGAAGCAGAAGAAGAAAATGAAGCACATTGTGAAAATGACTGTTTTAGTGGAAAGTCTACAATATTTGATGACTACTATACTACTGGGTGACCTTTGGCGCGGTTGCGACATACGTCAGGTTTACAACACTTCGGTGCGAGCAGTTTTGCTCTATGGTTATGAAACCTGGTCTCTTCCAGCTGAGGATATGCGACGACTCTGTGTTCCATCATTGTCGTCTCCGCAGGATTGGTCGTATCCGGTGGCGATAGCGTGTGTTTAAGCATTACAGAGATCTTCATTCAATAAGGTGCAGTGATCTAGGAACACCTACTTCGGAGATGTGTTGTGCAGGTCGCCCCAACGGCTTCCATGCCGTTCATTGTTTTCTAACCCTGGGACTGAATAGAAAAAACGCATGGGTGGTCTTTGTATGGTGTGGCACGTGGGGTGAAGGATCATTTTATTGGGTTAGGATTTGTAGTACTGAGAGACGCGTATTTGAATCTCAGTCGGGACGTTGTGGATATGCGCCTTGTTGATGAGGGCCAAAGATTGCGAAACCTGTGTCACCCAAAGCTTCCTGCCGGTTGTTTTCACCTAATCAACAAAAAAAGCTTTGGTCAAGTGAGAGACTAATTGCTGGATTTTATATTCCCCCGCATTACTTTGAGTATATAGTGGTTATCTCATATTGTTCACACTGTAGTCCGGGGTTTATGTACACACATACTCACCATCAAGTTGTTTCCACTTTTTTTGAGTAAATTTGTTTTTCTAGAGAGTTAATAATAATAATAATCTGCTCATTTTGCCTTTTCATTTTAGTACAATATCTGAAAATAGAAAAAATTAACGGAACAATATTTTTCCCTATTGTGCTCACCTGCAGTTGTCTTAACTCGGTCTCTGTCTCTTTTTTCATCTCTGTGTGTGTGTGTGTGTGTTTGTTTGCTAGCGCCCGCCTTCAGGTGATCTAGATGACTATTCTGAATAGTGTTCGGTGTACACTGACTATATTTTGGATGTTTGTTTACTTGTGTGAAATCGATCTTCTTTCAGTTATTCTTATATTACTACTACTACTACTGCATTGTATTATGATTTCATCCGTTCACTTATCATTATCATCAATGATTCGATGGGTCATCATCGTCTGTCAATATTGGTTTGTTCTTTTTTCATTGAAAAAGATATTGACCATAATAATAATAATAATTTTGAAAATGCTAGAACAAGTGATAAAGATGGATAAGTATAAGATCTGTGTTTGTGAATTGAAAATAAATCTCTTCTTGGTGGTATATAAAAAATAGGTTTTATTTAACTGTTCAGGTGCTCAGTGAGACGCTTGTGAGTTTCATTGACGTTTGCGAATGATGATCCATAGGGTGGGGTGTAATGTTTAGTGGATCAACGATTTGTATTTTCATCAGTGGTTTTGCTGTGACTGTGGCATTCGTTTTGTCATCGACGATCAGCCTGTTTCACTGACAAGCAATTGCGCTGGAAATATTACCTTTCATTATTTTTCGAAGGCCTATAAGTAGTAACTCAATAAGGAGTTATCGTCTGGGTCATGAGTTCATTGCTCAGATGTTCACCTTACATACACACAAGTGTGTCCATTCAAGTTGCCATACTCTACAGAGTAGCATGCAAAGAAAAAGGCTGTTATCGAAATAGACAATAGTGTATGGGAAAAAGTATCGAAATGGGAATTAGTTATAGCATCAAATCGTGAATACGTCTGCTTTTTTTGTGACTGGTTTCCACCCATCTCACTAAAAGTCTACCATGATTGATTCATATGGTTCCCACTTTCCTAATCAGATAACCTACACGTTACTACATGGGTAGAGACTTCACGGACTCGTACCATATCTTGGTTTAACTGCCTTCAGCATTTTCATAACTTCACAGCATTACGCACTCACACAAGATTTGCAACACAGTTTTATCGATTGGCATTAGTACTGCTCACACTGTGATCCCATCAGACGTGTATAATGTTAGGATGGCTTCTATGGTCGAAAACTTTTGATAGCCATGTCTCACAGCCGTACACCAAGACGCACTTGAGGCCGGTCACATACGACCTTTTTGAAGCCGTTTTTGGATCACCACTGATCATTTCATTGTTTAAAAACATGTTTAGGGTGACTTCTTTTCGTCTAATCACTATTCAAAGGACATTTCTGGTACGGTAGGATCTCTAGGGAACGAGACTTTCATCAGCGTGGCTCGTTGGGTCATCGTGATATACAAGCCCGACTACCGCGTCAACATAGTAGCTATCAGTCAGGATTTCAGTAAAGAGCTCTGAATAGCATTACGTACACGCTTCTTCCCTAGTCTGGCAATGCCACAACTCACGGTCAACAAAGTAGAATACCGCCTCCAGGTTAAGGAATACTATCTATACCAACGTGAACGGACAGGTAGCCTGCGATACTAGTGGGTACGGAATGTTTGATCGCACTGAAACAAACTAAGTAAATATATGGTGCTGATGAATAGGCAGATCCATACAGTATTTTATTTTGTATTCATGAATAGAGATCATAGCAATAAGACTGTACTGTTTGACGAATGCATGAACTGTGTGGTCAGCATCAGATTACGTCACCAGGATTCACCAACTTCTTTAGCAATTCCAATACCCTGTTTGCCATAATCACCTTTCCCACCAGCCTGCGTCCTTTTTTTCATATTTGTTCACTTGATAACGATGCAACACCAACCTGTTAGTAATTACTATTTGTCCCCTGGGTTTCTGGTGTTACAAGGGATTTAGTAGTACGTCTCCATTTCACTCTGTTCTCTGCAGTCTTTTTAACCTGGCTCTACGGCTGCCCACGAGCTTTCATTTCTTCTTCACATGATCTGCATGTCACCCTCGGACGTCCAACTCATCGTTTTCCCATTGGACTCCATTCAAGGGTCTGGGGCGTAATGTCCTCAGTCGGCCTTCTCGGTGTATGCCCGACCCAATCCATCTCCACTTTCTTCAGGTTTCTTCCATTGATGGCGATTGATGCTGTTGCTGGTTGGGTATCTTCATCACCTCTGTCTTCCATACGTTCGCCTGAAAGAAAGTGTCGTCTTCCTTTGCTGCCTCTTCGTCAACTTGTTGAATTTCGCCTGTAGATCTTCTGGTTTGTGCGATATTAGACACAAATCATCGGCGCAATCCAAATCTTCTGGAGTCTTTTCATTGGCCCAGCCAGCGTATACCCGTCATCTCGCAAATCACGGTTTGCTGCATGATCCAGTCAATCATAGTCAGGAAGATCATGGGTGAAAGTAGGTGGCCTTGTCTTTCTCCTGTCTTAACTTCAAAGGAGTCACTGGGCCTTCCATTGTGGATCACTAGGCATATGGCGTCGTCATATAGCTGTTGATAAAGATTTGTGACACTAAAACTGTAATGTTTTGGTAACCGCCAAATTAATTGTCGATCGGCGCTGTCAATGGCCATTATAAAGTCGATGAATTTGAGGCAGAGAGTTGGCTGACATTCTATACTCTGTTCTATGAAGATGCGTAGTGTTACATTTTGGTACGCACATGATTTGTTCTTCCTGAGGCCAGCCAGCCTGTTCCGGTCTTAATTTTGAATCCGGTGCAACTTTTAGTCTCCGCAGGATGATGCGGCATAATATTTTGCTTATGGTGGACAGGAGCATGATTCCTCGTCAGTTTTTTCAGAGTCTTCGGTCTCCCTTCTGTGGAGCCTGTTCTGATTCCCTTGCCAATGTTTTGGTCGTAGAAGTGTCTTTGCGCGCACTCTTCCTCACTTCTTGGTCCATTGTCTTATACGTTGTACTCGCTTCTTTTCGTTGTGCATCCTCGAACGATTCATCTTCCTCTCGTCTACCAGCTTCTATGTGTTTGTCGAGATCTATCGCTTGTCTTGTTTCCTCTTCCTTCCTTATGCAGGTTTCTTTCCACATCTCTTCCAAAGAGTTCCAGTGTTCTACAACGCAGGTCTCCACAGAGATGTTGCTCAGTATCTCCCATTTTTTCTGATGGCTGACGTGAAGATGTTTGTAGTTTTGTCCTTCAGTTTCTGTTCCGGGCGTTGAACTGTGACTTATCACCAACTCCTTTGAATGCTTTCGACTTTATTTTGAAGTCAGGTTCCTTGCACTAGAAAGTGTGTGGTATGAACCTACATCTGCTCCCTTTCTTGACCTTGGTCCAGTCGGTTACGTCTCCACATTCTTGGTATTGGGATGAAGTCAATCTGATTTTTAGTGTGTTGTGGTGCTTGATGAGATGCATTTTGTCTTGTGAATATACTTGTGTTTGTACACAATGCCTCCGATCACCAAATCGTTGGGTGCGTAGAAATCTGCAAACAGTTCTCCATTCTCACTCATCATTTCAACGAGTGCTTTTCGACCCACGGTTGGTTCTCTTCCTGTGTTTTCAGCTCCTCGCAGTTCTGCATTCATGTCACCCCACCCGTAAGAACTTCGATGTTGCCAACTGGGTTGTGGTTTTGTCTATTACTGATTGCAGTTGTCTGTAGAATTCCTGCTTTTTCTCTTGATCTGCATTATTTGTAGGTGCCTAGCGTAGCATTGTATGGTCGCTGCTTTCCTTCATTTTGAGTTGAACCTTGCAGTCATGATGCTTTTACATCACATTCGTGAGGGTTCAAGAATCCACAGTGAGGCAAATTTTAATAAATGAGTAGCAGGGATTGCTAAGATCAGCTTCTGTAAGACAAAGAGGAAAATTGAGAATGACTCGATCCAATTTATTCTAAGTTGCAGCGTTTAATAAGATGTAGCCATGGAAACAGTGAATAGTTTAAACGTTTGAAAAGGAAGACCACTGTCAGAGAAATTTACTATCCAATCTTAGAATAAATGTCCACCAAGTGTTCAACGTCGCTGGAAATTCTGAAATCCAGCCACTGCCCTACATAACGAGGTGCATTACTCTTCAGTCCAGTATGATAATATGTTTCTTAACCCATGACTCTTGCTTAACACGAGCAACGCCTTCGTAATACGTCACGAATACAGCTAGGCAACTGAGGAAATTCTTCACGCAAAATGACGTCAGCGTTTGCTTGTGTGATGTTTGTTCTCAGCATAATACTCATAACAATCTTTATTATACCTTCTTGTTTACTTTCAGCCTTGTCTACAGATGTAGTAGGTACATAAGTAACTAAGTGTTGTGTGTATAAAGTTAGTGTTGATAAATGCCGGTATCACTCCCGTTGGCAACTGAAATATGGCTGCAGTGAACGGCATACGTAGGGCTCAAACGTTCGACAGTCACATCCGGTTATTTGTTAATATACTACTACTGAGAACCAGTTCGATGTCCTCAAGAGACTCCTTCATTCTTCTACCGTACTTATCAGAAATGACCTTATGAAATCGTTCTCATCGTCTACAAAACGTAGACCAGTGACAATGCACATGCTTCCGTGACAATCTTTTAATAAAAGATACGTCTTTAAAATCCTGATACCATTGGATAAGGAAAATGGATCAACGGTCTATCCGACGGATATATGCCACTCACCTCTATGGTGGACATTGAAATGACGGAATGCATGAATAAAAGTGTTTCTAATGAACTTAAACAATCGCATAATTACTGAATTCTTTGCATAATTTCATACTGAAATTCTCCTGAAAAAAGCTGCGACAGAACTGTCAATCAATTTATTCCGAAAAGTTCTCCAGATGGTTCTTGTAGCTGCGCTGCGGCTTCTCTATTTTTCCCCCGTATATCTTCTGAAAATCTACTCTTCTCCTTCAGCCTTTCATAGACGGCGTCCCCATCATTGCCCAGTTTTCCCCCTTCAATTCCCCTGTACTATCTATTTTTTCCCCTTATTTCCTTCTTTCTACCAGACTGGGGATTAAATCGTGATATACGTTGATTTGTATAACAGTGATTACTCATTCTCGTATGGATATTTCAATATGAAACAGGTAATGGATGTATAATGAGGCTGATAACAACTGAAGAAATATACATTTAAAGTACACAGGATATCTTTTAGACTGTGCCCGTTTGTCACGAAATCGCTTTCCTCGGCTGCTGACTTGAATATCACCTAACCGCCTTAGATACACTCAACACAATACAAAGTCATAAAAGTGGTGAATTTAGGGAGAGTGCCACTAAATACTATCCTACATCTACTCAAGTGATTTATTAGAATTCTTTGTGAAAAAGTCAACTTTTCAGTCGAAATAAGGGGACCTAACCGGCTTTTTCGGTCTCTGTAAAGGTGACCATTAGGGAATAGTGTTCACGATTAGAAACGCATGAATGAGCTTGAATTACAAGCCCGACAACAAGCAGTCTGACTAACAGGCGGTCAGCCATAAATGAGTTAAGCTTGTTGCGCGTATATTTACTTTCTGACAATTTTTCGCAGTCCAGTGTGGATCAGGTAGTTTTAGAGGGACTAAAGTGGTATCCATAAGGTAGAAAAATTACGTTCTTATATTTTCGTAACATGATGCCTTTATCCATTTTAGTTTGTGCGTTTGTTGACTGCGGTGGACATTCCTTCACGAATTCACGAAGTCGTATGTCTACTTGCGTACTGATATATTTCACTGTCGAGACGCTGAGCCAAAATATCATTCCTGTAGGTATCACTGAGACTGCCGAGACCAACGCATCTGAAGTCCATCCCCACTCTCAAGCCCTTCACCATCCACTTTGACTCAAGCCTTCCTCACAGACCTTCTGCACGTATGGTGTAGCCCGAAAGACCACATGGGCAGCTCAGGACGCATGCATAACACTGAGCCAAGACCTATTGGGCAGAAAGAGAGACGAAGACCACCGAGGTCACTGCAATCAGTACTTGTCACACTGGCGCAAGTCGGTGAAACAGGTACACCGAGCACCAAAGCTCCTGCTACTGAGGCCTGTACGCAAGATGAAATCAGTGCACCAAAAGACGGGGCGATGCCAGCCCAGTGAAGGCCCATGTGAGTGCCCCGCTTACGGAATTATGCTTCCAGTCCTTTCCTCCCGTCAGGCACACCCTAACATATATGTACAGCAACGTTAGGGGACTAAAGGAAAGAGCAGTAGAGATGACGATGCTCCGGGAACGACTGCACCCTAACATCGTATTTGTCACAGGATCCTGGTTCTCACAGGACATTTCCGACAATCGCACGCATTTCGCCGGCCTGGGACTCCTTCACAGGGCCGGAGAATTCAGAGAATTAGGGGCAGTAACTCTCCGCGTAAGCTCTTGTTTAAAGGCAACAGTGGTCAATTACATGGCTCCAATCCGGCCACTGGAATCTCTGTGGTGATACTTCGCCCTCCATCGTATCGAATACCTACACGTGGTTATGTATCGGTTCCCTACTACCTCCTTTACCCATATGGAAATGGTCATCAAGGCAACCATGAGGGCCTCCTCTGAAGATCGCAATTCCCTACTCGTTGCCGGGAGCCTCAACACTCCGTCAATCTTCCTTTAGATGGAGGGAGCACACAAGATCTTTCGGTCAGAGGCTGGGGAACCCAATGAAGACTACTTGTCCCTCACAGGAAGCGGGTGATGCCAAGCGTTAAAGGCCTGTCACATCGCGCCTGGGCCACATCCTGATGAACAATGACCTCGCCGAGGGCGTCTGCCTCTAACTCTTCCAGGGCCCCAGTGATCACGCAGTAGAAACCTCACCCATGGTTACTGAGGAGGCTCTGCAACCAAAGTTACGCAACACCATCACTTGTACACCAGGGCCAACTATGTGACCGCGGGAGATTACTTCATGGATGGGATTATTGGCCACAGGGTGACAGAGGTAACACACCAACCGCCAATGAGGATCTCATGGCTAAACCGTGGGATACCGAGGCTACTTCTACTCAAGAAGTGGGCTCGGTTTAATTGACGCTCATCTTGCAGGGAGTTTAACTTCTCGAAATATAAAGGAATTTGCAGCCTCTGCAACGTAAGAGATCGCAGCAACAGGTCTAGCCATAAAACAAACTTGATGGGGTTACAAAATAACCTCGAAAAACCTGTACCGCCTCGCGTCGTAAAGAACTTTCACCAGTAAATGAGTAAATCTTACTGCAGGTCTTGATGTAGATGTATTAAGCAAGCCACAGATGACTGGGATTCTGAGCCCACACTTTTGAGCGCAGCTTAGTACTGGCACTAAAACCACACCGTTTCCAGACGATACTGGTCAGACCATAAATGGCGAATGTCTCTACCACGCCCCAATCACAGAGATAAGGGAGTCAAAAAACTGACTGGGTTCTGTCCAGGCAAGTCCCCTGGCTGTGGCAACCTGACGCAAGTGATTCTGAAAGAACTGCGCTGAGGTGCCTGCAAAACCGATGTGCAACCTCTCCAGGCACTCGCTGGAGCCAGGTAAGCTCTCCAGAGAATGGAAGTGTCTGATCCTGCCACCTGTCTTCAAAGGAGGAAAAAAAATGTTTTGGCAGCTGCAGACCGATCGCCCTACTTTATACACTGTCCGGTTTTGGGAAGCTTAATAGCCGATGACATCTAAGACTTCTGTAACGGGGAAAACATCGTCCACACTTCCGGTACGGCTTTCAAAGCGCTAGTTCGTGTACCATTACACTGCTACTGCCTGAGACGGCTGTATGCTAAGCCGGGACAACAGAAAACCAGTACGTGTTGTTTTTGTCGACCTAGCTAAGGTATTTGACAGTGTTCCCCCCACAGTTCTGCTTCAATTATTCGTGTCAGCCAGTACAGGTAAGCCTCCACCCTCTTGGATCGAGGAGAATTCAGAAAGCAGGCAGTTCTGCACCAAAGTAAACAGAGCGTGGTCGACGTGGAGACCATAGACGCCAGGGACATCCAAAGGAACAATCCTGGGACCACTTCCGTTCCTCCTGTTCATCAGCGAGCTGCTGCACAAAATCTCACCCATCCTCCTCATCACTGATGACATTAATAGCTGGAGGGTGGCAAACGAGGAGGCCGACTTTGCAGCACTACAAAATGACCTGCTCGTGATTGGTCCTCTAACCAGCTAGTCGGAACACATCGAAATTTTGCCACAACATCCCAGATATACTGCTCCATCTGACTATATCACTGCATTCTTGCTTGGTCCCGTATTCGTGGATACATTATGAGCACGAATAATTAGTGATTCGCCTTTGTTTATCAAGTTTGCACTAGGACATTTCCCAAACCCTGAAATGAGCTCTAATTACAAATTAATGAGCCTTGAGAGAACGCCGCTTTGCACTTGCTAGGTAGGTGGCCTAGTGATCTCATCCTCAAAATCTTTCTCACAGTTTTCTAGTCCTTCGAAAGGCCACGCTCAGAGGTCTTTAGTACGGCAGCATCCCCGATACTCAAACGAGGCTACGATCCCCCTGAAAAAACACAAAGATCGGTGACAAAGTCAGTTGCCAGGCTAAGGGGAAGGGCACACTCTGAAAGTCTAAGACAACGGAACCTATTCACCCTGAGCTAGCAGAGAAGGAAGACTGACCTCGCTATGATCCACAAAATCATCCATCGGGCAGATCACTCAACCAAACCAGCTTCAACGAGAAAAGTAATCTGAAAATCTCTCCTGATCACACAACTGACAGTATTGACATTTATTTGACTATTTTTGCCCTCGTTAAGAATACTGTGCTTTTGACCTCAGCCGATGTAATGTTATTTGGTTATTCGACTGTCTTATTTGGCCTCGCACTCATTATTTGTCTTTGTTTGATTGAAACTTATCGTTAATGCCTCACTCTCCTATTGTGTGACGCACGACCGTTGGTAACGTGACGTTGTTTTTGTGCGCCCGACATACTGTTTTGGTCCAACTTATGGTTGTGCTGTGATTTCAATGTTTATCTTATGAGTGTCTGCTGCAAACGTTTATTTGTTGGTTTGATTCTGGTAGGCAGTTTTTGGTCTCTCTTTGTCGGGAATATTCTTATTGACTATCAGGCACTTTAAAATTGTACTTGTTTAACCAACTTTTACTGTATGGTACTCATTTGTACCCGAGGACGTTTGGACTATATGGTTGCCCGGTGGCACTGCCGAGGTACCTTGTAGTTTTGATATAACTTATTGTCGTTTTGATGGTACCACAGAACTTGTCACGAGTCTATCGCTGACTTACTGCGAACCGTGTTTTTGATGTTGCTGATCCAATCCTTGGCTGTGCGTCACGCGTGGAAGTTCCGAAACCACACAGTAGAGCCAAAGATCTTGTCAGATCCGCATCAGTTGGCACCGTCTAGTTGTTTTCCGCGTTCAGGCCAGGGTCACTGGATTTTGGCTGTTACACCAGCCTTGCCTGCAACTCGGTAGTCAATACAGAGAGACCACGTCAGGATAGCAAGCTGGAGAGCCAACACCAAACTCAGTTCCCACTCCCTCTTCTAGGGATTATGTGCTCATGGAATGTCCCGTTTCAGGGTAAAGTCACAGCCCCCTTGGCAGACTTATTCAAGAGACGGTAAGATAGTAGTGTCATTCCGCATGGCTTACCGCAGGCGTACCCAAGGGGTTAATATCCTCACCCGCCTACCAATGCTTCGCTTCTACTTATCACTCACTTTTCTCTTGCTGATACACCTACATTATCTACCGACTCTGCCCTAACATGTGGCAACTTGTTTTCCACTTTTACCTTTCGGGCAATTCCCATACACTTTTCCTCACCATAGTGCTGTTCCTTTTCAGACACTTGCACAAAAAGGAGCCTTGAAAAGCCCCAAACTTCCCAGAAACTCGTGGCTCCGTAATTGCGCTACGAATTGCAACTTACCAACCCACAAAAGCATTCTCCTCACCGCAGCCGAAAGCAAAACACCAAAAACTTTTTCTTGTCCGCCGCGGGAGCAACCCCAGCAACACGAACCAAGTCGTAAGAACCAGGCACGAGAGATCAAAGGCTTACGGTTTTCTATGCTCGCACTGTCGATGTTGAACGTTAAAACCCTTGGCCACTGTAAACTTTGTACGGAATTTATTTCTTCAAATTCCCCCTCCCCTTTAGTTTGTTCTAATCTTTTAAATAGGTCTTCCAAACGCGTCAGTTGATCTTGCACACTCTTAAAATGGTTTCAAGGCGCCGTTTTTCACCCCAACAGCAAAGCGAAGAATAAACGATAGGCCGGTAAAAGATGGAGCTATAAATGCACAGAAATACAGCACACTGCTTTTCTTTAGATAGCGATATCGAATTGCAGATTTTGTTACCGGCCGAGTAAAACGCCACCATCAAAATTATCCTTGGTCTTCTATCCAGTCACCAGTCCAAATCAGACGATAATGTGGTTGCAAGTGCCCATTTCATATTAAGATTTTAGCCACTGCCATTACTGACGCTATTCAAGTGCAGTGGTGGTTGCTCCTGAAGGTGTCATGCAGTGAGTGAATTTGTCGAAATGTAACATGTTGAGAATTCCATGCTGCGCCGCAGTTCTTGTTTGGAACAAAGCTATTTTTACTATAATCAACAACAACAATGATATATTTCGAACAATGAATTACACGTGCACATGCCATTTCTACAGGCAATATCTAAATGCTATTTCCTTGTTGTCGCCGTAGAAGTTTAGAAAAAACGTATCATCTTGCCATACATAGTCTTCTAGAGTAAACAGTTGTTTAGATATTGCCTGTTACGAATATTGGATGGGAGCGCTATCGTTAAACAACAGTGTTGAAACTTCATGAGTGTATAATCACTCATTATGAGAAGCAATGGTGATTCATGAAATCTATAGGGGTATATTACATATGGAATGTTGAGAACAAATGACCTAGGAGATACGTCTGTATTCAATGAGTTTGTACTGTTTACAGATGGCAAGCGAAACTGGAGTGAACGGCGGGACAAATTTGTGTCTGGTACTGTGTGGTGTCATGTAGAGTGTAACAATTTTTAGACCTCTAATGTTGTGAACAAAGTCGTTTGAATAAATAAAGCCAGGAATGCACTCCTATGCAGCTTCTGTCGTCAAATTATGGTGGAGAATGTAAGGGGCTTCACCGTCAAATCATTCAATAGGATTTCAAGGTCGGTGCGTCATATGAGGCCGCTCCCCATTAGCTTCGTTTTCGGGTGAGTGGTCGTCAGTCCTGAAAGAACTTGCATGGTTGGATACAAATGGCAAATCATATCAACGTTTGTAGTCGCAGTCCCAATCGGAGCTGTGCACTTATGAGAAGTTGCAGTCCGGGGTGAATTTTCTAGCTCCTGGTGATTTTGCATCCCTTAACGGTAAAAGATAATAGTCCTCACGTGTTGAATAGAAGTTCAAATTATATCTCGGTGCTCAGATTCTTGGTATTATCCACCATCGCAATCTGCGTATTGGGTGATAAGAGAAACATGGCCTCTACCCTCTTCGCTAACCCCA
The DNA here is from genome assembly GCA_944470555.2 of Heterobilharzia americana. Lineage (NCBI taxonomy): Eukaryota > Metazoa > Platyhelminthes > Trematoda > Strigeidida > Schistosomatidae > Heterobilharzia > Heterobilharzia americana. Next base: position 61,651,158 of record OX104129.1, on the reverse strand, counting down.
GTAATACGGCCGACATGAAGGAGGCTGGAGATTGTTGCACTGATCATCAGCTGCCCATTCACAATACCTAACTACAACAAGCAGAAATGGAAAGGTGTTCGCCGGACTAAAACTTCATGGTTACCCAAATCTTGTAATGCAATGGTCATGACTACCGAAGTTTCCTCTCCTTGTTTGCCTCTATCTTCGAGTGGAGCGTGACACAAACAGTTTGATTTTTCTGTGGATTGTGATAGTGTTTCCTAAGCTCCCCAATAATTCTGAAATCTCCTTAAAAGCTTTCTCAATCAATCATGGCATGTGGGATGTTCGCGGAGTACAAACGGTTATGCATGTCTCTCAGATTACCTGAAGGGGTGTCCATAAAAGTGTGGAGCATATCAAGTTTATTGAAACATATATAAGCCGTTACACTTTTGGGCATGTTTCACTTGACAACAGACCTCTTGTCGTTTTTGCTTCTTTCCGCTTTTGAGGAGACGAGCAACCCCCAAGGATAAAGCCTGAGGTAACTACCCAAGGTTATAGGGATGCATATCGATATAACAGGGTCATATCAACTAGCGAACAGGACTGCGGTGGGCATTCCTTCTGGCTGACTTGAGTCGTTGATGGGGAAATGAGAGAAAATAACTTAACAAGCGTCTGTGAGAATCGCAGATGCACCTACTGAGAAGCAGTGGAGCGGATAACTAGCATCAACATTAGTGCAACCCGAACTACCTCACATGGATTCTCTTATTCCTAAACACGATGCTTCAAGTTTGATTTGCTGGCAGGCTAGGTAACGAAAAATGGTTCAAAATGTGCGAAGACCTGTTTTTGTAGATCTTAAATTGGCCGATGAAGCATTAAAAGTACACATTTCCTTAAGGAATTGGGCACTACAGAAAATGAGTTGCACAAATCCGATACTGCGAAAGAATTCTCGAGATTTGATTTCTGATGGGGCAGTCAGAACCCTGTCACAAATATTTCGAGAACAATCATCTCTCTCACTCTATATCAGTGTTCGAATATTGCGAAGGAGTTAGGTAGTGGCCAAGTCAAGCATCCCTGCATTCTCAATGGCCAGTGTGGGCGTTTCAAACTTTCATCGACAACAGAAGACCAATTCAAGAGCAAGTCATCCTGTTAACACTGATGAAGTCATTTGAAAATGGCATACAGCCACTGGCCGTGTGAATGGTAGTGGTGGCTAACACAAACCAACTACAGCTTGTTGCCATTGTGGTGGTTGGCACTTTTAGAAATTTTTCTGATTTAATTGTCATTGGTTCACCAATTATTCTCAGGCATTTCATAAAGGGGAGCTAAAGGCTAACATCAGCCACAGTGATGCTAAAAGAGTCAAAAAACAAAGGCTTCGAATTATATGCAGGAATAACACCATATAGAAGTGGATTAGTTTTCACATCCGCGAAAATCAGTGAACGCCAGGTTCCTTTACAGTTTGATACATCCCCAAATGTAACACTTATAAATAAATATTCTATTCTCATATTAAGGATCCGGCATGAGGGAAGCCAGTTTACAGGCAACATTACACCGATATTTGTTGAAGAATCCACATGGCTGAAGGGGACCTGAACGGTATAGAAGGAGGATCACTAAGCTCCAACAAAAGCAAAAGATTCTGCTAGTTGTGAGACGAACAAGAAATATCGCTTTTCAATTTGTGTACAACGTTTATGGGTTTAAATCGTTTTTATCCATATTTTTTCACCGTGGGTGGCACCAAGCTAGCGCGAATTTCAGAATTTCCATTACAATCGGTTAGTATGTTTGACTCATCTTCATAGTGCCACGTTACGCCAGATAAAGGTCCATTTTACCATGAATCCTTATGCTGATAGCTTCAGTGACCAACAGAACCAATATTGACGGTTTTGAGAATCAGTAAGCTACCACATAATCAAGTAATCCAAGTGAATATCTACCCCCAAGCACTTCCCACTCTTCAGGTGTTACCGTTCATAGCGACTTAGACTCGCGCCACTAGAGTCAGATGTTGTAGTGAAGAGGGACACGCATCTGAAGAACTCCAGACCAACGGCAATGGGTTTTTACACACTGTTCACTTTAAGGTACGCAGCATTATCACTGAGGTATACTCACTGTCGGATGAAATACCAGAGAAATCTGTTTCATAGCACTGCCGCGATTGTGTTCCCTTCAGAGTCTGTAGGTGAGCTGACCTCTTATATTTAACGGTTTGTTTGGATTTCCGCTGCCTTTGTGAGCGTCCAAAAACTTCACTAGTCCGATGGTGAATGAGTGTTCATATGGTGACACAGCCAAATGAATGGATTTAACCGGTTACTTCTAACTATTAGATGGTAAATTTCGTGATAGCACAGTCTCATTCTTTTGAGAAACAATGGAATGTTGAGAATCGGTGACGTGTATTTCTTATTTGAGTTCCCTTGTCATCATTGAAGGTTATCTTGGTGATGTGGGTCTTTGACTTTTTCGGTTGAATTCTTTATTTGTTTACTGCCTAGATTTCCGGGTAATTTGGTGAATTTCCCTCATGGTTGACTTTCTTCTTAAACTTGTGATATTTTCATCTTGCTACCATCTGAAATTTCGATAGGAGAGAAAACGGCAAAAATGGCTGACGCTTCTGCACCTCTCTGTTTGGAAATTGTTCACGTATCGAGAGGTTCTTTTATGTCTGGAGTCTTAGTAGCAGTATTGGCTGTACTTTTTGTAGAAGAGTCGTGTAATGTCGAGTTAAGCTGTTACAAATCTGCCCTAAGTGTTTGGCTCGCAAGTTTCCCTCTGTAAACTGTTCCACATGTGGGCACATTTTACCACAGGGGATTTCTGCCCAGTAACTGTCTTGAAATTCACAGTTGCTACCGTCTTGGTTGCATTCCTTGACCCAAAGGTAGTTTTTGTAAGAACCATATGTCTGTGCATGTACTACAAGTTATTCTGTTAGGAAATTTATAAAACAGTATCGAGTTCCGTCCGAGCCTTTGTTTCCACTGAGGCTCAAGTCCTAGGATGTTGCATTCAGTGGTATATTTTACGTCGTTATTTGTGCTGAATATTCTCATTGTAAGGTATCTGTCCGCCCCTTCTACTCACACTTCGCCCGTACCCCGTATACTGCTGTAAATAAATTAACAATACTCGAGCAGTGGTAGGACATTTTCCACACAGGATTACTCCGAATTCGGCACCATAAACGTTTCGTAACCAGAAGCTCGCCGGTTCACGTAATTTCGACACCACTATGGATACGTGTCCAGAAAAGGTTAGATCACGAGAATATCGGAGCCCTAAGTCTTGTAAAGACCTCAACTTTGAGAGTTAATGCCCAGTTATCGTTATTTTCGTTCAAGAAGATAGCCACCTGTGCATATCTAGCCACATGTTTCTACGTTAAATTCGAGTCCCCATGTGTTACATTATGCTAACCTACCTTAGTCACTCTTGCACAGAGTGAATAGTCATAGCTGGGTCATTGCTGAGGCATGTATATACCACTTTCAGGCCGTCCGCATGTGGAAACAGCTTACTTACCTTGGAAAAGTCACATATGAAAGTGATATATGTCATGAAGAGGAGTGAACCTAAGACGCTGCCCTGGACAACTCCACCAGTCGTTGGTTTGAGCTTTGAGACAGTTGACGAACGTCTGTTATTTAATAACGGACTCATGGAAAGGATTTTAAACCACTCTTAGAGTGGACTACGAATTCTAGGGGAACCTAGCCTATTAGCAAGTAAGCCATGTAGGACTCTGCCGAAGGCTTTAATGATGCCGCAGTAAAGTAGTGCCACTAGCCTTTTGCCATCGTTTTTGCCGGTGATCTCGTCAGAAAGTCGAGTGGGCTTGTAGTGCAAGATCTTTTCAGAAAGCCGTATCGTGGAGAGTTGATATGGTTAGATCCTAGCAGGTGGTCAGACGTTTGGTGTTTAATCACTTTTTCCATGATCCGTGAGATGACTGGGGTCATATCAATTGGTCTGTGGTTGCTAACGCTTGTCTTGGCCCCTGACTTATGTTTCGGTAATGTGCCAGTGGTTTTCCACCTATCAGCATAAGTCTCAGAATCTAATGAGAGGGCAAATGTTCTGAATAACAAAACTACTGCGTCTGTGTTGGCCATTTTGCAGTTTTTTACGACATCTCATCTCTCCCACAGCTTACATCTGAATTCAGTGTTTTGACTGCATCGCCAGTGTTGTTCATGCTGAACTGTATGCTACCTGTGTGCTGGTTATCTTGATGTCTGAAGCTACAGGCACGTTAGTGCTATTAGTAAACCAACTAATAATTTCACAAGTTACCTGTGGATCATGGAAACCTGTGCCTTCATGTTCCGAACGATTTATTGCGACCTCTTTTGTATTTCTTCACTTTCGCAGGACACTGCGAACGTTTTGTGTTTTGGATAAACTGTCAGCGGCCCTTCTCTTTTCGGTCAGCACCTTCATTCGGCGTCCCTCTCGGAGTGAAAGGAATCCCGTACGAATCTCATTCAGTGCATTTAATTCCTTCAAAACAAAGTACTTTTTTTCAATCTCCGTTTACTTCGAGTTTCGCCGTCAATATATAGAGTCGTCTTCAGGCCGAGTTTGGTGGGCGCTGTTATTTCCCGAACGAAGTCAGTAATCCTGTAAAGTCCGTTGACGGTTTGACTCAAGTTACCGCTAGTGAAGAGGCCTTCCCTACTATAATGATAGTGAGTGACGCACAGACAGGGAATCCGCCCTGCTTTGTGTGTACTATTTCTTGTCCTTTTACTCTGGAAAGTAAGAAAGAAAAGCGATGAGTATAACACGATAAGAAGCGCAGTTCAGTAAGACGCGTTTAAAATAAAACGTTTATCTTGCAGCACCAGAATATAGGAGGAAACCACAGCATAACCAACTCCAGTTTCGATTCTCGACGTGATCTCTCGGACCCCACCCACAAAGTCGTGATGAACCGACATACGCTAACCGGATACAATTATCCTTCCTCCAATGGCATGATGTCATATACTGCCCACCCCTTCACTTCTTCCGCTCAGTCCCAGGGCCAACAAACAAGCAAGAGTATGCAGACCGTTGGAATGACATGAGTAACGCACGCCCAAGCCACCGAAATCGGTGTTTCCAGATGACTTCGCTTGGTGGATGACGATCTCCATCCTGACCGAACTCACCGTCGTACCTCGGGATTACCTACATGGTATGGCCGCCAGATACGAGCAGTCTTACAGAGACAACGATGATCGAACGAACAGTGTCGTCACGTATCCTCATCTCGGAGAGTCCAGGCTTCATTGGGACACTGCGAGACTGCTGGCACCGAAGCACCGTAAGCCCCGGTTTTTTACCGTCAGACCAACGTCGTGACGGTGCAAAAGGTGGTCCAGATTGACGCACACCACTCTGGCTTTTGATATGCGGTTGGAAATGCTGTCACTCATACCTATACAAGCACTCGCATAACCACCCAGATATATAAGCTCTTCGACTGCCCTCCACGACTGACCACTAAGGGTGGGCACAGACAAAAGCTCCTACCAATCCCGCGAAAGTGCCTTGGACCCCGATGGTGAAAAGCACATGCCATACTTACAGACACTGTATATTATGGAAAAAGTACATTTTGGCGTTGTGCACAGTACTGTGACATCTGGTTGAACGCTGTACTTGACGGATCGATCGTTTTTAGACCTCAACTTTGATTGTATAGACAAACTGAGGCTCCCGGTAAAACCATTAAACCCTACTTGCAACCAGATCCAAGCCATGAGGCATCTGAAATCTATCATGTCATCACATATTCATCTGAAACCAATATATGCCTTACGACCGAGACAAGCCACAGCATCCTCTGGTAGCACTGATGAGTACAGAACTTCTAAGCCATTCTCGTGCTCCATCTAGAGGTTTAGCCTCCGTTCTAGTCAGAAAGGCCAGTACCTCATCCAACCTCACTTGTCATGGAGGGAGAACCCGAGCGTTTTACGCCACCTAATGAGACTGAGCCCTAGGGAGAAACGACCATGCGGTTGTCTCACTCTGTTTCACCCTTCAAACTAACATCAGAAGAAGGTCCGGGAATCAATGGCCCAACTTCAGAAACGTTAATATACGTCTGCTCGTAGGCATCTTGGTTAGCAATTACTCTTGATCATTTCAATAAAAAGGCACTATTAATCAAGGTACTCCTCCGAAAAACGCACTTCGGGAACCGCGTAGTATTTAATCTGTCTCTGAGGCCACCTACGCACCGGAAGTTCTTCAGTCACGCTATCACGAGGGTCAAATGCCTACAGAAACCCTGCTCAGTATTCTGAGGGCTTAAATAATAAGGGAAATCTGTAAATTATTGTGATGCCTTGGCGTGATAAAGCATTAAAACATTCCGAGGCTAACCAATACCATGCCTGTTGGATGACCGTGTTGGTTCATTGCTGTGCCCCAAGAACCCTCGGAGGGCATTTCCAGTTTATTCGTCGGCGATGAGACCCCACAAAGTGACTTCTTGCCAGCGTGGTTGCTGGCCACTGTGTACTCGAAAACATATTCCACAGAATATGGTGCCAATGGCTGTAAGATCACGCGTTGTCAATCGACCAAAAATCTGAATGATAGTAACGGTATGGTCTGCCCTACACACGTGAAACGGGAGAGGCTTGGAGCTGGTTTCAGTTTTGACGTCGACAACACCCCTTCTGACTTACTGAAAGTAGCTGAGTGCATACTGCAGTCACCTCTCATAATACCGTTTGCCATTTCATTAGCACTTCTCTCCATAGCGAGAGAATGAAATTGCTAGAACTCCAACACCTTAAGTATAGGTGGGGTTGCGCCAAGTCTGCCGAAGGTGAACGAACACAGCGGACTCACAGGACATATGTAGAAGCTAGAAATGCTCCATTACAGACCCGCCTGTGGCCAACGGCACATTTAATCCCGCCTAACGAGGGGTCACCTGTTGTCCGGTTAGCTCACTGGTAACATCCTCAACTATAGCACTGGGTGACATGGGCTGGAATCTTAGACAGGCTGTCGGTTCCGTCGACCTTGCAGATTCACCTAACTGACAAGTGCCAAGAAGCGTGAAACCCAGGTCAGGCAGGGCTTCCTGCTGATGACTTCCATCCAGCTAGCACCTCTCGACGCATCACAACCACAGATCTCCCAGCCTCCCGCCCACATTAAAACGTACTGGTCAGCAGAATCCGATCAGTCGCAGGACTAGACTAACTAGAGTCAGCCGCCCTCCGTTGACTGATTAATGTATAAGAAGGATGCAAAAGTTGAGTTGGACAAATCCCGAGTCTAGCTAAAGAGAAGTTGTGCAGATGAGGTTGGATTAAGTGAATCCAACATATACCCGCCAAGCGTAGTAGTCGGCCAGTGGAACTGGAGGTAGTGCCTCAGTTCACCAAGGCACACTTGTTACTAAAAGATGGCCCTCTAGCTGTCCATAAAAACAGTCCGCCAAACCGTTCGTTTTTGCGCCACCGGCTGCCCTTCGTAACCGAGTATAATCTAAGAGTTAAGGAAAAATTGAAATAATTCACTTTTTTATTATAATCATCTAGGTCATATCTCTTTCAAATGTACTGAAAGAAACGTTCGGAGAAATCTTGTTCTCCATTTTCTAAACACACTGGGATTAAATTGAAGCTTACTTATGTAATGAATCCACATTCTGGTTGGCTGACACGGTCAGTTGCCGTCGGAGGTGAACCCCAGAAGTTTTCATCGGCAAAGAGGCCAGTCATATTTTCGGAGGTCGTGATGGATCCTGCCCCTGGATATCCCGCGAAATTTTACAGGCAGGCGAAAATTGAACTACATTTATAAGTTCTGGCAAGGGTCCTACGATATTTAAGTAGGCATGGTGCAAACGATAATTTGGCGCTAAAAAAACTCAGAATAGCTCTCATATGCCGGATGATTTTAAAACTCTTGCAAGCTTCTTATGGTCGATTCCATACTTCAACATATTCACTCATCGCAGACAGGCGGCAATGTTGTAGCAAATAATAATGACAAACATTTTATTCTCATACTAGTAATTTAACATGAGAGGAGCCTGTTTACAGGCATTATCACATTGATATATATTGGAAAATGTACAAGATTTTACGGGATCTGAGTGGCACGGAATAGAGGTCATTAAACTAGATTAAAAACATGGAAAGATTACACGGGTCATGAAATGAACGAGAAAATGCCACTTTTCAGAGCATGCAGAGTGTTAAAGTTTGGATCGTTTTCGGTCACACTTTCTTTTTTCACAATTAGTGGCACCAAGGTCGCGCGAAATTCCAAATTTCCGTTACAAGCAGTTGACTTGTTTGATTCGTCTTCGCGATGCCCTGTTACGCCATATAAACGTCTATTTTACCACAAATTCTTATGCCTGTAGCTTCGGGTACCAGAAGAACCCACACTGACGATGCCGAGAATCCGCAAGTTTCCATAAAATCATATAATCCAAGTGAATATCTATTCAAGTGTTATCATTCACAGCAACATACGTTTTTGCCATCAGAATTAGATATTGTGGTGCAAAGGAATAAACATTTTAAAAAGCTGCGGACCAATGGCACTGAGTTTCCATACTGTTCATGTTGAGGTATGCAGCACTGTCAAGGAGGTATATTCACTGTTAGATAAAGTACTAGAGAAGTCAGTTGCACATCATTATTGTGAATGTGTCCACTTTAAAGTTAAAAGGTGAGTTGATCTCCTGGATTTTACTGTCCGCCCAGATTTTCGATGCCATTATAACCCTCTAGAAATTTGAGTAACTCGAGGATTGATATGTGTTCATATGGTGAGAGGACAAATGAGTGAATGGGACTCGTAATTCTTGCTTATTGGACAGTAACTTTCGTGGGAGTATAGTTTCATTGCTTCGAAACTAAGTGGAATGTTGAGAATTGGTAACGTATATCCCTCATTTGTGTCCTGTTGTCATCATTGAAGGTTATCTTGATGATGTGGGTATTCGAGGATCCGAGTTAAACCCTTTGATCGCTTAGCGTTCAGACTTCCACATTATTCGGTAAGTTTTCATCATAGTCCAGTTTCTTCGACATCGGTATCTTCAAGTTGCAACCACCTGAAATTTTGGTATAAAAACAACAAAAGCAGGTGTAGCCTCTGAGAATTGTTTATATATTGAGAGTTTCTAATATGTCTGTAGTTCTGGTAACAGTATTGGTGGTGCTTTTTACGGTGCCGTCCTGTGGTGTGGAGTTGAGCCATCCTATAAACCCAGTCAAGGTGTTTGATTCTCTTACTGCCCTAGGTAAGCTGTTCCATATCTGAGCATACTTTATCACAAGGAAGTTCGCCCTAGTGACTGTTCTGAAATGCTCAATTGCTACTGCTGCAGTTATATTTCTTAACGCATGTGCAGTTTTGTTTATGAACCGCATGTCTGTGGATACGCTATGGATTAACCTGTTAAGGAGCTTATAAAACAGTATCAGGTTCAGTCTGAGCCTTCGTTTCCATAATGGTTCAAGTCCTAGGATGTTGCATCTGGTGGCATATTTCACGTCCTTATTCGTGTTGGGTATTCTCATCGTGAAGTATCTCTGCACCCCTTCGACTTTGAGTCTATCCGCAACCCTTATAATGCTGTACATAAATTAACAATATTCGAGCAGTGGTCGGACACATGTTTTATACAGGATAACTCTAGATTCGGTACTGTAGAAGTTCCGTAATGAGAAACCCACCAGTTTGCATGATTTCGACACCTATGTGAATACATGTTCAGAGAAGGTTCGGTTGTGAGAATATCGGAACCCTAAGTCTTGTATGGACTTCAGTTTTGAGAGTGAATGCCCGGCCACCATTAAGTTTAGTTCGGGTCCATGGTCACCCATGCACACCCGGCCACATTTTTCTGTGTTAAATTCTAGTCCCCAGGTGTTGCACCACCTGCTAAAATATCTTAGTTCCTCTTGCGTAGTGTTAATGGTCAGGGTTAAGTCACTGCTAAGGTATGTGAATACTACCTTCAGGTCATCCGCATGCAAGAGTGGCTTGCCTACCTTGGAACAATCGCAAATGCTATTGATGTATGTTATGAAGAGAAGTGGACCCAAGACGCTGCCCTGGACAACTCCACTGGTTATTGGTTTAGGCTCTGAGATAGTTGAGCCAACTTTTATTATTTGGTGAGGGTTACGGAGACTGTAGCCAGTCTAAAAGTGGATTACAGATCCAAAGGGATCTTGGCCTATTGATAAGCAAGTTATGTGAGACCCTGTCGAAGGCTTTCGTGATGATGAAGTAAAGTAGTGTCACTAGCTTTTCGCAATCCCTCTCGCTGTTGATCTCGTTCAAAAAGTCAAACAGGTTTGTACTGCAAGGTCTTCTTTTCAGAAAACCATATTGCGACGAGTTAATATGGTTTGGTTCCAGCAGGTAATCAGACATTTGATTTTTAATCACCTTTTCCATAATCCTTAAGATGATCGGGGTTACGTTAATTGGTGTGTAATTGCTAACACTGGCCTTGGCTCCTGACTTATGTTTTGGTAGTATATAAGTAGTTTTCTACTTCTTAGGATGTGCCCCAGAATCCAATGAGAGGGTAAATATTTTGAGTAATAAAACTGCCATATCCATGCCAGCCCTTCTATAAGCTATTGACGACATCTCGTCTGTCCCGCAGCTAACATTCCCTCTTAAAGTTTCAATTGCATCGTTAATGTTACTCATGCTGAATTCTATGCCACCCATTGTACTACTACTTGTACTGGTTATTTCGATGTCTGGAGCTAGGGGCATGTTAGTACTATTAAGAAACCACTAACTGAGTTCACAAATCACCTGTGGGTCATGGTAACCTTAACCTTTATGCACCAGGTGATTTGTTAAAATATCTTTTGTATTTTTCGCTTTCGCAGGATGTTGCAAAGGCTTTGTGTTTTGGACAGACTGCCAAGGGCCCTACGCTCTTCAGCCAGTGCTTTCATTCGGTGCCCTTCTTAAAGTGAAAGGAATGTTGCATGTATCTGATTCAGCACATGAAACTCTTTCAAAACAAAGTACATTTTCTCAGTCTTCTCGGTTTGTGTCGAGTTTTCCTATCTATATATAAAGTTGTTTTCAGGCGGAGCTTAGTGGATCTGAAAATCTCTCCCGATCACCCTATTTGATGGCACTGCCATTCATTCAAATATTTTTACCCTCGTTATGGATGGTGTGCCTCTGACCCTAACCGGTGTAATGTTATTTGCTTATTTGACTGTCTTCTTTGACTTTGCACTCACTATTTGCCTCTTTGCGATTGAGGCCTATCACGAATGTTTCACTTTCCTATCATGTGACGCTGGACTGTTGGCAAGGTGATATTGTTTTACTGCACCCGACATTTTGTTTTGGTCTAACTCATGGTTGTGCTGTGACCTTACTGTTTGTCCTTTGACTGTCAACCTGAAACGTTGGTTTGTTGCCTTGACTCCGGTAGACAGAGGTTTGATTCCTTTTGTCGGGAATATTCCTACTGACTGCCAGTTACTTAACAATTGTATCTGTTTAATCAGCCCTTACCGTGTAGTATGTATTTGCAACCGAGAACGTTTGGACAGTATGGTTACCCAACTGCACTGTTTAGGTACTTTGTAATTTTGATATAACTTATTGTTGTATGGGATATATTTTTATTTGTGTAAGGTAGACTGCAGTGAATGCGATGCCACATATATTGGAGAGATATCACATCGAGTACTAACACGTCTAGCCGAACACGGTAGAAGTTCCAAAAAACCACCAAAAAATTCCTATGATCTAGAAAAACTTGAAAAAGCTCTGCTGTCGCAGCTCATGCCCTATATTCAGGTTATAAAACATCATTCGAACGGACGAAAGTTCTGCAAAAGGGTTTTCTCTCTCACAAAGAGGGGACCATCGCAGAAGCATTGCACACCCGCTCATATCCTTCCTCGGTCAACAGAAAAGATGGGTTAGACATCCCACTAATATGGCAAACGTTAATGACTCGCCTAGGCAGTTATAAATAATATCTGAAGAGAAGGTAGATTGTCTAGCCCTATTACGTACACCTTATTGATCTACTATTTTCATCAATTTTACACTACTCTCTGAGTCATATACATTCGATGAACCATAACATAATCCATTTTGTTTTCACTCATACTTCAAGTGTTATCAAAAGTACATTTATGGTTATCATTATCATTATTTATTTAAGGTATGTTGTCTCATCTTCAAATATTCATCCTTTCAAACCAGTAATCTATTCTTTCTCACCCTTGACGTCTCACAACCCCATTGTACTTTTCATGGACGAACTAAAAAATTTCCCCACCCTATTTTTGTTCCATCTTACTCGCACAACGGAAAAACCTCTCTGACCGAGTTGCTTACTCACTCACCTGTATTACATGGATCTCTGCTCCATATCACTATGTAATTGGATGATTGTAAAGCTCACCACTTTCTGTACCAAAACTTGAATACCAACCTGAAAACTTAGTGTCACATTCATAGTTTTGAAAAGGATCTTCCTAGCAAGATAGAAACGTTGAGGAATAATACAAAATATTTGTTTATTTTGTTATTTGTTCTAATATACTACGCCGGGATTACATAAGTAAAAATACATCCTATACAATGAATCATACTAACTCGGTGCCCAAGTTTTTTCAAACCATCCAGTCCATTGTTGGCCAGGATACTTTCTAACTTATTGCTGCTTTGATAGTGCCACAGATTTTGTTACGAATCTACCACTGAATTACTACAAACCGCGTTTTGATATTCTGATCCAACCTTTGTGCGTCACTCGCGGAAGTTTGGAAGCTATACAGTAGAACGAAGGAACTGGTCAGATTCACGTCAGTTGGCACCGCCTAGTTATCTCCCGTGTTCAGGCCAAGATTATTGGATTCTGGCAGCTACAGTGGGTGCAATTGTTTCCTGAGCGGAAATGATAATCTTGTAAAATTCATCGAGGGTTTGAGGTGGATTACCGCCAGTGAAGAAGTCTTCCCGATTGGAGCATCTTACAAGTGTCTGGATTAGCTTCCAGTCAGCACTCTTGATGTCCTTGTATAGGTAGTATTTCGGTGTTACTTCGTGCGCACCGTCTTGAGCCACTAGAAGTGGTAGAGTGCAAAGCAATATGCTATGATCGCTGTTTGCAAAATTTTCTCCTACCTGCACGGGCAATGGCCCAATGCTGTGACAAAGTATCACGTCAAGGGTGCTATTGTTTCGTGTGGGGGAGTGCACGTATTGCTGCCAACCGCTTGCGTCAATGGCTACTGGGAGCTTGTTATGGTTTGTGGGACCTGTGTATACGTTCCAGTCTACTCCAGGGAGGTTGAGGTCACCACAGATTATCTTAGAATCGAAGTCTAGATTGGCAGCGTGCTCGAACGTTTCGCAGATGATCTCATCAACTGCTGTGAAAGTGTTTGGTGCCCTACGTAAACGTCTGATGAGGAGCTTGTGTTCACTGACGGTTGCATTCATCCACGCACATTCTGGAGCCTTATCTAGTTCAGGATTTAAGTAGGTATCAGTAATAATGGTACTTGACGAACGGACAAGACATCCGCCAACTTTTTTATGGGCTCTGTCCTGTCCGTATGCTCTGTATCCATCGGTTGTAATGTGTGCGCCTGATATATCTGGAGTTAGCCAGGTCTCTGTAACCGGGACCAGTGTCAGTTGTTTTAGGATTATTAGGGTCCGAAGGGCCTATATTTTACCTACTATGGATCTCAAGTTTATGAATAGTGCTGTTAGACACAACCGGTATCGGCAGAATGAAAGGAGAGAAGTGAGGTTATTGCTTACTACTACTCCATCAGTGTGCTGATATATATCGCAGTTTTCCCTACCCCGTTTCAAGCTGTGCTGCGCATGAGTGGTAGGTGTTCTGCTTGTTGCTGTCACTGGTAAATATGGTAAGGGAAGGTGGCACCGTCCGTCATATACCTTATTCCAGGCTTCGCCACCGGTTGTGGTGTCATCATGGACGCAGTAAATGGGTTTGGCGATAGGAAAGGCGGGCAGTGGAAAAACCCAGGCTGCATATTCGTGCTGTCAGGGGTGTAGTAATTTTGAGACCAAGGATGGCTCATCTGTGAGTTGCATGCAGCGTACAGTCTACTGTTAGCGTTTTCGTTACTTCTTGGGCCCTGTTACAGGCCACTATCGATGCGTTGCGTTATTATGCCTATTGTCCCCAGGCTTCGGGTCCCGAGTTGTGTCTGTGAAGGGAAACTTCATCCGATCATTCCTCGGGAATGCGTTTCTGCCGTCCGGCCTGTATCGAACGTGGTTTTATTCAAATTCTTGTTTTCACTCAGCGCAGCAGATGAGTTTATGTTGCCGGTTTTTGGCCTCTCAGAGCTGCTATTTCCAAGGGAAGCGGTTTGTTTTGGTGCAGGGGGTTTATTATCGTTCGTATTTGTTTATGTCCCTTTGTTGCTACGAGGCCTAAACTGGCACATTGTTCGGTTAGATGGTGGTGAGTCTAGGTCTACAGAAGGGGTGTGCCTGTTACTGTTGGTGGACACACGAAGTGTTTTCTCTTCTTGGGTGGTGTGCGAACCGACGGAGTGTTGTACTTGCGTGAGCTCTGGATCTACTACCCGACTGCGTTGGCCAGCTGGCACCATCCTACCTAGTTTTTGACACTTGATGGCACGCGGCGTAGGGCTTTCAGAGTCAGGTATTTTACCAGGACAGTGTTGGACAGGAACAGTATCTTTGGGCGTATCACTTGCTTGTTCCGCAGTGGATACATTGTTGTTGAGTACTATCTGGGGTTTTGCATTCTTACTTTGAAGTGGGATTCGGTCCTGAGCTATCTTAATGTATCTAAACATATCTCTGAATTTGACACTATTGTCCACCGAAACAAATTGCCCACAATCAAGGGATGATGTAAACAGGGATAGGATAGGGCATGCGAGTTGTGAGTCGGTCTTCCGAATCCTTTACAATCACAAGTAACCCGTGGCCTACTGCAGGCATCTAAGATCATGGCTTTAGCCTTTATGGTTATATGCTTTCCGGGATATTGTAGAAGATGGCTTTTTGTAGTGATGCAACTCGTTGCACCACCTCTGAGGCGATGAAGTCGACTAGGGTTTCAGCCTTTCGTACTTCCCCACTGTCTATATCTTTGCATCGACCAAAAAGATAGGTAATGGGTGCGAGCTGCTCCAGTGCGGTGCAGACTTCGGTTAGCATTGTATTAAGCTCAGTAATTTTGACCGCATTGGAAGTTGCTAAGTTACTGAGATTCGTGATAGAGTCAGTTACGCCTACAAAAGGATTTCGCTACCTATTCGGAGAGATTTGAGACTGTGTTTCGAACAGATCTGTGAAGCATTCACTTTTCTTGTCCAAGCTACCTGTTCGAGATCTTTTTGCCTAACTGAGTACAATTAATAAGTTAGTGTTTGGATTCTTTGGGGTAGGTATCTCACCAGGAAGGTGTTTCTTCGGTATAGTAACTGACAAAAGGACCACATTCGACTAGTTTATTACACAGACAAGCGAATGGTGGGGACAGTATCTAATTACTGATCCTCAGGAGGCTGGTGATTCGATAGCACAGATGATAAGTGCTCTGTTAGGCAGATAGGTGCTTTTGGCGTTCAAAAGTACTAAATCAAACGATTGGTGACCTTATGGTTCAAATGATCACGTGTATATGTAGCGCAAGTTACGGAGTCATCGCTGTTAAAGGCCTGACGGGGGTTTGTAAGTCCGGATCGAATGACTTGATGAAAGCTATGTAGACATTTTTACTACCATTTTCATACAGATGTAGGGCTATACACCAGAAAACCACCACCATACATATTAACGGTACGCACACCCGACGGACGTTCACGCCGTCATACTGTTACCATTATACTTCTTGTGAGTTCTCTATTCTAAAAAAGGCTGATATTTCTCAAGTCGTGGGGTCTCTATCCTAGTACTTAGCTTTTAGCGTTCCTTGCAATTATTCGCCACTCTGTGACGCAAGTAATGAAATTCGCGCTCCAAACTGTCTATTGCTTCTTCCCATTTCGCACTCACATTTGATTACTGTCCCACAAGTACAATCTAATGAATTTCTACCTATAATAACTTTTAACCGAACCACTGTCTTGATGTAGATATTCTGCTATCCCAAGCCCACAGGACAATTCGTTAGACAATTTTTGGCGATTATGTGCTGCGTATTTTACCCTTTCTCTCTGTACCAAAAGTGGATAACTTTTAATAAAGTATTCAATATTTCTCCCATACCCTTTTCTTTTGGGGAACGCGGTTAAAATTCATCCTAGTGAAAAAGTGATGTGTGCAAAAACTTATTTTAAACTGCTGATTATCTTCCAGCATTGAAGCTGCAACAGCCAGCTATCAAATTGGCCTAAGTATATGATCACGCCTATAGATTGGTGTGTACTTTTACTCATAAAAACAGACAAGCATTACGCTGGGCACTGCCAAGCGTGGCTGGATGGCATCCGCTTCTACGAAAATTTTATCTTTATCTGGACTTACAGAATGCAGTTGTAGTTTTAGAGCCGTGGAGGATGGCACGTGCCTTAGCCCATGATGCTCTTAGTGAAGACAAATCAGTCGTTCAGGCCAGTGCATCGGCCACAAGGTTATTCACACCAGCTGCGTGACGGATATTCGAAGTGAACTAAAAGACGCGTAATTCGGCTGGGGCCGTTAAGATGAGGAGTGGTTTTCGAATGCTTAACCAAGAGAGAAGGTAGATAGTATGTAGTCTGTAAGAATAGAGAATGCCGGAAATAGAGTACGAAAAGACATATACCCAAGAGCTCCATGCTGAACGCACCGCACCTTGTTTCCGCTTCTTGCAGCAGCCTGACAGAAAGGGATATTGGCAGCCATTTGTGGCAGATCAGTTGCTGCAAAGTGGCTTCTATCACCGGGTTGCATCGATCGATGAGAGTAGGGAAAAGTGCTTACAGGTTGTTGTACACCAACTCCGTTGCATTGGCGACGGCTTGATTGATATTAACGAGGGCAAGTCTGGTGACAGTTTCCAGGACTGTACGCTGTATTGTTATCAAACAAATCTATGGCGGTCGAGCCTGGGTCGTAAGTGTGGGGTATCGGGTAGACGTATGGCGTTGTCTCGGTTATAAACGGTAGGTTCGACACCAGTTGTTGCTACCATATTTCGGTATCGCGCGTAGTGGCAATATTCATGTGCTATCCGATGGCTGGATAGTGCCAAGTCCAAGCACTTGGCCGAATTTGTTCGGCGTGAAGCACTTTGGACGCCAAAAGTAGCCATATACCTGTGATGTAACGGTTAAGACTGCTCGTTTTTAAAACCAAGTATCTGTCACATATGGTTAAATAAGAGCGGCTTAGCTAATTAAAACTTGAGCCAACGTTGGCTGTGAACAGCTTTACGTCCTCATGTCAGTGGCCAGTCGGGATCAACGAGTAGGTCATAAAAGCTCCGCAAATCTGCGTCAAATCCAATGAATACTTTTGCGCAATGCAAAGCTAGGAGAGGCATGGCTCTTCCTAAAGGCCGTGATCTATCCTCCATAGGTCACCTGAGGATTAAAGAAAAGGGTGTAGCAGCGTTGTTCCGTCATTGCAGGGAGAAGGCGGACTTCTGCTCCGTCACCGATGCGAGGATGCATCGTTTCCGCTTCCGCGACTCATGGGAAAAGGTTGTCTGCATCCACTACTTTTGACACCAAAGCAGCCTTTGTTGAAAATGCACAGCTTCCCACAGTCTCATGCATCTTGGTCCTGTTGCGAAACCTATGACACTCATGGTTTCCAACGCAGTGGAGTTTGCTGCCGACCGGCCACGTGAAGTGCAGTGTGAAGATGAAATACTTTGTTGTTGCGTTGTATATTTCGACCTGACGGCTGAACTTCGTGGAAGTCGTTTAACAGAATTGCATAGCTCTCCTGTCAGAATCCAAAAAGACAGCATTTCTTTTACCAGAGTGCACCCTACAAGCAGGTTACCAGATGTTTGTAGCCCTATATCAGCCAAAGCTATCCAAAGCCAGTCGGGATGGCTTAGTGTTGCGCAGGCGTGCTTCGCATTAGATTCAGCAAATTTCAAAGAAGCTACTTGAAAAAGATGTCATAATCAAACATTGTCTGATCGACTGCTTGGGGCACTTGCATCAATCTATCAGTAGCTGAGTTATTCTGTAACCGGAAGTTATGAAGTAACTTGCCTAAACGTTAAAGATTCGTGTTATTACTCTTCTGCCAAACGGCTGTTATGAGCAGTGTGTGGGTCAGGAAAAGCATATTTACCGCAACTCACGCTTTCATCCTCCGTCACAGTGATCAAACAGCACAAAGGATTCTTAAACGGGGATCTGTGACGTTATTCCCCTCGAAATCAAACTCAGCATGCGGAAAACAAGCTTTTAGATTGTCTTGCCGGATTGGCACGCGGTGAACTGAGTGAGTTGTCAGTTTAGTACAGATAAGTTTGGGAGTTTAGTCGCACATGGATGTGAAAAGTACCCTTGCGGATACATAAAAAGTCAAAACTGTGAAGAAGCACACAAGCACAAGAACATGGGTTTATTAGTTTGGAAGTCGCCATGCATAATCTGAGTCGACAAAGAGGCCAACCACTAGTTCTTCGTACTTCTGAATGGCCATGAATATGATATAAGGAAGGGACACCATGAGGAAGGTATGTGTCGAGTACTCGAGTACTCGTGCCATTGTATGGACCAGTTGACCAGGAAATCATGCAAAACGGCGTGGGTTCCTGGCTGCGTGACTTCAGCTGAACAAGTGTATTAAAAATATTAAGGGCGGCATCATTGCAGAACACTGTCCTACCTTGGGCAAATGGTTTTAGGATTACTTACCAATACAGAAGTAGCATAACTGGTTCATATTGGCTGTCAGTGGACTATGGGTAACTTCACAATTCAATACTTAGTATCATACATTTATGAACTGATACAGACTGGCAAATGTGAAAAATTGTACTCTGTAAATCGATAGAACTCGTAAACGCAGTGAATTCTGAAGTACTATGATACTAATTCCCTGCTGGACTGAGAAGAATGCAGCAATCAAGCTAAAGAAGTTTTTGACCAGCTTTTTCTTAAGTGTCTTCAAGAAGGGTTGAAACATGCACTGTACATTTTATATTAAATCAGCAGTAATAACATAGCCTTTTGAGAAATCCGGAGTATTTGAGACACCGCTTCTTTGACAGTCTCTGTTCAGTGAGTTCTATGAATAAAAGCCAAAAGGGTACTCATTCCCTTGAACAATGGACAGATCACTTTTGTTATGTATCATCGGTGCAGTGATCAACAAAAAAAATATGCATAGGTGAAAGAGTAATTATGACTGCGTAGGCAAACTAGTTCTATCAGTTGCTATCGGCAGCATAAATGGCACCCTGTGTTGTTTAAATAGATAGGTCAAACTGGATTCAGCTCATAATCGTACTTAGTTGTGGTCTATAATATTCATATGGAGTATCGGAATTTAGGGGACTTGTTAATGTTCTAATGAAAATTATTACTTCTCATGAGTGAGGATCAACCTGAAAGTAGTAAGTGTATTTGACTTAATAACTTGTGAACTAGCTCTGAAAGGACAGTTTAGGGTTGAAGATGGTGAACTGATATTATCTGATAATGAAAATCAAGATGAAAAGCCAGATGACAGTCCTAACAGATCAAATTCGCGGAAAAGCCGCCGAAAGCAAACCTTTGAGAGACGCAATATCAAGTCAGCGAATTCTCTTCATTTTCATCATTGCGTTATAGGAAAGTTAGGGAGGATGTTCTCAGTGAGGAAGCTAAAGCAGCTCAAAAGGCAGAAATGGAAAGAAGACAACGCCTTGGTAATAAGGAGAAAGGAGACCAAGTTAGGTTTTCTAATATCGATTTTCTCCTCAATGGTGAGTGACTTGCTTACAATTTTTCACTGCTAATCTGACTGATTGTGAAAGACGACTTTTGTATTTTCTTGGTTTCCTAATGTTTCACAAAGTTGTTAGTTTGTGGGCTATAGCAGGACTCGGATGACTAATAACATTTGGAATTCCGACCAGCAACCACTTCAGGTACACCTTGAGCTCTGGGTATAGTCCTAAAAGTATCTCGGAATTTCCGAAAAGCTTAAAACTCGCTAAGGTGGGCATCGGAGTTATTCGGGAATGACACTCCAATTCCTGGAGTTTGTCCAAAGCCTTGTTTTGCCCAGTGGTTTCGGTATTGGTCGGGGGCTAATACTTCTGAATGTCTTTTACATAAATTAATGACTGTAATTGTCATTGCGACTCTAGCAAAACTGGAAGTACCGTATGTAGAGTTGGGAGTTTAGAAATCTCAACCGAAAAATCTGAATTACACTCATGATAGTACTATCTTGTGTCAATCTATGTAATTAATGCAAAATTAGACGTGTACAGGCTATACCGAAGTCTTACATACCAAGTCGTCAATAGTTGGGGTGGTTACACTAGTGTTACGACTCGACGTGACAATCTAGCCGAAGCTTTCTCAGACCGTTATTACCGTACTAAATTATTTGATACCCACTACATTCCTTACCGATTGTATGAAACTGGGAAATAGTATACTCCTGCTCATTTTCATTGTACGGTCAATCGCGTTTGTTTGTGTGATTCCTTTATGTTGCTTACAAAGGCTTCTGGTAGTTGCACTCACTGATGTCATAATAGTGTAGGTACTCACCTACAAACCTATGAACTTCATCCCACTAGCATTCATTGATTATATCGTTTGCGAATGAAGGACTTCAGAAAAACGGTGGGCTGAAACCGGTTTTCAAAGTAGTAGTTAAGATTGACTTTTCTCAAGGATGATTTGCTAATGGTCCACAATCGCCGTGAGTGGGTAGATTTTACAGTTAAAACCACCAGTGACTGGTTTAGTTTGGTTTGCCTATATTTTGATTACTTATAGAGGTCTCCAGGAGAATTTACGGAAGGTGGTGGGTATGAAATCACTTAGTAGAGTATTGGAGAAACTCGAAAAAACTGGTTGGGTTTTAGACCTGGACGAAAGTGCGTCAATCAGATCACCCTTCGACTAATTTTGGGACACGGGCGTACTTATCGGTGTCCGACATGTCATATTTCTTGAACTACAGGTGGTATGACAGTGTTTGGCTGCGAAGGGAGCACCGAAGAGGTATGTAATGCATAGCTCTTTGCTTGATCTCACGCAACTATGTAAAGTCTTATCGAACTTTGTCTTCCAAAAGGACGACAACTAGTATCGACCAAGAGTTCCCACTGTTCCTGTTTGATTTCATTGTAGATGCATTAATGGACAAAATTCCAGGTATCTCAGACTTTACAGAATTAACCTACTCTTGAATATGTCACTGGTTGACGCAGACGTCACTATCCTGTTAGACGTAAGCGCTGACAAAGTACCAGGTCTTTTGAACGTCCTGATCAGAGATCTGAGTTTGTTTAATCTGTGGTTTGCACCTATCAAATGTAAAGTGATGCTTCAGGACTGGCGTGCAACTACTCCTAGCTTAAGAATAGGAAAGGAAGTGATAAAATGCCTTGCTGACTTCACTTGGGCATTTACATCAGTTTGAACTGTCTGGTTACTGACTAAATTTTAGTTCGAAGACAAAAGTCTCGTCTAGCACTTACCATCCCTGGCGCCGCCCTACAACGTGTTACGGGATGACTATGCTGCGCTGCAGTTCATCGTCCTGCTCTATGATTATGGCATGACCATTGAAATTATATATGAAGTGACTACAGGTTTTTGGTCACAAGTGTCTTTAGAGTATTGCTCACGTATGTGGAAATCATCATGCGAGCAGTGTCTAGTTTAGGTGAAAAGTACTTAAGCAGGCACCTACACAAGTCGATGAGGTTTGTGAACACAGCGACCGAAGTGACTTTGACATGTGTTGCGCATATCAAGCCACTGCCTACATCTATACAGTGTTAACCGCTGTAATTATAGTGCCATAAATAATTGTATTGACTTTTAAAAAGGAGCAAAACAATGACATAACATCTACTTTTTAAAATCGGGGTATTTTCAGTGCTGTAATTGCAGCCACTTAATGTTTCAGTTTTCTGAGTTTCCAACTTAACAGTTGTGTACAAGTTCATTCGCTAGACAGTAATTCACATGCTTTATGCTACTGTGGTACTAAATAGCCATCCAAACGTCTGTAAGTGGGACGCAGTTCAAAACTATTATTCATCATCCGAAAGTCTACTGCTTAATTCAGTGAGCCACATCTATAAATACCCCTGGCTAGTGTCCCTTCTGAATGATCTCTAACGATATTCTTGTTTTTAAAAAAACTGGATAGATACAATGATTTTCGTGGTTTCTGACTCGTGTTTTGTAAATCTGCAGCGGAATTTCGTTGATGTAAAAACAAGTATTCTCCTGTTCATACTTTTTAGGGAGATCAAATGCATTTAATTCGGTTTCATCAGATCGTCTTTACCATTGTCCCTCAGTAAACGTAATTATTAAGTGATCTATATCGATGATAGATGACCTTTCCTTAAATAACCGCTTGATAGTTGCAGGCGACTTATCGGTGAGGTGAGTCAGTCCTATAGGCCTCCAAATATTCATTCAACCATATGTTCAATCCGCTAGGATGTTTCGTAGATTACTGAATCAACATTTTATTTATGAGTTTTTCTTTAGCGTTAGTAGTCGGAAACATTAAGAAAGATATAACATACAGAAATCGGTTGTTGGCTTTATCTCCTATTGTGGTTGTCATATTTAATGCTATCGGCACCCATGTTTGACCGAAGAAAGTGCTGAGCAACTGTGCTGATACTCTTTTTTGACTCCGTCATCAGTTTTGGGAGTCAATTATGTTTAAGTTTTCTGAGGAAGGTCAATTAAAGGGTGAGGTAATTATTTATTGCAAGATAGCATTTAGGTCTGAGGATGATTAAGGACAGTCAAACTAATAATGATAATTCCATCAAGTTGGATTTTGATTTTAATAACTTTCAAAGCTGGAGATTCCCGGGTGTTTAAAATCATGTGCTTAAAATCCCTGGTTTAGTGGTCCGAGTTGGGCGTCCGAGGATGACATGGAGGAGATCATGTGAGGAAGAAATGAAAGCTTGTGGGCAGTGATGGAGCCAGGTTAAAAAGACTGCAGAGAACAGAGTGCAATGGAAGAGTGCTACTGAAGCCATATGGTCCACTAGGAACCCAAGAGGAGAAAAATAGTGGTTCATAACTGGTTGCAGTGGCACCGATTGACTTGCTGCACATCTCCCTAGACTTTAAGCAACCTATTCAATACTTGCTTCCCCTTTATTTGTTTTGATGTCATTCTAATTTTTTGACTGTGTGCTCGTCATAATAACTTAAGAACTTAGACTGATTTGTCTTAGTCTCGGTAAAAGTCACCATTTAAGTACAGTGAGGGGTGTTGTAATAACCACAGCTGGCACTTCCGTAGTGGTGTCCACTTTCTGGTGTGTGTCTGTGAAACGACTACAGTAAGTTGTTGGAGACTATAGGTAATCCCGGCCAAAATGGATCAAGGTGTAAAACCACTTCTCTTGATTCGTTTTGTTTCTATTTCTCTTTGCATCCTTGTGATGAATTACTTTCATTTCTCTTTTTTCTCTTGTTGACTGCAAACCTGATTGAAGATGTTGCAACTTAGACTGTTACATAGTAGTGCAAAATCCAGTTTTGATCATATCTGTACGTTTCAGCTATTCAACCATAATGAGTACGCAGTCTTCAAGGTATTATATTCCTAAAGAGTGAATTGGCTTAATGGGACATGGTTTAGCGAATACGAATGACTTTCGAGATGTGGCCTAGGAGTGCAAGTGTTTGGCGCGTTATGACCTACTTTCCTTTGGACAGTTGTTTTTTCTAGTGTGGTTACTGTGAACTGAAGCTGCTGTTCACTCAATTGTTGCCCCAAATCTTTTACCTGTTTTTTTGTGTCCAAAAATAGATTCTTCAACGTCTCCCAGTCTTTTGAAGTGTTCTGATACTGACTTCGAATCTGGACTACAGGAGCCTGCTCCCATCTTAAAAAGAGAAAGGAAGTATGAATCTGATGCTGAAGAATGCAATTCCTTGGATAATGGTTCGACTGTAGACAGTCAACAAAGTTCGGTTGAAGCAATTGAAAAAGATGCCAAGCATTCTGTTTCTGATACCTTTACTAATGGAGAAAAACAATCGCCTATTGACAATTCATGCTCTGGTAATGGATCGGAACAGAAGCGAGTTGTTAGTTCCGCTTCTGCTGCACTTTTTGGCTCCACATGGAGTGATTTACAATCTCTTCGCATGGGTCAGTCACAAGATGATGCTATTTTACTTGGCGATTCTGATGACGAACAGGTAGGTCTGCTTTCTTAGCCATCCCATCGGGATTTAGCCCCACTTTTGTTTATTCGTATCATTTGACGATTTAAGCATGCCTTAGCATCTAAATAAAATGTAATTTCGCTACCATGTACAGGTCTGTACGCTAAGTTTTGAGCCATACCTATTGTGTGAATACCTGTGATACTGACTGCTCACGCCTCGGTAGGGAGAATGGCGTTTGAACTTATGACCCACTAATTAAAAGTTAACTAAATAAACCAGTGTGGCGTAACATCTCGTTGCATGAAGCTGTTACACTGACACCACTTGATCATAGCAGAATTTCTTGTTTTGTAAAATATCAACCGAATGCAAAGATATTCTGATGTATGGATTTATTCCGGTTGGAAGCCTTATATGATCTGGGCTTTAGTTGAAGTTAATCTGTTGTTTTTGAAGGTGCCAAACATTTGTTTTCGATCCGGGCTGTTTGATACCAGTCTACAATATGATAGTCACTGGTTTAGACGTCGTGAACTCCCCTTACCCTGATATCCTCTTCATCGATGATGTTCTAGTTCGTGTAATGGTCTATATATTGTGTAGAGGCTGACGATACTACTTCGTCATGCAAACCTACGACCTACTGACTGTAACTTAAATGCTTAAATTGATGAACTACAACTCTACCAAAAGCTAAAGCGATTTTAATATATCATACTTTTAATAAAATTACAAATAATAGGATGGTGGATTTCAGACTTATTATTGTTATCATCATTTCGAAACCTGGACGGTAGTTTTGTATAGTATCATATCCTCTAACTCATCTGTTTTGCTTCCATTTTAATCTGTTTATTGCATGTCACACGGGGAAACAGTATAATAATACTATTTAACTAAGTGGCACATCTAGTGAACAGAACAAAATGGAATAACGATCTATCACAGTGCACAGGTTTTACTCCTATATTGATGTGTTTTACTTTCTACCGCTTAAATTATTTAGAAACGATAACTGATTCCAAGATTTACTGTCTTCATATTCTTTTTTCATCTTCATTCACTTCTCTGCATAGCATCCTGATTCAAATGTGATTGAGGTTAGTGACGGTGAAGATGAACCAGAAGCGGAAGTTGAGGCGGAAATTTGTGAAATACAAGATGCTGACAATCTAGCGGATATTGATGGCAAGATTATTATCAACACATCTCGTGATCAAGATGAGGAACCAGAAATTGTCTTATGCCCTCAAATGGCTAGAGTCATTAAACCACATCAAGTAAGTTTAATCAAAAGTAAATCATAACCTCAATCATTTACGAATCTCCTTTATCTAATCTAA
The DNA here is from genome assembly GCA_944470555.2 of Heterobilharzia americana. Classification (NCBI taxonomy): domain Eukaryota; kingdom Metazoa; phylum Platyhelminthes; class Trematoda; order Strigeidida; family Schistosomatidae; genus Heterobilharzia; species Heterobilharzia americana. The sequence continues at coordinate 61,625,468 of OX104129.1, read as the reverse complement.
TACATTTCTCGCTGTTGAACCGCTATATATTGGAAAATGAGCATGGATTTCCTTTTCTAGAATGTATAAGATTGAGCATAATAATCAAAAAACAAATTTTTAATTTCCTTCGAAAGATTACTCAACAGAACTCGTGGTCATACCACAACTGGCTACAGTCGAATTTGTGAATTGTGCTAAAGAAAAGTCCAAACGAGCAGCAGTTATTACTTATTTTAAGATTACAATCGGCATTGGCAAATTTTAAAGTCATATTAGAAAGCATTATCCTTTATCAGTATCCCGGTGTCCAATATGCTTACCATCCATTTATACTCGATATTGTCTTCTTCCCTCCTCAGCCTTCATAAGTCGATGGGTATTAGTGTGTATTCTTATAGGTTGTGTTCGCCACAATACGTTTTAAGGTATACTGAATAGATTATTTTCCACCACTCAACAGGGGATTCCGATCAAGGCATAACTTTCATTTCATGAGAAGCTATTTCGATTAGTGTACACGTTTAAGTCCGGAGCCTAACAGGGAAGTTCACAACTTGAATTTTCATCTGATGCAGTTTTGAAACCCTTTTTCTTAACCTAAATTCAATTTGGAGGTTTGTGAGGATTTACTGATTTCAGTTTGGTATTCATCATGGACTGACATCAGTTGGAGAAACATTGAAAACCTGGGAGCATTGGACTGCCACTTTATCGTGATAGGGGACTGCTCAACACTGCACACCCATAACTTCACCGAGGATCGGACCCAGGACTTTCAAATTCCATGGTCAGGACCTTACCGTTGAGCCACTGGGTTCGATTCCTGGTGGAGTCATGGGTGCGCACTGCTGAAGGGTCCCATACTAGGACGAAGCAGCTGTTCAATGCTCCCAGGTTTCTACTATTTCTCCAACTAATCTCAGTCCACGATGGAATACCAACTTAACCTTAATATCTAGCAAAAGTCTCAAGACGTCAAGGGAACAAATGGTATGCTATTCAAAACAATATCAGAGACCACTGAAATGCAGATTCCAAAGTGTATTTACTGTCTTATGAAGTCAGTTAAAAGATCCCAAAAGATCTGGCGGGAAAGTTACTTGGTTCCATGTAGACGTCAGAGCAAATGCCTTTAGGCAAAACACAGAAAGAATGAACGGTGAGGAAGTTACAGACTAGTTATTGCAAATCTAGTGTTCAGTTTTATGATAACTAACACACATTCTTTTGACGATTGTTGTACAATTTCTAATTACAGGTTAGCGGTATACGCTTTTTATATGATAATGTAGTTGAAAGTGTGAAACGATTTCAGACAACTGATGGATTCGGCTGCATTTTGGCTCACAGTATGGGACTGGGTAAAACTATTCAAATTATCGGATTTCTCGATATTTTGTTCCGCTTCTGCCAAGCTCAAAGGGTTCTTGTTATTGTCCCTATCAATACTATCCAGGTATGTTATCATTACTATTTATTGTTGAGTTTTTTTTCTCCAGCATAACGTCATTGTTACTAGACATTTGGAATGACAAAATACAAAGGGGTCTCAAAAGTGTTCAACACAATTTGATGACATAATTGAGATGTAATTGAAAAATGGTACTCTTGAAGACCCATAATTCAAATGAGTTATACCATTTTATCTTTGAACAGATGAGATTTCTTGTCAATGTGTATACGGGGTCTACCGTACGTTGCTTGCGTATAAATTTAAAAACAGAATTAGTCGGGACAGTCTTGAAGATGTTCTCGAGATGGGACGCTTATGCATATACATACATCATATCTTTTAACCACACCTACTCCGTAAATGTTCTCATAGATGTCTTCTCGGTTCGTCTTTTACGTGAATTTATATGCTTGAGATTTTACATTGCTGAGTTAGGGAGGTTTGTTCTATCCAAGTATCGTTCATCGTGATATCTGTTAGCAAACTTTCTGATTTTTATGGTTTCCCATAAATACTTTTGTCTAAAGTTTATTAAGTGAGTTCATTTTACACCACATTATATGGCTTAAATTTTGTTTGTGTTTAGTGCTCTAGGGTTTGATAGTCGATGTTTTGTCTTTCATATGTAGATTTTTGTCGCTAATAGGTTCGTTCAGGTCATTGCCTTGCTCTTGGCTCTGTTTCAGGTTGTGACGTGGTTATCTGATGAGTAGTTACAGCTTTTCGAGCATTTGTGTCTTCGTAGCACTGCCCGCGTGTTGCGGAATTACCTTATGAACAATGTTGAGGTCAGGCGAAAGGTACTAGGCAAGACAGACAAGCCGATTGATGAGGTTGTGGACGTTAATCGACTGAGATGGCTTGAACATGTACTGTTCATGCCAAACCACCGCCTACCTCGACACCATGCTAAGAGAAGTTAGATTAAGTTGGAAGAGGGTTGAGGGTGCCCAGACCAAGACCTGGCACCAGTCGATTAAGTCTCTTACTGATGGTGTGAGCTGTGTGGGATGATGTGGACTATCTGACTGGGGTCCCCGAGACGATAGCTATCCGTGATTGAGAACTCTTGGTGGTGACATGGTTGGAAATCGGTCACAGTGGCACAGATGTATTCACTTCTTGACGTTTCCTAAAGTAAATATTCACACTAACCGTTATCTGCAGATTACTTATACTCTTACACTACGTGATCTACTTTGATATCACCTCTTTTTCTATCCACCTGTTCTTTTTGTACTTTTGTGAAGTGTGGAAACTTGAGCTGATGCACCTATGTGTTAGGTTCTGCATTGATTCTGTTAGTCATAGTGTCAAGCATATATTTGAAATTTCAGGAAAAGCATAGGCTTGTTGTGTTTATGTGTTGTTAAATGTGGGCTCTTGTCATATGGAGACGCTGACAACTTATGGATTCTCTTAACACTTATAGTACTGGTTATTGAAACGCACCAATAAGCATTTTAGTGCAAGTTGTTTCTTCGGAACTACTCTTTATCTATACTAACCGCACCTAACAATATGGATTGCATTGGTTCAGCGAGTTGTCAACTTGGCGTATGCTGATGAAGTCACTGTTGGTTTGAGAACAATGCTTGCGTCATGTGAGACCACTACGTAATGATTGGGAAGGTTGGAAGGTAAGGTCCTAAAGAGAAAAGTCGGTAATAAGGTTGTAAACCATCGATTAAGACGGTTCAGTCAGCCGTTCAGAATCAACATGAGACCTGGCGTTACTGCATAACGACCCATGTTGCCACGCCTCATCAGCGCATCAAGGTAGGAGGCACCAGGTTAATAGAGAAATTAAAGAAAAAAGTAATCAAAGTGGTAGAAAGTCCAAAGAGTGAACAAAAAAGAATGAAACAGTAATGAAATTCAGCATGCCAGTCAATATGAAGATAATATGTGGATACATGTACGCCACTGAAATCCATTCTGAGCCATATTATTTAGAGTCTCCAGTCACCGATTTTGGTCATCATGTAAATTGCAACCAAGAATTCTACATTAGCTTGCTTGACTCATACCAATAGTTGAAGACCTCATGAACTGATGTCATGTTTTAGTCTGGTCACCTCTAACCTTTTTCCAGCTTGAACCTACTTGAGATAACATGATGTTACGGGGTAGACAGTGACTAGGCATTCGTAATACATATTGCAGTCATCTGAGGTTCACAGGCTCATAAACTGACTCACCTTTTTTACTCATAACTACACCTGATTTCTAAGTTATTGACGTGGAGATACCACGACACAGCTTATGTTAGGAAGCGCTACGGTGATCAAACATCTGAAGTTCCCTCATGTTCACCTTTAGTAGCTGTGTTTCACGGTAATTAGTGCACATATTACGCACACTGAGTCAGCTTACACGCCATCTGAAGGTGGTCAAACCAGGAGACACATCGTTGGAGTTTATGACCATTTCTTTGAGCGATTTGGAAAAATATCAACTTCGTATTAGGAGTTTATAAGGTGAACGAACTAAATGTTTCAAGATTGGATGGTTAGGTTTAAAATTGATTACAAGAGCGCAGATTTATTGACACTTTATTTAAACTATAATATCTCAGTTTGTATTCGTTTATATGTATCTTGTGGTGTTTTATGACTTCTGATAATATATTTTATGCTTTGGACATATTCTGCGCATGCCAATCCGCCGCCTCCCTCAACGTACCTTGTTAAGGGGAGGTGGATTAAGTTGGAAGAGGGTTCAGGGTGAGCAGATCAAAACGCGGCCCTAGTTAATGAAGTCCCTGACTATTGGTTTGGGTTGTTGTGGGAGGAATGTGGACTGCGTGGTTGGGGTCCCCGAGAAGAAAAGAATCGGTGGTTAATAACTCTTGGTAACATGGCTGGAGATCAGTCACAATGGTGCAGATGTATTTACTCCCTGACATCTAAAGCCTGAATATTTGCACTAACCGCTATCTTCAAATAGCTTATTCTCTCACATAACTTTATCTTCTTTGATATCAGCCTTTTTTTATCCACTTGTTCTTTGTATACTAGTGTGAAATGTGGCAACCGGAGTTGATGGACTTGTGTGTGAGGTTGTACCTTGAATTTGTGTCTTTCTTCTTTTTCTCTTTCCTTTTACTAGTTTCTACCTTTATTTGCCTAGTATTGGAGTGTGGTAACTTAAACCATTTGTCTGATATGTTATTAGGCATAAGGTTCTTATCAATGTCAATATGGGGTATCTGATTTTGTGTTAGCTGATTTGACTTCTGGTCGTATATGATTTTTTTTTTTTGATCGACCTGATGTAGGCATAGTAGGCGTTTCTATTCAGCTTCGGTAATCGTCTAATCGTTGCCTAGGAAATACGATATTTTTCGTAAGTTTTATACCTTCAAACAGTGTAACCAACGAGTGAGCCATCGAGATGTAGCTATTTATGCCTAGTTTATTGACAGTACTTTTCTTTTTTTCCGATGAATTTCAGAATTGGCAAGCTGAATTTGAGCTATGGTTGCCAACTGACTTATCAACTTGTACAACCAACAAAAAGTCGAAATTTTTTCAACGCTTTACAGCCTCAAAATGTGATACAGAATCAAAGTTACCTGCATCTTTTTCTGATCATACAGATTCTTCTATTTGTGTTGAATCAAATGTCCCACTTACTAGTCCGAATGAAACAGATTCCAACTTTGAAGAACAGATGTGGTGTTCTATGTTTGAAAAGTATAAATGTGAATCACGAAACGGTTTACAAGATACATTACATGAAAATAATTTTGAAGAACCAATGGACTCAAGCTTTTCTTCTGTTAGTAGTAGTAGCTTTCGACCTTTCAAGTTATTCGTAGTTCGAGATACAGTAAAAACAATGAGTCAACGGCACCAGGTAAATGAATTCTTGTTTTGATATTATAAGTATACTAGGATTATACTAAAATACTTTTGTAAGTAAAAAAATATCGGTAATTTTGCCAGTATTACAGGAAGCAGTGTATTCACTATGGACATATAGAATAGTGACATTTTGGTGTGCTACTTTGGCTTGTCCATCACAGTCAACGACAAGTTACGTCGGTCGGGTCATACTTTGCTGGAAAGTCATCTGTAAAAGGCTGTGGGCACAGTGATTTCAAGTCTGTCAAGCCAGGTGTGCTTTTGACAGTATCACGGTGTGACAGCAAATCAGTGTTTTGCACAGTCAACCGACATCTTAGAAGGTAAGAGTTGGTCATAAAAGCAGCATATACGTGTGTGGAGTTCCACCGATGGCAATAAACTTTATAGACCATAAATAAAGATTTACGCCAACAGAGCTTTTCTTATATATTTGCTTGGTTATGGCTAGCAGAGGAATCCGGTCCTATTTGGGGCTCGTCAGCTGGGTGTAACTGCACCCCAGTGAGTGGTTTTGTTCCCACTGAGACTCGAACCTCGTACCCATCGCTTCAGACACCACAGCGTTATCCACTGAAGCACGATAGCCAACTCTTGTATAACGGGTATTGGTTATATCCATACAGATGCCTCGATATTGCCTGAGTATTTATTGCGGTAATTTACCTGGTTGTAGGTAGCAGTGGGAACAACATCACTCACTGGAATGCAAGTACATCGAGCTGACGAGTCCAAAATAAGACGAAACGCGAGTCCTGGATTCTTCTGCTGGCCACAACTAAGTAAATTACCGTAATAAATATTCAGACAATATCAAGGCATCCGCATAGGGACCCATTTGCCAACAGGCGGCGAACAATTGGATCCAGGAAAACAACGGAGAATTACAAGTACATCAACAAAGAGTTAGAACTGTTCTGATCTCAAAACTTCAGAGATAAACCAACTTTCTTTTGTGGTGTCTCACATCATTTGATCTACTGTCAGATGTTGATTGCCAGGTGGATTTTTAAAGCACTTCTATCCCTCCTGATCATCCCTTATCTCTGTCTACTAATCTCCTTTTATTTTTTCTATCTGTTTGCTTCTACACACTTTTTAATTTCTCCTATATGTGGAATATGTTGTTTATTAGGAACTTCAATTTGATGTTTATGATGTGAAACAGCTTTCTCATTTGCACATAGAAGCGTTAGCAGTCAGACTTAGTATCGAACTGAACAACGGTTCTTATTAGCCAAAACCTTAACATTCTAAACTGTAGATGTATGTTACAGATTTGTATTCAAGGCGGCTACATCAATATTTTCATTCCACGGCTGTGGAACACTCAGTTTATCACATCACTGAAATTAATTCAGTCAACTTTCTGATAAATTTCATCTTCATAATCATTGGGGGGGGGGGGTGCAGTACATGATGTCACAAGTGCTCTTCAATACGCCATTTAGCTGTTCTCATGGGTTTCGCTACCGTTGGCTGGAATGAGACAAAGCAGCTACTGTAATGCAACTTTGTAATTACCAGGTTTTTGGGTTCTGCATGGATTTCTTCAGCGAAACAAATTAATTGAATCATTTCACTTTAAACGGACCTGACACTGTATGGAATTGACGATTTTCAAGTGTTTGGTGGTTGGACATGACTAGTAATCTCGGACGTGTGTAGTTGGTAATTTGATCACGCGTCGCTTATTCACACTTTACTGAAGACTGACCTTAAATCTGGCAACAATCTAAATGGTATTATCTTAGCAGTTGAAAGTATTGTGATTGACTACCGGAAATTTCTCGCAGAATTTTTATACTAAAATTATTGAGTCTGACTAGGAGTAAAAACTGGTCACTGTGGTAGATTGTAATTCCACTTTAGTCTGTTTATTAGAGTTGTCACACAGTGAACTAGTATCGTTTACTGGATAACATTTCGGACAGAATTTATTGTCTACTTTTGTGTCAGGTAACCAACTCCACAACTTTGAAATATGGTTTATATATTTATATAAACTATGATCAAGATTTGATCGTATAGTATGGCAAATATTGGGCGCTGGGTTTCCTTGCTATTTTAATTTTGATTATTTCCCTGAAGAAGCTCGGACCAGACATCCGTGCAAAACAACGTTGGAATTATTTGATTTCAAACCAGCTGTGACTTATACAAATAAAATCTATATCTAATGGTTTGTATAGTTCTAATCCTCTCTCCTTCTTTGTGATAAGGGTACCCTCATCACAAAGTTGTGAAGTTAGTTACCTGATATGAATATGAGCAATAAATTATGCCCAGAATGTTATCCAGTAAATAGTAGTGTTTCAGTGTGTGATGCATCTAGTAAACAGACTAAAACGGGTACAGGTTGCCATAACTTGGAGTGGAGGGTTGCACCATGTGACGGAAGGGAATACCATTCAAACACTTCACATCGCTTCAGTATTTGTAATCAAATATTCGATTGTGTGTATATATGGCGGCTTATGCTGATTTGTCATCTTTGGAAGGAAGCTATTTTAGGGCATCTTATTTAGCAGGTATCTCTTCTCAGTTTTTGTTAAATCTAACGATTCTAAATATTTCTTTTCCTTTGTAATAAAAGCACGAAAGTAGTGTACTGATTGACTCTGTGTACTGAATATTAGCTTCAACTTTTCGTTTCGAATGTACCTCACCGAACTGCCCTTCTATTCTTATTTTATTTTTATCGACTCCCCATCGCTTTATGTCTTCATAATGTTGTTGTATTATTTTGTGTGGCGCATTTCTTGGTGCCCTTGTTGTACCACGTTTGTGTTCTAATAAATACATAAATAGTAGGTTATTCATGGGTGAATTAAGACCTGTCGCATCAACAAATTTGTGAGTAAGATGGGATATCTGCAGCTGATAATGAATGACAAATTCTTGTTGTACCTTGTAATGCATACGCCTATTGGTAGTAATTGTCTCGTATGGTTTATTTACTGTAATTATTGTCCACCTATCGTGGTTATTACAGTTTGCGAGTCAGTTTTTTAATGTAATACATTTTGCTATGGGTTTTTTTTCTCTCCAAAGATAATTCAACAGTGGTTCGAAGAAGGTGGAGTTCTGTTATTAGGTTATGAAATGTTCCGGTTACTCCTCAATCAAAAGCGCATGAATCCTCCGCCAATCTACACTACGAAGATTGATATGCGAATGTCTAAACGCCGAAAGAAAGAAATGTGTATTGATATTGAAAAGGAAGAAAAACGAGAAAAGATGTGGGCAGGTAGGTCATCATATACACTAGAGAAGTTAGATTCTTTTCCTATGGTATGTATAGTCTCATCTAAACTATGTTTGAATTATTTGAGATACTATCAAATTTGGTTTATTCAGATTGTCGGCTATACAATACAGTAACATAGTTCTTCGACATCCTGTTTTGTTTGTTTGATTGTTATACACTTTCATCCAACTGTACGACACTGAATATTGCAATTATGACCACTTAGTAGCAGTTTTTTTTACATATTTCAATTTACGCGGAAATACGTAGGAAACAGAATGTGGCGCAAAACACTCATTCATTTATATAAAAGTGGACAAAAGTGTATGGGACGAGAAGAGATTCGAAAATGAAGGTTAGTGAAAATATTCAGGCTTTCGAGAGTGAATATATCTGCGTCGTTGCGACCAATTTTCAGGCATTTCATTAAGTCTGCCATTATTGATTCCTATACTGTCGGAGACCTCAACCAGGCAATCTACACCTATATATACGGCTCAGACCAAGAGTCAGGGACTCCATGGATTGTCTCAGTCTGTCCATTCTGGACCCCGTTCCAAGCTAATCCAACTTCTGCTAGCATTGCACGTCGAGGTAGGCAGTGGCTTAACATGCGCAAAGCAAGTCCAAATCACCTCAGTCACTGAAGGTCTACCTTGACTGAATTTTTTGCCTTTCCTGGTACCCTTCCTGTAACCTCGTTACTGCTCACATGGTGATTCCACCATTCGCGAACGACACTTCTATGATCGAAAATCTGTAATCTCTTCATATCTTCTCCTCCGAATGGCCATATCTCAGCTGTATAGCAGCATACAATGAACTGCAATGCAATATACTAATCCTTTTGTATGCGGTGGGTTATCGTGTGATCCGGCGTCAAAGGTGACGCAAGTTGGCAAATCCCAAACGGGCCTTCTGTATCCGAGCTGAGATTTCACCAACAACCAACCTGTTTGGGCTGGTGCAACTGCTCGTGTAAGTGAAGTGGTCGTTGCATTCCATCACACTACTCACTATCCTTAAGCTGGGAGTAGTTACAACACAATCTTGAAGCACCATCTTACTTTTAATAGGTGTGAGATACATGCCAAACATACTCAGATTTCTGCTCAACGCTTTCAGAAGACCCTGCATTTTGCCAGCGTCTTCACTTGGCAGGGCATTGTCAAGTCAACTGGACACCCTCCAGGGAATAGATCAATCACTATAAAGTCAGAGACACCTAAATTTATGTCCATTAGAGCATTTATAGCGTAGTTGAACAAGAATAGTAACAGTGGGCATTCCGGACGAACACTACTACTAGCGTTTAATTCACATATCAATTATTCATAGGCCCCTACACGATTGTGTGAATTTGAGTAGAGAGCTTTGATTAGGGTTATAGGCTAGTCGGATACTCCCTTCATACGTTGAACACCCCCGCCACACCTCATGGTTGACAGAGTCAAATGCCACCTTCAGGTCAAGAAATATGACAAGTCATCTTAAAACTATGAAAGTATAGCTTTCCGAATATTTGTAAAGAAATCAGGTTTACTGTATATGTGTATGGGTGTGAATTGCATCCTTCAAGTGTAAACTCGTTATTCGGCACTAACATCGACACGCAATCAGTATAACCTATAAAATTGACAGACAAGCTCAATGACACATTTCGAACTTACATGAAGTCACTGTCGTGTCTAGCCTCTTACCGATATACCACTTATGTTGCCCGGGTCACGTACACTTAGAGACTTCATATCTAGATCATTAAACCACAGTGGAAATCTTGCTAAAAAAAGGAGTTCTGCGCTACATATTTTCTTAACTTGTGCCATCACTGATTTAGGGTGATCTAACATTCTTGATACCACTAGACGGCACCGATGCCGTGACCGTGAAGTGGATTGAGTGAATTAACGACTGACAGAAAATATATATTACCTGGTTTCGATGCAAGGTTTTTGACTTCCCCCCCCCCCTCTTAGGTAAGTGTTTATATCCATTGTTTTGGATCAAATTGAGTTCCATGATTTGCTGATTGAATTCATTTTGAAACAGTGTATTATTGGAACCTTCCCTTTTTGACTTAAGATGTGTTGAGTTGTTAACAAACCACACTCAACCTTAATGTAAATGTTTAGGTTGGCGAATCAGCGTAATTTAAGTATGAGCATCTATCAGTTTATTTTATAGTCTCAAGGCACCTTTTCCACCTGTGAATCATAGTCTTATATTCTTGACTGGATGGTTTCCAGTACAAACCTTATCAGCATCACAGTTGAGTAGTTGGTACACAGCACTGAAGTGTGTAAAATGTCTGCATCGATTGTCCCGTTTGTAAGTGATTCACAGATTCATCTAATTCAACTTAATTTGTTTAAGAGGCAATAGTTGGGCTATTATTAGTATGATTTATCCCTTAGGTTCCCTACCGGAACATAGGGCTTCAGCAGCACGTCGCCATTTAACTCTTCTCTGCAGTTTTCTTTTTAACCTGCCTCCACGACTGTCCATAAGCTTTCATTTCCTCCTCACACGATCTCCTCCATGTCACCCTCGGCTTGGACGCCCAACTCGTCGTTTCCCATTTGAGTTCCACTTGAGGGCCTGGTGCGTGGTGTCCCCAAATGGTCTTCTCAATGCATGTTCAATTTATCTCCACTTTCTCCTACATACTCGTTGGGCAATAAGTTCTTGCTTGGTTCGTTGCCGGCCAGAGTTCTTCGTTGCTTATTCTTTCTCACCATCTGATCTTCGGTGTCGAGTGTAGGCGGCAACTGTTGATGTTTGTGTGCAGTTTGTTGGAAATGCTTTTCATAACGCACCGTCAAGTCTCTCAACCATCACGTAGAAGCACTGACTTGACTGACACTAGTGTTGAGAATCCGGATGTTGTTCACGCTTTATGCTGAGTGCAGTACAGTGGATCTCCACACTGATTTCAGGTTAATGAAGGAAGGCCTGTGTTGGTATTTTTCCGACAGTGGCTTTAACATCGTCATCTGTGCCGCTGCCGCCACCTGTAGTTGAGAGGATGCTACATAGGTAGGTAGGTAGGTGGGTAGGTGGGTGAAAGAGACAACTTCGTTTAGATTTCTCCCATTGAGGGTGTTGTTGTTGGTTGAGTATCTTCATCACTTCTGTCTTCCCTACGTTCACGTGAAGGATGTGCCGTCTTCCTTCGCTGCCTCGCTTCGCCTCACCTCTTCTGTCAACTTGTTAGTTTTCACCTATAGATCGTCGAGTTTGTGCGACAAGACACCAGACATAAATGATCATCAGCAAAATCCAAATCTTCCAGGATCTTTTTATCGGTACAGCCAGCCTATGACCATCTCGCTCCTCACTGTTTGCTGCATGATCCAGTCCACCACAATCAGAAAGACTATATACTACTTGATCAGATCTATAGCTTTCTGGTTTAATCGAGTTCAGTGTCTTCTGAGCGCACACATCATGTGTTGTATTGATTTGAAATAATCATTCTGTAAGTAACATTGCTTGGTAACCGGCATTTTACTTACAAAGTACTAGGCGTCTCTAGGACACAAGCTTCACAAGGAGGTGGAACTTATAGATTACTCACAAGTTGTTTAATTTAATATCTCCCAAAAATCTGAAAATAGTTTAATAATTACTTAACTGTTAAACGTGGCATTCGTATTATTTGGTGGAAGAGATTGATTGACTTCGTTTTCATGATCTTTCTTTCTAACACTGATGTGTAGACTGGATCTGTTTTAACACGTACAGTTTAGCCTATATCTTTATGCCCAAAATTTCTACACTTTTCCAGCCAAAAAGGATGTTCAGGATTGATCCACTTGTCTCGCTGTAGGTGATAAGACTGAATGATGTTTCTAGAAATGCTTTATAAGTCACTTGGTTCAGAGAACATTGGATTAACTAAAATCATCTTCCGTAATTAGGCTATGTTGGTTGTATTGTGTTCTTTGAGCTGGGTTGTTTAATCGTGGAGCTTTCATCGCCTTGCTAGACGACATCATCAGGATTGACGTCAGAGCAAGCTACTAAATCACTCACGGAAAGATATTGACAGCTCATTTCATACTGAATTTAGTGCTGATGATGTCGTCTAGCAAGACGATGAACGCTTCACGATTAAACCATTCAGCTCAGAGAACACAATACAACCAAGACCATCCACATGAGCTACAAATATTCTTCACTATTTCTTAATTAGGCTATCCATTGTAACCTTTTTTAAAGAACTCCGTCATAGTTGTGGTTATAGTATGCAAGATTGAAAGAAGAAGCTGAATGAAAGGCTGGCTTACTCAGAGTTACTTGATTCCTTACCATCGGAGTTATGAAGTATGCCTATTAACATAGTTGTTAGTCCTTTACAATCAAAAGTGTGTTGTGCCTAACCATTGAAAGAATTCATGGGTTTGCACTGACGTCAGAAGCTTCCAATCACATCCAGTTGGATTATTCAAGTTAATTTTTAGGTTATTTTTTCCTGTAAGAATCACTAGTGAACAGTTTTGGGAAATGCAGAAAAAAGAAATCTATAATCAACGCTCCTCAAAGCTTACATTTGTTTATCGCATCAAAAACTTCAAATCTCTTTTTCTTTTGTTAGATTTCCATACAGCACTTTTGGATCCTGGTCCTCAGCTTGTTATCTGTGATGAAGGTCATCGAATCAAGAACAGTGAGGCTTCAATTTCTAAAGCTTTGAAAGCGATTAAAACACAGTGAGTCATGTCATTAACACACTGAGTAGATTTTTTCAATTCTACTTTCTCACTTTCACCTGACTGTTTTATTTAATTTTCTTTTATTATTTCCAGTCGACGTGTTGTTCTCACAGGGTATCCACTTCAAAATAACCTAATGGAGTATTGGTGTATGGTAGATTTTGTTCGACCTAATTATCTTGGAACAAAACAAGAGTTTACAAATATGTTTCAACGACCCATTGAAAATGGTCAGTGTATAGATAGTACACCAGAGGATCGTAAAGTTATGCAAGGACGGGCACATGTTCTACATGATTTATTATCTGGTTTTGTTCAACGACGTTCTCATGCTGTCCTTAAGGCTAGTCTTCCACCGAAAACTGAAATCGTCTTACTCATTAAATTATCCCCATTACAGCGTACACTTTATGCAGCATTTATGCGAAGTCTTGGCTCTAATGGTCCTCTTGGTTGGGCTCAGGTTAATACACTGAAAACCTATGCCATGTGTTGTAAGGTAAGCTTCATTTTATTTGTTGATTTAAAAGAAAGAACCAACTCATTTCGTTAGTATTTGTAATCAACAGTATTTTTTTGGGGGGGAGGGGAGGAGGAGGACTTTCCCTTATACACCTCTGCTTTTACGTCATCATGAATAATCCTGAGTCATTTCACGATAGTGGGTATTACTTTTTTTCGGTTTTAGCAATCTCTTCTTACTATTTGTTGAAATACTTGTTATTCTCCGTTGTTTTGTTGGATCGAATTGTTTGACCTCTTTTGGCATATGGGCTCCTATGCGGATACCTCGATATTGCCTGAGTGTTAATTATGATAAATTGGTTGGTTGTGGCTAGCAGAAGAATCTAGGACGCGCGTTTCTTCCTATTTGAGACTCGTCAGCTGGATGTACCTGCCTCCCAGTGAGTGATGCACCCCAGTGGGAACAACATCACTGGGGTGCAGGTACATCCAGCTGACGAGTCCCAAATAGGAAGAAACGCGCGTCCTAGATTCTTCTGCTAGCCACAACCAACCAATTTAGAAACCTCTGTTTCAATTTTTAGTGCAAAAAGTGTAAGACACTTGGAAATTAATTTTTGATTATTAAGTTCTACAAGTCCAGTAAATCATCATCTGCCTGATATGATGAAAAGCCCTACTGTTTGTCGTAATCACAGTTTTGCTTCGATCATACAGTATTCCATTCAACTATACTCATGCGATATGTGCAATAACACAATGAGTACATATTTATGCCTCAGTTGAAGTTCTTATTAGTTAACCATGGTAAATGACTTATTGTGGAGCTATGACTTGACTACTAACTAATGGGTTATGCGTTTGAGCCCCGCTCCCCGTTTGAGGAGCCAGGTAGTAGTAGCATTAACTCTCGCACAATGCTTATAGTCCATTGCCTACTGTACCAATGTTCACAAGGTTGATGAGTGGATAGTATTAAGAATGCCTAAGTGCTCTTTATTCACTCTTCGATTGATCTAATGTTTAAAGAAAGTAGTATACTAAGTGGTGTTTGTCTACGTAGACTTATTAGCCATTAGTTATTTGCTTTTATGTAATTTTGACCAGTTGAATGAGATAGCCGTGGTTTGGCAGACTAGTGTTGATACTGGGTGATGATTGAAGGTGAAATAAAGATTTAGACCACGGAGGAAATTCGAACCAGCGACCACCACTGACCTACGAGGTCCGACTGCTGACTAGATTTTATATTTCACTTCATCAATCATGAAAGGTTTGACCCGACTAACATGTGAATTCATGACGCCTTGATGTCACTTGATCGTACTCACACACTGGCTGCCCACCAGCCAAGACTTCTCATCCCAATCCAAATCTAGCTGAATTAGAGAGAGGGAGCATCATATTGATTATCTGAGATAACCTTAGTTTGGCAGACTAGTATTTAGTTCCCAATGTAATTTATCGGGTGTCAACGAATCTGTCAGGAATCCTACATACACCTTAGGTTTATTTCTGTGTACTTATTTTGCTATACTAAAAGCAACTACTTTGTACTAATTGATCAAATTTTTTAATAAAAAAACTAGATATGGAACCATCCTGATATACTACGTCGTGCAATGGAAGAGCATAAAGAAGCCATGGATTTCGACATTGATGACTCAGCGGCGAATAATTCCAACACCACGATGTCCTCTGCAGGTCGACCTTACCAACGGTCGAACAGTACCCATTCAGCCAATCAGAATGAGCCACAATCATGGGTTGGTGGTGATTCCATTACCATTTCACCAGATATAACATCTGCTCAGATATCTACACCAGCAAACAGTTCCACATACTCTACGTCTGATTCGTCTTTGCCACTTCCGTATATGCCTCAGGTTGGTTTCTTGTCTGATTTTGTTTTTAAACCGTATGGTAACTGAATCAAATTCAATGTGACACATAATTCAACTTGTTAACTGCTTTATACACTAGGAATGGTAGACCAGTGAGCGATGAAAATATGTAAAGGTGAAGGAATCCTGGTAGGCACTTATTCCACCAGGGGCACCATAAGTATGGTGTAATAGCCAATAAACAATGACTGCATTTTGATTATCCAGTTACCAGAGTAGGTGTAGTGTAGTGTCTTTTCACCGTTACAATATCAACGACATATCTCATGTTATAATTTAAACCTTAGACAGCATTTCAGTTCGATGCATACTTTATCCTTCAGTTAACATTTTTCCTGTGCAAATTTTCTAACCACTTCATTCATTGTGATGATGAATAGTGGCTAGCAATGAAATCCAGGATGCGCATTTTGTCCTATTTGCTACTCGTCAGCTGGATGTACCTGTCTCTTGGGTAGTGATGTCCCCACTGAGATTCGGACTCGTGAGCGATCGCTTCAAAAGCCAGATCGTTATCCACTACACCACGGAACCACGATAGCCACTTCTTGTGTGACGTGTATAGTCTGAGTGTTATTGCTTGTATTATTCCGTCGTTGATTGAACCGAATTGATCGGTCTCTATTGGGATATGGGCTCCCGTGCAGATGCCTCGATATTACCTGTGTTCTAATTAAAGTAAAGATGGATAGTCGCTATCCATACTACTTTATTCGTTGTTTCACTCACTGGTGGCGAATAACGACTTAATACAGAATATTCATTGCTTGTTTTACTGTATTTCAAACCTTTTAGATAAGTGATTTACAAAATAAGGAAAAATCAAAGTATTTAATTCTGAAATGTACTCAGTAACCTTGTGCACAGTCGTGCAGTGAGCAATGACTTACACATAATGTGATACTCCCTAGCTGCTTAAACCTTGGTAGGTGGAGCGGGATTCCAACTCACCACCCATTGGCTACAAGTCATCCTCGTAAAATAATGAACTACACCTCTATAAAGCCAAATTGTACAAGTTGATATCTCATATTAGAGTATGTATTGCTCTAAGTAAGACAAAATATTCACCTGAGGTTTTCTTTCAACAAGTCTAATTACATGCATATGTGTAAAAGTTGGGCACTGTCGTGTAGAATGTAATTGCGTATTAGATAGATTTGTTTTGTCTTATATGGATAGCGCATAGTGTGATACATTATCATTTACTGGATGGATAACGACGTTTCAAGCATAAATTACTATTGCACATAATCATATCAGTGTGATGATACAGCACTTTGGACATCTGATTTCTACAGTCGTATCACCTCATATTCTTTGTTTTTCTTGGTAGTAAAGATTTCCATATCTGTGGTATAAGTAGGTAGGTGGGTGTTACATCATTCCTATTAGGTGTGTGTTGGATGAACGAAGATTCAGTAATCAATCTCTCTCTGTCTCCATCTAATTATGTTTGTTTAATTGGTTGTGTCGAATCCTTAAGGCATCCGATAAAGCTAATATCAGAGTGAGTTTGTTGGTTCCAGAGTGCCACCCTCATTCCAGCTTTGTTGACGATGCTACGTGAATTTACTGATGTTCCTTCCTTATAGGGTGACATGATGGAGGATGTAAACTCGTTTCCACTCATGTTGGTGTTATTATTTCCTTCCTTGTGTATTTGTACGAATTTCTTAACAAACTGTAGAGTGTAATTGTTAACTATTAATGGTTGTGTCGTGTGCTTCAGTTCCTTGTTTAGGTTGTTGCACTGACTAGTGAGTTTTCTAGTTGTATCATTTAGACATTTGATTATAAGAAAGGTACATCAGAAACTATACTTTAGGATCGTCAACAAAGCTGGAATTAGAGTGGCATTGGAGCGTATACACTCACTCAGAGATAAACTTTGTCGGTTGGTTTAAGGATTCGATAGAACCAATTGAGCAAAATAATCTAATCTATCAAATTCCATGTAATCATTGTGAGTGGGGTCAAGTACATAGATCAAACTAGCCGGTTAGGCTCAGTTAGAATAGCCGAATATAGGAATTTAGCTAAATATAGAATGATGGACTTGAGTAATATTAGTAATTTGGAAAAAAACTCGACTATTGCAATGTTTGGATTAACACAACAAAATGGGTGGGATGAAACCACTATACTTCAGTCCAATATAATTAAGTAGAGAGATAAAGAGAAACTAGTTACTGAATCCTTATACTGCGTGATGACTGAACGTAAAACGAAAATCTGAGTCACGGCTAGATTCAAACCCACAACCGTCCGGATGCTCTGACCCCTGAAGTCCGACTACTTGTCAGATTTTTATTTTACTGCACTCACCAACCCTTCTGCGGTCCAAATTTTCATTCTACCTTCAATCATCACCTATTATAAATACTAGTCTAACAAACCACGGTTATCCCAGATACTTGTACTTTGTTCTTCGAATCAACACCCAACGAACGTATGTAATAAGAATGATGTAACACCCACATATACCAGAGATATGGAAATGTTTACTACCAATAAAAGGAAAGAATATGAAGTGATAGGACTATAGAAATGAGATATCGATGATATGATTATGAGCAATGATAAGTGATGGTGGGAACGTCGTCATGGAGTGATTTATGGCGTATCACTCATTGTGTGCTGGCTATATCAAAGAAACAAATATAGTTGCATTCTTAAACAGTCTTCAATGGTGTAATTTTGTTGATTTTAATAAAATTCATCATTACATTTTAAAATTTACGCTCATATGATACAGTCAGTGTCTTATCTAAATTTACCACCTGTTTTCTCTATGAAATTTATTTTTAGAATCCTTCTTTCCCTGTTTCTACAACCAGCGGAACACCTAACACTGGACAGTTGAATATGAATAATTCAGGCTATTTTTACAATCAAACCTATTCACATCAATCTAGTGTTGGCACATATGATTGGGCTAGTGATCAAGAATTATGGGGGGAGAACTTTCAATCGGGTAATGTTGAACATAGTGGAAAAGTTTTACTCTTCTTGGATATCCTTAAAGGAAGCGTTCTAGCTGGTGACAAGTTATTAGTTTTCACTCAAAGTTTATACACTTTAGATTTATTAGAGCGTATATTACGTCATTTACCCTTACCAGTTGTTGATAAATCTGATGTAACTAAAATGGAATGTCCAACGAAACAGTTAGAAGATATTGGTAAATCTGAGCTACCAAATGATTCCTGTAATCATGGAAATTCATATGATGATAATCATCATCATAATTCATCAGATAAATTTAATAAATTGATGTATAATTTCGATGTGGATCAATTAAAACCAAATAAAATCGATGAGACAGACGATAATGATGATGAGTCTAAAGAACACGAAGAACAAGAAGAAGAAACTCTACGATCTTTACATTATAGGTTATCAACACGACGAGGTCATTGTGATGAACCGACTGTTTGGACACGAAATGTTCATTATTTCCGTGAGTTATCCTTCTCGAGTTTCTTTACATGATCTATTATATTATGCTGTGCTTTATAATGCCCAAAAAATTTAAAGACTATACAGTCTTTTTTATGAAAATCGTTAACAATGACCAATAGTTACAAAGAACCTGGAGAGTTCAGGTTGGTATTCATCATGGACTGATATTAGTTGAAGAAACATTGAAAACCTGACAGAAGTAGAAAATATGGACCGTTAGATTCTGACACAGTGGTTGACCGTGGGACCTGAAGGTCTTGGGTTCGATCCCTGGTGGAGTCATGGGTATGCACTGCTGAGGAGTCACATACCGGGACGAGACATCTGTTCACTACTCCGAGGTTTCCAATGTTTCTACAGTTGATGTCAGTCCGTGATGAGTACCAGCCTGAAATCAGTAAATCCACACATCTCCGAATTGAATAAATCCAGTGCTTATTGGTGACTAGCTTCAAGAGGTGATTCCTGGAGTTCCAATGATAAGTCGTAACCGGTGGGGCCAACCGAGCCGCATATAAGGAGTTACTCAATGTCGGCATTGTATGATGGTCACGTTATGTCGTGAACTGATAGAAGTTGGAAATATGAACCTCTGGATTCTTGCCCAGTGACTCCATGGTAAGGTCTTGGGTTGGGATGGGGTCGTTGATGCGCACTGCCTAAAGTCTCATACTAGGACGAAACAGCTGTTCAGTACTCTCTGGTTTTCAATGGTTCTCCAACTGAATTCAGTCCGTGATGGATACTACCTCAGAATTATTTTTTTATTCCTCAACTCTGTAATTCTTCCCATAAATGACGAGTGTGTGACCAAAATGTACGAATTACATAACACGATTCAGACAAATTACGTCGTCTTATTGCTTTATGAAAAGTGATATTTTTAAAAGCGTTTTTGCATAGTATTATAAACATATTGATTAACGTTTAACAACACCTATATTAACGTCATCAAAATTAATGAGGTATGTTTTCAAAGGTGAAACATTGCATTCCATCCAACAGACATAATTATATAATTCTATCTTTCCGCTTTAAAGATAAACGCAATGTGAACAGTTTACTTTTAGCCGATTTCTTAGGTTATTCCTTCTTAACGTTAATGTAGGAGTAAAACGTGTACACTATGGTAGAATGTAATTACATTTTTATTGATTTATTACATGGATCACATAGTATAACAGTATTGTTTACTGGATTACGTTACGGAGGCATAATTTGTTGTCCATAGTCATATCAAGAAGACTACACAACTTTGAAATATCCTTTATATAATCCAAGTTCATATTCCCTCGCCCCCTTTGTGCTATGCGTAGTAAGATTTTCCAAATATCCGAAGCAAGTGCATGCATAGTGTTGATTCGATAAACAAGGGTTCAATTATGAATCTCTCCCTCCACCTTGGTATGTTATTTTTAAGGATTTTCACCCTGTCCCATCCTATTATGTAGTTGTGTGTAATTGCATGCATAGCTACAGCTGAGCTCTTTTTTCTAGATTTCTAATGTGGCTGCGATCTACCAATCACGACGACATAATTGATCCTGACCGACTACTTCAACTTGTGTGTTTTACTTCGCAATCGTTACAACGTTAACAATCTTTACCTTTGAGAATGAAATGTGCAAACAAATAGAAAAAGTTGCCATGATAGCACCAATATCCCCTATCGTGGCAGACATATTTATGAATAGTTGGGAACGGATGGATGTTAAAACATTCAGTCCCGCTCCAAAAGTATGGACAGCTCAATTGACCGTGATGAATTACTTTGACCTATGTATTTGACCTCGGAATTGTTGCAAGGGATTCAGTAAACTAAGTTATTCTGCTTAGTCGGATCAATAGGATCTCTGAATCTGCACAGTTTATTGTGAGTTTGTAGTTTTCACTGCCACTCTAATCCTAGTCAGCCTCATTGAGAATCCTGCGTAGCGTTTCTCAGGTGCTTTCTTTGTATGGTAATACTATAGAGGTTTTGAATTCTTTCTTCACAGTATTGCCACTAATATTATTCACATTAGTGTTACGACTGTTAACATCTATATCATTAATATTAGTAATATATAGAGGATGCTATCACACAATACAAAGAAGGCGAAAAAATTGGAGCTGTACAAACCATACCTCAAGGTGTTGTGGTGTTAGTTACCTGATATGATGAATATGGACAATAAATTTTGTCCGAAACCGTAATCCAGTTAAGTAATATCGTTCCATTGTGAAATAAATCAATTAAAAACGGAATTACATTTTACTACGGTGCTCAAGTTTTACCTTTAATTTATGATTGATAAAACTCACGAAGTAAATCCTTATCTCCAAAATAATAACTGGCGAATTTTAGAATACACAACCGTTGATTGATGGTTTTGAATGAAAGAAAATTGGTTCTAACCGATTGGCATATGTTATACTTTTCACTTTCGATCCATATGAATGGACACGGAACTCTTCAAATCTTTCAAATGAGTTATCTAGGCCAAGAATTATATATCTCATATCATAGGTGTATATGGAGAATATATATAATATACGCCATATGGTTTGTTTTCCAGATCATAAGAAAATATACTAAGGGTTTCCAACCGTTTTCTCAATATTCAAGCAAAGAATATTATTCTAATTAAAACTTCAAATTCTTGTGAATCATCTTTTCAAGGTATTAATGATGTTGATTGTACAAGAAGTAGCTGTCGTGGCTCAGTGGCCAAGTGAATAATGCTCTAGCGTTTGAAGCGATTGTTCCCGGGTTCGATTCCCGGTGGGGACAGCATCACTCACTAGGAAGCAGGTATATCCATCTGACAAGTCTCAGATAGGAAGAAATGTGCGTCAAGTTATCCATCATTTATATTTTTTAGGGTTTTATTAAGCTGAGTTCTTTCTTAAAAAGTAGATTAGTACATCAGATATGTTTTCAACTTATTTCATAGAAGGATATTATATGCTTAACTATCCATCTGAGAAGTTTATTCCCAGCGAGTTAATGTTTGATTGTGCTATAAAATCATTATATTTCCATGTTCGCATTAATTAATTTCTATATGTAGCTGGGAATAAATCGTCCTCATCAACAAGGTGAATGTTCTTAATCCCTCTACCCATTGTTTTGATCATCAGTTACCCTTCATAGCCTAGTTATTCGAGTAAGTCATAGTTTCTTGGAAAACAGACTAAAGTCCATTGTTTTTCAACTTTTGATAAAACTGGCCATAAGCTATCCAACTTATATATTATTTTCATGGTATACTAATGATGTTAATCAATAAACTTGTCACTTTATTTTCTTTTAAGGCTTAGATGGTAGTACAAATGCAAGTGAACGTGAAAAATTGATTAATAATTTTAATGATTCTAATAATCCAGCAAAACTGTTTCTCATGTCAACTAGGTGAGTATAGATTTTTCTATAAGTTTTACCATGTATACACTGTTTTGAACAAAATGGTTATATTTACTGAGCATAGCTTTTACACATTACTAGCGGAAAGACTAATATATATATTGAATTTTATACATGATTGTTTATTATTACTTTCATTCTGAAATATGTACTACTCCAGATGGTATGCATAATAAATGTGAACTGATAGGGACCGCTTTTACGTGCATAAATTAAAAAATAATATATTAACTGAATTCAGTACGTTCAACATTCCTCAGTGTATTGATGTACGCGAAGAGCAATCATCTTCATCGAAATCAACATAGGACCAGACATTACTGCGTAACGGTCCGAGTTGCCACATCTCATATCAGTACATCAAGTAGAAAGGTAGTAAGGTGAAAGATGAAGATAAGAAAATTCAGTCAGAAGAAATATAAAGTGCGAGAAGAAAGAAAGGGAGAATGACAAAGTAGTGAGATTCGGTATAGCGTTGTTAAGATGAAGATAATGTGTGTATACATCTGCGCCACTGACATTGGTTCTGAGCCATGCCATCATCCAGAGTCTGCAGCCACTGGTTCCTCTTGTCCCGTGGACCCCAACCAGCTAGTCTGCATCGCCCCACATGGCTCAAACCAACAGTCAGAGACTTCATACATTGGTGTGAAGAGGAAGGAAGGATACATCTTCACTGGATAATCTGTACTGTTTTCAGATAAGAGTGTGCTTGAATGTGCTTGCTTACAAAACAGTCATAAAAATGTAGGACAAAACGCATAATAATGTATGGAAAAAGTTAGAGAAATGATAGGTAATACAGAAAAAACTTCAGCAATTACCAGTTGCAAGCGCATTAAAGAAGCAGTTACATATTTTCGACCACAGATGTCTTCGTAGCACTGCTTACGTTTAGTGGAATCGTCGTGTAAGCAATGTTGAGGTCAGCTAAAGATTACTTGGTAAGACAGGCAAATCGTCGGCCACCTCGACGTGACATACCAAAAGAGGTCAGATTAGGCTGGCCAGACCAAGATATGGCGCCAGTCGATAGAATCTCTGATGCCTGTTGGTCTGAGTGATATGGACAGATATAAACTGTCTGTCTAGGGTCGCCGAGACAAAAGGAATCAATGGTGTAGATGTATACATTCTCTGGTGTCCTCTTCAGCGTCAACATTCTCAACAACCTTGAATTTCAAATTCCTTTTCCCACCATACACCCCTATTTACCCTGATATCATCAGCCTATTTCTTCTATTCACTGGTTCTTTGCAATGCTGTTCTGATATGTACGACGTGAACCGACACACTTAAGTGTAAGGCTCTATGTTAATTTCGTCTCTTTCTTGTCTGTCTGCCTGTATGCAAAACATATGAAGTTAATGGTAGAATTTCGATTGTAAAAATAATCACTATGAGCCTGAATGAGAGTATACTTGGTGAAATTATCTGAATGGACATATTGTTAAAGTCTGCTAGAAATTCACAGCAAAAATACTGTTGCGAAATGTTCTACTTTTTCATCTTTCTGCTAGACAATGTTTTTAAATAAACTTACAAATTTAGATGATCAGTGAACTCGACCGTAAAACAGTCACGATTAGTTGCACTGACTCCTACGTATGTTATGTATAAATGTAGATATTTTCTAAGCTAGATTTTTCACCATGTTTTTACTATATGTTCCAGGTAATGTTTATCTCTAATGTGCTGGTGACAAGTGCTTTAAACACTTCACTTACCTGGGAAGTGATATCCGACTATCTATTAAGGGTCGAATGTATTGTGCTGCAGTCCCTTCTGTTCTGCTATGTGACTGTGAAACGTGGTCATTAAAGGTAGAAGACATGCGAATACTTCATGTTTTGTGATCACTGTTGCCTTCGTAGCATGGGCTATGTTTCGTGTTGTCACCACATGAGTAACGCAGAAGTCAGGTGTAGAGTTTTAGGGAGGAGAGGTAAGTCAGTTGATACGATTGTGAACCTTCGTCGACTCAGATGACTGCCTGCGATGTGTGTTTCGTCTGCTTAACCACTGTCTGCCTCGTCACACAATGTTAGTCGAAGTAGGTTCAGGTTGGAAAAAGGTATAGAGGATGGCCAGACTGGAACATGGCATCAACGTATGAAGTCGTTGACTGTTGGTCTGATCGATGTAGGGCGACACAGACTAACCGGTTGGGTTCCACAGGAAAAGAGAAACCAGTGGTTGGAGATCGATGATGATGACATGGCTGAGAACCGATGTCAGTTTCTCAGGTATGTACACACATTATCCTCATCTTAACTGTAATACTTAATCTCATCATCTCATTCTTCCTTTTTCTCTTTCACTACTTTCTACTTCTACTCCTCTTAACCGATTTTTGTCTCCCTCTTCATGTTGCACCTTACTGCCTTTTTACTTGATATGCTGATATGAGGTGTGTCACAACTTAGACCGTAAAGCAGTAATGCCTGCTCCTATGTTGATCTTCATAATGATGATGTGTAGGTCCTAAAAGACTTCAGTCATTCAGAAAACCTATATCAAAATGTGAAAAAAAAGCCAGTATTGTTCTCATCGTTTCGAGATATTGCTTTAGTGGTTGGAGTAGTCAATCTTTCGTGGTGGTGAACAACTGATTTACTATTTCAATTCATCCATTATCATACAGAAGAGTATTCGAACAGATTTCACTAGTGAGAAGGTATGAAAATTAGTTCTACTCTACAAATCAAGAAATTCAGCCAAGTAGTTGGAGTTTATGATTTATCTTGTTAAAGCAACCTCGACACCTCCAATATTGATCAAAACATGGCAATGAGAAAACATGAATTTACAGTATAAGATGAAGAATTCGAAGCTATTAACCGACTTTCCTGCGAATATTCAAGCGCTCTGCGCTATGAACGTTTTGACCGATTACTCAATTCACTTCTATAATATTATTTTCGTTGTTTTTACCTATGGACTGTTTTGTTTTATCATTACCATTTTCGCTTTTGTCTTCATCTTCACTTCGCTCAGCTGCTCTTCATTGCTTAGACTTCTGATCTTTTTGTACCATTTTGAGTCGCTAAACAGTTGTCTCCATAAAACTGGACCACAGTCTGACATTTGACATAACTATCCTGAAACCACGCACACCGTTTAACCTCTCCATCTTCAACGCTCGCACTTTTATGTAGACCGGACAACAGGCAGGTTTGGCTAGGGCTCTGAAAATCCTCGCTATCGATGTATGCTGGATCTCAGAGACCCGCATACGAGATCCCAGTTAAGTGTTTCGAATTAGCTCCCTATCTGTCAGCTCAAGAAGTATGTTTCATATACGCTTACCCGGGGACCTTACGGCATTGGTAACCGGTATCGCAGCAAGCACTTGAGCTGAAGCTGCACTACTCGACTGGATCCCCATCAGCAACCGTCTATGTGCTGTTAGGTTAGAGGGTTCTTCTCGAGTAAGAAGTAACCGGCAAGCGAAACGATGCCTCTATGTCACCTCTTCCTGTGCTCCGACGGATTGAAGCCCGAACGCAACCCAGAATGAATTCTACTATCAACTGAGTGACATCAAACGAATTCGCTCGACAGATCGTTGTGCTAGCTAGGGACTTGAATGCGCAGTTTAGAGAAGAGTCGTTTAGTTGGGCGATGGGGATTGGCTTGCCACAGGTCGAATAATGGGAGTCCTCCTCTGTAGCTTTGCTCAATGCAAAACCTATTTAAGTTCGAGTTCGTGCCAAGTGTTTTTTTATACTTCCTAATGTAGAAGGCTTTTGTAAATGCTATATATATATATTCACTTATCAATTTTCAGAGCCGGTTGTCTTGGTGTCAATTTGATTGGTGCAAATCGTGTTGTTGTTTTTGATGCTTCATGGAATCCATGTCACGATTGTCAAGCAGTTTGTCGCGTTTATCGTTATGGTCAAGTGAAACCGTGTTATATTTATCGTCTTGTCTCGGATAATACAATGGAGAAGAAAATTTACGATCGTCAAGTAAGTGACATCATTTGTTTCATTTTCTTTTATCTTACTTTCGAACTTGATATCATAACATGCTGCCAAATGCAATTTAGACCAAAGGTAAACTATCCAAACGGGCTTGATACTTCGTGTATAGAAACGTTGATTAATTCTTAAGTCAAATATGACTAGTGCTAATTGACTTACGCTATCGAACTTCAGGCAGGTCATGGGTTCAAACTCCTTTCCATCTACCGAGACAGGCGATTCCGAGATAGATACACAAAGTCAATGTAGAACCTCTCACACAAGAGCATCGGTTTCAGTTGTCACACTGTACAGGAGTATGCAAAGAACAAGTGGATAGAAAAAGAATGATATCTAAGTAGACTGAGGTATATGGGAAGAAAAGGAATTTGAAGGTCAAGGTTGTTGAGAATGTTGACACTTAAGAGGACATCAGAGACTAAATACATCTGCTCCATTGTGACTGATTTCCGGCCATTTCGCCAAGAGTCCTCATCCACGGATCCTTATCTTCTCGGAGGCCCCAGCCAGTTAGTCTTCTCTCTACATGGTCCAGATCAGAAGTCAGAGACTTCACAGACTGATGCCTGGTTTTGATCTGGTCACCCTCAACCCTTTTCCAACCTAATCCAACTTCTTCCAGCGTTGTATGTCGAGGTAGAGAGGTGATGGTTCACAACCTCAATGATTGGTGACTTCCTGGTCTAGTACCTTTCACCTGACATATGCACTGCTCGTCTGGTGATTCCATCATACACAAGCAATGCTACGAAGACACCTGTGGTCACAGATCTGTAAGTGCATGTTATCTTCTGCTTTTAACGGCCATATCTCACAGTTGTGTAACCAGACAGAACGAACTGCAGTGCATTATACTCGTCCTTTTGTATGTAGTTGGATATCTTGCGAGCCGGCGCTGGAGGTTAACACCAAACGAACCCTTCGTCTCAAAGCTAGGATTTCGTCAGCAACCAACCCGTTCGGGCTGATACAACTTCTCGTGTTAGTGGAGTACCCGACGCCTTCCACTATTCCATACCCTATTCTTAGACTGGGAGAAGTTGGAAACTAATCCGGGAGCATTTGGTATATGTGAAAGGCATTACATAAAGACAAGGCGTTCAGAAGACTATGCATTTTGTCAGCGTCTTCATCTAGCAGGACAATATCGCCTACATACTTCAAGTCAACTGGACGCCTTCCTGAACCAATTCTTGTGAAATCAGACTTACCTAAGTTGATGTCCATCAGTACTTCTCTATCGAAGTTAAACAGGAGTTTTGACAATAAGCATCCATGGTGGACATCACTAGGTGTCATCAGTTCAGATTGCAACTCTTGATTGGCCAAGTATTATCATCAGCTCTCATACCAATGGATTTAGCCGATCGTCTGGTGCAGGGAACTTGTACTTTGCGGTTAATATACTTTTTTACTTACAATTTGCTGATATGCATTTAGTTTGAGTGTTGTTATCATTAAATAAAAATTAATCTGTAGTTGGTCTCTGTTTTTTGTGATGATAGTGTCATGGTAGGTGAAAACTGACTAAACACAGGGCCTTCTGAATGCGTTGTTCAGAAATTGGTGTATGTTTGACATGCGTCTCGCACCTGTCAAATATCAGATGATCCTCCAGGACTGGTCTGCTGCAAGTATTCCCAGCTTAATGATGGGGAGTGAAGTCGTGGAATGTATCGGCCACTTCATTTACATGAGGAGCTGTATCAGCCCGAACAGGCTGATTGCTGACGAAACCTCGGCTTGGATATAGGAGGCCCGTTTGGCATTTGCCAACCTACGTCACTTGTGGTGCTAACTAGCGAGATATCCGACTGTCTGCCAAAGGAAGATTATACTGCACTGCAGTCCGTTCGGTCCTGTTGTACGGCTGTGAGACATGACCGTTAAAAGTAGACGAAATGAAGCAGTTGCAGGGTTATAATCACAGATGCCTTCGTAACATTGCTCGCGTCGGGTGGAACCACCCTATGAACAATGTTAAGGTCAGGCGAAGAGTAATAGACGAGACAAGCAATTCTGAAATTTGAAACAATTAGTCCCTTTAATAAATTTCGATAACGCTATTAGAAGACGAAGATTATCTGAAAAATGTGATGTATTTGCGCAATACATTTCGAACAATCTGATCACACATTCACTTGTCAAGTCAATTTATATATGAAAATTAAAGGTCAAATATAGTGAATATGAAAAGGTTGTGACACTAGTCTTGGTAATATAATCATAGCCATTCGTAAACTTAATCCCCCGCTGTGTGTACAAAAACAATTTGTTGTTTCACTTAATTTACCTTGGTAATCCTTATCTGATTATAGACTAGTGTCCACAACCTTTTCATATTCACAAGCAATTCTATTGACGAGGTTGCGGACCTTCACCAATTGAAATTGCTTCGACATGTACTGCGCATGGGGAGTCACTACTTTCATCTGTGTACCATGCTAGGTGAAGTTGGATCAGGTTGGAAGAAGATTCACGATGACCAAACCAATACCTGGCACCAGTCGATGAAGTCCCTTACTGTTGGTGTGAGGAGATGTAGACTACTTGGTTGGGGTTCTCGAGACGAAAAGAATCAGTAGTTGAGGACTGCTGGTGACAGCTGAAAATCGATTACAATGACGCAGGTGTATTTACTCCTTGACATCTAAATATATTCACACTAACCTTTATATTCAGATTATTTATTCTAGCACACAATCTTGTCTACTGTGATTCACTCCTTTTCTATATCCACCTGTTCGTTGTATATTACTGTAAAGTGTGACAACACTAGCCGGCAAGGTTCTACATTAATTTTGTCAGTCAATCAGTTTTTTGTGATACACGACTAAGTATTCTGTGTCCTAACTTCATAGTCGTTATCAAACATTGTGCCTGCTCAACTTTTTTTATTGCTTCGATTATCAAATAGATTGGTAAATTATTTTTTAAAATTACATTAGAAATAGTTTTTGTTACATTTTGTCCAGTCCCTAATCTTTCTGTATAACATGATTGTTATTGAGTCCAGTGCTAAAATGTATCTAATATACGGAGTGACTAAGTCAAGTGTCCATCTGATCTGTTAGTAGTTTGTGATACACAAAGAAGTAGTATAAGATTTTAATCTACTTGTTTGTACGTGGCTTGGTTAGTAGGTTGGGGTTGGAGCAAACTGATCAACCTGTTGTAGTATCGCCTAGCCAATCGAAGGATCTGAATATTTGGAAAAAATTCTTCTGAGAAGACAGATTTTGATGATAATAATAATAATTATTAAAGCCCTAGCCCTAACAAATATTCCACCCGAGTATAAAGTAACTAATTTTAGCAAATTGTTAATGAAGTATCTTTTCAGTGTAAAGTCGTGTTATTTGTACGCAAACAGAAAAGCCGAATGTAGAACCTAGTATGCTAATAGAGAAAAAAGTCATACTACAGTAGAAAAATGTGCATGAGCAAAGAGAGAATGAATAGATGAAAGTGAATGAAAGTATTCACTGTTTTGAAAGTGACAAATGGTGGTGTGTACTATCTGCACAGTTGTGATCAATTTCGAGATCTGTCAAACAAGAGGCTTCGATTAGTTATTCATGTTGTATTGAGAATCTCTTTCAGTTGGTGGACACTTTTTTAAACGACTCATACCAACAGACTTTATTCTAAACCATTCCTACTTTGATTAACTGCTCTGACCCGTAGCATGACCTAACAACCTACAAGCCTATGAGATTACGAACGTAACGCGCAAACGAATCGACTCTAACGCAAAATCAGAATGTCAGCCACCATCACAACAATATCACCGACACGTCAAGACAAGAAGAAACGACAGACCGTTGACAGAGAGCTTTTGACTGTCTCAACAATTGTCAATACAGTTGACAGTGATGCTGAATATATATATATATATATATATATATATATATATATATATATATATATATATATATATATATATATATATATATATATATATATATATACATTAAATCCATATAAAATTAACAAGCAATAAGAATCCGGCCTTGAGAAGAGAGGGTAGTAAAACTAATAACAGTGTGTAAAACAGCCTAGTTGGTTATTTTTGACGTCATGGGCAATGCAACAGGCATAAACTATGCAAAACTAGGGGTATATCGCACTAACATTTCACATCGAGGTGCGTGACAAATTGGCATATGTAACATATATCCAAGCCACTCTAGTCAATTAAGGTGCATAACCTTATCATGTGACTTGTGTACGAAGTTCTTTACCTTCATTCTTATTATGAAAAGCCTGTTTACGAAAGCCTAGTAACCGAAACAGCTAAATATACAAACAGGAGCACCTGACAAAGTTAAATATCAGATGATTGTAATAAGCAAAGATTTTGTACATATGTAGATAAATCAAGAAGCACTTAATTTTGAAAAATTGCCAATTTATGCCTCTCTATATGACTTACAAACTGGTGTGTATATATGAGTGTAAACCACGTTTAAGCTTCTGTTGTTCTACTCTCACTATGACATTAAGTGGAACTACAAACCTAGTACAGCGAGGGCACCAGGAAATACGCCACACCAAATAGTATAATAACATTATGAAGACATAAAGTGAAGGGAAGTGGATAAAAATAAAACACAATAAAAACAGAATGATAAGAAGGGCTGTGCAGTAGTGTTCATTTAAAATAAAACATTCACTTTCAGTAGCAGAAGATAGAAGGAAGCTACAGCATGACCACTACTGGTTTGGATTCTCAGCATGATCTCTTGGAACCCCACCCAGAGAGTCGTGATGAACCAACACTTGCTAACCCTATACAACTATCCTTCATCCCACTGCGCCACACCGTACACCGACGCCACCCTTCCTTTAAGACGATATGCGTAACACATGCCCAAGCCACCGAAGCTGTTTGCAGATGACTACACTTGTTGAGTGATGAACTCCATCATGCCCGGACACATGCTGTCGTACCCTAGAATTACTTACGTGGTGTTACCACTGGATACGAGCAATCCTACAGTAACAACGATGATCGTACACAAAAAGTTATGGCATATCTTCAATATGGAGAGGCCAGGTTTCACAGGCGTAGTGCAGAATTGCTCTCACTGAAGCGTTGTAAACCCGACCTTTTACGGTTAGACTAACGTTGCGACGACGCCATGGGTGACCCAGGTTGACTTATTCCACTCTGGCTCACACAAGTACCCAGATACGCAAACTTTTCGACCACTTCCAACGGCTCATTACCGAGGGTGAGCCCAACCAGACACAGGCTCCTTCCAATCTCCCTAGTGTCCCTTGCATTTTCATGGTGCAAAGCACATACCATACTTACGGACACTGATCGCGAACCAATTAGGTGCGACTTGAGCAGCGTATGTGTTATCGCAGAATAGAACGATATCATCCGTATATTCAAGGTCGAATAGCCATTTTCCAGGTAGTAGATCTACACCACCATGACGCACTTCCTTCAGAGGTGTCTCAAGAATGTCATAGATGATAAAGTTAAAGCGGAATGGAGAAATCAAATAACCCTGCCTAACCTTATTGCTGGTTTCAAACAATGGAGACAGGTGGTTGTATACTCCCTCACTCTACTTGAAATGTTATTACATAGGGATTTCAAGATGTTGAGAGATTTTTCAGACACGCCTCTCTCTAACAAATAGTTCCAGAGTACAGTTCTGTCCAACGAATCGAAGACAGTTATAATGTCAAAAAATACAACAACTGCTGACCCGCAATACGTCTGGTAAACTAATGATCAATGCATCCATGGCATTAAATGTGGATAGGTCAGATATGCAGATTCATAGTCTAGTCAACTTATGTGTGTGTGTTCTTGACTCAGCACTAGCATTGCTGATTCAACTATCCCTGAAAAAGCCTACAATTTAACAAAAATGTAGAAAATAATTAATTCTATTGTTGTTATCCATCGTAGACTGACATCAGTTGGAGGAACAAAGGAAACCTGGGAGCACTGGACAGCTGTTTCGTCCTAGTATGGGACTCCTCAGCAGTGCGCACCCACGACCCCACCAGCAGGGATCGAACCCGCGACCCTCAGGTTCCGTGGCTAGCGCGTTACCACTGAGCCACTGGGTCGGAATCCAATGCTCAGTCTACGATGAATAAAAACTTGAAATAATTCCAAATCTCCACAACTCCCTCAAAATTTAATTCTATTGTATAATTGAAATACCTAATTATTTTTCTGTAGGTAACAAAACAAGGCGTGTCAGATCGTGTTGTGGATGAATTGAATCCAACGCAACAATTTACTCGATCACAAGTTGAATTACTTATGTCTTTTGAAGATAAAGATATGGAGACGATTACAAATGAAGATTTAAAAACATGTGAAGATATCATCCAACCAGATCCAATTCTCTCTGATATCCTAAAGAAACATACAAAATGGATTACAAAGGTAATTTTTTCTTCCAACATTTGTTATTGCTTAATGTCAGCTGGGGGAATTTATGAGTACATGATAATTGTTTTATCTCAGTTTGAGAAATTCCAGCAGTTGACAAATAGAAAGATGTGAATCGTTGGATTGTAACTCAGTGAATAAATGTGCTCGCCCTTTTTAGGGTCGTAGTTTGGCACTGTTCGGAATATATCGAACTAGTATCAAATGATTATCATATAGTCCAACATTTTTCAATCATTCTCCATCTTTGATGATTTTTGCAATTCTTTAGTCAATTATTGAGATCATACTTTTTTCTATCTTTCTTTGTAATTGTTCATCAGGCGTATACGATGCACCAAAAGTAAACCCCACTCCTTATCCCTTAGTAATTTGTGTGGGCCATTTCTCCATATTTGATTTTTAACACACAGTGTTATACAGTGTCATTTACTTCATGATGATGATGCTTCGAGCATAAATTATCACCACTCATAATCAATATCGATGGATTCATACAACCTTTTCAACATTTGATTTCTATAGTCTTATCGCTTCATATTCTTTGTTTCGATTGGTAGTAAAGATTTCCATATCTCTGGTATAGGTAGATTGGTATTCCATCATTCATGTTACACCTGTGGGTGTAGATTTGATGGGAAAAGATTCAATAATGAATCTCCCTTCTACTCTCCACTCAATTATTATGGACTTGAGTACAGTGGTTTCATCCCACCTCCAATGTATGGTTGTGTATTAATCCAAACATTGCAATAGTCGAGTTTTTTTCCAAATTACTAATATTACTCAAGTCCATCATTCTATATTTAGCTAAATTCCTATATTCGGCTATTCTAACTGAGCCTAACCGGCTGGTTTGATCTATGTACTTGACCCCACTCACAGTGATTATATGGAATTTGATAGATTAGATTATTTTGCTCAATTGGTTCTATCGAATCCTTAAACCAACCGACAAAGTTTATCTCTGAGTGAGTGTATACGCTCCAATGCCACTCTAATTCCAGCTTTGTTGACGATCCTAAAGTATAGTTTCTGATGTACCTTTCTTATGATCAAATGTCTAAATGATACAACTAGAAAACTCACTAGTCAGTGCAACAACCTAAACAAGGAACTGAAGCACACGACACAACCATTAATAGTTAACAATTACACTCTACAGTTTGTTAAGAAATTCGTACAAATACACAAGGAAGGAAATAATAACACCAACACGAGTGGAAACGAGTTCACATCCTCCATTATGTCACCCTATAAGGAAGGAACATCAGTAAATTCACGTAGGATCGTCAACAAAGCTGGAATGAGGGTGGCACTCTGGAACCAACAAACTCACTCTGATATTAGTTTTATCGGATGCCTTAAGGATTCGATAGAACCAATTGAGCAAAATAATCTAATCTATCAAATTCCATGTAATCACTGTGAGTGGGATCAAGTACATAGATCAAACCAGCCGGTTAGGCTCAGTTAGAATAGCCGAATATAGGAATTTAGCTAAATATAGAATGATGGACTTGAGTAATATTAGTAATTTGGAAAAAAAACTCGACTATTGCAATGTTTGGATTAATACACAACCATACATTGGAGGTGGGATGAAACCACTGTACTCAAGTCCATAATAATTGAGTGGAGAGTAGAAGGGAGATTCATTATTGAATCTTTTCCCATCAAATCTACACCCACAGGTGTAACATGAATGACGCAACACCCATCTGCTTAAACCTTGGTAGATGGAGCGGGATTCCAACTCACCACCCATTGGTTACAAGTCATCCTCGTAAAATAATGAACTACACCTCTATAAAGTCAAATTGTACAAGTTGATATCTCATATTAGAGTATGTATTGCTCTAAGTAAGACAAAATATTCACCTGAGGTTTTCTTTCAACAAGTCTAATTACATGCATATGTGTAAAAGTTGGGCACTGTCGTGTAGAATGTAATTGCGTATTAGATAGATTTGTTTTGTCTTATATGGATAGCGCATAGTGTGATACATTATCATTTACTGGATGGATAACGACGTTTCAAGCATAAATTACTATTGCACATAATCATATCAGTGTGATGACACAACACTTTGGACATCTGATTTCTACAGTCGTATCACCTCATATTTTTTGTTTTTCTTGGTAGTAAAGATTTCCATATCTGTGGTATAAGTAGGTAGGTGGGTGTTGCATCATTCCTATTAGGTGTGTGTTGGATGAACGAAGATTCAGTAATCAATCTCTCTCTGTCTCCATCTAATTATGTTTGTTTAATTGGTTGTGTCGAATCCTTAAGGCATCCGATAAAGCTAATATCAGAGTGAGTTTGTTGGTTCCAGAGTGCCACCCTCATTCCAGCTTTGTTGACGATGCTACGTGAATTTACTGATGTTCCTTCCTTATAGGGTGACATGATGGAGGATGTAAACTCGTTTCCACTCGTGTTGGTGTTATTATTTCCTTCCTTGTGTATTTGTACGAATTTCTTAACAAACTGTAGAGTGTAATTGTTAACTATTAATGGTTGTGTCGTGTGCTTCAGTTCCTTGTTTAGGTTGTTGCACTGACTAGTGAGTTTTCTAGTTGTATCATTTAGACATTTGACTAAACCTGCCTTAACTGACTGACATTGGATGAGATAACTTGAAGTCTAGATACCCGTTGCAATATGTCGTTTTTCTTCAGACTGTAGTATGCAAACCACCGTCTATCCTTCTTTTTTTTTATGCCGTAATTGTCCTTGTTCATTTCCTACCTCATAAATGAATTAGATTTCACCTTCTATTGAGTTTAGTACCAATGTAAGCAAATATGAGGTTATAATGCTATAGAAATCGGATATCGAATGTGCTGTGTGTGTAACACATTGAGATGTGATTATGAACAATCGGTAATTTATGCTTGAAACGTCATCATTAATTAAATAATGCAGTTTCACTCGCTATGTGTTATAAATCAAATACCCAAGTCTGATATAAATTAAAATTCTACTGCACTGTCCAAGTTTTACACTTATAATGTTTATACTGGACGATGATTGAAGGTGAGATGAAAATCTTAACCGCGGCCAGATCCCAACCAGCGATCACCGGGTATCAATACTAATCTGCCAAACTATGGCTAAGAGCGAGAAAAGGGGCATACGCTGGATCAACGAAAAGATCCTGGAAGATTTGGATTTCGCCGATGACTTGTGTCTAATGTTACACAAACTTGAAGATCTACAGGCAAAATCAAACAAGTTGATAGAAGAGACAGGGCAGGAAAGGAAGACGGGACTTCAAGTGAGCATAGAGAAGACAGAGGTGATGATGATACCCAACCAGTATCACCAATCACCATCGTTTCAACTACAGGCAAGACAGACAAGGACTTAAAAGCCAGCCAGGATCGGAAAAGCAAGACAGGCGTTCATTAACCTGAAACCAGTGTGGAGATCTACTTCATTCAGCGTAAAGTACAAGATGCGGATTTTCAATACTAATGTCAAGTCAGTGCTTCTATATGGTTCAGAAACTTGGCGAGTCACGAAAGGCGTTTCCAACAAACTACAGATATTCATTACCAACTGCCTACGCTCGTTACGAAAGCTCAGACGGCCAGAATAATAAGAATAGGCAACAAGGAACTCTGAACTGACAACGAACCAACCAAGAACCTATCGGTCAACAAATACGCAGAAGAAAGTGGAAATGGATTGGGCGTGTACTGAGAAGACCATTCAGGGACGTCACGCGCCAGGCCCTTGAGTAGAACCCAAAGGGTAAACGACGAGTTGGGTGTCCGAGGTGATGGTGACATAGAGGATATCGTGCGAGGAAGAAATGAGAGCTTGTGGGCTGTCGTGAAGCCAGGTTCAAAGGGTTGCAGAGAACAGAGTGGAATGGAGACGTGCTACTGAATCCCTATGTTCCACTAGGAACCCAAGGGACAAATAATAATAATAAACTACTGCTATATCATATAATCAAATTATGTTATAATCTTAGTGACTTACTTTTCTTTGTTTGTTTTTTTAAAACAATTCTCGGGTAACTTCATTAACTTACCTTTAAATAGTGAGAATGTCATTTGTCTTTTTTTTCCCTGTAGAGTATATGAAAGGCGGAATTTTATTTATTTATTTCTAAACAACATGAAAGATTAATGTTCTTGAAGGAAAGTAGTCGTTGTAACAGGAATTTAATATAGAAAGACGACGGCATGATTTGTCGGTTTACATATCTATCATCCTTTGAATGCCGGTCTTAAACTGTTACACATTTTTTTATACTAAAGCTGGAATAGATTAGTCAGGACCTTTTTTTTCTCTTTTTTATTGCTCAATAATGTTGGTTTTGTGGATTCTCTATTCCTTTAATTTTTCTTAAGTAGAAGGAGTTGTATGTCTATTTGTTTAAGCCTTTGACTGGCTAGCAGTTAGATCATGCCATCAAACCACTCACTTTATGCTCCGCGAAACCAGACGTATTGCTGTCTACCTGTTGAAAGACCCTAAGACTTGTGTAAAACATTGTTTATTAATCTAAACATTTTTAAACTGTCGTTTTCGCGCCACTTTTTTAGCGATATGTTCAGCAGTTCGTTCATCCCACCTTCCTCAATTTTCAAAGTAATTCACTCTTCTATTAATGCTAACTTTTACTATGGTAATGTCTTAAATTCTGAACAAGGTCATATGTTATATACTCGTATATATATATATATATATATATATATATATATATATATATATATATATATATATATATATATATATATATATATATATATATATATATATATATATATATATATATATATACTTCTCGGAGATGGTGATAAAGTCTCCGATCTCATCCAGTCCTTGTGTCTACTTCGTCTGGGGTCGGACACCGTGGATCTTATGTAGAAAGTTTGGTGTGCTATATCCCGTCAAGAACAGAACAATACCCCATACATATCAAGTGTACTTCATTGTCTTGTACATAAGCTACTCTATACTAGATCGGTGATCTGTATTGTATAGTTATCATATCTGAATAAAATTACAGATGGGTTTTCTGCTCAATATCTTCACTTTTTTTACGCTACCAATTGAGTCTTTCTTTTTGTTTCTTAAATATCAGCGACCATTCACACATGAATCTTTATTGATTGATCGTAAAGATTATCGTTTAACACGTGTTGAAAAGCGTATGGCTCGTCAACGTTATGAACAAGAGAAACGATTAAGTATGAGTTATCAACAGGCTCATTTATTTCAACTACAACAGATGCAAATAATACAACGGCAACAACAACAACTTTTAGCCGCTGGAATAAATCCTGCTCTAGTGGATACAACTCGGTAAGCAATAGTGATTTGTTTCACTATATTGTATCAGTTGTTTTTCACTGTTTTGATGATATTCCCCTAGTTTGAAAAATTTGAGCAAATATGTTGAACTGTATACAGTCTAACATGATGCTCGTAAAAGACAGTCCTGGTTTTAACCCGCACACTTCTTGCTTCGGTCTGCGCAACTAGGTAATATTAATAATCTTACAATGAGTGTTATATTGGTGGATTTCAGGGCTGACAGAGTTGTGAAGGTGGTTGATACTTCTCCGCTCCCTTCACCGTGAAAGGCTAGTTCTCCTTGAAGTATCTTAAAGAGGAAAGGTTAGTATATGACTGCAAAGCCTATGGGATTTGTGTTTGAGACCGGTCACATGCAGCCGTTGTAGTTTGCTTTCTTCGAATCTGATTATGAACCCGTATCACCAGCACCGGTATCCCGTGAGGTAGTAGGGAGCGTATTCTTTTTAGGACTGTCCTTTTCTTACTCTTCCATCGTTTTTTCGAGGAAAGGAGCTGGATCAGCGTGCCACTGCTGTCACATCCCTATCCAGTCATCAGTATGATTTTATCTTCGGATTTCTATCAACAGCTTGGCAATTTTCACTTTAGCGGTAACTGCTTTTTATCTTACCACTATCCAGTACACCTTTCTGGTATAATGGGACCTTGAAAGAGAAAGCGTTCCAGTCGGTGTGGCTCATTGGGTCACTGTGATATGTAAGTCCAACCCCCACATCAAAGTAGCAGCTACCTGTTGGGACATTGAATGTTACTCATGACCTGATACGTAGATGTTCATTGGTTGGTTGAATCACACTTATTATTATTATTATTATTATTATTATTATTATTATTATTATTACTATTACTATTATTAGTCAACCAGTTATTATATCACATGTGTAAGGTCTAATCACTTGAAGGTTACAGTTATCCATCCCCTTTCTGTTCTTTTATGATTGCTTGAATTCTGTGGAAATGCTAAACACTGAAGACTTCAGTCGGTTAGGTCAGTGAAGTATATTTAACGTCATTGGTTTTGCTGATGGTTTTGATTGATGTTGAAACTATCGTTCAGTGCATTGAATCACCTAGAATTATGAACTAGATTATGGACTACACTTGTTATGTGAAGGCCTGTGATACTATCCAAATCGAAGTAGATGGGGTGCGATTTTAACTCAGTACTGGTTGCTTGAAAGTCAAATGTTTGAACCAATGGAGGACATCTTCTCCAGTGTGAAGGGCTTGTTTCCCTGACTGCAGCTTTTGAAAGGAGAATGAGAAGACTC
Organism: Heterobilharzia americana; assembly: GCA_944470555.2. Classification (NCBI taxonomy): domain Eukaryota; kingdom Metazoa; phylum Platyhelminthes; class Trematoda; order Strigeidida; family Schistosomatidae; genus Heterobilharzia; species Heterobilharzia americana. The sequence continues at coordinate 61,585,928 of OX104129.1, read as the reverse complement.
TGTGTAAAATCGAATATACCAGGCTACAGTTCAAGATCTGCTACATTCCTAATCCCCGTTTCAGTTTCAGTTACCCTTCCCTTATTACCAGGACAGTCTATCAGGCCTTTTAAGTCTCTAACTAATTGAATACATCTCATTCTTTGGTAAGTTTGTCGTAAGGTAGGTAAGCTTTGAGACCTGATGGAAAAATAGCATATCACTGCAATCTATCATACTTCACATGTGCACTTGGACGGCGTACGAAGAAACAAAAATAAGATAATAAGTGTTTGTTGATATGCATGTAATTCTCCGTTGTTTTACTGGATCGAATTGTTCGACCTCTATTGGCATATATGCTCCTATGTGTATGCCTTGATAGAGGTCGAACAATCCGATCCAGTAAAACAATAGAGAATTACAAGCATATCAATAACTAGTAGTAACTAACACCCATTGTACTAGAGTCATGCTCCAGTGGATAACTCTGTGACATTTGAAGCGATGGGTACGAGGTTCTCGTCTCAATAGGAACAAAATCACTCACTGGTGTTGAAGTACATCTAGCTGACGAATTTTAGATAGAATGAAATGCACGTTCCCGATTCCACTGCTAGCCACAACCAAGTAAATTATCAAAAGTTAGATAAGCTTAATGATTGTAAGTTTGATATGATATGGCATCGACGTGTGTCCAGTCTTATGTATTCCAAGTAGTTGCTTTTTATCCTACATGAAATAAACTTCTTCTTGAAGTCTATTTAGTCAGAACAAGAGTTTGAGGTGTGAAATGATTGAGTGTAACTTGCGTATGACTCAATCATCCGAGTCACTGTAGTTTCACAGTCTCACTAACTAACCTATATCTAACATTCGATTGACGTCAACTTCACTCCTGACAACCAAATATAGTGCTCATTAGTAGTGTTTTTACACGCTTCATCCTCAATAGACAGTACTGTAGAACAGAGGTTGGATAGTCCTGCAATGTACCCGATCCTTGATAGACTTTCGGATATCTTAGTTACTCTACAGATTGCATAAGGATTCTTGTATATCCATACTAAGATTCTTTCATCATGAATAGCATTTCAATTATAAATCTTTACTTAGATTTCGTTATATTTTATTATGGGTAATAAGGAAAGATTTGATTTTCTTGATTATCATTTCTGTAGACTGTACAATCCCCGTACACCTAATATCCTATCCCGAAGTACTATCAACTATCGACCCACTTATACTAGTGGAATGGCAGCGTTGGATGCTATGCGTCAAGTTGATCGACAAGCACGTCTACGAATGTTACAAAAAGATTTAGATGAAGCACGTAGACGTTGTGGTTATGCAAAATCTGATGGACTTAGTAAGTGTTATTTACGTGTCTCCAGGATTTTCTTTTTTTTCTTCACTTGTTATAATTTATTCACTGGCAATCCAGTACATCATATCTAAAGTGGGTAGAATATTCAAAATGTATATTTGTGAATTCATTTGCCCCCCCTCCCTTTCAAGTTAGCTTCAAATGAAATTGTTTCTCATTATTTTGCTATTTGTACTTCTTAATGAGAGAATGTAAAGCAAAATAAATTTATTTCAACTGACCCAAAATTGGCAGCTCATTTTAGTTCAAGCTCAAACCTAAGTCATACATACCTTCCAGATTCTACAGTCTAACCAAGATTCACAAACCTTCCATTCCACTGAGACTAATTGTAGACTTCACCAACATACAACCTTTCCAAATATCTGGGTTCAGTACTTAAACCCCCTACAAAAGCACTTACGATACACAATAAAGGACTCACTTGATGACTTTACATCCAAAATACATTCACTTGAAATTGAGAAAGATGAAATTATGGTAAGCTTTGACATCGATTCTTTATGTACTAGTATTCCAATTAATGATAGTCTAGACGCAACACTGACACAAAGATGTCCACTGAGTGACATCATCAAAGCCTTAAAATTCTGTTGAGAGACTACATACTTCACATTTAAAGGAAAACTATACAGCCAAACTAACGGTGTTACTATGGGTTCACCTGTTTCACCTACAGTAGCTGCTAACCTATTTATTGAGTAAATTCGAAGAAAATGTCTTCACTTACTTACTAAAGCCAAAAATTTGGCTTGTATTCTTAGATCACTTGAGCTCTAAATCACCCAGTGTCAAATTCAGCTCAGAAAAAGAAGCGGATAAGGGGGGGGAGAATCGCCTTTTCTTTGATTTTGTCATGTAAAGCGGAAAGAAAATGGATATTTACGTGTAACCATTTTAAAGAAAGCATCACATTCGAACAAATATTTAGATTTCAGCTCATCACATCCAATTAGTACGAAAGTTTCTGTTGCCCCTAGTCTTTTAAGGAGAGCAAACCCTAATTCATGAATTGAAATATGTGAACAAGATACTTAAAGTGAATAATTATCTGGTAAAATTCATTCGCAAAATAGAAAATAACATTAAATTAGATCGTAGAACTGTTTGTAAATCGTTGGTCCCAACAATAGTTATCCCGTACAGATCACAGACATCGGATGAAATTAGGAGAGACCCCAACAACTGCAATATCATCAGAATGTTCTACAGAACACCAAACACATTGCGCACCACCCTTAGTTCATTTGAAGGACGAGATCCCTCTAGATTCTGTTTATAAGATAAAATGCTCAGACTATAATGCAATTCATACTACATAGGATAAACTTCCTGCAAAATCGAAATTGGGAAAAATGAACCTCACAAAACTCCCACCCGACCCCTTAGAAATCTAGAAAAACTTGAAAACATCAGCCATAATTTCAGGCCATATAGTCGACTCTTCGACAATATCGAAATTATTCAGAAAGGCTTCGGGAAAACTATAAAGAACGTCTCTTAGCAGAATCTCTTCACATTAAGTGGGATCAAAATTTTCTAAGTGGAAATAAACTAGTAGGACGTAGTTTGACCTGATCTCAACCCACCCCCACATACTGACATAACCAACAGACACAGGAGACAAGACCTATCAACACAAGTGTATACATACAAATCCCCATCTTTAATTCATACTCTCCACACACACACACACACACAACACCACATATGGATATCATCTTATGTTCTACAATTCTAACAACGTAGAATCATTCATGCAGAGGAACACTTGTCAAGTTATCATTATATAAGCTTGGAGGATATTGTAAATTCCGGTTTACAACAACTTGGATAAAGCTGTTAGGAGTACTAAGGAGCAAAACATCAGTTGAAATAGGCTTATTTTGTTTCGCATTCTCATAGGGAAATAGAAATACCAAAATAATGAATATCGTTATTTTGACCTAATGCCAAAATCATTTTCAAACCATCAAACCCCAACTTGTTTTGAATATCTACAACCAGATAATCGTTTAATCAGATTAGAAATCAACAAGACATTGTTAAAAGTTGTATTACGACTCAATGTATTACATAGAGAGGCGGTAATACTGTTGACACCTTACATGATGTGAATAACCAGTATTCGTTTCAAATTAGAAATTAGGTGATTAATTCTTAGTGGAAACGTTGTGGCATATACTAGGTTGCAGATATATTTTGATGATCAATTCAAGTGGAAGCAAGTGAAAAGAAAACTTCAGTGCCAATCTAGATCACCATTGAAATATCGCCATTTTGCTAACACTGTATATCTCACAGAGTTGCGTAGTCACTTCAAAATGGATAGGAGGAGGAGTTTTGTGGAAGAATGAACAATCTGAAGTTAAAAGTTTCTTCGAATATTCAAGCTTTACAAGATGTCAGGGAATGAATGTATTTGCACCATTGTCACAGATTTGCAGGCATGACACCAAAAGTCCTCAACCACTGATCTCTTTCCTTTCGAGGATCCCAACCATGCAGTCTATATCTGCCAACACAGCTCAGATGAACAGTAAAAGACTTCATCGACTAGTACCAAGTTTTGATGTGATCATCCTGAACCTTCTTCTTCCAATTTGATCCTCCTTTCCTTAGCATAACATGTCGAAGCCATTTCAGTTGGTGAAGGTTTACAACCTCATCAATCGACTTGCCTATCTTGCATATATTACTCTTCATTTGACCTCAAGATTGTTCAGACAGTGATTTCACCCAACGCAAACAACGAGCGGTAACATCAGTAAGTCTGACAAAATAAGTGTAATTCTTAGCTTATTGCATAAAGTTGTTTGTCGTTACTTAGTTGCACTGGTTACATATATGTTTGGTCCTAATACATAAAGAGAGAATCTTTCTTCAATAACGTCTTCTGTCGGTATTCACTTAGTGATACCTTTGGGTTCGATCCACATGTTTATGTGGCTATCTGTTGGTCTTGTTTGTCTACCTGTCTGACTGTTAAATATATGGGTCACTGACTTGTTAACTTAACTTTCATGCGGCAGGTCCAGAGGTGAAAGTCCGCTCCACCCGGAGCTAGCTAAGTAGTATCATCAGTCGTTACACAGTAAGTGCAACATGTAGACCAGTTCATAGACATATAGAGCATTTCTTTTATCACTATTATAAGTATTAGAAGTATGATCAATATAGTCCAGTGTTTCATTTCTCCATCATAACAGTCCTTTCTTACTTTATCTGAATTTTCTTTTTCCCTCCCTCGATCCCCCTCCTCTTCCTCCTTCAATATACCTGTTTAGATAAAATAACTGAATCACCTGACTGTAAAGTGACAAGGATTGTAGCCAATACAGGTGAGTGACTACACACCTCGATTTGCACTGTATATATCTTTATTTAAAGCATTCACTGTTCAACTGAAACTTTTATTTTTACAGAAAATAATATATATATATTTAGACCGTATTTCATCTTTTTCTCTATGATGTGTAGATGTATAAGTTATGGGGTTGTGGCTCATTGGTCTCAACAGCCAAACTTTAACCAAATGAGTCATGGATTCGAGAATCACTTCACTTAATAAAGTTTAGAAGGCTAGGTTATATGACTAACACTTATATAATGGTTGTGTATGTCATCGGTGATCCTACGAAGTGTGGTATGTGTGTGTTTCTTTACTGTTCTGATACGGTAATATGCATCGTGTCTTCTCTAAAGTGTATATAGTGACCTCATACATGCAGCATATTAAATAGTTTCCATGTAGAAGAAAATCAATCCTTGTAAAGCTGAATTTAAAAAGTGTTAATTTAATTTAGACGTTTGTGGGGATTTAGCGATTTTTCAAGTTGATATTCATCATGAACGGACATCAGTTGAAGAAACATTGAGATACCGGGTGGATTGGACAAGTGTTTCGTCTCACTCCTCCTGATCAGTGCTCACCCATTGCCCCGCCAGGGGTCGGACCTAGGACCTTCAGGTTCTATGACCAGCATGTTACATTAAGCTAGCCACTGGGTTGAGATCCAATCGTCTACTTTTCCCACCTCTGTCATTTCAAGATATAGTGCGTTCACCAGCAAATATTATTGTTGAGTATTTGTCCTCACGACTACCAGGTCTTCACCGTCAATCATGGGTTCACACTGCTGAGGACGGAACAGCTGTTAAGTACTTTCAGGTTTCATATATTTTTCCAACTGATGTAATTCCATGCTGAATACCAACTTAAAAATGTGTTACCTTTTCCAGTGATATTCTATCATTCGAAGACAATCCATTATTGTAAACGAGTAGTAAAATACTCTGTCTATAACTATGATTCAATAGGTTACTGTTGTTAAGTGTAAAGTATATTTTGACGTAAAAGGGCGCTAAATATATATAAGCATAATGTAGATTGAGGAAATCAACATCAATATATAGGTTAGTGTAAATATTTAGATGTCAAGGAGTGAATACATTTGCGCCATTGTGACTGATTTTCCAGCCATTTCACCATGAGTCCTCATCCGATGACTCATTTCCTCTCGACGACCCTAACTAAACAGTCTACATTCTACTCACACCAAAAGCCAGGGACTTCATCGACTGGTTCCAGGTGTTGTTCTCACCACCCTGAATCCTCTTCCATCCTAATCCAACTTTCTTTAGGATGGTACGTCGAAGTAGGCAGTGACTCGGCGTGTACAGTACATGTCAAAGCCATTTCAGTCGACTAAGACTCACAACCTCGTCAGTCAACTGGCCTGTCTTACCTGCTACTCTTCAACTGATCTCAATATTCCATATATGGTGATTCCATCAAACGCGAGCAATGCTATGAAGACATCTGTAGTCAAAACCTCCTAATTGAAATATGAAGTTAACAACCCAAGGACACAATTGTTGCGTTATATTTAATGCAATCACCTTTGAGGTGAATTAACGAAATATTATATTTAAAGTGAGGCACCAACTAACGAGAAAGCAGCCTTTAAACCAATAAAATAGAACGATTCACGTGTGTAAAAGATGGGGGAAAAGGTCATTCAAATTTTGCGTATGCGAAATTTTCTAAAGTTCAATCATAAGACGTTCATTTCTCGAGATGTAACATCCCCAACCACCTCACCCCGCCTACAATATTCCGCTCGAAAAACTACCGTCTTTCGCTGTCATCTGTCTGACCATTTTCATGAACAGAGTTCCTTTAATCCTTGGGTGGAATTTTCTGAAACCGACTCATCCTTACCGGGAAGGTGAAGAGTGTTCAGTAGAATTTCCAGGGGAAGTCTTTGACGATGATGGTTGTTCGGATGCTGCTCTTTAAACAGAGTCGATTCCTGTGTCGTGTTCGAGGGCTACTTCGCATATCACACAGATTATCATTTCGGCTATTCATTTGTCGTGCCCGGATCGATACTCGCGAGAAATATACTGGTACTCGCTGGTGGTCTTTTTGAAGGTACTTTCAGGGTCATGATATCGTGAAGTGTTCTGAATTTACACCTTATCTATGCTCCGGTGAGAGTCGGACGTTCGAGTAACACTTCGTTGAGTGTTGTTTCGTACAGAAACTGTTGAGTGCTATCCGTTAGTCTCTCTTCTCCTCCCGCCTTTAGTGATACTCCTTCAGATATATCTACGAAGTGTTCAACTTGTTAATTAGATTGTGGCTAGTAGGGTGGTGGTGAGAGAATGTGATCGACCCTGTTAATTTAAGAATATTATTAGAATTCAATGTGGGCTTTGTAGGGATTTATTGATTTCAAATTGGTATTCATCAAGGATTGACATCAGCCAGATGAACATTGGAGACCTCGGAGCACTGTTTCGTTCCATTATAGGACTCCTTATCAGTCCGCAACCATAACCGTTGTTTAACGTTCTCTTTGCATGCTTCTGTGACGTGAGGTAGCTTGAACGGAGTTAAAACCCGAAACTTGCTTGTCTAAACCTACTGATCATATCCCTGAAATCCACCTTGTGCACATTCATGCAGTAAACAATGAGCCACACCTATTTTGTGAAGGCTAATGATGGTACAACCTGACCACCTGAACCTCGATAGGTGTAGCGGCGTTCGGACTAATGACCCACTGAAAGTCAAGTCATAACTTCACTAATATTTATGGGTTCCAAAGGTCATTGCAGATTGCAACACTATAAAGGATTTCAGTACTTAGTAATAGTCTGATCTTGTTCACCTTACTTCAACAAACAAGATTCAGCACTATAAAAGTTGCGATAACTTACAAAATATCGTTCACCCAATTCACTAAGCTATGAATCCAACATTGTATCAATTTGACCAAAAAATATCAACTTACCGAAAATACTTCGTGCAAAACAACAACCCAAAAAAGGCTGTGTAACAGGCTTCAAGCATGTGTCCCATAGGCTCTATGGTCACACAAATCTTTTCCTCTTTCAGTTACCTTAAGAAGAAATAGCCTTCTATGGTGTGGGTAATCGCGAAGTATCAACCAACTCACACGCCCCCAGTAGTACACAAGATCCAATCAAACATAACTTATCCTCCTTAACTCTCTCTCGTTCTTTGCCTTGGCCTCCTGATATTAATGTTAGTCCTCTTACGCCTTACCCAGCCTCTCACTCTGCAACCATTACCAACGATCGAAACCGTATTCCTAAGACCCCGCCATCGACTTCGTGTAGGAGCTTTCAATGTCTGAACCCTATGCCAAATCGGATAGCAAGCATCGCTCGCTAAAACTCTGGAATCTCTAACTATATAATATATATATATATATATATATATATATATATATATATATATATATATATTCTCTTTGAGACACCTTTTCAGGACCCGAGTGCGGTGATTAAATTGACCTCATAATGGCAGGCGATTTCAACGCTCAGATATTAAAGTTGAATCAGTCAAAAAGACATATTGGGTGTATTGTGTGCTCCATTTTATTCAAACGAACCGATTATAGTAATCGTCTGTTTCAGTTTTGTTTCTGACATTCACTTGTTTTTGACCAGCACTAACGTTAAGCATAAGGAAGAACCCCTTTTCACATGGCATTTGGCAACATCTAACCAACAATAGAGAGGTTCGGTGGAGAATTACCACTTTAAACTCCGGTCACGCGTTGGTAGGAGCACGTGTTTGTCTGTGCTTTACTGGTCGCAGGAAACAGGCAACAATGAAGGCTCAGTGTGCTCGACCGGAAGATCAGAACGTCCAATGCGTGTTCATTGAGGAGATAGCTAAGTGAATATCTAAACAATCAGCAATTCTCATCCTGATGAGAACTGGAGTGATATTCAGTATACCGTCGAAACAGCAGTAAACACAGAAACGTGCATACAAAGGTTAGCAGATACTAGGGGTTACAGAAACCGTCACTGAAAAGTATGCTATCCTGATAACCTATCAGAACAGACGAGTGAAAGGTTGGTTAGAACACTGAAACAGCTCAGGTGAATCACAGTAACGCTTCAGTTACCCAAACATCCAATGTGAATCTGAATGGGATGTAGATGTCGGTCCACCAACGCACCTTGAAGTTGAGAAAGCCGTATCGAAACTGAAACGATGGGAAGCAGTAGGACTTGTTAGTTTGCCACCCAGAGCTTCCAAGGATGGAGGTAGGAAGCTGCCAATTAAAATGACGGAGTTACTAGGTAGTGCATGGGAACTATGGTAATGCTATCAGACTACTGTACTTCTGTGATCATCCCAGTGTATAAGAAAGGAAAGAAGTCTTTTGTGACAACAATAGGGGAGTTAGTTTGACCAATATCGCGTCTGAGATCCTCGGATCCATGGTTATCTGGCGCCTAACTGCATCTTAAAAAAAAACCAGGCTGGTTTTAGACACCTGGACAAGGCTACATCGAACATATTTTCACACTCCGACAGGTTCTGGAACACAGGCATACCTACCATCCAGTGGCCGATACTTACCATATTTCTTGACCTGGAGGCCTCATTCGACTCTTTTGATCGAGAAGTTTTATGATAGTGCTGAACTGTGAAAGAAGTACCGAGCGAGTATGTAATAATACTGAAGGCTCCACTGGAAATCATGCAGTTCCATGAGTTTTCATCTGAAGTAATATGGGAGAGTATTGTCTACCAGTCGTCACTTTTGTTAATGATCTTCATTGGTGGTATATTGTTGAACGTAATTCTGAATATATCTGGTTTCACAGTGTCTGGTTCACTCCTGGGATAACATGTGATTGACTTGGAGTAAACAGATGGCATTGTCCTCTTCAGTGAAGATACTGACAAAATGCACGGTCTTCTGAGCAACCTTGACAGAAGTCTGAGTATGTTTGGCATACGTTTCGCACCTGTCTAATGTAATATGATGCTCCAGGACTTGTCTCTAATTGCCTCCAGTTTAGGGATAGGTAAAGAAGTGATAGAACATGTTGACCACTTCCCTTGCATACAGAGTCACATCCACCTGGACGGGCTAGTTGTTGACGAAATCTCCCCTGGGATACTGAAGCCTTGTTTAAGATTTACCAACTTACGTCATATTTAATGCCTACTGGTGAGATATCCGACTACCTGATAAAGGACCAGTATACTGCGTTGCAGTCTGTTGTACCCTATTTTATGGTTGTGAGAAAATATGACACCTTTACGCCAACCATCAGGACAAATTGGAAACATTGAGCAACATCCCTGAAGGATCGGACATGGAAGAACACTGGAATTCTTTGAAAAAGACATGAAAGGAAACCTGCATAACCGTGTTAAGAAGTAAGAAGAAACAAGACAAGGAATGGATCTCGACGGACACATGGAAGCTGAAAGAGGAGAGGAAGATGGTGAAGCAAAAGATAAACCAGTGCAAGGATGAACAACGAGAAGAGGAACTGAAAACCTATACAAGACTACACTGGGTAAAGAAGTGAAGAAGAGTGCATGGAAAGACGAAAGACACGTCTACGACACATCGGCAAGTGAAGTAGAACAGGCTGCAGGTAGGAAAGATCTGACTACAACATATCAAATAGCCAGGTTACTATCTGTGAAGAGATCAACACAAATAAGATTAATGGAAGATAGTGAAGGGAACTTAGTTGGCAAAGGGAGAAACAAAGGTAACGATGGGTTGACCACTTCAAAAAACTCTTGAATCGACCACCATCAACAACTGCAACTCGTCCAGTAATACCATCAGCAGACCAGCCACAGAATTATCAGTCAATACAAGTTTTCCGACAAAAGCAGTAGTGAAGTCCTGAACACCATTAAGTTGCTGAAATCCGGGAAAGCAGCAGGACCAGATGGAATTCCGCCAGAAGCGCTGAAAACAGAGACAACAGCGGACACGTTCATACCACTGTTGCAGAAGGTTTGGAAGGAATGAAGCAAAGGTACCTGATGATGGATTGGAAGAAGGGCTACCTTGTCAAACTCCCAAAGAAGACCTAAGTCTTTGCACGAACTGGCGCGGAATCATACTGCTGTTCGCCCCAACAAAATATTAAGCCACATCATCCTGGAGCGACTAAACAATGCTCTGGATTCAAAATTACAACCGGAACAGATTGGATTCAGGAATAGCAAATCATGTGCGGATCAAATTGCAACACTACTCATCATCATAGAACAGAGTATAGAGTGACAGTTAACTCAATCTCAACTTCATCGATTTGTAAAAAGCCTTGGACAGCGTCGACCGAGAAGAAATTTATCAGGCAGCTGCGTAAACACCGGTTTTAGTGCCATAAACCTTTATGAGCCTCATTTAACAGCTAGATGCTATGCTACATGCCAAGTGATTCACAATGAACAGCTCGGTGAAGACAAGAAGGAGTGAGACATGACTACCTACTATCATCACCCATAATCTTCCTGATTGCGGTCGACTGGACTAGACTGGAACATGCAACAGACAACTGTGAGAAGATGGGCATACGCTATTCGACCGATGAAAAGACATTAGAAGACTTGGATTTCGCCGATGATGATTTATGTCTTATGTCTTGTTGCACAAACTCGATGATCTACAGGCGAAAACTAACAAGTTAGCAGAAGACGCGTGGTGAGGCAGCGAAGGAAGACGGCACATCCTTCACGTAAACGTAGGGAAGACAGAAGTGATGAAGATATTCAAGCAACAACAACACCCTCAATGGGAGAAATCTAAACGAAGTTGTCTCTTTCACCCACCTACCCACCTACCTACCTATGTAGCATCCTCTCAACTACAGGTGGCGGTAGCGGCACAGATGACGATGTTAAAGCCACTATCAGAAAAACACCAACACAGGCCTTCCTTCATTAACTTGAAGTCAGTGTGGAGATCCATTGCACTGCACTACACTGAACTCCACTCAGCATAAAGTGTGATCAAAATCCAGATTTTTAACACTGATTGGTGTCAGTCAAGCCAGTCAGTGCTTCTATATGATGGTTGAGAGACACAGTGGCGCATTACGAAAAACATTTCCAACAAACTGCACACATACATGATGAACAGCTGCTGCCTACGCTCACTCGATACTGAAGATGGTCAGAATAGTAAGAATAAACAAGAAGGAAGTCATCGTGGATGGCAACTAATAAGCTATCGTCCAACGTGTATGCAGAGGAGGGAAGTGGAGATGGATTGGACATACACTGAGAAGACTATTTGGAGACATCACGCGTCAGGGGCCAGGTCGTCGAGTGGAATCGAAACGGGAAAACAACAAGTTGGGCGTCCGGGGGGAGGGTGACATGGAGGAGATGGTGTGAGGAAGAAATACAAACTTATTTGGTCGTCCCGCTGAAGCTCTTTGTTCCACTAGAAATCCAAAGGACAAATATTGATAGAAAATAAATATTCGTAATTGTAATGCAGATTACTGGTACTTCATACTTTGTTTCACATTCCACACACTTTTTTAATTATTATCTTGGCTTATGCATCAATATGCTAACCAACGCATAACTAACAACTAATTCACATCGCATTCCTATTCAATAAAATCACTTCCAAAAAGAATATAAACTTTTTTAAGCTGTAATGACTTGGAGGCGACAACGTGGAATGATAAGATATCGGTTGAAAGGCGATGTGAACTTTCATCATAAATTGTGCAAATAAGCAGAATTGAAGGTAACTTTAGTAGGAAGATATAAGAAGAAAATTAGTTTGAAATTCATCCTGGACTGGCATCAGTTGAGGGAACCTGGGAACTCTGGATCACAGCTGTTTTCAACCGGCCGAGATCGAATCCAGGACTTTCAAGTTTTGTGGCGAGGTTATGGGCGCGTACTGCCGAGGAGTCAAACTAATGGGACGAAACAGCTACGACTCAGTGTTCTCATGTTCCCAATATTCTTCTAACTGATGATATTCCATGATGAATTCCATGCTTAAAACCAATTAGTAAATCTCCACAAACCTTCAGATGGATATCAAAAAGTTGATGCATATCAGGTTGCAAGCATGATAGATCCATGTCATATGACGTCTCCATAAACAAAATTTTCACTGCAACACACTGTTTCTTATTATACCTTATCCATTGCTGCAGTTTATCGACTCGCTTACTTAATTCTAATCAGAATTTTTTATCGAAGAAAACAATCACTGGAAAATGTGTGTACAATCAGTCTGATTCACTGTAACCATTGTCGTAAGTGTACAATGATCTTACCACAAAAGATGATAGAAGTTGTTTCGTCTAAGAGAGTATATTTTATGAAAAAATTTCACATATTTTTAGGTTTTAAATTGTTTTTACCTCCCATTATCGTTTTTTTATTGCAGATTTATTTTTCCCATCAACAACTAACTCAACTACTACACAACGTAAAATTCCTAAAGGTGAAGTACTTGAAGTAATACAAACACCAAAGGCGAAATATTTACGTATTAGTCGAACAGGTGATTTGTTCATTGTCAAGACGAGTGGATCAAGTAAATCATCTACTGAAGAAAGTAGTAGTCTTCTTGATGATGGTCAAGAGAAGTGTACTTCCAGTTCTGAAAATCATTTAGAGTCAAGTAGTGTGATTAGTGTGACTGCTCCTCAAGCATCGTCGATTACCACTACTGCCGCTGCTGCTGCTACTACTACTACTACTACTGCACAACCCTCAACAGTCACTAGCAGTGTAGAAAATGTTAACAACAACACTACTACTCCACCTGGATTCCCACGTAATAATTCTGCTCCAAGCTATGATAAACAGCAACATTCCCAAACACTTCAGAAACCATCTTACACTTCAACTAATTCTGATTCAAATGTTTCCTTGTATACTACACAAAACAAATCGGAAATTAATATACCTAACCAATCAGTTAAATACGGTAATAGTCAACCTTTTAATTACTCTCAAAATTATAACCAATCGAATGGAAATAATTTGCAACCATCTCCTAGTGTAACAGATCCCTCTTCAAGCGGTAGGTCAGTTTATTCTGAAGATTTGCGTTTCCTGTCAGCTAATACATCTCCGAAACGTGCTCATTCATCCAATGAATCGTTTGCCTGCGATTTGGGTGTTAAAGAGTCTCGTCTATCGTATAAAACAGATTCGTTGACTTATCAAAATCAGATGGTAAATCGACGTGATAGTACAAAAGAAGATCATGGGAATGGAAGTATTACCTATCCTAATCATACATTTTCATCTCAGGATCCTTTTCGTGTACATGTTCAGCGTAATCAACAGGCTGAATTGTCTTGGCCATGTTCAACTTGTGGACGAACAGTTGCTACAGGTTGTACTTGTCGTTTAAATCCTTCAAATGTCAACACACCTATGAGAACCACTGTCTCTAGTTCTTCATCAGCTAATGATCCCAGTATACAATCTTCTCGATTCAGGTCTTTCCCTGATTGTAATACTCATCAGGAGTCTTTTCAATCGAATCACATCAATAAGAAAAATTATCCTCCATCTACCAATTATCAGCCTACTGTTAGTGTACCTTATTATCAGTCTCCTCAGAATGTTTCTGTGTCGTCATCATCATCGCCATCTGCACATCGACAGTTGCAGCAACAACATCAGTATTTACGTGCAGCTGAAGATATTGCACGTCAGTCAGCCTTGTCAGTGGCTTCTAACAACAACAGTAATAATAATAATAATACAGCTAATTCCTATCAATCTGTCTATCAGAATCGATTGAATAGTGGAAATAACAACAGTACTGCCAACAGTAATCCACAACATCTCAATCTATCTGGCCATCATCCTAATAGTCTTCAAAGTCATGTATCTATGATGCAAGATTATTTTTCTCAGTTAACAAATCAACGTCCACAATTATCTTCATCATCTTCATTCGATATTCAACGTTCTCCATTTGGTGAACAACCATCACATGCTGTAGCTGCAGCAATGCAACAATATTTAGCGCATAGCAATCAAAATCATGTACATACTACCGGTCTGAACACTAACAATTCCTCTCATACTAATCATACAAACAATAACCAAACTAATCAAGAGAGTAATATGGCTAATTTGAGGCCATCATCATTCAATCCAGCTGTGCATTATCAACAATTTCAATTGGCTGCCGCTGCAAAAGAACAACAACAACGGCAGCATCAACAACAACAACTTTTGGAGCAACAACAACGTTTACAGAGTCAGAATGTTAGTGGTCATGTTGAACGAAGTGCACCACCTGCTGTCGCCGCGGCGGCGGCCGCTGCTGCAGCAGCAGCTGCTGTTCCCTCTTCTTCAGTGTTCAATCATTTACATTCACAAGCCTTTCCTAATTTTCATTTTCCACAATTTTAATCAACTTAATGTTTACTTATCCATGCTGCGTATTATGCAAGTAAAATACCCAGTTAGTTTTCCAATGAGGTTTGAATAAACAGTCTGGTTTATTCTTTCTCCCTTTGTCTCTAGTGTTAACCCATTTCTCTTCTTGTTGTAAAGTTATACATAAAACGTTTTCATTGTATATCAGGTGATACTGTGTGTTATGTATATAAACCGCTCATCCTCCTCTCTTTTTTTGTTTTTCGAAAACAGAAAAACAAGTCTGGTCTTACCCTCTTCCCCAATTTTCTGTCTAGAGTACATTCATTATTCTATTTACTTTATGAATAGTGTAATTCCATGAGCTACTTCTCTGTGTGTGTATGTAGACAGTGATGTGCATGCATAATATATACACTTTTGTAATTATTAGGTGTTCTCTGTGTTATTTGAGATGACTGTATTGTGCAATGTCTAGAAACCTTTTGTAAAAATCTTTCTCCCTCCTCTAGGTTTGCATATTGTTTTTTCCTTCATGTGTCGTATCATCACTTACCCTGTGTGTGTGCGTGCATGTGTTCTGCCTATTTGTCCGTCTCTCTGTCTTCATTATCATCGATATATACATACACAATGGTATTGTTAATAAATTCGTAATAATATACAACCATCGCCAATTGCCACTTCCATTTATTTATATCCGACTGTATACATTTTAAACATGAGAACAACAATTAATGCCTATTTGTTTATTTATTTATTTGTTCATTTAATTATTTATTTGTTAAGTTGATGACAATGTATCCATCTGTGTATGTTTCATTTGCAGACAAACATGTGTATGTGTGTATTATACACAACCGTAAACTTTGAATTCCCACTTGTTGTTGACTTTCTTTTATTGAGGGGGCAACATTACTGATAATGCTTTTAATATCATTTATTGCAAAGTATTATTATTATTATTATTTTACTACATACCTCTTCACTACTTGATAAAATAGAAACTATAATGTGCATTTACGGGTGCATTTCTGCTTTTTGTTGTCTGATAAACAGAATGTACGTGTTCAGTTGTGTGTGTGTGTGTGAGCATACGCATTTTTTAGTCGATATTCTTCTGATGTTGTTGTTGTTAAAAGTATGACCTTAAACGACACTGCTTGTATTATCCCGTGGTTGACCTCTGTTGGTATATGCGCTTCTCTGCGTATACCTTGGCGTGCATTTCGTCTTATTCGGGGCTCGTCAGCTGATGTACGTGCCTTCCCGTTGAGACTATGGAACCTGCGACTAAGTTGTCTCGAATGTCAGTGTTATTCACTGAGCTATCGAGTAACGATAGCAACCTCTTGTGTGATGGGTGTAATTTTATTGTAGTTGCTTGGATCGTACTGATCGGTCTATATTGGCATATGGGCTCCTGCGCAGATGATTTGATATTGCCTGGATTTTCAATTGTGATATCAATTAATATTAACGTCCAGCTAACGAATCCTAAATGGGATGGAACATGCGTCGTGGATCCCACTGCTTGGATGAATTTCTCTAATGATATCTGGACGTGTTTCTTGAGCATTGTGTATCAGAGCAAAAGACTACCTTCAGTCTCCTTGTACCCTATACTTCTTTTGGGATAACAAACGATGACCTTGAGCACCACGTCTATAGAAGTTATTATCAATCTGTTATGAACCTGTAAAGATGCAACAATGTCTCTAAGTGGTAATCAGCATTATACTAGAACGCCTACCTTGAGTATAGTTCTCTCGATTGCAATGCACTACATTTGTTCTTTATTCCTGTGAAAATGGCTGAAGAAGTTTGAATTTCTCCTCTTGTTGGATGTGATCAGCTATCCACTTCAGTTCATGCACGACTTAGATTTCTGGTTACTATCCTCATAAGGGATTGTTTATAATGTGAAATATTCATTTGTAATAACTGACAAATGTTTTTTTTTGAAAGTTCCATTTCTTACCTCGGAGATTTTTTGTACACTTTAACCATATCAGGATACAGATTGGCTATCAAGGGAATCGAAAATGCGCGTTTCCTCTCATCATTATGGATATGCCTATCTCTTCAATAATAATTGATGGTCTTCCTACTGAAACTTCAATCCAGCATCTGTCGATCCCACTCCTGACCACAATTCATCCTTGATGTCAAAATGAAATTACCAGTCATATCGGAGCGTCTGCACAACAGCTCATGTGCTATCAGATGAATGAATTCTATATAAACCAATCAGTAGCGAGAAATTAGAAGTTCCAGTATTCACACCGCATATCTCTCCCTTGTATGCATTCTATTGATCTATGCATACTTTTATCGAAACTTATCATCATGAAGATCAGGTATTACTGTGTAACAGTCCAAGTTGGCACACCTTATATGAGAACACCAAGTAACAAGGCAAAATGAAAGAGGAAAGGGGATTATATATATATCTGCA
Source organism: Heterobilharzia americana (assembly GCA_944470555.2). NCBI lineage: Eukaryota > Metazoa > Platyhelminthes > Trematoda > Strigeidida > Schistosomatidae > Heterobilharzia > Heterobilharzia americana. Next base: position 61,568,414 of record OX104129.1, on the reverse strand, counting down.
CCACTGAATCATATCACTTAAAGTCTCCAACCACTAGTTTTCCTTGTTCCGCAAAACCTAACCGGAAACTCTGCATCACCCTACATGACTCAAACCAACAGTCAACGACTTCATGCATTGATGACATGTTTTAGTCTGGCCGCCCTCTCACACCTTTTTCAAACATGAACCTACTTCGGCCATCATTGTGTGACGAGACACACGGTAGTAAGGAATACGTTACACATGACACCCAGCCATCTGAGTCGATGAAGGTTCACAACGGCATCAATTATCTTACCTTTCCTACTTAAAACTCTACACGTGTCGACACGACGATACATGTCCTATGCTACGAAGGAAATGGTGGTCAAATATCAGAAACCTTCTCATATCTTCTACCTCCAATAGTCATTTTTCACAGATATAGAGTAGTTGAGAGTGGACTGAAAAACAGTACACTTGACCATTAATAAACAATCAGATTTCACGGTAGCACCATAGATGTGAGTTGGCAAAAGCCTCCCGAGCCTTTTGTATATGTGGAGAAACGCATTGCAAGCATTCTCGAAGTTATTGGAACCTAGGTGTTTTCTTTCCGAAGGGTGGTAATTATTTCTTGGGTTTCAGCAAGTACTTTTATCTCGGCTTTAAGTTATGGTTATACATTTCTCTGATATGGTGATTGATTAATTTCAACTAGCATATCCATTGAATTTGCTTTGAGATTCACAACCGAGCAGCATTGTTAGCCCTGAAGCACCGAAGGTTCATCTTAAACCAGTGAATAGACTTGTACTATATTGTTGAATTGATTGTATGTTAGTCATTCCACACTTTCATTATGAAATCAACTTGTTTGAATAGCTAAGTTTCTTTCGCAAGCCTATCAAACACTTATTTATAGATGTAGAGATGAGTGATAGGTTTTGATGATCAACAAGTTTCTAAGGAATAAGATTTTTGTTGTTGTCTTAGGTTGCTTATTTTTAACCTCTCTAGTATGTATGGTAACTATGCGAACTAAACTTCCTTTCTTCAACCGAATCTCAAAGTTAAATAGAATGTATGTTAATAGTAAGTTTGTCCAACGGCTGTTCACACTACCTCAATCAATACCTTATACTAGGTGATGTTTGTGGGTGAAATGAAAATGTGGACCTTGGCCGGACTCCAACAAACAACCACTGGGTTTCCGGGCTGATGTTCTACCAACTCAGTTACTAGGTTCGACTCCTCACCAGGTTTTTATTTCATTTCATCAGTCACTACCATAGGATTGGCCGGACTACCATGTGAATTCGTGATACGTTGCTATCGTTTCATCGTACTCACTGGCTGACTGCAGTCAGGACTTGTCATCCCAATTCAAATCTAATTAAATTAGAGAGGGAGCATCATTATTGACTACTTGAAACCCGGTGGTTGTTTGTTTGAATCCGGTCTGGGTCCAAATGTTCATTCCACCTTCTATCATCCAGTGTCAGTACTAGCCGGCTAAACTATGGCTGCTATCTCAGAGAGTCAAAATGATGATCATTATCTTATACCTAAATACTTGGATATACAGGTACATGAGTTTTGTCGTCAGGTATGGTTGTCTACTGTGTATAACTTACTGACTTTCAAATTGTAACAATGGTGGATAGTTTCTAGCAGTGGAATCTATAACGAGCAGGAATCATTATGTCAGTTGTGATCGATCACTTTGATCCAAACAAAGATGGGAAATTACAAGCAATAAGAATTACAGCCTATCGTAAATAGTTACATCTTGTGTGTATAACAAACAACTGTCCCACAATGATCAATCGTATTTCCTCTTTAAAGTCTACTGGCTGTATTGGTATTAGTCAAGATGCCCGTATTCTCTATCTCCCATATTCTGAGAGTAAATATATACACCTGAAAAAGTACCTCAGCACGTTCATTGTTCTTTAAAACAGATGTCGACGTAGCGATACTATAGAGTAGTCTTAATGTGGTATGGGTATGCATCACATGACAGACTGAGTATACGTTGAACGAAGATATTTTAAAATGAGGTTGATAAAACCTTATAGTAATACAACTGCCGTCTTATCTATTGCAGTGTAGACTCTGAACGATACTAAATAGTGTACGAGTTCATGAAACTACATAGTTTTCCCTCTCCCCACTTTGGTCATCAAAACGTGAGTTTAAGTCCATGACTCAGAAGTTTAAATTCGACTACGTAAGTCGATGAGTCACAGTTTCACGTTCACCATACAACTACTAATCATAACTCACAGTTATAGCTGTTTTTGTAAATAAGAACGTTTTTCTGTCAATGTGAAGCTTACTTAACATATTTATGTGTTATTCTTTAGCAAAAAAATGCCTATGGAACAATTATTGGTTCAATCTATGGATGAGCTCATGAGTAATATTAAGACTGCTCATCAAAAAGGACGTCTAGTGTTTGTTTACTTTTCTGGTTCAACGGATATGAATACTGGTGATAGCTGGTCTTCAGATTGTTGTCAATGTAAGATTTTCATTATGTTTAGGTTAATATATTTCATGTTTTCATATACACTGGATATCTTTGCATACTTACACTTTATATATTGTGACATAGTTTCGAGCTTATCGTTTGTCTTGGTATCTTCTAACTTACTGTATTTTTAGGACAGGCATCAAACTCATGGTTACTCTAGCTACTAGGCACCAATAGACTCCGTCGTATCATACAACAGTGAAATGTAGTTCGCGTAAGTTGTATGGAGTTTATACTTCCGAGCAACATTCTCATTTTACTGACTCATTCAACAATTTTAGATATTTAAAGTTGGCGCTTTTTGGATATGTGCGACATCGATTTAACTATCGAATGGCGAAACTGATCAGCTTGTTTGTCACTATTATTTATTATTTGTCCCTTGGGGTTCCTAGTGGAACATACGGGTTCAGTAGCACGTCTACATTTTACTCTATCCTCTGCAGTCTCTTTCATCTGGCTTCAAGATTGCCAATATGCTTTCAATTCTTCCTCACACCATCTCCTCCATGTCACCCTCCCCCCAGACGCCCAACTTGTTGTTTTCCGTTTGGATTCCACCCGATGGCCTGGCCCCTGACGCGTGATGTCTCCAAATAGTCTTCTCAGTGTATGTCCAATCCAATCCATCTCCACTTTCTAACTCTTCATACACGTTGAACGATAGCTTCTCGGTTGCCATCCACGATGACTTCCTTCTTGTTTATTCTTATTATTCTGACCATCTTCAGTATCGAGTGAGCGTAGGCAGCAGCTGTTCATCATGTATGTGTGCAGTTTGTTGGAAATGTTTTTCGTAATGCGCCACTGTGTCTCTCAACCATCATATAGAAGCATTGACTGACTTGACTGACACCAATCGGTGTTGAAAATCTGGATTTCGATCACGCTTTATGCTGAGTGGAGTGGAGTTCAGTGTAGTGCAGTGCAGTGGATCTCCACACTGATTTCAAGTTGATGAAGGAAGGCCTGTGTTGGTGTTTTTCTGACAGTGGCTTTAACATCGTCATCTGTGCCGCTGCCGCCACCTGTAGTTGACGATGCTACGTAGGTAGGTAGGTGATTGGTGCGTGTTGTCTTCCCCACGTTTATGTGAAGGATGTGCCGTCTTCCTTCGCTGCCTCGCTTCGCCTCACCTCTTCTGCTAACTTGTTAGTTTTCGCCTGTAGATCGTCGAGTTTATGTAACAAGACATTAGACATAAATCATCATCGGCGAAATCCAAATCTTCTAGTGTTTGTTTACGATACATAATATTCTTATGTTGGCCAAAATTATAACACTGAATCCTCACTCCATTATTAGATGAATAACGATCATCGACGGGAAACTGTACATCCTCTAGATTTACTATCTGTTGCCTGACAGTTGACAGCAAGACATATCTACAACTTCAGTCAGAAATAATCCTTTCTCAGAGATATAAACTTAGTGCATACATTGAGGATCGCTAACCTTGCTTTTTGAAGCTGGTTGTGGAAAGTCTCTAGAACTATATTCCGCGCTTATTATAGCTTCCATGAGCTAGGTGTATTTGGAGGCTTAATCCATCGTTAGATAGTTGAACCCATGTCATCGAGTTCTGCATTCAACCTTTTTTGTTGGATTGTAGATCAAAAACTGAATCAACTAGTTATCATTATTATGATTATTATTACTTTATGATATGCCTGTAATTCTCTGTTATTATATTACTTCGGAATCGATCGACCACTGTTGGCATATGGGAACAAACTCATTTATTTGGTTACAGGTACGTGTAGCTGACGAGTCCTGAAATAGGATGACATGCTCATCTTGGATTCCACTGCTAAATGAAATCAAGTCAGTCATGAATTAAATAGTTGGTTAAGGTGCATTATCTCATTTTAAAAAAATCCAAATGGAGTATTTTTGTGATAAATTCTCTATGCTTCTGTTACTCCTCATTATTACTGGCGTTGTTGCCTTCATTTCTTTGTTGGCTTCACTTTATAAATAGCTCATATGGTGGTAATGTACGGTTTAATAACTTCCGACTGATAGATGATTGTATCAGTTGCAGTGAAGTGTATACCAACTATGTTTAACAAATTAAATAAGTATTCTGTTTCATGTTATACTACTTGAAATTCCGACCAACCGCTTAATAACTACAAATGAAAGTAAAAGCGCTGAATTGTAATTACTATGTTCATAAGATCCTGCTCTCTTTCTCAGGGGTGTGTACAGACATCAACTTCTTCTTCCTCGATGCATTCAGTTTCTCTTTTCCCTTAAGATTCATATTGACACTTTTTATGATAAAAGTACATATTTACTTTTATTGTGACTTTCTGAGATAGCTGTACGTGGTTTGGTAGAGTAATATTCATACTGGGTAATGATTCAAGATGAAATGAAAATTTGGATGGCGGCTGAATTTGAACCAGCGACCACTGGGTTTCCGGCATAATGGTCTACTAACCTAAACTACGAGGTCCAACTCCTAACTAAATTTCCATTTGACTTCAGTCACCAAGAGTTTTGCTCAACTACGTTCAATCATCACCCAGTATAAATACTAGTCTGGCAAACTATGGCTATCTTAGATAATCAGTATGATTCTCTCCCTTCTAATTCAATTAGATTGGGATGAGAAGTCGTGACTGGTAAGCAACCAGTGTGAGTGCAATCATGTAAGACGTCACAAATTCACATGGTAGTCAGGCAAAACGTATGATAGTGATTAATGAAGTGAAATACAAAATCTGATCAACAGTCATATCTCGTAGATGAGTTCGTAGAGTATCGAGCCAGAAACCCGATGGTCACTGGTTCGAATCCCACTGCGGTCCAAATTTTCATATGTACTTTTGTAATATATTCTTTTCAATTAGAAATTTCTTTGTCTATTGTTTTTTAGGTGAATCTGTCCTGGAAACTGCGATTCACGATATCAACAGTGAAGATCTATTTCTGATGGTTGAAGTCGGTGATAAAATGAGTAAGAAAATACGTTTTTTTTCACTAGTTTTCTTTCGATGTTTGTAACTGATTGGCTAACATTTTCACTGTTAGACATTATTTTTTTTCGCTTGGGTTCCTAGTGGAACATAGGGCTTCAGTAGCACGCCTCCATTCCACTCTGTTCTCCGCAGTCTTTTGGACCTGGCACCATGACTCCTCACAAGCTTTCATTTCTTCCTCACACCATCTCCTCCATGTCACCCTCAGCTTAGATGCCTAACTCGTCGTTTCCCCTTTTGGTTCCATTCGAGCGGCTGGCCTGGTGGGTGATGTCCCCAATCGGTCTTCTCAGTGTGTGCCAATCCATCTCCACTTCCTTCTGCATATTTGTTGAGTGATAGGTTGTAGGTTGGTTCGTTGCCAGCTCACAGTGAGTTCCTTGTTGCTTATTCTTACTCTTCTGGCCATCTGATCTTCAGTATTGAGTGAGCGTAGGCGGCAGCTGTTGATGATGTATGTCTGTAGTTTGTTGGAAGTGCTTTTCGTGATGCGCGAAGTTTGTGAACGATATAGCAGCACTGACTTGATGTTGGTGTTGAAAATCCGGATGTAGTTCACGTTTTTTTTTTGCTGAGTGCAGTGCAGTGCAGCTGATCTCCACACTGAATTCAGATTGATGAAGGAAAGCGTGTCTTGCTATCTTTCTGATCCTTGTTTTGACATCCTCGTCTGTTTCGCCTGTAGTTGAGAGGATTATGATTAGATAGGTGAAAGAGACTACTTAACCAATAAGTCTACAGCCTTACAATTCTTGAAGTCATCAATCCAGCTGATGTCTGTTATTTCCTCCCGGGTTATTGTTGACCGATAGATTGTTAGTAATACTGAATTCTCTTTCTTCCAGTTATCTTCTATATTGCGCAATTCATAGAGTATAGAGATATTTCAGTTATTTTTTAATAACTATATTACTTCGTTACTAAATCTTAAAGATATGTCTTCACTTAACTTGTTTACTTCACCACCAGAATATCAGTTAATGTTGTAGTAATTTAAGATGTAGACAGTATCGAAACGTTTGGGTTGGGTTGGGTTGGATTACATTACTTGCTTTCATTTTCTCCCAACTTGTGATTCTGTACTTTATGACTTTTAAGATGGGTCACTCAGTGGAATACGTGTACAGAACAATCATATCTACGGGTCAGTACATACATTTTCACCTTTGTTCTCATTCGATATGAAAGAAGCTTAATGAAATGTTTTGCAAACAAAAACAGTAGAATCTGCTCAGATAATTTCATACAAAAAGATTTAGAATATATTCATAATATGCTGCTAGAAATGTGTTACCCTGCATAGTTTTATCAAGAGATACATGAATAAAATGAGTGAGAAATCTGATCAAATGACTGTTCAAAATAAATCATTATTCATTAAGCTTCAATTTAAAGGGGATACACTTGATAAAGTTCTATTTCACAGCCTGTCTACAGCCATCATATAAACCTTCTTTCCTATCAATCTTTACCTTTTATTTTCTAGTCGATCGATAATTGTTACTTAGACAAAAAAAAAAAAACTGCCCAGTTCTATTACTTCGGTGTACATTTCTCAATTCAGTTGCTCCTGTAGAGAAAGCTATATTGGGCCTACAACTAGGCTGCTAAAAAAGTGTGTATCTGAGCACCTACTATCATGACTAGAAAGGGGATGGAGTGAAGTCACGATGAAGTTCAGTTCTCTCACATTTAGTCGATAGCTGTCATGTAATAGAGAAGACTAAAGTGTTCAAAATTATCAATGATATTTCATAAAATCTTTCGAATTCAATTCATGCTCGCATTTTATACATAGCTAAGACTATGGGAATTAAGAGAAAGCAAAAACTTTAGTCTTTATGTGTAGAAAAAGTTTGTGCAACCTTTATCTTTGCGTTGATCAGAGAAAACCTAATAAATAACTTTGAAGATAAATTTAATTTTCATCCTCTTTTCTTTGTTCACTCCTTTGACACATGTTTGTTTAAATTTTGAGGGGGTTGTGGAGATTTGGAATTATTTCAAGTTGTTATTCATCGAAGACTGACATCATTTGGAGGAACAAAGGAAACCTGGGAGCACTGGACAGCTGTCAGTCTTCGATGAATAACAACTTGAAATAATTCCAAATCTCCACAACCCCCTAAAAATTTAATTGAACTAGTGCTCGTTGGTGACTAGCTTCGAGAAGTATTCCCGAAGTTCCAATGACAAGTCGTGACCGGTGGAGTCAAAGCCTGATGGTCGTGAGGACAAATACTCAACGATGACATTGGGTGGCGGTCTGCGCTATATCGTGAGCTAACAGAAGTTGGAAATATGGAGCATTGGATTCTGACCCAGTGGCTCAATGGTAACGCGCTGGTCGCGGGTTCGATCCCTGCTGGTGGGGTCGTGGGTGCGCACTGCTGAGGAGTCCCATACTAGGACGAAACAGCTGTCCAGTGCTCCCAGGTTTCCTTTGTTCCTCCAACTGATGTCAGTCTTTGATGAATAACAACATGTTTATTTGCTTAGACTTCGATTATCTACTCATTTCATCTTTTAGTATTACGTAACTTTTATTTTTCTAAGTTTCAATCGACATTCTTTGTCTAAATATTTGCACTACCATATGCTGTTCCCATTATTCTTATCACTATTGAGATAATTATTATTACTGGATGATGATTGAAGGTGAAATGAAAATATGGACCACTGCCGGATTTGAACCAGAGACTACCGGGTTTTGGGTCGGTCCTGTACACCGGTTGATCGTTATCACACTGGTTGCCCGCAGTCAGGATTTCTCATCCCAATCCAAAGTCCAGTGAATTAAAGAGTAGGGGAGGACCATATTGATTATTATTTTGACTATCTGAGATAGCTGGAAACCCGATGGTCGCTGGTTCGAATCCGGTCGTGGTCTGAATTTTCATTTCACCCTCAGTCATTACCCAGTACCAAAGTGGTTATTATAATAATCGTTATTACCATTATTATTATTATTATCCAGATACCTATCGTTTGCAGTCCTCATGTCCTAGTTACCACAGACTAAAGAATCCACTATGATTGGTTTAATATTTTATATATATAAGAAAATTTAATTTACATTAGCGTGAAGCTTGATGACAGCTAATTGAAAACAATATTGTTCACGCTGATATATCTTCTTATGTTGATCTATCACCTCCCATTCTTTTATTCTATTCCTTGTAAAGTTCTCTCAGATTTTCAATGGTTCCCCAACTGATGTCAGTCCATGCTGAATACTACCTCTAAAATAATAGTATTGCCTAAATATCTACTGTTTCCCTGCTTCATGTCCTCGTCACCACAGACTAGATCCATCCATCTAAATCAACATAGGACAATGCATTACTGCGTAACCGTCCGAGTCTCCACACCTCATATTAGTACATCAAGTAAAAAGGCAACGAACTGAAAGATGGAGAAAAGAAAACTCAGTCGAAAGAAGTATAAAGTACTAGAAGAGAGAAAGGAAGGATGAGAAAATGGTGAGATTCAGTATAGCGTTAAGGTGAGGGTGTGTGTGAGGATACATCTGTGCCACTGACATCGGTTCTCAGCCATGTCATCACCTAGAGTCTTCAACCGCTGGTTTCTCCTATCCCGTGGACCCCCAACCGGCTAGTTTGCATCGCCTCATATGCTTCAAACCAACAGTTGAATACTTCATACATTGATGTTGTGTTTTAGTCTGGCCACCTCGAACCTTTTTCTAACCTGAACCTACTTCATCCAACATTGATGAGGCAGACGGCGACTAGACACACATAACAGAGACTGGATAATCCATCATGATTGATTTAATGTTTTATATATCTCAAAAAATGTATATATATATTAGCGTAAAGCGTGATCATAGCTCATTGAAAACAATATTGTTCACTCTTTTTATGTCTTCCTCTAATTTTGGCAATGGGAATTTTTAACCTTCTTATTATCTATTCTATTTACATAGATGGGAAGATGCCAACAATAAATTTCGTACGCATTCATTGTATCAAGTGAAAGAACTTCCCACTTTGTTGGTATTGACATCGGTAAGCTCTTTTAAAACTACTATCACCTACTTGTTCTTTTATTCATTATCTTTGATTTGGTTCTGATTTGTGTTATAGCTCATTGAATTCGGTAGTTTTACTTTCAATCAAATGTGGGTCACTAGTTCCAACCCTACTCCACCTACTGACGTTTGGATAATCAGGTAATATTATCATTAGCTATCATGCAATAGATCTGTAGCTCATCGCCTATTGTATTGATTTCCACAAGATGGTGCTGAGTACATTTGATTTCGATATTCAATTGATAATGTAGCATATATGCATATATATATATATATATATATATATATATATATATATCTGCCAAGGCAATATATATTGTATCGTTGCTATTTGATGGGATAGAGTAAACTAAACTAGATTGGTGTTAATCATAGAGCGTTAATCAGTCGATCAGATTACCGAATCGTTACTCATTTTTATCTAGAGTGGAATATGACTGTAACAGGGAAGGTAAACATGATCAGATAAGTACACAACAACAATCCATGAAGCCAATCACTTTGTATAAGGTATATTTCTAGCAGTAGTAGCTGACTGATCACGCTGGTATTAATGTATTCTTTCTGTATCATTTTCACGGTTCTTGACGGTTCATTAACCTTCATTTGCTTTCCCCTTACCTTCAAGGCTTCTGCGAATAATTTCTCAAACAATTCATCATGGATTGACATCAGTTGGGGAACCATTGAAAATTTGGGAGCACTGGACAGTAGCTGTTTCATACTAGTATGGGATTCCTCTGTAGTATGCACCCACGACCCCTGGCTAGGGATCGAACTCAGAACCCTCAGGTCACTAGATCGATTTCCATTGGTTCACAATTTCCAACTTCTGTCAATTCACGATATAATGCGACTATCACCCAAGATCTTCAGTTGGCATCTGCTTTCCCTCCAGTGGATTGACCCCACAGGTCACGGCTTCATTAGAACTTCGTGATATCCATATGGAAGCCACATCGTGGGTGCGTACTGCTGAGGACTCCCATACTAGGACGGGACAGCTATCCAGTACTTCCCGATTTTCAATGGTTCCCCGACCAATGTCAGTCAGTGATGAATACTACCTCTAAATTAAAAATTCCCATCTAGTCATTGAAAAGAGAAAAGAGATTACAGCGAAGATGATTATCTTTTCGACCACTTATTTTCACGAAGATATATAAGTAGTATGTTAGAATATTCTAGACAAGTTTCCGACCAAAGTTCAAACTTAATCGATAGGCATATATATGGAGAATGAAATGATATTACATAACACAAGGTATATGTGATCTCAATAGTTTTCATAAAGTGTAATTAACAGTAAGATTAATCAGCATAAAATTACCAGTAAACAAATAAAATGTAAACCGTTTGTGCATAGTTTTGATATTAATGATGGATAGCGGTTAGCAGAGGGATCTAAAACGTGCGTTTTTTCTGAATTTGGGACTCATACTTGCCTCCCCAGTGAGTGATACTGTTCTCACCGGGACTCGAACTCGAGACCGATTGATTCAAATACCACTAGATCACCAAGTCACGATAGCCACAATATCGAGGCATCCGTACACGAGCTCATCTGCTAACAGAGACCTATCAATTCGATCCAATCAATGGCAGGATATTAAAAGCAACATCATAAAGGTGCAAATTACCTCATCAAGGCCATGGTAAAAGAGTGTTTGTATGTTCTTTTTTTGAATACATAAATAAAATTTGAGGCTATGAATTGCTGAAGCTTCGGATGCACCATTAGCATCTAACTCTTACCGCCTTTTGAATGGTTCGGCGGAACATTGTAGAGAACTTTGAGCGAGGTTTCCAGAGGAGCCAGATGTTCAACGATTAACTTAGAGATTGTTTTGTGCTCACCTAGACGGGCTGCTGGAAACTGATATGGATAAGCCTGAATATGTTGAGTACAAAACTGATTTCAAAAATCAGAGAATACAGATAGTGTAAACTATCTCCTATTATCAGTTACCAGTACGTCAGGAATTCTAAAATGCTCTGCATAGATATTCATGGACAGATATCAAGAAATGTATACCATGTAATTGTGCAGTGAAATCAATATGCATTCAACAGCATGGTTTGGTTGGTAGTGTACAACAATACATTTCTGTCTTTCATGAGCACTTTGATGCGTGCTTGGACACATTTGAAGCATCGGCGAACACCGTGTTCAATATGTTCAACTATCGATTTCATCCTACCAACACCAAGATGAAACGAATGAAGTTGTCAGAGAATATAGATGTGGAGATAAGCAGGAACCATCACCTGTTCTACAAACACTATATATTTGTTAACAATGAATAAACACTGTAGTCATTCGCTCGACGTGAGCTTTTCATATCCACTCCACCTCAGTCACTCAAGGTTCACAACTTCATCGACCAGCTGTCTTGCCTGGACAATTTTTACACGATGATTCCAAAAGTCCTGCGAAACCACATATGACCAAAATATTTACTGTCTTCACGCATCTTTTTTTAACGACCATATCTTATAGTCGTAGGTACTCGGAAGTCTCAAGAGTCTGTGCTAGACATGACGTAAGTCGACAAATGCTTCTGTGTTTGAAGTAGCCCATTCGGTCTGATACAACTCGCCAAGTAAGTGAAGAAACTTGAGTGCTGATAGAGTTGTGGGTGCAGTTGACACTTCCCGGCTGCCCACACCGTGGAAGGCTATTTCTTCTTAAGGTACCTGAAAGAGAATTTGTGTTACCGCAGAGCCCATCGGACTAATGCTTGAGGCCTGTCACACTCAGCCTTTTGTGTATGATTATTTTGAACTTTTGTATTTTGGGGGCCGGATGGTCGAAAGGAAACGACAAATGAACCAACACCAACGGCCCGGCAGATCGTGGGGCATGGTGGAGTGTGTTATTTTTGGGGCCGACCTTCTCTAACCCCAACTTCCACTGAGAAGGCAGCATCAGCATGGCACTGCTGGTCATCTAAGGGGAACACCTTACTGCTGTTACACCCTATCCAGCTAACAGCAGTACAACTTCGCCCTCAGACCCCCATCGTAGTGTAGTAATTTACACCACAACGGTATCTGTTTTTCGTCTAACCACTCTCCCAGAGGCCTTTGTGACATTGTGGGACCTCGAGGGAACAAATGTTCCACCAGCATAGCTTGTTGGCTCATTGTGATATGCGAGCCCGACCACTACGTCAAGGTAGCAACTATCGGTCGGGAAGTAAGTGAAGTAGTCAACGAATTCCACCACTTCACTCGTTATCCTTAAACTATATATTACTATGTATTATTAACTAACCTTGTTCAGTATATTTTGTTTGCCTTAATTTTAGCTAAATGGTCAAACTCATATCAATAATCGTCTTGAAGGCAAAGCATGCTTAGATTTGGGAAATGTTAAAAAGTTGTTTGGAGGTAATTAGCCTACATTGTCAACTGTGAGAAATATGCTGGAATTATTGTTTATGAAATGTTGATTTCACATCTAGGCAACAAATAACAATTTCTCTGTGTTCGTGAAATCATTATGCTGTATGCAGCATTATACTATAACCAGTTGAAGTCAATCAGACAGAGATGTATGTCGCTGCTGCTTCAATATATCACACACTCATACACATTTTCTCTCTGTGATCGATGTACTGCTGTTGTATGCTCTTCTTTTTCGTCTTATTTTTGTTTTCTCATTTACCTTGTGATGCATTTTCCTATGAGATATTAATTATAATAATATTATCTGTTGCTTCATCAATTCGCTTAACTTTGAGGTGATTTCGCTTGCTGGCGCGGTGGGCTAGCAGTAAAATTCTTCCTATTTACAGCTCGTCAGCTGATGGTATTTCTTGCTGAAAGTATAACCCAACTTACACTTGCCACTTAAGATACTAAAACATCATCCATTAGGCTCTACTGAATGAGTCATATATAGACTACTTGAATGGATGTCTCAGTTTTTGTTCAGCTTTAGATTATGTAATTAAGTTTGGGGTTTGTGGGGATCGAGAAGAGAGGCATACGCTGTTTGACCGATGGAAAGACCCTATGATAATTCATGTCTAATGTCCCACGAACTCGAAGATATACGGGCGAAAACTAAAAAAGTGGAAGAATAGGCGAGGCAGCGAAGGAAGACGGCACATCCTTCAGGTGAACAAAAAGACAGAGTTGATGAAGATACCCAACCAACAAGCCCTAATCACCATCAATGGGAGAAATCTATACGAAGTTGACTCTTTCACCTACCTCTCCACCTAGGCAACAGCGTTTCAACTGCAGGTGGCCGCGGCACAGATGACGATGTCAAGGTCACCATCGGAAAGACACCAAGACAGGCCTTCCTTGATTAATCTGAAATCAGTGTGGTGATCTACTGCACTACACTGAACTCCACTCAGCATAAAGTGTGATCGAAATCCAGATTTTTAACACTGATTGGTGTCAGTCAAGTCAGTCAGTGCTTCTATATGATGGTTGAGAGACACAGTGGCGCGTTACGAAAAACATTTCCAACAAACTGCACACATACATGATGAACAGCTGCTGCCTACGCTCACTAAATACTGAAGATGGATCAGATAGTCAGAATAATAAGAATAAACAAGAAGGAAGTCATCGTGGATGGCAACCGAGAAGCCATCGTCCAACGTGTATGCAGAGGAGGGAAGTGGAGATGGATTGGATATACACTGAAGACCGTTTTAGGACATCACACGTGAGGCCAGACCAGGCCCTCGAGTGGACGCCAACTGGGAAACGGCGAGTTGGGCGTATGAGCCGAGGGTGACATGGAGGAGATGGTTTGAGGAAGAAATGAAAGCTTGTGGGTAGTGGTGGATCCAGGTTGAGAAGCCTGGAGAGAAGAGAGTGAAATGTAGACTTTGCTACTGAAACCCTTTGTCCCACTAGGAACCCCAAGGGACAAATAATAAATTCATGAAGGATTGACATCAGTTGAACTCCTCAGCTGTGCGCACCCATGACGTCGTCTCGGATCGAACCTGGGACCTTTAGGTTCCTTGACCAGCACGTCACTATTGAGCCACTGGCAAACCTGGTTGGTGGACATGAGGACAAATACTCAACGATGACATTGGGCGATGATCGCTTTTTGTCGTAAACCAACAGAAGTTGGAAAAATAGACCATTGAATTGCTCCCCAGTGGCTCAGTAGTGACGTGCTGGACGCGGAATCTGAAGGTAATGGGTTAGGTTACTGGTGGGGTCACAGGCGCGCTCTACCGTAGAGTCCCATACTAGGACAAAACAGCTGTCGGGTGCCCTCAGCTTTCCAATGTTCCTCCAACCGATGTCAGTCCATGATGAATACCAACTTGTGCTCACGTAATTATCGTTAATTTACGACCAGATTTTTATTTGTTTCATTTCATTATTTTTTGTAAGTAGTAGGATCGGGTATTTCTACTCAACTGTGTATATTTCAGTAAGGTGAGACACTAAACTGTAGCATTTTGTATGATAAGAAAGATTGTTACACCACATAAAGAGATAAGATATGTAATCGATAGACTAACTTGACGTCGAATCAGTAAATGCAGCCTTGACTGCCTGTCACATGTTTGTCTCAAGGTCATGTTAGCGTTGACGTCAAGGTTAACTGTTCCGTTAACTTCACATTATTTCAATGTTTATACTTCCTCCTTCAATAAATATAGTATGAACAATAAATTTATTTGCTCAGGTGTGATTTTTTTTCCATTGAATACGTTTGTTTGTTAACGCATTTATGCTTAGCACATGGTGTGATGACTAGTCACAAGACAATTATATATCACACTTGTTAAACTGTCAAAGATGAAAGAAATCTGGTTTATTTTCATTTTAAAGTTCACCAATGGGTAGTGGTTGTTTGTCATTGAAATCATTAATTTTGTCACACGTCACAGTGATATCAATGCAGACAAAGTTTTGTGGGATAATAAACAACCTGAAGATAACGAATGGTGCAAATATTCAAGCTTTGGAAGATGTCAAGGAATGAATACGTTTGCGCCATGGTGACCGATTTTCAGCCATGTTATCAAAAGTCCTCAATCACTGAACCTAACTAGGCAGTCTACATCTCACGCAGCTCAGGCCAAGTCACAGACTTCATTGACTGGTGCGACGTTATGGTCTAGCCACCCTACACTCCCCTTCCAACCTAATCCACCTTCCTCTAGCATGACGCATCGAAGTAGACGGGAACTCGGCATGCGTAGTACATGCTCAAACCATTTCAGTCGACTAAGGTTCATAACTTCGTCAACTGACTTACTTATGTTACATTTCACCTGACCTCAACATTGCTCACATGATGATTCCACAAAACGGGAGTAATGCAACGAAGACACTTATTATCAAAACCCTGCAACTGCTCCATGTCTTCTGCTTTCAAGGGTCATGTTTCACAGCCGTACGACTGAACAGACTGCAGCTCAGCATACTCATCCTTTGATAGGTAGTCGGATATCTCGCCAGTCGGCCCCACAGTTGACGTGAATGACCAAATGCCGAGTGGTCCTTCTGTATCCGAGCTGAAATTTTATTAGCACGCGATTGGTTCGCTCTGATACACCTCTCCAAGTAAGTGAAGTGGTAGATACATTCCATCACTCCACTCTCTATCATTAAACTGAGAGTGGTTGCAGTGGAGCATCATGATACATTTGATAGGTGTCAATGAAATGCATGCCAAAAACAAATTTCTGATGAATCTGTCAAGAAGATCCTGTATTTTGTCAGCGTGTTCACCTAGCAGGACAAGGTCGTCTGCCTAATCCAAGTCAACCAGATGACCTGCAGGGAATAGGTGAATCCCTGTGAAGTCAGACGTGCATAGGGTTATGTCGATCAATACGTTTATGACGAAGTGAAATAAGATTGTTGACAGCGGGCATAGCTGCTGGATACCACCAGTTGTTATCAACTCACTTAAAAACTTTCCGTAAACCTTTATTACGGCTGTGTAAGTTCGAGTAGATAGCTTTGATAACCATTATATACTTGCTTGGTACTTCCTCAACAGTTAGACACTGCCACAACACCTAACTTTCGAGAGAGCCGAAGGCCGCCTTCACGTCAAGAAATATAGCGTGTTGACCAGTGACCGTTAGTCATGTCTGTGTTCCAGAACCTGTTTGAGGCTTAAAATATGGTCGAAGAATCCCTGTCCAAGTCTATCTGGAACCTATTTGGTTTTCTCAAGTTTTGCTGTTCTCGAACTCCAGTTAGGCATCGCATAACTATGTACATCAAGATCTTGGATACACTACTAATCAAGCTTTCTCCCCTATGGTTGTCACATTCAGTGGTGCAGACACACTAGTGCCCTCACTTCGGTGGACCAATGGTCAAAGAGGAAAAATCTCAAGTCATATGTTGAGTCGACTGCAACTATTTCAATACAAACTAATCTAAGCGATCTGGCTTGAAATTGATGGCTGTGACGCAAATGCATCGACATAATACCTTCATTCTAGTCGTCTTATTGTATTTCATTACTGTTTTATCATGTCTTTCTCTTGTTTTGGTCATACTTATTTCCTATTTCTCTGTTTGTTTTGGTATCTTCAACCGTTAGGCAACGTTGCCATGCATCATGTTGATACTGACTAACTTCTCATGAATGAATCTAGCCTAAAATTTGCTATCTAAGACTTGAAAGCAGGTAGCCAAATTCAAGTGATTTGAACTAATTCGGTTCTATGATCTGGATTTTCCTGTTTACACCGTTGATGAACTCCTGGGTTTGGATCACTATGATCTGGTTGATGGAATCTTCATATCTTGACTAAATGCTACTAACTACTCAGTTTGTTCAGTAGTATGTTTGGCTGGTGCATGACATTTTTTTGTCTGAGATCACTCATCGTGATCTTGGCTGGATAGTGTCGGACGGAAACCTTGTTGAAACTTTTCATTTGTTGAGATGTATGTTCCATTTTCAACGCTTCATCTATCACAAGAAACACTAAGTGAAATGTATATCAACTGTACTCAAGAAACCATTTTACATAGAAATACAATTCATGGAGGAAACGTCATGGGAGATAGTAAGTTAAAAACTTCGATGGTCTATCCAACGAACTTTTAATGTGGGAAAATTGTTACTTGTGTTTCCTACACGCCCATTTTTATATCTAACCTGAAAGATCAGTTACCTAGGCTGATTACTTCTTAGTGTGTCTATCAATTTAACTGCTCCTGTGAAGCCAGTTCAATTCGACAATGTTCTAGGAATTTAGTTTTCAGTGTTCATGAACACCTCTCAGTATGGGTAAATAAAAGTGTGGTGAAAAATTTAAATAGCTCACTTAGCTTAACCTTTTCATCACGGGGAAAAAGTGGGGCTAAAATAGCCTAGGGCAAACCATCAGTAAGACGCGGTGCTACTTCATGAACACATAACAAAATGAAAATAAACGAGGAGGCAAATGGAAACATTTTGGAGCGAAAAATATGCATGGAAGTGTTGTGAAAGCACTTTCGTTTGGTTCTGAGTTTGAAATGAGATTTTCCCCCTTTGCTTGCTGAAAATGAATCAATCATTTATCGTGTCCTCACAAATTTACCAAAAGCTACCAGATACAGAATAATTCAGATAGCAGAAGTTATAGGCATTTGTGTTAAGCAGTCTGAAATATGTGTGCAGAAGAAACACTTGCAGTCATTGTCACTACCTTGACTGGCTTGAGAATAGGCAACTCTTGCCATAATTGATTTTGACCTGATACTTCACTGAGCGGCGAAAATCAGACGACGAAGGTTGGTCTGTCACTTTGAGGTAGACAACTTTATTTGAAAAAAGAAATTCCATTTACGTACAGGATTTCCTCAGGAAATAAACGCACAAGGTCAGAAGTTAAACGTTTGTTTTGATTGGTCAGGCTGTAGGACGAAATTGTCCAATGAGATTTTCTCTACCGGCAGATTAACATGAAACGAGATTGAAATACAAAACTTATACCCCCTCCCCGGCTGATAACTTGGAGTATTCGTCTCGATCTAGGGCCTTTCCTATCAGTTCATTAGCAGCTGAGGAAGAATTTATCGAAAAAGAATATCCTTTGTTCATCAAACTGCCTTTCAAACTATATGTTACAAGTTCCTTCTAGCCAATCGAATCCACATAATTGCATATGCCTACTTAAGTTAAATCTACACAATTCAGTCATAAATATTGGTTAGTATATGAATAAAAAAACCTCGCCTGGTTAACTAGTTCACTAGTTACTAGCCGGTCCTAAGCCCGGGTAAAGAGGGAAGGTTCAGCATACGGCTAGCAACCCTACCCTGTAAAACAAATCTAACCACTAAAAAACTTCAAAGCACAAACAAAATATAAAAAATGAAAACAAAATTATTCCCCGCTGGAATCGGAGAGGCGAAATGACGCCAGTTGGTGAAAGCCTTCGGGAAGCCAATTGGCCGATGTGTCTTCTCTCGACGAAAGCGAAAGTAAGAATGGGGACATGGAATGTCCGTACGATGTTTGAACCCAGCAAGGCAGCCCAGATTGCAAAAGAGATGAGAAGGTATCACACTGAAGTGCTTGGGATTTGCGAAAGCAGATGGAATGGGAGTGGAGTCTCCAAACTGTCAATTAGAGAATCAATAATCTACTCCGATATTGTCACCCAGACGACAACCACGAGCACACTGAGTTATGGAGTGGCTATCATGATGTCCCCAAGAGCATCAAAGGCTCTCTCTCATGCAGTGGGAACCAAACTTCTCCACGATCAGGATCATGACAGCAAGATGGATTCGACTCAAAAGGAAGGAAGGTCACAATCATACAATGTTATGCACCTACAAACAATGCAGAGCAAGAGAAAAAGGAGGAATTCTACAGACAACTTCAATCAACACTGGACAAGACATCAGTTGGCGATATCAAAATTCTAATGGGTGACATGAATGCCAAACTGGGAGGGGACAACACAGGAAGAGAACTAACCATGGGTCGAGAGGCGCTAGGTGAAATGAACGAGAATGGAGAATTGTTTGCAGGATTCTGTGTATTCAACGATTTGGTGATTGGAGGTAGTGTGTGCGAATATAAGGGTATTCGCAAAGTGACATGGATTTGATTTCACCAGGACACACTAAAAATCAGATCGACTTTATCTCAATCTCAAGAAAATGGAGACGCAGTCTACTTGACACAAGGTCAAGAAGAGGAGCAGATGTAGGTTCAGACCACTCACTATCTAGTGCAAGGAGCCTTCCAAATCAAGTTAAAAGCCTTCAAGGAAGCTGGTGATAGACCTCAATTCAAGTACAACACTCGGAAACTGAAGGATGAAACTACAAAGGAGATCTTCAAGGCAGCCATCAAGACAAAATGGGAGACGGCGTTGAGCAACATCCCTGAAGAAACCTGTGTGGAAGAACACTGGAAGTCTTTGAAAGCTATGTGGAAAGAAACCTGCACAACAGTATTAGGAATGAAGAAGAAAGAAGACAAGGAATGGATCTCGACGGATACCTGGAAGCTGATAGAGGAGAGGAGGATGGCGAAGCAGAAGATAAACCAGTGCAGTGCAAGGATGCTCAACGACAAGATGAACTGAGCACAATGTATAAAACACTGGACAAAGAAGTGAAGAAGAGTGCACGCAAAGACAAAAGACACTTCTACGAAACACTGGTAAGTGAAGCAGAACAGGCTGCATGCTGGTAAGAGAGACCTGACAACATTGTACCAAATAACCAGGTTGCTATCAGGGAAGAGATCAACACAGATGAAACCGATAAAAGATGAAGAAGAAAATTTAATTACGAAAGAAGAGAAACAAAGGAAACAATGGGCCGACCACTTCAAAAAGCTCTTGAATCGACCACCACCTGCACTTCGTTCAGAAATACCACCTACAGCCGCTGAACTACAAGTGAACATAAATCCCCCAACGAAAATGGAAGTCCTGAACGCCATAGAGCTACTGAAATGCGGAAAAGCAGCAGGACCAGACGGGATACCGCCAGAAGCACTGAGAACAGACGCAGAGACAACAGCAGACATTCTCACACCACTATTGCAGATGGTGTGGAAGGAAGAGAAGGTACCTGCCCATTGATTGGACGAAGGGTTACCTTGTCAAACTGCCGAAGAAGGGAGACCTCAGTGCTTGCAAGAACTGGCGCGGAATCACTCTCCTGTCCACCCAGAGCAAGCAAAATATTAAGCCGCTTCATCCTAGAGAGGCTTAAAGATGCACTGGATTCAAAATTACGACCGGAACAGGCAGGCTTCAGGAAGTACAAATCATGTGCAGACCAAATTGCAACACTTCGCATCATCATAGAACAGAGTATAGAATGGCAATCAGCTCTCTACCTCAACTTTATCGACTTTGAGAAGACCTTTGACAGCGTCGACCGAGAAGTGATTTAGAAACTGCTTCATTACTATGGAGTACCGCAAACCTTTATCCGCCTCATTCAACAACTATATGAAGATGCCACATGCCAAGTAATCCACAATGGGAAGCTCAGTGATGCCTTTGGGGTGAAGTGAAGACAGGAGTGAAACAAGGTTGCCTACTACTCCCCATGATATTCCTGATTGTGGTTGACTGGATCATGCAGCAAACAGTGGAGAGCTGTGAGAAGAGGGGGATACGCTGGCTGGACTGCGGAAAAGAACCTAGAAGACCTGGATTTCGCCGATGACTTGTGTTTGATGTCACATAAACTTGAAGATCTACAGGCGAAAACTAACAAGTTGACAGAAGAGGCAGCGAAGGAAGACGGGACTTCAAGTGAATATAGAGAAGACAGAGGTGATGAAGATACCGCACCACCAACAACAACAAACTCCAATCACCGTCAACGGGAGAAACTTAAAGGAAGTAACCTCCTTCACCTATCTAGGAAGCACTGTTTCAACTACAGGCGGCAGTTGTGGCACAGACGAGGATGTCAAAGTCAGAATCGGAAAAGCAAGACAGGCGTTCATTAGCCTAAAACCAGTGTGGAGATCTTCTGCACTCAGCATGTGGAACAAGATACGGATTTTCAACACCAACGTCAAGTCAGTGCTTCTGTATGGCTCAGAGACTTGTCACGTTGCGAAAGGGATTTCCAATAAACTACAGACATTCATCAACAACTACTTACGCTCGCTACTGAAGATCAGATGGATTGCCAGAAAGAATAAGCAACAAGGAGCTCTGGGAACGAACCAACCAAGAACCTATCACGCAACAAATATGCAGGAGGAAGTGGAGATGGATTGGGCATACACTGAGAAGACCGACTGAGGACATCACGCGTCAGGCCCTCGAGTGGAATCCCCATGGGAAGCGACGAGTTGGACGTCCGGGGGTGACATGGAGGAGATCGTGCGAGGAAGAAATGAAAGCTTCTGGGCTGTCGTGGAACCAGGTTGAAAAGATCTCAGAGAACAGAGGTCACTGGAGACGTGCTACTGAAGCCCTATGTTCCACTAGGAACCCAAGGGACTAATAATAATAATAATAACAATGATAATAATAATAGGAATAAAAAAGCAAACTGACTGAAGGATGAGTGTAAATCTGGGTGAATTTTTTCAGCATGATTCATTTTGAGTATTTTTGTGAACAGTTTGGATGAATAAATTCCATGTTGAATATTCACAACGTTCTCCATTTCTGTGCATCATTTATCTATCATTCCGTTGAGAATGCCAATTAGAAAAAAGCTAAAGAGTTATACATCCAAATCAACGTAGGACAATGCATTACTGCGTAACCGTCCGAGTTTCCACACCTCATATTAGTACATCAAGTAAAAAGGCAACGAACTGAAAGATGGAGAAAAGAAAACTCAGTCGAAAGAAGTATAAAGTACTAGAAGAGAGAAAGGAAGGATGAGAAAATGGTGAGATTCAGTATAGCGTTAAGGTGAGGGTGTGTGTGAGGATACATCTGTGCCACTGACATCGGTTCTCAGCCATGTCATCACCTAGAGTCTTCAACCGCTGGTTTCTCCTATCCCGTGGACCCCCAACCGGCTAGCTTGCATCGCCTCATATGCTTCAAACCAACAGTCAAAGACTTCATTCATATGATGGTCAAACACCTGAAGCCTTCTCATGTCTTTCACCTTCAACGGCCATGTTTCATAGCTATTAAAGTAGAACAGAGCGGACTGCTGTGGAGTACACGTAAACCTTAATAGACAAACGGACGTCTTGGCGGCGCCACAGGTGGCGTGAGTTGGCGAAAGGCAACTTAGTCTTTTATATTCGTCCAGAGATTTCATCGACCACTGAGCCATCAGGTCTGATCGCACTTCCCAGGTAAGTGAAGTGGTCAACCACTACAAAGTCAGAGCCTTAACGTACTACTGAAGGAAATTAGTAGTTTCGTGTCGTATATATTAGCATAGTGTACTAAGAAGAAATGTGTGATGTATTCGCGTAATTTCGAACAATCTGATCACACATTAACTTGTCAAAACATTTTATCATATGAGGGGTGAAAATAGGGTGGGGTTAGATTTGGAAAATATAGGGATATTAATTCGTTTCCACGCCTCCCTTGGCATTCAAATGTGGCAAAGATTACTAAGGAAGGTTTGAGGTTGGGACAATTATTTCTGACTACACAAAGCGGTTTTGAACTTTCGTATTGAACCTAAGTATGCGTTGTTGACGGTTCCTACTCATTGGTATTAAGGCTGTCTTGGAGTCAATCCTGTGATGTCTGTCCCCTGTATTTACCGAATTTTTTGAATTTGATTGTTTTTCTAAACATTTAGGGATATACTCTACACCAATTGTCGACTTCGTAGTCAGATTACTTCTCCCAATGTATGTTCACCGTACATGCATGCAATTTAGTGTACACAACAGGATGTGAAGGAATCATTTGTGTAGTGGTGTGGTTTAAATTGAAGCATGAGTTTCGTTTCCTCTAAAGTAAGAAGTTTGACTTCATAGTATGTTTTATTTAATAACTGAATTAGGCCTCCATTTTAAATCATACTATTTGATTCCTCCGTTAGCGTGATGTACGCTTCCTTTGTCGGGATAGAACACTGAATCGTTTCTGTAACATCTGATTACATTCATCAATCCGATAGATTAATACAGCGCTTTGTCTCTTACCTACCCTCTATATTGTTGAACAATATTTATCACTCTTCTCTGCCTCTTTAGAAGTTTCATCTACCAACTGTCAATTCTTGTCATTTTTATATTCACATTAGTGACTAGTAGAGGAAACCAGGACGTGCATGTCGTCCTGTTTGGGACTCTTCAGTTGTATGTACCCACACTCAGACTGGAGCCCAGTACTCATCGCTAGTCACCAACATAAATGTCTGGTAGTATCGAGGCGCCCGCGTAGTAGCCCATCTGCCAACAGCAGAAGTTGAGCAATTTGACCCTACATATCAACTGGAGGTTAAAAGTATCATAACGACATCTTGTCATTTTTCTTGATTTCATAATACATACTTGTTAATTCTTGTTTACCCTATGGGATGTTCCTTCTCATCTCTTTTTTACCTTCAGTGTTATACCACTTAGTATTTTTGAGTAGTATGATCCGTATTTTTTTATAATGTTTTTTCACCCACAGTCTTGACTGTTCATTCTGTTTCTTTGTTTCTTGTCCATCATTTAACATCCATAGATATCAGTATCTTTAATAATTCATGATGCTCTTTTAATTTCCTCCTTTGTTCCCTGATGTTCTATATTTACCTTGAACATATGTTTATCTTGAGTTTTTACCTCATCTTGAGAACTTATGCGCGTCCTTTGTATTCCTGTCTGTTAGCAGCTGGGACACAACTATGCTGTTTTTACTGTTGATGCACTTTTTCAAAGTGGTTTGATAGGGATAAGCCCGCAGATATCTGACGATTTCAGGTTTGTACTTTATTGTTCAATATTGTTTATTAATATGGAACCGTATATGAGACAAAACGTGTGTTTTGGATTTTACGCATAACTCGAACGTTTGGTTTATTGTCGAGAAGTCGTTTGTTCACTTTAGTTCCGAATTTCCTGGAAAGAAATTCACAATATTATTACTAGACATTTTGATAAGAAGCACAAATCATACCATTTCCAACCACAGAAGAGTAACAGTTATTTAACTTATATGACAGTATTAATTCTCAGTTATTCTATTGGATCGAATTGTTCGACCTCTATTATCATATGGGCTCCTATGTGGATGCCTCGATATTGCCTGGATATTTACTACTGTAATTCACTTGGTTGTGGCTAGCAGAAGAATCCAGGACGCACGTCTCGTCTTATTTAGGACTCGTCAGCTGGATGTACACCTGCACTCCAGTGCGGAGTGATGTTGTTCCCGCTGAGACTCGAACCTCGTACGCATCACTTCAAACTTCAAGGCAATATGAACATATAGGTTGAACAATTCTATCCAATAAGATGTATATCAATAAATAGTAATAATTCTATGGGTTAGTTGAGTATTTCTAACGTGGAAATTATGCAAGCACTGATAACTAAAACTTAGTATAGCTTGTTAAGTCTCACTAACCTTAAATTATGTCTGCTCTATGACTCATCATTGCGAATGTATGTTCACTATCACATACTGCTCAATTAAGAATATCATCATGTCATATGATAATTGGAAAAAATGATACTCTTAGTCATGAGTTAATTAACAGAATTTTGCTTAGAGTTACAAAACAAATAACAGAAATATCAACAGTGTGTGAAATTATAGTTCAGTGTTTAGTAGAGAATTCCGTTTAATATTTTATGAAGAAATACACATCAACGCTCAATAGAATAATGGTTGTAAATTGTTGACGGTAATTAGAGACAGTAGGCGGAGAAGAAGATGGCTAAATCTGTAATAATAATAATAATAATAATAATAATAATAATAATAATAATAATAATAATAATAATAATAATAATAATAATAATAATAATAATAATAATAATAATAATGGAGCTATTAAAATGTTAGTTATAGTCAATTGTGTGGTGAATGAAATGAAGAGTCTTCTTGTAATAAATGAGCTATACAGATGGCCAAGGCAAAGAAAGAGGCTGTACGAATCTCTTCTGAACTCACAGACTTGGCTTGTGTAGGTGGATTCCTATGGCTTCTGCTGTATGTAAAAGACGGACTCGTAGAGGATGGATGAGGTTAGAAGGAATGTGATAAATAACTTTAAAAGCATTATGAATGTTAACTAGGTGGCCGGTGTCAATCAGATGAGAGAGTATTGAGCTTCGTGTAAGTCTAGTTTCCTCCTTACTTAGCCATGAAGGGTGATGCTGATGAGGAGAAGTCAGGGAGTCTGTTTTAGTTCGTGTGGTCATCATCGGCCGGCTGTAGAAAACACAACATAACTTGGCGGCATTAAATGATCTTCTTATGGCACTCCTTAAGCGTTGTGTCACAGTTTCGCTGATGATGTCACCTCGAAATTGTAGTCCCAGGAACAATGGTTTCTTGGAGACTGTAGGCATTCTGGTTTTCATATTGGATGTATGCATATTTTTAGCCAGAAACGTTTTTGGATATCTATTACTACTGAGTAGGTCATGGATAATTTGAAGCTCTTCGTCAAAAGTATCATCTGAACAGATGAGTCCAGCTCGACGGACCGAACATTTAACTAGATTTCGTTTATATTGCAAGGGGACAAAATTCAAGAAGTGGGTGTATTGACCTGTTGACGTTGGTTGATTTTATTGTGTGGCAAAAGAAACTGAAGAATATCACACAAATAAAGGGTTGTTAAAGAGAAGAAAAATGGTATGTTGAAGTAAAACTTAGGCTCCATGGTGAAGTATAATTCCATATTAGATTTTTTTATGTGGTATACCACATAATGGTTGATATAGTATAACTTACTGGATGACGTTTTGGGCACAACTGACTTTTCATATGCATATCTCAGAGTAATTATACAATTTTCAAACTTCCCTCACACATGTAGTCCAACAGTTCTTCATTCGTTTACTTTAATGATAGTAACATTTTCCAGATATCTCTGATATGAGAAGAATCATTCCTGTTACATGTGTGTTGATTCTGTGATCAACCCCTCGTTCCATCTGGCTAGTTACATTGTGTTTTAGAATTGTCTCCCTATCCTGTGCACCCTATAGTCTGATTATGGGTCAGTGCATGCAGAGCGAAAGCCCAGTTTTTCTCCTAGTTACTTATTTTTTTAGGGTTTACCATTGTATGTTTCGCTAGATATTTGTGTTCTGCTACTCTAACTGATGCAGATCGGCTGCTTTTACCTGTATGCTTGACTTCATAATCATTACATGGGATCTGATGGGTTAGATTATTTTTCCTAATCGGCTTTATTGGATCTCTTAGCCTGCAAAGTTCCTCTCTCTGAGCGAGTTTGTGGGTTTAAATGCCACCCAAATCCCAACCTTGTAAAAATTCCCGACGTGGCTTCTTCATACGACAACACTATATAGAGGATTCGAATTCCTTCTTAGGCATGTTACAATCACCACTCACAATACCACTCCTTCTCTTATAAGTCCCTATAAACCTTTTGATAAGTTCTGGAGGGTAGTTATTAAGGAGTAGTGCCTGTGTGATGTATTTCATTTCCATATTTAGGCATTCTGACTTACGAGTCAAACTTCTAGCCAAACTACTTAGACATTTTATCAAGCTTACTTTGACAGAGATAGGGTGAGATGATGTGAAATCCAAGTATTTATTCAAATGTGTTGGTTTCCTGTAAACATTGGTATCTAAGCCTTCATCTTCTCTCCTCTTGATCTTCCAATCCAGCATAAGAGTAATTCTCCTTGTTCATTTTCTAATTCAAAAGTGAATCAGATTGTATCTACTATCGAGTTAATGTGTGTGCTAAAAGACCTCTGAATATATTCTGACTTCACCATGGTAAATGTATCATCCATATGTCACCATCATACTTTCAGGGTAGGTTGGAATGTTCATTATGTCATTTATCTATAACCGTTCATCAATATGTCTTTCTATGATCGGGGATATTTGAAAATCCCATCGCTAATCACTAAAATCCTTAAAGTTATGCCGTAGAGTAAGAAGAAAGACATTACAATACCTTTCAAAATGATTTCACAGAAAATGCACATTTTCATGAGAAAAAAGTCGATAGCATAATGTCAACTGATCTAACGCCAACTTAATATTTTGACAAATGTGATGCACCTATTCTCTGATTGGCAGACGTATTTCAAGGTCACCCCGGCCGATACGAAGTGGATGCAATAAATATATTATCTGAAATTTTCAGTGATTGTCCATCACGTGATATTTGGATGTTTCCCACCAACCTCGGGGATAAAATCTGTTCTCATTTTTTTGGAAGGAAAGTATTAGGCGGATTTCAGCCCTTAGAAGCCAATATGCCAAATAAGTTTGAGAGTACCGAGGCACACGTATAAGACAAATGTGATGATGGAGAACATTTGTAGCTCAGGAAGATGATTTTAATGGTGTTTTGTTCTCTGAGCTGGATGGTTCAATCGTCGTGATGATCTCATTGTCGTTCTAGACAATATCATCACCAGTACGGACTTCAGGATGAAGTGAGTTATACGATTTTCTTCACAAGTGACTCGTTACGATGACCTTGGGTGTGATCGGTTGTTTCTGCCAAGGTCTTTCGACTATCTCCCTACTTACTTCGATTGGCTGTCTTACTGACATGAAGTTTGTGCTGACAATGAAAGCTTTACGATTAAAGCATCAAACTTGGAGGACACAACACCATCAAAATAACGCGGATGGACAGACAAATCAGCTTGAAACCTTGTGCAGAATTGCTTCGTTATAAGTTGCTATACTTCAAAGAAATGTTTAAATAAGAAGTGGGTAGAAAAAGAATGATATCAAGGAAGACAAGAGTGTATGAGGGAAGAGATAGATACTGTAGGTGGGTAAAGGTCAATGAACATCTCAAAGAAATTCGAAGATCACAAACACAGTGTGTATATTTGCTCTTTTCTAGTCGATTTCCAACCACGTTTCGAAGAGCCTGCAACTTGTGATGCATATTGTCTCGAAGACTAGTCATTGATATCGTGGATTGGGTGCCGCTCAGTCTTGTGACCCCCTTTAGCCTTATTCTAACACAATCCTACAGCAGTTAGCCGGTGGCTCGGCACCCGCAACACAAACCATCTGGAGTCGGGGGAGGCTTACACTGTCATTCAATGACGCGCCTAATTTTTCACACCTAACATACGCAATACTCTCACAGTGACCTCACTAAACATGAGTAGTCTTATGAGAATACTTACATTTTGTTTCGTAAAATCAGAACATTTTTTCTGAATAGTTAAGTTGTGAAAAGACGCAAAACGTATAAGGTAAATCATAGTGAAGAAATGACCATTGAAGCCAGTGTAGAAAAATACAAATCATCATGACAAAAGTGTCTAACTTTGCAATCTGATATTGATTTTTAAACAATTAGTTGTTCTGCGCTGTTTTTGACCAAATTCTCACCAATCGGCCACTATCGGTTTCCACGTTGCTATATATACTACTTGTATGCATTCTTATAAGTAACTGTACAATATTAGTTGCGCAACTGCTGTTATAATCTTCTCGATACACGTATCATTATTTATGACTGACAAAATCAACATTGGACCTCGTATACGGGTGCGTCGCCTCAAGTTGCCACACTTTACAGTAGTACACGAAATGCAGATCGATAGAAAAGGAGTCGTGTGGGAGAAACAATCTGAAAACAAGGTTTGGTGCAAATATTCAAGCTTTAGAAGATATCAGAGACCGAGTACATCTGCTCCATTATCACTTACTTTCAACCATGACACCAAGAGTCCTCAACCATTCATTCCTATTGTCTCAGTAACCCCAACGAGGTAGTCTATACCTCATCATATGATTTAGGCAAATTGTCAGGGACTTCATCGACTGATGGTAGGTCTTAGTCTGAACCTTCTCCCAACCTAATCCAGCTCTCCGTAGCCCACTATACTCGTTTTTTGGTAAATGGTCAGCTACCTCGCCTGCGCCACAGATGACGTAAGTGGACAAGTGCTACACAGACCTTCTCTATCGGAGCTGAGAATTAGTCAGCAACAAAGCCATTTGTGATGATGCAGCTCACCATGTAAATGAAGTGGTCGACACATTCCACCATGCCATATATGTTAGAGTCCATACATATTCAGATTTCTGGTTAACGCATTCAGAAGACTCTCCATTTCGTCAGCGTCTTTACCCAGCAGCATAATTTCATCTGCATATTCCAAGTCAACTAGGTGACCACTGTGGAGTAGACTGGTCCCTGTGAAATCAGAGGTTCTTCACATTATTTCCATTAGTACATCTATGACGTCATTAAATAAGAACGGTGACAATGGACATCTCCTGTCGAACACCGGTAGTTGTCGTCACTTCACACGACAACTCTCCATAGGTTTGTACACGTCTACGTGGTGCTTGTAATGTCCCGTGATTATACTGGATTGAATTACTCGACCTCTGGCAGCAAATGGGCTTTTATACGGATGCCCCTCGAAATTGTCCGTATAACATCACTCATTGAAATGCAGGCACATTACTCCTGGTGACGAACCAAATTTGGGATGAAACATGTATTCTGGAATCAATTGCCAGTTCTCACTAAACAAATTATAACATACGTTATTGCCTTAAATCTTATGGGAAAGCAAACTTCCCGTATTCTAGTTTGAATGGGTATATTGGTTACTTGTAATGTACTGTTAATTTGTTACTCCTTGTATAAAAAATGAATTTTTAATCGAAATGACTACTGTTTAAAATGTGTAATCATGGCGGTCGATGACTCATAGTTGTGAAAAAGTCAAATTCAGGCTATATTTAGACAGCATAGTATGAATGAAACTATAGTCACATGAATATGAAATCTATGGATCATAGTTATCGATCCAAACACGTGAGTCAAGGCAAACATTTTATTTGCCATCATAAGAATCATGAGTGATCTAGAATGCCACCCACCAAATGCTGAAATAACCAATCAGGTTTGTTGATCTCCCCTGGTAAGTTAGCTTTATTATATAATGCTGAAACTTAATTGGTTACATCACTAAAGTAAACAAATAATACAAAATATTTACATTGATTGGTCACGGGAGTGCAACTGATTTCATGTTGTCTAGTCCTGAGTGCAAACCGAATCCTATCGATCATATTTGCAATGTGGCAACCGAGCTAGGAAGTCCAGCATCGCGGTGTACATTAGTGGATATTAGTTGGTTGGAGGCAATCGGCAGATCTAGGTTTCGTGCTTTTTGGCACTCGTCAGCAAGGCGTATCTGCGACCTCGACGGAAATGATATCCTGCCTGAGATTCGAACCCGCATCACCCAGTGTTGTAGTCAGCAACACATTGCAAATATGACTGATAGGATTCGGTCTGCATTCCCGTCACCAATCAATACATGTAAGCCAGTCCTACAGGAGGTCAGTTGCGGCCCGAATAGCTCGGTGGTAAAGTCACTGACTACAACACTGGGTGACGCGGGATCGAAACTCTGGCAGGACGTAAGTTCCGTCGAGGTTGCGGATACGCCTTGCTGACGAGTGCCAAGAAGCACGAAACCTAGTCCCAGGGCTTTCTGCCAATTGCCTCCAACCAACTAACAAATTACTTACTATGTTATTTTTACTAATAAACTACACCCGAATTACTCAATTAAAATGCGCCTTAAACGATGTATCATGTTAACTCGGTGCCCAAGTTTTTTCGAACTACTTGGTCAATAGCCTACGCTCGTTACTGAAGCTCAGATGGCCAGAAAGAATAAGCAAAAAGGAACTGGCAACGAACCAACCTACAGCCTATCACCCAACGTGTATGCAGAAGAAAGTGGAGATGGATTGGGTATACACTGAGAAGACCATTCGGGGACATCACGCGCCAGGCCAGACACTTGAGTGGAACCAAACTGGGAAACGACGAGTTGGGCGTGTGAGGCGAGGGTGACATGCAGGAGATCGTGTGAGGAAGAAATGAAAGCTTCTGGGCAGTGATGGAGCCAGGTTGAAAAGACTACAGAGAACAGAGTGAAATGGCGATGTGCTACTGAAGCTCTATGTTCTACTAGGAACTCAAGGGACAAATAATGATAATAATAATAATAATGATAACCTAGTCCACTGCTGGTGAGGATACGTTGAAACAAATTGGTTACATTAGCAGTTACGAAAGTAGCCATCAGAGTTACTCATGAATGAGGAGTGAATCTAAGATTGGCTTTGAGGGACACCCTAGCAACAATATCAATGAAGAAATCTAATTGGTTATCTTAGCTGTTGTCAGGATGGCCTTTAAAGTTACTTGAATCTAAAAGCCACCCAAGCAACCGTTGGAATAAGCAGTCGGATTTCTGGATTTCGATTGGTCAGGTCTTTTAACAAAATAAAGGGACCTAATCAGTCATTCTAGTGTTTGCTAAAGTAGTCTTCAGTGTCACTTAGAATTGGTTGGCCAGTTAAACTTCCTCATTTCCGAATCTATATTGTAAATAATAAAATGCATCAATTTTGAGAACTATTCCCTGATGAAATAATGCGCCTTTATTTAATTTGGACGTCACTTATCACCTGCATAATTACTGCAATTTTTAGTGTAATGTTTTGATAGGAACCAGCCTAAACGGATATCAACACTTTAAATCATCACCCAATGAAGTAGAAGTTTCGATTTTTGTTAAGGAAAAACCCTATTGGACAATTTTTCTTCCAGTTGACCAATCAGAATAAGCCATTTAACTTTTGACTTAGTCCTCCTATATGTTCATGAAAACTATGTATAAATGATGTACTTTTGTTGAATAAAGTGTCTTCCTTATAGTCATAGGTTGGTCTTTGCCTTCTCATTTTTGCGGTTCACTGAAGTAAAAGGTATCATGTACAAGTGTCTCATTGCGTTAATTATCGTTGGTGTATTTCTTATTATCACACTCGATCACTTGATGATTTGGTAGTATACACATTTGCTGAGCTACTGCTGATTTCACCGGGGGTGTGTGAGCTTGGTGATGCACGGTTTGATCGCCAAAATGAGTATATGAATACCAATGAAATCAGTCAGATGATTCAGATAATGATATATTTATTTTCTGGAGTAATTATGAATTTGTTATCAAGATAACTGTACAATCGTCTAGGATTTTTAAAGTCTTGGCTCTACACAATCTGTTGGTGAGGTGCAATCATAAGGCTGTCTCATGCTTAGATGGACGGACAGTTCTCACCACTTGCAAACTGTTACCTTGATCAACAGTTTTATCAGTCACTTTTTCGCAGTATAAACAGACATATCAGTATTACTTATTATTATTTGTCCCTTGAGTTCCTAGTAGAACATAGAGCTTCAGTAGCACATCGCCATTTCACTCTGTTCTCTGTAGTCTTTTCAACCTGGCTCCATCACTGCCCAGAAGCTTTCATTTCTTCCTCACACGATCTCCTGCATGTCACCCTCGCCTCACACGCCCAACTCGTCGTTTCCCAGTTTGGTTCCACTCAAGTGTCTGGCCTGGCGCGTGATGTCCCCGAATGGTCTTCTCAGTGTATACCCAATCCATCTCCACTTTCTTCTGCATACACGTTGGGTGATAGGCTGTAGGTTGGTTCGTTGCCAGTTCCTTTTTGCTTATTCTTTCTGGCCATCTGATCTCATCTTCACTATGGATCGTAGGCAGCTGTTGATGATGTATGTGTGCAGTTTGTTGGAAATGCTTTTTGTAACCCGCCAAGTCTCTCAACCATCACATAGAAGTACTGACTTGACTGACATTAGTGTTGAAAATCTGTATCTTGTTCACGCCTTGTGCTGAGTGGAGTGCAGTAGACCTCTACACCGATTTCAGATTAATGAAGGAAGACCTGTCTTGCTGTCTTTCCTATCCTGGATATAACATCATCTTCTGTGCCGTCGCCTGTAGTTGGAACGATGCTGCCCAGATAGGTAGGTAAAAGAGACAACTTCCTTTAGGTTTCTCCCGTTGATGGTGATTGGTGCTTGTTGTTGATGCTGTTGTTGGTTAGGTATCTTCATCACCTGTCTTTTCTACATTCACTTGAAGTCCCGTCTTCGCTGCCTCTTCTGTCAACTTGTTGGTTTTTGCCTGTAGATCTTAAAGTTTGTGCCACAAGACATTAGACATAAATCATCATCGTTGGCGAAATCCAAATATTCTAAGGTCTTTTCATCGGTCAAACAGCGTATGCCCATCTTCTAGCTCCTTGCAGTTAGTTGCATGATCCACGCCACTCCACCACGATGAGGAAGATCATCGGTGATAGTAGGCACCCTTGTCTTACTCCTGTCTTCACTTTAAAGGCATCATTGAGCCTTCCATTGTGAATCACTTGGCATGTAGCATCATTTAACATGTCTTCACTTCAAAGGCATCATTGAGCTTTCCATTGTGAATCACTTGGCATGTAGCATCATATAACATATAGCTGTTGAATGAGGCTGATGAAGGATTGTGGCACTAAAACCGTAGTGTTGAAGCAGCTGCCAACTTATTTCTACATCGACACTATCGAAGGTTTTTAAAGTCGATGATAACGTAACCAGTCAAACATAACTATACATATAAGAATAATGAGTCAGTTAATATGAAGGTGGGATCCAGCATTATTGCGTAACTGTCCCATTCGCCAACCCCCCATCAAGATAAAAATAGAGGAATAGGGAAAAGAATTGTAATCAAAAGTTGTAGAAAGTCATACAAAAAAGAGGAAGAGCGACTAAAACAATGACTAGGTGGGATATGATGATTAAGATGAGGATAATGTGTTTATGGATCCCCTCCGCTGAGATCGACCATTTAGCGTATTACTTAAATTTTGAAACGGTCATTTTCTATTGTCACACGGACTTCAACAGGTTAGTCTACATTTCCATACATGGCTCAGACCAACAGTTAAAAACTTTATGCAGTAACATCAGATTTTATTCTGGTAGCCTTTGTTATTAACCTCGCCTGGTTAACTAGTTTACTAGTTACTAGCCGGTCCTAAGCCCGGGTAAAGAGGGAAGGTTGGGCATAGGGCTAGCAACCCTACCCCGTAAAACAAATCTAACCGCTAAAGAAACTTCAAAGCACAAACAAAATATAAAAAATGAAAACAAACTTATTCCCCGCTGGAATCGGAGAGGCGAAATGACGCCAGTTGGTGAAAGCCTTCGGGAAGCCAATTGGCCGATGTGTCTTCTCTCGATGAAAGCGAAAGTAAACGTGGGGACATGGAATGTCCGCACGATGTTTGAACCCAGTAAGGCAGCCCAGATTGCAAGGGAGATGAGAAGGTATAACATCGAAGTGCTTGGGATTTGCGAAAGCAGATGGAATGGGAGTGGACTCTCCAAACTGTCAACTGGAGAATCAATAATCTACTCCGGTCACCCAGACGCCAACCACGAGCACACTGAGGGAGTGGCTATCATGATGTCCTCAAGAGCATCGAAGGCTCTCATGCAGTGGGAACCAATCTCCTCCAGGATCATGACAGCAAGATTCAACTCAAAAGGAAGAAAGGTCACAATCATACAATGTTATGCACCTACAAATAATGCAGAGCAAGAGAAAAAGGAGGATTTCTACAGACAACTTCAATCAACACTGGACAAGACGTCAGTTGGCGATATCAAAATTCTGATGGGCGACATGAATGCCAAACTGGGAGGGGACAACACGGGAAGAGAACTAACCATGGGTCGAGAGGCACTAGGTGAAATGAATGAGAATGGAGAATTGTTTGCAGAATTCTGCGCATTCAACGATTTGGTGATTGGAGGCAGTGTGTTCAGGCACAAAGATATCCACAAAGCGACATGGATTTCACCAGATGGACACACTAAAAATCAAATCGACTTTATCTCAATCTCAAGAAAATGGAGACGCAGTCTACTTAACACAAGGTCAAGAAGAGGAGCAGATGTAGGTTCAGACCACTCACTATCTAGTGCAAGGAACCTTCCAAATCAAGTTAAAAGCCTTCAAGGAAGCTGGTGATAGACCTCAACCCAAGTACAACACTCGGAAACTGAAGGATGAAACTACAAAGGAGATCTTCAAGGCAGCCATCAAGACAAAATGGGAGACGCGTCGAGCAACATCCCTGAAGAAACCTGTGTGGAAGAACACTGGAAGTCTTTGAAAGCTATGTGGAAAGAAACCTGCACAACAGTATTAGGAAGGAAGAAGAAAGAAGACAAGGAATGGATCTCGACGGATACCTGGAAGCTGATAGAGGAGAGGAGGATGGTGAAGCAGAAGATAAACCAGTGCAAGGATGCTCAACGACAAGAGGAACTGAGCACAATGTATAAAACACTGGACAAAGAAGTGAAGAAGAGTGCACGCAAAGACAAAAGACACTTCTACGAAACACTGGCAAGTGAAGCAGAACAGGCTGCAGGTAAGAGAGACCTGACGACATTGTATCAAATAACCAGGTTGCTATCAGGGAAGAGACCAACACAGATGAAACCAATAAAAGATGAAGAAGGAAATTTAATTACAAAAGAAGAGAAACAGAGGAAACGATGGGCCGACCACTTCAAGAAGCTCTTGAATCGACCACCACCTGCACTTCGTCCAGAAATACCACCTGCAGCCGCTGAACTACAAGTGAACATTAATCCCCCAACGAAAATGGAAGTCCTGAACGCCATAAAGCTACTGAAATGCGGGAAAGCAGCAGGACCAGATGGAATACCGCCAGAAGCACTGAAAACAGATGCAGAGACAACAGCGGACATGCTCACACCACTATTGCAGAAGGTGTGGAAGGAAGAGAAGGTACCTGACGATTGGAAGAAGGGTTACCTTGTCAAACTGCCGAAGAAGGGAGACCTCAGTGCTTGCAAGAACTGGCGCGGAATCACTCTCCTGTCCACCCCAAGTAAAATATTAAGCCGCATCATCCTGGAGAGGCTAAGGGATGCACTGGATTCAAAACTACGACCGGAACAGGCAGGCTTCAGGAAGTACAAATCATGTGCAGACCAAATTGCAACGCTTCGTATCATCATAGAACAGAGCATAGAATGGCAATCACCTCTCCACCTCAACTTCATCGACTTTGAGAAGGCCTTTGACAGCGTCGACCGAGAAGTAATTTGGAAACTGCTTCAATACTACGGAGTACCGCAAACCTTTATCCGCCTCATTCAACAACTATATGAAGATGCTACATGCCAAGTAATCCACAATGGGAAGCTCAGTGATGCCTTTGAAGTGAAGACAGGAGTGAAACAAGGTTGCCTACTATCCCCCATGATATTCCTGATTGTGGTGGACTGGATCATGCAGCAAACAGTAGGCAGCGAGAAGAGGGGGATACACTGGACGACGGAAAAGAACCTAGAAGACTTGGATTTCGCCGATGACTTATGCCTAATGTCACATAAACTTGAAGATCTGCAGGCAAAAACTAACAAGTTGATAGAAGAGGCAGCGAAGACGGGACTTCAGGTGAATATAGAGAAGACAGAAGTGATGAAGATACCGCACCACCACCATCAACAACAACAACAACAAACTCCAATCACCTCAACGGGAGAAACTTAAAGGAAGTAACCTCCTTCACTTATCTAGGAAGCACTGTTTCAACTACAGGCGGGACGGACGAGGACGTCAAAGTCAGAATCGGAAAAGCAAGACAGGCATTCATTAGCCTGAAACCAGTGTGGAGATCTTCTGCACTCAGCATGCGGAACAAGATACGGATTTTCAACACCAACGTCAAGTCAGTGCTCTTGTATGGCTCAGAGACTTGGCGCGTCACGAAAGGTATTTCCAATAAACTACAGACATTCATCAACAACTGCTTACGCTCGCTGCTGAAGATCAGATGGCCAGAAAAAATAAGCAACAAGGAACTCTGGGAACGAACCAACCAAGAACCTATCACGCAACAAATATGCAGGAAGAAGTGGAGATGGATTGGCCATGCACTGAGAAGGCCGACGGAGGACATCACGCGTCAGGCCCTCGAGTGGAATCCCCATGGGAAGCGACGAGTTGGACGTCCAAGGGTGACATGGAGGAGGTCGTGCGAGCAGGAAATGAGAGCTTCTGGGCTGTCGTGGGACCAGGTTCAAAAGATCTCAGAGAACAGAGGTCACTGGAGGCGTGCTACTGAAGCCCTATGTTCCACTAGGAACCCAAGGGACTAATAATAATAATAATAATAGCCTTTGTTATTGTTTCAACTTAAAACCACTTCAGCCAACATTACACA
Organism: Heterobilharzia americana; assembly: GCA_944470555.2. Classification (NCBI taxonomy): domain Eukaryota; kingdom Metazoa; phylum Platyhelminthes; class Trematoda; order Strigeidida; family Schistosomatidae; genus Heterobilharzia; species Heterobilharzia americana. Next base: position 61,530,650 of record OX104129.1, on the reverse strand, counting down.
ACGCTGTAGACGGTTGCTAAGCATACGTAAATAAAGCTATAACCATGAATTATCACTTACCGAAGACTCTGCAGCCAACCTCTGTGTCACTTACTAAGTGATTCCACAACACACCATCTATACTATAAAAGCTACGGCAGTCAGACTCCTGAAGCCTTCTTATGTTTTCTACCTTTGGCGGTAACGTTTCATGAAATGCATTTGGTTCACAGCCCCCCCCCCTCACTACCTGTGCCACTTATTATCGAATCAAATACACGATGAATCAGCCCTAATGATTGGTGAGTTCCCAAGTTTACTTTCTTTTTAGTTACTTCCTTCTCATAATGAGCAACGATAACATCCCAGGTGTTGTAACTGGAAATGAATCAATCTTTGTGGAGCGTTTTGCCTCGCATTTGCAAGGTAACCGAAGAGACTACGTCAAGTTTGTTTGTTGGAAGGCTAGTGGACACTCGCTATTCAGTAGATGATGTAGTGACAAGAAGGTCAGTTCTGTTTGTTTTCAGTATGTATTTTATGCTCTTGTCTCGAGTTAGTGCTTGCAAAGTTTTTAGAAGGTTTCTGGACAGTAACGCGGCGATTGTTAATTCAGTTATCCCCGCAATTATCTCTTTTATGACAGCATTTCTTGGAACAGGAAGTCAACGGGAGTTGAACTGGACAGCACAAGGACATTGTTAAAATCTGGTATGGCTGCAATTAGTGGTAATGATTTCGTTTATGAACTCTATGGTAAACGAATAATTAAGATGTGTTTGGTATACGTTATCGCCTCTTCGCTCAGTGTAATTTGACCGGTATGTGAACTTTCCTATGAAAGCAATTCGATGTGGTCAGTCAAGGTGGATCGACATCCTTCTTAGTCACAGAGAACGGAGATCTGAGATACTTTTTCTTCTCTATAGCTGACCAGCTGAAATTTGCTGAAAATTGTCTCGATCTTGTGGTTCTCGACGGCACTTGTCAGCCTAATAATGAGAACTTTTTTCTCTACAAGTTCGTAGCCATCGACATCAAAATAATGCGAAACCTCTAACACATACTAAAATTCCAAACTCCAAAATTTAAGCATTTACAACATAATCAATTACAACGGCAGTTCAGATAATGCCTGTTTATATGGTTATTTCGAAGGTGGAAATGATATTTGATGGATGTTCATGAATGGTACCCGAATTGTAAATATGACGGGTAATCCAACACCATATGCTTCGAGCCTTTCCCCATGGTGAATAATTTCCCAATTATACAATAAGTTCTAGAATTAGTATGATGTTTTTATATCATACCAACGTCGCTGGGACCAAATTGATCGGTCTCTATTGACATATGGACTTCTGTGCGGATGCCTCGATATCGCCTGCGTTCTAATTCTATTAATGATGGATCGTGGCTAGCAGTGGAATCCAGGATGAGCATTTTGTCCTGTTTGGGACTCGTCAGCTGGGTGTACCTGCCTCCCGATGAGTAATATTATGGGGACAATATCATTCACTGGGAGGCAGGTACATCCAGCTGACGAGTCCCAACTAGGACGAAATGCACATCCTGGATTCAACTCCTAGCCACTATCCATCATTACTAGATGAATGAAGAGTTATGAAATGACTAAACTTTTGTCACCATTGCCTCATCCGTTCTAAGCAACTACTGCACATCTATTCCCCGCCACTATTTAGTAAAATGACAAACAGTTATGCTGTATGCGATTAAATGCATCATCGAGGAATGATTGTTTACATGAAAAGGTGATGAGAGAAAAATTTCAACTGTTTATCACCTACAGAAAAATGCTTTCGAAATTATAGAACGGAAGTTTGTTCAGGTTAGTATATACATGAATTCAAACAACCACTGAATCTCGTTCGATTAGACCTTCTGAAAATATGATCATACATCAGCATTGTTAACATCTCTTATTTTAGTATATTCTTTAAAAAAAATAGCTGGTTGAAAAGTTTGTTGATGAATTAGAAGCATATCTGTTCAGTCGTATGGAAAAATGACCGAATTCCCATGAGTGGATCTCTGGATATGGTTAATTTTAAATGACACATAAGTCTTATCTCAGACGAAGCGAATTGGGACTTTTGTGGTTCATCACAGATCATATGATTAATAAAAAGGTTCGCTATGAATCTTTCTTCATAACGGTTTAACATACCATTCCTTTGAGAAGTATACCTAAACTTTTCTTTCGTTAACAGCTGACCACTTATGCAACGGTCTAAACTTAGTAACAAACTTTTTTGTAAATAGTGGTAACTAATTGACTTCAATGTTGTTTAAATAATTTCATGAAAACATGAGTGTAGAAACTTGAGCATTGTGGTAGAATTTAATTCTATATTCGATTTGTCTGTTTGATTCATAGTACATAGTGTAATGCAGTATTATTTACTAAATAACGTCTTCAGCATAAATTGCCATTGCTCATAATCATATCAGTGTGTTATCTCCCACATCGATTTCCACAAGTTATTTTTATAGTCATGTCACTTCATATTTTTTTTGTCTTTATTAGTAGTAACATTTACTATATCTCCGGTATATGTACTGATTCGATGAACAAAGATTCAGTAATCAATCTCTTTCTCCACCTAATTATATTTGACTGAAGTACGGCGGTTTTCTCCCACCCTACTTTATATGGTTGTGTGTTAATGCATGCATTGCAATAACCAATTCTCCTTCTGGATTATTGATCTTATTGGGGTCTGTTATCCTATATTTAGCTAAATTCCTATGTTCCGCTAATTTAACTGACCCCGACCATCTAGTTTTACCTATGTACTTGACCTCACTCATAGTGATTACATGGACTTTGATAGATTAGATGATTTTGCTTAATTGGTTCTGTCGTATTCTTAAGCCAGACGACAAAGTTTATCTCTGAGTGAGTTGGTAGGCCTAAATGGTACTCTAATTCCGGCTTTGTTGAGGATTCTACGTAAAGTTTTTGATGTACCTTTCTTACATTCAAATATCCAAATGATGGAGCTAGAAAACTGACTAGCCAATGCAACAAACTAAACGATGAACTAAAACACGTAAAATAAGCAGTAATCGTTAATAATTATCCTCTACAGTTTATTAAGAAATTCATACGAATACACAAGAAACGAAATAATAACAGTAACACGAGTATGAATAGTAATGACAATACAAGTAGAAAGGAGTTCACATTCTCCATTATGTTACCCTATAAGGAAAGTACATCAGAACCTTCACGTACGATCGTCAACAAGGCTGGAATTAGGGTGGCATTTAAACCTGCAAACTCACTCAGAGATGAGCTTCGTCGACTGGTTTAAGGATACGACAGGACCAATTAAACAAAATAATGGAATCTATCAAATTCTATGTAATGATTATGATGTCAAGTACATTGATCAAACTAGGCGGTTGGGGTCAGTTAGATTAGTAGAACGTAAGAATTTAGCTAAATATAGAATGACAGACCCCAATAAAATCAGTAACTCAGAAGGAGAATCGGTTATTGCAATGCATGCGTTAACAAACAATAGAATGGATGGGATAAAACCAACGTGCTTCAGTCCGATATAATTAGGTGCAGAGAGAGATTGATTACTGAATAGTTGTACATCGAATCAACCCCCCACCCACCCAACACATGTAACAGGTTACGCAACACCCACCCATACCAGAAATATGGAAATCTTTACCACCATTAAAAACAAAGAATATGGTGACAGAACTATAAAAATCAGATGTCGAAAGTGATTTGTGATTACACTGATATGAATATGAGCAATGACAACTGATGCTCAAAACGTCCTCATCCAGTTAACGATACTGTATTACATTGTGCGCTAAAAACTTATCTAATATGGAGATTCACGAAAACACAATTTAGCAGGATATGTCTAGAATCAAAATCTTTAATAAAGTACGGTGTAGTTTTCATTTCAAAATAATCTCAACGCCAGTAAAACTTTGCATTCTCCATGTATAAAGCCGCCTTTTAGTTATTATAGTTACAAGATTTGAATGTATTTTCGACACCAGAAAGAAAGTTGACAATTATCCCAACACTAGTATTAGGTGAATCATGTTTAAAAGAAACCCCGTGCTTAAAAAAGACGAGTAATAGAAGTGACAGATAAACATGCAGACTATATTTGTAACGAGAATGTAGTAGAGGTAGATGAGTGCGGAATTTCTTTTCGTCATTATCATAGTATGGTGCAATGTAACTGCTATATACCCCCTATTTTCGCATAGTCTGTGCCTACTGTTTTGCCCATCACCTTAAAATAACCTACATCACACCCTTACTACTTTTTCTCCCCTCTTCTCTCAAGGTTGAATTCCCATTGGTTGTTAACTAAATGCGGGTTGAATGTTGTCAAGGTCATTTATAAGTGTATATATTCATCACCGTTGTATCAAAATTATTCATAACAGTTATTTAAACTTTACGTTTAGGATAAAATGAAAATGTTACTTGAGGCAGCCTATTTCAGCCTCCTAGAAAACTTTGGAACGATCGTAAAGGCAACCGAATAAAGCAAACATTATATGTTACTGTCTTCGTCTTCTAAAAAACGCTTCTAGTTGATATAAGAGTAAAACTTAGGAACTGTACTAGATTGTAATTCCATTCTAGTCTGTTTATTAGAAATATCACACACAGTGAAGGGACTGTATCATTTACTGGATAACGTGCTATTCGGGCACAATTTATTGTCCATATTTATATCAGGTAACTAACTCCAAAACTTTGAGATAGAGTTTACATAGTCCTAATTTTCTCCCCTCCTTTGTAATGACAACGGTAGTAGAAGTTTCCACATATTTGGGACAGGTGCAGAATCATTTCTATTACTGAATGTATTTGGTGTTGATTCGATAAACAAAGATTCAGTTGGTTATCAATCTCTCTCTCCCTCCATCCGACTAAGTTAGTTCTCAACACTGTCACCCTATCCCACCCTACTGTGTGATTGTGTGTCATCGAATGCAGAGCTATAGCCAAGCTTTTCTTTAGATTTCTTATCTTATTATATTCTACTAATCTTGATTTAGCTAAGTTTTTCTGCTCTGTTATTCTAATCGACTTCGGTCGACTGCTTTGACCTATGTACTTGACCTCGCAATCATTGCAAGGAATCTGGTAGACCAGATTATTTTGTTTAATTGCATCGATAGGATCTTTTAACCTACAAAGCTTGTTTCTAAGTGAGTTTGTTGGTTAAATGTAACTCTAATTCCAGCCTTATTGAGAATTCTTCGTAATGTTTCTGAGGTGCCTTCTTTGTATGGTAACACAGTAGAAGCTTTGAATTCTCTCTCAACCCCGTCGCCATTATTACCACTAGTAGTGGGATTATTATTAATAACACATGTATTACTACTATTACTAATACTGCACATATTTTTCTTTCGATTTCTTATGAGTTTATTGATAAATTTAAACGGGTAATTATTGAGACGGAATGTAAGTCTTGATGTGTTTAATTTTGTCGTAGATTTTCTGACCTACTAGTAAGCTTTTACGCCTTATCACATAGGAATTTAACTAAGCCTACTTTAACTGAGATGGTGCTGTACGAACTCAGCTACGAGGTCAGACTGCTGACCAGATTTCTTTTAATTTCACTTCAATCACCATGGGTTTTGCCCGGCTATCATGTGAATCCATGATGCGTTACTACCGCTTGACAGTAGTATTCACATAGGCTGCCTAGCCGTAACCCAGTACCAATAAAACTAGTCCAGAAAACCAAAGCTACCTCACATAGTCAAAATGATAATCAATACGATGCTCTCCCACCCTAGTTCCCTTAGATTTGGAATTCAGATGACAAGTCCTGACTGGTGGACAGCCAGAGTGAGTATGATCAAGCTATAGTAACACGTCACGAATTCACATAGTAGTTGGATAAAACCTATGGTGAGGATTGATGAGATGAAATACAAAATCTGGTCAGCAGTTGGACCTTGTAGATCTGTCGTGGTCACTGGTTTGAATCCAGCCACAGTCCAAAACTTTCATTTCACCTTCAATCATCACCTAGTATAAATATTAGTCTACCAAACCATAGCTGCTATCTTAGATAGTCAAAATGATAATAGTTGTTACCAACAAAAGTTAAACAATGTACACAAACAACAAGAATCCAACTTAAAATAAGACAGAACAGTTGAATGTGAACTACTTTTTTTTAGCTTTGTTGTTATTTTTGTCCGGATTGAGATGTTTATTTCTGACTACAGTAATTATGAGATTTGTGTCCACATCATCGTCTATACCATGATTGCATAGTTTGTCCTGATTTGATTTTCTTTTGTAATTGTAAGATAGAATACATAAGTGCTTCAGCTGACGGTGGACAACCTGTAACGAAAAGATTTTCGAAGAGAATAAAATATTAAAACACAAAAGAAAATCAGGCATCGTGTATCTTTGATATGAAATAATCCCAACATTGTTTCACACGGTAGACTGATCCAATCATTAGAGATATCATACATAAATCCACTTTACCACAATCCTCTTCGTATAGTTCTGTAGTATAGGACTCCTAGGCGGTGCGCCCCTCATGACCTAGCCAGGGACTGGACTATATATGGTTGGAAAGACAGCACTACAATAAATTAGAAATTAAGATTTTTAGAAAGACAATACATCCTGACAGATACTTAGATTATCAGTCTGCACATCCTTTGACCAATAATGTAACAGTCACATGGAATCTGATTAACAGGGCTAATCGTCTTGTTATAACGAAAGAGGATAAAGCGGAAAAGCGTTAAAGTCGGTTCGCAGGACAATGGAAGCAAATAATTATTCCAAAGATGTCGTGAAGACAATTTTTATACTAGGCGATGATTGAAGGTGAAATGAAAGTTTTGGACTGTGGCTGGATTCAAACCAGTGATCACGACTGATCTACAAGGTCCAACTGCTGACCAGATTTTGTATTTCATCTCATCAATCCTCACCATAGGTTTTATCCAACTACTATGTGAATTCGTGACGTGTTACTATAGCTTGATCATACTCACTCTGGCTGTCCACCAGTCAGGACTTGTCATCTGAATTCCAAATCTAAGGGAACTAGGGTGGGGGAGCATCGTATTGATTATCATTTTGACTATCTGAGTGGGACGACTGTAGTTTGACAGATTAATATTTATACTGGGTGATGATTGAAGCTGAAATGAAGTCTTCGACCGCGGTCGGTTGTAGCTCAGTTGGTAGAGGATTGGGCCGGAAACCTAGTGGTCGCTGGCTCGAATCTGGCTGTGGTCCAAATTTTCATTTCCCTTTCAATCATCACCAAACAGAATTAAAGATGTGCCAAAACTCCCTACGAAAAACTGAATAAACACAGTGATAATCCCATGTCGTATGGGAGCCTTGGAAGAAATAAGAAAGATTCTCAACAAATGTGACATAAGAGTTTACTTTCGTGCAACAAAAATACCCTACGTTCTAACTTAATGAAACTTAAGAATGTAGTAAGTAAAGAAAATCAACAGAACTGCGTTATGTAGGAAGATAGCCAAGAAGGTAAACGTGAGAGTGAAGGAGCATAAACTATGCTTAAAGTAGATACTGAGAACTACAGTAGAGGTTAAGAAACTAGAAAACAAATCGGTAATCGCGTTGAACTCCATAGAAATGGGTCACAAAGTTGATTTTGATGGAACCAAGGTTCTACAAAAAGGCTTTGGATCACACCAAAAAAGATTGACAGCTAAAGGCTCTAAATATATGGGCCAATACAGACAATTTGAATAGATGAGATAGAGTTAAGTTAGCTGCCTCTCTTGGCGATTACTAATTGGTAAACAGAAAGGGTCACCGATATCCAGACTAATTGCAGAAGCAGTGATGCAGAGACTGAAAGTCATCATTCTACCTGTGATTAAACTAAAACTTTGAATTAGCTATGTAGACGATACTTTTGTCATCATTAAAAAAACATGATATAGAAAACATTCACAGTTTGATCAACAACATTTTCAATGACATCAAATTCATAATGGACAAGGAGTCAAACAAGCAACTACCACTCCTGGATATTTAAGTTAGTAGAACAAATGCGCGAAGCAAACGCACACTGATCAAATCCTCAACTACAGTAACAATAAGCCAACAATGCATAAAATTAGTTGTGTGCAGACTCTATTCAAAACAGCGAGAACACACTGCAGCACTACAACTTGAAGGAGAAACGAAGAAAATTACTCGATATCCACACCCTCAAGAAGAACGGCTACCCACGAAACTTTATCCGTACATCAACTACAAAGTCGTCGACAGAAATCAATGAACGCATCATCCTACTGTACATAAAGAATATATCAGAAATCATGACAAGATTACTGTGACCACTTGGAATTGATGTAGCCACTCATAAACCAACAAATTCCCTCCAAACACTATTATGTAGACAAAAGGATGCAACAACCAAAGATCAAAGACAAACCGAATATCATTTACAAAATCAACTGCAATAACTATAGTCAACACTACATTGGACAAAGTGGCCGCCCTGTTCGCCTTCGTCTACATGAACACCTGCTAGCTATTAAACATCATGACATTTCATCATTCATTTCAACGCACGTGGATAACAACTATGGACATGAATTCAATTTCGACAATGTAGAAATCTTGAATGGAGAGAGGAAACACAAAGAATATCAGAGAATTCCTACAAGCCTGACATCCACGTCAGTCAGTCAGCAATCAATAATGTATAGACAGATCCAATCTACTAACCAGTGGGAGAAATGATAAACGACAGGAAGGTCAGAGGTCAAGGAGAGGAACAGCCAGTAGGGAAATATATACAGTCCGATGACACAACAATCAAAGGAAACAACCAATTACAAACCAGTTTGTAAGGGCAAGCTACTAAATCACTCACGGAGAGATATTGATTGCTCACTTGGCGGAGTTAGTGCTGATGATGTCGTCTAGAAGGAAGACGATGAAAGCTCCATGATTAAATAATCCAGCTCAGAGAACACAATACAACCAAGATTATTCACCTGAGCTACAAATATCCTACACCATTTCGAAAGAGTAAATCCAGGCATTTACCTACAACACCAGTCTCAATTTTATTACCTCTGCATCACTCACAACACAATGTGGATTGATTTCATATTACTATTATTATTACCGTTATTGTTATTATTATTATCATCATTATTATTACGATTGATTCCAATTTTATTTCGGTAAATCAATGAAAAGTTCGTTCACCCCCGATATATGAGGGGAACTGGCATACAAATGGCCTATTGTACTGATAAAAATCACCGGATGATTACAATATCACTGTTATAGTTTTGAAGCGCTAATGGTATATGTATGTATTCCGGAACGAATATAATACGCGCGCTTAGCTGACAGCTAACTTGATACGCAAGAGACACTGACTGCAACCCCTGGACGAATAGAGAGAACACCGAAGCTGGCAGATGGGAGAGTGTATTACTCCGAGAATATAACAATGAATCAATCCAAAACACGTGAATAAGTATGCACATGAAAAATGACCTTGTCCGCAATTGGAGAAATCACATGGTAAGAGTAAAAGTTAACCAATCAGCGAATTACATTACAATGGGAGCAGAAATAGACTATTAGTCATACCGTAAAAATAATGTGGGAATGACACGTTAAAATGCTCAGATCAATAACAATGTTTTATACAAAACTGGGGCATCACAACAGTCACCTATGTCCATTTTGTCTTAAATTTGTAATCAAGGTGAATAAGAATAGTAACACATACATACATACATACACAAACTAAGAGACATACAATTTCACACTGAATGATTAGTTTTATCATATTTTAGAAAGGCCATGACCACACAAAGACGATTGGACAAGGAGATTAAGTACAAGCCTTTGGATTCATTTATGTAACGATATTCTACTTTTGATTATTTCCCAGAAGAAGCTGGAAGCAGACTTCTGTGCAAAACATTGGAATAATTTCATTTCAAAGACACTTTGTGACTTCCACAAACATAAAATATATCAAACGTCGACTTTCTAGTTAGCGCCCAGTACTTGCCATACTATTCGGTCAAATGCTGATCATAGTTCATATCAATAATAATTCTCATTAATAGCAGTAGTAATAATAATAACCCAGCATCAGTAATAACAGTGCTACTAATAATAATAATCGTTACAATACTACTACTAATAGTGGCAGCAATAATAATAGTAATAATGGTAACAGGAAATCAGAGACCTAGTAGGACATAAATTAAAGTTTATGCGTAGGAGTATACAATATTCTCAATCATTGCTCAGACGAAAGCAAGTGGAATAGTCGGTCAGTCAGCACGAATATAGGACCTGGAATTACTATATGCCGGTTCAAGTTGCAACACGTCATATCAGTATATTGAGATGGGAGATGGCAGGACGAATAACAGGAAAATTAGGGACAAGTAGGTAAGAGGGTGACAGGAGTGAGATAATAATAAACTCGATGGGATTATTGAAATGGAGATAATAATAAGTGGATGACCCTGTGTCATTAAGATCGATTCAGAATTACCTCATCTAGTCTTCACTCACCATTTTCAGTTGTTACATGAAGCTCCAACGGGTAAGTCTGTGTCACCATACAGTTTGGAATAAACTCCAAATTCTTCATGGATTGATGTCACGTTTCACTCTGGTTGCCTTTGACGTTATTCTAACTTAAAAACCACTTCAGCCAATGGCATAACGAATGTCCCAGTCATCTAAGACCATGAAGGTTCACAAACTCATCTCTTTTACCTAAGACTCTACGCCCAACTTCAGCGGTACTCACAAGGTGGTTTCACAATACACGGTCTACGCTATGAAAGTTACCGTAGTCAAACTTTTGAAGCCTTCTCATGTCCTCAACCTTTAATAGCCGTGTCGAACTACAGTGCAGTGTATGATTCGCAATAGATAATCGGATACCACACCAGTGTCACAATGTAGCAGACGTCAATCGAGTCCTACATATTTACTATTCAAAGGTTTTGTCTATCACTGACCTACCAGGGTTGATCCGATGTCGCAAGCAAATGATCAACTCGTTGGACCACTCCGCTGCTGACTGTCGCACATATATATACAGAGAGAGAGAGAGAGAGAGTTTCAGAAAACGAAGCCATAAATAAACCAGTCCGATTTGTCGAATGGCATCGAATTTGTCCAATCAGATAATCATGTCAGCGCATGCATGAATCATGATCTGAAAACAATTTCTCTATTGGCTGCCTTTCTGTCGCTACTTTTCAGTTTATATGATGTTTCTTGCATTATCCCGTCGTTGATTCAACCGAATTGGTCAGTCTCCATTGTTATATGGGCTCTTGTACAGGTGGCTCGATACTGCATGTCGTTTCAATCTCGTAATACACTACATATTTCTCTAATAAAAGTCGTTGTTCTGCAGTCACAGAAAGTCTTTTGTTTTCTGGTTTTCGCAGCTCAGCGAAGGGTGTGGGGGATAACAGTCGTATTACTCGTATCCAGTCCAAGTATCTCGTTCGTGTATTGTTAGAACGCACGTAGAACCCCAACTGCAGTCACAGAATAAACTATGTTCGTCGCGAAAGAAGTGGCTATTGTGACTCGGCAGCCTAGTGGATAACGTTCTGGCGTTTGGAATGATTAATTTCGGGCCCGAGTCCTGGTAGGAACAACATCGCTCACTGAGAGGTGGGTACATTCAGCTGACGAGTCCTAAATAGGACGAGACGCAAGTCCTGGATTCCACTTTTAGCTATCAAATTATATACACTACAACTAGTCCCTTTGATGAGTTTGAACAATGTAATAAGACCGAGGTTATCATATGAAGGATGAAAATAGGGTGGGGCAAGGTGAGTAAATTAAGGTTATAGAGTTGAGAAGTATAGAGATAATGAAGAGGAATAATACGTCTTTACACCCCTCTTGGCATTAAAATGAGATAAAAATGATCAAGGCAGGTGGGTTTAATGTAAGGGTAAATTATTTTTCATTACTTAAAGGGGGTTCGAACTTTCGTAAAGGTAAGGCTTCAATGAACCTGAGTATATGGTCTTGACGGCTCCTATACAATGGTTGTTTTGTGGTCAATCCTGTGACTCGTTTCTATAATATGTCTACCTGTTGACGACGACGTCTGTCTCCCCCATGTATTTATAGGATTATTTGAATGTAATTGTTTTTCTAACCATTTAGGGATATGCTCCACACTACTGCCGAGTTCATGGTTCGATTACTTCTCCCAATGTATATGTGTCACCGTACACACGTAAACTGGTATACACAACGGGATGTGACGTAATCACTTATGTAGTGATGAGGTTTGTTTTGAAGCATAGGTTTCATTCTATCTACAATATTGAACTTGGCTGCACAGTGTTTCACACCTATTCACAGGTATGAAGACTACCTGGTTTTCTTGCGCTTGGCGTTCCCAAGATTCACTCAGACCTCGGATGAGCACATAATCTAAAATGTTAGACCCTATGTACATCAGGCTGCTTCCTCTGTGGTCATCACGGGAGGATTTATCTTCTAACTTGAAATCTTAGACAATCAGTCAGATGCGGTCATACCTGTTTCCTATACACTAGCTAACACTTCAGTTGCAGAATATTTGTAGCTAAGATTGATGATCTTCGTTATGTCGTGTTCTCTCCTCGTCTGTGGATAAATCACAGATTCATCCTTCTTCGTTATGGTTTCACTAGCCAATGACTTATCGGCCCAGTTTCTGGGATCAGTTCAAATAACTGTCTACGGGAATAGGATACCTACTTGCTATCAAATGAGGATTAGTCGGATATTAATACTGCAAGGTCACATTTATACATTATTATAGAAGTAGAAAGAAAAAGACGGGGCAGAATTAAGAAAACTTCAAGAAACTCCAAATTTCCAGAAAAGATACATGAAAACCATTCAATATATTCAATCTGCAGGTTTGTGGGGATTTATTTATTTCAGGTTGGTATTCTCCATGGACTGGTATCAGTTGGAGGAATGGTGAAAATCTGGAAGCACTGAGCAGTGGTTTCGTCCTCGTATGGGACTCCTCAGCAGTGAGCACCAACGAACTGGCAGAAGTTGGAAATATCGACCATTGGATTCTCACACAGTGGCTCAATAGTGACGTACTGGTTACCGAACCTAAGGGTTGTGGGTGCGTACTGCTGAAGAGTCCTATACTAGGACGAAACGATTGTCCAGTGCGCCCAGGTTTCCGGCTTGGACTTACGTTTTAAGAAATCAACAGAATCTACAGGCAATATCAATGGAAATTAGGTTTACTTCTAAGCTCAATACACCAAAACATTCAAGCAACACTGACAGTCGATAACAGTACTGTATAATATGTGGTCGCAATCCAGAGTTTCTTGATGAGTGGCAGATAGGAATAGCCACTGTTTACTGTTTATTCAACTCCTGACTTAACTAGACAAGCATCGGCTGCTAGTAGGAACAGCCAATGGATAATGTACTAGAGTCAGTCAGGTATAAAAAATGTACACTATGCCATTACCTCATTTCAGTCAAAAGTGAAGAAACTTCATATACAGCCATGCTGGAAAGTCAATATAAAAGTAAACGACGAAAGGAGAACAGTTATACTAGCGGTGCAGAACAAAACTAACAGGTGAATAAGATGAAATAATAAAGTGTATGAAACATGCACGAAGATGATGATCAGCAATAATAATAATAATATTTTTTTTTGAGGGGTTGTGGAGATTTGGAAATATTTCAAGTTGTTATTCATCGAAGACTGACATCAGTTGGAGGAACAAAGGAAACCTGTTCCTCCAACCGATGTCAGTCTCCGATGAATAACAACTTGAAATAATAATAATAATAATAATAATAATAATAATAATAATAATAATAATAATAGTGATAATAGTAATGACACTACTAATACCAATAATACTAATAATGATATTGACAATAATAATGGCACCAATAATACTGATGATAATACTGGTAGTAATGATGATAACAATAATACTAATAATCATAACAATAACAACAGTAATGATAATGACAGTAATTTAAATATTCCCATTGTGATAATTAGAAGACAGAGTATGAAGTGAATACATATTTTCGGTAAATTCTAGTCAGGCTTTACATTTACATTCACAAATTATTCAGCATAGTCTTTATTTGATACCACCATGGTTAAATTAATTCGGGTATATGAATAAGAAGTTAACACGTAAAGGTGATAATAATAAAATACAGCTTAAAGGACACTTTCGAATTTACTTCAAAAGTTGAAGACAAAAACATCAGTGAGGAAATGATGGTTTCCATGGATGTTACTTCTATGTTTATTAAATGTTTCTCTTCTAGAAACAATTGGTTTCATTTGAAGTGCGCTACTACATAACAAGATGGAGGTAAGTATACCACTTACAACCCTACAAGATCTGCTCCTTCGTTGTTTAAGGAACGTACAATTCCAGTTTAACAAAGAAATTTACCGTCAGATACAATATGAGGCAATGGGTTCACCATTAGGTCATCTTCTAGCCCATATCTTTATGACAAAATTGGAAAGTCTACCACTGCATAGCACGATAGATAAACACTCCTTCTATTGTAGATACATGGTTGACACTTTCATTCTCTACAAAAATTATACTAATCCTGACATTCTTCTCCTCGATACATTCAACACTGTTCATCCAGAAATCGAGTTCACATATGAAACAGAGAAAGATGAATGTCTGCCATTTCTAAATTTTTTTGCTTTCGAGAGGAACAAATGGTAGTAACAGACGCAGTATTTATCGTATGAAATCATGGGTTGGTCAGTACACACATTTCCGATCATTTGTCTCTCTTACGTACACAAAAGGAATTTAATCCATACACTAATATTTCAAGACAGTAAAATTTGCACAGCTGATACTTTGAACGATGAATTAAGAATAATAGAGAACTCCTTATATGAGAACGGTTATCCTGAAAATTTCGTAAATGCTTTAATAAGGGAAACAGCTGGAGAAAGCGCCTTCAAACTGTACCGAAGAAATGATTGTATCTAACCTTAGAGTTCAAACGAGATGCAGATGCAGAAACACTGACACTGCAACTCAGAAATCTGGCACAAACAACCTTCTTTGCTGCAACATTATGTTTGCAGTTTACTACACCCTGTATGATGCCAATACAGTTGAAGGATAGACTTCCGAATCTGGCCACACCTATGTGCATTTGTAAATCTAACCATTCCTGTGGAGATAGTTACATAGGTAGAACGACTCGGCAAACGCATCATCGTTTCATTGAACACTGTTCAGTGTGATTAGGCAAAAGAACAGTGAAATCCATTAAAAGTTCAATACTCACCCATCTTGTTGATACCGAGTGTAAGATTAACAAAACCTCAGTATTTAATATTACTTACAAATTCCCATCACAATACTCCAAGTTTGTGCGCCTCCAACTAGCAAGCCTAGGAGAAACCAACGTATGTATTCACAAGATGTGTGTTCGTTCTCTTTCCTTCTCATGACCTTCAACTTCAACACAGATAGAATTACAGCAAATTCCTTCTCGGTCATCCATATAAATAAATGTGAATATTATCTCTGTTTGTACTCTGATCATTATCATTTCATTTTTCGCCCCTAGTTTCATAACTGATTAAGATCATTTTATTATCTAATCGCTATGCCACAATAATTCCATTTCCCTGTATCCCCGAACACACACACACACACACAATTCACTACTCACACACCTACAACGATTGATTATTGAGAATCGACAAACTTTCCAAGATTTTCTTTTGTTATTATCACCTTGACTGTCCTTAATCTTGTAAAAGTTATATACCCGAATTAATTTAACCATGGTGATATCAAATAAAGACTATGCTGGATAAATTGTGAATGTAAATGTAAAGCCTGACTAGAATTTACCGAAAATATGTATTCACTTCATATTCTGTCTTCTAATAATGACAGTAATGACAATAATAACGATAATAATAGTAATAATAATAATGCTAATAATGACAAATAATAATGATAAAAACAATGGCAATGATAATAATGATAGTAATAGTAGTGATAATAGCAATAGTAGTGGCAATAGTAATCACTTCCAGTGCTTCTGCAATAGACTTCCAGTTATAAACACAGTAGTTAACAGTAATTATACTTCGGTTGTCTTTCAGAGTCAAAATAAGACGCGTACAGCTCCTTATGTAAATGAGATTCTTCAACAGCTAGAAATTCCTATTCCATGTTGGTCTTGACTGATATCACGATATGTGTAACGCAGAAGTCAGGTGTAGAGTTTTAGGTAGGAGAGGTACGAGAGTTGATGTGACTGTGAACCTTAACTGACTGAGATGATTTCCTTATCGTGCAATGTTAGGGGGGGGGGGGGAAGGAGGTCAGACTAAAACATGTCATCAACGCATGAAGTCGTTGACTGTTGGTTTGAGCCATGTAGGGTAATGCAGACTAGCCGGCTAAGGTCCGTGGGACAAGAGAAACCACTAGTGGTTGAAGACTCCATGTGATGACATAGCTCAGAAACGATTTCAACAGCACAGATGCATCCATACCTCATCTTCAACTTAATAGGTATTCTGAATTCAGCATTTTCACATTCCACCTTTTTCTCTTTTACAACTTCCTATTGCTTCTAACCAATTTTTTCGCTTGCTTTGTCTTCCACCTTACTCCTTTGTTACGTGGTGTGGTGTTACAAGGAGTGGCAACTTGAACCGTTACATAGTAATACCTGGTCCTATGTTGATCTTTATGATGACGAAGTTGACTCTTGACCACTGACGTTGATTTTTTCATATTTTTGATAAAAACAGCGCGTTAACTTACCGAAATGGTTAGGTGTGTGTAACAAAATATGCAAATCAACTCAGCCAACGAAAGTTTACAAATCAACTTCATCGATCAATTTATCTCCTGTGCATAGGGAGAAGAATTGTAACTCCAACACAAATGATTCAATAGTCAAAATGATAACTACTGGTTGGAAGATGGATACAGAACGCGAGTTAGGTTTCAGGCAGGAACAACTGGGGCGATGTACATATATCTCAGAGGCTATTCTGTTCCAACTGAAACTTAGATTCACAGCACACATAGATTAAGAATTAGAGTTATTAGAAAAACTTAACTAGAATATGTGCATAATCATCTGATGAGTTTAAAATGGGACGAAACGCATGCCCTGCATACTATTGCTAGTAATCTCTCATCATTGTTACAAGAGTGAAATTATCGGCATAAGGCAAACAGCCACGCCTACTGTGTGAGAGCTGGTGATATCACTTGGTCGCCGGGACCTCGGCAGGTGGGGAGGAGTTCGAACCCGTGACCGACTGGTTCAACCTCAACTGACTACCTAAACTAATCAATCGTATCCTGACAAAACAAATGTGATACACGCAAACACAAGGTTCTACGTTATTATGTTTATTTGTTACCATGGCGCTGTAGCCACAGGCTCGAACCTCTAATCCACCTACTGAAGTAGTAGCATATTTTTATTATTTCAGACAGAAAAAGATTCCTCTTCTAATCTTTCAGCATAGTTGCACAGTAGAATGGAATTTATAAGGAAAAAATCTGATGAGTGCCAACAAAGATCACGACTAAATTATCAGTTGATGACAAAATGTCTTTCGAAATAACTACTGCGATCGAAAAAAAGGCAATAAATCATCATTGAAGTGAACGAATCACACCCCTGTTATGTGAGGGCTAATGATACTTACTACCTGGCTGCCCAAACCTGGATAGCTGGAGCGGGATTCGAATCCGTGACCCATCGGTTGAAAGTCATCTCCTTAAATTAGTGAGCTACAGTTCTACTTGTGAACTTAACCCCCGCTTACTCAACCCCCTTCGCTGAGAGTAGGTATACTCATGCACACACACAGATTATATCACAAAAGGTTGAATCTTAAAAGTTTTGATAGCTTGTATCATGATTCAGGAGGGTAAGGTATAAATATCCGGTGCGCAGAAACTGAAAAGGTGAACCGGAAAACTTCAACAAATTGGCACCTTTGAATTGTAGACTCATGCATGATAATTTCTGTAGTTGAGTGTGTATTATGTGGAAGATTGAGTTACTCAGAACATAGAATTACTTTCCCACTTATTTATTAAAAAATGATGCTGAATAGTTAATCTGAATTCGAGTTTTTACACAAACATCCTGACCGTACAGATAGGATATGAAGCTGTGAGCAGAGTTCTCTTCGCTAGTAAATTTCTTTGTAATTCACGTTACATGAGATATATTATCATATTCTGGTGAGTAATTCTAGCCTTGTGAGATGAACCGTAAGCCTAGCCTGTCAGCTGTCTTTCAGACAGCAAAGATCTGCGACGTAATACACATTGACTACTACCAGGTCTACCCATCCTGAACCCTCTTCCATGCTAATTCAGCTACCCCAAGGATGGCAGGTGGAGATAGTCGATGAAGGTCCACAACCTCATCAGTCGATTAGGCTGTCCTGTACCCTTCGCCTGACCTCAACATTGCTCACAGTGATTCCACCAAACACAAACAATCCTACATAGACACCTATGATCAAACATCTGTAACCGACTCATGTCTTCTACTTCTAACAGCCATGTCTTAGCCATATAACAGGACAGAACGGACTGTAGAGCAGTTTACTCGTCCTTTGATAGATAGTCGGATATCTCGTCATTCAGCGCCGCAGGTGACTTAAGTTGGTAAGTGCCGAACTGGCTTTCTGTATCCAAGCTAAGATTTCATCAGTAACAAAGCCGTTCGGGTTGATGCAGCTGCTCAAGTAACTGAAGTGGTCAACACACTCTGCCACTTTACTCTCTAGGACTAAGGTAGGAGTGGATGCAATAGACCAGTCCTGGAGCACAATCTTACATTTGAAAAGCGTCAGCGAAACACATGTCAGTCATATTCAGATTACTGCTCAACGCGTTCAGAAGATCCTGCATTGCATCAGTGTCTTCACGTAGCAGGACAATATATTCTGCATACTCTAAGTCAATCAGACAACCTGCAGGAGGTAGGTCAGTCACTATGAAGTCAGATATACACAGGGTCATGTCCATTAGTACGCCTATGAAAAAGTTAAATAGAAACGGTGACAGTGCGCATCGCTGGCGAACACCACTAGTTGTCGTCGATTCACATGACAACTCGCCATAAGCCCTTTAACGGTCACGTGAGCTTGAGTAGCGAGTCTTAATTGGCGTTATATACTTGCTCGGTACTCCTTTCACAGTCAAACACTGCCACAACAGAGTCAAATGCCACATTCAAGTGAAGAAATATGCCTTATCGGCCAGTGGCTGGTAGGTGTGCCTGTTCCATAACCTGTTGGAGAGTGAAAACATGTTCGATGCACCCTCGTCCAGGTCTGTCTAAAACCTGACTGGTTTTTTCGAGCTCCAGTTAAGCATTGAATAATTATGTACACTAGGATCTTGGACAGAATATTAGTCAAACTTACTCCCCTACGGTTGTCACAAAAGACCTCTCCCTTCATGTAGACTGGGATGATCAGAGAAGTATACCAGTCGGGAGGCATCAACTCTGATTCTCACACACTACCACTACTACCTCCGTCCTTGAGAATTTCAGGTGGCGAACTGTTAGGTCCTGCTGGTTTCTACTGTTTCAGGTTCGATAAAGTTTTCTCAACTTCAAGGGAGTTGGAGGACCGACATCAACGTCCCATTTAGGTTAAGGCTGAATGTTGGGCGACTGAAGTGTTGCTGAGGGCCAGCAGAACTGTGCTTCGAAGTGTTCTCCCCAACATTCCAGCCGCTTGTCCAGTGAGGTTATCATTGTCCCACCCTTTTAAGTAGTGGTTTCATTCACTATCGTCTTCATCTTGGCGGTACCGTTAATGACCCTAAACGGTTGCCGAGTGTTACCTAGTGCTGATGCCTTCTTCATCTATTTCGCAACTCACCACTGCTCGCGATTGACGCAAAGACTCTTAGTCAACTTACATTGCTTTCGCTCTTCATTGTGATCATAGCCAGCTGGAATCAGTCTTTTAGCATCAATCAGTTCGGATGGTGTTGCGGAAATCCAATGACACTTGCTAAACTTCATGTGTATGTTACTAACTGTCTTTACAGCTTTTTCTGCAGCAGACTTAGTATCACCCCAGGTTTCATAGGATGAGCATTGCTGTCACATTCAGATAAATGCTTAGCTATCTCCTTGCTAAATTCGGACCTGACGTTCTTATCTTCTAATCCACCATAGACAGGCTTTACTGACACCTGTTACCCGCAGCCAGTAAGGCGCAGACAAACACGAAACCGTAGTAGAGTGTGATCGAAGGCCAAACAAGTACTCTAGAAAGAGCAGCAATCCTACAATGGCTTATCGTAATGTGATCTATCTAAACTCACCAATGGTTTGAAGTCGGCGGACACCATGTGAGACCATGTCTCTTCTTATGCCTCAAGTTAATGCTGGTCAGAGACAAATGATTGTCGGAGCGAATTGCAACAAACGGTTACCGTTGTTGGTTCATCGATATGGGATTTCGCAGATACTTTTCCGATTGAGTCAGCTCCCCTACTTCAGCATTAAAGTCACCTGCCATTATAACTACATCGGAACATTTCCCTTTCTGTAGCAAACTTGACAGCTTCTATTAGAATTCATCCGTTGCATCATCCAAACTACATTCGGTAAGTGACTAGGCAGAGATTATGAATAGACACTGCCTAGTCTCACGATCCTTCCTAGTTCTTATAGATTCATTCATTCGAACAGCACAGAGATGGTCGTTGACTAGTATCCAGTCGAGAGGCGCACTTTCAGCTCGACAACTCAATGCTATGTCCATGCATACCAGCGAGTCCACGAGTTAGCCACTGAGTATTTGGATACTCGTAAGGTAAATTTCGAAGATTCACTAATATGACCAAGTGAGGTCGATTTAATAACCACACTCGGATCCTGTATCAGAGAAACAACATACACCCATGGCTAGGGATACTAGAATTTTGGCGAGCGTTGCATTCTGTCCGGTTTGGTGAAGGATTCAGACATTGAGAGATCCTACATGAAATCGATGGCGGGGTCTTAGGAGACTAGGAATAAGGTTTCGATGGCTTTGATTGTTGATAACGTTTGCAGGCTGAGAGGCCGAGTAAGGCGTAAGAGGCCTAATATTAGTATCAGGTGAAGGAAAAGCAGGAGACAGAGTTAAGTTACCGTTGATTGGATTTCGTGCATTACTGAAAGCGTGTGAGCGGCTGACACTTTACGGCTGTTTGCACCGTAGAAGGCTGTTTCTTCTTAAGGTAACTAAAAGAAAAAAAGATTTGTGTGGCCAGAGAGCCCATGCGACACCTGCTTGAAGCCTGTCACACTTTTTTGTCGGGTTGTTTTTTGAGGTTTAGTCGTTCTAACGCCGGATAGAGAGAGAACCCATGACACCGGCATCGGGAGACCGTGGGGTGGAGTGTTATTTTTTGGGTCGACCTTTTCTAATGCCCCTTCAGTTGAGAAGGCGGCATCAACGTGGCACTGGTGGTCATCTAAGGGAAACACCTTACTGCTGTCACACCCTATCCAGCTAACAGCAGTACGACTTCGCCCTCAGACCCCCATCGTAGTGTAGTAATTTACACCACAGCGGTAGCTGCTTTTCGTCTAACCACTATCCAACAGACCTTTGTGGCATGGTAGGACCTCGAGGGAACAAGTGTTCCACCAGCATTGCTCGTTGAGTCATTGTGATATGCAAGCCCGACCACCACGTCAAGGTAGCAGCTACCGGTCTGGATGGATGTCACACCCCATCCAGCCAGCAACAGTAAGACTTCAACTTCAGACCCCCATCATAGTGTAGTAATTCCCACTACAACGGTAACTGCTTTTCGTCTTATCTAATAGAACTAGAATGTGAAACTTTCGTACGTCACCAGGGGCGTTAGTTACCGCAGATGGACAGACAGAGAGATAGACAAAATCAACGTAGAACCTCGAATGCAAGTGCATCAGTTCAATCTACTACATTTCACAACAGCATGAAAAGGACAAATGGGTAAAGACTGATATAAAAGCAGACAAAGACAAAGGGGAGAAGAAATTTTCAAAATGAATTAGTGGAAATGTTCAAGTTTTAAAAGATGTCAAGTGGTGAATATGTCGGGACCATTGTGATTGGTTCTCAACGATGTAACTAACGGTCTTAAATCACAGATTTTTATTATCTCAAGGGTCTGAACTACGCATACCTCTCTATATGACCCCGATAAGGTCAAAAACTTCACTAAAAGATGCCGCGTCTTATGCTGGCTATCCTGAATCTTATTCCAGCTTAATCCAACGTCTTTTAGCATTGCACGTCGAGGTAGGCAGTAGCTCAACGTACACTGCACATGTCCAAGATACCTCAATCGGTGAAGACTCACAACTCCATTAGTCGATTTGCCTGTTTTACCTAGTACTCCCCATATAGTCTCAACGTTGGTAACATGGTGATCCCACCGCAAGTGAACAATGTTACGAATAAACCTGTGGTCAAAAACTTGTAGTTTATTCAGACCCACTTTTAAGCGCCATGTCAAAGTTAAGACTTGATTTTAATAACCTTAAAATAAAATCTCGAAAGTTGTTTTCGTAGAGATGGTTGAACATGTCTACATAAGTCAGCCAGGCATGAAATGGATGTATACCTAACATGTCAATGCTAGGACATGAGCCTGCAAGAAGTTTCGTAAAATGAACAGGGACTATTGTCCTGAAGCAACTCTTAAGTGACGTTGAAATGAGCAATCAAAGCCAATGGTTTTGTTTTACTGATTTTTAACATGTAAAGGCTACAAGAATGTTCAGGACATTATTACAAGCAAAATAATGTAGAACTCGCTCGATTTTCATATTTTTAGTGATAAGAAATCTCTCTCTATTGGGTTTGGAATTACCGTCACAAATACTCATCTAGGTTCAACAGTCAAAGTTTGGTAACACAAGTGGATATCAGTTACAGAGTTAGGCAGGAAGTTTACTTCTTAAAGTATAGCAGTTTAACACAAACTCGTACAGCAGAAACTAATGAGCTCATTTTATTTGTTTTACGAGCTAGCAGGGAGCACTATCTGTTTTTAAGTGTTGGGATCCAAGAGTTTGAATAAAGATATGATAATATGGTGCGTGAATTATTATCATGGACCTGTAGCTCATTAGTTTAGGCAGTTGACTTTTAAATAGTGAGTCACGTGCTCGAACCCCAACCCTCTTACCGAGGTTTGGGCAGTCAGATAGTATCATAAACCCTCACACAACAAGTGTGGCTCATTGCTTACTGCATGAATGAGGAAAAGGTTGCTAAGAGCATTTCATTTTCGGCAACAAAAATGTGTATAACTGGCAAATACCGTAAAATGATCGTATACAGTGCCACTTACCGTCACTTTTTATTGGTTCAAAAATACGACTCAACACATATATATGCACTTCAAGCGGATTAGGCTGAACTGGTAGGTTGATTCAAACTTTGGTATCTGAAAATCAGCTCTGATAAAAGTGCAATAATGCACACTGGTCGTAGTAATTGTTTCCAGTACTCCATCGATGGTACACCACTACTTCCAGTTTTTGAACTGAAAGACCTAAGCGTTATCATGATTCATGATTTGAAAACCTCGGCAAACTGTAATGTAGCTGCAGCAAAGGGATTACGCGCATTACGGTTCATCCATAGAGCTTTCAAAAGTTTTGATCAGGAAATGTTCAGAATACTCTATTCTACTTACGTTAGACCTCACTTGGAAAACTGCATTCAGACGTCCAGCCTATGCCTTAAAAAGGATGCTGACGTACTCAAACGTGTTTAAAGGGCAGGTACTGAGCTTGTGGAAATCCTTTCGAATCTGTCCTATGAGGATCGACAAAATCGGCCAAACTTATTCCCACTGTCTAACCGTAGAAAACGGGGTAATATCATACTTGCATTCCGTTTCTTCATTAATGACTTCAGTACTTATATGTCCTATCTTTTCTCGCCTGCTAGAATTGACTATCTCCGAGGGCATCAAAAAGAAATTCGAAAGCCGTGATCGAATCAACTTCGAGTGAATTTGCGTTTCTCACATCGTGTAGTCAACGACTGGAACTCCTTACCTTAGCAAATAGTATCAGCACATATCAACACGTTCAAGGAGAAACTAGCTCTTCACAGAGACATCTGCAATGATTAACACAGGCCAACTGGCCTACTATCCTTATAGGTGAAAACTAAAACTAAAACCACTCATGGACGGCAAAACTCTTAAGTCTCATCATAACTTCATGTTTTCAAAGTTGTCTCCCCTTGTGGATTTACGTCCTGAAGCTGAACTTTAACAAGTATATAAAGCGAAATCCACCTCTATTCCAGTGAAATTCAAGTGTAAGACGTACCTGGCAATTGCTATAGTCTGAGGCATTAAACAAGCAAAAATTAAGGAAGCAAACAATAGAGAATTTGTAGCATACCTGGGACGTATATATCGACAGGAATAATGCGATCACACCCACGTAGAACACTATAGGAATAGTGATAGTAGCCACCGCCGTTGGCACAAGAACCCATTGAAATCACCCACTTTGGAGGAGTCATCTGGTCATAAATTCTACGAAGAGCCGGCGCCATTTTATTTGTGACAGTTCCAGAAACAATCAAGAGGTCAGCTTGTCGGGGGCTAGCTCGGAAAACTACTCCATAACGATCCATATCATAACGAGGTCCAGCGATGTGCATCATTTCGACAGCGCAGCAGGCAAGACCAAAAGTAAGAGGGTAAATGGAATTCTACAGTATAAAACAAGTAACATGATGGTCCCACCTTTCTGGCCCAATTTGCTAGGTCATCAAGGCGTGTTACCACATATTCCATCCTTCCCTGTGGCTTTGGAAATGGACTGTACGGCTTAAATGGTATCGACTCATCAGGAATAGACGGTTCAGACGGCTTGCTGCACTTGAATTGGTAATAAATTTACAGCTAACCTTGGTTCTGTGGTTGCTAAACGTGAACACGATGTGTGGACAAGCCTTAACGAACATCTTTGACCAAACAAGGTCAGCATCTTAATGTGACGCATCTAGTGAAATATGCAGCCTAGGTCCAATATCCAATATCCTAATACTTCAAACTTCGTGTTGTAGAATTAGTGAACGGTGGTTCCTTGGGTTTTACGTCTGTCTTATTAAGATACGTTCTGAGCTTGGAATGGTCAAAATTATCTTCCCGGCTCTGAAAAACCTGAAAGGATAGAGATACGATTATTAATTTATCTGGTCTGAAGCTAGTATTACTGCATCTGATATGGTGAAAGCCTCTCGACTACAGCCCATCGGTACCGTAGGGCTTGAGGTGTGCGTCCAACCTCCTCTTAAAAGTATCAGAGGATGGGGCTGTAACAAGTGCTGAAGGCAGGGAGTTCCACAGTTTACATACTCTAGTCACAAATGAGGTAGTATGTATCTTTGTATATGCTCTCTAGTGCTCTATTCCTGACTGGTGACCCCTCAGGTCGCATTTCCGACTAAAGATTAGAAGAGATCTGTTAGGATGGAGGTAATTATGAGCGGTGTGGTATATCACTATCATACCCCCTCTGATCCTCCGGTATTGTTCTGGGTGCAGCTGAAGAGTAACTGGGCGGTCTGGGTACGGTTTGTGCCGTAACCCAATCACTTTCTTTGCAGCTCTTCTCTGTACCCGTTCAAGGATGGCTATGTCCTTTTTCAAGTATGCGGACATCACAAGCGAAAGTTTTTCTAGATGATGGCGAATGTACAGAGCGGACACTGTGGTGAGAAGAGGAGCTGGACACCCTAAAGTTCTGGAGAGAAACTCCAGGATTCCATAGTTCCTATTGGCTGCAAGGCAATGGTGGACTGAGGCTTCTATTGTATCGTCTAGTGTAACTCCCAGATCTTGTTCCATGTTAGGGTGACGGATATTTGTTTCACCCAGAGAGTAAGAACTGGGACTGCCTCTATGCTTGTCAACTCTTCGAGTTGAGAGGAAGCCGGTTTTCTGTGGTCTAATTTAGGATTTTTGTAAGGTCCTCCTGGAAGACTGAAATATCTGTTGGCATCTGTATTTCCCTTCAAATCTTCAGATCATCGGCATATAGTAGTGAATGTGAATTAAGTACCTCTGGTAGGTCATTGATGAAGGCAAGAAACAGCAGTGAACCCGGAATAGAACATTAAGGCGCACCACTCAGAGTCAGGAACCAGTCAGATAGAGGGGAGCTAACTCTAACTGACTACAACTTAATGCAAAGATATTCTCCAAGCCAAATTATTGATTTTTCGTGTAACCCATAAGCTGAAGTTTCCTACGGGGGGTATCGTGATTTACCCTGCCAAAGGCCCTAGAAAATTCAGGCAAACCCAATAGAGGGAAGCTTAGCCTTTCCAGGCTATCATAAAGTTGGTGCTACACCACCGTGTGGGTAAAAAACCGTGCTGACGGTAGGTTAAGGTTGGATTCTCGAGTCAGTGATGACGTACTGAGTCATGCGTTACTTTTTTCGTGACCTTCGCAACTGTAGAGATGAGGGAGATTGGTCTGCATTTAAATGCGAATAGCTTGTTCCTACCCTTATATACTGAGACGACGGCCACCAGCTTTCAATCAGAGTGTAAGCTGCCCTCCAAAAACGGGGATCTGAAGAAGTTTACAAGTGGGGGACTCAAAACGCCGGGACGCTGAGTACTCTTAGGTGAATCTCATCAGTTCCCGAAGACTTTTTCGGGCACAAGTTCTTTAGGATTCCTTACCCATAGAAGATTCAAACTCAGTGTGGCTTAATCCCTCTGTAATACAGGTGGCCGGCAGATACGTGATTGTACCTCCCAACTGACATAAGTTGTTCTGGGATTCATGAGCTAGTTAGCCCGAGATCTCGGAATTGATGTGGGAAGTTTCTAAACTACTGGCCTCTTGCATACCAAGTCAACTGTCACCCTTATGTTTTGTCAGCGAGTAAAATATCTCATGATTTCCCTTCACGATTGTGCCCAGTTGTACCTGGTAGTTTTCTCTGTCATTTTGATTCTTATCGCACATCTGGCATAGATGTCCTTGTAGTTTAACCACTCGCCAGAGCTATTGGCGGTCCTCCGTTGATTCCAAGCTGACCGTCTGCGCCGCGTAAGTTTACACGTGGTTGGCAGAAGCTAAGGGGAGTAAAACTTTTTGGTTCTCCTTGGAATCAGAGGGATATTATTATTTGCCATTTAAAGGATTGTGTCCTTCAGCAGGTCCCATCCAGTAGGTCATCGCAATTTGAGCAAGGGGAGCCTTCTAGATCTTGCTGGACCTTTTCAACTTTAGTTCCCCTATAGTTTCCGGCCGATGGGTGACCACGAGCAGATGGCTTAGACATAGAAATGGTGAAAGAAATATCCACATGGCCACTCAATCCAGGAGGGCTAAGAAGATTTTGGTTGGTTACCCAGCAAACGTATTTGTGAAAATATAATCCAGTCGGAATGCCTTATCGCCGGGCCCCTAGAGAGCGCACTGATGGACATGTTCATTCTGAGAGTTTTCCAGTAACAATTCCCGAAAATCTCTTGAAGCAGTAGATGAACCTTCGGTGTAAGGGTTGATGGAAGTTAAAGTCTTCCGTAATGAGGACATGTAGAAAGCTCAGTTCCAGAGCTCCTCTAGTGAATTGTATCAACATCTTATTCGACGTTGCAATGGCTCCAGGATGTCTGCATGAGACTTCCGCAGCACTTAATGCAACTCCAGAGTACATCTTTAGTAGTAATTCTATGGGAGAAAACCCCATAGGTTTTCAAGGAAGAAGAAGTCTGAGGAACAACTTCGCCTCCCCAGCGCTCGGATCTATCCTCTTGAATTAGGTTGATCCATCTCAGACGAATTTCCTCATCTTTTCTGTTCTCTGTGAACAATGTTTCACAGAAAGCCACCACACTGGGACTATTCACATCAACCAATAGCTTTAATTCTGGTATCCTGGAGCGCAGACCACGCAAATTACTGCAGATACAGTAAATGGAAGTATGAATGCCGGATGTCGCAGAGGCAGGTAGACTCATGAGTGTGCTGCCAACCTTTAAAGGGCCGGCTTTAGGGCACTGTTTACAGGCGGGGAAGCAGAACCAAAGGTTACCACGTCCACCAGCCTGCCTGACTGAAGACTAGTACAAGATTCCTTGACCCGGAACAAGGCTGATAACAACTCTAGCTCACGGTCCAACCATTCGATGGTTGGATGTGGGTTGGTCAACGGCAAGCAACTGAATCACTCACCAATCCACCTCCGTCTCACGGTCTCGAACTCGCTCATCTTAATCTCCCTAGGGAATACATCAGATTTATTATGCCGGGACCTTAGGGGAATTCTGACCATATTAGATTTGTTTATTTGATATAAAGCGCACAGTGATACAGTATTATTTAATTGATTACGTTTCGAGCATAAATTATTGCTCATAATCATATCAATGTAATCACACTTCTTTCGACATCTGATTTTATAGTCCTGTCACCTGATCTCTCTTTGTTTTTTTGTTTTTCGATTGGTAGTAAAGTTTTCCATATCTCTGGTATAGGTGTTGCGTCATTCCGATTACATGTGTTGGGTGTGGATTCGATGAACAAGGATTCAGTAATTAATCTCTCTCTCCACCTAGCTATATTAGACTTAAGTACAGTGGTTTTGTCCCATCCTATTGTGTGGTTGTGTGTTAATGAATGTAATGCAATGGCTGAGTGTTTTTCTAGGTTATTGATCTTATTGGGGTCTGCCGTTCTATTATTATTATTATTATTATTAGTCCCTTGGGTTCCTAGTGGAACATAGGGCTTCAGTAGCACGCCTCCAGTGACCTCTGTTCTTTGAGATCTTTTGAACCTGGTCCCACGACAGCCCACAACCTCTCATTTCCTCCTCGCACGACCTCCTCCATGTCACCCTCGGACGTCCAACTCGTCGCTTACCATGGGGATTCCACTCGAGGGCCTGACGCGTGATGTCCTCAGTCGGCCTTCTCAGTGCATGGCCAATCCATCTCCACTTCTTCCTGCATATTTGTTGCGTGATAGGTTCTTGGTTGGTTCGTCGCCAGCCAGAGTTTCTTGTTGCTTATTCTTTCTGGCCATCTGATCTTCAGTAGCGAGTGAGCGTAAGCAGTTGTTGATGAATGTCTGTAGTTTATTGAAAATCCCTTTCGTGATGCGCCAGGTCTCTGAACTATACAGAAGCACTGACTTGACATTGGTGTTGAAAATCCGGATCTTGTTCCACATGCTGAGTGCAGAAGATCTCCACACTGGTTTCAGGCTAATGAACGCCTGTCTTGCCTTTCCGATTCTGACTTTGACATCCTCGTCTGTGCCACAACTGCGGCCTGTAGTTGAAACAGTGCTTCCTAGATAAGTGAAGCAGGTTACTTCCTTTAAGTTTCTCCCGTTGATGGTGACTGGAGTTTGTTGTTGGTGGTGGTGGTGCGGTATCTTCATCACTTCTGTCTTCTCTATATTCACTTGAAGTCCCGTCTTAGCTGCCTCTTCTATCAACTTGTTAGTTTTTGCCTGTAGATCTTCAAGTTTATGTGACATCAAACACAAGTCATCGTTGGCGAAATCCAAGTCTTCTAGGTTCTTTTCCGCAGTCCAGCCAGCGTATCCCCCTCTTCTCACTCCCCACTGTTTGCTGCATGATCCAGTCCACCACAGTCAGGAATATCATGGGGGATAGTAGGCAACCTTGTTTCACTCCTGTCTTCACTTCACTTCAAAAGCATCACTGAGCTTCCCATTGTGAATTACTTGGCATGTGGCATCTTCATATAGTTGTTGAATGAGGCGGATAAAGGTTTGTGGTACTCCGTAGTATTGAAGCAGTTTCTAAATCACTTCTCGGTCGACGCTGTCAAAGGCCTTCTCAAAGTCGATGAAGTTGAGGTAGAGAGCTGATTGCCATTCTATACTCTGTTCTATGATGATGCAAAGCGTTGCAATTTGGTCTGCACATGATTTGTACTTCCTGAAGCCTGCCTGTTCCGGTCGCAGTTTTGAATCCAGTGCATCTTTAAGCCTCTCCAGGATGATGCGGCTTAATATTTTGCTTGCTCTGGGTGGACAGGAGAGTGATTCCGCGCCAGTTCTTGCAAACACTGAGGTCTCCTTTCTTCGGCAGTTTGACAAGGTAACCCTTCTTCCAATCACCAGGTACCTTCTCTTCCTTCCACACCTTCTGCAATAGTGGTGTGAGCATGTCTGCTGTTGTCTCTGCATCTGTTTTCAGTGCTTCTGGCGGTATTCCATCTGGTCCTGCTGCTTTCCCGCATTTCAGTAGCTTTATGGCGCTCAGGACTTCCATTTTCGTTGGGGGATTTATGTTCACTTGTAATTCAGCGGCTGCAGGTGGTATTTCTGGACGAAGTGACAGTGGTTGTGGTGGTCGATTCAAGAGCTTCTTGAAGTGGTCGGCCCATTGTTTCCTTTGTTTCTCTTCTTTCGTAATTAAATTTCCTTCTTCATCTTTTATTGGTTTCATCTGTGTTGGTCTCGCCCCTGATAGCAACCTGGTTATTTGATACAATGTCGTTAGGTCTCTCTTACCTGCAGCCTGTTCTGCTTCACTTGCCAGTGTTTCGTAGAAGTGTCTTTTGTCTTTGCGTGCACTCTTCTTTACTTCTTTGTTCAGTGTTTTATACATTGTGCTCAGTTCCTCTTGTCGTTGAGCATCCATGCATTGGTTTATCTTCTGGTTTATCTTCACCATCCTCCTCTCCTGTATCAGCTTCCAGGTATCCGTCGAGATCCATTCCTTGTCTTCTTTCTTCTTCCTTCCTAATACTGTTGTGCAGGTTTCTTTCCACATAGCTTTCAAAGACTTCCAGTGTTCTTCCACACAGGTTTCTTCAGGGATGTTGCTCAACGCCGTCTCCCATTTTGTCTTGATGGCTGCCTTGAAGATCTCCTTTGTAGTTTCATCCTTCAGTTTCCGAGTGTTGTACTTGAACTGAGGTCTATCACCAGCTTCCTTGAAGGCTTTCAACTTGATTTGGAAGGCAGGTTCCTTGCACTAGATAGTGAATGGTGTGAACCTACATCTGCTCCTCTTCTTGACCTTGTGTTAAGTAGACTGCGTCTCCACTCTCTTGAGATTGAGATAAAGTCGATCTGATTTTTAGTGTGTCCATCTGGTGAACTCGAATCCATGTCGCTTTGTGGATATCTTTGTGCCTGAACACACTGCCTCCAATAACCAAATCGTTGAATGCGCAGAATTCTGCAAACAATTCTCCATTCTCATTCATTTCACCTAGCGCCTCTCGACCCATGGTTAGTTCTCTTCCAGTGTTGTCCCCTCCCAGTTTGGCATTCATGTCGCTCATTAGAATTTTGATATCGCCAACTGACGTCTTGTTTAGTGTTGATTGAAGTTGTCTGTAGAATTCCTCCTTTTTCTCTTGCTCTGCATTGTTTGTAGGTGCACAGCGTAGCGTTGTATGATTATGACCTTCCTTCCTTTTGAGTTGAATCTTGCTGTCATGATCCTGGAGGAGATTGGTTCCCACTGCATGAGAGCTTTCGATGCTCTTGGGGACATCATGATAGTCACTCTCTCAGTGTGCTCGTGGTTGTCGTCTGGGTGACAATATCGGAGTAGATTATTGATTCTCCAGTTGACAGTTTGGAGAGTCCACTCCCATTCCATCTGCTTTCGCAAATCCCAAGCACTTCGATGTGATACCTCCTCATCTCCTTTGCAATCTGGGCTGCCTTACTGGGTTCAAACATCGTACGGACATTCCATGTCCCCACGTTTACTTTCGCTCTCATCGAGAGAAGACATATGGGCCGATTGGCTTCCCGAAGGCTTTCACCGACTGGCGTCATTTCGCCTCTCCGATTCCAGCGGGGAATAAGTTTGTTTTCATTTTTTATATTTTGTTTGTGCTTTGAAGTTTCTTTAGCGGTTAGATTTGTTTTACGGGGTAGGGTTGCTAGCCCTATGCCCAACCTTCCCTCTTTACCCGGGCTTAGGACCGGCTAGTAACTAGTAAACTAGTTAACCAGGCGAGGTTCTGCCGTTCTATGTTTAGCTAAATTCCTATGTTCTGTTAATCCAACTGTGTTGCGTCATTCCTATTACATGTGTTGGGTGTGGATTCGATGAACAAGGATTCAGTAATTAATCTCTCTCTCCACCTAGCTATATTAGACTTAAGTACAGTGGTTTTGTCCCATCCTATTGTGTGGTTGTGTGTTAATGAACGGCAGACCCCAATAAGATCAATAACCTAGAAAAACACTCAGCCATTGCATTACATTCATTAACACACAACCACACAATAGGATGGGACAAAACCACTGTACTTAAGTCTAATATAGCTAGGTGGAGAGAGAGATTAATTACTGAATCCTTGTTCATCGAATCCACACCCAACACATGTAATCGGAATGACGCAACACCTATACCAGAGATATGGAAAACTTTACTACCAATCGAAAAACAAAAAAACAAAGAGAGATCAGGTGACAGGACTATAAAATCAGATGTCGAAAGAAGTGTGATTACATTGATATGATTATGAGCAATAATTTATGCTCGAAACGTAATCAATTAAATAATACTGTATCACTGTGCGCTTTATATCAAATAAACAAATCTAATATGGAACTACATTCTACCACAGTGCCCAAGTTTTTCACTTATATGAATTCTGACCATGTCCAGAGGATCAAGGGCTGCTTGGAACAGCTTGGTGTTCTAATGGTCAAGAGGTGAGCCGGCCTTGGACGACGGTCGATTTTTTCGGCACTCACACCGACCTAAAGTTTGGTCGTGGATGAGTTCAGCAGAATCAGTGCTTAACATTCAGGCATCCGGTGTATGAAGAATAAATAGCACAGCTCTTAAGAGCAAATTTTCCTGGTGTTGTAAAGACATTCCCTTGTGGACCAGGATCTGTCGGGCCTAGTCCTAACATCTAACCGATTTGATTCGCTAAGTGATGGCCCTTCAAAAAGATGTGTTTGAACTGACGAGCACTGTCGAGACACTCAAATGTTTGAGAGAGCCTCTGAGGGAGAACTTGCTACGCACCGGGTGTCGTGGAGATGGGCTACGGGGAGGTTCATAAGAGTTTGCAGACACTCTTCCACTTACCAAAATCATACTCTTCACGATCGCTTAATAATGAGGAGTCACTTTCCCTAACGTGAGGGTACGGTTAGGACCGTAGTCTAAGTTTTGGGACTTGGTCCCACCCCCGTGAATGCAGCCGCAAATTTCTGGTTGATCCCCTGGGAGTGACCCACAGGACCTGAGTTGCCGATTGTGGAAGCTACTTTAAGGACTGACCGATGCTGATGATTAAGCTTAGATGGCTTCAGCCGTGCCCCATAGGTAGTGAGGCAGAGATTTTTCAGATCGTTTTCCGTTTGAGTGGGAGGAGTAGCGGTGAACCTGGGATATGGCTTCCCACTGGGTTGAATGGCAGTAGCTGCCCTGCAAAGCTTAAGATCGTCCCCTAAAGTTCTGCCTTTCACTGCTAGAGCTTGCTCACATTTCTTTGTACCTCCCTTTCGGCGCTTGCTGGATGTGGGGTTTAAATTCATTACTGAAGTGGTCTGCTTCGGCGGTATGCTAACAGGGACGCAGTCCGTAACCGCGGTGATTTCGTTCTTACCGCCATTTACGCACGGAGCACTAGTACCGGTTATCACGGGAGAAGCGTTCGTAGTGTTACGTTTCTTACTGTGAACTTTGGGTAACTTTTCGGGACCACTGAACTTCTGATTGAAACCAGTTTGCGCAGAGATCTCAGCTGTAAGGTGATCAGCGTTCAGCCTCACTAGCCCTCAGCCCATTCCGCATTTAATTTTGGTCCTCCAATATGGACAAAAGCACGAATCTCCACCAAGCGGGCTATTTGGTGATGCTTCATAGTGACCGGGCGGCTGGCTATGATAGCAGAAGCAGTGAATCCGTTGTGAGCAAAGCCCACAGCCCGTCGCTTGAACTGAACAACTGACATACCAGAGACAAACCACGTGGACATCCTTGGAGACCGTCATCAGATTGAATGAAGGATAAACAAACGTTTGTTCAAGGAGATCTGAATCGTGACACAGTAAAGTTAACAAATTGAACAATATTTGTCAAAGCCCATTGTCATTTTTGAAGGCTTCCGGTTAGTATCAGTGGAAAAAACTCATACTTTCCGAACCGTTGCTTCGGGGTTTTGATGGTCATTTCTTTTAGTTCGCTTATGGTGTTTTAGTGGCTTCATACTTCTCTTCCGTCGGGAGATTCATATCCCACCCCGCCTAGGCTGCACCCTCACAAATGAATAATTCTTGATTGACAGCCTAGCGGCCCTCCTGCTTTTGGGCAGGAATGGCCCAGTTGGTATCGGCTTTCAGCACGTCTGCGAAACCAATCTAACTAGACGTCTAAATCAGCGTTGTTGGAACTCCAGACGATTTAACAATCCGGCTCTTTGAATGCCACTTAAACAAACTGATCGGGAAGTTAGCCATGTACGGTAGGGTGTGAGCACTAATTTGACATTCATACCTGATGAAGTCACACATACGATTAGCAAGGTTGTTTCACTTTCAACACCGAAGTGCTCCGAGTTGTCTTTGGTAGTACTGCGCCCGCAAACGACTCAAATTAAAATGACGCCACTGGGTCGAACACAGTGATTATCGCTGAACACACATACAGACTGACTAGAAACGCTCTTAAGGAGGCGTTAGAACCGATGGGCAAGGGCATTAAGTTGGGCCTACAAACACGGTTGTCTCTAACCCGAGGAGTCTGTTCCGCTATGTAGCGTCGTTTAGGGGGGCTGAAGAGGGAGTCGCCCCACTACTTAGTACTGAAAGGAATGGCTAGTAGCGACACTGGAGCAGCTGAGTTGTTGGCCAATCAGTATTTGCAAATCTTTTCGTCTTTGTCCAGGTGCTCAGGAGTTTACGAATATCCTACTAACAACGTAGGACTCTAGGTCGTTAACCTTGGCTTTGAGCTAAAATAGCCAAATACGCCGATCATAAGAGATACCTCTCCGGGACCAAACGAAATCCGTGTGGGAGTACTGCTGGAATCAGCATCCACCCCATCTAAATCTGTGAGTTATTTCAGGATTCTTCAGGTCAAGGGAAAGTAACCGATCCCTGAAAGTTGGGCCACATAACGCCAATCTTCAGAGGCGATCAACGAAGCGACAAGAAGAAATACAGATTATTGACGCCCTTGTCCATGCCTTTTTTACTAATAGAATCGTCAGTCTGTGACGAAGTGAGGGACCACCTTATAATGATCGACTTCTCTGCACCCCAACAACACAGATTTAGGAGAGGGTACTCCCTCATTACGAATCTGCTCATCACGGTAGATGGGTGGGCCAAAAGAGTCAACCATCGGGGTTGAATCGATGTTATTTACCTAGATTTCGATTAGGCGTTCGATTATGTTGATAACAACTACTTTATTGATAGATTAAACCCAATCGGGACCAAGCCACCGCTCGTTGACTGGCTGTCCTCTTATCTACTAGGCCGTTTATTCAGAGCTCCAGTGAGTTTCGGTACGTCTCAAGGAACAGGACATCCTAGTGGTATTGTCCAAGGTCAAACACCAAGGCCTCTTCCTTTCCTCATATATGTACACGACTTGTCTCAACAGGTTTACTCCGAAATCCTTCTTTTGGCAATGAGGTGAAACTATGGAGAGCTAATAAAAGTTGAGAAGACATCGTTTTTTTATGGGAAAATTTAGCTGAGATTCAAAACTGGGCATTCAATAATGGACTCGCATTTAATCCCGAAAAATGCAAGGCGTTACACTTAAAACATGATGTACGCCATGTATACGCTGTCAACGGCATGGAACTTGAAGCATCGCTGACAGAAAAAGACATGGGCGTTTTAGTCCCTCAAGACTTCAAATCCTGTATCAACTGGGACAGAAACGCAGTTTTGAGGCAGTAGTAGACATCCATCTCGGCGAACTCTTAACAGCATTCTTCACTGGATATATGTTAACAAAGTGGGATGAGACAGGTGTGTTGGCGCATAAATGACTCGTTCAAAACACGGACCTCAGCATTTGCTTCCTTACTAAGGCTTTTGCTGCCACTGAGGTCTTTAAAAGGTCTCCGCATGCCAGAAGAGCCTTTAACTGGTGACAGTTTTTGGTTGCACAGCAGACTCAAATGTCTAGTTTCCAGCCCAATTAAAACGTTCGATCGGCGAGCATCAGCATCTTCACTTACTTTATACTGTCTTTCCTTTTCTTTTCCCTGTCTCAAACTGGGGAGAAGTTTAACTACCGAAGCGTCGAAGAAACTTGCCGCTAGAGCAGCAGATATCCGGGCAAAACTTGAGATAGTACGTCACGCCATCGATAGTGTCGTCCAAGAAGTCACTGTCGAATATATTCCGGTGTGTACGTCGCAGCATTTCTCTCATATACGCCAGTACCATTCACGGGTGTCAAGCCTAGCACTGAATCCTGACATGCTGTGAAGTTAGTAAGGCCTTGATGGCCAAGAGTTTTGAGAAAGCCTTGGTTACAAGAATTTAAATCATCACACATCATCGACAGGGGACCACACAGTACGGGGGCTGCGAAATCCATGGATATATCAGGGAAACCGGATGATTCAGGGTGACTGCAACTAGGTGTCACATAAATACTTGTAATATAAACAAGCCCGTACTTGTCCAGGTGTTCAGTTACGAAGGCCAGTGGGAGAACTGAAGACAGCTCACAGCATCCTGAGCACCGATGAACACTCACTCCCTTACTTACTGAGTCTTAGCTGTAGCACAAATCGTAGACGATACATACAGAAACTAAGTCTGGAGCACAGCAGGTTAGATGCCAGGTACAACTTCTGTTCCCTAAGAGTTGTTTAACTCAGGAATGCTGCTCCTATGTATGTGATCCAAGCTACTCTGTTTGAATCCTTTGAACACTGGCTGGATGCCTTTTTGAAATCCGGCCAAGATCTGCCAAGAATTAACTGAATTTTCACAGTTTAGCAGCCACCCTCTTCCCTCTCAATACTTGTACGCAAATTTAACAATCACAAGGAGCGGTCCACGGATTCCGGAAGCGGCAATCAATAGGCAAAAGCTTCTTCTATTCCGTCAACAGCCATGTGAACTACTTTGATGTGCTAATAGCCCCAGAGTTCACCTCCAGCTGGTAGGCTGGTTCAGACATTATTGCATGGTAACTAAGACTCAGATATGCTGGTTGAAGGCAGAAGGCTGTGGGCCTGTATCACTTCTTATTTGGCAGATCTCTATACATGTCTAGTCCTCCTTGAACGAGTCAACTGATGATGCTGGCAAAACTTCTGGGGGTCGATTCCGGGGGTTGCATACTCGATGCGGGAACCAGTACCCTGGGGAGACTGCGTTCCTCCTTTGCTTTTGCGCTCTTCTGACATTCCTTCTAAGGTGACCTCGGAGCCTGTCAAGTCCGCATGAGGTCAATCCTTAAACAGTCGGGTTGATTCCGTTTCGTAATTGCGCATTCATGCTGTCACACCTACAACTTGTTAACTTTCAGTATAATCTCTCCTATCCATGTGCGACTGGACTCCTAAGCGTGTCCTCATTAAACTGACAATGTGGGTAGCCCAATTTGTGCTATATTGATTATATAACGAAGAAATATGATTTCTGTACGTCGGAGGTGACTTCCAGGAGCAAGGCGCCACAGGTCCAGGTTCTCGGTCTGTCGTCGTCGTGCGGTCACTACCGTGGGAGTTGGACCGGTACATCGCGATGGTGGTCCTATACACCGCTCAGAACAGCACTTTTGAAGAAAACCGACCCCACAGACCGTCAGCGTCCAGATGAACTGTTGCATAGCGTCGAGCCAGGCAAAAACTCAGCTACTCATGTGCTGGCACTCATGTCAGCAGTCACTGGCCGGCAAACTTTTGACGGCTGATTTTCCTGGGAGCACTTCCTCTTGAAACTACCACCACCAGCGCAAACCATGCAGGAGACAATTCAGTTGGTTGCCGTCGGAGATTTGGCAGCCTTGACTGACACAATAACATCAGAAATGGCGGGGCCGAGGAACTCTGCAACTTCGAAAAACCCTGGGCCACGACAGACAACACAACAACATCCTACCTCAGCAATTCTCGTGACTGTCCAACAGCTGGGTCTTGTGTGGTCGAAAGCCCCAAAATGGCGTTGTTCCAAAACACACATATCGAGGAAGCACAAAATTATCAGACGCCAGGCACAGTTCACAAGTGCTACCGGGAGGCGGAAAACCGCCCCACTGGAATGCGTTAATGGCCACCGCAGCCAAAGGGGGGAAAACTAAAGTTATCTGCCTCGTCGATGGTGGTAAAGACGTTGGAGTCCTTCCCACAGCTGCGGAAAAAGTCGTCATGACTTGTTCCCCATGACATCGTTTATTTGGAGTCTAGGTGAGTTTTTCTGTCTGAAAAAACAGAATTTCTCGGCGGAGTTCCCCGGGGATCAATAGGGCCTCTTCTCTTTCTACTAAACATAAACTACTTGCCTCAGCAATTTCCACTTAAATCCTACAACTTGCCGTAGAAGTGAAACTGCAAGAAGAAATCAGAGGTTGGGAGGAAAGCGTCTGCCTACGGCAAGACAACACCGCTTCGAAACTGGGCTGTCAATAATGGGCCCGCATTCAACCGCGAAAATGTGAGGTGGTGCATTTGAAACATGATACATGTTGCGTATGTAGTCTCAACTGCATGAAACTATGACCATTCTGGATATAGAACGATTTGAGCATCTTGATCCTTAGACTTAGCATTCCGAGCCGACTGTGGCGGAGACATATCTCGGGGAGACTGCTCGGTAATGTCTCTTATAAGTTTTCATAAACTTCCAACGGTTTCATGTAGCCTCATCTGGAGTTTTCATTATCTCTGCAGAACGGTAAACTGAGTCAAGAACGCATCCGAAAGTGATCTACCGAATCTGTTCGAGGACTTTGGTTTAAAACAGATGAAGAACGAACGATCACTCTTGATGCATATCCTCTGGAATATAGACGACCAAGGAGTGACCTAATAATGACTCACGATATCTTGAGCGTCCTAAGATAATTGCTCTGTCCCTTGCTGAATCTTGTTGGTACCGCCAATCTTAGAGGGTGGGCATGCGGTTTTGAAGACTGGAAGTGAATCCTTCCGAGCTTCCGATAGGTTTGGCCTCAGTTGCGTTATCCACATAAAAACTGTCTTATAGACCCTGATTTGAAGTAATTCAGTCACCTTTTGAAGTTTTATCATTTGAGACTTAAAATTGGCTTCTGTGTTGTCGACTTTGTTACGTTATTTCGGCCCAAGCCTTTTCTTCCAAATTTTCACTCAACGCTTCAGCTCTAATACGGTTCCAATGAGTGCCTTAACTGAATTCTGAATAACGTGGTTAGCGGTAGCCGTGTTCGCGATAAGCCCGGCTGCAAACTCCCAGTCGAGGAAGGTATGTGATGTGAAGAATACGGGCATTGGTTCCACAAAGTTTGCACCGGCTTGACACCAACCGTGTGCGAGTGTCGGAGCACACTGACTTCTTTCTGATTATGCGACCTCTGCGGTATGTCTTTGTCAGCCATGTTTTAGGGAGCTGCCAAAGTGTTACCGATCAAAAACACTCATGTAGTGGTGATAGCTGTTATTTCATTGCGGCATCAGATGATGACACTGCAGGTGTTATTGTCAGTTCACTTGACATGGGACTTAAGGACTGACCGTTGTATACTAACGACCCGATCAATGAAATTACACCAGTTCCGATGCGACGCAGGCGAAAACCGAGGGTGACTTGTACTTTAAATATAGTGCCCGAGGATTCACCGAAAAACACCTCTGCCAGGAACGTTGACGCTATGAGAGTGACCGACAGAACTGAGTGGATTTCTGCAAGAAAAAATTCTAAGAAACCTCTAAAGGTTATCACTGAAGCCACCAAGGTCACGAAACCTGTCCAGAAAGTTCCGGGGGCCGTCGACACTCTGTCCATGGATATCCCACCAACGCCCAGTGTGATCATCCCGAATGTTGAAGAGTCGTCGAACAAAGACCTTTCAGTGCGTCATATGCATGATTTGAGGGCTGTCAGGACGGCCATCAGACATATGCTACCTTAAACGTTTAAGGCAGTGCGCATCTCCGAAGTAGTCAGGCTGGGTAGAAAGGATGACAAAACTTACTAGTGGGGGATTTTGAAGATTGTTCTGGGCAACAAAGGAGAAGTGGACGTATTCTTGAGTGACACACTCAAGCTGCGAAATTTAGACATCCGCGTCCGATCTGACTGGTCTTTCGAATGCCGGATGGAAGGAAGAGTTCATGCTGAACTCGAGGCTTGACAAACTAATGGAGAAAGCAGTCTTAAGCTGTAGGTTTCCGGGTTGTGAGATCTTGGAGGCAAATGCTTCCAGGTACTGTGAACGTAGTCCATACCAGCGTTCGCAGCATCAGAAGCAAAAAAACGGACCTCAAGACTCGAATCTGTGACGCAAGTCCTGATGTAATGGCTGTTGCTGAAATCTTGCCACTAAATTATTTGGGTTTTGTCCTACTTCTGGTAGGGGGTTACTGTGTAAGGACAGATGGGGCTGTGGGTCGGAAAGGTGGCGGCATACTACTCTTTGTCCGTAATGGCGTCTACAGACGATCAGCCAGTTCCGGCGAGCATCAGTGTGATACCTCCAAAGTGGTCAGTTGTGAGTTGGGGTCAAAGCCAATTTTCCGTACTTCTGAGGTTATTTACCATGGTTTATCTTGGCCCGAAAATGACTTTTAGCCAACCTATATACGTAACTGCGGTAGAAGCAACAGATGCCTGATAGTTGAGGATCTGAATGCTCTACGTATGGTCTAGATGGAGCTAACAGATGCAGCCCCGGGCAGCTCCTTCGAAAGTGATTTGCTTTTGACGGTACCAGAATCCACCTTAGTTCAAAATGTAGCTTGTTCAACACAATGCGATTTTGAAAGCAAACCGTCGTTACCGGATTTGGTTTTAACCAAACAATGTGGGAACAATATCACTTACTGGGAGGCAGGTACATCCAGCTGGCGAGTCCCAAATAGGACGAAATACGCATCCTGGATTCCGCTGCTACCCACTACCCATCAATACTATGCATGATTAAAACGTGGGCAATATCGAAGCATCCGAACAGCGGCCCATATTTCAACAGAGACTTACCAATTCGTCCGAGTCAACGACGGTGCAGTACAAGCAATAACACTAAAATGTGAAGATATTATGCATCTGCGACACTTCCCCCGTTAGCTATCAGCGGTCACGTAGCGCTAACTTTCGGCTTCGGTTACCACACTGCTTCCCCTAGACCCAGTGTTTGGTGCGCAGACGTTTCAAATATGAGCGATCGCGCAGTCGATAAAGACTGGACTATCGACAATGATCCATCAACCGAGAAAGCAAGGGGTAGGTTAGGAACTCCATTTGAAGACGGTGTAACAGCCAAAATCCAATAATCTTAGCCCGAAAGCGGGAAATAACTAGGCGGTGCCAAATGACGTGAATCTGACTAGTTCCTGCGTTCCGCTGTATAGCTTCCGAACTTCCGCGAGTAACGCACGGTCAAAGGTTGGATCAAAATATCAAAACACGGTTTGTAGTAATTCAGTGGTGGATTCATAACAGAATCTGTGGTACTGTCAAAGCAACAATAAGTTATATCAAAATTGCAAAAATACCTCAACAGTGCCGTTGTGTAACCATACTGTCCAAACGTTCTCGGGAGCAAATACATACTACACGGTAAAAGCTGGTTAAACAAATACAATTGTTAAGTAACTGACAATCAATAGGAATATGCCCGACAAAGGGAATCAAACCTCTGTCAAGACAACGAATAAACGTTTCAGGTAGACAGTCAAATCACAGCACAACCATAAGTTAGACCAAAACAAAGTATCGGGTGCAGTAAAACAATGTCATCCTGCCAACAGTCCGGCATCACATAACGGGAAAGTGAAACACTCATGATAAGCCTCAATCTTACAGAGGCAAATACTGAGTGCAAAGTCAGAGAAGACAGTCAAACAACCAAATAACACTACACCGGCTAGGGTCAAAG
Organism: Heterobilharzia americana; assembly: GCA_944470555.2. Classification (NCBI taxonomy): domain Eukaryota; kingdom Metazoa; phylum Platyhelminthes; class Trematoda; order Strigeidida; family Schistosomatidae; genus Heterobilharzia; species Heterobilharzia americana. Next base: position 61,488,475 of record OX104129.1, on the reverse strand, counting down.
GCACATCATCCGTAACGAGGGTAAAAATATTCAATGATTGCAGTGCCATCAAATAGGGTGATCGGGAGAGATTTTCAGGTCGCTTTTCATTACAGAGGGTAAGACACCATTTATTTCACCGCTGACCCTTCGAAGGTCCCCAAATCACCCTTCGTTGCCTAATGAAGACACCCAGAAACTACTGTGAAGAACGAGGCCCTTATGGGGCTTGTTTATAGAAACTGGACTGGAAATATTTAAAACGGTACTTTAAGGACCACAATCTCTTTGAAACTTTAATCCCAAAGCCTCGGATTTGTGAGCGATTGCCTAAAACGTTCTAAATTACTGGTCTCACTCCTTAGAAAGGCTGGAAGAAAATGTGGAACCTCCCCCTGAAGCTTGACGGGAACATGGTGGAATCCAACGGATTCTTTCTTTTCACGGATATCTATAAATTTCTTGGCATTCATACTATACCCACAAATATGAAACACAATGGAGCAACCGGCTTATAACAGTGGTCAAGCCATTGCGTCCGCTATGAACGTACTCAGACCTCTAAATGTGACAACCAGTTTTAATAAAGCCCTGCAGTTCCTTTAATGCAGACTGCTTTACGGTTGCATACAAGGGTGTGAATACTGGCTCCTCCCCGTATAATGAACTTAAAGAATACTGTTTTCCTCTCAAAGCCACTTCGGTACACCCCCAAAAAATTTAAGAACCCTATAATGGAAGAACTATGTAGTTGACTTCACATGTACATACATGAAAATGTATATCGAGCCCGAATAATTAAAAATAGAACGGGGACTTCTCTCTTCTCCAAATTTGTTAGCGTATTAATTTCCCTTTCCATATCTACCGGTGCTCCTTCCTCCTTTTCCCACTTGCAGAAACAGCTGCTAGTCGACATTTGATGCTCAAATTCAGTCAGAACATAATTACTTTATGGAAGTAATACCTGCTCATTGACGCCGATAATTATTGAACTGCTTCCACTCCTCCACAAATTCTGGACCATCTTCAAGATTGACTCGCCTACTGGTCATGATTCTTCTTGCGACGAACCACCTGACCATTCCCAACAGTATTAGTAGCAGAGACATTCAGAACAGATGATTAAACCAGAGACCAATTTACACATTGGCTCAGAACGTCCATTACCTGCAATGGCTCCACACTACACATGTTCTAGTACTCTGTACCGGGAGATCTTTTCATATGAAACTTACTATGCATCAAATACAATTCTCGAATGATGCCGCCTACGCTAATACAAAAGATATCCGAAGTCTATGCATAAATACTGCCACTTGGACTATTGACTGTTTCAACATCTATTTCCATCCAATACAACAGGTATTCCCAGCAGAACTAATCTACATTACCTTCAGGCGTAACATGGTGACCTGGAAATGCGTTGATATAGTCATACACGTCGGCTACATAACTGTGGATACTTTGTTGATACTCCAGATTGTATAAATGGGTCCTTTGCGGTTAGCAAAGCTAAAAACTGAAGATCATTCTAAGGAGTAAACTGTTATGTTACTAATTAGCAAACTAAGCGAATGGACGGTTATAAAGCAAACTTTGCACACTGTGCGCATTTTGATATTGATAGTGGAGCCTGTCTGCGAGATGAGAGGTGAAAATCCATGTCCGTCTCATGAGTTTCAGCCAATTTTAATAATTTTAGGCACGTTGATGACTTGATTTGCAAATTATAACACTAAATACCAGTCCGTAAACTTCTGAAAATTATGAATTTGACGGTGCTTGTAAACTGGTATCCCTCATGTAAAACCCATTGTATGAGGATAATTTTTATTATTATCCAAACTTTAGCACTCTACATAGGCTGTAAAGTAACATTTCCTTGTTCGGTTAGCAACTGGCAGGACATATGGGAGTTTTTAATTGAGTTTAATGACATTCCTTCCATACCACTCAGGACTCAAGTCTTGTAGATATTTTGAGATGTATCAACTTGACGAAGCCTGTGAACTGGTTTCTCTCATGTCGAAACATTTTTAATGTCGGAACAAAACATTCACGTTCACATTTAACATTTACGATTCGTCGAAAGCCGAGTGTCTGTCGGATTACCTCAACGAAGTCTAACCTGCAGATAGCGGAGATGAGGTGATCAATAGTGGCGTTAGCCCCTGCCCCATGAATGGATACGGTGTTCTTAACGAAGGAAACAACGTTCCAGTTATCAATCCTTTCTATATGTCCTTGTCCCTGGGGGTCAATAAGGTGACATAATCAACCCAGCTTTTAAGGCCGATGGTCACCAGCGGGTGGCAAACCGTTGCCCTATAGGTCTAAAACGGGAAAGGGGTGATCTCATACTGGTGTTCCGTTTCCTTAATAATGACTTTGGCACCGATGTTTCTAACCTTTTCCCCTATGTTAGGACTGACTGAATCAGGAAGAATCACAAGAAAATTCAAAAGCCACCATGAAACTAACTTAGCCTGGATCTGTGTTTCCTCATCAAGCTGTGGGGGGGGGGAGGGTGTTACAGTTACGTGAAGTTTGACCAACCCTAGTTAACTTGATAAGCCCCATCACCTGCTTAACCAGTACCTCACCTAGCGTGTAAGCACCGATAACGAAACAAAAGTCAAAAGAACTGGCCTCAGAAATATATTCGAAGAAGCAATGTATTTATTTAGAATAAATATGATAGTAATGAACGGGAAGCTTAGCGATGCTTTTGAAGTGAACACAGGAGTAAAATAAAGCTGTTTACTATCACCCATGATATTCCTGATTATGGTGGACTGGATTATTCAGCAAACATTGGGGAGCCAGAAGAGGGGGATACACTGGCTAGACAGCGTAAAGGAACCTAGAAGACTTGGATTTCGCCGATGACTTGTGTCTGATGTCACACAAACTTGAAGATCTACAGGCGAAAACTAACAAGTTGACGGAAGAGGCGGGGCAGTGAAGACGGGACTTTAAGTGAATGTAGGGGAGACAAAGGCGACAAAGATACCCAACCAACAACAACAGCAGCAACAAGCCCCAGTCACCATGAGCGGGGGAAACTTAAAGGAAGTAACCTCCTTCACCTATCTAGGAAGCACTATTTCAACTACAGGTGGCACAGACGAGGACGTCAAAGCCAGGATCGGAAAAGCAAGGCAGGCGTTCATTTGCCTGCAACTAGTGTGGAGATCCTCTGCACTCAGCATGAGGAACAAGATTCGGATTTTCAACACCAACGTCAAGTCAGGGCTTTTGTATGGTTCAGAGACTTGGCGCGTTGCGAAAGGCATTTCCAACAAACTACAGATATTCATCAACAACTGCCTTCGACCATAAGCTGTGATGGGCGAACCGTTGGCAGCACGAAGTTGCAGGGACATTGATCGTGGACGCTTTTCACTTGTAGGTGGGATGACACTGGCTTGCGCCCCAGTGTCAACCAGGGGCGTGTCCCAGAATGTCTACCTGTTACGAAGAAGAGGCGGCATGGGAGTGGTTCACCAGCGATGTTAGTCGCCGTCACGTGCCGGCCCACATGTTTCCTGCCTGGTTAGCCCCGAGGGTGCAGGGTCGGGTGCACCTTCTGGCGTTGGCACCACAACGTTTATGGAACCGGCACAGCCTGGGTTGGGACGGTTGCGGTTTGGAACGTCTGGTACCGGTGCGGAAGGCAGATCTGTTGCGTGAGCGAGGTGTGGGACGGTAGGAGGGAGTATTGGACCGCATCTTTTTCCTGACGCCGCGCAATTCCTCAAACAATCTAGTGATGCGAGCTACAGCGTCAAAACTTGTTGGCTCACTTGCGGAGCAAGGGTGGGAGTCTTTGGGTGAGTCAGTGGCGGTAGACAACGCAGCTGAAATGCTAGTGTTCGGCTTGGTAGCGTCTACAATTCTGTCAACTACTTCTGCCAGCTTTGTCAAGAGGCACTTGTCAAAGCGTGGTAGGATTCCACGCACTGACTGTGGCAGTCTCTGTAATCACAGTTGCTTGAGAAATGCTTCGTCAATATTGAAGCCTGCAACCAGATGCTTCATCTGACAAAGGGGTTGCGTGGGCTTACGATCACCAAGATGCACATCCCGGAAAACTTCTTTCAACCTCCGCCGGTCAGAAAGTGCGACGCGTTTGACGAGAGCGGTTTTGGGGGTATCGTACAAGTTCAGTGGTTGGTCGTCTAACAAGTATAAGGCACCTTCGATTACATTTCCCGGTAAGCTGACGATGACTAAGTTGGACTTAGTTTCCTGTGGGTGAATATGCCTCAACGCAAACTGGACTTCCACGTAGGAGAACCATGCGGACGATCTATGGGCCCAGAAGGCGGGGACTTATGACCATCTGCGCAGGACAGTCGTTGTTGTCAGCCACTGATAAGGGATTTAACGGGGCACGACGTCGACAGCAAAAAATTACAATGTAAAAAACCAACGAGGAATGCAATTAAAAACGAAAAACCATCCCAGAAATGGAAATAGGACAAATAACTCAACTCAGGATGGGGAAAGAGTACTAGAGACAGTCAGTGATACTTAGGCCCACCAATTCAAGGGGTGATGTTATTATTCCGTAACTTTTGACCGACCCTGATTAACTTGGTGTGCTCCACCACCTGCTTCACCAGTACCTCACCTAGCGTGTAAGCACCGATAACGAAGCATGAGTCAAAAGAACTGGCTTCAGAAATATATTCGAAGAAGCAATGTATTTATTTAGAATAAATGTAATAGTAATGAATAAAGGAAAAGTTTATTCAACTTATCGGCTAGTATGGCTGAACTAGGGACTCTGAGTACGCGCGTGCCAACCACCACAAAGGGAGCGCAAAATGGCGCCTAAGCCTGCTCAGATGCTTGCTCATTAAAACAAAACTTAAAACACCTAAAGCACTCAGAGGCGAGCTAGAGATTTATTTAGTTGGTTTAGTTCAGTCTATTTATTTTAGCCGTACCTGTATTTTGATGCCAGGTACGTGCACTACAATGCGGCCAACTACTGGAACTCTTCGCCTCAGCAAGTAGTATCAGCGCCTTCTGTCAAAGCATTTAAAGAGAAACTAGGTACTTACAGAGATATCTTCTGCAAGGATTAGGACAGACCAAGTGGTCTATTAAACATATAACTGAAAACTGAAACAGCACCTAAACCTAGAATGTAACGGGTAAGATATCATGTACAACTTCTACTCCCCATTATTTGTTAAGTTCTGGAAGGCTGTTCCTGTGGGAATGGAACAAGATGTTTCATCTGAATTCCTTAAATGCTGACATGACACATACTTAAGATGGCGTGGGAGCTCAAAAACAAATTCGATTTTCATGTTTTAAGCACCACTTTTTCCTCCCTTTTCATTTGTACGCTGGTCAAAAGTCACTGCAAATAGTGATCCACTTGTTCTTAACACCGAAGGCAGTTAGTCAAAGCTTTTATTCCGTCAACAAGCATTCGAAAGCATTTGAATACCTATGGCCTTGTCATACAGTTGTTCGGCGGCATTTCAGTGTGTACGCCGCGTATCGGGTTGCTGAGGTTCAGTCGTTTCTGATGAGCAGCTATGATGCATTCCCATTTAAGAGCAATTATCGAGTGTGTAATCTCCTTGGATCAGGAGCATACGGGCGTGTCTATAAAGGGACATCTTTGAATGGGACAGTAGTTGCGTTGAAAGAGATTTTGATACCAGCTGATGATGAAGGCATACCATTAAGTACTCTGCGTGAGGTTAGCGTCCTAAAAAAAGTTCAGTCGTACAGTTGCCCTTACCTTGTACAGTAAGTTTGATCACTGAGTGTTACTGTACCTAGAATGCTTGATATTTCGCTGAAAAAGCAGGAAACTGGGATATCGATCTACATTGTTTTCGAATATATTGACTGTGATTTGGCTCGCTTCCTTTCTCAATTCGTGCCTCCTACTGGCCTTCCTCCGGAGACAATCAGGGTCAGTTGGGATTCCTATTTTGTTTATTATGTTAACATTTCATGAGTTTGAGTGACACTAACTAGTTACACGATGTAATATGTAAAATAAGACAAGGAGTTTCGTAGACAGGATTAGTAAAGACCCATGAATTTGCCTTTGTTTTTAATGTTCTAGTGATTAGTGCTTTCTGGCTATCCATACCATGAATGCGCCAGAAACTGATGTACTACGTGTTGACGGCCTAAGTGGCATGTGTGGGTCGACCACAAAACCTTTTTGGAAAGTCCCAACTCTTGCGAACCACTCGATCCTTGGAACATTTCACGGTGGACAGCAGAAAGCTATTGAATATGATAGAATACAGTCGTTAAATGGGTTTTTTGCAACCACTATTATAATGAGACGGCAGCGTAAACGAAGAGGCTGGCCATATCATAAACACCTAGTCAAGTGTCACTAGATGGTTTGTATTCATCTTAGTTGGTTCATGTTCTTCGTAATTCTTACGACTGTTGATTTAACTACTTCCTTTGCTCTGCCTTTTGTCCTGTTGCTTTTTTTTCAGGGTTCTAAAATGACCCTTGGCAACTCAGTTTTATACTAACACCGGCTGACTATTGATAAGCTAAACTATAGGGAAATGTATATCTTTTTTCATTAAGAAGCATGATACTCTTAGTGTTGGTAGTTAGGAGCCAGACACTATGCGTCATCATCAGCCATATCCATCCATTCTTAGTCCTTTTGTAAACACTCAAAATGGGGTTTTTTATCTTTGCACTAACTGGTTTTCATCAGTCCAATATAGAGTTATGATCGAAAGACCTAGAAATTAAAGTTCCTTTAGTTTTACACCTGTACATAATTCGATCCGATCATTAGGAGTGGCTCCATTCACCTCATCGGTTGAGTTGTATCAGGTTCGATGAGTGCATAGAGCTCAACACTTTCTTTTTGATTTAATTCTGTATATAACTCTTCTTGTAAATACCGTTCTAATATAGTTTCTAATACCAGTGACCATATGTAGGTTCATGCCGCACCTATTGTATATGGTTAGCTACACTGCTTGACTGTCCGCACTTCAGAAGGTGGGACTACATCCGAACCCATGACCTTCTGCTTGGAAATTGATTGTTTATGCCAATAAAAGCCGCAACTTCAGGAGTAGAATGGAATATACAGTCAGTTTAAGCCGTTATGTTTCAATTTTGTTCCACTAAATGTTACAATGATTCAGTAGGAGAGTTATTATTATTATTATTTCACCAGTTCTTCACATCACCTCGAATTAAAAGTGTCTTGAGCTTTATCTTTAGGTGCCTAGTATGGTATTAAATATTGGATCAAAATCGTGGAGGTTAGAGCAAGTAAAATCCCAAGAACTATTCCCACCTATGAAGTGATAACAGTGAAGCAAATTGTGGATTATTCTTTTGCTTTACAGAACTATGTTCACTTAGAGCGTGCCCATCAAACCTACGAAATTCTAGCGTATATTTTTTCAAAGTCAAAATATCGGTTTGTAAAATGGGTTTATGAGCACTTTCATGATTATTGAACTCTATATTTTCTCTTCGATCTTCCAGAGTTTTTCATATCAGTTGCTTTGTGGTACCGATTTTCTCCATTCACATCGGATAATTCATCGTGATTTAAAGCCAGCTAACATTCTTATCAACAAAGAAACTCTTCGTTTGAAGATTACTGATTTTGGTTTATCACGGGTTCTTGGTTGGGAGTCTTCATTGACACCGATTGTTGTTACACTATGGTATCGATCACCAGAGATTTTAATTCAGTCTGAATATTTATCACCGTGTGATATATGGGCTGCGGGATGTATCATAGCTGAACTATTCAATCTTGAGGCTCTTTTCCGTGGGGATACAGAGCTGGAGGTGTTGAAGCTTATATTCAGGTAGGTTGTGATCCCTCATCTTTCGATAATTCTTTTGAAATTTAGAGTTGTTGGCTTTCCTGCTCAATCTGAATGGCCTGCATTATCGTTTTTGAAGCGGTCTAATTTTGACAATAACTCATCAACGTCGAAACTGCGTTCATACGTTAAAACCGAAGACAAGTCTGCACTAGATTTGCTAGAAGTATGTGTTCATCATTTCTTTTATTGTTGTTTGCTTATTTTACTTTCTTATATCTGACTTATCGTAGTATGTTTATTGTCGTCACCGGGTACACAGATAAACATCTCATTAAGCACTTTAAAAAGTTGCATTGGTATAGCAGTCAAAGCAGACAGACGGACAGGTGAAATCAACGTAGAACCTCGCACACAAGTGCACTCCATCAGGTTGTCACACTTCACAGTAGTATACAAAAAGCAAGTGGATAGGAAAAGAGTTTTATCAGAGTAGGCAAAGCTGTATAAGAATAGGCAATTTGAAGATAACGGTCAGTGTAAATATCCAAGCTCTTGAAGACGTCAAGGAGTGAACAAATCTACGCCATTGTTACCAGTTTTCGTCCATTTTATCGAGTCCCCAATCACTGATTTCTGTCGTCTCGAGCACTTCAACCGGATAATCTACATCTCCCTACACCGCTCAGACCAACACTCAGGGACTTCATCGAGTGGTGTCGCGTCTTTGTCTGGCTACTGTGAACCCTTTTCCAACCTAATCCAACTTTCCATTGCAAGACACGTATAAGTAGGCGGTTGCTTGGTATGCGCAGTACATATCCAAACCATTTTAGTTGTCTTGCCTAGCACCCTTTTCTTGATCTCGACCTTTCTCACGCAGTGATTCCACCAAAAGCGAGCAATGTTTCGAAGACATCTGTGATCAAAATCCAGTAATGGCTTCATGTCTTCTATTTTGGACGCCCATGTCTCAAACATATAACAGGACTTAACAAACTGCAGCGTGGTATGCTCATCCTTTAATGGATAGTCGAATATCTCTCCAGTTGACGCTACAAGTGACGAAATCTGCCAATTGGCAAACAGATCTTCTGTACCTCAGCTGAGATTTCGTCAGCAGTCAGTCAAAGCTGCCATCCTTTACATCAACAGATCTTTAGAAATATGAAATTATTGTTTAATTCAACCATATGCAGATTTGTGCGCCAGATAATGGGCCAAACCTATTGTGTGAGGGTTGATGATGCTATTTGGCTACGAAAACCTTAACAGGTGGAGAGGATTCGAACCAGTACCCCACGGGTTGCGAATCAACTGTCCGAACCACTGAATCACAGTTCTGGGCAGCAGTTAACAAGAAGATGCATAGAAAATTGGAATAATGTTTTCGTTGGTAGAGGCCAAGATATTTCAGGGGTCACGTGCAGGTTCATACAGCTGTTACTCAATGATTTAGACTACCGAATTTCACACATTTAGTCAAATCCTCTAACCCTGCTTCATTTACTAGAGTTTTGGGCAACGGGATAATATCTTCATCCCTTTCATAGCATGTTTGGCTCATTGCTTAGTGCTTAAACTTGTGCATGATTATCTAGTTACTTTCTTTGTATGCTGGACAGTCAGGCATACATAGTGACAGGCTTTGTGGTACCTTTCGGTTACATAGAGTGATTTTTGGAATGGACCTCAAACTCCTAACCAATTAGTTGTAAGTTGACTACTCAGAGCAAGTTAGTCATAACATGAATGCATATTCACCCCCTATGATCGGTTTATGAGCCATATCATACGGTGGATCCAAACATTGATTTCTATTATTGTGCACAATCTACCAGGAAGCTGACATTTTTCTACGCATTTATACAGACAGTCACAGATCAGTCGGTATCATATCTTGAACTGTGGCTATGCAGATAGATCAGGAAAAAGCATCATTCATATTCTCTAAAGCTGTTTTATTTTATCTGATGCTATTCAAATCAGAAACAAATAAAAAAGATCACAGGATGATCGTTGCTGGCTTTTAATTCAATGTTGTCTTAATTAACGACCTAAGTCAAATCTCAATCTTCGGCTATTGAACTGATCAGCATGAAATATGCTAGTAAACGCTAATCTAACACAACTATCTCCTGTTTGATGTCACACATGGGACTTATCATTTGATCACAGAAGAATTTTTGGAAGACCCAGAATACGCAGATGGCACAGTCCTGTTATATGGAGACTCTGACAAGATGCAGTCTTCTGGACACCTTCAGTGGATATTTGAAAAGGTTTCGGATTTGTTTTCTGCCACTCAAATGGAAATATTGTTGTTCCCAGACTCGTTTTCAGCGGTGCCCCACCCCGGCTCAATAGAGAGTGTAGTGGTTGAGTGAGTTGAACACTTCACTTACCTAGGAAGTCGGATCACCACTCGTGCGTTGGTCATTGCCTGACCAAATCTCTACACGGATACAAAAGGCTCGATTGGCCTTTGCTAACTCACGCCATCTATAGCGCCGTCACGATATCCGACTGTTTACTAAGGGTCAAATGTACTGTGTTGCAGTACACTCTGTTCCACTGTATATCTGTGAAATATGGCTATGAGAAGGCTTTAGGTGGCTGACCACCGTCGCCTTGGTAGTGTAGGCCGTATTCTGTGGTGTCACCATGTAAGTAACGCAGAAGTCAGACGTAGAGTTTTAGGGAGAAGAGGTAAGTCAGTTGATGAGGTTGTTAACCTTCATCGACTGAAATGGTTGCCTTCGACTTGTGTTACGTATGCTTAGTCGCCGATTGCCTCGTCACATAATGTTGACCGAAGTAGGTTCAGGCTGGAAAAAGACCCAAGGCGACCAGACCAAAACAGAGCACCAATGTATGAAGTCTTTAATTGTTGGTTTGAGCCATGTGGGGTGATACAGACTCGGTGGTTGGGATCCACTGGAGAAGACAAACCAGTGGCTGGATACCAATGGCTGAGGACCGATGTTAGTGGCACAGATGTATACACACATTATCCTCATCGTAGCGCTTTACTGAATCTCACCATTTTCTCATTCTTCCTTCTCATTTACTACTTTCTACTTCTTTTGACCGATTTTCCGTTCCTTCTTCATCTTTCATTTTATTGCCTTGTTACTTGATGTGTTGATATGAGATATGGTGTAGCAACTTGGACCGTTACGCAGTAATACACTACGCAGTAGATCTTATGTTGATCTTAATGATGATACTAAACTCACTCTCTCTGTTTTTCAGGCCATTTCTAATGACACCAAAGAATTATCGATATTTAAAGCTTCATAATCTATGAAATCTCGCTGTTGATTTAAGCCTTACGAAAAAGTTTGAGCTTCCGGGTTTTGACGTTTTAAAATTAGAGTGTCTTTTGGCAGTCTTGACAAAGTACTCTACTCTTGTTCGTGCTTTTTTTAATACACAGTAACCAGATACTTATCATTATGTGCTAGGTTAAGTCAGAAAAATAAAAAGGAACTGCGTTCTGTAATAGTATCCAAGTTCTACTGTTAATTTTTACTTAGATGATGCCAAAGCATACTCCGTAATCATGGGAATTAGTCGCCAATTGAATCATGGGTTTGAACCCCACTCTAATCACCAAAGTTTGGGCAGCCAGGTAGCATCATCAATATCCTTCACACAAGGAGTGTTACCCGTTGCCTACTGCACGAATGTGAACAAGGTTGATGAGTACATTTCGTTCGTTTTGTTTCGTTCAACCGATTCACTTGTAGCCATTCACTCTTTAGATGTATTTTTTATTTGAGTTTCAAGATGTGAATCATATTTTTAGTACTAAGCTTGATTTGTGTATAGTTCCACACGCATGGGAACGCTCAAGTATCTAGTGAATATTGAAGACATTTTTATCTTTTTTAAGATCTGATGGCTAATGAACATGCTTTTTAGAATTCAATCTTTTTAACTTCTTGCTTCAAGATTCCCTCATACTTTAACACAACTAATAGCAGACTTTCTAAAGCGATAGTTTTCGTGTACGTTATATAGATGTAAAAATTTTCTCACATCAAAACTGTGAAACATCTTGATGTACAGAAAAGCCTTATTTAAGTGTAAGAAGAAATTCAGTGAAGAGATCTTTTCACAAATTCGAAGGAGTATAAGTCTGTCTTATTTTACTTCAATCCCTCGAGTTGGGTACATTGTGGAAACTTCATATTTATCTTTGAAAAGAGTTAAGGGTCATTCAGTGGAGTTGATATTAACTGGAATTAAGCTCCGATCTACAGTTATATCTAAGCTGTAGTTCTCTAGATCTAAACATCGTTTACTCTCATTACTCATTTTCTACTTCTAGTTAAGCATCACATACATAACTTAGTGTGTATCCATTCGTACAACAGCACTAAGAAGATTGGTTACTGAAGTCATATAAACTCCGAATATGCAAGTATGAAACGTCATTCGGAGCGACTAATGTGACAATTATTAACGTCCAACATTACTGAGATTTCGGTTGTTATTCTGTTACCGGAGTATTATAATCACCTCATAGTAGTGCACCGTTGTTTGATCTAAATGAACTTTCCAAACTTTGCTATAAAACTAACAAGTTCCTCTGTGTATATTGGTTTTTCTGGTTACTAATTAACCCCTTACATACTCTTTTGTATCCCTTTCAAACGTAATTGATGTCACTTATTGTATTTATTCCTTTTATCGGGCCCACATACTCCAGAAAATGCACATCATGTTAACAGAAATTCGTAAATGAGGCGTCCTCATTTCCTTCCCATTGAAAATAATTTCTTTAAACAATAAACCTCAAAATGTGTAAATCTTCGACGCAGGTATGTAAGATCTCTGACTTTGTCGGAACCATGAAGCTAAATTCCTCAAAATTGTTGACATACTCTTGTCAGATGAAGATGCTAACAGAAAATAGTTTTCTAAACACCTTGAGCAAAACACCTGAGTATGTTTTGAATGTATTTTTCACCTGTCTGATGTAAGATGATGCTTCAGAACCGGTTGGCACCAACCTGTGGTTTGGGGGTTGGGAGTGAAGACATCCAATCCGTTGGTCACCTGAAATTTACCAACCTGCATCATTTTTGGCAGCGGCGACATATCTGAATACTTGTTAAAGTTAGGGTATACGGAACTGCAGTCCTCTCTGTTCTGCTATGCATTCCTGAGACATTGTCATTGAAGGTGAGAGATATGAGGAGGTTATAGGTTTTAACTACAAACGTCTTCACAACATAGTTCGCGTATGATGGAATCACCGCGTGAGCAATATTTAGGTAAGGTGAACACTCACTGACCGAAGTGTCTTCGACATGTGTTGCTCATGCTGAGCCACTACCTACCTTGACATGCAGTGTTCACCGATCTAGGGTTGGTTTGGAAGAAGATATAGGATGGCAAGACCAAGATGTGACAGTCTGTGAGATCTCTGATTGTTTATTTGAGCCGTATAAACTGCCTGATTGGGATTATCAAGATCATAGGAATGAATGTTTGAAGACTGTTGGTGACATGGCTGAAAGTCTATCACAATGATACAGATATATTCACTCTTTAATCCCTTCTAAAACTGGAACATCTTCGCTAACCTTCGTTTTTCAAACTTCTCCCATGTTCCTTTGTTAACTTTGATATCACTCTTCTATTCACTTGTTCTTTGCATGCTGTTGTAAAGTGTGGCAAATTGAACCGATCCACTTATGTGTGAGATTTCACACTTCACTTCATACTGAAGTTAGTGCTAGAGATTTCGTCTAGAAAGAAAGACGATGAAATCTCCACGATTAAGCAACCCGGCTCACAGAATACAATACAATTAAGACTATCCACCTGAGCTATGAATATTCTCCACTATTTCAAATACCCAACATCTTGTCAATGTTTACTTTCCATCAATTCACTTATTCCTGGATCACCTATTTCAACATATTTCGGTTTTTGTTATCTATCTTGGAGTATGTCTCCTAAGACACTCATTCTGGATAAAACATACTATAGTAAGGTTTCTGGGATTCTATAGAAGGCAGACAAGCTTGATTACCATAACGCCTATCAAACTATCTTATCGCATTGAGGGCAATAAGTTGTATTCCATTGACTAGAATGGATGGAACAGATGTAGAATACTTTATTACGGTATCTCAATTCTGGGTTATACAACTTTCTTGATAAAATTATTTTATACTGATAGTTTTTTCATCTGCATTTTCTATACACTTACAGATGATGATTCGGTTCAATCCAAAAAAGCGAATTACAGCGTTCGATGCACTTTCATTACCATATTTTCATCTTGTTAATAGTACTACCTCTAATACCGTTAGTGTTTCTATACAAAACAATATCCAACACATTGAAACTTCCCTACATAAACCATTATTAAGGAATAATACAAGTTTGTCTCGACCAAATGGACGAATGGCACGTTATTCAATGAATACTGTCCATCCTACACAGTCATGTGCAGCTGCACTATCATCTTATTTACAAAATAATAATAATATGCCATCTTCAGTTCATTTACGCTCTTGCCTTGTTGGTGCTGGTATTGATGAGATTGATGGTCGTATTCAAGTCAGTAATGCTCAACCTAAAGTTGATACAATTCTTTCAGCTTCCTCTTACAGCCATCTAGTCAATTGTACACCTATAACAAATTCAGTGTCTTCATCTTCATGTACTAGTGATTCTGTTGATCAACATCAGCAGAATTTAATTATATCAGTTGTCAATAATGCTATCAATGAGACTTCAATACCATCATGTCTATCATTGGATAACACTGTCAGTAGTTCTACTTTACTAACCAGACGACCACTTACAAGACAACAAACCAGATCTGTTCGACGACATACTCAACCTGCTACATCGTATTTTATAGAATCCAATCAAGTGGTTAGCAGTAATATAAAGATTGTCAATCAAAAGACACAGAAAAACTCCATGGATAATAAGCCTCCGATAAAAACAGACACTATAAACTCTGTAAACACAACAAATCGTGTTGTAAGACAAAGGAAAACTGCTCGTCGTCGAACAGTTATGGGAGTTGTGCAGGTAAAATTGATTTTACTGCAGCTGTTTAGTGATAAATGTTATTGTAATATTCATCTTTTTCAAGTTAAACATTCTTTATAATCTTGACTAGAATTGGTGTGTTTTAAAACATAGGATTCCACATCACTTCAAAGTCTCGTTCCTTTATTTCAATGAACTTTTTTCTTCGTTCATATGTACTCTTACTGGGGAAGTCTTTGATCAGATATCAATAAGTCCAGGAACTGTAAATCATTGGTGCAGGTAGATGACGTTCAACTAAAATAGATCACGGGTTTGAAATCCCCCTCCACTTACCAGGGTTTAGTTAGTCAGGTGGTATCATTAACCATCACCATCAATAGGTGTCGTCCATTGCTGGGTGGGTTCCTTTTTTTCTTTCTTGAAATGTCAGTGAAACATCTATTTTTCATAGTGTACTGTAACTATGCGTGAACATTTTCTTGTTAACCTCCTACTTCATGGTAAATATATCATTGAAAGCACAGCTGACTACATTTGTGGATATAACTGAGAACTATTCTTACGTAGGCTATAGACTTAGAAATGAGTAGTCGATGAGACAGAATTTCCCCCTAAAACCATCCATCCATTGCTTATTATTGATTTGTTGAAGTTCTAATGATAAATCGTGTTATCTGTAATTAGGAGCAAAGATGGATGCTCACTGATGAGACGTACAAACCAATGGATGTATCCTTATATGGTGACCGAATGGTTGCGTTTTTACTGTGAGATACGACAGTCATTTGCCTGATACCTTCAGAGTCTACTTAAAAGTTTCAGATCAAATTAAACCAATGTTTCATAGTTTTCAGTAGGTTTTCAAATTGATGTTGGTCTACGATGACTCTGGTGTATAATTGGTCCACTAACGCGTCTAATGATTATGGGACCTAGAATCTTAGACACTATTCTTCAAAAAAGAGGGACCTCTCGCCTTTCTTGAAGATTGGGACTAGTGATCATCATCATTATCAACATAGGACCAGGCATTACTGCGTAACGACCTGAGTTGCCACATCTCACGCCAGTTCATCAAGTAGAAAGGTAGTGAGGTGAAGGATGGAGATAAGTGAATGCAGTCAAAAGAAATATAAAGTACGAGAAGAAAGGAAAGAGGAGTGACAAAATGGTGAGATTCGGTATAGCGTTGTTAAGATGAGGATAATGTGTGTATACATCTGCGCCACTGACATTGGTTCTGAGCCATATCACCTAGGGTCTCCAACCACTGGTTCCTCTTGTCCCGTGGACCCCAACCACCTAGTCTGCATCGTCCTACATGGCTTAAACCAACAGTCAGAGACTTCATACATTGGTGCCATGTTTTAGTCTGGACACCTCGGGCCTTTTTCCAGCCTGGACCCACCTCAGCTAACATTGTGTGACAAGGCAATCGGTGACTAGGCATACGTAGGGACTAGTGAGAGGAAATCCTATCTGACTCCCATACCGTAGTTAACGCTTCAGTTAGCTTGACTAAAAACACTATCACCGCTTGCTCCTCACTGTACTCAGAGCCTGTAGGGATGCGTTCTCATGCATCTACTAATTCAGAAGAAGCTGTAGATATCCACCGGCTCTTTTTAACCACTCTTTATGAGTCGGCTACGGTCTTCAACGCTTTTTTTTTACAGCAGACTAGAGATGGCACCACGCTTCTGGATGACTGATAGTGTTTTATTTCAATAAGTGTCTAGCCAATTTGTCACCGAAAGTAGCCTTAGTGCTCTCACTGTCAAGCTGCACTCGTAATGGTCTTGTTGCTAAAGCGTTTCTACGTCCATTGAGGTGCAGACATATAAGCGTCTGGACCGAAGCGTGGTTGCTATCCAAACACGTGCTCTAGAAGGAGCGCCAGTCTTCCTCTCCAGCGATGAGTGATAGCAATGTGGTCTATCTGTATCCATGGCTGAGCTGGGTGGACGCCACATCAAATATTGTTTTTCTTTATTTCTGAAGTCTGTGCTAACTAAAAAAAAAAGCGGTTACCTGAGCACAGTTATAGTAAATGATCACCGTTATCTGTTCGTTCAGTCGGGATTCCGAAAGTGCCATCTGAGTGCTTTTCTGCCTGATTCAGCCTACCCACTTGTGCATTGAAACCACCTGCAACAACAATCATGTCTAAAAGTTTGGCTTCCAGAAGAAGGCTAGACAGTTTTCGGTAGAACTCATCCTTCACTTCATCCGAACTGGAGTCAGTGGGTGCATAGGCAGAGATTAAGGAGAGACAACGGCGAGTTTCACTGTTCCTTTTAGTTCTCACTACGCCGTTCAGTCGGACAGCGCAGAGCCAACTATCAACTAGGATCCAGTCTACTAGTGAGGTTTCTACCCTACTGCCTACAACTGCAAGACCCGGAGATCTGGTCATCGAATCTCCAGAAACTCGGAGGCTGAATTCACCATACTGACTGGGAGAAATTAAGTGAATCATCTTACTTGGGTCCTGTGTGCGTGTCTCACAAACATAGGATGCATCCATGGCCCGAGTTGATGAAGAGCGAATGTTGAAGGCTGAAATGCTATTCTGTGGACTCAGATTTTTGTTGAAAGCTGCGTAGCTGGAAGAAATTAAAGATGATGTAGGATTGTCAACTGAGGGCCGTGAAGGAAGATTAGAAGGTAAGGATGAGGGAGGTGGATAGTGATTCGGGGGAGCTTGAACCTTGACAGAGTTGTAAGGGCGGTTGACACTTCCTGGCTGCCCACAGCATGGGAGGCTAGGTCTTCTTGAGTTATCTGAAATACAATGATCAGTGCGTGACCGCAGAGCTTAAGGCTGGTCACGTACTGCCTTTTTGATGCCGTGACAGTTGATATGTATTATGGAAGATGTAGTTGGACATACGTCCTGTGGTTTGGGACCACCCCTGATGATTGATCTAAGCCATCATAATGTATCATCTCTTTGTTTAAGAACATGTTAAGGGTAACTTCTCTTTGTCTAACGACTATTCAGCAGACTTTTCTGGTATGGTAGGACCTCGAGGGAATAAGCATTACACCAGCATACCTCGTTTGGTCATTGTGATATACATGCCCGACCACCATGTCAAGGTGGCAGGTATTGGTCGGGCGTTTCATTGATATATTACATTATCATATCTTTCTTTTTGTCCTGTAGACTTCTAATTCTTCGAATAAAGAAGTGAAACAGACGAACTTGACAGGTAACAAAAGCACCCGAAAGTCAAAAGAACATATGCCGTCGCAATCAGTAACAGTGAAGGGAGAAGAGACTGCTGTCAGTCTTGTTGGAACTTTACCTTACGTCGCTCTTAATCGTGAAGAGATTTATTGTAGTAAACCAGCGGCTAATGAAATCAAGAACGTTGCTACAAAACCGGTTCAACATCGTGGTCGAATCTCAGAACGTTGTCCAAATCTAGTGTCACAATATACTGATCATCGTTATCAATCTCATATACGACCAAGCTCTCGTTATTCACTTGGACCGATTGCATTATCAAACCCTTCTTTGCATTCAATTCATGAACATGAAAAATGTTTTACAAATAACACAAAATTATCTACTGATCAACAGATTTCATCAATTCCCTGTATTAATCCACATATTTCTGGATTGAATGAAGTTGAAAAATATTCATCATCATCTTCTTCACCATCAATAATCGTAGGATTAACAGAAAATCAATCATCAACAACATTATGTTCACCTTCAAAGTTAGCGCGTGTTATCAATCAACATCCTCCATTATTGGAATCATTGAATAATGTAAATTGTTTAAAAGAATTATCTCAACATTTTACTAATAAACAAGATATTACTACTTATGAAGATGATACAACAACTGATGAAATCGACTCAGATGATATTGAAAATCAACCAGCTAACACAAGTCTAGGAATTAATACAGCAATGACTGATCTAGCATTAGTCAGTAGTCACAGTAATAGTAATAGCAATTCTAGTCAATACAAAAATAGTTGTATCAAAGCTAAGGATAATATGAATAGGGTGGAGAATAGTGGGAATAGTTTTCCAATGACAACAACAACAACAATAGACAATTCAGCTACAGCTTCACTTATCACAGAGGTTCCTGCACTGTCAACCAATGTGACTGTACAACTAACAGCTTGCTCAATAGATAATATTTTTGTTTAACTATATAAATCTGAAATCTGCATTTCTCAAGGGTGTTCAGCTACTTTTTTTTTCTCAGAAAAGTATTAGAAGTTGTCAAAGCGACTGCCTTTTTTTCTTAGCCTTTTCTGGTTGAAATATCACCTAGAAAGCATTTATTTATTTTCTTTTTTTATGATTCTTATTCCATATATTACTTTTGTCTTTGTATACACTATTTTTTCTAAAATAAACAATTATCACTGCCTCGGTGTCTGAAGTCATCTTGTGCCTTCTTTTTTTTATATATGGTTTTATATTTTGCCTTTTGTTTTTCCAAATTATTCCTGATGCATACACCAACAGATTATCTATCAACCGATTTTCTACCTGATAGTGCCTTTATTATTATTATTTTTTTTTTCAATATTCTTTGTGTGCATTTGTTTGTGTACCTTGAGCGCACACCCTTGACCTTTTCAAGGTCGTACACTGTTGGCGCGAACTGTAAAAGAGAGCGCGATATTTAATGTTCATCTTTTCTTACAAGCTCAATTGCTTTTTAAAGTGAAAGATTATGTTACCTCAGTATTTTCAGGGAGAAAATGTGTCATCATTCCGAAAGTTGTACATACATTATTATTTGTTTTATCAGGAAAAGTAAACAAAAAAAGACATGCATTTATTTTTATGTGAATATTCAATTTACTATTATTATTATTACCATTATTTAGTATTGTCATATTGTTCTTCTGTGTTGTGATTATGTGTCTTTTATTGCATAAATCGTATGCGTAATTATGTATAATCAACATAATTGATACTTCGAGTTAAGTGATGAATGAGATGGTTACCGATGAATAATAAAAATGAGATCAGGTAGATTAGTCAGGTGAACAGGTGCATAGACAGACAAATGAATAAATGATATTTTTTAAAAATATTGTTTACCATAATGGATTCCTGGATTCACTTGATTGTTTTGTACGTATTCCTGATCGTATCGGTCGATCATCATCAACTTGAGCACCTTATTTTGTTAAAAAAAAAGAATATATGTATACTTGGATAATTGTCAAGTTTAGAGTAATCAGTTCATTTGGTGATGGTTCAAAATATAAGATTGTTCTGTTATACAAGTATGCTAACAAAATAGTGACTTGAACAAACTGCACAGGTGTGTAACGCTTATTTTAAAAAATTTTTTACAGTGTACCGCATAATTAGTTTAACTGGATGATCATAATTATCCTATCGTTGAGTGGGCCGGAATAATCGGTCTCTATTCGTATATGGACTCCTGCATGGATGTCTATATTCCAATTATATATTAATGATGGATAGTACGAAATGCGCATCCTCGGTTCTACTGCTATCCACTATCCATCATAATTATATAACTGAAACACAGGTGTATCGAGCCATCCACACTGGAGCCCATATACCAATAGAGACCGATCATTTCGATCCAATCAACGACGGTATAATACAAGCAATTACATTAAAACTAGACGCATCGCACAAGAAGTGGCTATCGTGTCTCGGTGGTATAGTGAATAACGCTCTGACATTTGAAGCGACCACCCTCGAATCCGAATCTCGGTGGGAACAACATCACTCACTGGGAGGCAGGTACATACAGCTGACGAGTACTAAATAGGATGAAATGCGCGTCCTGGATTCTCCTGCTAGCCATTATCCATTATAAATAGATGATCGTATTTCTTTGTTTTAGCATATTAAATTTATGCACACATATGAACAAGAATGTTACTCTCCTATCTACACGTCAGTTGTATTCATTTACAAGCGTTCAGTGAATACTGTTGAATAAAATGCCTATCATCTGCGCTTATACAACTAATAAAATAGCTTCGGTAACTAGACCGAGAGACGTTTGATTCGTTTTGAAGCAAAAGGTGTGGTTCATCGGTCAAAGCACTCGATTTTCAACCACTACCGTTACGAGTTCAAACATTGTCCCACCTATCGCTAGTATCAGTAGGATGACTCACTGTGTAGTGCACAACCATGTACATGGTTGTTGAGTTTTATCTTTATCATGTTTTGTCAAAGGGGATCAAGCAATAAGCGAGGCTTGAACTTGTCTTCCTTATGGTAAATAATTCAAGACTACAAACTAACGTGGAATTATCAGAACGTCTGGCCTAGTGTATAACGCTTCGATGTTTAAAGCGATGGGTACTCGGTTCGAGACTCAGGGGAATAACATCACTCACTGGGGTGTAGGTACACATACCCAGTCGATGAGTCCTAAATAGGGAGGAACGTGCATCCTGGATTCCTCTACTGGTCATTGCACTCTGCACATAGTCCTACCGTATCTGATTGCTTAGTCTTTCTTCTCATTCTATTCTCACTTAATGTACTGATATGACGTATGGTATCCTCGACTGTAATGCAGCATTGCCAGTTTTCATGTCGATTCTATCCCCCTATCTCAGATACTCGTACATAATGGTCAGTATCTATTCATTTTGAAATCCTTACTATAGATTAAAGGATACAATTTTGAACTGATGAAAATTAACTGAAATATCCTATAATATCTTAATAAAATGATTGTTCCATCCGATTTATCGTTTCTGTACACCAGATATGATAGATGAAGATATCAAATTAGCGACCGAAATGGATATCCATTGAAGTATGTAAACCGTTGTAGCACCGAAGCCAACTCTATACACAGTTCTGAAGAAAAGCGTCCATATCACTACCATACAGAGGCGGAGTTGAATAGTACTAGTTTTGACAGACAGGTTAATATCAACCATTATGCTGCACCTAAGTTTATTATTATGGAAAACAAACAAGACATATTGTACCACAAAAAATTAAGCACTATATCAATGATTACGTCACATCCTAGTCACACATGCGTAGAGAGGAGTAATCGAGCCATCCAGTTGAGGGTGGGAGAACATGTAGTTAAACGGCTTCAATAACAAATGGAATGTGAAACCGTGATAAACGATGGTGGGAGATGATCCTTTTAATCGATAGCTAAACATAGTATAGAAACAGGTCACAGAATTAATACTCAAACAGCTTTCAAAGTTTTATATGGAGACATTCAGTCAGGGATGCCAACTGAGATTTGTGGACGCGATAACCACCCACAAACTGAAACCACTTTTATGTGTACAAAAACACTATACCCGCCTTGCTTGGTAAGCTTTGTTTTCTTACCAAGATTGGGACCGACTATGATGTCACTTTACTCCATTTTTATTCTCATCTTTCGTAATTTTCAACAATGCAAGAGCAAAGACATTTGTATGGTAGCAATGTCTTTAAGAGCGCAATCTCCAGGCATCTGAGGAAGATTGATGTTTCTCAATCCTTCATGATAATCAATCAACAAAGAACGCGATGTTTATTACAGTTTGCGGAAGCGCTCGCTATCAAACCTGACCCATATATTCAGAAGGAGACTGTAATTAATCTTTACCTTAGTGACTGTATATGATTTCCGCATGTGTATGTATATAGTCCTCCCTTTTCTTTTGGTTGCATCATCTTCATTAATTACTTACTGACTGTTAATCACTTAACGATTTTCCAGTTTTTCATGCAATTACTAACAGCATAGAATGGCAGTCAACTCTTTACCTCAACTTTATCGACTTTGATAGCGTCGACCGAGAAGTAATTCAACAACTGCTTCAACGCTACGGTTTTAGTGCTAAAAACCATTATCAAACTCATTCAACAGCTAGATGCTACATGCCAAGTGATTGACAATGGAAAGCTCAGCGATACATTTGAAGTGAAGACAAGAGTAAGACAAGGCTGCCTATTATCATCTTCCTGATTGTGGTGAACTGGATCATGAAACAGACAACTATGAGGAGCGAGGAGATGGGCATACGCTGTCGCGCTGATGAAAAGAGCCTAGAAGATTTGGGTTTCGCCGATGATGATCTGTCTAATGTCTTGTGGCACAAACTCGAAGATCTACAGATAAAAGCCAACAAGTTGACAAAAGAAGCGGCGAAAGAAGATAGGACCTCCTTCAAGTGAACCTAGAGAAGACAGTGGTGATGCAGATACCCAAACACCACCACCAACAACAAGCATCAATCACCATGAACGGGAGAAATCTACAAGAAGTTATGTCTTTCACCTACCACCTAGGCGGCATCGTTTCAACTACAGGCGGTGGCACAAATGAGGACGTCAAAGCTAGGATCGGAAAGACACTAAGATAGGCCTTTCTTCATTCATTTGAAATCAGTGTGAAGATCTACTGTACTCCATTCAGCTTAAAGAACAAGATCTGGATTTTCAACACTTATGTCAGTCAAGTCAGTGCTTCTATATGATGGTCGAGAGACTTGGCGTGTTACGAAAAGCATTTGCAACAAACTGCAGACATACACGATGAACAGCTGCCGCCTACGCTAACTCGATGCTGACACTGAAGATCAGATTGCCAGAATAATGAGTTCAAGCAACAAGGAACTCTGGCTGACAACGAACCAACCAACAACCTATCGTCCAACAAATATGGACATATACTGAGAAGACGGTTTTGGGACGTCACGCGCCAGACCCTCGAGAGGAAGCCAGATGGCAAACGACGAGTTGGGCGTCCGAGCTGAGAGTGACATGGAGGAGATTGTGTGAGGGAGAAATGAAACCTTATGGACAGTTGTGGAGCCAGGTTCAAAAGACTGCAGAGAACAGAGTGCAATGGAGACGTACTACTGAAGCCCTATGTTCCACTAGGAAACCAAGGGACAAATAATAATAATAATGTAACCTGTTATGTTCTAAACAATCCCCTCTTTTACACTGATTTTCTTTTCTTAACCCTCCCCTCCCTCGTCACTCCACAGCTCCGGAATTTTCTATCTCTCAATTGTAGGATGTTTGCAGCTGATGAAACGCAATGAAATAAGATGAGCTCATTCTATTCTGTAAATGTTTTTGTTCTTGCACTGTTGAAATTTGTCAAGGAAGCTAAGTGTATAACATTTTCTAATTTTAATCCCCTGCTTATCTTAATTGTTGTATTTATCCTCGACTTGAGACAAGTAAATGTGTGTGTGTGGGGGGGGGGGATCACATTGTTCGAAATGTGTATTGCGCAAAAACATCACACACATTGTTCATATACACTTTGTCTCCTAGTTACACTATCTCAATTATTTCAGACAGATTAATTAAACTAACTGTCATAGTCTTAACTTGTGTATTGACCATATCAAGAATGATCGGTCACTGAAGTCAATAAAACTGATTTGTAGTAGGATTACAAGATTAGTTTCCAAATAGAAGCCATTTTGGGATCCTATAAGTGACAGGAATTTTTTGAAATGTGAACTGGAACTGTTCCAATAGAAGAAGCTGATTTCAGAATAGTAGGTGTATAAAGTGAAGGATTTATCATTCACCGAATAAAGTTTATTCTAATCGTTAATGTCTCTTGAAAGTCAGACATTGCAGTAATAGAGCTAATATCATCCATTATCATTAGTAGGTATATTCATTTTCTAGGTTTAACATAACAATGGATCAACAGATGGGTGATTCAAGCATCTATTTCCTATTGAGTTGTTTACAGGCATTTCCACAGTCAAGAAGTCGTTATCACTTGCTTCTAAGCACAGTTAAATGTCTTTTAAAAAAAAAGAATTGTCAAGGTAAGGAAATGAGATCTACTTAGCAATGTGTTGTCTTAATAGTCTGATATATTTTGCTATTGAACATTGAAATTCTAACCCACGTCACCCATACACACTACACCATAAACTTCAACACTGGCATCAGTGATTACGTTACATTCCATTGTGCTTACCAATTTACATGTGTATGTGATCACACATACATAGGGAGGAGTAGTCAAGCCATCCAGTTGAGAGTGGAAGAATATGTACCCAAATTGTTTCAAAAACAAATCGAGTTTGAAAGTATGATAAACGCTGGTGGGAGAAAACTTTCTTCATCTATGAAATTACTGTTAAAAAAAAGCTTTCAGAGGTTTATATATCGAAATAGTCAATCTGAGGAAGCGATAACTAACAACAACTATTATACATCCATGGTATTCATAAAAATAGTTAACTAACCACTTAGTGAAAATCCTGAAGCATGTAAATCTCTATGACCATGCACTATACGTGTGCTATTCGATGAGCTCTGTACTGTTTCGATATTCATTTGTTCATTGGTATTAGTTGATATAATTGCATTATTGTTACTATCATTATGAGATGTGTTCAATGTAGATGATTGTGATGAATTCAATTCTTCGCTTAAATTATTCATTGTCCAAGGTTCACGATTCACTGGGATTTGATTTCTTTTACGTAACTAATGGTAAATGGATTATGGACAGAGTTGTTTTTTTTCGATTAAAAAAAAAGTTGAATAAAAATAATGAAAAATATATAACGTTTTGACGATTACCAACAAACGGGAAATCGAGGCTCAGGTCTTCTTACCAATTACCTCCAACCAAGTGAAATCAGTCAAACTCCATCATGATACTGAGTTCTCTAAGCTTGGTGACCACTGCATAAAAAAAAGGCTGGAGGAATTCATTCAGCACCCAGCATTAGACATTATAAAAGTGATCACACTTCAATGACCAGTTTATGTATCTAATCCGGTCTTACATAAGATCATTCGCAAGGCGTATGACTCCAGGACTATGTGACGTGGGTTCGAACACCTTCGGTGATATCACGTCTCTTGAGGTTGCAGATACACCTTGCTAATGAGTACTAACAATCAACAAACCTACATCGATCGGCGCCTCCATCTGTTTGCGTCGAACTATTCGACAAATTTCACCTTCATATAAGACCACAATTCAAGATTTGGCAGAACTTCGCCTATAGAACAACGAATTTGATGGGTCTTGTATCTGAAGTGAACCTAATCAGTTTAACTGACAAAATCAAAGTAAGGCCTCACACACACACGTTCATCACCTCAAGTTACCACACTTCACAGAAGTACACAAAAAACATGTGGATAGAACGAGAATGATATCAAAGTAGAGAAAGTCGTATGTAAAGATAAAGGTAAGTGTGAATATTGAAGCTTTAGAACATGTCAAGGAGTGAATACATCTGCGTTACTGTGACCGGTTTTCAGCCGTGTCACCAACTGTCTCCACCCATTGATTTGTTTCATCTCAGTGACCTCAACTAGGCAGTCTACATCTCCGCACATCAACAGTCAGGGACTTTATCGATTGGTGTTAGGTCTTAGTCTAGCCAACCTGAACCCCTTCTCTAACCTAATCCACCTTCCTTTAGCAGGGCATATGGAGGTAGGTGGGTTCGAAAGACCATGAAATTTGTCACCACATTCACCTAACAGCACAACATCGTCTGCATATTTCAATTCAATTAGATGATTACCAGGTGGTCCCTATGATATAGTCCCTATAAATTCAGATATACTTGCTGGTTTTCTCGAGTTTGCTGTTCTCCAGCTCAAGTTAGGCGTTAGATGCCTGTGAACTGTAAGGTCTCGGAGTTGTCACAAGAAGATTTCTCCCCCGTCTTATAGACTATGTATATTGGGACTACAAAGTTAAATATTTAACTCTGAAAAGCATTTGCAATGATAGGATGAAAATTCCCATTCAGACAATTAGGATACCGATATCTTTATGACAAAATTGGAAAGTCTACCACTGCATAGCACGATAGATAAACACTCCTTCTATTGTAGATACATGGTTGACACTTTCATTCTCTACAAAAATTATACTAATCCTGACATTCTTCTCCTCGATACATTCAACACTGTTCATCCAGAAATCGAGTTCACATATGAAACAGAGAAAGATGAATGTCTGCCATTTCTAAATTTTTTTGCTTTCGAGAGGAACAAATGGTAGTAACAGACGCAGTATTTATCGTATGAAATCATGGGTTGGTCAGTACACACATTTCCGATCATTTGTCTCCCTTACGTACACAAAAGGAATTTAATTCATACACTAATATTTCGAGACAGTAAAATTTGCACAGCTGATACTTTGAACGATGAATTAAGAATAATAGAGAACTCCTTATATGAGAACAGTTATCCTGAAAATTTCGTAAATGCTTTAATAAGGGAAACAGCTGGAGAAAGCGCCTTCAAACTGTACCGAAGAAATGATTGTATCTAACCTTAGAGTTCAAACGAGATGCAGATGCAGAAACACTGACACTGAAACTCAGAAATCTGGCACAAACAACCTTCTTTGCTGCAACATTATGTTTGCAGTTTACTACACCCTGTATGATGCCAATACAGTTGAAGGATAGACTTCCGAATCTGGCCACACCTATGTGCATTTGTAAATCTAACCATTCCTGTGGAGATAGTTACATAGGTAGAACGACTCGGCAAACGCATCATCGTTTCATTGAACACTGTTCAGTGTGATTAGGCAAAAGAACAGTGAAATCCATTAAAAGTTCAATACTCACCCATCTTGTTGATACCGAGTGTAAGATTAACAAAACCTCAGTATTTAATATTACTTACAAATTCCCATCACAATACTCCAAGTTTGTGCGCCTCCAACTAGCAAGCCTAGGAGAAACCAACGTATGTATTCAAAAGATGTGTGTTCGTTCTCTTTCCTTCTCATGACCTTCAACTTCAACACAGATAGAATTACAGCAAATTCCTTCTCGGTCATCCATATAAATAAATGTGAATATTATCTCTGTTTGTACTCTGATCATTATCATTTCATTTTTCGCCCCTAGTTTCATAACTGATTAAGATCATTTTATTATCTAATCGCTATGCCACAATAATTCCATTTCCCTGTATCCCCGAACACACACACACAAACACACAATTCACTACTCACACACCTACAACGATTGATTATTGAGAATCGACAAACTTTCCAAGATTTTCTTTTGTTATTATCACCTTGACTGTCCTTAATCTTGTAAAAGTTATATACCCGAATTAATTTAACCATGGTGATATCAAATAAAGACTATGCTGGATAAATTGTGAATGTAAATGTAAAGCCTGACTAGAATTTACCGAAAATATGTATTCACTTCATATTCCGTCTTCTGATCAGAATACAGCAAACTAAGTGAAGAAATATTATTCTGTAACTAGCTCCTCATCATCCACTCTATTCTAATATGTACAAGTATAGTGTTATTGCTTGTATTACACCGTCGTTGATTGGACCGAATTGATCCGTGTCTGTTGGCATATGGGCCTCTATGCGGATGCCTCGATATTGCCTGTCTTTTAACTATGTTTAGTCAGGATGGGCAGTGGCTAGCAGTGGAATCCAGGACGTGCATTTCGTCCTATTTGGGACTCGTCAGCTGGATGTACCTGCCTCCTAGTGAGTGATGTTGTTCCCACCGGGACTCGGACTCGGGAGCGATCGCTTCAAACGCCAGCGCGTTATCCACTACACCACCGAGCCAAGATGGCCACTTCTTGTGCGACGGGTATAGGTTTGGTGTCATTGCTTGTATTACACCGTCGTTGATTGGACCGAATTGATCAGTCTCTGTTGGCATATGGGCTCCTATGTGGATGCCTCAATATTGCCTGTCTCTTAACTATGTTTAGTAATGATGGGTGGGAACAACATCACCCACTGGGAACCAGGTACATCCAGCTGACGAGTCCCAAATAGGACGAAATGCGCATCCTGGATTCCACTGCTAGTCACTGTCCATCATTACTAAATATATAAGTATCGTTGAGAAGAAAAAAGTGTATAGAAAAATCAATATAATGATAATGGATTGAATGGAATGTAAGTTTTGATATTGTAAAATACCCTCAGCCCATGGAACAGTAAATCGTCGTCATCTTTAGCTAAAAATATTTTATTTTTATTTGATATCAAATTCTTAAATTTATTATAGATAAAGAAATGAGAAGAGGAAGAAGTTAAGTGTTCAGATTATACTATAAAGGAAGAGTTTAATACTATCCATGATATACTCAGTTGAAATAGATATCCAGTCAAGCTGTTATTAAAGAAAAAGAAACTAACTAACAGAAAGTAGAATAGGCTGGCTGAATTCAGGAAGAACAAGTCAGGTCCCGATCATTCGCAACATTATGCATTATCTCTAGAATAGAGTATAGAATGGCAATCTATTCTGTATCTCAACTTCATCGACTTTGAAAAGGCCTTCGACAGCGTCGACTAATTTGGCAGTTGCTTCAACACTATGGAGTGCCACTAGTCTTTATCAACCTCATTCAACAGCTATATGAAGACGCCACATGCCAAGTAATTCACAATGGAAAGCTCAGTGATGCCTTTGAAGTGAAAACAGGAGTAAGACAAGGCTGATTGTAGTGAACTGGATCATGCAGCAAACCGTGAGGAGCGAGAAGAGTGGCACATGCTGGCTGGACCGATGATGATTCACGTCTAATGTCACGCAAACTCGAAGATCTACAGGTGAAAACTAAGAGGTTGACAGAAGAGGTAGGCGGCAAAGATGGGACTTCAAGTGAATGTTGAGAAGACAAAGGTGATGAAGATACCTTACCATTAACAACAACAACAGCAACAAACACGGAAGGCATTTCCAACAGCTGCCACCTACGCCTAGGCTCACTCGATGCTGCCACTGAAGATCAGATCAGATTAGATTAGGTTAGATTAGATTACATTGGATTAGATCAGATGACCAGAATAGAATAATAAGAATGAGCAACAAGGAACTCTGGCTGGCTGACTGGCTAGCTAGCTGGCGACGAACCAACCAACAACCTATCACCCAACGTGTATGCAGAAGTGGAAAGTGGAGATGGATTTGGCATACACTGAGAAGGCCGATTGGGGACATCACGCACCTGGCCATACCAGGCCAGGTCAGGTCAGGTCATGCCAGACCGTTGAGTGGAATCCAAATGGGAAACGAGGAGTTGGTTGTGTGAATCGAGGGTGACATGGAGGAGATGATGTGATGAAGAGATGAAAGGTAGTGGGTATTGTTGTAGTGAGTTTCAGAATAGTGTAGATAAGAGAGTGCAATGGAGGCGTGCTAGTGAAACGGTATGTTCCACTAGGAGCCCAAGGGAAAATAATAATAATAAGAAAGCTATGGGAAACTTGAAGGGATTGGATCATTGTCTGGTCTTCAGGTTAAGCCTATACACTCATCTTTCAATCAATTTTTTTATGGGTTAGAAACCGGCGTAAAATTATTCATAATCCAAACAGTATGAAATACTGAAGAGTTCGAGGATAGTTAGAAATACTCCTGTCCAACTCTCAATACTTGTTTTTATAAGGTTAACTGGTGATCACCACAATCACATTGTATGGCGTAAAATCTCTTTATAAAATAAAATCAAGATAACGATAATTTACTCACTCTTTCTGATGCTGTTACAAGACCATAAACAGCTGGTGGAAATGGTTTACCTATTTGTAAAATTCCACAAGCTTCACCAATTGTAATGTCAACTGATCGATTACTTGCCATAATCTTCACATTGGTATTATTTCTCTGTTTCTCGATTAGTTTACCATCTTGTACCATTATTTTACCATGCAGAATAACTAGAATTGGTCGTCCAACATTAGAATGTGTTAAACTTTCATCTGGCCATAAAATTAAATCAGCATCTGATCCTGGATGTAGATGTCCTTTATTTGGATATAAGCCTGAATAACGTGCAGCACTAGAAGATACAACACTGGTGAATGATGATGCATCCAGCCATCCAGATGGCTAAAATACATACAGTAAGAATAATCAGTAGCATATTTTAATAAATGGATGCTTAACACTGAGTTCAAGTTCTAAAAAAATGTTTCGTCCTATTTAGAACTCATCAAGCACATGTGCTCACATCTCAGTGAGTGATGGTGTTCCTACTGAGACTGGAGTCTACCACTCACTTCATCAAACACTAGAGTGTTTGTTATCCACTAGGCTACTGAGTTACAAAATGTTCATCTTGGACTCCACTGCTACCCGCCAGCAGGTATTCGATTCTTTCCCAAAACCTTAACTGCTGGACAAGCTGACCGAGATAAATAGTGAGTCTCAATAAGTGGAACATTAAATTTTGAGGTTTATGGAAATTTATTACTTGATTTCAGGTTGAAATTCATCATTGATTGACATCAGTTGGGGGAATATTGGAATAATGGACAGCTGTATCGTCCCACTAGTATGCGACTCTTCAGCAGTCGGCATCCATGACCCTACTATGGATCGAACCCGGGACCTTCAGATACCGTTGCCAGCACGTTGCCGTTGAGACACTTGATAGGAATCGAATGGTCGATATTTCCAGCTTCTGTCAGTTGACGACATAGCGCGACCCCCACCTAATATCATCGTTGAGTATTTGTCGTCACATGCACCAGGCTTTCCTCGCTGGTTACGACTTCTCATTGGAACTTCGGGGATCATCTCTCGAAGCTAGTCACCAATAAGTACTAGATTACGTAACAATTAGCATTTGTCTTTTGTGTTCGCCCGATTTTCCTCCCCTACATAATGATTATTTGACGCTTATTAAACAAACACATACATACACATTCATGCTACAATAAATGTATGTAAATGAATCATTATCTGTAGATTTCGTCTCCTTAATTCATAATTGTTCTGTCCATATTGATTTCACTAGACAATTAACCCACTAAACTGATTCCCATTTCACCATTCTATTTGATTTGATCTCCATTACCCCTTAACACTGACTGTTTCAAAACTGAAATAATTTTACATCATATAAATTTTGAATAGTGGCTAGCAGTGGAATCCAGTTTGACGCACATTTCGTCTTTCTTCGGATCTGTCAGCTGGATGTGCCTGCCTCCCAGTGAGTAATGTTGTTCCCGCCGGGGTTCGAGCTCCAAACCGATTGCTTCAAGCAATTAAGACTATACCCATTGCACAAGAAATGGTTATCATGGCTTGATGATCTAGTGGTTAACGCCTTCATCCCGAGTTTGAGTCCTGGTGGGAACAACATCACTGACTGGGAGGCAGGTACATGCAGCTGATAAGTCTCAAATAGAACGAAACGCATATCAAGCTGGATTCCATTGGTAGCCACTATCCATTATGAATATACAATTGAAACACAGGCAATATCGAAGCATCCGTGCATGCTTAAACTTTAGCTGATGTATTTCACCAATTCTCATGGATTTATATAACTGTAGAGCCTGAAGAGAAAATTACTGAGAAATAATTTTCAGATCATATTATTCTGGTTACTGAATAATCGCCTTGAATCTTCCCAGTTTTATCATGTTTTATAGTTTCTTAATCTTCTTCTTAATTCCTGTGTGGCCAATTTTCGCCTATTTTATATCTATCCTAACCCAATAGCCTAGTCGATAACACTGATGTTTGATATGATAGGCAGTGAGTTGGAGTTCCAGTAGGAAAAATATCAATCATTAGGAGGCAAGTACACCCAGCTGATGAGTCCTAAAATGGGACGAAGAACTTTATTCTCTTTCTTTTCTGTTTTCTAAACGCGAGTAGTTGACTGTTTATACAAGCTCATAAGCAACTTCAACTTTATCTCAGTTTGTTTTGCTTTCAAATGGTGGTTATTTATAAAAATTACATTTCTCAGAGAAATAAGATCACATAGAAGTAATAGGAATGTTATTCAGTTGAAATTTTTTGTACTTCTTCAATGTGTACACTAAATAAGATTACATCATTTGATCAGTTAAAGTGTGTAATATTTCAACTTACTACTGAAGCCTCCCATACAATTGTTAGCCTTTGTCCAATTGTTCTTGAATGATTTGATTGACTTTCACATTGATCACTTGAAAATGATATGATATCACCATTGGTTAGTTGGTGTAAAAATTTACTGGCATATTGCTGAGTTATTCAAACAGACAGAAAAATGAAGAAGAGAGAGGATGAATGAACAGAGAAGAGGAGATTTCAAAGAGATTGACTAGGTTGTTTTTCTTGTATTTAACAGTTTAACTCTCCCTTTTCGCGTGTCGTTCGATATTGGCCAGCAACTGAATTCAAGATGCATAAACCTTCTTATTTTGGCATAGAATTACGGGTCATTAGTTAAGGTAGTTGACTTTCAAGCTGATATTCATCTTCACTATATGGACTACTGGATTCCGACATAGTGGTTGGCCACGGAACCTAAATGTCCTGGGTTCGACCCCTGGTGGGCCAGGGTCATGGGCGCACACCACTGAGGAATCATATACTGGGACGAAACACCTACCCACTACTCCTTCATTTCCAACGTCCCTCCAACTAATGTCACTTCATGATGAATACCAACACGAAACCGCTAAATCTCAACAAACCACCATTGGTGACTAGCTTCCAGAGGTGATTCCTGAAGTCCCTATAAGAAGTCATGACGGGTGGGACAAGGGTGGTGGGTGTGAGGAAAAATACTCAACGACAACGTTGTATGGAAGTCGTCCTATATCGTGAACTGACAGAAATTGGAAATATGGACCGCTGGATTCCAACGCAGTGGCTCGACGGTAACATGTTTGCTGTGGAGCCTGAACGTGTTGGTGCGATACCCGGTTGGGTGGGGTCATAGGTGTACGCTGCTGAGGATTTTCATACTAGTGGGATAAAACAGCTGTGCAGTGTTGCCAGGTCTTCAATGCTCCTCCAACTGATGTTACTCCATGATGAATACCAACTTGAAATACGTCACATTGCAATTTAAACTACAACAAAGAATGTAACCAATGAGTTTAGCGTCGATATCTGAGATCTTAAGTTTGCTATGTTAGCTACATTGATTCTAGGAGAGAAAATTCCATCGGATTTCATTAAAAGAATTATATTTCAATAAAGTAATCAACAGATATTGGCAAATATGATACGCATAATAGTTTGCTCCATTTTACTCTTCAATCGCTAACTGTAAGCATTGAATGTGGATAATGTGAGAGAAGGATACATCCATTTAATTTGGTCATTATTCATTCATAACACTGATTGTTTCGATATTAAAGTAATCCTAGTGTATGCCTTACGTTGGCGATTATATTTCACCAATTCTTATGGACTTATAATCATCAAGTCTGAAGAGGAAATTATTGGAAAAAGATTTTCAGCTCAAAATATTCTTGTTGCTGTGTAATTTATAGACAGTATAGGTGTTAATCATAGGTGGCTTCAAAATATTGATCTCGTGTACTTGTACCATGAAGTGAGTGACTGAGTTGAATGAATGAATGAATGAATGAATGAATGAATGAATGAATGAATGAATGAATGAATGAATGAATGAATGAATGAATGAATGAATGAATGAATGAATGAATGAATGAATGAATGAATGAATGAATGAATGAATGAATGAATGAATGAATGAATGAATGAATGAATGAATGAATGAATGAATGAATGAATGAATGAATGAATGAATGAATGAATGAATGAATGAATGAATGAATGAATGAATGAATGAATGAATGAATGAATGAATGAATGAATGAATGAATGAATGAATGAATGAATGAATGAATGAATGAATGAATGAATGAATGAATGAATGAATGAATGAATGAATGAATGAATGAATGAATGAATGAATGAATGAATGAATGAATGAATGAATGAATGAATGAATGAATGAATGAATGAATGAATGAATGAATGAATGAATGAATGAATGAATGAATGAATGAATGAATGAATGAATGAATGAATGAATGAATGAATGAATGAATGAATGAATGAATGAATGAATGAATGAATGAATGAATGAATGAATGAATGAATGAATGAATGAATGAATGAATTGTTAATGAGTGCATGAGTTTACCAAGGATTACCAAGGCAAATTAGGTGAAACAACAAATTGCTCTTGTACACACAATGGTTGCCTTAAGTTTACAAATGACTAACGGTTTGACAAATTTTAGTATGCGTCCCTGACTATTCTTTATGATTCATTTCGCCAATTTGTATGTGGCAGACTGATATATTGACAATATTGGAGGTAGTGAATTATGAATTTTTGGAAGTCTGTATAGGCTTCAAAGATACTTTTGTACTTGTTGACTGTTTTACTGATATGAATATTAGAGACAACAGTATGTACTCCGTTGATATCAACCCCCAACGAAAACGGTAAATATTCTTTGAGATCATATATCATCGAATTATGTTTCTTCCCCTATTTCTCTAATACATTTGAAAGAGTTACTTTTATTATGTACTCATAAGGTTCATTTCACTTTGGAAGGAGAACACTTTCGACAAATTGATGATGTTGCTATGAGGAGTCTGTTAGGACCATTATTGGCAGATGTATATATATGTCACACATTGAACTAATGGCTCAGGATATAATCAGTAATATCACATTCTATAGAGGGTATGTTGGTGATATCATTGTAATACGTGACACAAATGTGGATGCCGGGGAATTGTTAAAAAGGCTTAATACCGTAAAAGATCAAATCAACCTGCAATGTGAGGAAGAAAATGGTCACCAACTTCCATTTTGTCATATTCTGTTGTGTCGAAGAGAAGATGGATCTAACAGATGATCAATTTATAGAAAGTCTACTTGGACACAACAGTGCTTAAGTTTCTACAGTTTTTGTCCAATAAAATATAAGACAAGCTTAGTAAGATTTTTATTCCATAGGATCCAACGTATCTGTACATTTAATACAATGGGTGATGAAAGGAAATTTCTAACAGATACACTTAAGGAAAATGGATATCCATTACAGTTTCTGAGTCGTTGTAGAAAACAGCCAACCCCGAAGGCTATAGTTTCCTCGTTCCCTAAGAAGCATCCATTTCTTAAAGTACCATACGGAGAAGAAACGAATAGTATGATATTGAAACAGAGATTGAAATCTGGTAATCAGTAAAACATATTATGCAGCTCAGTTAATCACTATTGTGACAACAAAACACCTTCTTCGCCATAAACCTCAACCTTACAAAAATGATTATGTCACATCCCACTGTGTTTATCAATTTACATGTATGTGTGTGCCCAAGCAGATACATGGGGAGGAGAATTGTTCAATGCAGACTAGGGGGGGGGGAAGGGAACACATAAACCTTGACAAGTGCAGGTGACAGACATCCATTTTTATCTACAGCAAAACATATCACATCGAAATGAATCATAAGGTTAATACAGTTCAAGATATTATACAGGAATAGTCAGTGGTGCATACTTAAATTTGCCTAAAAGGTAGCCAGTCGTAAACTTAACGTCTCCGTTGTGTGTAAGAAAACAATTGATAGAATAGAATAGACAGGAAGACAAGGATAGACAACATGAAGTTGGTTAGTCTTCAGTGACCAATCAATGTACTGAATCTTGTCATACAGATGGTTGATTGCGACTGAATGGTAACATCTCCGACTGCAACACTGAATAACACGGATTCGAATCTCATTCAAGACATCAGTTACATCTAGGGTGTAGACAAGTAGTAACAAGCACGTATAAAAACCCAGACTGAGTAGGGCTTTCAGCCGATTTCTTCCATCCAAGTAGCATTCAAAATTATTACGAAACAATACAGTACTGTCCTAATTCTCTCTTCGATAGCCAGTGCAATCAGACGGTTAAAGGCTGACCTTTTCACTCAAGAAAGAATAAGTGATTAACTTTTAGTTACCTTGGTAACGATGCCAGCGATCACATTTATTTTCGTTTTTTGTAGTAACTATGATGATAATTTAAAAATCCATTGAACTACCAAGTGTTGCTGTACTATTATGCAGAAGTTTATCGATTCCGACCTGATCAGTCTGTAAACAGCTGAAGAGGATATAACCAAATAATGTTCGAAATATACTCAGCAACCTTGTTCACATATTCACATAGGAGACAGTGAGTTACACCTCTGTAATATGGGGGCTAATAATACTGCCACCTGGCTGCCTAAACCTCAGTAGGTGGAGTGCGGCTTGAACCCGTGACTCATTGGTTGAAAGTTAAATCGATTTGGGGGTTTGTCCGGGTTTATTGATTTCAAGCTGGTGTTCATCATGGAGTAACATCAGTTGGAGGAGCATTGAAGACCTGGCAACACTGCACAGCTGTTTTATCCCACTAGTATGAAAATCCTCAGCAGCATACACCTATGACCCCAACCAACCGGGTATCGCACCAACACGTTCAGGCTCCACAGCAAACATGTTACCGTCGAGCCACTGCGTTGGAATCCAGCGGTCCATATTTCCAATTTCTGTCAGTTCACGATATAGGACGACTTCCATACAACGTTGTCGTTGAGTATTTTTCCTCACACCCACCACCCTTGTCCCACCCGTCATGACTTCTTATAGGGACTTCAGGAATCACCTCTGGAAGCTAGTCACCAATGGTGGTTTGTTGAGATTTAGCGGTTTCGTGTTGGTATTCATCATGAAGTGACATTAGTTGGAGGGACGTTGGAAATGAAGGAGTAGTGGGTAGGTGTTTCGTCCCAGTATATGATTCCTCAGTAGTGTACACCCATAACCTTACCCCACCTAACTAACAAGTCCTAAATAGGACGAAACGTGCACCCTGGACTCCACTACTAGCCACTAAGCAGACAATAATATATTGGGTATTCGGGCAATGTCATAGCGTCCGTATAAGAGCTTATCAGCCAACAACGATCGAGCAATTTGACTCTATATAACAACAACGCGAAATTACAAGTATTATATAACACACTGACTGTCTTTATCGGATTATGTGGATTATCAATGAATGCATGACTCAAAAGCTGAATACTATTCTACTTAAAAATCACCTTGTTATCTTTTTGTTTCTTTTCTTTTAAATAAATGAAAAACCACACACAAATGATCACACTTCTCATATTTCAAAAATGAAATATTTCATTTTTTTTATAAGAAATCCCAGAAAATTTGATTGAGAGGATGGGTATCAGTTACTTTCAACAATTAAGGTCAAAGTCAGACAGGGCCTAGACATTCCAAATGAATGCATATGTGTATGTGTACGTATGTATACGTGTGTGTGTATGTTAGCATTCCATGTCGAAACCAATTTTTTTTCTCTCAGTCAATTATTCTTTATAATGGGTGATAAATGAAGGCGCCCATTGAATTTGTTCATAATGACTCATATATAATATTTAATCTTCACAAATCCCTTAATCATTTTTCAGTATAAAGACATTTTAAACAAAAAACGTGATGTATTGGGTGAAATTTTAATAGGTCAGTTTTTAAATCATACAGACTAGTGTCATTTCATTTCGAACTAGTATTCTGAGGGGATTTATTGATTTCGAATTGGTATTCATTACAAACTGTCTTGAATTATAGAAACATTGAGAACCCCAGGAATAACGGATACCTAGCTGTTTCGTCTTAGTATAGGGCTCCTCAGCAGTGTCAACTCAATGACGGTCGAACCCAGAACCCTTGGCTTATATGATGACCACATAACCACTTAGTAGTTCAATATTAACGTGATCGGAACCTGAAGCTTTCGGTTACGTCCGCTGCCACGGTCATAGGTACTGATGACTCCCATACTACGACGAAACAGCCAGCTATCTAGTGCTCCCCGATTTCCAGTGACTGTCCAACAGACGTCAGTCAGTAATGAATATCCATATGACATTGAAGGATTGGTTATTATTTTCGCCTTATGCTAATCTTAATTCTTAGTATCCACCTTTAACCATTCCCTTTATCAAGTTCACAACGCTTCCGTCATTTTTTCCATTAGGTTCTTTTTCCATAACTCTGCGGTACGCTACATCAGTCACCAGTTTAAGTCTACTAGAAAGATAAACAGTGATATTAGTTTAAGAATCAGGAAGAGGTAATTAAAATCGTTAAAGCTAGACGAAGATAGAGAATAGTAAAGATGGACAGTGGCTAGTAGTGGGATCCAGGATGCGCATTTCGTCCTATTCCGGACTCGTCACCTGCACGTACCCGCCTCCCAGTGAGTGATGTTGTCCCCACCGGGATTCGGACTCGGGGGCGACCGCTTCAAACGCGAGAGCGTTACCCATTACACCACCAAGCCATGATAGCCACTTCTTGTGTGACGGGTATAGTTTTACTATAAAGCAAGCAATAACTTTGAAGATAAAGAATGTTAACCCAAAATTCAAGACTTGCTGAATGATCTTGAACAATCAAGGTCAATAATAAAACATGAAAAAATAAGCAGAATATTTATGCACTATTGTTCTAATGAGTAAGTCATATAAACACTTCCCCATTTTCAACTAGGTTATTGTTGTCAAGTAGAACCAGTTGTGGTAAATATACTCTTCAGGGTCCACCCAACCACTGTATTCTGTTATTCGGATGGCTTATGAAGTCTGCAATGTAATTGGTATGCGTCCCGTTAACTGGGTCTATGAATCATGAATCGAGATTACAGTATTATGATTAGACAGTTTGTTCATTGATATGGGTATGATTTTTGAATGCTCGCTGATTCTGATTGGTTGTTCAAGGTCACTTGGCAATTCGTTGACTTGAAGTAGCTATTCTTCATCCTTTCTTAAAATTGACCTCGTAAATAGACGCTTTGTCAATCTAATGAATTGCTGGATGCATTTTGAAGTCGGTCAGTTTTCTACTGTTGTCAATAATAACCAATCAGTATGTCCTGTCCAGTCATTCAGAATTTCAGTTGGAGTTTGAATAACTCTGTCAATAACGCTGAACGATACAGGTTTCGATCCTTCATGCATAGGGGTGGAGGGCTATACTTCGCGTGAGCTAGTAGGTACTTCTTGCTGACAAGTACTAATGAGCTTTATTAAAAAACTGTATCCAGATTACTTCTAACCACCTAGGATGGGACTGTACTTTCATAGTTGTCTGGATAGAACTTGATATCTGTTATGGCAGTAAAGTAGGTGATACAAGTCTAAGGTCTAACAAGACAGCACATACGTTATATTCCTCCTCCGCGATGACAGTTACCCATGATGATTGCTGTGTTATAATCTCATGAGTAGGAAGTATTTGACCAACGACAAGTGAGATCATCCAAAGTAGGAATGCAAGTAGATAGGATGGTTTTTAACTCAGTCAGTCAGTCAGTCAGTCAGTCAGTCAGTCAGTCAGTCAACAGACAGACAGAAAGAGGGGTAGGTAGGTAGGCAAGCAGAAAGACAGGCAGATAAAATGAACTCTGTTGGTTCTTGTCGCCACACTTCACTGTTGTATACAACGAACAGATAGTTAGAATAAGAGTGATATCAGAGTAGACGAAGTTCTGGGAAAGGATAAACAATTTGAAGATAAAGGTTGGAAGAAGTATTCAAACGTTAGGAAGCGTCAAAGAGTGAATGCGTCTGCTCAACTGTGACCCAATCTTCAGCCATGTCACCAAGAATCCTCAACCACTCATTTTCATTGTCTCGGGGATCCCAGCCAGGCAGTCTAAACCTCCGCACATGGATCAGACTAACAGTCAGGGACTTGATTGACTGGTGTCAGGTTTTAGTCTGGCCAATCTGAACCCTCTTTTAACCGAATAGGCCAATCAGTCAAACGTTAAACTTATCTACACTATGACTATTTTGGATTAGTTATAAAGTTCTTTTCTCTACAGAGAGAGAGAGAGAGGGAAAATATGGGAACAGTGGACTGCTGTTTCGTTCTAGTACGGGACTCCTCAGCAGTACTCACCCACCTAGCCGGGTCGTGGGTGCGTTTCTAAAATATCAAGTTAGTTAGTACACAGTCATACAGTTATATTAAACTAGATGAGGTTAGAAGGACAATTCATTTATTATAATCATAAAGTGGTAATCATGTAGTTTTCTAACATGCTTTACATAGTTCCATTACAGCGTGCTATTTAATTTCAATAGTCAATTGGAAAACATCACAAACTAAAGTTGTTTTCTGATGACTTCAGGGATCGTCTTATTTTACCATTTGTACAGCTGGTACTTTATGAGAAATTAGTTTGTTTATGCAAGAGTGTTGAACTTATTCATCTACCTATCTATGAATTTATGTTGAGGCATATAATTTGGATCATTATTAGTATTAGAGCAACGGCACCACACAAAATAATATAACAACATTATAAAGACATAAAGCGAAGGGAAGTGGATTAGAAAGCTAGTCCAGTAAGATACATTAGAAACAAAACACTGATTACTTTTCATCAACAAAAGATAGGAGGAAGTGACAACATGACCACCACATGTTTTGATTTTCAAGCCACTGGAGTTGCGTAATCTGTCGAACCCCATCTACAGAGTCACGATATACCAATAGATGTTAACCTGATACAACTATTCTTCATCCCACGGCGCTATGTCATACACTGATCACCCCTTCACTTCTTTCATCCAGTCCCAGGTCTACCAAACACTGAACGGTGTAGATTTCACAGGGTTAGAGCAGAACTGATTGCACCGAAGGGTTGTAAACCCGACCTATTACGTCCAGATAAACGTTGCGATGACGCTACCGGTGGCCTAAATTGGCATCACACACCTCCACCAACACTCATACATCTACTCGGATACAGAAACTCTTCAACTACTTCCAACGGTTCACCACCAAGGGTGAGTACAAACACTAGCTTCTTTCAATCTTGCAAGAGTACTTTCAACTTTAATGGTGGAAAGTACATACCATACTTAAGGACGATGATCTCTAACTGATGAAGTACGATTTGAATAGCCTATGCGTTATCGCTAAGTAAGACAATAAAGTCCGCATATTCAACGTTGAATAGCTGTTCCTCTGGTAGTGGATGTGCAGAATCATCACACACCTCCTTCACAGATGTTTCAAGAATGTTATCTACTTGCAATAAAGAAAGTACCATTAAAAAGCAACAACAAATAATGATTGAAAAGGGCTCATATCTGACTAAAACTCTACAGTTTGGATAAGGCTGGAACCAAACTATTTCAAAAATATTCAGTAAAAAAGGTGTGATGAATAAGTTCCCCTGATAGACCTAAGATTTTTTTGCCTGTTAACATTCATTCATAAAGTGTATCTACTACAGCCTTGATAAGACTAATATCAACTCAGAAACCAAAATCTATGCCACTCAGCGCTGTATTCAAGCCAGTATTCGAGCCATGATCGACATTATGTTCACCTGGATGACAACCACCAAGAATCATGAAATCCAGGTTCAGGGCTTTCTCTCAACTAACTTGTACTACTAAACACCAACCAAAACATACACTTTCCTAGCCTTATGATCACATTCTAAAGTTTACTCTGTTCAATCCCCCCCCACACACACACACACTCCAATTCTGTTAGATTTGGAATGGGACGAGAAGTCCTGACTGGTGGGCAGCCAGTGTCAATACGGTTGTGTGATAGTAACTCATCACGAATTCACATGCTAATCGGGCAAAACTCTTACTGATTGATAAAATGAAATGAAAATCTGATCAGTAGTTGGACCTTATAGTTCAGTTGGTAAAGTATCGGGCGAGAAACCCGATGGTCACTGGTTCGAATCCGACCGTGGTCCAAATTTTCATTTCACCTTCAATCATCATTCAGTATCAACTTGATATAAAATCAGAAGGAAATATTAAATTAAAGCAAATAAACAAGTAAATAAATAAAACTCAGAAAAATGAAGAGGAATTGCATATCTGACCCATAGCACACTGAATTATCAAATGCTTATTCCCAGCTTATAACAGCCTACAATCCCTGAAATGAACCAAAACAAAAAGCCCTATAACTTCATGAAAATTGATGCCATAAGCCGCCTGATTCCAACCCCCTAATCTTACTCAAGTGATCATCACTTGATAAAGTATTTGATTGGAGGATATGTGTATGCGTAAGGCATGCCAATTAACCTTCTGAAATAGATGTAATTTACAATCTCATTGAACAATTTTCCTTCGTTGTCTAAGACTTTGAACTCATACGAATAGATAGAGAAAATCAACGTAGAACATTGCACACAAGTGCATCACATCAAGTTCATACACTTGAGAGTAGTGCACAATGAACAAATTGGCAAAAACCTTAGTGATTGAAGTGAAATAAAATTCTGGCTAACAGTCGGACATCGTAGCTCAGTTGGTAGAGCACCGGACTGGTAACCCAGTGGTCGCTGATTCGAGTCCGGCCGCGGTCCAGATTTCCATCTCATCTTCAATCATCACACAGTATAAATACTAGTCTGCCAAACTACGGTTGTCTTAGATAATCAACTCATAAAAAGAATCATATCAAAGTAGACAAGGTTGTATGAGAGAATAAACAATCTGAAAAATAACGGAATGTATAGAAATGCAAGCTTTAGCAGACGTCATAGAGTGAATACATCTTCGTCATGTTGACCAATTTCCAGCCATCTTACCTACAGTTCCCAACCACTGATACCTATCGTCTTGGTGACCCCAGCTAGATAGTCTGCATCTCCTCACACAGGCAGAGGTTTCATCGTATGGAGCTATGTCTTAGTTTGCCCACCATCAACTCTTTTACGACCCAATCTAATATCCATAAGCACGGTAAGTCGAGGTAAGTGAAAACCTTCACAACCTTATTAATCGACTTGTCTGTCTTATCTAGTATGCTTCGTTTAACCTCAATATTTCTGACATGTTATTCATAGCGATAAAATGAATCAGATTAGACTACTTATCTCTTATTAGATAATCGAATATCTCGTTATTGCAAGAGATGACATAACTTGGCAAATATCAAAAGGCGTTTATCAAAACTATCTCAGACACTAGACTACAGAGGCTAATACAACTTTATTCTCTATTCTTAAATTATATATCAATGAAGATAGTGTAATTTCTAATCAACTTTTCTTTTTTCTGATTCAAGTCAATAGAATAATTTATGTAAAATAGGTTGACAAAAAGCTATAAAACTACACTGACAATTGTCACAAATATGTTTTAATGATTCAAC
Organism: Heterobilharzia americana; assembly: GCA_944470555.2. Lineage (NCBI taxonomy): Eukaryota > Metazoa > Platyhelminthes > Trematoda > Strigeidida > Schistosomatidae > Heterobilharzia > Heterobilharzia americana. Next base: position 61,444,649 of record OX104129.1, on the reverse strand, counting down.
TTAAAAGGCTAGTTACAAATATGAAAGTACAACTATTGTTGTCTATGTTCCTGCTTGTATGTGTGTGTGTGTGTGTGGGTGTCGGCGTCGGTGTTGGTGTAACTATAGTCACAACAATAAATTTTTGTTTTCTTATGATAGTAACTAGATTATTCTTCATCATTATATACAATGAAAAGATTTACTCATCTGATAAATGTTCATTAACATAAATATCCCATCTTGTTATCATTCATTTATTATACATTTACATTTATACATATACGTGTAATTCTCCTATATCTACATAGGCAGCATCATCTCACCTACAAGCGGCACAGATGACGATGTCAAAACAAAGATCAGAAAAACAGCAACACACACCTTCCTTCATCAATCTGAAATAATCACTATGGAGATCTACTGCACTCAGCATAAAGCGTGAACAACATCCACATTTTCAACACCAATCAAGTGAATTCAGTGGTGCTATATGGTTGAGAAACTTGGCGTGTCACGGAAAGCATTTCCAACAAAGTACATACATGCATGATGAATAGCTGCCGCCTATGCCTAGACTCACTCGATACTGCCACTGAACATGAGATGAGATCAGATGAGATCAGATCAGATCAGATCAGATGGGTAGAATAGAATAATGAGAATAAGTAACAAGGAACTCTGTCTGTCTGGCTAGCTAGCTAGGTAGCTAGCTAGCTGGCGATGAACCAACCAACAACCTATCACCCAACGTGTATGCAGAAGTGGAAAGTGGAGATGGATTTGGCATACACTGGCCAGGCCAGACCGTTGAGTGGAATCCAAATGGGAAACGAGGAGTTGGTTGTGTGAGTCGAGGGTGACATGGAGGAGATGATGTGATGAAGAGATGAAGGGTAGTGGGTATTGTTGTAGTGAGTTTCAGAAGATACTGTAGATAAGAGAGTGTAATGGAGTGCAAAGTTGTGCTAGTGAAACGGTATGTTCCACTAGGAAACCAAGGGAAAAGTGTATAATAAATAAATATAATATGTAATTCTCCGTTGTTATGATGGATAGAATTGTCTCACGTCTGTTGAGTACAGAGTTCGAGTCTCCATGGGGAACAAAATCACTCACTGGAGTTCAGATACATCCAAGTGATGAGTCGTAAATGGATTGAAACGCTCTTCCTAGATTTCACTGTTAGTCACAACCAAGTCATTTCTAAAAAAAATATTTGTATGATATCGAGGCATCCAAATGGGAGCCAATATGCCAACAGATATCAATCAATTCTATCAATTATAACAACGGAGAACTGCAAGTATCAACAAATAATGAATCAATTGTTCAATGATCTGGCGCTTGTTATCATTACTATAACATATCAGAGTAGCTTCTATAATTCTCTCTGTATACTTGGGCTGAATACTGAATAACTCCTACTTCATGTAATTGGTGTTGATTCGATAAACAAAGATTTGGTATCACTCTGTCCTATTCTGTTATGTCCGTGTGCCTTATTGTATACATACCGGTAGTGAAACTTTTCTCTAGATTCTGTATCTTATTCGTATCTATTAATCTTGATTTAGCTAAGTTTTTGTGCTTCAGATAGCTTCTGTTTTCAAGTTGTTATTCATCGAAGACTGACATCAGTTGGAGGAACAAAGGAAACCTGGGAGCATTGGACAGCTGTTTCGTCCTAGTATGGGACTCCTCAGCAGGTTTCCTTTGTTCCTCCAACTGATGTCAGTCTTCGATGAATAACAACTTGAAATATTTCCAAATCTCCACAACCCCCTCAAAATTTAATTGAAGTAGTGCTCGTTGGTGACTAGCTTCGAGAAGTATTCCCGAAGTTCCAATGACAAGTCGTGACCGGTGGAGTCAAAGCCTGATGGCCGTGAGGACAAATACTCAACGATGACATTGGGTGGCGGTTTGCGCTATATCGTGAGCTAACAGAAGTTGGAAATATGGAGCATTGGATTCTGACCCAGTGGCTCAATGGTAAAGCGCTGGTCGCGGAACCTGAAGGTCGCGGGTCCGACCCCTGCTGGTGGGGTTGTGGGTGCGCACTGCTGAGGAGTCCCATACTAGGACGAAACAGTTGTCCAGTGCTCCCAGGTTTCCTTTGTTCCTCCAACTGATGTCAGTCTTCGATGAATAACAACTTGAAATATTTCCAAATCTCCACGACCCCCTCAAAATTTAATTGAAGCTTCTGTTTTGTTACCTATTTTGACGTATATATTTTTTGCTTCACAATCATTACAACGGTTAGGGATAGACAAGATTGTTTTGCCTAACTGGTTCAGTAGAATCCTTGAATTTCTAAAGCTACTTTCTGAGTCTATTTTGTCGATTTAAATGATACTGTAGTCCCAGCTTCAGTGAGAGTTCTTCTGTTTCGAATAGATGAATTGTTAACCATATGTGCTGGTTTCAACCAGGGTAATCACCTCAAGTTACCACATTTCACAGAAGTATACAAAAAACAGGTGGGAAGAAGAAGACTGAATTCAAAGTACATAAAGTTGTATGAGAGAATAAACAATCTGAACATAACGGTTAGTGTGAATATTCAAGGAGTGAATATATCTAAGCTACCATGACCGATTTCCAGCCATGTCACCAACAGTCCTCAAACACTGATTCCTATTGTTGTGGGAACGGAAACCAGGTAGTCTACCCGTCTCCTCACAGTCAGTGAGTTAATTGACTGATTCCATATCTTGATCTGAATACATTCAACCCTTTTCCAACCCAATCCAACTTCTCCAAGCGTGTCGAGATAGGCCGTGGCTTGTGGTGACACGCAAAGTAAATGCATAAGCTATCTGGGTCTACTACGCTTCAGAATCTCATCAATTGACTTGTCTGTCTTGTCTAGTACCTTTCGTCTCACCTCAACATTGCTCAAATAGTGACTGCACCAAACGTAATAGATGCTACAGAGGCACTTTAGATTAAAGAAATTCCAAATTATTGATATCCTTTACTTTTTAACGACTACATCTCATTGTCGTACATAAGGACAGAACGGACTGCAGGGCAGTGTACTTTCCGGTCCCACAGATGACGCAGGTTGACAAATGCCAAACGGGCCTTCTGTAGCCGAGCTCAGATTTCATCAGCAACAGAACTGTTCGGGCTGGTGCAAGGTGTTGACATATTCCACCGCCTCACTACTTATCATTAAGCTAGGAGCGGTTGTAGCAGACCAGTCCTGGAGCATGATCTTACATTTGACATATGCAAAACCCTTTCTAAGACTTTCAGGAGACTCTGCATTTGGCCAGAGTCTTCACCTAGCAGGACAACATCATCTCCATATTCCAAGTCACTGTGATGACCTTCAGGGAGCAAGTCAATCTCTGTGAAGTGAGACATACATAGGGTTATGCCTATTAGTACGCCTATGATGAAGTTAAATAAGAATGATAAAAGTGGTCATCCGATTACTGCTACATTTTCCACTGTTCATGCATTTACAAGACACGAAGAGAATAGCGAATTTGGTAGGTTCAAGTATAGTTTTGACAGGAGTGAAACAAGGTTGCCTACTATCCCTAATGATATTCCTGATTGTGATGGACTGGATCATGCAGCAAACAGTGGGGAGCTGTGAGAAGAGGGGGATACGCTGGCTGGACTGCGGAAAAGAACCTAGAAGATCTGGATTTCGCCGATGACTTGTGCCTAATGTCACACAAACTTGAAGATCTGCAGGCAAAAACTAACAAGTTGATAGAAGAGGCAGCTAAGACGGGACTTCAGGTGAATATAGAGAAGACAGAAGTGATGAAGATAACGCACCACCAACAACAACAACAAACTCCAATCACCATCAACGGGAGAAACTTAAAGGAAGTAACCTCCTTCACCTATCTAGGAAGCACTGTTTCAACTACAGGCGGCGGTTGTGGCACAGACGAGGATGTCAAAGTGAGAATCGGAAAAGCAAGACAGGCGTTCATTAGCCTGAAACCAGTGTGGAGATCTTCTGCACTCAGCATGTGGAACAAGATACGGATTTTCAACACCAACGTCAAGTCAGTGCTCCTGTATGGTTCAGAGACTTGGTGCGTCACGAAAGGCATTTCCAATAAACTACAGACATTCATCAACAACTGCTTACGCTCGCTACTGAAGATCAGATGGATTGCCAGAAAGAATAAGCAACAAGGAGCTCTGGGAACGAACCAACCAAGAAGCTATCGCTGAACAAATATGCAGGAGGAAGTGGAGATGGATTGGGTTGGCCATGCACTGAGAAGGCCGACTGGGGACATCATGCGTCAGGCCCTGGAGTGGAATCCCCATGGGAAGCGACGAGTTGGACGTCCGAGGTGAGGGTGACATGGAGGAGGTCGTGCGAGGAGGAAATGAGAGCATGTGGGCTGTCGTGGAGCCAGGTTCGAAAGATTTCAGAGAAGAGAGTGCACTGGAGACGTGCTACTGAAGCCCTATGTTCCATTAGGAACCCAAGGGACTAATAATAATAATAAGTGTAGTTTGGTGTTCTTCTCCAAGAAGTAACCTTTAGAATTAGTATTATTGCTCGTATTATAACGTCGTTGATTCGACCGAATTAATCAGTCTCTATTGGTATATAGGTTGCTGTCCGGATGCCTCGATATTACCTTTGTTCCAATTATATATTAACGATGGATAGTGGTTAGCAGCGGAATTCAGGATGCGGTTTTCATCCAGCTGACGAGTCCCACTGCTAACCACTATCCATCATTAAAATAACCTTTAAAAATACCAAAAATAACAACAATTGGAAATCGACCTGATATTCTACACAGTTACAATCCCAGAAATATAATCATGAATAGATTTACAGATATGCTGGTGTACAATATCAATTATTCAAGTGAGACTTTCCAGCTTTTCCATTGTACTTAATATTCAAAAGTCCATAAGAAAAGGATATTTTTCAACCACTATTATTCATATAGATACAGTCTGCAATAACTGACTGCCTGTATTCATCAACAAGTATGGGTCATACTTGGTTGGAGATGATTGACACGAAAATTTACTTGACTAAAGTTTTATGCTTATTCGTACTCATCAGTAGCGCGTATCTGCAACCTTGAAGAAACTGATACCCTCACTGAGATTAGAAACCCTATGTTGAGCAGTCTTTTTTTATCAGAAAAGTTATCACTGAGCTAGTCGAGGTGTGAGTGATCTTCTGAAGGACTTGTTACTCTCTCCTGATCAATCAATATAACTAATACAGATTAAACGTTGCCCGAATAGCTCAACGATAATATAGCTGACTGAAACATTAGGTGACATGAGTGCAAATCTCACAAGGAATTGTAGATACACTTTACTGATGAGTATCAACAAGGGTGAAACCTCTGTGTCAACTGTATCCAACTAACTAAAATTTATCAAAGTACATTGTAATAGTGATCACATGGCAAAAATTAATCGATAATAATCGATTAGTACTCAGAACTGACTATTTATGTACCATCCTTTAAGTATATAATACTAAATGTCTACAAAGTCTAAGAATCATATTGGATTGAATTAAAATCTTCTAACAAATAATATTCAACTTACTTGACCATTTATTGCTACTGGTAACAATGTATCAGGTGTACAACAAGCAGAAATATGTACTGGTGGAATTTGACGTCTTGCTTCACCTATTTTAGTTATTATATTCAAATCATTTGAAGAAGTAATGACAACTGGACAGTTTGTTGTATTAGAAAGGAAAATAATTTTTTCAATTGATTTCAATTCCAGTTGCTGTTATAAGTTTTGGAAAACAAAATAATGAAACATATTATAAAGCTTTTTATTTTAAAAGATTTGTGTATGAAGGTATTGCTGAAGTCATTACTTTAAACAATGGTAATGTTACAAGTACGGTAGAAATCTAAAGGAAGTAGTCTCTTTCACTTATCTAGGCAGCATCATCTCACCTACAAGCGGCACAGATAACAATGTCAAAACAAAGATCAGAAAGACAGCAACACACACCTTCCTTCATCAATCTGAAATAATCACTATGAAGATCTACTGCACTCAGCATAAAGCGTGAACAACATCCACATTTTCAACACCAATCAAGTGAAGTCAGTGGTGTTATATGGTTGAGAAACTTGGCGTGTCACGGAAAGCATTTCCAACAAAGTACATACATGCATGATGAATAGCTGCCGTCTACACCTAGACTCACTCGATACTGCCACTGAGGATCAGATGAGATGAGATGAGATGAGATGGGTAGAATAGAATAATGAGAATAAGTAACAAGGAACTGTGGCTGGCTGGCTGGCTAGCTAGCTAGCTAGCTGGCGACGAACCAACCAACAACCTATCACCCAACGTGTATGCAGAAGTGGAAAGTGGAGATGGATTTGGCATACACTGAGAAGGCCGATTTGGGACATCACGCACCAGGCCATACCAGGCCAGGCCAGGCCAGGTCAGGTCAGGCCAGACCGTTGAGTGGAATCCAAATAGGAAACGAAGAGTTGGGTGTGTGAATCGAGGGTGACATGGAGGAGATGATGTGATGAAGAGATGAAAGGTAGTGGGTATTGTTGTAGTGAGTTTCAGAATAGTGTAGATAAGAGAGTGTAATGGAGTGCAAAGTTGTGCTAGTGAAACGGTATGTTCCACTAGGAGCCCAAAGGGAAAATAATAACAATATAATAATGTTACAAGTATTGGATTTGGTCAAGTTCATTTTTACACATCAATTTCCAACAGTTGCTTACTATTTATAGTCTCCTATCTCTACATTGGGTCAAATTATCTGACCTCTGTTGTTAAAAAGGCTTGTATACTGATGCTTTCATGTCGTTTGATTACTCTTTATGGTAGCATTGGAGTCGATGACCAGTCTTAAATACAACTAAACGCCAGTTGTGGATTTCAGTGTTACACCCATTAAGTAGACAAAAATTTGAGGTTCCGCAAATGGCAAAAAACATTATACTAGTAACTTTTGACAGGGGGACAAATTAGGTTTCAATATGAGATATTTTACTTAACAAACTTCGTTGAGACAAATATGATTGAATGTGAGATGAAAATTTGGACCGTGGCCGGATTCGAACCAGCCACCACTACGTTTCCAACTCGATGCTCTACCAATTGAGGACGTTGTAAGTCAGTGAAGTCAGAATTGCATCAACCCAAACGGTTTTTTACTGATGAAATCTCACCTAGGATACAGAAAGCCTGTATAACATTTTCCAGCTTACCCTACATGTGCGATCGGTGAGATTTCCAACTATCTGTCAAAGGACGAGTATGCTGCACTGCAGTTCGTTCTGTGATTCCAATGTTCTTTTTGCATCTAATCACAGTTTGAGCAATGTTGAAGTCAGGAGAAAAGTGGTAGTCATGGCGGACAAGTAGATTAATGAGGGTGTGAACGTTAGTCAAATAAAATGGTTCGGGCATGTACAGCGCACCTCACTACGAGCTACCACTAAACCTGAGGTGACATGTTGTTGAAGTTGGATCGGGTTGGGAAAGGGTTGAATGTATTCAGATCAAGATATGGAATCAGTCAATTAACTCACTGACTGTGAGGAGACGGGTAGACTACCTGGTTTCCGTTCCCACAACAATAGGAATCAGTGTTTGAGGACTGTTGGTGACATGGCTGGAAATCGGTCATGGTAGCTTAGATATATTCACTCCTTGAATATTCACACTAACCGTTATGTTCAGATTGTTTATTCTCTCACACAACTTTATGTACTTTGAATTCAGTCTTCATCTACCCACCTGTTTTTTGTATACTTCTGTGAAATGTGGTAACTTGAGGTGATGCACTTGTGTGCGAGGTTCTATGTGATGATTTTATCAGTCATTTAATCAGGTGTTTACACATATTTCTCCACATCTCCACAGAAACTGTTTCTGACAAAGTGAAGAAAATTTTATGAGAAAACGTTTCATTTTCAGATTATTATTATTATTATTTTTCCTTTGGGCTCCTAGTGGAACATACCGTTTCACTAGCACAACTTTGCACTCCATTACACTCTCTTATCTACAGTATCTTCTGAAACTCACTACAACAATACCCACTACCCTTCATCTCTTCATCACATCATCTCCTCCATGTCACCCTCGACTCACACAACCAACTCCTCGTTTCCCATATGGATTCCACACAACGGTCTGGCCTGACCTGACCTGGCCTGGCCTGGCCTGGTATGGCCTGGTGCATGATGTCCCCAATAGGCCTTCTCAGTGTATGCCAAATCCATCTCCACTTTCCACTTCTGCATACACGTTGGGTGATAGGTTGTTGGTTGGTTTGTCGCCAGCCAGCCAGCCAGCCAGCCAGCCAGCCAGCCAGCCAGCCAGCCAGCCAGCCAGCCAGCCAGCCAGCCAGCCAGCCAGCCAGCCAGCCAGCCAGCCAGCCAGCCAGCCAGCCAGCCAGCCAGCCAGCCAGCCAGCCAGCCAGCCAGCCAGCCAGCCAGCCAGCCAGCCAGCCAGCCAGCCAGCCAGCCAGCCAGCCAGCCAGCCAGCCAGCCAGCCAGCCAGCCAGCCAGCCAGCCAGCCAGCCAGCCAGCCAGCCAGCCAGCCAGCCAGCCAGCCAGCCAGCCAGCCAGCCAGCCAGCCAGCAAGCCAGCCAGCCAGCCAGCCAGCCAGCCAGCCAGCCAGCCAGCCAGACAGCCAGACAGACAGCCAGACAGACAGCCAGACAGACAGCCAGCCACAGTTCCTTGTTACTTATTCTCATTATTCTATTCTACCCATCTCATCTCATCTCATCTCATCTGATCCTCAGTGGCAGTATCGAGTGAGTCTAGGTGTAGACGGCAGCTATTCATCATGCATGTATGTACTTTGTTGGAAATGCTTTCCGTGACACGCCAAGTTTCTCAACCATATAACACCACTGACTTCACTTGATTGGTGTTGAAAATGTGGATGTTGTTCACGCTTTATGCTGAGTGCAGTAGATCTTCATAGTGATTATTTCAGATTGATGAAGGAAGGTGTGTGTTGCTGTCTTTCTGATCTTTGTTTTGACATTGTTATCTGTGCCGCTTGTAGGTGAGATGATGCTGCCTAGATAGGTGAAAGAGAATTATTTTGCATTTTTACTTTTTATTTAAAATACAAAATGTTCATTGTCTGTAAAGTAGGATTTTCTCTGTATTGTGTCTTCTTTTTCGCTCTTTTATCATGTAGATTATTTTTTTGGTTGTGAACCATTTCGTCAGAAAATCTAAACATCATGAATCGAATAACTAAGATTGTAAAAGATTTTGTTTTACTAATGATGGATAGTGGCTAGCAATGGAATCCAGACTGACGCACATTTCGTCCTGTCTCGGACTCGTCAGCCGCACGTGCTTGTCTCTCCCAGTGAGTGAAGTTGAGCCCACCGGGACTCGAACTCGGGACCAAGAGCTTCAAACGCCAGAGCGCTATCCACTAGACCACCGAATCAAAATTGACAGTTCTTGTATGACAGGTATTGTTTTAATGTTTTTGCTGGTATTGTCTCGTCGATTATTGAACCTAACTGATTGGTCTCTTTTGGCATATGAGCTCCTTCGTGGATGCCTCGATATTACTTCTGTTTTGGTTATATATTATGATGGATAGTGGCTAGCAGTGGAATCCAGAATGCATGTTTCGTCCTATTTGGGACTTTGACTATGTTTTACTTCGTATTTCATTCCAGCTGGATACTCTAGAACCATCTGTCTACAATCTGTTGGAGGATAAAGTTCTTGACTGATACTTTTGTAAAAGCCAAACTATGACCTCTTGATGTCGATGTTGAGTAGCTCATCTCTAGGTATGAATAATACACTCTTTCAACTTGCTAAAAAGACGAATTCATGAGGTTCACTATATTTCCATACACTTGTCTCTAGCATCAAAGTCAATGTAGCGGAATTCGAAGTAAATATTTTTCTGTTGTGAGTAATTGGTTCAAGTATACAATCACTAGAGAGATAGTAGTTCTGAAGTCGTTAGGAGGAAACATAGAGACTGTAAATCTTCACTTCTTGGTTTAAGTCCAGTTATAGCTGAGAATTTCTTTCAATTTCGCTTGTCATTCCCATAACAGTATCGAAGCCGAAAATCTTGGAAAACTTTAAATTGTTTTATCAATACTGAAAAGTAATTATGCATTTAGATCCTAAATATTTCTATTCATTATCTACCGTAATCCTTTGTTATCAATGGAAATCTTCAGCATGAGCGTTATGTCCAGTCAGGGTGGATGAAATTGTTTCAAATGGTTTTCGTCTAAAGAATTCACTTCTTTTTTTTACTACAATCATGCTAACCATCACCAGTACACAAACAACTTCGACTTATAACTCGATGGTTTTGGCGCAAATGATATCAGTACTATGCATGGAGATTCATAAACAAAGGGAAGGTTTTCTCTAGTTAACGTTACATTTTACCAGCGTTTTATCCATGCATTTCTGAGAAATGTAGATTTGTGCACAAATGAAACAGGGATAAAATAAATAATTTCATTGCCGGTTAGCGTAGTTCTAAATGTCCAATGCGCTTCAGTTTTTCTTACAAGGCAAATACTTACTACTGATGAGTCTACACAAGTACAAAACCCAGGTCCACAACTTTCTCTCCCGCTCAGTTACGATGTAATTTGCTTAGTGGTGGCTACCAATGGAATCAAAGGCAGACGTTTCGCCCTTATTGGCACTCGTAAGCTAGATGTATCTGCACCCGGATGAAAATCGAACCCGTTGACTACTGGCTTCAATTGCTAAGGTGTTATCCACTGGGCTAGTGAAGCACGAGAGACAAAAAAAGTCAATTACTTCCAAGCACTCATCATTTGAAGACGAATATTCAAGGTGAATTTCAAATTTACACATAATAGTAAATATAATTTTTCACTGTAGTTGAAGTTCCTTGAATGATTAGATTGATTTTCCGGGGTACGGTCACTAGCTCCACGACCAAACTTCCTTCTTTTTCCAGGCTTAGGACCTGCTAGTAAACCAGTGAACTTGTGATGATGCTACATGCCAAGTGATTCATAGTTGAAAGCTCAGGGATGCCCTTGAAATGAGGACAGGAGTAAGACAAGGTTGCCTGATATCACAGATGATCTTCTTGATTGTGGTCGACTCCACTTGACTGGATCATACAACAAGCAACTGTGAGGAGCGAGAAGATGGGTATACGCTGGCTGGACCGGTGAAAAGACCCTAGAAATTTTGGATTTCGCCAACGATGATGATTTATGTCTAATGTCTTGTCACACAAACTCGAAGATCTAAAGGCAAAACCAACAAGTTGGTAAAAGAGGCGAGGCAGCGAACGAAGACGGAACTTCCTTCAGGTGAACGTCGAGAAGACAGAAGTGATGAAGATACTCAACTTAACCTAACCCAACCACCACCAACAACAACAAGGACCAATCACTATCAACGGGAGAAATCTAAAGAAAGTTGTCCCTTTCAACTACCTATCTACCTAGGCAGAATCGATTCAAGTGCAGGAGGCGACACAGATGACGATGTCAAGGCCAGCATCAGAAAGGCAGCAAGACAAGCCTTCCATTATTCATCTGAAATCAGTGTGGAGACCTACTGCACTGCATTGCGCTGCGCTGCGCTCACCATAAAGCGTGAGCAACATCCGGATTTTCAACACTAATCTTAGTCAAGTCAGTGCTTCTATGTGATGGTTGAGAGACTTGGCGCGTTATGAAAAGCATTTTCAACAAACTGCAGACATACATCATGGACAGCTGCTGCCTACCCTCACTCGATACTGAAGATGGAGACCAGATGGCCAGAATAATGTGAATAAGCAACAAAGAACTCACTCTGGCCTGGCAACGAACCAACCAACAACCTATCGTCCAACAAATATGCACAAGAAAGTGGACATGGATTAGACTGGACATACACTGAGGAGACCATTTGGGGACATCAAGCACCTGGCACTCAAGTGGTAGCTAAAGGAGAAATGACAGGCTGGGCATTCGACGGGAGGGTGACATGAAGGAAATCGTGTGAGGAAGAAATAAAAGCTTTTGGGGAGTCATGCAGCTAGGTTAAGAAGACTGCTTGAAAACACAGTGCGATGGCAATATGCTATTAAATTTATATGTTCCACTAAAAACCCAAGAAACAACTAATTAAAAAAAAAATCTTTGATGAAATTTGTTCTAACTTACATCATCTCTTCTATCTGCTTGATTGTGTAAGTCATTCACATTTAAATTTGTAACATACAGTTTGATGAATGCAATTGAACCAAATTTTCTGCACTTTTCTAAAGCCATTAATAAGTTTGTAACTAGCGGAGAATCTTTGGATTTGTTATTCATTTCAGTTGGATCAACAAAGAACTATATTTGTATATTTATACATCCCATTTGTAGGTTTGAGTTGAAAATAAGCGCGCATACAACAAATCATTTAAACAACAAAAAAAAGGAAAAGAGAAAATAAATTCAAAGAGACTGAATTCAGCATATTTTATAATATCATATCATATTTACTGTTTACTAGTTTTATACTATTTATCCTACTCCTTCATTGTTTTGCTGATGAAAGTATCTAGATTGTTGTCAAAACGTTATTTTTTATTTTAAAAAAAAGATTGAAAAGGATTGGAAGATATTAAAATTACACCTATTCTTTTTTATTTTTATTGTTGTTTTCTTTTAATACATAAAGTGCTCATATGTGAAGCTTTCATTGTTATGCTAGACTAATTGTTTCGGCGGACAATTCAAAAAGTTATGAGCTTTTATAGGTACTAGGCAAGACAGACAAGTTGATTGATGAGGTTCTGAAGCCTAGTCGATTCAGATGGCTTGTGTATACACTGAACATTGTCACCGCAAGTCACCACCTACTTCAACATGCTTATAGAAGTTGGGGTAGGTTGGAAGAGGTGTTAAGTGTGATCAGACTAAGACATGGAACCAGTCAATGAAGTCTGTGACTATTTGAAGAGGTGTAGACTGCCTAGTTGGTGTTACTGAGGACTCTCGGTAAAATGTACTTGTATTCGATGTTCTATGTTAATTTTATCAGTTTGTCAGTCAATCACCTAAACCAGCTGTCCCAAGTAACCTATTTGGTATACTCCAAGGTTTTTAGTCAGTAGTATATTAAAACCATAAGTAATAATAATACACTTTCTTCAAAAAAGGAACTAGATTTCTTGGTCAAAAATCTGAGAAAACTAGATGGCAGTGAAGACCTATTTCTTTTTACCCAGGGAGTCATTGACAGTCTGAATATCCAGTCATCCTACAGATTCAGCTCCATACCATGTTGGAAGAGATTACGTTATAAATTTATTTATTCAAGCAATGTATGAAAGTTTAGTTACCATGAGGCAATATTTAATTGACTTCTGAATCCTCTCAATGTGAAGTGATAGATACTTGAGTTCAGTCTGAATAAGAAGACTATCACTCACTAAGGTACAGGTATAACCAGCTGATGAGTTCCAAATACGACGAAATGCGCATCCTTGATTCCCCTACTAACCATTCAGAAGACTACAAATCTAACTAAAGTCTTAATAACTATTCATTCAGATGACAACAGCCGCTGACATTAACGATTGAAAATCAGGATTATTATATTATCAACAAAATACTCATGTTTGATTTATTACAAACCGAATTCAACACTGAAGTGCTCATGTTGAGTTAACTAAAGGAGATTATTTGTCCAAATCTCTAGAAATCCGGTCAGGTATTCAAATGAAGTGAGAATAGTGCATGAGAATCATATTTCAGTTCAGGATGAACACTTCCAGAGGATCGAAACACTTTAATTCTTAAAGGTAAGAACAACCAAATTTCAGGTTGATTTTTCCACTGCTTATTAATGAAATATTTCGACATGAGATTTCTCGAAGTCCTAATGAGAAGTCATCATATTGAATACTAGTTGCGCTATATCACGACTTGGCAAAAGTAGAAAGTGTGAACCATAGAATTCCGAAGCAGTGACTAGATGGTAACTTGCTCGCCACAAGATATGAAGGCTCTAAGTTCGATCCCTGATGAGTTCATGGGCGTGCACTGTTTAGGGGTCCCAGAAAAGGATTTTTCAGCTGTCCGCCACCCCTAGGTCCCAATGATTCCTAAACTTGTGTCAGTCTGTGAGGTGCCCTACCTTGAATTAATCAGTAACCGCAAACGTTCAAGCTCAAATAGCATTCATTAGATTTTTCCTTGCTTCTTAATGCTATATACCACTAATTTCGCATAAATCTTGGCTGCTGTCTGTCCATAACCCTAAAATAACTTATCAATGCTGTTTTCACACCCTTAATACTTTTTCTCCCCTCTCCTCTCAAGACTGAATTCTCATTGGTTGTTAAATATATGTGGATTTAGCATCATCAAGGTCATTTAGAAATATGTATTTATTCAGCCCTGTGTCAACGGTCTGCCTTCTCTTTGTGTCTTTGCATGTCAGTGGTATCGTTGTTGTTGTTGGGGTGGCTGATGTTCTGATTTGCGTTGGAGTCGATTCGTTAGCGCTTTAGATTCGTATCCATCGTAGACTGCTAGGCTCGAATCCCTTGTAACCTGCTAGGTTGTACTACCAGTCATAGCACTAAATATGATTTACGGTAAGATTTAGCTAAATGCAATCGAAACTGTAACCCGTTTAATGCTTAGGTATGTTATATCTGGAGGAGATTATGATAGAAACGTCAGCCGGTGAAGTTCAGCATGCCGGCTAAGGATCAGCATTATTGTCGTTTATTCAGTAGGCGTCTATGTGTATATTGATCATCCTATTTTAGGCATACCGGTCCATGCGAGTCAGCTAGTCAGCCAGATTCAAGTGATCTGAAGTAATTCGGGTGTATGAGCTGAATTTGTACGGGACGGCGGCTGATGAGCTCGGTACCAAAGGATTTAAACGGTCGTCTGGTGTATAGATCACTCTGGTATAGCTGGTGAAATACTGTAGATCAACGTCAGTGGTTTCGTTTAGTAGTGGCGTCTTTTGGCAGGCATCTATCTTTCATTCATGCATAATTCAAAATTATGGACTTCTGAGCAATTTAGAAATATGTTGGTGCAGTTTATCGCTTATGTTTCATTCTTATGTTAGCGATCGCTGATGAAAGATGTAACAGCGAAGAAAGCTCTTTTACCGTATTTCCCGTTATGTTTTTTGTACTTTTAAGTTAACTGACTCGTTTTCATTTGTATTACCGAATATCTTTTCCTGGTGTCGGTTTCTACACCTTCCTTTCCTGTTCCACGTTGTACTTCGTATTGCACAACCATTTTGAACTACTATCTAGGCGGTTTTAATTCGTTTGTTTGATTAAGAATACATTCCCAATTTCCACTGTGACATAGAAAACAAGATATTCAGAGAAGAGGATGAGTCTTTTTAACGAATTTATTCTCAAGCTACATATTCGTATATCTGATATTTAAAAACTGTAATCGGTGAGGAAGTTTTAACTTAAGTAACTGGAGGTTGAAATCACAGTAATGGTAGTTATAATAATAATGTTGCCCAATGGTTAGCTGGAATACTGGAACCAGTCAGAAGGCAAGTGTCTCGTTATTCTACTCGTGATATATTTCAGTTCATTAATAGCATTAGGGATGTTGACAGCATAGGCAAACTGATGCTTTATTTAGATGTGTTACCAACTAAAACTGTTTTTTTACATATATTATTTCATCGATTCATATAATATAGAAGTAGGAATTTCAACAAACTACTTGAGAAAGCTCTTGATGAGATGTATTTTTAACCTGGAATTTAGTTTTGGTAATCAGGTATTACCGGATTAATGATGTGACTGAGGTGGAATCCCTATTGGGACCTCTGATGGCAGACTGCTTTATGTTCAACTTGGAAAATTCCAATAATATTAAAACTAATAATAATTTCTACACCTATAAGAGGTACCTTCAAGTGAATGTAGAGAAGACAAAGGTGACGAAGATACCCAACCAGCAGCAGCATCAACAACAAGCACCAATCACCAGCAACAGGAGATCTCTTAACGAAGTAGTCTCTTTCACTTATCTAGGCAGCATCGTCTCACATACAAGCGGCACAGATAACAATGTTAAAACAAAGATCAGAAAGACAGCAACACACACCTTCCTTCATCAATCTGAAATAATCACTATGGAGATCTACTGCACTCAGCATAAAGCGTGAACAACATCCACATTTTCAACACCAATCAAGTGAATTCAGTGGTGCTATATGGTTGAGAAACTTGGCGTGTCACGGAAAGCATTTCCAACAAAGTACATACATGCATGATGAATAGCTGCCGTCTACACCTAGACTCACTCGATACTGCCACAGAGGATCAGATGAGATGAGATGAGATGAGATGAGATGGGTAGAATAGAATAATGAGAATAAGTAACAAGGAACTGTTGCTGGCTGGCTGGCTGGCTGGCTGGCTGGCTGGCTGGCTGGCTGGCTGGCTGGCTGGCTGGCTGGCTGGCTGGCTGGCTGGCTGGCTGGCTGGCTGGCGACGAACCAACCAACAACCTATCACCCAACGTGTATGCAGAAGTGGAAAGTGGAGATGGATTTGTCATACACTGGCCAGGCCAGACCGTTGAGTGGAATCCAAATGGGAAACGAGGAGTTGGTTGTGTGAGTCGAGGGTGACATGGAGGAGATGATGTGAGGAAGGGATGAAAGGTAGTGGTGATTGTTGTAGTGAGTTTCAGAATAGTGTAGATAAGAGAGTGTAATGGAGGCGTGCTAGTGAAACGGTATTTTCCACTAGGAAGCCAAGGGAAATATAATAATAATGACTATAAGAGACGCCTGAATGATATATTCGTTATTTGTTATTCAAGTATCTATCTGAATGACATCCTACATGAGTTCAGCAACTGACACTGAGAGTTGGAATTCACTATAGAGACGAAATCGGATTCACCTATTCTTTTCCTCAAAGTGATAATTACGAGATAGCAATGGAACTCTGTAGGGATCCCTCTAGAGGGAACCCATGTGGAATTAACAGCATACTAATTTCTACAGTTGGGTGCAGATCATGAGGAAAAGAAACTTCATTGACTCACTCTACTATTAGATACATAATATTTGTAGTACAGACTGTGTGCAAGTTAAATTTGACTTACTGAGAAGAAAGCTTTTGAAAAACGG
The DNA here is from genome assembly GCA_944470555.2 of Heterobilharzia americana. NCBI lineage: Eukaryota > Metazoa > Platyhelminthes > Trematoda > Strigeidida > Schistosomatidae > Heterobilharzia > Heterobilharzia americana. The sequence goes on along the minus strand of OX104129.1, from coordinate 61,427,523 downwards.
TTGTCCTAACCGATTTATTGATAAAAATATGCGAAACCAGTCATAAGTTCAGTTTCTAAAATGACTTTGCCCATGAATCTGGAATTTGAAGGTGATGCATCATCAGACATCCTGAAAAATAATCTTTCCAGATAAATAAGATGTTTTTTCTCAGCAAACTTCATTTGCTCTTTACAACTCGTAAATTGTTCACCGTTTGTGTTAAATATAATATCTCTTGACCGGCCACATCCATATGTATCTACCAGTTCACCTGCTCTTGTGGAGCGAGGTACATCAGCCATAGTCAGAGATTGTTGTCAACACGTACAAAGGAACATTTTCCCGTTTGGTTTTATAAGGGTGAAAAGAAATGCATCAGAAGTTCTATCATTGAGCATGTAATCGATCCGAACCATTCAGAGGAGTCAAACAATGAATGATTTCAAGTTTGTCTATCGAATTCTCTCAAATAATTCACGTTTTCTACGTCTTCAACTTCTAAAAACCCAAAAGGCCTTAGCTATCCATGAACTGAAGCTTGATCTTTGTGTCTGTACCTTAGTCTTAACTTATTTTGGTCTTGGTGTACTCCATTCCTTTTGTGATTTTTTTCAAGTTAGATTTATGTATATGAATGTACAGATTGACAATAAATTCGTTGAAAAGACTCATCCTCTTCCTGAATATCTTGTTTTTGAATATAAATACAGATGTACACTTTCTGAAAATGAAATTGTCGAAAAGAACGTTTTCTTCACCGTTACCCCATTATCCTTAACATGAGTATAACTTAGAGATATTTTTAATCGGCTGTTTAGATGCTGTCACTATCTTACATCATACTATTGTTTCTAGTCTAGATAGAAGTGCTAAATATGTTCATTGTACCTTACTTTAACTCTGTTCCTAGACCATTTTGTTAAAATAAGCCTTCAATATTCGTGTTGAGATAAAGGTTATAAACTAACTGCATTCTTACTTTTTCTGGAAGCGAATAGCGTACTGTCTTTAAAGGGAAGAGCTCCACTTCACCGCTTACTGAAACTGGTGTACGTCAAGGTGCTATTCTTTCTCTTTTCTCTTTTTTTTGCATTTCTTAACTCTCATTCTGTTGAAACTAATTTCATTAGGTAGGTTGATAATCTGATAGTTTCTGTGTCAGTTAACTCACACAGATTACTCGCAATTAAGTCGTTTCTCCTTTGAAATTAACCAATGGTCTCTCTTAGATGGTCCCAAACTAAATCATTCTCAATATCAGATTGCTAGCCTCCCCAGGCGTAAATAAGACGTGTGCAAACTGTTTCGGTGTTATGACACCTGTCGTATTGATGAGGTTGCTGTAGAAATTAAAACGAGTGTTAACTCTCTTGTTTTTTACAACTGATGATAGGCAGTTCTACTGACTATAGGAGGAGCTGTGGACTAGTGGTTTAGGGTCATGGGTTTGAACTCCGCTCCGCCTACCGAAGTTTAGACAACCATGTAGTAGTCACGCTAGCCTTCATGCACAACAGGTGTAGCTTACTGCCTTCTAGTGCACGAATGTGTAAAAGTTGGCTGAGTGCATTTCATTTGCTTATTCGTTCCTCAATACCTACAAGTGATCTAAGTGAAAAGAGAGATATAACGTAGGTAATTCTGTAGTAAGCAAAATCTACGCTATGACGGGCATTACGACCTAACAGTTTGTGAAGGACTCGAGCCTAGCAGCCTACTACCACCACCACAACAATACCACTGACATGCAAAGACATGAAGAGAAGGCGGACCGTTGACACAGTGTTTTTACTGTCTCAGCAGGGATGCTGAATACATACATTTCTAAATGACATTGATAACGCTAAATCAACATGCAGTTAACAGCCAATGTGAATTTAGTCTTGAGGGGAGAAAAAGTATTAAGGTTGTGAAAACAGCACTGATAACTTATTTTAGGGGCAAAACATCAGGGAAAATTTATACAAAATAAGGGGTATATAGCAGCCTATAAGATAATGAATTCACTTACCAGGAAAGAATTAATTCCATGATTATTGATCAGTTGATCCATTTCACTTAACTGAGCTTCATGAAGTTCTAAGAAACCAATACGTATCACATTATCACACCAGAGTTTTATATCTTTAAGGACATTTTTATATTGGATTAATAGGTCAACAGCTGATGAGTTTTTTGGACACAGGATTGTGTCAACTAGTTGAAAAATAAGAAGGGAAAGAAATTCAGCAAATGAAATTCAACGGATACAATATATTTTCAAGAAGATATATGTAAATATGTGGAAAGTGTTGATGACTGGCTGACATGTCAATAGAGGTTGATCAATCAACTATCTCCCAGCCAATCAAAAAAGGGGAATGACAAGTCCCAATGTCAAACTATACATGTTGTGTAACGGGTGGTTATCACGAATTATTAGCCTAGTGGATAATCCACCGCTGTTTAAACCAATGGGCATGAGGTACGAGTCTTAGAGTGAACGCTACTATTAACTAGAACACAGATACATCCAACTGACGAGCCTCAAGTAGGATGAAATAAATGGCCTAGACTTGCTTGGTAGCCATTTTCCATCCTTAATTTACTGACAGGCTAAGTGAGCCGATTTGATGGTATTTATTGATTTCGCACTACTCTCGAGTAATTACAACCTAGAGTGAAAGAGCTGTCCAGTGCACCGAAGTTTTCAATGGTTTTCCGACTGACGTCAGTTAATGATTAAAGCTACTTACTACTTAAGGAACACTGACACTAATTTTCGAGCTTTCTTGAAGTTAACGAAACATCATGTGTCAGTTTTACCCTGATAAAACAACTCAGTAAAAGCAGAATTTATACTGCGTGATGATTGAAGATAAAATGAAAATTGTGACCGCATCTGGATTCAAACCAGCGACCACTGGGCCTCTGGTCCGATTCCCTGTCAATTGAGCGACGAGGTCCGACTGTTGACCAGGTTTTTATTTCACTTCATCAATCACCAAGAGTTTTGCTCGATTACCAAGTAAGTTCGTGATGCGTTACTACCACTTGATTGCATTCATACCGGCTACTCACCAGTCAGAACTTCCCATCCCAAACTGCTCAACAGTCGGACCTCGTAGCTCAGTTGATACAGCGTAGGGCCAAAAATCAGGTGGTTGTTGGTTCGAATCCGACTGCGGTCCAAATGTTCGTTTCACTTTCAATCACCACTCAGTATCATTACTACTCTGCTAAACCACGGTTATCTCAGATAGTCAAAATGAGAAACAGAATTACCAAGGAAGAGCATGGGAAGTTGGTTAACTTTGAGAAGTAGTGATACGGACCAAGTAATTTGTATGTTGAGAGAGATCAGAATGTGAACGAATATGCGGCGATTCAAACCTGTGTCAGTCACTGCGCTGCAGTTCATTCTATCCTGCTATACTGCTGTGAGACATAGCCTTAAACAGAAGACATGAAGCTATTACAGGGCTTGAGTCATAGATGTCTTCGCAGCACTGCTCGCATTTCGTGGAATCACCGTGTGAACAGTGTTGAAGTTAGATGAAGGGTAATAGTCAAGAAAGGTAAGTTGATTGATGAGACTGTGAACGTTAGTCGACTGAGATGGCTCCGACTTATGTTGTGCTTGTCAGCATGAGCCACCACCTACCTCGATGTGGTATGCTTGGTGAAGTTGGACTAGATTGGAAAAAGACTGAGGGTGGCCAGACCATGACCTCGTATGAGTCAATAAAGTCCTTGACTGTTGGTATGAGTCGTGTGAAACGATGCAAACTGCCTAGTTGGGGTCCCCAAGACGAAATGAATCAGTGGTTGACAACTCTTGGTGACATGGTGCAGATATATTCACTCCTTGACATTCATGCTTTAACAAGAATATTCACACTGTCCGTAATTTTCAGACTGTTTATTCTCTTATACTACTTTATTTGCTTTGATATCAATATTTTTCAACCCATTTGTTCCTTGTGTGCTTTTGTGAAGTTTGACAACTTGAGGTGATGTACCTTTGTGCAAGTTTCTATATCGATTTTGTCAGTCAGTCAGTCAGTCAGTCAGTCAGTCAGTCAGTCAGTCAGTCAGTCAGTCAGTCAGTCAGTCAGTCAGTCAGTCAGTCAGTCAGTCAGTCAGTCAGTCAGTCAGTCAGTCAGTCAGTCAGTCAGTCAGTCAGTCAGTCAGTCAGTCAGTGTCACTACGCACTGAATTAAGGGACTTGAAGACTACGCTATTTAGACAACGACTGATGCGTTGTAAGGCTGAATGGTTTCCATAAATTAGTCACCAATGTAGTTGTCTAGTCGTTACTGTGTAGCACTAATCGCAGTCTTCATGGTTAAAGTATGGTTAACTGGTGAATTATAACAAGTACAAAACCTAAATTAACCATGGCTTTCTTTCGGTTGATTCCCACCGTCTAGCATCAAAGCATAGTGTTCTGTAGTGTCACATCAATTCGCTTAGTGGCCACATTACAAAACTTGATGTACATAAAGCGATCAGTGTTAAGCTCTATGGATTAGATAGATATACATTTCAGGTTTGTATACAAAATAGACTGATACCAGTTGTACAAAGACTGAAAACTTAGAACCACTGGACACCTGTTTCGTTGTAATATAGGACTTTTCAGTGGTGCGGATCCATGACCCCACCAGAAATCGAACCCTGTGATGAACAACCCGTGTAAAATTATGTCTCTGCATCCATGCCAGTGGATATAATTGACACTGTATGATGATTGTAGGTGAAATGAGGATCTTTACCGTCGCAGGATTCGAACCAGCAAGCTCCTGGTTACTGGCTGGATGGTCTACCGACTGATCTAAGATTACTTACCGCAGCTTAGTTTCACTTCAGTCAACAATTGATATTGATATTAATGACGAACATGGGCTAACAGTGGAATCTAGGACGTAAGTTTCGTCCTACTGGAAACTCATTATTAATATCGAAACAGGAAAATACAGGTAATACCGAGGCATCTGTTCAAGAGCCCATATGCCAATAGCGACCGTTCAATTCATTCCAATCAGCGACAGGATGTTACAAGCATCAACACATTAATTGATATTTCTAAATTAAATGAATCAATAAGACTATCGTGCCTCAATGGCTTGTTGGAAAACGCTTTGACATTTGGAGTAGTGGGCATTGGGCTCGAGTATCAGTGGGAACAACATCACTCATTGAGGTGCAGGTACATCCAGCCATCGAGTCCCAAATATGACAAAACGTGCGCCTTGGATTCCTCTGCTAGTCGCCAAGATCAAAACAAAACATTATTCGTTTGTACAATGGTAGGATATATGCTTTATTAAGTAAATAATTTTGCTTTAAAATCAGATAAGTGTAAGAGTTTATTTTTCTCATTAGTACTACTACAGATCAGCATTAGTTGGATGAACTGATGAGGTAGAGATGTCTGACGTATTTTTAGTTACGCTTTTATGCTACTTAAATATTTAAAAGTAGTATAAACTAAACAGCCAATTTATCTCGGCAAAACAGTAAGAAGTAAATTGTCTGAACACACGCTTACCTGTCAAAGGTATTTCTATGAAAATTCATGAACAAAAGGGATGAGAAAATGAAAGAGGTCGAGTGGAAGGCTGGAGTAAACACCCAATAATAGTGAAAGTCAATAGAGCGAGAATATTATTACATCGAACTTGGTTTTCATAGTTGAATTCATTAATTGAGATTTAATATGATAACAAATTGTATTTGAACACATAAAGATGGTTTAAACTTCCTAATAGCTGAGGCCTCAACAAATTTAGGGGCCCTTCCACAACAAATTTTGTAAATAGGTGTAAAGGAAGTGGCCACGCCCCGTGACCAGTCTCAACGATGCGCTTCGCGATCAAAGAACTTGGACGTCTGTTACCAACGTTTATGGATTCAGATAATTTTATTTTCTTCTGAAGCCACCTTGGAATATGTTTCGAGGCTTTTGCTTTCAAGGATCGATGATTCTTTCCTATGTATATGTCACCACACGTACATTTGAATAGGTAGATGCAATGGGATGTGACAATGTCGTTCATATGCTGTGGGGTTTTGGGAGAATATTCAGGCTTGATGGTTTCACTAATCGAAATCCGGTTGTATAATAAATCCTTCTAATAGTAGCGTTAAGTCTCTACCTAAGGATTGCACTATGAGAGTCACCTTTGTAGGGAAGACTGATAAAGGCATCTTTCTTTGGGACAAAGTGAAGAGCTGGTTTTGGCGCTGTAGTTATTTTGTACTACCTAATAAATCTTGATGGATACTTATTTTCCAACAGCAATTTAGTCAGTGTTCCTCTTTCGTCTTTCGAAGCATCATCTGTGTATACAGGCTGGATTCAGCTGAATAAGCACCTAATTAACTCTCGTCTGTACGGAAATGAACAAAAGCTATGCTGATTGAAGTATTTTTCTGTCCATGTAGGTTTTCTGTAGATAGATCGTTTTGTAGATCCATCCTGACACTTACTAATCAATTCACTATTCCAAATCTCGTGAAAATACATATGTGTATTGGTGTATGTTTATTGGTAACGTCTGATGAAGCCTCAGTGAAAATATATATTCGCTCAAATTCTTATCTTTTCGATGACATCCTTCTTTACACATTCGATGCCACCCACCTACGAATCAAGATGACCAGCAAAACACAGAAAGACGGAAGTCAGTCATTTCTTGATGTATTACTATCAGAAAGAATAGATGGTAGTAATACGCGCAATATTATCCTTAAGAAACCATGGGTTCTTCAGTATAACCATTTGTAATTATTTGTTTCTTTCATCTACAAAAGGAATGTAATCCATAATCTCCTGTTTAAAACCATGAATAAGTGCACAGTTGATACTTTGAATGATAAAATAAGAATGATACAGAGATTTTTTAGTGAGAATGATTATCCTGGAAGATTTGTAAAGACTGATCCAATGAAAACTGGTAAAGAAAGGTACCAAAGAAGAGATTGAATCTGTATGCAGTTGTAGAATCATTAATACTAAATCTTAGAGAATGAGCATGTAGAACTTTGCTTGCAGCAGCACCTTTCGTAGCATTTACTGATTGTTGTATGATGCCAGTCCAATCGAAGGATAAGCTAACTAGTTTAGTTATATCTATGAGTATTTATAAACCCGATTACGCCTGTGGGGATAGAACCGCAGCTTCACTTTAATGACGAAATTTCGTGATTGTTAGGTTATTATCTTCTTATTGGCTGATGGATTATGTAAGTGTCTGTGCACCTATTGATTGCTGCCTGATATCCTTTGAGGAATCCACTGGTATTCTTTACTTTTATAACTTTTCAAAGTCATCTGGAACGACTGCGATTGGGCATCAACTGGGAGTAAAACTTCATGATATTTGGGTAGATTAAATACAGGTAATTCGGAGTTGAATCTGTCAACCAATCAGACTGCAAGGTCAGAGTTCAGGTCAAGAAACTACCAATAGGAGAATCTCTGCAACCAATCACTCACAGAGAAATTGTGATAGCTTTCTATACATTGAAGTGGGAAATACGAATGATAATGGGGTTCCAAGCCTTTGGGATTAAAAGTCACAATTGAAACTGTATGCGAACTCGGTTAGTCACTGAATTATTGATTATGCTACCAAGGAATTCAGGAATAATCCTATTTCATTTAACTTTCTATATTATATTGCATTGTTATTTATACCTTGGGTTCCTAGTGGAACATACCTCTTCACTAGCACAACTTTGCACTCCATTGCACTCTCTTCTTTTCAGTTTTCTGAACCTCACCCCATCAATCCCCACAAACTTTCATCTCTTCCTCACATCATCTCCTCCGTGTCCCTTCGACTCACTCACCCAACTCCTCGTTTCCCATTTGGATTCCACTCAACTGTCTGGCCTGACCTGACCTGACTTGGTATGGCCTAGTCTGGTGCGTGATGTCCTCAATCGGCCTTCTCAGTGTATGCCAAATCCATCTCCACTTTCGGCTTCTGCATACACGTTGGCTGATAGGTTGTTGGTTGGTTCGTCGGCAGCTAGCTAGCTAGCCAGCCACAGTTCCTTGTTACTTATTCTTATTATTCTATTCTGGCCATCTGATCTTCAGTATCCAGTGAGCGTGGGTGGCAGCTATTGATGATGCATTTCTGTAGTTTGTTGGAAATGCTTTTCCTAACGCGCCATCTCTCTCAGCCATCACATAGAAGCAGTGACTTGACTGAGATTAGTGTTGAAAATTTGCATCTTATTCACACTTTATGCTGAGTGCAGTGGAGTGGATCTCCACACTGATTTCATATGAATGAAGGGAGGCCTGTCTTTCCGATCCTGGCTTTGGAGTTTTCATCTGTGCCGCCTATAGTTGAGAGGATGCTGTCTAGGTGATTGGTGAAGGAGGTAACTTCCTTTGGATTTTTCCCTTTCATGGTGGTTGGTGCTTGTTGTTGTCGGTTAGGTGTCTTCATCGCCTTCATCTTCTTTACGTTCACTTGAATTCCCGTCCTCACTGCCTCTTCTGTCAACTTGTTGGTTTTTATCTGTACATCTTCGAGTTCGTACGACATTAGACATTAATTATCGGTGAAATCCAGATCTTTCAGGGTCTTTTCATCGGTCCAGCCAGCGCATGCCCATCTTCTCGCTCCTCACAGTTTGTTGCATAATTTAGTCCACCACAATCAGGAAGATTATGGGTGACAGTAGGTGGCAGCATATATTATTGGGCTAATGTAATTACGAAACTTCATGTAGGTCCATACACCAGGCAATCAGCTATACTTATTACATAAAAGCACGAAAAAGCACAAGACCTAAATCTAGGGATTCCATCTCGATTACCTCCATCCAACTAACATCTATCAGAGTGGACGGTGACGCTTAGCTCTCTAGTCTGGTGGCTACATTGAGAAATGATGTGAAGGATTCGATCAGCACATAGGACTAGGCAACATGAAGTTGGTTACTCCCCAGTGACCAATCAATGTATCCAATCCAGTCTTACAGGAGGTCACTCGCGGTTCAAATAGCTCATTGGGTGAGGCTGGAGATACATGTTGCTGACAAGTGCCAAGAAATACGAAACCTAGGTCAAACAGGGCTTCTTGTTGATCGCCTTCATCCAAGATAATGATACCACCTAACCGCTAAAACATCTCATTGATTAACAGTCATCTGCAAAATATCAACTATCCACCATTCCATAGACTTCTTATATATCAGGTTTCTTTCTACTTTGAATAAACCAGTTAACTAGTGAATCATTTCATCAACCAATTGATCATCAAAAGTTTAGAAAATTTATAAATTATCAGTAATTAAACTCACTAATTGTTGTTGTCCCTCCAATTAATGCTTCTTTTGTCAAATTTGAATAAGCTTCTTTATTCAATGAATGAACATCTTTTGCTAGATAAGTTGCCATATCAATTCCACCCGGCATAATTAACATTCCAGTAGCATCAATTATTGGTACATTTGGCTGTACTTCTATATTTGTCCCTGTTGAACTAACAATAGAAGTTGACTTATTCAATATTCAGTTTACAGAAAGACATTGATTGAATTTCGAATAAAATATTCAAAATTCTATCACAGATTGACATCAATTAGAGAGATATTGAAAACCTCAGAGGATTAGACAGCTGTTTCGTCCTAGTATGGTACTCCTCAGCGGCATGTACCTACAACCTCCCTCCCCCAGGGATTGAACTCAAAACGTTCACGTTTCGTCTACTAAGTCGAAGGTCAATTTGTGATATAGAGCGATTATCATCGAAGTTCTTTACTTCAAACCGGTTAACTCTAGTTGTTATGGTTTCTACCAAGTGCAGCCAGATTTATTAGATGTAATTTAGACATAAGATTATTCCCCGGAAATCCGAAGGTAAACAGAATCAAATTCAGCAATACTTTTATATTAAAGTTGACTAAAAATGTCTATAGTAGATGTTGATGATGAGCGCTACTGTTTGTATCATTCCTGATGATGACTCTATGGAAGCTGTTTCGTGAATAAATGGATTTAAAGTGAAGAAAGAACACTAAGCCCATGAAACTGTCATAACTATTTCATCCAAGACTATGGGTTACACGTTGTCCGTAGACTTACATATTTAGTCACTTGTCATTTGTATCACCGACGTATTACTTCTCAACTCTAACTATGTTCTATTCATGACATAACAAGAACGTGGAGATCATCGAAGATTTAACAGACATACATTTCTTGATAGACAAATACTATTGTAAATCTTGTGGATCCATAGAGTGAAATATCATCTTCAGGAGATGTTAAATTTCAAGCGAACATTATTACACTAGGTGTATGATGATCGCTTTCTTATTTCACTTCTTGAGACAACTGTGTCACCGTCATTTCTATTAGAACCATCAAAAACCAATAGATAGAGGAGAGCTGTTTTTAACTTAGCTCTGACTTTCTCATCAATGGGATCCTTAACTGTGTATGAAACTTAGGCCAGGATCACCAAGCCTGTTGGTAAACATGTTGCTATTCAGTCATTCTGATGAAAACGAATGTCACATACTTTCATACATATTATGTCATAACTCAAAAATAGGTCTCTGTCTTTAAAATCAAGAGAATTAAATCCTCTGTAAAGAAATTGCTTTTATTTACCCCGACCATCCCTCCCAGTAATGCTAACTAGCATAGTAATGAGAATTTTATCAGTGAGCACCTCAGAATAGAGAAATGAAAGCCACTGAAAGTATATGCTCATATTTCTAAGCTCTTTTGCCCTAGTGTAAGAATCTTCAGCAGTACTTACCTACGACCCCACTAGAGATTAAACTAACAACCTTCACGTTTCCCGGTGAATCCCATTGGGTCAAAGTTTAATGGTTTATAGTTTCTTACTTTTGTCAACTAGCGATATAGCGCGATTATCTACCAAGGTCTTTAGCTGCCATCTACTGCACTCCTGACCGGTTGAATGATGAACATATATGCTGAGTGATGCTAGGGTCCTGATTTCTATCCCTGGCGGGGTTGTGGCTACCTACCCCTGAGAAGTTCCACACTAGGAAAAAACAGTTGTCCAGTCTATCTAGGTTTTCAACGGCACCCCAGCTGATATCAGTGCATAATGACCGCTACCTTAAAAATCAAATCCTCATAAACCTTAAACTATATACCCATATTATTTATAAGAATACTATTCAACAATAATTATACATTGATGTTTACCAGTTAGTCACTTACACAATTTTACCATTTTCGATCAGTATATCTGCATATTGCATATGGTCGCTGTTCACTAACTGCCCACCAGTGATATAAAGTTGTTCTTTCTACGATGAATCAGAAGAAGAAGAAATTGTTTTATTGATTGAATTTCATGAACAAGCATTTTTCAACTAACTGAAAAAAAGTGCTCAAGAAAAATTTGTTGAATGAAGTTTAGTATGGTCAAGTGTTGTGCAGTATTTACCATTGTGAAAGGAGAAGAGGAGAAGTAATTGGAAATTTTAAATTACCTCTATTTTCTTCTAGTATATTTGATAACTAGCAGTGGAATTTAGGTCACACGTTTCGTCCTGTTTCGGACTCGTCAGCCGGATGTACCTAGATCCTAGGGAGTGATGGTAACCCCACTAGAATCTGAACCCAGCAAAAATTATTTCAAGCACCAGAGCATTGTTCATCAAAACAGAGACTAATCCACCCTGTACAGTATAACAATAAAACTCAAAAATACACATGCCGATCAATAAAAACTGATACCTTTCGCAAAAATAATGCCTCTTGTGATTCAGTAGCCCAGTGAAGAACACTTTGGAGTTTGAAGCAATGTGTACTGGGTTGCAATCTCAATGGGAGCGTTATCACTTGTCTTAGAATAGGTATATCCAGCTGACGAGTCCCAAATAGGATGAAACGTTAACCGTACATTCCACTGCTAGCTGTCACTTACCGTCATACCACCTTGTGTTTCGAATAACCCTATTGATATAGATTATTCATGTATGAGGTTATTCAGAACATGCAAGTCAGTCGATTCTGGTTGGATCAGGTTAGTCAATGAAACGACTGGTATGTTGTTGGCAAGTCTTCAGTTCGGATCATATCGTAAATCACACCTTATATTGAAACTCATTCACCACCTCATAAATAGAAGAATCTTCTAATCGACAAATTTAATCAACATTTACATTTCTACTAGGTTCTCAAATGTTTGAAAAACTGATGCATAGATTTATGTATCTCTAGTCACTAAATGCTGAAGTGAAAGTATATTCATAGTTCTTTTCACTTGTAGTGGAACTAAAATGACCCATGTTGGAATCTTGGATAGAATAAATGTATCTGTTAACGTGTACTAAGTGAAGTGAAGAACCATTATATATATATATATATATATATATATATATATTTAAGATGAATGGGATTTTTAATTTAGAGGGAGTATTCATCATGGACTGACATCAGTTGGGGAACCACTGAAAATCTTGGAGCACTGGACAGCTGTTCCTTCCTAGTATGGGACTCCTCAGCAGTACTCACCCACGACCCGGTTAGGGGTCGAACTCAGGAAATTCAGGTTCCACGGCGAACGCGTTAACCATTCAGCCACTGGGTCGGATGGATGTTGGGAAGTTCTAATGAGAAGCCGTGACCTGTGGGGTCAACTACTCGGAAGTGAAGTGGATGCTAACTCAAGACCTTGGGTGATAGTCGCGCTATGTCATGAATTGACAGAAGTTGGAAATTTTGAACCACTGGAAACGCCCCAGTGGCTGAATGGTTAACGCGTTCGCCGTGGAACCTGAAGGTGCTGAGTTCGACCCTAGCCGGGTCGTGGGTGCGTACTGCTGATGAGTCCCATGCTAGAACGAAACAGCTGTCCAGTGCTCCCAGGTTTTCAATGGTTCCCCAACTGATGTCAGTCCATGATGAATACTACTTATATATATATATATATATATATATATATATATATATATATATATATATATATATATATATATATATGAATGACAAGAGCAGCAATAAATGTAAACACTCAGCTCTGAACATTTTTATGTATTACTAAATTAAAAGCTGTTTTCATGTCTGCTATGTGACTAGTTTCTAGTGTAGGCATAGCAACAGATGAAGATATGCAGTTAACGGATCTGTTAGGATCATTTATTTTTGAAGCCAATTAGATATATGTCCAATCATCGTTAACTACATATCACGATTACTCCCCCCCCCTCCCCTTACAAACATATATGAAACTTGATAAACACAGAGAGAAGAAGAAGAGATTGATTACTGAATCTTTGTTCATCAAATCAATCGTTACTCAACATATGTAATAGGAATGGTCCAATACTCATAACGCAGATATGGGAAATTTTACTGCCAATCAAAATAAAGAATATGAGGTGATAAGAGTATAGAAATCAGATGTCGAAAGTGCTGTATGATTGCACATTGATATGATTATGAGCAATAAGTAATTTATGCTGGAAATGTGGTAATCAAGTAAATAATACTATGTCACTTACTGTTATCAATCAAATAAACAAATCTAATATGGAATTAAATTCTACAATAGTGCCCAAGTTTTGAACTTATATTGAAGATTTATGAGGTCAATCATTATGATTGTCATAGGTTGATGGTTAATTAACACGGATGCACATGGTAACCAGAAAAATACGTTAGTGATTTGACGTGAAAATGTTTTCAGGGGCTGGATTACATTGGTCAGCTGGTAGAGTACTACACTGATAGGCTGGAGGCTTTTCAGTTGAATGCTACCACAGTTTTTCATTTTGTCTTTCATCATTAATTAGTATCAAAAGTAATGAAAGTAGTATGATAGTTCAGACATTAAACTGTCAAAGTAGGCTGAAATAAATGTTTCGTAGTACTAAAGGATGATTGACTGACTGATGAAATCAACATAGAACTTCCCATTTAGGTGCATTAACTCAAGTTGTCACATTTCAAAATAGTATACAAAGAACAGATGGATGGAAAAAGACTGATATCAAAGGAGAAAAAGTTATGTGAGAGAACAAAGGGTGGTGTGAATGTTCAACCTTCAGATGTCAAGGAGTGACCGATTTTCAACTATGTCACCAAGAGTCCTCAACCACTGATTATTTTTCTCTCTCGAACTCCAGACGGGTACTCTACTTCTTTCCACATCGCTCAGGTCAGCAGTCATAGCCTTCGTCTAGTGATGCCGCTTTGAAGCCTCCTCCCTCCAAATCCAAATTCTCCATACATGGTACATCGAGGTAAATGGGGGCTCACCGTAGCATGGACAGTACATGTCGAAGCCACTTCAGACGATAAAGGTTCACAGCTTCATCAATTGACTTGCTTATCTTGACTAGTACTGTCTCCCTGACTTCAGCATTGCTCACACAGTGAGTTCACGAAAAGCGAGCAATGCTTCCAAGACAAGTAGAATGAATATATGGATGAAGTGAAGATTGACAAAGAGTTTGTGTAGTTTAATGGATAGTATTATTCATTATTTTTTCTTTGATCACAAGGAGGAGATGAATGTTTATTTTCAGTAGTTATCATACCTTCAGCTATGCGTACAAAAAGATGAATATGAACCTGACGGTCGCTGGTTCGAATCCGGCCATAGTTTAGATTTTTATCTCACCTTAAATCATCACCCAGTATAAAATACCAGTCTACCAAACTACGGCCATCTCAGATAGTCAAATGATAATTAAAATGAATAGTTAACAAAAATAGTATATCAGTAAGTAGTTGATTTGGGCGAACTGTTTTTGAAAACTAGCCTCATCATGATAAGGATGAGGATGTTTCCATAAAAGTGTTCTGTTTATAGAGAATTGCCTCTAGAAGAATCTCCGCGTTTCTAAGGCCAATCTCTAACCTATTGAGCCAATGAAAACGGTTGTGAAAATTAATGGTCGCCTATACATTATAATAGTTGTGAAACGTTCAAGTGATGATGCCTGGTATGCGTGGAATGGATCCAACATGGAGTTATAAATAAGTATTGATGAATATTTCAAAATTAGGTCGAAACAACATCTCCACTATTTTCAAATCAACTAATTCTGTACAAATCTCTTAAATGAACAACTATCAGATAACTGAAGTCTTCAATTCCAAGGTAAGCTTGAATCTTTTAGTGTCCATATGAAAACAAACTGTAACCTTTTTGAAAAGTTATAATTTAGGACACAAGTATTTGTTAACTAATTTAGCCTACACTTAAATTGGTTTCATTTGTAGTATATGTAATTTATGCACCAGTGAATACATAATAAAGGTGTTTCTTGATTTCATTCTGATGAATGATGAATTGAGAGCTGATTGAATACTACTCATCTTTTTAGAAATACATTTAGATGAACAGACTTTGGTTGTTATGTGAATAGTTGAGTTTTACTCTTTCTTCTTATGTGTTTTCTGGTAAAACATTTCATGTTTAGTAGAAATCATACAAAGATTTATTGGGTGGAACAAAATAATACTGTAGATTATACATCCATATTAGATTTGTTTATTTAATGCATAACACACAGTATTATTTGCTTGATGATGACGTCTCAAGCATAAATGATTACTACTCATAATCATACCAATGCAATCCCATAGCACTTTCAACATCTGATTTCTATAGTCCTGTCACCTCATATTCTATGCTTCTATTGTCAGTGAAGTTTTTCATATCTCTGGTATAAGTGTTGCGTCATTTCTATTACATGTGTAAGATGGGTTTTGATTCGATGAACAAAGATTCAGTAATCAATCTCTTCTTCTTCTCTCTCTCTCTCTCTCTTTCTGTCTACCTATTTATACTGGACTTGAGTACAGTGGTTTCATCCCATCCACCTTACTATGTGGTTGTGTGTTAATCACTGCATTGTAATAGCTGAGCGTTTATCTAGATTATTGATGTTATTGGGATCTGTCATTCTATATTTAACTAAGTTCCCATATGCCGTTAATCTGATTGACCCCGACTGGCTAGTTTCGCATATTTACTTGACCTCTCAGTCATTACATGAAATTTGGTAGATTAATTTGATCTGTCGGGTCCTTAAGTCTACAAAGCTAATGTCTGAATGAGTTTGTTTCTGATGTACCTTCGTTATGGGGTAACATAATGGAGGCTGTGAACTCCTTTCTATTCTTGTTGTCATTATTATTTCTACTCATGTTACTGTTATCTTTTCGTTTCTTATGTTTGCCTATGAGTTTCTTCATAAATTGTAGAGGATAATTGATAATTTGCAAGGTTTAAAGATACACAATCATCAGTGTACTTGAGTTATTCGAAGTGTTCGAAGTAAGCGAACAGCCCTGAACAAAGAATGTAGGTGGCTTAATGAAATTACAGACTGTTTTTCTATCTTAAAACTAACCCTCTTCTACTTAATGCTGCACTTCATAGCCAGGAAGGTTTTCATATATGCATTCATGAGAAACGGGTATTATGTAGTAGATAACAATAAAGACCGTTTACCTAGATTCACGTAGATAAAATAAGCTGATATGAATATCCACAGACAAGTGAAAAGGCAGATGAACGAATCAACGTGGGAACCAGTAATAAATTGGATCGGTTCAAGTTGCCATACTTTACAACAGCATACAAAGAGGAGGTGGAAAGCAAAAGAATGATATTTGTATGAGCGAAAAGAGAATGAAAAGATGAAGGTTAGTAAAGATGTCCAAGATTTTAAAGGTAACAAAAAGTGTGTTTGACATTGTAGCTAGTTTTGGGCCACATCACAAAGAGTTTCTAACCATTGATTGCTAAGGTCTTGAGAACTCCACTCAGTGATCGGCTTATACCTCCCTACGTGGCTCAGATCAACAATGAAAGACACCACAGACTCATTAGTGTGGGCAGTTGACTCCCGACCAGTAAGTCATAGGCTCTAACACCGGTCCACCTACCGAGGTTTTGGAGAGTTAAGTAGTTTTATTAACTCTTAAACAATAAATATGGTTCATTGCTACTGTACAAATCTACTCAAGGTTACTGAAGATCAGATAACCAGAAATAACAAGTAACAATGAAGTCTGACTGGCAACGAACCAACCAAGAAGCCATCGCCCAACAAATAAGTAGAGACAGATTGGACTGAACATACACTGACAAAGAAGACCGTTTGGGGACATCACACGCCAGGCTAGGCACTCAAGTGGAACCAAAATGGGAAACGACCAGCCCGGCGTCCGAGAAAGATATGGAAAAGACCATGTGAGGAAGAAATGAAACCTTCTGGGCACTGGTGGAGCCAGGTTTTGAAGACTGCAGAGAAGAGAGTGAAATGGCAATGTGCTACTGAATCCCTACATTCCACTAGGAACCCAAGGGACTGATAATAAATACTGAGTAAATTTCGATCGATTTGATTCATCGACTAGTGCAATGTCTTAGTTGACCTACTTTTAACCCTTATTAACCCAAATTTAGTTACCATCGTACAATGAGATTAAACGTTGCTCAGCATTTGTGACTTATGTTCAAGTAAACTCCCTAGAATACATCTGTATACTTAGATACAGAAATTTTCTTCATGAAGTTAGAAGTTTCATCAGCGGAAAACGTTGTTTATCACCGTCAGATATCATGTAAGTACCACAAGAGATCATATAAAAAGTTGTCAATTCACTGAGTAATTAACTTGTATGAAATTTATGGTGTTGACGATTAGTAGTGATTCAGTGAATCTCCAATTTTCGTAAATCGATGGGCATAAAAAATACTTGGCAATAATTTAACTGAATTTCAGACATTACCTAAATAACTACTGATATGCTTGATGGTTATTTCTGCCTAATTATAGACATAGGCAATTAAAATATGAAGTTAGTGGGGGATGAAAACAGGGTTCTTCAGAGTATATGAAAAGCTCATTATCTTTAGGATATTACTTTTACCACATATAATTTATATGACCAACAGTTCAATTTAAAAACAGGGTCGAGAAAATGGTTTCACAGAATGTTTTTGAATGCAAAGTATCGGTTGTTGTTCATGTATAGCTAATGCTTCAGCTATGCATAAGTAGTGGAAACGTAGACATTTGGAGTAGTTCAATTCAACTTTGTAAGTTACTTTGAAGGATGAATCTCGACGTGCTGAATGACCTAATTCAACAAGGTGTTCACATATGGGTGAAGTCGTTTTCCTTTGCTTGCCTCTCGTAAGTCAAACCGGGTAGTGTTCAGCAACACGTTTTCGGAGGGTCTGCTTACAACGTCTAATATAGTCAGCTCCACAGGAGTATGTGAATTTGTAGATACACATAGATGTGGACATAAGGAGAAGCCTATCCTCTACGCACTGTCGAATCAGATGCCGGCTGGAGAATATGTCTCAGTCTAGCAGCATAGAAGCTACTACTGGTGCATCTTGAAAGACAATTTTTCATCACTTCGGCTCTGGTGTCTCCCTCGAATTCTAGATTCATGTTTAAGATTTTTTGAATGACTTTCAAGATGTACCAATAGTAGCTTCTATGCTGCTAGACTGAGACATATTCTCCAGCCGGCATCTGATTCGACAGTGCGTAGAGGATAGGCTTCTCCTTATGTCCACATCTATGTGTATCTACAAATTCACATACTCCTGTGGAGCTGACTATATTAGACGTTGTAAGCAGACCCTCCGAAAACGTGTTGCTGAACACTACCCGGTTTGACTTACGAGAGGCAAGCAAAGGAAAACGACTTCACCCATATGTGAACACCTTGTTGAATTAGGTCATTCAGCACGTCGAGATTCATCCTTCAAAGTAACTTACAAAGTTGAATTGAACTACTCCAAATGTCTACGTTTCCACTACTTATGCATAGCTGAAGCATTAGCTATACATGAACAACAACCGATACTTTGCATTCAAAAACATTTTGAAAACAGTCAGTCATGTTCTAGTTACGTTTATCCCAAATTGACCAATCAAATAAGCCACTGAGAGGAATATTACAACATATAATGTTATTTGAATCTTAAAAATTTGCATAAAATAACATAGGAATATTTCGAAATTGTTTCCAAATGTTTGATTGTGAATAAAGAACGATTGACTGTTGGATTGTTTAACGAATGAGAGACTCATCCTCAATTTATATCTAATAATGATAATGATAATAATAATAATAATAATAATAATAATCGCTTTATTACAAACAGTATGTTTATACAGTATGGAATTCTCAGTAAGTTCACTATCAGAAAAATATATTCAAACGAAATGATTACTGCATCTAAGTGACGTCAATAGTAGAGCTATTAAAGGTAATAATGTTGGACACTCAACTGGTGTTGGATTAGATTCCAATCTAGAATGAAGGATGTACATCCTACCATTACACTACAATGTGTTGATGATCGACTGCTAAAGTCTTCTAAATATTTTTGGATTTTGAACATAATAATGCTCAAAACAAGAGTAACATGGCAGAATAGAGTATTCTGATAGGTGCTCTTTCAGTGTTTCTGCATCTACTCACAGATTTTCTTCTAGTCAACTAGGAAACCAAGTAGCTTTCAGATAGAGCTGGATGGAAGTGTATCAATCATAATTTAACTCGCCGACAGGTTCTGGAACACAGTCATACCTAACGGACACTGATCGACAAACACATTTGTTAGTTTGAAGGCAGCATTTGACTCTATAGACCATGAGGTGTTGTGACAGTATCTGACTATGAAAAGAGTACCAAACAGGTATATAACGCTAATCAAACCTCTCTACTCAGACTCAAGCAACCATGTCAGGAAATACCCACAGTCGTCATGTGAATTGACGGCAAATAGTCGTGTCCATCAGAGATATCAACTGTTACCGTTTCTACGCAACTTCCTCATAGACATACTAATGCACATAACCGTATGAACGTCAGACTTCACAAGAACTGATTTATACCCCTAAGGTCATCTGGTTGCCTTGCAGTATGCAGAAGATACTGTTGTGCTGGGTGAAGACACTGATGTAATGCAGGGTCATGTAAACACATGCTTTGAGCGGATATCTGAATATATCTGGCATACGTTTTGCTGGCACCTGTCAAGTGTAAACTGAAGTCGCAGAAGGAGTCTGCTGCAAGTACTACCAGCTACCATTAATGATAGGATAGGGAGTGAAGTATTCTTGTCAAAAAATGTGTAGTATCGATCAGTGGCCGGTAGATA
This sequence comes from Heterobilharzia americana, assembly GCA_944470555.2. Taxonomy (NCBI): domain Eukaryota; kingdom Metazoa; phylum Platyhelminthes; class Trematoda; order Strigeidida; family Schistosomatidae; genus Heterobilharzia; species Heterobilharzia americana. The sequence goes on along the minus strand of OX104129.1, from coordinate 61,407,394 downwards.
TGTGTTCTAGAAGCCGTCAGGGGGTGAAAATATTCCCGATTCACTCTCATCTAGCTCTGTCTGAAACCTGTCTGGTTTTCTTGAGTTTGGTGTTCTCGAGTTCTAGTTAGGCGCTGGGTAACTATGGAGCCCAGAACCTCGAAAACAACATCGATCATGCAAATTCCTGTGAGGTTGTCAGGAGAAGACTTCTCTCCCTTCTTATCGACTAGGGTGATCAGTGAAGTAGACCAGTCTGACGCCACTTTTGATTCCCAAATACCATCTAGTACCTCTATCCATTTAATCAGCAATTTCCTACCTACGTCTCTGAAAACTTTGGATGTTGAACTGTCAGGTCCTTCTGGTTTCCGTCGTTTCAGGTTCGGTACAGCTTTCTCAATTTTAGGGAGAGTTTGTGAACGCATATCTACATCTGTTTCAGGTTCGAGCTGGCTGGAATTTGGGTAACTGAAAGGTTATTGATTTTAAGTTAAACTGTGTTTCAAAGTGTTCTGACCAACTTTCTTCTTCTTACCGGTATCCGCAATAACCTGAATAGTTGCCAGTTGTTACTCAACGCTGATACCTTCTGCATCTCTCTAGCTTTCGCCACCCATCGCTGTTCGCAATCGACTTGACAACTCACGTTTGAGTTGTCTTCGGTCTTCATGGTTGTCAAAGCCAGGTGGAATCAGTCTTAACGCATCAGTCAGTTCGATTACGCCACGGAACTCCAATGACATATGCAGGTTACCAGATGCCTCAACCGCTGTTTCTACAATAGACTTAATATAGTTCCAGGTTTCCACAGGATGAGCATTACCGTCCGGTCCAGATAAGCGCCTCCCCAAATGGGTACTTGGCGTCGTTATCTACCAGTCGAGCACAAATGGGCCACATCATCCCCGGTTTCCAGCGGTCAGTAAGACGCAGACTTACACAAGCCTATACTAGTGCATGATCGGAATCCGAAGTGGTACTCCAGAAACAGTAGCAGTCGTCCATCGATCCTCTTCAACAATAGCTCATAGCAATGTGATTTATCTGTGTCTGTCACTGGTTTGAAGTCAGAGGATGTATGTGAGGCAGTCTTCTCCTATGCTTAAAGTTGATGCTGACCAGAAACAAGTTACTCTTGGAACAAAATTGTAACAGATGATCACCGTTGTTGGTTCATTGGTGTGGCATCCCGTGAATACCTCCCAAATGCCTTTCTGGTTTGCTCCACTTCCCTACTTGAGAGTTAAAATCACCTGCCATTATGACTACATCTGAACGTTTCACTTTCTTTGGCAAAATTAACAGCTTCTATTAGAATTTATCCTTTGCGTCATACGAATTGTAGTTGGTAGGTGCGTAGGCAGAGATTACGAATAAACATCACCTAGTCTCAAGATCTTTCCTAGTTCTTATAGATTCATTAAGGTGAACAGCACATAGGCGGCTGTTGACTAGTATCCAGTCAAGAAGCTGGCTTTCTGCTCAACATCCCAGTGACATGCCTACATCAGAGAGTCCAATACAGCTAGCCATTGGATCTTTGGACACTCTCAAGGGGAATTCTGAAGATCCACTACTAAACCCAGACGTTATCAATTTAAAAACCAGACTCGGGCCCCATATACATCTCTCAGAGACACAGGACACATCCACAGTTGGAGATTTCAGAATTGTGGCCAGCGATCCTTGCTGTCCTACTAGGCATGGAGTTCGAACGTTGCTGGCTCTTACATGAAATCGATGACGGGTGGGGTCTTAGGAGATTAGGAGTGAAGTATCGGTGGTTTCGATCCTTTTAAATGGTTGCAGAGTAAAAGGCTGGGTAAAGCGTAAGAGGCCTAATATTAATATCAGAAGATGAAGGCAAATGAAGAAACAGAGTTGAGGAGGATAGAATATGTTTGATTAGATCTTGTGTACTTCTGGTAGCTTGCTTGTGGTTGGCACCTCCTAGGTGTCTATACCATGAAAGTGTATTTCTTCTTAAGGTGCCTGAAAGCAGAAAAGATGTGCATGTCCACAGAGCCTATGGGACATCAACTCGAGGCCTGTCACACATGGTCTTTTAGGAAATTTGAAATTTTGATGTTTTGCTTTTAAACCCGACTATGAATCCATGTTTCAAGCATCGGCATACAGCTTGGGGTTGGGATGTGTAATTTTGGTGGCTGACCTTTTCTACCGCTCCGCTTCCCGTTTGGAAGGCAGTATCAGCTTTGTACTGCTAGTCATTCAAGGGAAACACCTTACTGTTGTCACACCCGATCCAGACAGCAGCAGTACAAATTCGCCCTCAAACCATCATCATTGTGTAGTAATTCCCACTGTAACGGTAGCTACTTTTAGTCTTACCACTTTCCAGCAGACCTTTCTGGCATAGTAGGATCTGGAGGGAACAAGCGTTCCACCAGTATAGCTCGCTGAATCATTATATTATTCAAGTCCCACAACCACGTCAAGCCAGTAGTTATCGTTTAGGATCTAACTAAATGTAGAACTGAAGATCTTAACAAGATAATTATTCTCGGAAAGAGATCAGCCATAGCCTTGTATGCTATCATACTAAATCATACAACAAGATTGGATAGCATAAAATATAGGAGAAATAATTAGTTAGGTGGAGAAAGATATTGATAGCTGCAGCCTTGTTTATCGTACTGACACACGTAATAGGAATAATGCAACACGGATTCCAGACATATGAAAGGAAATTTTATTACCATTAGAATCAAAGAATGAAAAAAAAATAGAACCAGAAGACTGAAGCAGAAAGTTATATGAGCAACAAATTAAACTTTTATTATCCTTCAATAAGTAGTTCTGTTTTTCTATGTGATTCACATAGTAAAGGAATCACAACGTTATAAAATACGATAACATGAAGCTTAAATTCATCTCTTATACAGGAGTCAATTATCCGTGCATTGTCATCGAAAAAATTCCCTGTCAAAGGACCAAAGAAAGACTGTTTCGGATATACAAAACATAGGGTAGATTGTTGTTCACCAATATCCCAAACCGTCGCAGATGTATTTATGCACTGTTAGCAACAGATGGTTCTTCAAACACTCAGTCACCCTACATAAATATAGTGCCCATATGTAAATGATACATTCACAATACTGAAATCAAAACACATCAATAAGCTCCTGGCACACACACACACACATAACATCAGTAGTGAATGCAATCTAATCCACCCACAATTAAGAAAGTGATGAAGGTGAGCTAACAACAATGTTGAATTGCAGAAGTAAACGAATAAGAGATGGAAGTGTAGAGACTAGTGTCTATACAAAACCTTCACATTCGAATCACTACTCAGACTTCATATCACCTCACCGCATATCAGTTAAAGTAATCATAGATAGGGTGGGAAAACTGACTAGTAGACCAGGAAATCGATGACAAGAAATTACACACATCAAGATTACCTTCTGTGTCAATAATTACCCACAAACATTTATAAATGAATTGATAAGAAATATGTTAGCAGTGGTAATAGCAACACGCGTGTCAGTAATAATAACTCTGCTAATAATAACAGTGATCATGGTGACAGGATTGAGAGAGAATTCGAAGCCTCTGTGGTGTTACCGTACAAGGAAGGCACCTGAGAAACATTGTGAAGAATTCTCAATGAGGCTAGCTTGTATTAGAGTGACATTTGAACAAGCGAACTCGCTAACAAACAAGCTTCTTTGGTTAATAGATAATACAATTGATACAATTACGCGAAATCATCTGGTTTATCAAATCGGATGCAGTGACTGTGAGCTCAACTACATAGATCATAGTAGTCGACCTGGATCAATTAGAAAAACGCAACACAAAACTTGGCCAGATTAAGATTAGTACATCCGAGTTAGATCTATACGCCATTACACACAATCGCACAATAGGGTGAGATAGAGCGGCAATATGAAGAATTAACTTAGTTGGATGGAAGGAGAGAGAGATTGATAACAGAATCTCTGTCTATCAAATCAACACCAAATACATGCAGTAATAGAAATGGTCTGCACTTGTCTCGGATATGTGGAATATTCCACTGCCCTTGTCAACATAAAGGAGGAGGGAAAATTAGTACTATATAAACTCTGTGTCAGAGTTGTGGGATTATGTGATATGAGTATGGACAACAAATTGTGTCCGAAAAATACATTATCTACTAAGTGATACTGTCCCCTCACTGTGTGTGACATTTCTAATAAGCAGACTAAAATGGAATTACAATCTACGTCGATGCCCACATTTTACTCCTATATTATTGATCTGAAGCACTACTGTTTGTGAAAGGTCACAAAAATGACTGACCAGTGGAGTCAGCCAAGTAGAACATGAGGACAGCTACCCAACGACGACACTGGATGGGGGTCGCGCTGTATCGTGGACTGGTAGATGTAGGAAATGTGGACTATTGAATTATGACCCAGTGGGTCAATGGTACCGTGCTGGCCATGGATCCTGAAGGTCTTAGTTTCGATATCTCTGACAGAGTCATGAGTGCTCATTGTGGAGGAGTCCCTTACAAGGGCGATGTCAATGCATGAGGAATTCCAACCTAAAATCAATTCATAAATCTTCACAAACCTGTAGATAGGATTGATTATCTTACTATCAGCCCTCAGAATGGACGTACTATTCAACATAAAATGAACTTCTTATATCCTGACCAATCGGTGTCAGTCACGTATTTAAAAGGTCTCTTCGTTCCCTGTTGGGTATAACCAGATATTCAACAATGAAGGAAGACAAGCTGAAAGTCAACTGTAGAATGTTCTGCAAAAAATTCTGCGCAACATTTCAATTTCAAAGTAATCGTAGTGTTCACCATAACTGAAGTTCTAAAGAATTTCCAGGAGTATGTCACTCTTTTCAGTAAAAAGTTACTTGTGGTTATAAAAAATACATAGAGAAATATCAGATATTACTTAAGGTGCCAGTCACAGTGACGGCAGGAAAGTGCAGATAGTACAGGAGCAAGGCTGTGGAATATATAAAAATTAGTGGTAAAGACTTGTAACTCACGATGAGGAAAATAATTGTTTAGTGTTCTCCTGCTTTGATGTTTGATTTTGGATGTTTCATTATCAGACTAGAAGACTTCATCAGCATTTACTTCATTTAGAAGTGAAGCATTTCTAAGCTGCATGAATGTTCATAAAGGATATCTGCCAAACTTTAACATCTTCAAATAAGATAAATGTAGATTTAGATGAAAGTGTCCTCTATTGTTCATTAAGACAAGCGCATAATTACTCATAATTTAAGTTTTTTACCAGCGCTTTAAGTGGATTATTTTTGCCTCATCGGGACAAAGAAACATTGATATCAAGCGATATTTATTAGATAATGATTGGCCAGCATCCCTACCAATTTGAGTACTACTAATCCTACTCCTCCTCCTCCTCCTCCTCCTCCTACTACTACTACTACTCCCACTGACCAAGATTAATCACTGATATCTTTTACAATTACAGACAAATGTGTACAACTTTCGTTGTCACTGATTGCATAAGCATTAAGTACAAAAACTTCATGGTTCTTTTTTCCCATAAAATTTTTTTCTGTCTACTTCCTGTCTATCTGTTTGTCTAAATGATTTTAAGAATGATATGAATTGGTTTTATTGCTTTTATTGGTAAGTGATTTAAAATGAAGTATTGTTAATACTCGCCCCATTCAACAACTATATGAAGATGCCACATGCCAAGTAATTCACAATGGGAAGCTCAGTGATGCTTTTGAAGTGAAGACAGGAGTGAAACAAGGTTGCCTACTATCCCCCATGATATTCCTGATTGTGATGGACTGGATCATGCAGCAAACAGTGGGGAGTGAGAAGAGGGGGATACGCTGGACGGCAGAAAAGAACCTAGAAAACTTGGATTTCGCCGATGACTTGTGCCTAATGTCACATAAACTTGAAGATCTGCAGGCAAAAACTAACAAGTTGATAGAAGAGGCAACGAAGACGGGACTTCAAGTGAATATAGAGAAGACAGAGGTGATGAAGATACCGCACCAACAACAACAACAAACTCCAATCACCATCAACGGGAGAAACTTGAAGGAAGTAACCTCCTTCACCTATCTAGGAAGCACTGTTTCAACTACAGGCGGGACGGACGAGGACGTCAAAGTCAGAATCGGAAAAGCAAGACAGGCATTGATTAGCCTGAAACCAGTGTGGAGATCTTCTGTACTCACTATAAAGTGTGAACAACATCCGGATTTTCAACACCAATGTCAAGTCAGTGCTTCTGTATGGCTCAGAGACTTGGCGCGTCACGAAAGGCATTTCCAATAAACTACAGACATTCATCAACAACTGCTTACGCTCGCTACTGAAGGTCAGTGGAGATGGCCAGAAAGAATAAGCAACAAGGAACTCTGGGAACGAACCAACCAAGAACCTATCACGCAACAAATATGCAGGAAGAAGTGGAGATGGATTGGGCATGCACTGAGAAGGCCGACTGAGGACATCACGCGTCAGGCCAGTTGCTCGAGTTGAATCCCCATGGGAAGCGACGAGTTGGACGTCCCAGCTGAGGGTGACATGGAGGAGATCGTGCGAGGAGGAAATGAGAGCTTGTGGGCTGTCGTGGAACCAGGTTCAAAAGATCTCAGAGAACAGAGTTCACTGGAGACGTGCTACTGAAGCCCTATGTTCCACTAGGAACCCAAGGGACAAATAATAAAATAATAATAAAATTGTTAATACTATGACAACAGAAGCGCTTGATGTAATTTACTTTTTCGTATGTAATTATATATTACATATTATATACATTAAGTACATGGCTAAAATTTTTGTTAAACTTGAGAAACTATTGGTTTAGTGTCATTATTTTTTACAGTATACTATTTTATGAATAATTTTATGAATATCTATAATGCATTCAACATAATTGTTAGAAAAATTCAAGTGATAATTAAAGAATTTTCATTTACGTCAAAGAGAATGTCTCTAGTCCATTAAATACTTTATTGACTTCAATTATCAAGTTACAAATGTTCCACTATTATGATTATGCGTTTGATCTCAACAGCTTGTGAATAAAAAACTAAGAATAATAAAATCACAAATGGACTAAAATTATATATTTTCAGAGGAATAATCTATTCCTGAACCATTCTAGTTACAGATAGACAAAATCAACATAATACTTTGCACACAAGTACAAGTTACTACAATTTACTACAAATGGGTAGAGGAAAACTGATATCAAAGTAGAGGAAGGTGTTTAAGAGAAGAGGGAATTTCCAAATCAAGATATGAATACAAATAGTGAATACATCTATGCTATTGCGATCGACTTTCTGTTATATCAACACTACACCTCAACTAATGATTACTACCATCTCAGAGAATCCAATCAGCTATTTTTATGATACTTCTGTAAGATTAAGGCGTGAATATTGACCTTGGTGACTAGAAGAGAAATCTAGGATGCAGGTTTTGTCCTATTTGGGACTTGTCAGCTGGATGTACCTGCACCCCAGTGAGTGACGTTGTTCCCACGGAGACTCGTACCCAGTACCCATCATTTCAAACGCCAGAGCGGTATCTACCAAACTGGTCCTGGATTCCTCTGGTAATCATCAATATCAATATAACATCATGAATATTCAGTAGTATCGAGGTGTCCGTATAGAAACTCATCTGACAACAGCGGTGGAGTAGTTTGGCCCTATTTAGCAACGGGAAATTACTAGTATCATTACAACAACTGATACCCATCACACGTATCTCACTGGCTTAGTGGGCAACGCTATGGTGTTTGGAGCAATGGGTACTGGGTTCAAGCATCAGTGGGAATAACATCACTGACTGGGGTGCAGGTACATCCAGCTGAAGAGTCCCAAATAGGATGAGATGTGAGTCCTAGATTCCTCTGCTATTCACCAATATCAGTATTACCCAGCCAGCTAGCTTATACCTCCCTACACTGCCTAGACCAACAGGCAGAGACTTTATCAACTGGTGCCACGTCTTGGTCTGGTCACCCTCAACTCTCTTACAACCCATTCCAACTTTCCCAAGTATGGCACATAAAGATAGGTGGTGGCAAGTACCATACATGTCCACACCATCTCATTCGACTAAGGTTCACAACTTCATTGACTCCCCTGTCTTGCATAGTAACCTTCGTTTGTCCTCAGCACCGCTCACCAGGTGATTTCAGCTAACACAGCCCTGTGATCGCTTCATATCTTCCACTTTTAATGGCTATGTCTCACAGACATACAACAGAAAAGAATAGACCACGACTGTGCATACCCTTCCTTTAACATCTAGTCGAATATGTCGTCAGTGGACGTCACATAAGAACTAAGTTTCCAAATGCCAAACGCGTTTTCCGTATCCGAGCTGAGATCTCACCGGCAACCCGCTCGTTCGGATTGAATCAACTTACCAGGTAAGTGAATTAGCTGAACGGTCCGGAAGGATCACCTTAAATTCTACAGCTGCTAAACGCATCCCAAACACAAACAGATCTATGTTTAAAACTTTCAGAAGATCTTGCACTTTGTTTTTAATGCGGTCTAATGATAAGTTCATGATATCATGAAATGTCTTAGACAGGTAGGAAATCCTCTTATTGATTCTCTTCCCATATCCGATAAAAACTTCAATGAGCTTGCATTTGCAGTCATTTATACCAGTGAGTATAGTGTAATCATAACTGATAGGATTCATTCATACTAAAGACTAAACCAGATTTTACTTGTAACTCACTCACTCTCTGATGAATATATTATGTGGCCGAAAATTCCAGGTCTACTCACTATACAATATTGAGTAAATTATACTCCCACAATCTACTACTTATTATTTTTTAAGTAGTTTTATTTGTCCTGAGACGTTCACTATGAGATATGGGCATTCAAGGTAGAAGACGTAAGAAGGTCTCAGGTGTTTGACCACCGTTGCCTTCGAAGCATAGGCCTTATCTTGTGGTGTCACCACATGAGTAATGCAGAAGTCAGACGTAGAGTTTTAGGGAGGTGAGAGGAGACAGTTGATGCAGTTGTGAATCCTCATCAACTGAGATGGCTGGCTGGAACATGTGCTATGTATGCTTAGTCACCATCTACCTTATCACATAATGTTGACCGAAGTAGGTTCAGGCTGGAAAAGAGATGGGTTGGCCGGAGTAAAAAATGGCATCAATACATGAAGTCGTTGACTGTTGATTTGAGCCATGTAGGGCGATGCAGACTAGCAGGTTGGGGTTCATGGGAGAACACACTCTAGATGATTTGGCTCAGAATAGATGTCGGTGGTGCAGATGAATACACACATTGTCCTCATCTTGACCGTTATACCTAGTCTCATCATCTTCTCACTCCTCTTTCCTCTATTTTACTACTTTCTACTTCTACTTCCTTTGACGGATTCGTCTTTCTTCCTTCATCTTCGATTTTATTGCCTTGTTACTTGATGTGCTGATATGAGGTGAAATGTGATGAATTGGAACGTTACGCAGTAATGCCTGGTCCTATGCTGATCTTAATGATGGTGACTAGGAAAAGAGTCCTACTTTGTATGTTAGTGATAAGTTTTAGAAACTTATACATGATGTCGTGGTTTGCAGTGATTATTCAGTCGATCGCAATCAACAAAAGAGACTATCTTAAGTATTTATTTTATCTGTCTACATGTCTCTCAGTTTGCATATCTCCCGTCTAACATGCAAATCTTCATATGAGTGAGTTAGCATGTCTACAAGCATCAACTGCCAAGTACTTCTGTTTGGCCTTAACTTATGTATGTAACCCATGGACCGAGTATTCGAAGTTGCCACGGAGGTAGATAACACAACATTGTTATGATCTGTGAAGTTGGGTCACAGAAGTTAAATGACAGTATGACCCTATTTCACTTAATTTTATTGGTCGTTGGCATTTGATAGGAAGGTATACAAACATATATGAAAAAGTTCACATAACTTCTCACATTCCAACGCGAATCACCCTCTCTTGATGCCGTCCACTTTTTCATTGATCTATCGTGGCCATAAGTGACCATCTTTAGAACTGAGTCACGAGTAACAATTGGTCTAATGTGATAACTAAATCAGCTATCATTTGGCGACGAATTCTAACACAATTTAACCCATCAATCACTCAATCGGGATCGAAGTAGTTTGTTGGTAGTTTACTAAAAGGCTTCAAGTTTCAATGGGGACAACATCACTCACTCGGGTGCAAGTATATTCGGCTGACGAGTCCCAGGTGGGACGAAAAGTACGTCCCGGATTCCCTTGCTAGCCACCAAATAGATTACAAAACAGTGAACATCTGGCCAGTATCCAAGAAACCCATATGGGAGCCTGTCTGCTAACATAGGTCTAACAATACAACCCAATATAGAAACGGGGAATTTCAAGTATCGATAAACTGTTTGCTAGTAGATTCTCTGAGTTCAACATTAAACTGTCTGTGCTCAAATAGTGAAGGAAAGTGCAGTCACTTCAAGGTTATCGTGACTTTATACAAGTGAGTATTCACAAACACAGGATGAAGTTGAACCAGCGTGTCTTTTCACCTGGCTTTCAACCTCTAAGAATGATCTTAATATACTCACAAGTGGTGATGAGTAGTCTTTGGGTTTATGAGTTACTAACTAACCTTTGATAAACACAGCTTTTGGTTATACACAGGTTGCATATCTGCGACTGAATGTAGTTTAATGTACATCAGCAGACACTGTTAGTCAGGTAGTGTAAATTTTTCTACTCTCGTATTTTACAGTAGACAGTAGACATTTTGGCCTATGATATAATTGGCACTAATAAACTGATCATTCACACTTTATGGGATCTCCTGACTAAATTCACAGGATGAATAGATTGTTCTGAATATCAGTAAGAACAAAATGCTTCATCGTTATTCTACTTCAGGAAATGGATTTACTCGTATGTTATTCATACTGACAAGAGTCATTTAGAGAAGTGTGAGGCTCAGACAATACTAAGAAGGAATCGCTTAAAGCCCTATGTTCCACTAGGAGCCCTTACGGTCACAAAGGAGATAATATTTATAGATGTCAGATTTAAGTGAGATACAAAGACAAAGACATTCAAGAATCAGTTGTTCAAAGCACTGCAAACGACCTACTTTGCAGCCCAATTTCAGATTTTTTTTCCAATCAACCAGTGATTCTAGGGTGCGTAAAGAATAAACTACCGCTATGGCCCACCTTTATGTGCGTCTAACAATTCACCTGCCTTTACAGAACTGGTTGCATAAACGGCAAAAAGCGTATTCTACCAAAATGCATCACCGAGCACTGCGTTAGATGGCAGTCTAGGGGTGTAGAAACATGCCTATCACATGTTTTCCAGGTTGGTTCGATATACAAAGATTGAGTTGTGAATCTCTCCCTCCACCCATTCAAGTTAGTTTTTAGCATTGTGTCTCTATCCTACCCCATCGTGCCATTGTATGTAATTGCGTGCAGAGCTATAGCCGAGCTTTTCTCTACACTCTTCATCCAACTCGGATCTACTAGCCTGAATTACGCTGTTTCTGTGTTCTGTCATTCTAATTGATCCAGGTCGACTACTATGATCTTTGTATTTGAGCTCACAGTCACTGCATCCGATTTGATAAACCAGATGATTTCGCGTAATTGTATCAATTGTATTATCTATTAACCAAAAAAGCTTGTTTGTTAGCGAGTTTGCTTGTTCAAATGTCACTCTAATACAAGCTAGCCTCATTGAGAATTCTTCACAATGTTTCTCAGGTGCCTTCCTTGTACGGCAACACCACAGAGGCTTCGAATTCTCTCTCAATCCTGTCACCATGATCACTGTTATTATTAGCAGAGTTATTATTACTGACACGCGTGTTGCTATTACCACTGCTAACATATTTCTTATCAATTCATTTATAAATGTTTGTGGGTAATTATTGACACAGAAGGTAATCTTGATGTGTGTAATTTCTTGTCATCGATTTCCTGGTCTACTAGTCAGTTTTCCCACCCTATCTATGATTACTTTAACTGATATGCGGTGAGGTGATATGAAGTCTGAGTAGTGATTCGAATGTGAAGGTTTTGTATAGACACTAGTCTCTACACTTCCATCTCGTATTCGTTTACTTCTGCAATTCAACATTGTTGTTAGCTCACCTTCATCACTTTCTTAATTGTGGGTAGATTAGATTGCATTCACTACTGATGTTATGTGTGTGTGTGTGTGCGTGTGTGTGTGCCAGGAGCTTATTGATGTGTTTTGATTTCAGTATTGTAAATGTATCATTTATATATGGGAACTGTATTTATGTAGGGTGACTGAGTGTTTGAAGAACCATCTGTTGCTAACAGTGCATAAATACATCTGCGTCGGTTGGGAATATTGATGATCTCATAGCAACACCAGTTTATATACTTTATTTTGAAACTTAAAAACTGTGGGTGTTAGGCATAATCATACTCGCAGCATGATTTTTTCGATCGGTATCTCAGTTCAATGCACAATCTCATGGTCATCCTTAGGCCCATTTCTAACTGCATTCAGAGCCATATATATCTATATATAAGTGTAAAGGTTAGTAATGTCAAAATTAACCATTTTTTATACAATAGGGTGAGATGGAGTGGCAATATGAAAAATTAATTTAGTTGGATGGAAGGAGAGAGAGATTGATAACAGAATCTCTGTCTATCAAATCAACACCAAATACATACAGTAATAGAAATGGTCTGCACTTGTTCCGGATATGTGGAATATTCTACTACCCTTGTCAACATAAAGGAGGAGGGAAAATTAGTACTATATAAACTCTGTGTCAGAGTTGTGGATTATGTGATATGAGTATGGACAACAAATTGTGTCCGAAAAATACATTATCTACGAAATGATACTGTTCCTTCACTGTGTGATACATCAAGTAAGTTAACTGAAATAGAATTGCAACCTATGTTTGACTTTTATGTTGATTAATAACTCTATTCTTGAGGAGCTAATTAATTCTGATCACTCTGCTCCATTAGAATCTTCCTTCAAAGTCCTTTATAAGGTCAAATCAATCATTTCGAGTGAAGTGTGGATTCTTCAGCTGGAGACACCACAAATTTTGGTGATTCATCAGTTCACTACTGATCTCTGAGTTCAGAAGGTGTGTCCAATCTCTAGTTTCACTCGAGTAAAATCTTCCTTCATTTATTAAGTATTTATTAATTTATTTACTAACGTTTCCTTACTCTGTAATTGTTGATTTCAATAGAACTGACCGACTTTTCTTATCTGTTCTACAATTCCACAGGTTATTACATAATCATCACTTTCTTACCTTGTGATTACTTTCCAACCCTCACCTTATAGTCCTATAGACAGTTTTGATAACCTTGCATTGACCAGTTAGCAAGTGATGGGTATACATATCCGTTGTAACTATCACTACCAATATGCAGCTTCTGAAAATACTTCGTCGAATAGGAAACCTTCTTCTCTGAACTATCTCTTCACGTTGGCATTCATCATGGACTGACATTAGCAAGAGAAACATGGGAGGCCTGAGAGCATTGAACAGCTGTTTCTTGCCACTAGTATGGGACTCCTTAGTAGTGTGAGCCAACAACCCCACCAGGGGTCGAACTCGGGACCTTTAGGTTCCACGGCCACAACGTTACCATCGGACCAGTGGGTCGGAATCCAGTTGTCCATATTTCCTGCTTCTGTTAGTATACGATATAGCGCGATCGCCACCCAATCCCGCCGTTTAGTAACTGTTCTCATGTTCGACTTGGTTGTCTTTTGTGAACTTTCCTTACTGACAATGCCCTTACAAGAAATGGATCAAAGGCTTATATTCCAGTCTCAACAGGTGTGCGCAACACATTATCATGCACGTCCTTCCCAAGTTTTCTTTCCCATACTACAGTCTAAAATTATAGTCGTTTTTTAACCGTAAATTATACCAAAAATATGATTTCCCATAACCAATATTATTTTCGTTTTCCCAACATCGCGTTATACTTAATACTCGTAATCATCTTCTGGGAATGAAGAAACATACACGAAAATTGTTCGAATATATTGGTCTGGGGTAGGAGAGATTGTATGTATGCATGTGCATGCACCCAATTATGCATAGATGTTAATAACACAATACAAACAGATGGACAAACTCAAGGTCAGATGGACTCGCAAGTATAGGAAATTCAGCAAACTAGTTGGAGTAGAAAACAAGATGAAGCAAACAGAAAAACAAGAGAAACAGGTTGTTTATTAATCGATAAGAAAAATTTACCAGCTGTTAGATGATAACAGAAATAATAATTCTGAATCATGGATGCCACTATTTTAAATGCAACTGTGTGTGTGTGTGTATACAGACTATGAGTAATCCAGACAAAGTTTTAGAGAAACATTATAGATGAGCTTAAAGGATGAGAAACAATTAATGAGAAAATAAACAAAATTTACATTCCCCAAGTTATGGTGAGAACGTAGGTCGAATAGAAATGTGCTAAAATGCATCTATCAATCTGAATGTATCTGCGGAAGTAAATACATTGGTCGTACGGAGAGGCATCTGTCTACTCGGATGGTTGAAGGATGTCGAGAAGAGGAACCTAAAGAGCCGGATAATGAAACACCTAATGCGCACGATATTGATACCTGTAAGTCATTTATGGTTATCAGTAGACATAACAATAAGAAGTTGCTTGCAATTACAAAAGCCTGTATAATTCGAGTTGTCAAATCATATCTCTGCATTCAGAAATATACGGTAGTCTGCTGAAAACCCTCATAGTAAGAATTACGACATTAGTGTTATTGCTCTTATCACACCGTCGTTGATTGCACCGAACTGGTCAGTCTCTGTTGGCATATGATCTCAAAGGCGGAAGCCTCGATATTGCCTGCGTTCTTAACTATATAGTAATCATGGGTGGTTGTTGACAGTGAAATCCAGAATGGGCATTCCGTCCTATTTGGGATTGGTCAGCTGGATGTACCTGCTTCCCAGTGAGTGATGTTGTTCCCACCGGGATTCGGACTCAGGAGCGATTGCTTCAAACTCCAGAGCGTTATCCACTACACCACTGAGCCACAATAGCCACAGGAGCACGCGTGGAAGTCCATATGCCAGCAGAGACTGATCAATTCGGTCCAATCAACGACGGTGTAATACAAGCAATAATACTAAAACTATACCCATCGCACAAGAGGTGGCTATCGTGGCTCGATGGTGTAGTGGATAACGCTCTAGAGTTTGAAGCGATCGTTCCAGAGTCCGAATCCCGGTGGAAACAACACCACTCACTGGGAGACAGTTACATTCAGCTGACGAGTCCCAAACGGGACGAAATGCCCATCCTGGATTCCACTGCTAACTACTATTCATCACTACCATATAATTACGACATTGTCTAGTTATATTCAATCTTCTTTACTTCCTCTTTGCTCTCAGTTATCATCTCCTATCTTATATTTTTGTTTTCCTTTCCTGATTTGTTTCGCTCCATTAAACATATTCCCATTACCATTATTATCATTATTATTCACCTCAATACACAGCCGGTTTTCTTACTCCTGTCTGCTAAAGTGAATATTAGTTATCTTCTTCTGAATGACGTAATCCACGTAATCAGTTCAGTTCACTTCTCAATTGTGTATCATCATCATCATAATCATTATTTTCTTATTTGAACTCATAGTTAATTCTGCAATCTATCCTTTAACCCATTCAATTTGAACATCTACTCCAACCGACCCTGTTCATTGACACTTGACCTTTAAAAACTATTCATTTCTATGTTGCTACAACTATGCAGATGTACAAATTTCTGCTGGATACAAAGACTAGGATTATTTGCTTGATTTCTCACAGCTTCTGCTCTGTATAAACGACGAGTATGAATACCTTTCGAAAGATGCTGGAAGTGGTCTACAGTGAGTAATCGTGAAAGCATTGTTCTAATCTACCAAGTGACCACTATCAACGAGGTGAGATAAAACCGAACTTCTGACGGATTTTATCTGTCCTTTTCCTAACCATGAAGGTAGATGTTCAACAAAATGTCTATTGAGTTGTCTAGTAGTACGCCCTATATAGCTTTCTTCATAGGAGCAGCTAAATTTGTAAATACACATAGAAATGGCAAAACTAGATATTCAGACTCGTCTTTTACACATAGCAGACGATATGGGAATTCAAGTTAATAATCCTAGTCTTTGTATCCAGAAGAAATTTGTACATCCCTTATCTCTCCCTTGGCCAGGGGATACTTAGTTAATAACTAAGTAGATGTCTCAGTCTACGAAATATGTATGTTCTTTAGCATCAGTGGTATATATAATAAACTATGCAGAGTATCCAGTTGACAAGTACTATAGAAATTTATGAATCCATTAAATCCTGTCTTTTTTCACATTGGTTGCCTATTTTAAAATGGAGAGCTATTGAAACGATACGTTCGAGTCTCAATTAGAAAAACATCACCTACTGAGGTGCAGACAAATTCAGCTGATGAGCTCAGAGCAGGAAGTAAGGCGGGTCAGAGATTCTACGGTTAGCAACCAAGATGGATGCAAAGAGTTGTGTCTTTATGGGTAGAGACAGACAGCGCATCTGACACGTGTGTGCAGCTGCCTTCAAATTACCACAGCTTTCAACAGTAAAAACAACAATAAATTAAATGAAGGTGAGGATCAAGAATGTATTTACGGTATTATGATCAATTTTCAGCTAGATCACTATGGATCTTCCTAGTTACTGGTTCCCAACATGTCATGAACACCATCCACATCCACATAGCCTTACCTTTTCTGCACTGCTCAAATCAATAGTCAGCTACCTTATGGATTTGTGTGATGTTGAAAATGTAGAGAACATTCTTAGCTCAGGATAAGGATAATAATTGTCTGGTGTTCTCCGATCTTTGAGGTGTTTTCCTAGAGGTCTCATCTCCAGGCTAGTCAACTTCATCAGCATTTACTTCATAAAGAAGTGAGATATGCTCATCTAACCACTTCAAACGTTTTCCCAATCTACTCTTACTCAATTTGAAACTGGGTAACTGCAGTAATGTTGTATTAAAAAAAATTTTTTTAAGAACTGGTAAGTCGGAAAAAGGGGAAAAGTGCAAAATTTCATCGCCTCGTTTTGTGATTGGAGACAACAGATAAAATATCTGGAACGTAGATTTCGCGCTTGTTTGCAGTCAGCAGTCGGACATATCGGAAAACCTTAAGGTACTAATATTGTCCAAAAGATTCAGATTGGCGCAACAAACAGCTGCAGTCAGACACATTAGCACCATAATGTTTGGACCACGACTGACTTCACTTGATAGCTGTACACAAACAACAAGTGCAAGCAAAACGCCATGATATCATAGTGGAAAATAGTGTTTGGGAGGAGTAAAGATTTCAAAAATGAAGGTTAGTGAAAATATTCAAACTTCAGAAGATGGGAAAGAGTAAATACATCTGCGCAAAGTGAGCATTGTTCTCCAAACATTGATTTCTATTATCTTGAGGTCCCCAACCAAGTACTTGACACCTTTATACCCAGCTCAGACTGAATCAGAGACGCCACGTCTTGATCTAGTCACCCTGAATCCTTTCCCAACACAATCCTACTTCAACGCCAACAGGTGCAAGATCTGGATCCAAGGCTTTCAACGGACCACCTTTAAACACCGAACATCAGTCTGAGTGCACTGTGATGAAGTGTCTCCTAGCCGGGTGGCCACATTACGAACTAACTTAAGATTACACAACACGAGATTGATTACTTTCCTGGGGCACATCAATCAAAGTCCCTTCCACATGTGTAAATTAGCAGTAGATCATGACGACAATTATTTTTAAGGAAGTATATCTATAATGCCGACAGAGAATGATAAATTTGTGCCTCAAACAAGGGTACACCAGTTAGGTTTACCGCATTCCTTGAGAAACTACACGCAGATAATCAAAAAAGTGAATAGATATTAGTACAGACAAGGAGGTTATGAGAGAGGGAGAGAGCTGCGATATTTTAAGGAGTGCAGCCAAACTTCTACAAATGACCCATACTGATAGTCACTGTACTCATGGGTTGGTGTTGATTTGTGACGTTACTGTTCATAGTTTTTTTCTTCACGGTTAATACCGTATATAGTCGTTACTGTCCAGAATCTGAGAAACGGCATGTTACATTTTCAAGCGCAAACGATGTCTGTAATGCATCTCTACTACTAATTTTGAACAGATTCCATTCCCAATACTCTTAAAAGTGTTTAGCTCAATCAGATATCAAACGAGTATTTTTCGCTTATATATATTACTATACAAAAAATATTAGTCTATACCATGATTATTATTTAATACAATATTTAATGATTAAATCCCAAGTAAGATCAACTTTTTTGAAACATGTTGTAATCAGATCAGTTATGTCCGCTAAATCAACCTATTTCCACTGATATTATGTCAAAAAAAAGATTTGATTATCATTTCTAGAAAAGAGGAAAAAACAAGTTGTAAACAAAGAGAAAATAGATTATTTATTTATTTTCCATATTTTAGGTTATTCGATTACGATAAATAAGAAAGTCACCTTTAAAAGTTGATATTTGGTTAAGTATTTAGCTATCTCATCTCTTTCTAAATAACAACTGAAGAGGTATATCCACTATTCTATTGAGAATGAAAATGAGGGATTTTGAACAAGTTGCCATAGTTCACAGTAGAATACAAAGAACATATGAGCAGAAAAAGTTGTTTGAGAGAATAAACAATCTGAAGACAATGGATAGCGCAAATACTTAAGTTTTAGAAGATATCAAGGAGTGAATACATTTACACTACTGTGACCGATTTTCAGCCATGTCACTAAGTATCCCCAACTACTGATTTCTTTCGTCTCGGCAACCTCAACAAGACAGTTCACATATCCCCACACGGTTCAGACCAACGATCAGGGACTTTGTTTACTGGTCCCACATCTTGGTACTATTGCAAGATGAGGTAAGTGGAGGCTTGCATGAGCACGACATGTCAAACCCACTTCATTCGACTTAGGCTCACAAATTCATCTGTGGGTTTGTCTAGTTTGCTTAGTACACTTCTCCTAACTTCGACTATACTCATTTGGTGATTCTATTATACGCAAGCGGTGGTACAAAGGCACACGCGGTTGGAAATCTCTAGTTTCTTGATAATTTCTACTTTCAAAGGCCATGTCATACGGCCGCATTATAGAAGAGAACAGACTACAACACAAGACGCCCGTCCTTTAACAGGTAGTCAAACATCTCGTCAGCTGGAGCCAATAGTGATGCGATTAGGCAAATGCTAAATGTTGACGCGTTCAACTAGTTCATCCTTTTCTTTAATTCAGCAATAGTTGTCGACCAGTCCCAGAGCATCATCTTCCATTTGACAGGTGTTAAACACATGCCAGTCAAACATACTCTGATTTCCGGTCGACACGTTCAAAAGATTTTGCATCTTTTTTCACCGTCTTCACCTAATCAACATGACCAAGTTTGTTTGCATATTATATATCTTCCATCGAATGTTCAGTGTCTTACCAGATTTTCTTTACAGACTATTTTTTCAGTCATACACTATATGTTCATTGTGGTATCGATTTACATTGTTTCTAACCATAAAAATCTGAATAGATGTAATCATGCAAACGGTTCTTCTCTTCCTTCTGTATTTCTACTCATCTGTTAAGAAATCCGATAGATGTCTGAAGCGTACTCCAAGATTTTTGACTGATCATTTTTGTTGGATTAGTTCTTAGGATACAAAATTTGATGGATTCTTTATAGATGTCCTTCTTTCAGACGTCCATAATTATATATCGTATAACTGATTCTGAATAAATGAAGTTATGACAACCATAACGACAAAAATATTTATTATTTGTCGCAGGTTCCTAATGGAACATAGAGATTCAGTAGCATGTCTCCATTCCACTCTCTTCTCTGCAATCTTTTCAACCTGGCTCCACAACTGCCCAAAAGCTCTCATTTCTTCATCACACGATATCCTCCATGTCACCCTCCTCTCACACGCCCAACTCGTCGCTTCCCATCTGGGTTCCACTTGACGGCCTGGTGCGTGATGTCCCTCAATGGTCTTCTCAGTGCATCTCCACTCCCTTCTGCATATTTGTTGGACGATAGGCTTTTGGTTTGTTCCTTGCCAGTCAGAGCAGCTTCCTTCCTTCTTGCTTATTCTTATTATTCTGGCCATCTGATCAATGCTCAGTAACGAGCCAGTGTAGACAGTTGTTGGTCAATGTTTGTAGTTTGTTGGGAATGCTTTTCGTAACGCGTCAAGTATCTGAACCATATAGCAGCACTGACTTGATATTGGTGTTGAAAATCCGAGTCTTGTTCCACTTGCTGAGTGTAGTAGATTTGCACACTGCTTTCAGGTTAATGAATGCCTGTCTTACTGTCTTCACTATCCTATATTTGACGTCCTCGTCTGTGCTGCCACCTGTTGTTGAAACAGTGCTGCCTAGATAGGTGAAAGAGACTACTTCCTTCAAGTTTCTCCCGTTCATGGTGATTTAAGCTTCTTCTTCTTCTTCTTCTTCTTCTTCTTCTTCTTCTTCTTCTTCTTGGTATCATCATCATTTCCGTCTTCTCTACGTTCACTTGAAGTGTCGTCTTCGCTGCCTCGCCTATCCCGTCAACTTCTTAGTTATCGCCTGTACATCTACAAGTTTGTGCCACAAGACACTAGACACAAGTCATTGGCGAAATCCAAATCTTCTAGGTTCTTTTCCACAGTCCATCCAGTGTATCCCCCTCTTCTTGCTCCTCACTGTTTGTTGCATGATCCAGTCGACCACAATCAGGAAGATCATGGGTGATGGTACGTAGTCTTGTTTTACTCCTGTCTTCACTTGGAAAGCATCACTGAGCTTCCCATTGTGAATTACTTGGCATGTGGCGTCTTCATATCGTTGTTGAATGAGATCGATGAAGGTTTGTGGTATTACGTAGTGTTAAAGCAACTACCAAATTACTTCTCAGTCGATGCTGTCAAAGGCCGGCCTTTTCAAAGTCGATGAAGCTGAGGTAGACGATTGACGACAAAACATATGATGCAATGCAAATGTTCACTTTAGGACGGCGTAGATAATACTCAGTGTATGAGTCCCTTGTGATTTTTAAAAATAATCCATATATCAATCATCACGGAGCCGAACATAAAACAATTGCAGGAACTAAATTTTTACAAAAGCTGTAGCTCACTAACACATACACACACATACATATATACACATACACCTTAGTTGGTTGGAGGCAATTGGTAGGAAGCCGTGGACCTAGGTTTCGCGCTGTTTGGCACTCGTCAGCAAGGCGTATCTGAAACTTCGACCTCAGCAGATACGCCTTGTTGATGAGTGCCTAAAAGCACGAAACCTAGGTCCAGGGCATCCTGCTGATTGCCTCCAACCAACTAATATATACTAATGTGCACCGCGATGCTGAGCTTCCTAGCTTGGTTGCCACATTGCAAATATGATCGATAGAATTCGGTCTGCACTCAGGACTAGACAACATGAAATCGGTTGCACTCCTGTGACCAGTCAATACATACACACCTTAACTGGTGAGATATCAGTCTAGTCCTATAATAGGCATTTGTTGTAATTCATTCGAATTTTTGTAATCTGTTTTTCTGTGGGCTTCAGTTATGCGAAGTGGAGGTTCCTCTATCAAAAAATATCTATCATTATCAGCGTATATTTACCAATAGTTTAAAGAAATATAGGAATTTATGCACACCAAACGATTAGAACTGGACAAACTGACATTTTCATACTAAAATATACTTCACTAAACAGAGATACTTAATTATTCTGTTCATAACTTACGTTCTGTGTAACAGTTGGTGATGCACATGTATCTCCAGCAGATATATTTTTTAATTTATTATCAATTTTAGAAGTTGAAGTATTATTAACTTTTTCCAATTCATTATCAACATTAAGTGAATTTATTTTTAAGGATTTTATTTGAGGCGAACAACGTGCATGTTCTTCTGGGATGACCCATGGTGGAACAGCACCTGCTTCACGTCGATGTGACATATTTAACTAAATAAATGTTCAATGTTACAATGAACACTTGATTACAGGTTGTTTTATTAAATTGTAGCGAAACAGTTTAATAGGAAAATTCTATAAATTATATCAGCTTTTTTAATAAAGCTATTTTATGATTGGTTTATAAATTCTAT
The DNA here is from genome assembly GCA_944470555.2 of Heterobilharzia americana. Classification (NCBI taxonomy): domain Eukaryota; kingdom Metazoa; phylum Platyhelminthes; class Trematoda; order Strigeidida; family Schistosomatidae; genus Heterobilharzia; species Heterobilharzia americana. The sequence goes on along the minus strand of OX104129.1, from coordinate 61,385,180 downwards.
AGCTCATAAATCAATGAAATTAAGTTTCGGTAAATTTTGATTGGTTGAAAGGCTGTTGTGTAGAATCACGTGATTATACTTTATAACCTATCTGAAATGCATACAACATATTTAAACAAATAAATGAACGGCTAACTAAAATGGTCAGTTAGGTTATTTTGTACTTCGAACTCATCATAAAATTCTGTAGTGATTTGATAGATGAGGGAAGAGAATATTTTTGTTCGACACTTTTGCTTGTAAAGGAAAATAGAAGTAAGAATTTATGTTCTCTATTCTCCTAGTCTAGATACTAAGATTTTCAAATTAGTAAAATTAGGATTTTTTGAAAGTTTGCAGTTTTTTCTCAATATTTTCACGAGAGTCATTGGAAAATTGGAGATTATTCAGTAGGTTTTTCTTTATTGAATGGAAACTCTTAGCAACATTATTCTACTATCCTCTTAAGTAGTGAAAATGTAAGCAAAAATAATTCGATAAGCTATGGCTAGTAGTAGAATCAATGGATGTGAGTTTTTGTCTTATTTGGGACTCATCAGTTGAATATATCTGCATCTCAGCTGATGATGGTTTCCAAAATGAACTTCAAACCCATCACCCAACGCTTTAAACCTCAGGGCATTGTTCATTAGACTAGGATGCAGATATATCCAGTTTCTGGCTGGAAGAAGAGCAAAATACGTGTCATAGATTCCGCTACTAACTGCCATCAAGGAGATAACACTAAATGAAACTTGAAGCACTTATTGAGGAAACCCATATAGATAAGAGTGACTGGGACTTTCACCCTTAATTGTACCCCTCCAGTTGGATGGTTTAACTGTAGTTCTACATGATATCATCAGCATAAACTTCAGGAATAAACAGCTGATAAGGATTTCTTCATGTATGATTTAGTAAACTATAATGATGAACTGGGATGTGACTGAGTGTTTCTATAACTGTTGCAATTGCATCGATATATATTTTGATTGTTTATCTTCATAGTTCGATAGCTCACCTCCTGACTGTCTACAAATACAATGGATGATATTCCAATTCATGAGGAAAAGGTGATGAACAGTATGCGAAATCATTTATACAGCCTATTTCCTCCTGGAAACTGTGCTAATGGTGTCGACTAGAGTAACATTAGAAGTTTTAGCGTTGAACAGTTCAGCTGAGAGAATGCATAGGTATCATCATCATCCTTCTGAAGTATGAATATTCTTTCTCATTTTTTAGGAACTTGAAATTTTTGAAAAGGGTACAACATAGGAGAATTTTATCTACTTAAATCTTACTGGTTAAGTTACACTTCATTAAAGGTTAAATATGAATGAAGAATATTCTTTTTAATAACTTCTCATCAGGTTCTACAGTTCGTTATAAAATCAGTTTTGATGAACATTATAATAGAATTTATGGCGAATACATTTTAGAATGAGTATGGAAATATAATTAAAATTTGACTCTTTAAAATTGTGGATGGTAGTGTAAATTATGTATATGTATATCAGTTGTATTGATAAGTTCGATGTAAACTTTCTCAATGGATTAGTGATCAGATGCATGCAGAAGGCAAATTAATAATAAAGTTCTAGGTTGTACATTGTGTCGAGTGAGTGACTGACTGAATGAGTGAGTGAAAAGATGAGTGAGTGACTGAGTGAGTGAGTGATTAGTACAGAGAATGATGATATAAATTTACTTAAGTGCACCAATGAAGTGAATATGTCACCAGAAGATGGTTAATATGTGAAACGAATAAGATAATCAGAGTAGTAATAATGTAAAAAAATTTTAACAGGAATTTTAAGACGCGAGGTAAGTCTGGTTAAAAACAATAGAATCAATAATAATAATTTCGTCTTTTATTTTAAGAAGAAAAAAAAGAAGAGAGCTTGGATGAAAAAGGGTAGATTAAGAAAGAAACGAAAGGTTGAGGGATTAATGGAAGGCCAAAGGATGAGTAAGCCTTGAATGTGTTCCTTTTGAATACAAAATTTATGCTCAGTTGATCTTATAGCTACAGCTTCTGCTATATGGGGAATGTGTAAACGAATGGTACACGGTAGACTCTTCAGAATGCGGCATATCACACACACCTATTTGGTGTCCTGTATCTATCAGATATGCTAGTATATAGAACATCTAGTGGGTTTGATCTCAACATTTACAAATCAAGCCGGTCAGTGTTCTTGTATCCTGAGACGAATATGTCTAACAGTGCGCTATATATAACTTATCCCATGGGAACATTTGAAGTGGTGTATGGATGATGATGAGCTGAAATTAGGTAAGGTGTCCTTAAATCTCCAGTTGAACAGTGATTGGTTATTGAAGGATAGGCGTAGATGTCCTGAGTCAAACGTTCTATTTATTACTCTGGATAGATGTTGTATGTGTCTTCTTTAAATTGCAGACGTAGAAACAAAGGTTTTTTTCCTAAACACTTGTCAGTTCGTGTTTTTGATTACTTCGAGTGATGTTTGCTTTTATAAACTTATCTAGATGTTCGTTTTCCTTTAAAATATGTTGAAGGACTTTTAATTCTTTCTTGACATATTCCTTAGAGTAGATAGATCTTGCTGTCAACGCTAAACATCTGATAACATTTCATTTGTACTTCATTGATACAATGCTGAGGAAGTGTGTATACTGTGGCTTGGTCATCTTCGTACATACACCTCTTTTCAAAGGATTGTCTTCTTTTTATTGTCATTAGGACATTAAGGAAATGCAGAGAATTACAACTTTCACATTTATTCGTAAAATGAACTGATGGATGGGCGTTATTGAAGTGGTTGGGGATTAAATCAATAAAAATATATCATCCATATACAGACGATACAAATCTATATCAGTAACATTATTCTTTAATAGTCCGTTTTCTAGTTGACATAAAAATATATCAGCACATATATGGCCTTGTGGGGATCCCATCGATACTCCGTCTATTTGTTTGAACATTTTGCTGTTGAATAATAATTGAACATTCATTGTGCACGTGACTAGCGATTCCCTCAAAATTCTCAATAGGGATGCCTTTATTTATATTCCTTTCTACCACTGATTCATAGACATAGTCCACAGTTTCAATGCACAATCTTAAAGAGTGAAATTTAATTATAATTATATACCTTATTCCTAAATGCATTTGCCACGAAATTCTGGCTGTTATTAATATTCATCACGGAATGGCATCAGTTGGGGAACCGTTGAAGGCCCGGGAGAAGTGGACAGCTGTTTCATCCTAGTATGGGACTTCTCAGCAGTACGCACCCACGACCCGGCTAGGGTCTAACTCAGCACCTTCAGGTTCCACGGCGAACGCGCTAACCATTGAGCCACTGGGTCGGTTTCCAGTGGTTCACAATTTCCAACTTCTGTCAATTCATGACATAGCGCGACTGTCACCCAAGGTCTTCAGTTAGCATCCATTTCACTTCCGACTGGTTGACCCCATAGGTCACGGCTTCTCATTAGAGCTTCGCGTACTGCTGAGGAGCCCCATACTAGGACGAAACAGCTGTCCAGTGCTCCCGGGTTTTCAATGGTTTTCCAACTGATGTCAGTCCATGATGAATACTACCTCTAAATTAAAAATCTCCATTCATCTCAAAAATATGTTATTAATATGTTAAGGAAATTGATTTTATAACTAACCGTAGAACCTGATGAGAAGTTATTGAAAAGAATATTCTTTAGTTTTATTTAACTTTAGTATGCTTTATTCTTGATCATGTATTCAATGAGCTATATTCAACTGTATCTATCCATAGAGGGTGAATAGTACTTGAAGAAATCCTTCAGTAAACCTTTACAATACTACATTACAGTTTCAGATGGTTCAGCAGAAATAATTGTTACTTTTAGGCGTATCGCTGCTCGATGTACTCATATGAACTTATATGTACTGGAAGAATAATCTTCAGATGAAAAACCATTGATAGTAGCTTTAAATCCTTGGAAGTAGTAAAGGTGGTAGGAAATCAGAAAGTTTACTGTAAGATCAATTATGTACAAGAATTCTATGTTGTATATGGGTGGTATTCGTACAAGTAATGAAGAATTCGACGAAATATGCCTATTGAGTCAGAAAGGAAACGGATAACTCAGCGAAGGAAATTCTTTCTTTCTGAACGATATCATTTTCTAAGGCTCTACAATCTTATTCATATATATATATATATATATATATATATATATATATATATATATATATATATATATAACAGTCTGTTATTAAACAATAGGGTATAATTGCATCATTAAGCTAGTGATAAACCACCTGAAATCAAGAATGCAAAGTAGTTGTGCGATAATCTTTCAGAGGGTAGAAATAACGAAGAAGGCAAAGAGTTTGACAAGGTGGAAATTGTTAATAGATGAGAAATGCGAATATTGAGTGCCCACTTAAATAGCAGATAGATGTAAAGAAGGTGAAGAATGAGACAAAGGTCATAATGAAGATGATAATAACAAACTAACTAATTATAATGAAATCGAAAAATGTGAAAATATGATAAGAACTTGGAATTAAAACAGGATATAGAACAAGTACTCTAAGTTCCAAAGAAGACGTTGTTTATGAACGTTGGTTTCAAAGGCGATACGTCAGAAGAGATCCTGAAGAATCAGCTGTCCAGATCGCTAAAGAAGACATTCCTCTTTACAAAGCTACAAATCAGCAACTGGTTTTGGAGTGCGTTAAGACAAGTTGCGACTTTGTGCCATCTCTATGTGTGTCTATAAATTTACTTCCTCCTGTGTAGCTAGTTATATAGGCTACAAAAAGTACACACTTTCAAGACTTATCTGTGAGCACTATCCTGTATGGCTGTCGAGGGAAGAATGGTTGAACATTTGGTCAACTCTAGACATAAAGCTCAACCAGAATCCTCCTTCAGTATCATTTATCGTGTCGAATGGAATAGTTCAAAAGGAGTACATCTTGGACATTTCCGCACAGCGGAAGCACAGGCAATTCAACAGTTCAAACCTCATCTCTGCATACAAAAGAAGTATTTGCAATCTCTCATCTTAACACTCACATTTTTTTATTTCATTATAATTAGTTAGTTTGTTATTATCATCTTCATTATGACCTTTGTCTCATTCTTCACCTTCTTTACATCTATCTGCTATTTAAGTGGGCACTCAATATTCGCATTTCTCATCTACTAATAATTTCCACCTTATCAAACTCTTTGCCTTCTTCGTTATTTCTGCTGTCTGAAAGGTTATTGCACAACTACTTTTCATTCCTGATTTCGGATGGTTTATCACTAGCTTAATGATGCAATTATACCCTATTGTTTAATAACAGACTGTTATATATATATATATATATATATATATATATATATATATATATATATATATATATATATATATATATATATATATAAATGAGATTGTAGAGCCTTAGAAAATGATATCGTTCAGAAAGAAAGAATTTTCTTCACTGTATTATCTCTTCATTTCTTAAATGAAGATGTTGGAGTGTGTTTATTGGCTGTAGAAGATTTCAGGGATTTTGAGCTACATTGGAGGATTTGAGTGATAATACTGCATAACAAAATACTTTTAATTCTGAGATTTTCTTGAAGATTACTTACTATCAAAGATACAATAAGCTCATTGAATCATACGGAAAAGAAGAAGAGATAATTCACTAAGCAAAATGTTTCTTTTTCGACAAGTTCATTTTCCAAAGCTATACAATCATATTTAACCTCGCCTGGTTAACTAATTTACTAGTTACTACCGGTCCTAAGCCCGAGTAAAGAGTGAAGGTTGGGCATACGGCCACCAACCCTACTCCGGAAAACCACTCCAATCACTGAACAAACTTCAAAGCACAAAGAAAATATAAAGAAAACAAAATTATTCCTCGCTAGAATCGAAGAGGCGAAATGACGCCAGTTGGTGAAAGCCTGCCTCCGGGAAGCCAATTGGCCGATGTGTCTTCTCTCGATGAAAGCGAAAGTAAACATGGGGATATGGAATGTCCGCACCATGTTTGAACCTAGCAAGGCAGCCCAGATTGCAAGAGAGATGAGAAGGTATCGCATTGAAGTGTTGGGAATTTGCGAAAGCAGATGAAATGGGAGTGGAGGGGAGGAGTGGAGATGGATTGGAGATGCACTGAGAAGACCATTGAGGGACATCACGCACCATGCCGTCAAGTGGGACCCAGATGGGAAGCGACGAGTTGGGCGTGTGAGGGGAGGGTGACATGGAGGATATCGTGTGATGAAGAAATGAGAGCTTTTGGGCAGTTGTGGAGCCAGGTTGAAAAGATTGCAGAGAAGAGAGTGGAATGGAGACATGCTACTGAATCTCTATATTCCACTAGGAACCCAAATGACAAACAATAATAATAATAATACTACCACTAATAATAATAATAATAATAATAATAATAATAATAATAATAATAAACAATGGTATTTGTACACATATCGGTCTATTATTGACCAGTAGGTTAGAGTTACATCATCAAGGTAACTAATGTTATAACTGAAGTCATGAATGCAAAGTAGTTGTGTAATAGTCTTTTAGACAGTGGGAATAATGAGGGAGGCGAAGAGTTTGACAAGATGAAAATTCTTCTTAGGAGATGTGAAATACGATGGTTGAGTGCCCACTTGAAGAAAGAAACAAGGGTCATACTGGTGGTGTTAATAGTAAATCGAAAAGAAATTGAGAAAGCGTTAAGATCATGGTAGAATAAGAGTGTGAATATATTTCTTCTATATGGATCAAGCTTGAATTGATGAATTGCCATGGTGTACAATTGTCGAAAGTATACTCTTTTTGAACCATCCCATGTGACCTGGTAAATGACACTGAAGGAGGATTCTGGTGCGGCTACATTTCCGTCCATAGTTGACTAAATGTTCAAGAATTAAACAGTTAATTGATTTACATTTTCTGCTTGACAACTATACAAGATACTGCTCGGATATACGTTTAGAAAGTGTATGCCTTTGCGACTTACCAACCTACATCATGCCTTGTATTGGAAGGGAAACCAACTGCTTATCAAGTGTTAAGTGTATTATGTAATAGTTCAGTGTGTTGTACTCTACGGCTGTAAGATATAGTTATCACTTGCATGGAATTAGGTAGGGGGGAGGTATGGCACAGGTCTTTACACATACTAACGTAGTGCATGTCTTATTCATCTCACACGATGACGCCATACAATATGCACCGCTTCAATTCTTTCACAGAGTTATTGGGTCAATCGAATAAAAGCCACTGGAATAAAATCCATAACTCATTCCATATTAGCAAAACATCCCTTGGAAAATAATCAGACTACAAATGACATACCATCAAACATTGATAGAACAAAGTGGGTAGTCAATCCCTCCTCAAGAACCTTAAGCTTAACTGAAATGAAAGTGCTTGCAAAAGTTATAAATTTCCACGTGACACTTAGTCATCTAAAACCTGAAGATGTCATACTTAACATAGAAGTAGCATTAATCTCAGTGGATGCAACAACTGCTGAACATCTTAGAGCACGGTGTGCATTAACAGTGAAAAAGCAAAAGAAGAGGCAACGAAATTTAACAAAACATGAAAATTTATCTCTGAATAATCTACACAATGATAATAAGATAGTCGTTCTTAAGTCTGATAAAGGTAACTCAACAGTAGTTGTGAAGAAATTGGATTATTTCAATAAAACTGACGAATGTATTCAAACACAACCATATGAAGAGATCAAGAAATCTTTAGACACAGTTATGAATAAAATTAGGAAATCTACAGCCGACCTGATAGGCTGACTAAAACCATATTTAGGCGAGTCCAAGTGGTTGAATTCAATGCCTAAAACTAATAATCCAAGCAGAATTTATGGTACGATTAAGCTTCATAAACCAGGTTATCCCATTCAACTCATAGTTGACCTCAGAAATACCCCGACATATGAACTAGCATATTTATTATTATTATTTATTTCTCCCTTAGGTTCCTAATGGAACATAGAGATTCAGTAGCATGTCTCCATTCCACTCTCTTCTCTGCAATCTTTTCAACCTGGCTCCACAACTGCCCAAAAGCTCTCATTTCTTCATCACACGATATCCTCCATGTCACCCTCCCCTCACACGCCCAACTCGTCGCTTCCCATCTGGGTTCCACTTGACGGCCTGGTGCGTGATGTCCCTCAATGGTCTTCTCAGTGCATCTCCACTCCCTTCTGCATATTTGTTGGACGATAGGCTTTTGGTTTGTTCCTTGCCAGTCAGAGCAGCTTCCTTCCTTCTTGCTTATTCTTATTATTCTGGCCATCTGATCAATGCTCAGTAACGAGCCAGTGTAGACAGTTGTTGGTCAATGTTTGTAGTTTGTTGGGAATGCTTTTCGTAACGCGTCAAGTATCTGAACCATATAGCAGCACTGACTTGACATTGGTGTTGAAAATCCGAGTCTTGTTCCACTTGCTGAGTGTAGTAGATTTGCACACTGCTTTCAGGTTAATGAATGCCTGTCTTACTGTCTTCACTATCCTATATTTGACGTCCTCGTCTGTGCTGCCACCTGTTGTTGAAACAGTGCTGCCTAGATAGGTGAAAGAGACTACTTCCTTCAAGTTTCTCCCGTTCATGGTGATTTAAGCTTCTTCTTCTTCTTCTTCTTCTTGTTGGTATCATCATCATTTCCGTCTTCTCTACGTTCACCTGAAGTGTCGTCTTCGCTGCCTCGCCTATCCCGTCAACTTCTTAGTTATCGCCTGTACATCTTCAAGTTTGTGCCACAAGACACTAGACACAAGTCATCGGCGAAATCCAAATCTTCTAGGTTCTTTTCCACAGTCCAGCCAGTGTATCCCCCTCTTCTTGCTCCTCACTGTTTGTTGCATGATCCAGTCGACCACAATCAGGAAGATCATGGGTGATGGTACGTAGTCTTGTTTTACTCCTGTCTTCACTTGGAAAGCATCACTGAGCTTCCCATTGTGAATTACTTGGCATGTGGCGTCTTCATATCGTTGTTGAATGAGATTGATAAAGGTGAACTAGCATGTTAGATTTGCTTATTCGATATGTAGCACGCAGTGATACATACAGTATTTTTTACTTGATGACGTTTCAAGTATAAATTATTGATTGCTCATAATCACACAGGTTTTACGGTGGCATTTAAACCTACAAACATACTTAGAGATAAGTTTTGTCAAAATATGAGGGAAACTTTGCCACTCTAATAAATTGTATCAGATGAGATGTGATATGAATATAAGTAATTGTATCCGAGGCGTTATTAAGTAAATGATAGGACTGTTCCACTGTTTCATACACCTGATAAATCAGTTTAAGGATCCAATCGAAAGAAGTAAACCAAATAATCTAACCTGCCGAATTACATGCACACTGAGTTCAAATTCATAGGTCAGACTAACCGACTGGGGTCAGTTAGATTAGTAAAACATAGGAATTTAGCCAAGTGTGGGATAACAGACCTTAATGGGATCAGTAATCTGCCGATAACCTCGGCTGTTGTTATTCGCACATTAACACATAACTATACAATAGGGTGGGATAAAATCGCTGTATTTAATTAAGTCCAGTATACTAAGACGGAGAGAAAGAAAGCTTGATTAAACGAAGAAATATATTCCTTTTCAACTAGAATGATTAGGGTGATTCATTACGTGGCTATACAGTACTTCTCCTCTTAGCTTGTGCTTTGTTAACAGACTATGAAGATCAAGAACGAGATGTCAAGCGAAAAGACTCTTTTCAACAAATTTATTTTCAAGCTGCGTACATTCGTATGCATATATGATATTTTAAAAAGGTATATCCCTTAAGGTAACCATAACGATACGTGGGGGTAATTTGGTTGATTGTGGCTTGCAGATGAATCCAAGATGCGCGTTTGTTCCTATTCGGGACTCATCAGCTTGATATGTCTGCATCCCAGTGAGTGTTGTTGTTCCCACCATATGATTATGATGATGATGATGATGGCAATAATAATAATGAAACTGATGATGAAATGGGTATTTGTAATTATGATAACAACTGAGGTATAAATGATAACAAAGTAGATTATGTAATATGCACAAGACAGTTCATAGAAGGTATATAACTCAGAAGGGGGTGAAAGAATTGATGAAAGTGGTAAATCAATTAAGTATTATGTAATGGGATTACGTAAGTTAGTCAAGAAGAAGACAATTAAGTAAAATAACACCGGAAACTAATCAAAGTGAAGGTAATTACAATAACAATAATAGTGATCAAGGAAGGACACAAAGTCTAGACTAACAAAAGCTGAGGTGAAACCAACACGAATGAGAAAATATCCCAGAATAGAACTTTAACAAACTTCCGTCCACCTTTATAAGACCAAGCACGAACATATTCTCGTATATGTGTATGCAGCATTCTATGGCTACGGTTGATGTACCCTGCTCCACAAGAGCAAGACTGTAAAGAAACATTCGAACAAAATGAATCTTCTTGAGATAATATCCACTCATCATCTAATTCGACGTTCTTGTTTCTCGTTACTGACTGAAGTTCTGGTAAAGCATAAGTCAAATCTAATTTAAGACCAGTCATAAGTGCATAATAAATATCAGTTGATGACGATTCCCTACGTTGTATTTCGAAGAAATTTCTTACAAATGGATAAGACACTGACAAGTTTTTTGGAATATAAACAAATCTGAAAGTTTCATATTCTTTCTCCATAGTTTCGTTCATTCTCCGGACTAAGGCTTCTTGAAGTAGAGAAGTTGAACAGTTTACACAGGAAAGATTAACAAGTGAAGACCTTGTAGAATTTGCTACCTATTCGAAGAGCTCTTGTAGTGTCAAAGTTGAGATCTCTTGTTTGCAGAAGAATGTATTCATTATTATGACAACGAGTTCTTAAATACTCGAGTAATCGGGAAGATTATTGTTTCATAGCCTAAGAATAGATTTGATAAAGAAGTATTCCAGAGAAATTATAAGAAGACACGCCAATGAATTTACTAGTTAACGCATTATGCTTTATAAACAGATCAGTATCAAAAAAACCTATGAATACACACCAGTTGACTATCTGAGAATGCAATTTTGACTTAGAGGAGTCCATAATCATGCATAATTGGAATAAGAGCTCCTTGATGAAGTATTTAAGACATTGATACTATAGTTGCGAGTTCACTACTAAATATTTAGAAAACTAAAACTGGTTGAGCAGAGAAAGTATTTTATTTTTATTATTTGTCCCCCGGGGTTCCTAGTGGAACGAAGTGGTTCAGTAGCATGTCGCCACTCCACTCTCTTCTCCACAGTCTCCTTAAACTGGCTCCACCAATCCTCACAAACTTTCATTTCTTCCTCACACAATCTCCTCCATATCATCCTCTGCTCACACGCCCAACTCGACAGTTCCCATTTCGCTTCCACTACACTGCCTGACATGGACTGACAAGTGATATCCCAAAACCGTCTTCTCAGTGTTTCACCAATACAATACAATCCATCTACATTTCCGTCTGCATATTTGTTGGGTGACAGGTTCTCGGTTGGTTCGTTCCCAGCCAGAGTAGCTTCCTTCTTGCTTATTCTTGTTATTCTGGTCATCTGATCGATCTTCAGTATCGATTGAGTGTAGGTGGCAGGTGTTCATCATGTATGTCTTCAGTTTATTGGAAATGCTTTTTGTAAGGCGCCGCCAAGTCTCTTAACCGTCACATAGAAGCACTGACTTACTTGACTGACATCACTGTTGAAAATCTGGATGTTGTTCACACTTTATGCTGAGTGTAGTGCAGTAGATCTCTATACTGATTTCAAATTAGTGAAGGAAGATTTGTCTTGCTGTCTTTCCGTTCGTGGCTTTGACATCATCATCTGTGCCGCTGTCGCCACCGCCTGTAGTTGAGAGGATGCTGTCTAGGTAGGTAGGTGCGTAAAAGTGACAACTTCCTTTGAATTTCTCTCTCCCGTCGATGGTGCTTGTTGTTTTTGATTGAATATCTTCATCATCTCCGTCTTATCTGCGTTCATGTGAAGTCGCATCTTCTCTATATCTTCTGTCAACTTATTGGTTTTGCCTTTAGATCTTTGAGTTTGTGCTACAAGACTTTGAACATAAGTCATCATCTTTGGCGAAATCGAAATCTCCTAGGGTCTTTTTGTCTGTCCAGCCGGCGTCTGCCCCTCTTTTTGCTCCTCATAATTTGTTGCATGATCCAGTCCCGTTCAGTCGACCAAAATCAAGATCATCGGTGGTAGTAGGCGGCAGCCTTGTCTTATTCTTTCCTGCCTTCACTTAAAAGACATCACTGAGCTTTCCATTGTGAATCACGTGGCATGTCACAAATTATAGCAGAGCATATAGCTGTTGAATGAGATTGACGAAAGTTTTCGGCAGTGAAACAGTAGTATTGAAGCAGCTGTTATATTACTTTTCGGTTGACGTTACCGAAAGCCTTTTTAACTTCTTCACACAATACAAAAGCTAAATAAGGTGATATGATTGATTGTATGTATGTAGTTATGCGTATATAGAGTTTAATATATTTGCTGCTCGTCTTCCTTGAGGACAGACATGGAGAGAGATGTGGATAAAGAAGATACTTGTCAGTAGATAAAATATTTTTAGCCAGTAGTCTACAAGAGTTCAGATGCCTATCCTTAACTACATTTATCAACCGGGTTGGTATGCTACTTATTCTACTGACACCCTTCAAAATCTTACGCAATACAACGTCGACTTTTTCCCGGTGTCCAGGAAGGAATAAGGGGGAACCATAAGTAAGTATAAGTAAAACAGAAATTAATGAGACGTAAGAGTAGAGGCTGAGTTATACCAGACAGTCTGAGTTTCCTAATATGAGGTCAAGCGAAGGATTCACCCCAGAGATCAGTAAAATATGAGGAGACCAGGAAAAATCAGAAGAAGGGCATAAGCCAAGATGGATCACGCTTGCTGTATTCTCTGTAGCAGAGCCGTTTGCAAGACAAGAGCCATGGGATTGAAGGAATGTGTAAAAGTTTTTTTCTTGTCTTAAGCTAAAATTAATCATCTGACATTCAGCGAAATTGAGTGTGAGGCCATTTGAAGAAGACCAGTAACCAATTTCCTTTAAGAAGTTGTTAAACTGAGACCAACCAGAAGAGGAAATAATCGGCGTGGTTACCGCCAGGTTATCAGCAAACTTAACAAAGTTAGGTTTAGTGAGATTGGTAAGTCATGCAAAAGAAAGAGGAAAAGAAAGGAGAAAGAACAGAACTTCGAGGCACACCGGCTTCACTAAGCAGTGAAGTAGATCGTTTCCCTCTATAAAGAGTGTACCATCTTTTCTCAGAATAATATGAATCAAGCCAGTTAACAACCCAGGATTTACTGTGATTACTGGCAAGCTTGTTTAATAAGAACGGTCTATGGAGAAATTCAAAGTCAGAAGTATAATCCAAGAAGGCAGATCTAACATATTTAGTACCTTTGTCCAGACTGGCAATGATATTATGATGTAAAACAACCGCAGCATCTAAGAAACTCCTTCTGGGTTTGTAGGTAAATTGAGTTGGATCTCTGAAAGCCCGCAAAAGAGGTTTAAGCGCACTAAGCAACAATGTTTCCACTATTTTTAGGAATGGTGAGATTATTGCGATCGGTTGGAATTTTACTTTAGCATCAGCAGATGTGGTCTTAGGTACCAGAACAATTTTACTTTCCTTCCAGGCCGCAGGTACATCGTTTCTAGCAAAAGACTCATTAAAAACGCTTGTGAGTAGATAGCAAAGAATATCAGCACATTTCGTGAAAAGAATACCTGGCATGCCATCTAGTCCAGGACAAGGTGAAGGTTTTAATGATTTCAGACATTTGAACAACTCTGTTTCATTGAATTTCAGAAAAATGGATTCTGCTATACGTGAAGAACTAGACAAGATAACATTTGTGGGTTTACGTATGAATAACTCGTTTAACGTACCGACGTTGTCGCAGGTTTCATTTCTGAGTTTTCTCTTTCCAGTTAGATCATTAAAAAACCTCCATATACCAGAAGGATTTTTACATGAGAGAATCCTCCGGTTTTACATTAAGTTTAAGCGTTTAATTTCAGACTTAATCAGGCAGTTAAATCGTTTAACACCAGCATTTTCCTTCAATTTGTACAGTTTTTCTTTTTCTCTTTTTTCTAAATAGGTAGATGGGGTAACAACAGATTCTTCGTAAGGACTCCTGCTACCAGCCTGCTTACCGAAAATTATTAAATGATATTATGAAGCGGTATATAGGTCCAATCGATACTTGTTGTAGATATATAGACGAAGCCTTTGTTATATATGATATTAAGATAAATTATAACAGATAATATTCATGGGTGAAATTCTTCTATAATCTGTAAAATTTGAGCAAAATCTCTCTCACAAACCTCTGCCTAATCATGTCAGACGATGAAGAAATTATCAAAACTGATTACCACAAACCATACTGGAATAGACAGTATACACAGGTAGGCAAGACCGTTCCCCTCTATATAGAGTATGCTATCTTCTGTCAGAAAAGTATGAACCAGTATCTAGCCTGTTCATTATCTCATTTACGTGGTGATAACTTTTGTTAGGCATAAAATTTGTATCAACAATCTGTTGTTCAGAACTTTCGACTACTGAGTTCACTTTACTTAAATATATGAGGAAAATGTAGGTTTTACAGGTTAGTTTTGAGCATACTGAACTGCTTCAGCTAGACAACTGAATCTAGGTGGTTGGCAGGGATTTATTGACTTCAAGATGGTACTCATCACGGACTGACATCAAATAAAGTTAAACCATTAGATTCCGACCCACTGACTCATCGCTAACATGCTGTCTGCGAAACATGAAGATCCTGGATGTCCACTTCTGAAGAGTCCTGTAGTAGGACGAAACAGCTGCCCAGTGGTTCACGGTTTTTAATGGCCCTCCAACTAGTGTCAGTTAGTGATAAATACTGCCCTAAAACCAATTAGATCTTCAGGAATCTTCAGTTAGAATCCCTGTTCAATGGCCATTGGTGACTTGCTGAGAGATGAGAGGTGGTGACCCACGGGATAAACGAAGTTGGACATGACGATAAGTACCAAGCAATGGAACTAGATGATGATCGTAGCATATCGTGAACTGATGGAAGTAGAAAAGTATGAACGGTTGGATCCTGGTTGGGTGAACCAAATGTTACATGTTTGTCACGAAATCTGAAGGCCCTAAGCTGGATCCCTGATGAAATCTTTGAAACGCACTGCTGAGAAGTCCCATGCAGTAACGAAATAGCCTTCTAGTGTTTCCAGGTTTTTATTGACTTTCCTACTGATGTGAGTCCATGATGAATGGCTCCTCGACTTCATTCTATGCTCAGACTCTCCACTTTTTGAGCTTTTGTTTCGATGCTTGTGATTAATGATCTAGTCTGCACTTACTGATGGCTTAGGTTAGCTCACCACCAACTAACTGTGGGGATACTGCTTACACAGATTGGTTAAGAGCGGTTAGATGAAGAAGTGATGAACTACTATACGCTCCTTACTCTACTTTCGATACTTGCTTTGGAAAATACACTGAATGTATTGATGTGTTTCCTTCCACTCTATCCAACCACGTATCGACTTCAAAGATTAAATAGTCTTTTGAAGAATGGTAAGGATAAAGTCTCACTAAGTTATAAAAAAGAGGAAACAACAATCAATAGCAGAAAAAACTCCCCTTTCCGATGATATAATGATTTACTAATGGTATACAATCGTAGTTATACCGTGGGGAACAAATAACAGTCGACCATTCAATAATTGGTTAAGATTGTAATAACTACATAAAACGAGACGACGATAGAACAAAATAATAAGTGTAATGTAGTAAGGAAAGTATATAGTTTAGTAAACTGTGAGTTGCTTCTAGATGTGAAGCATCATAGTTGAGTGTCAGTTCAACAGCTGTAAAGGAGGGAAAATTAAAATAATGAAATATACTACTGAATAACATTTGAGTAGTTAGCATCAACTCCTGCTAATCTGCAGATTCCACTAGCCGTTCTTGACAGTTGTTTAGCTCGTTTGGGGCGGACCTCATTAGCGGTGTAACGGGACAAATTCAGTCCATACAGCCGAATTATTTCAGACCATGTGTATATGGCTAGTTGACTTGTGAAATAATCATAGTGATAATAGTGGAATAATTACTAACGATGAAATCAATGAAATAAGATTCTTCATGGGTCTGCTGCACACACAGAGGTTATCGCCAATGTTTGGATGGTGCATAGACTGTGAAATCACACTCCTTTCGAACCTTTTAGTTCAACTTTTTCGTTAAAGATGACTGTAGTGCAGCTACTTATCCAGAACTAAACAGGTATTCAATTATTGAACTCTCTGCTGGTTCGTACTCTCGTTTTGACAACCAAACATGATAATGCAGTGGAATGAGTTTAGAAAGAGCCTTTTTTGTAGGGTTAGTGCGAATAGTTCAAAGAGATGAAGTGAACTTGTGGCTACACATTGAAATGGTCAAGAAAAACAATTTGACTCTTGAAGCATTAGCAGAATTGATATGGAAACGCAATTTGAAAAATTATACAAACAACTTCATGATTTGAATAGAAGCTGGTTTAAATCTAAGCTCGTGCGTAGTACTAATCAGTTTTGCATATCTCCATATCAGCACTTAAAGATCCTGGCTAAGGAGCACATGTTGACGCTGAAAAAGCTCCTCAAGAATGACCAAGTTGCTATAACTAGGGCTGTTAAGTGGACTAGTGTCGTCATAATGTGTAAAAATGACTGCTTATATAAAATCCTGATGATTTTGCGGGATTCATCAAAATTTAAAGTTCATAGATCCCAGAGGGATGCAACAGTTTCAACTGAGAACAAAGTAAGCGAAGAATTCAGGGAACTCTTTAAGAAGAATTTGACTGATGGAGCAATGAACTTAAACCAAAAGTTTTACAACCACCCTTCATGCAAAGCCTTTTAAAAATCTACAGGTCAAGTGTTTCTTTGAGACCCATTTTATCATAAATTGACTTGTTGGTTGGCAACGAAATTAGAGCTCATCAGACAAAGGTTCGTGAATCACAGTCTGAAGGAAACATTCCAATTCTCTGAAGAAATGGATGGATTAGATACCCCAGATAAATTCACGGTATCATTCGATCTTTCCTCATTATTTACGAACATTACAGTAGATGGAACGTTAGACATAGTCTGTCAGCTATACTGGTAGACTGATAGAGTGGCTATGGGTTCACCACTAGGACCTATCCTAGCTGATATATTCATGGCTCATCTGAAAGCAACATATCTGAACTCTGCAGTCAAGGAAACGACACATTACTTTAGGTATCTCGATGATACTTTCATTGTTTGTGATAGTATGAATTATGCGTCAAAGCTGTTCGACACCTGGAATCAAGCTCATCCAAATATGAATTTTACTATGGAATATGAAAATGAGGACAGATTCAAAATTTTGGATCTAAGTATAAGACGGAGATGTGATAGTACAGTTGAGAAAACTATCGACAGAAAAGACACGTGGAATGGTCAGTACCTTTGCTACAACAGTTTCTGTCCTATCAGCTATAAGCGTGATTAACTATTCATCGTGGACTGACATCAGTTGGAGAACCCTTGTAAACCTCCCAGTACTGGCTAGCTGTTTCATCCTAGTATGCGACTCTTCAGCACTACGTACCAACTGTGCTGCCACAGCTTTTTGTCGATTGCCTCCAACCAACTAACATATATTGAGACCTTTAGCATGTTAGATCCAGGGCAACTAAATCCTCTTTCTGTACACCCTTAGATTCTGGTTTAATAACCTGTGTTGCTTTCCTTGAAAATTTGCATCGAGAAACAAATGTTTTCAATAAGTTTGTGGTCAATCACAGTTGTAAGACCATGATGAAATAATATAATTTGATGTGACTCAGGTAATAGTTAGTTTAGGCAGAGATATTGCAGGGATTGTGTTTCATTGTTGTTTTACGT
The DNA here is from genome assembly GCA_944470555.2 of Heterobilharzia americana. Classification (NCBI taxonomy): domain Eukaryota; kingdom Metazoa; phylum Platyhelminthes; class Trematoda; order Strigeidida; family Schistosomatidae; genus Heterobilharzia; species Heterobilharzia americana. Next base: position 61,367,194 of record OX104129.1, on the reverse strand, counting down.
GTGGCATCATTATAACAGCCTTACTTAATGTAGACGGACTATCGTATTGATAAATATGATTCCAAATATTTCTATGTATCGGCTGTACGACATATTCGACTCTGTAGTACAATTTTTAAAAGCGTTTTCACTCACAAATCAAGCATTAACTGACCAATGACTATTTATTTATTTATTGATTGATTGATTTATCATTTGAGGTCCTAGTGGAACATACGGCTTCAGTAGCACGTCACCATTTCATACTCTTCTCTGAAGTCTTTTGAAGCTGGCTCCACGAATGCCCTTATGATTTCATTTCTTCCTCATACGATCTCCTCCATGTCACCCTTGACTCGGACGCCCAACTCGTCATTTCTTCTATATCTCCTCTGTGCTTTGAAGTTTCTTTAGCTATTGGACTGATTTTCCGGGGTTGAGTCGCTAGTACCACGATCAACCTTCCCTCTTTTTCCGGGCTTAGGACCAGCTAGTAAATTAGGCAAGGTAAACTTACCAATGATCGTTTTTTAGAAATATGCTTCAAGTGTTAAGAAGTCCTAAGGAATAGAAATCGTGTTAAGAAAATGTGAAGTGAACAAATAGTTTATAAATGGTCGCAGTATTAAACAGATTCACTATGTATGACTAAGTGATTAGAAACTTAACTGTACATAAAATGGGGTTTCTTGTGAAGTAATTCTCCTAAGAATGAATCGGGCTTCTAAGTGAGTAGTAGCAAGTATCCCTTTAGGAGTAATGAATTGTAGGGTAAACCGTTGCAAAAGGGTAGAAGAATAGCAAAAGCGTGAGGCTAAATGAAATAAAACACTAGTTTAAGCCAAAAAAGTGGGCGAAAAAACTCGTGGCAAAACTCGAGGAAATGTTTCAAAACCACACCTTTTGTCCCAATTTCTCCCTCGAGTTTTCATTACAGACTGCAGCATACCTCTTTGTTTTGGCCCACGTAAATGTTGACTGGGCCATTGGTATTCTGCACTGTGTACATTTCACATGATAATGTTTACATTGGAAGCGTATATTTTCCTATTTGCATTTTTCGAATTTAGCTGCACAGAATACACTATTCAGCATCTTCACTCTGGTCTTTTGAGTTAACGTCGTCCGACATTCAGAGTGACTTTAAAGCCTACCCCCAAAAACAGATGAGATAGCCAATTACGTTCCTCCAATCTATGATAAACTATTTCACCAGTCAAAATTCTAAAATCTGATTGGTTTATTTAGCAGTTGCTAGGGTGGCCTTTAAATACACTCGACATTCATGCACCTGCTTTTCTCACTTATTGCATTCAGCCACCATTTAACTAGACAGAGTAAGCGGTTAAAGTTACGCAAAAGGTGTCAAGATAACGTGCTTTTATTTGTGTGTTGAGACACAGTGAGGAAACTTCTATTGGTACCCTATGACAGAACTTGCAAAAGTACCAAACGAAAGGAGAAATTCTTCATCATTGATTGATCAGAACAACAAGATGCCGTAAGCATCAACCACCTGGATGCAACATATGTTGATGACTATCTAGACCTTGCTTGTTTGGTAACATTAGCAAAATCTGTGCTTCGTGACTAGCAGAAAAACACTCAAGTATACCGAGGCTACGACTCTTTTGATCAGTACATCACTAATAGTAGTGGCTAATTACTGTCTTTACGAAACGGTCGACATTTTCACTGGCCCAAACGGTTTATGGACTTTATCACCTACTTTTTCGAAAATCCTTTGATTAAACAAGCTTTCTAAATGTCTGGTAAATGTGCGCTAACGGAGTTCTATTTATATATATTGGAAAAAGTTTTGAAAATATAAGAAATCTATAAAAATAAAACGGTAAGAGACTGAAATTCTAAAAACGATAGCTTTGTTACACCTATTATTCCTATCGTTGTTTTGCTAATCACCCCACGTTTTGTGTATGCTTCACAGTTTTACCTTTTTTCTTTGCTGGGGCATTTTTTACATTACAGATCAGTCGAAATATGTGAAATATGGGATACAAGTCGGATGTGAGTGATACCAGTAGGGATTATCTTCTGTTTCTTATCTCGACCCTCTCCAGAAGGGAAGTATAGACAGGGGCTTCGGATCGTTTATTGACACTGCCAGAAGGGTTGCATCTAGATGCGAAGTTATGCTTCCCTATACGTGTTCATATTTGCACAGAATTTGAATACCTAGACTTCCCCTAAACCATCAGCAGTATGAAAAGTTGTTGCATATCCGCGTGGCATCTATGTTCTAGGATCGACGGTTGCTGACGTCCCAACAACCTACTAGGAGGAGAGTAACTTAAACTGCATATTCTTGGTACCGAAATACTGTTACGTTTAAAATCCATGGATCAATATTTAAAAAGTGCAGATATAAGCTGAATAATCTGCCAGGACATGAGTATTTTTAGTCATGTAAATTTTGTTTCAAAGGGTAGATATCTGCCTCCAGACAAATGTCAGTTTGCGTCTCCGTTGTGCAGATTAACAGCTACATCATTGTTGTTCACATTTCAACCGTCTGCAGATAGATAAATAACGACTTTCTTCGCTAAATTGCTCTTGATTGTAAACCAATAAATAGACTGCACTTCCGGGCGTTTTGCCATATAACGTATCTTCTCATTTGCTTCTGTTATCAGTACTCACTTATAAGAAAGATACAGATTGGTATGGTACCCATATGTGATGATTTATGTAGGCCTTGCCACGTGTTAAGCAATTGCAACAGCACTTGTATCATTCAGCGTCCATCTGGCTATCCCATCTACTTGTACAGTTATTTCATCCTGTAATATTAGCCTTTTCATGATATCCTGCTCTCGGTACTCTGAGTTTGCATCCAATCTTCGTAAAGGAATGGTTGATTTTTTTAGTTGTCTCATCTTCGCATAATAAGGAGGAAACTGAGGCCTAATATTTTAGTTTGTGCCATGTCACTTGTCACCGGTCTCTAAGAAGTCTATGTTAATGGTGAATTCTTCATTGTAGTTCTATACATCATCATTAGCCCCACATTCAATGCATAGTACATTATCACTATTTTTCTGTAGGTGATTCAGTAGACTATTTTTGATGGAGTAGCATGTCATTTGTAGTTTTCTTTGATGGTAGTGTCATTGGTTGCTCAGATTTTAAAGTATGCTCTCAAATAGCAGTTCTATTTGCTGGCTGAATGTTCAGTAGAGGTTAAATATGATTGCAAACCATTTCATGGACACTGACGTCAAACGAAATTACTGCCTGGTCACTGTTTGTTAACAGAGGGAGAGTACGGAAGGAGGACCCGTCATCCGCCAAATGTATTATCGCAAAGTCGCACACGCAAAACCAACACATGAAAGGAAAGCGCATCCTACTCAAGATCTGTTGTAAGACGAGAATCTGAATAACACACAAAATTCACTTACTATTGTCCATACATCTATCAACTTAACATAAGACATCGATCAATCTTACACAGTTGCAGATATGCTCCAATATAGAGTCATCACTGTGTAGCGCACCATCATGGCACCAAAATATAACTAGGGCTAAAATAAATAGTTTAAATTAAATTAACTAAATAAATCTCTAGCTTGCCTCCGGATGCTTAGGGTGTTTTAAGTTTTGTTTTAACGAGCATGCATCCGAGCAGGCTTGGACGCCATTTTTGCGCTCCATTGTGCTGATTACCACGCACGTACTCCGAGTCCCTAGTTCAGCCTTACAAGCCAGATAAGTTGATTAAACTTTTCCCTCATTCATTATTATTACATTTACTTTAATTAAATACATAGCTCCTTTAAATACATTGCGTATCAGTTCTTTTGATTTGTGTTTTGTTATCAGTACTTACACGTTAGGTAAAGTACTGGTTAAGCAGGTACTAGAGCACATCAAATTAAGTAGGGTTGATCAAACGTTACGGAATTGTAACACGCATCCCTACAAAATTGGTGAGCCCGAGTATCACTTCTTACTTTGTCTAGTACCTTTTTTCTCTTGCGTTGATTTGTCTGGCCTATTTTGTTTTTGGCACGGTCTAGCGTTTTTTTTATTGCACTCCTCATTGGTTATTTTTGCATTGTAATTTTTTTTATGATCATCATCGTGCCTCGTTAATTCCCTGATCAATGGCGGATAACGACTCGACTGCGCAGATGGCCGTAACCCTCCAGCTTCCCACCTTCTGGGCCCACAGACCATCTGCATGGTTCTCCCATGTGGAAGCTCAGTTTGCCTTGAGACACATTCAATCACAAGAAACTAAGTCCAACTTAGTCATCGTCAGCTTACCGGAAAATGTGATCGAAGACGTCTCAGATGTGCTAGATGACCCAGCACCGAATCTTTACGATCGCCTCAAAACCGCCCTCATCAAACGTGTTGCACTTACTGACCAGCAGAAAGTGCAAGAACTTTTCAGGGATGTGCATCTGGGTGATCGCAAGCCGACGCAACTGCTTCGTCAGATGAAGCAGCTGATTGCTGACTTCAACATTGATGAAGCATTTCTCAAGCAACTGTGGTTACAGAGGTTACCACAGTCGGTTCAAGGGATCCTCGCACCCTTCCATAAGTGTCCCTTAATAGAGCTGGCGGAAGCGGCTGACAGAGCTGTGGATGCTACGAAACCCAACACTAGTATCTCAGCTGCACTGTCTACTGCCACGGATTCGTCCAAAAACCCACATCCTCCCTCGGCTGGTGAGCCAACAAGTTTCGATGTTATAGCTCACATCTCGAAATTGTATGAGAGTTGTGCAGCATCAGGAACGAAATGCGGTCTGGTAGTTCTTCCAAAGGTCGCACGTCTCGCTCGCGCAACAGGTCTGCCTCCCGTACCGGTAGCAGACGTTCCAAATCGCGACAATCCCAACCCAGGTTGTGCTGGTACCATAAACGTTATGGTGCCAATGCCAAAAGGTGCACTCGACCTTGCACCTTCGAGGCTAACCAGGCGGGAAACGTGTGAGCCAGCACGTGACGGCGACTAACGTCGCTGGCGAGCCACTTCCATGTCGCCTCTTCTTCGTCACTGATCGACATTCTGGGATACGCTTCCTAGTTGACACTGGGGCAGAAGCTAGCGTCATCCCACCTACGAAGGAAGAGCGTCTGCGGCCAATGTCTCTGCAACTTCGTGCCGCCAACGGTTCGCCCATCACAACCTATGGTCGGAGATTCCTCGATCTCAACCTTGGATTGCGTCGTCCCTTTCGTTGGGTTTTCATAGTGGCGGATGTGACCACCGGCATTATTGGTATGGATCTCTTGCAGCACTATCAGCTGCTGGTAGATGCTGGCAAGCATAAGTTGATAGATTCTACCACAACACTCTCTGTTTCCGGTATAGTCACAAAGACGCCGCCCCTCAGTCCCGTGTACTGCACGACGGACGCTTCTAGTCCCTACGCGTCTATCATTCAGTCCTTTCCGGATGTCTTTAAGCCAAGTCGTTGTGTCCCTTGTGTGACTTCGAACGTTTCTCATCACATAACGACGACTGGCCCGCCAGTGTTTGCGAAACCACGGCGATTATCCCCGGAGAAACTGCGTGCTGTAAAAGCCGAGTTTGAACACATGCTTGAAATGGGAATAATCAGACCATCCAACAGTCCATGGTCTTCACCCTTGCATGTGGTACCCAAGAACAATGGCATGGACTGGAGGCCTTGTGGTGACTACCGAAGGCTCAACGCTAAAACGATTCCAGATCGTTATCCAGTCCCTCACATTCACGACTTGACTGCATCTTTAAAAGGCTCGGTTATCTTCAGTAAGCTTGACTTGACGCGTGCATATCATCAGATCCCGGTTCATCCTGATGATGTTCCCAAGACAGCCGTCATTACACCGTTTGGTCTTTTTGAGTTCCTCCGTATGCCTTTTGGTCTTCGCAATGCAGCACAAACCTTCCAACGTTTTATTCACGATGTTTTACGTGGACTCGACTTCGCCTATGCCTACCTAGACGACATACTAATCGCTAGTCCTGACGAAGACACTCATTTTAACCACTTGAAACAGGTTTTCGCCAGACTGTCAGAGCATTCGATGACAGTCAACCTGGCCAAATGCCAGATTGGCGTTCGTTCACTAAAATTTTTGGGACACGTTATCGACGAGCAAGGCATTCGCCCACTACCTGAAAAGGTACAGGCGATCCAAGACTTCCCAGTCCCAGCGTCACTTAAAGCTCTGCGTGTGTTTCTGGGTATGGTGAGCTATTATCGTCGCTTCGTTCCCCAGTGTGCGCACATTTTGACTGCACTGACCGACCTGCTGAAAAGTAAGTGTAAAACTTTCAGCTTGACTCCTGAGGCACTAGAAGCATTTCGCAAGATCAAAACCGCAATAGCAGACGCCACGATGCTGGTGCATCAAGACGTAAACCTACCTCTTAGCATTGCGGTTGACGCCTCTAACACGGCCATTGGAGCTGTGTTGCAACAACTTTCGGATCACACTTGGATCCCAGTTGCATTCTTCTCCCGGAAGTTATCCACCTGCGAAATGCGGTACAGCACTTTTGGCAGGGAACTGCTCGCCATATATGCCTCAGTGAAACATTTTCGTCATTTTGTGGAAGGTCGTGACTTCATCATCTTTACCGACCATAAACCTCTGACGTATGCCTTACACACCACTACTGACAGATATTCACCGCGTGAATTACGTCACCTAGACTATATTTCGCAATTCACGTCGGACATCCGTCATATTTCTGGTGTGAATAACCCTGTCGCGGACGCACTGTCTCGCGTTTGCACCACTACTTTGCCTCGAGCAGTCGACTTACGGAAGATTGCCGAACTTCAGGATTCAGACGAGGAGATTGAAAAACTTCAACACTCAACCTCTCTGAAGATACAGCGTTTACCGCTCCTGAACAGTGAAGTGTCAATATTGTGCGACACCTCCACAGGCACACCCAGACCGGTTGTTCCTTTACCCTTGCGTAAGCATGTTTTTGATGCTTTGCACAATCTTTCACATCCTGGCATCCGTGCCACTGACAAACTCATATCTGCTAGGTTTGTTTGGCCTGGTATTAACCGTGATGTTCGAAACTGGACACGGTCATGTATTCAGTGCCAACGTTCCAAGGTGAATCGTCACAACATCCCACCACTTGGAACTTTCGCCAAACCGGACTCACGATTCGCTCATGTCCACTTAGACATTGTCGGCCCACTTCCACCCTCCGATGGATATAGTTACCTACTGACATGTGTCGATAGGTTTACTCGCTGGCCGTTAGCCATCCCATTGTCTAACATTACTGCCGAAACAGTAAGTCGGGTCTTCGTCGAAGGATGGGTTTCACAGTTTGGATGCCCTTCCACCGTGACAACCGACAGAGGCCAACAGTTCGAATCCGCTACCTTCCAGAAGCTGATGAATCTGTTGGGATGCAAACGCATCCGCACTACCGCATATCATCCAGCTTCCAATGGTTTGGTGGAGCGATTCCACCGACACCTTAAGAGCGCACTAATGGCAGTCGACAATATGAAATGGACTGAGTCTCTGCCGTTGGTTCTTCTCAGCATTCGTTCTACACTCAAGACGGATATACAGTGTACACCTGCTGAGTTAGTTTACGGTAGTAACTTACGTTTGCCGGGTGAGATGGTCGCTTCAGATTGTAGTGACCCAACTCCTACCGATATCCATGGCTATGCTCAAACTCTTAAGTTACACATGCGTCGCCTCCAACCCCATCCACACGGATACAGTGTAGACGGGTGCAGTTGGATAAAAGACTCCAAGATTGCACTCACGTCTTTGTGCGTTGTGACGGTGTACGTAAACCCTTACAGCCACCATACGACGGACCTTTCAAGGTTCTCAGTAAGAAAGAAAAGTTTTTCGTCATTGACAGATCTGGACGGCAGGATTCTATAAGTGTCGATCGTTTGAAGGCAGCTTATATAGAGGACGACCCACCTTCCTCTACACCGACACAACTAGAAAAACCCTTGCCGCCAGACTCCCAAACAGACTCGTCTAGTCGCGCGTACCCTGAACCTTCTAAAAGAGCCACGTCTAGTAGCACTGATCCAGTACCCTCTACACGTGCTGGGAGGCGTGTACATTGGCCCAAACGATACGCCGATCTCGTTAATTAGCCCCAGCGCAACTTCACACTTGGTGAATTCGGAGTTTCAACTACTTTGTCGTGGCATACACTATCAATGCGTTTTCATATCTAAAGTTTTCACAAGTCTTTTTCACTACTTTGCAAACAGTTTTTTTTCAAAAAAAAAACCCAAAAATACAATTTAAATTTCGAAAACTTTTTTTGGTTGGTTATTATTATTTTTTTCTGTACTCCCCCCACTTCGAATTGTTTGGTTTTTCTTTTCTTAGCACTCTAATGTCCTATTTCTTTCTTCTTGCAGAACCTAGAAAATGCGTTGAAAATTGGATACAATTGGCCGCTGACGATGCTACTTGGATCGTTCTTCGGTTCTCTTTGTACCAATTTCCCCCTGTACACTCCCCGGTAGATTAAGAAGCAATAGGGAAAAGTAGACGGAGGCTTTGGGTCACCTTCCACCACTGCGAGAAGGGTTGCGTCTAGACGCAAAGTTCTCTTACCTCGTAGGTGTGCATAGTTGCACTAGCTTCAGAGACTATTTATTTTAGCCCTAGTTATATTTTGGTGCCAGGAAGGTGCACTACAGGTTATCCCCCTCCTAGAAGGTTGTTGGGATACCGGCAACCTTCGATCCTAGGAGGCGACTGCGAGGTGGACACGCAACACCTTTCCATATTGGTGATGGAGTAGGTGACGTGTGGGTCTCTGAAGCTAGTGCAACTATGCACACCTACGAGGTAAGAGAACTTTGCGTCTAGACGCAACCCTTCTCTCAGTGGTGGAAGGTGACCCAAAGCCTCCGTCTACTTTTCCCTATTGCTTCTTAATCTACCGGGGAGTGTACAGGGGGAAATTGGTACAAAGAGAACCGAAGAACGATCCAAGTAGCATCGTCAGCGGCCAATTGTATCCAATTTTCAACGCATTTTCTAGGTTCTGCAAGAAGAAAGAAATAGGACATTAGAGTGCTAAGAAAAGAAAAACCAAACAATTCGAAGTGGGGGGAGTACAGAAAAAAATAATAATAACCAACCAAAAAAAAGGTTTTCGAAATTTTAATTGTATTTATGGTTTTTTTTTTTGAAAAAAAACTGTTTGCAAAGTAGTGAAAAAGACTTGTGAAAACTTTAGATATGAAAACGCATTGATAGTGCATGCCACGACAAAATAGTTGAAACTCCGAATTTACCAAGTGTGAAGTTGCGCTGGGGCTAATTAACGAAATCGGCGTATCGTTTGGGCCAATGTACACACCTCCCAGCACGTGTAGAGGGTACTGGATCAGTGCTACTAGACGTGGCTCTTTTAGAAGATTCAGGGTACGCGCGACTAGACGAGTCTGTTTGGGAGTCTGGCGGCAAGGGTTTTTCTAGTTGTGTCGGTGTAGAGGAAAGTGGGTCGTCCTCTATATAAGCTGCCTTCAAACGATCGACACTTATAGAATCCTGCCGTCCAGATCTGTCAATGACGAAAAACTTTTCTTTCTTACTGAGAACCTTGAAAGGTCCGTCGTATGGTGGCTGTAAGGGTTTACGTACACCGTCACAACGCACAAAGACGTGAGTGCAATCTTGGAGTCTTTTATCCAACTGCACCCGTCTACACTGTATCCGTGTGGATGGGGTTGGAGGCGACGCATGTGTAACTTAAGAGTTTGCGCATAGCCATGGATATCGGTAGGAGTTGGGTCACTACAATCTGAAGCGACCATTTCACCCGGCAAACGTAAGTTACTACCGTAAACTAACTCAGCAGGTGTACACTGTATATCCGTCTTGAGTGTAGAACGAATGCTGAGAAGAACCAACGGCAGAGACTCAGTCCATTTCATATTGTCGACTGCCATTAGTGCGCTCTTAAGGTGTCGGTGGAATCGCTCCACCAAACCATTGGAAGCTGGATGATATGCGGTAGTGCGGATGCGTTTGCATCCCAACAGATTCATCAGCTTCTGGAAGGTAGCGGATTCGAACTGTTGGCCTCTGTCGGTTGTCACGGTGGAAGGGCATCCAAACTGTGAAACCCATCCTTCGACGAAGACCCGACTTACTGTTTCGGCAGTAATGTTAGACAATGGGATGGCTAACGGCCAGCGAGTAAACCTATCGACACATGTCAGTAGGTAACTATATCCATCGGAGGGTGGAAGTGGGCCGACAATGTCTAAATGGACATGAGCGAATCGTGAGTCCGGTTTGGCGAAAGTTCCAAGTGGTGGGATGTTGTGACGATTCACCTTGGAACGTTGGCACTGAATACATGACCGTGTCCAGTTTCGAACATCACGGTTAATACCAGGCCAAACAAACCTAGCAGATATGAGTTTGTCAGTGGCACGGATGCCAGGATGTGAAAGATTGTGCAAAGCATCAAAAACATGCTTACGCAAGGGTAAAGGAACAACCGGTCTGGGTGTGCCTGTGGAGGTGTCGCACAATATTGACACTTCACTGTTCAGGAGCGGTAAACGCTGTATCTTCAGAGAGGTTGAGTGTTGAAGTTTTTCAATCTCCTCGTCTGAATCCTGAAGTTCGGCAATCTTCCGTAAGTCGACTGCTCGAGGCAAAGTAGTGGTGCAAACGCGAGACAGTGCGTCCGCGACAGGGTTATTCACACCAGAAATATGACGGATGTCCGACGTGAATTGCGAAATATAGTCTAGGTGACGTAATTCACGCGGTGAATATCTGTCAGTAGTGGTGTGTAAGGCATACGTCAGAGGTTTATGGTCGGTAAAGATGATGAAATCACGACCTTCCACAAAATGACGAAAATGTTTCACTGAGGCATATATGGCGAGCAATTCCCTGCCAAAAGTGCTGTACCGCATTTCGCAGGTGGATAACTTCCGGGAGAAGAATGCAACTGGGATCCAAGTGTGATCCGAAAGTTGTTGCAACACAGCTCCAATGGCCGTGTTAGAGGCGTCAACCGCAATGCTAAGAGGTAGGTTTACGTCTTGATGCACCAGCATCGTGGCGTCTGCTATTGCGGTTTTGATCTTGCGAAATGCTTCTAGTGCCTCAGGAGTCAAGCTGAAAGTTTTACACTTACTTTTCAGCAGGTCGGTCAGTGCAGTCAAAATGTGCGCACATTGGGGAACGAAGCGACGATAATAGCTCACCATACCCAGAAACACACGCAGAGCTTTAAGTGACGCTGGGACTGGGAAGTCTTGGATCGCCTGTACCTTTTCAGGTAGTGGGCGAATGCCTTGCTCGTCGATAACGTGTCCCAAAAATTTTAGTGAACGAACGCCAATCTGGCATTTGGCCAGGTTGACTGTCATCGAATGCTCTGACAGTCTGGCGAAAACCTGTTTCAAGTGGTTAAAATGAGTGTCTTCGTCAGGACTAGCGATTAGTATGTCGTCTAGGTAGGCATAGGCGAAGTCGAGTCCACGTAAAACATCGTGAATAAAACGTTGGAAGGTTTGTGCTGCATTGCGAAGACCAAAAGGCATACGGAGGAACTCAAAAAGACCAAACGGTGTAATGACGGCTGTCTTGGGAACATCATCAGGATGAACCGGGATCTGATGATATGCACGCGTCAAGTCAAGCTTACTGAAGATAACCGAGCCTTTTAAAGATGCAGTCAAGTCGTGTATGTGAGGGACTGGATAACGATCTGGAATCGTTTTAGCGTTGAGCCTTCGGTAGTCACCACAAGGCCTCCAGTCCATGCCATTGTTCTTGGGTACCACATGCAAGGGTGAAGACCATGGACTGTTGGATGGTCTGATTATTCCCATTTCAAGCATGTGTTCAAACTCGGCTTTTACAGCACGCAGTTTCTCCGGGGATAATCGCCGTGGTTTCGCAAACACTGGCGGGCCAGTCGTCGTTATGTGATGAGAAACGTTCGAAGTCACACAAGGGACACAACGACTTGGCTTAAAGACATCCGGAAAGGACTGAATGATAGACGCGTAGGGACTAGAAGCGTCCGTCGTGCAGTACACGGGACTGAGGGGCGGCGTCTTTGTGACTATACCGGAAACAGAGAGTGTTGTGGTAGAATCTATCAACTTATGCTTGCCAGCATCTACCAGCAGCTGATAGTGCTGCAAGAGATCCATACCAATAATGCCGGTGGTCACATCCGCCACTATGAAAACCCAACGAAAGGGACGACGCAATCCAAGGTTGAGATCGAGGAATCTCCGACCATAGGTTGTGATGGGCGAACCGTTGGCGGCACGAAGTTGCAGAGACATTGGCCGCAGACGCTCTTCCTTCGTAGGTGGGATGACGCTAGCTTCTGCCCCAGTGTCAACTAGGAAGCGTATCCCAGAATGTCGATCAGTGACGAAGAAGAGGCGACATGGAAGTGGCTCGCCAGCGACGTTAGTCGCCGTCACGTGCTGGCTCACACGTTTCCCGCCTGGTTAGCCTCGAAGGTGCAAGGTCGAGTGCACCTTTTGGCATTGGCACCATAACGTTTATGGTACCAGCACAACCTGGGTTGGGATTGTCGCGATTTGGAACGTCTGCTACCGGTACGGGAGGCAGACCTGTTGCGCGAGCGAGACGTGCGACCGTTGGAAGAACTACCAGACCGCATTTCGTTCCTGATGCTGCACAACTCCTCATACAATTTCGAGATGTGAGCTATAACATCGAAACTTGTTGGCTCACCAGCCGAGGGAGGATGTGGGTTTTTGGACGAATCCGTGGCAGTAGACAGTGCAGCTGAGATACTAGTGTTGGGTTTCGTAGCATCCACAGCTCTGTCAGCCGCTTCCGCCAGCTCTATTAAGGGACACTTATGGAAGGGTGCGAGGATCCCTTGAACCGACTGTGGTAACCTCTGTAACCACAGTTGCTTGAGAAATGCTTCATCAATGTTGAAGTCAGCAATCAGCTGCTTCATCTGACGAAGCAGTTGCGTCGGCTTACGATCACCCAGATGCACATCCCTGAAAAGTTCTTGCACTTTCTGCTGGTCAGTAAGTGCAACACGTTTGATGAGGGCGGTTTTGAGGCGATCGTAAAGATTCGGTGCTGGGTCATCTAGCACATCTGAGACGTCTTCGATCACATTTTCCGGTAAGCTGACGATGACTAAGTTGGACTTAGTTTCTTGTGATTGAATGTGTCTCAAGGCAAACTGAGCTTCCACATGGGAGAACCATGCAGATGGTCTGTGGGCCCAGAAGGTGGGAAGCTGGAGGGTTACGGCCATCTGCGCAGTCGAGTCGTTATCCGCCATTGATCAGGGAATTAAAGAGGCACGATGATGATAATAAAAAAAATTACAATGCAAAAATAACCAATGAGGAGTGCAATAAAAAAAACGCTAGACCGTGCCAAAAACAAAATAGGCCAGACAAATCAACGCAAGAAAAAAAAGGTACTAGACAAAGTAAGAAGTGATACTCGGGCTCACCAATTTGTAGGGATGCGTGTTACAATTCCGTAACGTTTGATCAACCCTACTTAACTTGATGTGCTCTAGTACCTGCTTAACCAGTACTTTACCTAACGTGTAAGTACTGATAACAAAACACAAATCAAAAGAACTGATACGCAATGTATTTGAAGGAGCTATGTATTTAATTAAAGTAAATGTAATAATAATGAATGAGGGAAAAGTTTAATCAACTTATCTGGCTTGTAAGGCTGAACTAGGGACTCGGAGTACGTGCGTGGTAATCAGCACAATGGAGCGCAAAATGGCGTCCAAGCCTGCTCGGATGCATGCTCGTTAAAACAAAACTTAAAACACCCTAAGCATCCGGAGGCAAGCTAGAGATTTATTTAGTTAATTTAATTTAAACTATTTATTTTAGCCCTAGTTATATTTTGGTGCCAGGAAGGTGCACTGCAACTTCTTGCATGCTCGTGGGTACATGAGTAGCCGGGTAGTTGCCAAATGGGGGTGGCTTAGCAATTCATCTAAGGGCTGGCCATCTGTGAGGTCTCTTTTCCTTAGAAGTCCTGCTCTGAGCAGTGTGTGGGGATCACATACGTCATGGCTTAACGTACGCGCCATAATGTTCCTGTTTAATTTCCCGGATAAATTTCGCATGATAGCAATAAATCCAGAATGCGGATCTATGATGCCTTGCCCTTTAAAGTCGGCTTCGGCGCACAGAAACTACGGTTCTGCACTGTCTGGGCAGTACGTCACAGGCTGGATCGATTGTGTTGTCAGTTTATTGCACAAAGTTTGGCAGTCTGGTCGCACACGGATATGGAAGTTTAAGATATGAGCAAATAAAAGTTTTGAATACAGGAATAGGAATGCGGAAGTACAAAAAGGAACGAGCTCACGAGTTTAGAAATCGATCTCACGCGGCCGCGCATTGCAATCATGTTAGGCTTACCAGTTTTTAGGAACCGGTCTTACGCGGAATTCACAGGCATAAATGTCGATCGTAGTTACTTTTACGTGTTATATGACCATGCGTGCTAGACCGGGAAAAAATACATTGGAGTAGTCAGATGGAGTAGTATATGTGATCGACTGTAAGAAGGCACCGATGTGTTCCGACCATCCAGCTAGAGGATCGCACACGTGCAGCGAGAGTAACGTGACAAAGTGTCAAATGGCACAAACAATTGACCTTGTGCTTTCAGCTTGGCCAGGTTCATTGAAACCACGAAGATCAGCATCAATGCTAAATCCCGCCGATCCCTGAGCTGTTGATTCTGAGGAATTGTTTGCCACCGCACATTCATGCGACTACTTGGCTGATAAATTGCTTGGTCTGGTGCTAATTCGACTTTTTATAGGGTGCGCACATAGTGATGAGCTCACTGAACTACAGAAACTGAGTGATGAATATGAACAGAAAACGGTGGGTGTATTTCCCCAGCTTGTTGATGAGACGGGCAACCTGGTTTTCGGTGGAAGTATTTCAAGCGTGGACATACAACAGCGTCATTTTTTTAGTCAGCACAGGGATAGACAGACTGTGTACCAGAACATTTTACGAAGATATAATTCTTTTGTAAACCTTATGAGGTCTAGCATGAACTCTGATTTAAGCGAGCCAATGGAATTAGCTTTAAGATTGATTCTGCTAAAACGTGTAAAAAGAAAGACCGCACTTTTTGTGGTGCAAATGTCCTGCAGGAGCTCCTGCAAAGACATCAGTCCATTCCCATTCCGTTAGAAGGTCCTATAAAGCCCCGACAATAGATCAGTCGCCATAAACATCGAGGCCTTTCCGGAAATGGGTGTGACACCAGCTGATAAGGAGTCGTTTTCGGTTGATCAACTGGCAGTATGTCTCCGTGTATGTACAGCACATACATACTCGATCAAGCCATTGCTTAATTCAGGTTGAACAAGGCTATGAAAGTAATTATGAGCATGTACCACGGAAAGAAGTATGGACGGTAGATATAGAGGATTTGCCAAGTGCTCACACAGCAATAACAATAATATATTAGTTACCAGCAAATGGAACCTTATAGTTCAATTAAAGCATATTGCAAAACAATGTCAGCTCAAAATTAACAGTGCTATTTTTTGTATCCGAAAGGTTCCTCATCCTGTAGCATAGACCTAAAAGTTTACCTTCTGAAAGAGATCTTCGATTATGTTCCAGTACACACGTGTAGGTGGGTAGGTCGGTACTCTAGGGACAAATGCAGCGTATATTCTTAATTGCTTTTTAGGGTGGACAATGACCAACTGAACTGCGTAGAATATCAAAGTAAAGCGCTGCGATGTGCAGGAGAGATGTGACGTCCAACCCGTACTGTTGCGTTAAGTATGGAATTTACGGCGGTGTTGGCATAATATTCTATGCAAGTTTGTGGCAATTGTTTTTAATGATAGTTACTGTTCCTAATCTCAATGCTGCCATAGTTCAGCTACTCTTAACCCCTCCTATGACTAAACATTCCACCCACTGTTCCCTTTTTTCTTTGCAATAAGCTAGGAGTCTTTGTGCTGTACGGTAGTACAAGTCAGTTTCGCGTGATAGATCAAGCTTGACTATTGTATGAGTAGAGGTATATTGGTCATAAGTGTTGCCTGACGTGTGGTATGTACCAAGGGGCGATGGAATCAATAGCGTATGTACGGTCTTAGCCACCTGACAGTAAGCTGAAAATATCCTCGTAACCATCAACTCTATTGAGCGAAGCACAAAAATACTAAAAAGATAACATGAAAATATGCGAAGATGGTGATAACTGACCAAGAGGCATGATGGTAGGGAGATAAACTTGAACTATCCTTGCCTCTATGGCGGTATCTTTATGAAACCTACGGCTCTTGCACTTATGACGACAAGATAATAGTAAAAAAAAGAATGAGGTTAACAAAAAAAAAGTCCTCCAGGTTCACTAGCTCAGCTCACCATGCACCATCGTATTGTCTCTATAGTCTTGATATGGTAACGCTCAACAGGCAACACCATGATCATTACTCCCTCATGACTATATAAAGAGTGGTTACCATTACAGCAAAAAGCATGAGTCCTATTTAAATGTTCATAACCTCAATGAACTTTTGTACATAGGTTTTCTACACATAAGCGAATACCTGATCCAAAATCTTCTATTCTCTCTATTCCATAGTAATATCTTCGGCTTCAGTTTAGTTTCCACTACTTTTGTATGCACCTTCATCTTCTTACCCATAAGCTTATCCATAAATAGTAGGTTTTGGATACCTCTTCAAGTAACTTTGCAGTCAGTACAATGAACTTACCTACATGTATCATGGGCGATGTACTTCTGTGCTCCTGTTCCGAATTTCGTCTGCTGCTCGCTTTTGCTATTCATTTTTCAGGTTTAACCAACCAGTCCTTCATCCATTTGGAATCCTAGTAGTTTAATTTGTCAGCGCGCATTATGCCACCTTGACCTTAAGAGGAACGTGTTAAGCCCAAGGTCACAGCTGTACTACCGCCGTACCTTCAAGAGTATTGGAAGATTCAAACAATAGCCGAATATTTCCTACTTTCGAACTGAGCTTGCCTCAGCATGATGAACAATTATGCCGGTGTTTATCTGTTTCTTTCTTTGCTGCCTGCAAAGCATTAAAGTTCTTACTCTGGACGCCTCTATTATGTACCGGAAAGAACGGTGTCCATTGTATAGCTTCATATTGTACATAACATTCAGTTCACATTACCAAAATGATCAGACCTGTAAACTGGTTTGTTTTCATGTAACTTATGTTGTATGAAATATATTATTATTATATAATTCTTGGTCTGCATCCATTTTTATCGGAGAGACCTGTGTCCCTCACCTCTAAGAAAATACCGATTATACTAACGACTTGAAACCCACCAATAGCCGTAGAATAACGACATCACAAGTACTGCCTTAAGTGTAAGTCGGACTAACCGCTTCTGAGCTCGTTGGCAGATCTGCCTCTGTGAAACAAAGAGCAATGCGTAACGAATCCAAGATTACTGTGTCAGTATCTTAGGTGTCCGAGGCATTTCTCATCTCACGCGAGAAAGCTCGAATCGTAGCTCGTTTAAGGACAATGTAGACTGCAGTGCTGTAGCTACCAATATCTGTGAATGCCGCAGAATGTTTTAAGAGGATCTGTCAACCATCTACTTATATGGTTTGCAGGGTAATGACGATGAGAGGAGACTTTGGCTTATTATTTGGCCATGCGACGCACACTGTGGATCGCCGAGCATTTTACTTTATTCTCACCGATAGTACATTGGTGTTCAAATTCACGGTATCGTATTCATGTTTGCGAATAAAGGATTTAGAGGAAACTTCGGATTTTAGGGCTATGACTGAGAGGAACACTGCAATTCGTGCCTGTAGTGTTGCAATCCCGGATTTTAAAGATGCTGTCTGAGTCTTCCGCTGCCAGTACTGGGCTGCGTGAGGTGTTCGAGAGCACCCAATGTTTGATATAGGTACATAAATGTGGCATTCCTTATCCTATCGTTGACGAATCAAAGGTTTCACTTAATTTTGAGGTAACCTGGTGAGTCAGTTCAGCTGGAGGGTGACTCGGCATCTGAGTCTGATTTGATACCCTACCCGAGTGGCGCTCCCCAACAGGCATTCGGCTCTGTGAATTGCCTTGATGTAGATCACAAACTGATGACGGTCTATGCGAGAACATATTCGCACTAAAGGAAAAACTGCCAATGTAAACGCTTATGGCTTTCCCAATGCTAAATTGGTTCACAGTCATCTTCGGTCGGACTGGTTTGTTCGAAAGGATCCGGGTTGAGAAACTCGAGCGCGACCTTGCATGGTACCTACCCATTCACAAAGAAGCGCATCCTTATGAAGAATGTCGCGGAAACTAGCGCTTGATCCACTCTGAGTGACATGCATGGAGCTCAGTGTAACATTCCCTTATCGTCTTTTGCTTGGCATATCTGGAACTAGCGGCTCAACCGCCTTTATTCCAAGGCAGGGGTGCATTCTTAGGAACCACGAACGCACTAGTCCTGCTGATGGGTATCGCTAAAAACTCCCACTCAGATTCTTCGTTACGGAACAATTTTTCACATTCTAAGGCGCGTGTAGATCTCTCCTCACACTTCAACGCTCACCGTAGAGTGCCTCATGTACAAATATTTTCGCTTATCGATTAACAGCAGATAGATAAGCAGTGACACTAGTACGTAAACCCAATACACTTGTAAACAGCACTTCTGCGTGCACAGAGACTAACTTGGGTGGCATGGGTGAAGTTATATGTTAACTAAAATATTCGCCCGAAACATATTCCTAGTTATCCTCTCAACTCGGCATATACTCTATGTTGAAATATGACCAACAAAACATCCACTTGCCACTGTATGTGCACAAGTTTTGCTCACCGCTCTTACCTCCGCACTACTGGTACTGTGATTTCACTCCAGGCATCTATCTGCACAGAGGCCCGATATCCTTCACTTCATAATACCAAAACGATTGCGCTATGACTACCTTTCTGTTGCAAGCAGCCACATGCCTGACGAAATTATCAGGGAGAGGTTCAGTTTAAAAATATAAGCACATGGCATGAATATACTCGTGATGCATGATATCAAAATAGCTTTCAGTGCTGAAAGAAGGAGACAATACATCTGATGATGGGGAATGAATGGGGCCATCCACATCCTGGGGGTGGGGAAGTGAGACTGGGGCTTATTACCCACAGTGGTGATAAAAGAAAAAGACACCCTTTTTGAACGACATTACGGATCATCTGACCGGTGTTGCGTCTTTGGAAAGCTTCCTGAGATAGTGGTTTACGGCCTGAGTACAAACATTTTGGTGAACAAGTGCTAATGGCTACCTGGCTGTCGTCTCGTATCAGTTATTGCCATACCCGTTGTAGCTTCCCCTCCCCTGAAACCAAAGTAGCCATCTTCCTTTTGCGCTGCTGACCCTAAGCTTGCCCAGTCCCAAACATGTTTCGCATGTGAAACAAAGTCATAATCTTTAATTGATTATAAGGTAGCTCATGTTTGAATGTGAAAAAGGGACTAAACACGGTATCAAAGGTACTGTGTGAGCGCAACAATTGTCTCCATGCGGCCGCCTATTTCCCTTTTCCCCTTTTTCAAGTTTCACCATCCAAAGCAACTTCCGATTTTCACAGGTAACTAGCACTGCCTTTCTTGCTTGTTTGTTTCTCTCACTGACACCACCAGCTGATTACTACTGGATTGGTCTCTTGTACACGGGACACTGAAGTGCACCCCTTATTTTCCAATCTTGATCATTGGGTTGTCGCCACTTATTAAATTGACATGCCCAGGCAAGAAGTTGCGGCTCTATACTTCCGTGCCCACTTGTCACCTCGTTAACTGACGAGGTCAAAAGTCAGAGGAATGTTGCGGGAAATGGAGCGAATAAATATACTGGCCTGCAACCCACCAACCATCCGCCGATCGCCCAACAACTACGAAGAGGAAAGTCGAGATGGATTGGATTGGACATACACTGAGAAGACCGTTTGGGAATATCACAAGCCAGGTCAGGCCCCCAAGTGGAGCATCGAGCAGTGGCGTAGAGGAGATCGTGTGAGGAAGAAGTGAAAGCTCGTTGGCAGTTGCAAAGCCTGGTTATTAGATGATTTCAGAGAAGACAGTGAGATGGTGGCGTGCTGTTGAAGCCCTGTTTTCCACTAGGAACCCAAGAGAAGAATAATTAAGAAACATAATGATGACACAACTCACCATTTACTCCTAAGTCGAGACTGCTATGAAGCCATCAATATTCTTGTCAATATTACTCTGAATTGCCTAAAGCGTCAAGCCTGTAAAATTGGCTTGCGCTCCTACTATTAAGTTATATCAAGTAGATTTCATTTTAGCAGAACTATAAATTCTGTCGCCCGCTACCTGGATTGATGTTCTTGTGGGTTAAGTCGTTTCATCCTCTTATCATAAACAGGCACATTCAAAGCCTCTCCCACCGTCTTTGCTCTCCTTTTGAACCGGTATGGTACCCACCTGTCCATGACCATGTGTTGAGCATGCAGTGGACCAGTACCGCAGATACTGATCCATGCGGGTGTTATGTGGAATTTTGAAGTCGTCTAACGTACACCTGACGAATGCTCTAAGAAGCATCCCTGACAGCTCCGAAATATCGGCGACTCCATGTCACGCCCTCAACTAAAGTGTCACAGCACTCTGCTACCTGGAGTATGCTCACTGTCTGCAAATTATATGACAGGCGTTGCTGTGCATTTGGTGCAGCATGTGAAATATCTCTCTTACTTAGGTGTCAGAACGACCAGAGATCCTTAGCTTCTGCCGTGAAGTCATGAAGTTCCGGATAGGGGTGATGTCGGTCCGAAGGTGTCCCGTGGACAGCTGCAGGATCGGGTTTCTAGGATAGACGACAGTGACTGAACTTATCAACTGATTCTCAAGTGTCGGCACACACCCCTTGGTGTTCTTCGTCTAATGTACCCGTCCATTGGTCAAGTATAAAAAGAGGTTAGTCGTGCATATGCTGCTTCGTGAGGCTGCGTTGTTCGAATGCAGTGAAATGCATGTTTTCTGGGATGTCATATTATTATTATTATTATTAGTCCCTTGGGTTCCTAGTGGAACATAGGGCTTCAGTAGCACGCCTCCAGTGACCTCTGTTCTCTGAGATCTTTTGAACCTGGTCCCACGACAGCCCAGAAGTTCTCATTTCCTGCTCGCACGACCTCCTCCATGTCACCCTTGGACGTCCAACTCGTCGCTTCCCATGGGGATTCCACTCGACGGCCTGACGCGTGATGTCCTCCGTCGGCCTTCTCAGTGCATGGCCAATCCATCTCCACTTCTTCCTGCATATTTGTTGCGTGATAGGTTCTTGGTTGGTTCGTTCCCAGAGTTCCTTGTTGCTTATTCTTTCTGGCAATCCATCTGATCTTCAGTATCGAGTGAGCGTAAGCAGTTGTTGATGAATGTCTGTAGTTTATTGGAAATACCTTTCGTGACGCGCCAAGTCTCTGAGCCATACAAGAGCACTGACTTGACGTTGGTGTTGAAAATCCGTATCTTGTTCCGCATGCTGAGTGCAGAACATCTCCACACTGGTTTCAGGCTAATGAATGCCTGTCTTGCTTTTCCGATTCTGACTTTGACGTCCTCGTCCGTCCCGCCTGTAGTTGAGACAGTGCTTCCTAGATAAGTGAAGGAGGTTACTTCCTTCAAGTTTCTCCCGTTGACAGTGATTGGAGTTTGTTGTTGTTGTTGATGGTGGTGGTGCGGTATCTTCATCACTTCTGTCTTCTCTATATTCACCTGAAGTCCCATCTTCGCTGCCTCTTCTATCAACTTGTTAGTTTTTGCCTGCAGATCTTCAAGTTTATGTGACATTAGGCATAAGTCATCGGCGAAATCCAAGTCTTCTAGGTTCTTTTCCGTCGTCCAGTGTATCCCCCTCTTCTCGCTGCCTACTGTTTGCTGCATGATCCAGTCCACCACAATCAAGAATATCATGGGGGATAGTAGGCAACCTTGTTTCACTCCTGTCTTCACTTCACAAAGGCATCACTGAGCTTCCCATTGTGGATTACTTGGCATGTAGCATCTTCATATAGTTGTTGAATGAGGCGGATAAAGGTTTGCGGTACTCCGTAGTATTGAAGCAGTTTCCAAATTACTTCTCGGTCGACGCTGTCAAAGGCCTTCTCAAAGTCGATGAAGTTGAGGTGGAGAGCTGATTGCCATTCTATGCTCTGTTCTATGATGATACGAAGCGTTGCAATTTGGTCTGCACATGATTTGTACTTCCTGAAGCCTGCCTGTTCCGGTCGTAGTTTTGAATCCAGTGCATCCCTTAGCCTCTCCAGGATGATGCGGCTTAATATTTTACTTGGGGTGGACAGGAGAGTGATTCCGCGCCAGTTCTTGCAAGCACTGAGGTCTCCCTTCTTCGGCAGTTTGACAAGGTAACCCTTCTTCCAATCGTCAGGTACCTTCTCTTCCTTCCACACCTTCTGCAATAGTGGTGTGAGCATGGCCGCTGTTGTCTCTGCATCTGTTTTCAGTGCTTCTGGCGGTATTCCATCTGGTCCTGCTGCTTTCCTGCATTTCAGTAGCTTTATGGCGTTCAGGACTTCCATTTTCGTTGGGGGATTAATGTTCACTTGTAGTTCAGCGGCTGCAGGTGGTATTTGTGGACGAAGTGCAGGTGGTGGTCGATTCAAGAGCTTCTTGAAGTGGTCGGCCCATCGTTTCCTCTGTTTCTCTTCTTTTGTAATTAAATTTCCTTCTTCATCTTTTATTGGTTTCATCTGTGTTGGTCTCGCCCCTGATAGCAACCTGGTTATTTGATACAATGTCGTCAGGTCTCTCTTACCAGCATGCAGCCTGTTCTGCTTCACTTGCCAGTGTTTCGTAGAAGTGTCTTTTGTCTTTGCGTGCACTCTTCTTCACTTCTTTGTCCAGTGTTTTATACATTGTGCTCAGTTCATCTTGTCGTTGAGCATCCTTGCACTGGTTTATCTTCTGCTTCACCATCCTCCTCTCCTCTATCAGCTTCCAGGTATCTGTCGAGATCCATTACTTGTCTTCTTTCTTCTTCCTTCCTAATACTATTGCGCAGGTTTCTTTCCACATAGCTTTCAAAGACTTCCAGTGTTCTTCCACACAGGTTTCTTCAGGGATGTTGCTCGATGTCTCCCATTTTGTCTTGATGGCTGCCTTGAAGATCTCCTTTGTAGTTTCATCCTTCAGTTTCCGAGTGTTGTACTTGGGTTGAGGTCTATCACCAGCTTCCTTGAAGGCTTTTAACTTGATTTGGAAGGTTCCTTGCACTAGTTAGTGAGTGGTGTGAACCTACATCTGCTCCTCTTCTTGACCTTGTGTTAAGTAGACTGCGTCTCCATTTTCTTGAGATTGAGATAAAGTCGATTTGATTTTTAGTGTGTCCATCTGGTGAAATCCATGTCGCTTTGTGGATATCTTTGTGCCTGAACACACTGCCTCCAATCACCAAATCGTTGAATGCGCAGAATTCTGCAAACAATTCTCCATTCTTATTCATTTCACCTAGTGCCTCTCGACCCATGGTTAGTTCTCTTCCCGTGTTGTCCCCTCCCAGTTTGGCATTCATGTCGCCCATCAGAATTTTGATATCGCCAACTGACGTCTTGTCCAGTGTTGATTGAAGTTGTCTGTAGAAATCCTCCTTTTTCTCTTGCTCTGCATTATTTGTAGGTGCGTAACATTGTATGATTGTGACCTTTCTTCCTTTTGAGTTGAATCTTGCTGTCATGATCCTGGAGGAGATTGGTTCCCACTGCATGAGAGCCTTCGATGCTCTTGAGGACATCATGATAGCCACTCCATGACTCAGTGTGCTCGTGGTTGTCGTCTGTGTGACAATATCGGAGTAGATTATTGATTCTCCAGTTGACAGTTTGGAGAGTCCACTCCCATTCCATCTGCTTTCGCAAATCCCAAGCACTTCGATGTGATACCTTCTCATCTCCTTTGCAATCTGGGCTGCCTTGCTGGGTTCAAACATCGTGCGGACATTCCATGTCCCCACGTTTACTTTCGCTTTCATCGAGAGAAGACACATCGGCCAGTTGGCCTCCCGAAGGCTTTCACCAACTGGCGTCATTTCGCCTCTCCGATTCCAGCGGGGAATAAGTTTGTTTTCATTTTTTATATTTTGTTTGTGCTTTGAAGTTTCTTTAGCGGTTAGATTTGTTTTACGGGGTAGGGTTGCTAGCCCTATGCCCAACCTTCCCTCTTTACCCGGGCTTAGGACCGGCTAGTAACTAGTAAACTAGTTAACCAGGCGAGGTTGGGATGTCATATGGGCAGTCATTAATCAAGTCTTCCAGTATTCCGAAACTTTGCGAAAGTATGGTAATTGGTCTGTACTTCGTAGGTTCGAACTTGGTACTTCCGTCACTCATGGGTATGGTTCTCCTATTCCCCATGAATATGATAAACGTCCTCATGGTAATTCTATGCTGGATAACGTGCCAAAAAGCGATTTCGCTGGACTCATAGCCGCTTCCAGTATATCGAGCGGATGTCATCGGCTTTGGCTTGATTACTTTTCATTATGTGGTGATAATGCCGTGAACTAACCTTTTGCCAATGCCTTTTTTTACTTGAGCTGGAAAAACACCAGAGTGACCGGTCTGGTGCCGATCAAACTAAGGGAAACTATGTTCCGACCGAACTGCCCAACAGCTTACTGGTTAGACCCAGGTCATATATTGGCTAGGCTCGGTTTTCTGACTACAACACTCAACGAGTGGGAAGTGTACAGTCAGCCTTCTACGAGCTGTTCAAATTAGGGAGACAGGGAGAACCACTATGGGTTAACAGAGCTACGTGCCCGCATCGCCACCTTTAAATGCCTTCTCTAAAAGGAACCAACCACAGCTGTTTGCGGTAAACTTTGGTTAGTCGTAACAAATAAATCCATTTATGAAGATGTATTGCGCTGTGCATTTATCCAGAGCCGCGATTTTACATAAGCCACTACAGGCATTCCGCTGGTGCACCACTGGAAAGCTGAATTTTATCTTCTCAAGATCCGCGATGTGTGGAATCAGACTTTCGCAGCCATTCGAGAAGCATTTTTCAGCCTGCCATAGAGTGTTTCACGTCTTGTGTGGGCGGGGCCTCGCACTGTTTTCAAGGAGCTCTCATACTCTGCGCAAGTTTCAGGCATCGTTGGATGGCGCAACAAACACCGGAGTTGCCACTTGCGGTTGACCCACTTGAGGGCACTCTCGGCTATCTGCATTGCTCTTAAATGAACTAAGGCAACGATAGATCGAAGCCCTTTGGATTACACTAGTTAAGTACGCGCTGTCGCAGTGAATGTTCGCTTTCCCAAATGTCACCCCTTCTGTTGCGCTCAAAATGTGTGGGAGTAGCTTTGCGTTGATTTTCTTGAAGTTTTGCCAAAATGTCCTAGCCCTCCTCCTGAGACTGAGGGACGAGACAGGAAGAAAAACTTGGACAACGCAACTGTTTTGGCGCTTTTTTCTTGGGGAGGTTTGGTTATAGGACACCCCTTTGATTCCTTTCCCAGCAAATACCTTACTTAGCTCTGAAGACACTTAGCATCCACTCTGGTCGGTTACGGTGCTTCAATTTTCCGCTAAACCACTTTCCATTTCACTTGTTAACTTTCCGCAGGAGGAGTTATTTACTGATTTTCCCAGGGGGCTGCTGTGGAAATCCAAGTTCGGACTATCGAAGTCGCCAGTTACAACAGCAGTTCTGTGGTTAACCTGTGTA
Source organism: Heterobilharzia americana (assembly GCA_944470555.2). Taxonomy (NCBI): domain Eukaryota; kingdom Metazoa; phylum Platyhelminthes; class Trematoda; order Strigeidida; family Schistosomatidae; genus Heterobilharzia; species Heterobilharzia americana. Next base: position 61,341,446 of record OX104129.1, on the reverse strand, counting down.
CACCTAACTGCCACATTTAAACACCCATCACATCCCAGGTCATCCCGGGCTGAGTGGCAGACCACGTCAAGGGACCCTATTGGGACTATGCATCATCCTGACTTCCTTATTTCCTCTAGAGCTGTCTTTGTATTCTGCTGAGCCTAGGGGTGTATCTATGCTTTTGGGGGCTTCGAGTTACCTCCTTCTGCGTGGCACACTTAATGGAGCCGGCGGGAATAAAATAGGTCACTCATTAGAGTGATAATTGGCAGCGAACTCTTGGCTGTAAAAGGTTGTCTTGACTCGAGGCCTTAGTTGAGCATCAGCGCTCCGCATTATGGTAGGCAGACGGTGCAATCTCCGCTGCACTGTCAGCAGTCGATAGAGGTGGTGAAATTGTCGCCAATGGCCCAACAAGTATCCACCTAGGGAAAACCGAGATCTCACACTGGTCACTGTGGGAGCAAATCAACCCCATCTTTTCGGCGTTGAGTGAACATCCTATTTGTTCACCAGCCGCCAAAGCATAACGTGAAAAATTGGGGAACAAATGCCTTCATGGCAGGGCGAGAAATTTGTGACCGGTGGCGATGGCGAAAACACGGCTGTTTCTTCCGATAAATAGGCTGGAAATAGCAACAGATGATGTGAACATATTTAGAACTGACAGAAGCAAATCCAGAATAGATCGCCAGTGGCATGTGTCCACGATTCTGTCGGTGCCAATGGATACCTAGTAAATGAATTCCCTACGAATAGGGCGAGTGCTTGGTATGTATGATCCTAACCTTTCACCTGCTGATATAGCCCACGATGATCTTCTAACTAGTGCAATGAATAGGTGTATGCAGGTTAAGTGTGGGTGTCGTGTCCATTTTATGGTCGAGGCTGTAACAGATGGGTTAAGAAAGTGTTGCGAAAACCACTTAACATCCTATGTGACTAGCTGGAATAAGCACCCCCCCCTTCTACGTTAAAAACTAATAATATTCAATAATAGGACTTGAGTACTTGTCATGAATTATCCCCGAATCATTGCCTTCGGCCTGCTAACTAGGTTCATACTTCCTGATATTAGATTTGTCCCACTCGTTGAATGGGCTGTCCTCGGCTAGTTACAGCAAACTTCAGGTATCCGTTATTGAATGGGCGTTCTTGAGCGATGATATCACCGCGGGGTGAAGGCATGAATCAGCAAATCCATTAGACAAAGAACGTTGCAGATTGCACTGTAGTGAAAGGGGAATCGAGGGTTGCGTGACCACACCGTACCGACAGACTGTGTTCGAAAGGTGTTGGCACGTTGGGTCATGCCTCCCGAAACTAACAAATCTTAAACCCGCTGTCAACCTCTTCATCAGTGGCAGCCCTCTTATACGCTTATAGGAGTTGCTGACATTTTGAAGTCATCAATCAGTTTACAGCACAAAACATTCCACACCAAATTCGCCTTCCCCAAACACGGACAAGTAGAATGACCGCACCGATGTACAGAAGAAGCGGAAGAATTATACACTGATAACCACAGTCATTTTTCGAAACTGCTAGTCTCTACACCTGTTAGTTTATCCAGTTGAATCACAAAGATGAAGTTGAACCAAACTGGATGGTGTAGGCTCATATGAAGCTATATCCTGTGATTTCGACGATGAACAATTGTATCCAACGCTAGAAACATATTCACCAGACACCCTTTAGCCCCTTGACGTCAAGTCACCGTCACCTGCTGGTCAGACTACTTGGCACTATCATTCACGGACATCAGTTAACCCAGTGTTTACTTTGGCAATCATTCTTTTATGGTCAGGGTGAACGTTCACAACTCGGCTTAAAGCCACCGGAGAAGGTGTTTCCAGTGACCGCTATCGGGTCTTTTGCTATTCTAAAAATGTCAAGTAGGTGCCTGGCTGACACTGTCAGGTCGTTAACAGTACCGTTTACAAAGAACTTCGGCACATAGATAGAGATCGATACCGAGGTTAACCTGATATACTACGTGCTCGCAACGATTAATTAGAACTCGCAGGACCATCTAGAATTCAGCAATGGCGCGAGGAAGTTTTAACTCAAATTCGGTATTCTTTGACTGAAGAACGTACAGTGAGACACAGTACTTTACGGAATATTGGTGGGGAGCGCCACCCGGGTATGACAGTATCCCGTAGCCCCACCGGCTGCGAACACATCTGGAACTGTCGACAAGAGGAACTCCATATTTAAGATATTCTTAGGAGTATTCGCTAGGTTTACAGAAGGGAATTTCAAATTTCTACAAACATATGCTCCATCCAGAAGCTGGAACATTGACTGTAACACGAACAGCACACGTGACATGATGGACCCCTAAATGGAAAGTCTGAATGGGCGTTGTACCTCTCCAGTAAAGTATATGACAAGTTGACAAAATGTGTGTGAATCCCCGGTAACTGTTTTATTCCCTACTTAGCGCAAGAAATTTCTGTAAACCATTTGAGTTAACTTTTAAGGACAGATGCTTGATGAAACTCAGAGGGAACGAATAAAAGTTAAAAATGTAACACTGGAGGCCCAAACACTGAATCTGGAGTCCTGAAAATCTAGTACTACTTGCCGACCCGTATCACCTCAGTTCCTTGAGTAAGTGTCTCCAAAGAAAGATCCATATATGTAAACTGTGCTACAACGATGAACGCCGAAACATGATTTGACCATCAAGGAGATCCAGTGAACGCTAAACAGCACGTGCCTACAAGCTGGAACCTCCCTAAACCGTCTTTATTTTGGAAATGACATACTCGAAACTAGAAGCTCATAGGCTACTCATTCTTATCATACAAATCCGATGGGCTGTACTTGAGAAGCCTTCTGTCATCTACAGATCAGGGGTATTACTACCTTCAGGCCAGACTGATTAATAACCGACTATCTCTGTCCTTTCCGGAGTTTCGGAACCAGGAAGGCAATTGTGACGTATCAAAACCCATAACATACTCCTGTAAGATCGAAGTAGGACCCAAGGAACCATCTTTCACTACTTCTACAGCGCGAAGTCTGAAATCTAACTTAAGAGATTTGTAGGAAATCACTTCGACATTTTTTACTTCCAATTCTGTTTCTAAGTGGGTCGAAACACCTCAGATAAAATGGCATGGGCGTAGAATAACCAAAAATCTACGTAGCGGTTTTCGCGTCTAGTATTTAGTCCTCGGAACCGACATTTAGTGTTCACATAATCAACTTACTTATTGAATATAAAGCTACAAAAATGATCTATTAGAAAAGGATTAAAATAGGTTCACAGCTCTTCCTTCTTGAAGTGAAAATCCTATAAACGAAAATGTGACTGGCATTGAACGTTGGTTAGTCCTTGAATTGATAGGGTAGTTGCTAGGCTACCAGCGGAGCATGTACCAGATTCCTTATCATACGCGGCAGAAGTTGTTTTGGATTTTATGTTTTGTTATTGTTTCCATATCTTGGGGATTCGTATTTTGGACAGGAGCTGTAATAGTTGAACGCAACGTGAGACCGAAGTAACGTGAGAATTTATTTCTGACTACTTGGAATTACTACATGGAACTCATCGACGTGCAAAATCCCCGTCTTCTAACAAACCTCGAAGTCTTAAAAGTAATCAAGGAGTCCAGGAAGAAGGTCAGACGCCAGCAGACACTTATGTTCACATGTGGGAAGTATCTAAACTGTAAAACACCTTGCAGCAAGCAGTCAGAAGCTGAAGTACAGGCGTTCGCAAATGAAATCAAAGACTTTAATTTGACAAAGTCTGAAATTTTGATGCTTATCAACCATTGTCCTAGTAGCCAAGTGGAGTTATCAGTGGTAAGTCGTTTTAGTCCTTGTCTCTCCCATTGGCATGTGCATATATTCTGAAGTGATCATTGGTTTTACACATACATTTCTGTACCCTCGATCACTTTGGGGATATATGTGGCTTCATTAGCAAGGATAGTGACCAGTTTGGGTGTTTTAAATTTTTGCAATTGATTTCTCCATGTAGGTCTCGTTACGCTCTAAATGTGCTCATCAGAGGTGCTGATACCACTTGCTTGGGTAATGAGTCCCACCTGGGCTCGCCTTAAGCTGACTCGAACGTGATTTTCGAATTATCTTGTGGTGGCTTCGAAGCTAATTGATCGTTGGAGGATGGTGGACTAGACATCCGTTCCCAGACCATTGTTAAAGGTACGGAATGCTGATGTTAAGTCACCCTTTCTTTCACGATAAGACAGGGGAGCAGATTTAATCTCAATAAATGGTCCTTATAGGATAGTTAAGTAGTCAGTCCACCAATTTAGTTCCGAGTTTTTAAGCGCACTCCAGTGCCTTATCATCTTTTAACGAGCGACGATTCAATGCAACATTCGAGGTAGTGTTTGACAAACAAGAGATACAATATCCGGGATATGTCTTCATCAGAGTATTTGAACTCTGTGCAAAGAGGTCAATTTACCTGGAATCTCACTACAGTATTCAGACGTCTTCAATTTATACTCGATGCTCTCTCCCGAGTCCAATTTCTTGGACATCTGGTACTGGCACTCCATGTATGATATACTAATGACAACTATGACCAATATGCATAATCGCACACTCTTTAGTAATAATTTCTAATCATTAGCGCTTGAACCATTTCACTAGTTCAGTTGAGTCAGTACGAAGTTCATTCTTGTCGCATTTGGACCACAGAAATCATGCTATAGATGAGTCCAAAACGTCCAGAATTATGTATCCTATCACATTTCACGGAAGCTTTCGAATAGTCCTTGTGGTCGCATAAAACTTATAGCTCGGGGTATAGGTATTAGAAAAAGCAATTATGGTCATAGTTTGTAGGGAAATTTAGTACAACTTTTATCTCTGCCTTGGAGGAAGAGAACTTAATAACTGATTTTAAAGATTAATTTTTCACATGCGTTTGAAATTTCTCTCGATAAAGGATATCTGTACACTTCATTCTTTATTATTACACAACTTCATCTTAAGTCTTGACCTAAGTTGGTTGTTTAAATGTTTACAGTATCACGTTTTCATTATTCTTATCATTATTAGGATAAATATCGAAATTATTATCATCACTGTCATTATTTGAATAGTCTCCATTTGCTTACTGCATTGCCTTGTTACCACAAACTGAAGAATTCGCCATAATTGCTTTACTGCTCAGTATATAAGAAAACCAAAGTGTATATTATAGCCTGGGGTCTAATTGAAATCAATATTGTTTTCTCACGTATCTTGTTCTAATTTTAACAATGAGAATTTTTGACTCATTTAAGTCCGTAAATACGGCGTGTTTTTTGCACCATCCGAAGTGCAAACTACTTTTGCGAGGTTGGAAGGAGCCTGTCTGCGGTCACCCTCGGTGGTGAGCCGTTGGAAATGATCAGGAAGTTCGTGTATCTGGTTATTTGTGTGTGCTGGTGGATGCGTGTTATGAAATCCCCACCAGCATATCGAAAGCCAGGGTACCATACGCACTCGGCAACTGGTTAGGTTTACCAAGGATACCGACAAAAAGAACGATAGCTAGTCAAACCATCACCTAGGAGGATGGTACCCTGATAACCTTCACTGTCTGGCGGCAAAACGTTGGCTAGAACACTCTGAAGCACAGTTCAGCTGGCCCTCAACAACGCTTCAGTTGACCAGCATCCAGCCTAAACCTGAGTGGGACGTAGATGTCGTCCCACTAACTCTCATTGAAGTTGAAAAAGCTGTATCAAACCTGAAACGATGCAAAGCAGCAGGACGCGACAGTTCAGTGGCCGAAGATTTCAAGGATGGAGGTGTAAAATTGGTGATTAAAGTGACGGAGGTACTAGGTAGTGTGTGAGGTGGTACCGTTAGACTGGTCTACCTCACTGATCATCCCACTCTCTAAGTAGGAAGAGTTTTCTTTTGACAACTATAAAGGAGTTGGTGTAAATAGTATTGTCCAGGATCCATTGTTATCCGACGCGTAACTAGAGCTCGAGAAGCCCAAACTGGAGGAAACTAGCCACGTTTCAGACAGAGCTGGAAGAGGGTGTATCGAACATATTTTCACCCTACGATAGGTTTTGGAACACAAGCATACCTACCGGCAGCCGACACTTGCTATATTTTCTGACCTGGAGGCGGCATTTGACTCTACCGTGAGGCGTTGTGGTAGTGTCTGACTGTGAAGGGAGTGCCGAGCAAGTACCTAATGCTTATCAAATCTCTCTACTCGAACTCATGTAGGGTTTATGGAGGTTTGCTTCAGAACTGACGACAACTAGTAATGTCCGCCAGGGGTGCCCAGTCGGCATTCCTGTTTAACATCGGTAGGGACGTCCTAATGGACACATTATGTACGTCTGACGTTTTCTGTAAACTTCATCTAGTTGACTTGGAGTATGTGGACGACATCGTCCTGCTAAGTGAAGACGCTGACAAAGTGCTCTTTTGAACACGTTTATCAAAAATCTAAATATGTTCGGCATGCGTTTCGCATCTGTCAAACGTAAGACGACGCTTCAGGACTAATCTGCTGCAGGTACACCTAGTTAAATGATAGGGAGTGAAGTGGTGGAATCTATCGACCACTTCACTTACGTAGAAAGTTGCATCAATCAGAACGGGTTGGTTGCCGACGAAATCTCAGCTTGTACACAGAGAGACCGTTAGTCATTTGTCACATTACGTCATATGTAGCGCCAACTGGTGTGTTATCCGACCACTTGTTGAAGGACGAGTATACTACCCTTCTGTCTTGTTACTTGACTGTGAGACATGGCCGTTGATAGTAGACGATGTGGAACGGTCACAGGTTTTGATCACGTATCCTCGTAGCATTGCTTGCGTTTGTTGGAGTTACCGTGTGAGCAATCTTGAGGTCAGGCAAAGGGTACTAGGCAAAACAGACAAGTCTATTGATAAGGTTGTAGACCCTAATCAACTGAGATGGCTTAAACATGTACAGTGCATGCTGAGCCACTGCCTACCTCGACGTCTCATGTTGGGAGAAGGTGGATTAGCTTGAGAGAGGGTTCAGGTTGGCCAGACAACGACGTGCCATCAGTCGCTAAAGTCACTTACTGTAGGTCGGAATTGTGTAGGGAGATGTAGACTGGCTGGTTGGGATTTCTGAGACGAAAGGAACCAGTGGTTGAGGAATCTTGGTATCATGGCTGAAAATCGACCACAATGGTGTATTCATTCCATGACATCTAAAGCTTGGATATTAGCACTATTCTATACCTTTAGATTGTTTATTCTCCCATACTACTTTGATGTCACCTCTTTTCCCCCCGCTTGTTTTTTTGCACTACTGTGAAGTGTGTCAACTTGAACCGATGCACTTGTGTAGAAGGTTCTACGTTGCTTTTGTCTATCTGCACATACTGAAATGCCAATTCATAACGTTATTTTAAGTTAAAAACTGAACTCCAGTCTCAAAGCCGGTTAAAATTTGATAATAATGCAAACTTCCATCTCGGAAGTCCTCTAGCTGAAGAAACTGGTCACTTGCATGATATTTCTGTGAGTAAATGAAGTAAGTCAAGTAAAGTAAATGAAGTAAAAAGAAGTGAGTAAAAAAAGATTCAGCAATAGGGTTCAGATTCTATTAAAATGATGCTGATGGGTCCATACCGTATCTTTATCCTAACCGTTTGTTGTTTGCCTTAAATTCCTCTATAATTACAGGAGTGTTTGTTACTTTTAACTTCATTATTCTCGGTTTCTTTGTCGTTTGACTTGTTGTGTTATATCTTGATGTGTGATGTAGCAAATAGAATTGTTATAACAAGCAGACAAAATCAACGTAGAACCTCGCACAACACAAATGCACTAACTCAAGTTGCCACACTTCACAATAGTACACAAAGAACACGTGAATAGAAACAGACTGATATCAAAGTCGACAAAGCTGTGTGAGAGAACAACCGATTTGAAGATAACGGTTATTGCAAATATTCAACCTTTAGAAGATATCAAGGAGTGAATACATCTGCGCCATTTTGTTAAATTTCGAGCTGTCACTAAGTCGTCAACAACTGATTCTTATCTTCTCTAGGACTCCAACCAGGTAGCGTACATCTCTCCACACGTCTTAACCCATCAGTCAAAGCCTTCATCGACTGGTGCCACGACATGGCCTGGCTACCTTCAACCCCCTCAAAACCTAATCCAACTTCCCTTATCATTGCATATCGAGTTAGGCGGTGGATCGGCATGCGCAATACATGTCCAAGCCACCTCAGTCAATGAAGGTTCACGATCTCACTAATCGACTTATCTATCTTGCCCAGTACTATTCGCCTGACATCGACATTACCTACACGATGATTCCATGAAACGCCAGCGATGCTGTTAATATATCTCTCATCAAAGACTTCCAATCGATTGATATGCTTTACTCACAACCATATAACAGGACGGAATAAACCGTAATATAGTAGTTTGTCATTTTATAGATAGTCGGATATCTTGTCAGTCGGCGCTACAGATGCCAAATGTTACTTTCGTATCCCAGCTGAGACTTCGTCAGCATTTAGTCCGTTCAAGCTGATACAACTCTCCAAGTTGTAAGTTATCCTTTCTACTGCTTTCCCTTATCTGCTATCTGTGAAAAATCAGGCTTTTATATTCAAGTTCTTCTTACAATGGTTTTCTAAAGTTTTGTTGCATACTACGCTGATTATTGTGACAATTACTGCGAAAGTAATTGTATGTTTAAATATTTGGCTGTTAATTTGGAATTTCCGAAAATCTAGCTAAAAACATTTTTATGTTTTGTTATTTTCTCTTGGAATTTTGTTTTAGATAATCAGTGATCTGGATTCGCGATTCTCCAATAGACAAGCAGATAATATTTTACAGTTAGTACAGAAACATTTTCCTGACGGTATTGCTGCAAGTCAGTCGATCAACACCACAGGCACGCTAGAGGTATCCGAAGAAACTACGTAATATGTATCTGCTGGTTATTATCCTTGTACATTTTCCCCAACAAAGTATGAAATAAAGACTTTTCTAAAACCTCTACTGTTGGTTATAGTGGCATGTTGCTATGGTGCTGGACTGTTTCTCACTACAAAGTTTTCGTAGACCTCTAACTTACTCCTTTGTTTTTCAAGATAAGTATAATCTTGCTCATCCCAGATATAAACGTCCTGTTTGCTAGTGAATCTGAGTAGAGCTTGGGAACAACAAACATAAGGAAACCAGGTAGGATCCAGATCCTAGGCGTATCGACTAGATATTCACCCGAAACACAGGTAGGTGTACTGACGCCCGATATTGACTGCATTTCTCGACCCAAAAGTGGAATTGGACCCTATCGACCAGGGTCTTATAGCACTGTTTCTCACTGAAAGGCGTATCGAGTAAGTTTATCACTCTTTTGGGCGTGTCTATGGTGAGTGTTATCCATCAAGGATGTCAATCCTCTCCATTTATATCTAACTTATGGAGATATTTCCCTCGTCAGTTGACTTCATAGAGATGGATCTTATCACAGGAGAATCCTTGGTAGATCTAGATTACGCAGATGACATGTTCTTGTTCGACGAGGACGTCGACAAAATGTAGTTTTCTGGACACCTTGAGTTACAATTTGAAGAGTGCTCGTTTGACATCTGCCAACTTGCGTCACTGCCGGCGAGATATCCAATTATCTATCAGAAAACGAGTAAACTGCATTGTAGTCCCTTCCGTCTTATTGTATGGCTGAGACATGGTCATTAAAGTAGACGATGTCAAATGATTAGTGGGTTTGATAACGCATCTTCCTAGCATTGTTCGCGTTTGGTGGAATCACCGTATGGGCGATCTGGAAGTCAGGGGAAGAGTATTAGACAAGACAGTCAAGTCAGTTGATAAGGTTGTGAACCTCAGTCAACGGAGATGGCTTAGATGCGTACAGTGTATGCCGAGCCACCGCCTGTCGGGACGTGCCATGTTGGGGGTAGTTGGATGAGTTTGGGAGAGGAATCAGTGTGGCCAGACGAAGACACAGTATCACTCGATGAAGTCTCTGTGTAGGGAGACACAAACTGCTTGGTTGAGGTTATCGGGACGAAAGGAATTAGCGGTTGATGACTGTTGGTGATATAGCTGGAAATCAGTCAATGGTGCAGATGTACTCACTTCTTGACCTCTTTTAAAGCTTGAGTTTTAACACTGGCCGCTATCTTCAATTCAAATTGTCTATTCTCTCATGCTACTTTGATATCAGTCTTTTCCCATCCACCTGTTCTTCGTGTACGACAGTGAAGTATGTCAACTTGAATTGGTGCACTTGTGTGCGAGGTTCTACGTTGATTTTGTAAGTCAGTTGAAATTGTTTTCCCAGGAATTGTCCTGTTATACCCCGGTAAATAGTAGGGAAAGAAGTGTTTGCGCGCGTTGACCACCTCACTCACCCAGGAAGTTGAATGAGCCCTGGTGAGTCAGCTACTTATGAAATCTAAGCACGGATACAAAGAGGTCAGTTACCTTTCACCAACCCACGCCATTTATGGCACCGCTGTGTACTGCACTTCGCTCTGTTCTGTTGTATGGCAGTGAAACGAGGCCACTAAAGGTAAACAGAACATGATGTGGATCTTGGTGTTGAACCACCGTTGACCTTGCACCACAGACTGTGCTTTGGTACTACCAAATCAGTAATGTAGAAGTCATGTGTAAAGTCTTAGGCAGTAGGGGAAAGTCGGCTGAAGTTGTGAGCCCTCATCGACTGAGGTATGTATTACGCTTGCGTAGTTACCGTCTGTTTCGTCCCGTAATTTTAGTTGAAGTAGGTTTAGACTGGGAAAAGGCTCAAGGTGGCTAGACTAAAGCATAGGATCAATTATTGGAGCCTTTGAATATTGGTCTGAACCACGTAGACTTCCTGGCCGGGGTCTGCAAGACAATAGAAACCAGTGTTTGGAGACTCTAGGCACTACGGCTCATAATCGATGTCAGTAGCGCAAATGTATCCACACATCCTCATTCTAATTGTCATGTTGAATTCGGTATTCTCTTATTTTTTCTTCCTCTCATTTACTTGTTTTTGACCTCGGTGCTTTCTCGCTTGATGCATTTTCTTTGGTATGACAGACAGTAAGGCAGTCTTACATACATTTTTGAGAAGTCACTGGTGGTTCGGTAAAGTATTCTCTTATTCTTAATCAACTGTATAATTTCTACTCATATTACTTTGAGTTTCATGTACGTAAGCAATAGCTTTACTGGATTAATTGATACAATGTAAATAGTCTTCTTGTTTATTGCTTAATTTGAAGGATAATCACGAGTTGAATGCAGTCATTTAGTCGATTACTTGCTTCTGATGCATGTTAATCACTCTGTCCAATCACCCTATGTCATATTCTCATTCGTCATTCTATGAGTTTTTCACCGGTCAGATTTAAGATGATACTTCAGAACAGGTCTGCAACCACTCGTAGCTTAAGGATAGGGAAATGAAGTGGTAGAATGCATCAACCGCTTCACTTACCTGAGGAGTTGCACCAGCCCAGATGGGGAGGTTGCTGATGAAATCTCAGCTCGGATGCAAAAAACCCGTCTGGTATCTGCCAACTTGCGTTATCTGTGGTGCCGACTAGCGAAATATCTGATTACCAAAAGACGAGTATACTGCACTACAGTCCGTACTGTCCTGTTATACGGCTGCGAGACATAGCCACTGAAAGTAGATATGGAGAGACTACCAGTTTTTGACCACAGGTGTCTTCGCACTACTACTCAAGTAAGGTGGAATCGTCGTGTCAAAAATGTCAAAATTAGGTGTAGGATACTAGGTAGGAAAGGCAAGTCGGTCGATAAGGTTTTGAACATTCAGCAGCTGAGATGACAGACATATGTTGCGCGTGCCCAGTCACTGCTAGTGGCACACTATTAACCCTGCTAACAGTTTTCGAAGCATTTAAGTAAACCAGGTAAGTCTGACGGGGGATTATTAAGGCAAAATCCAGGAATTAGTAGATTGTTAAAGTAGAGACCTTCGCCAGTCTCAGCTCCTCTATGTAATCCGTTGGATGACAGACGTTTTGGAGTCAGCGACACATTAACCGACAAACGAAGATCAGTGGAAAGACAATTTAATACCGGTGACATCCGATCTGTTTTCCACAGTAATACCATGAATATTACGAGAGTTATACGCAGCTCACACGAGTCTTGTTTAGACCAGTCAATAACAATATTGCTTTTAGAAGAATAAAGAAAGTCACGCAAAAGAAACAAAAAAGACGAAGAGAAAACAAAGCACTTCGAGGCTTACCGGCTTCAGTAAGTAGTGAATTGGAGTGCATCCCTATATAAACGGCATAGTGTTTCCCTTCAGAAAGATAAGAATGAAGTCGCTTTGTGACTTGAGACTCAGCATTCGCGATGCCAAGCTTATTTAACAAGATTGGTTTACAAATGGATTCAAGTCCAGGTGTGTACTCCGAAAAGATACAACTCGAAATACCTACCACTCTTGTCCAAATTGGGAACAACATTATGATACAAGACAACGGTAGGATGCAAAGTAGTTCTACTTTGTTTAAAAGGAAGTTACTTAGGACCTCTAAAAGTGGAAGGCAAAAAGAAGGAGTTCCTCTACTGTTCTTCGAAGTGGGAGGGGTTATAACAACAGATCTTAACTCTAGGTATGATCCAGAAGATGATCTAGGTACAAGCATAATTTTAGTGCGTTGGAAGCGAGACAACGCAAACATCGGACCCAAGAAACCATCATTCACTATTTATAAAACATGAAGCTCTAGGCTTATTTATCTCGAATCCCTCAACTGGAATTATCGATGAAACAAGAGTAGCTTTCACTTAGCTGACTTCCGCATCCTGAAGTAGTGTACAACCGGGTTTCTGGCCAGGTACTCTACCAACGAAGGTACGAAACCCGACTATTGACCAGATTTTTATTTCACTTCAAAACAAATAAATGAAACAGAAAAGTATGTTGACAACTTTGTCTGTACCCCCATCTTATTTTGTAGCTTTTTGAGGGGAACGACATTAATTTGTCCGAAGTTCCTGTGACACAATGAGTCAACTCGCACTTGTAGACATCCTGGAACTCGATATGACATGGTCGCCCTTTCCTAATGGATTGAAGACCCCAAGAGGCTCTGGTTTGTGAGAATCCTATTCAGGCTAGGAGTTCGGTTGTTTTACAATGATGGTAATAAGAGCTTTTTCTGAAGAGAGAGAGAGTTTTTAGCATTTCAAGTCGCATCAGTTGGACAGAAACGGTGAATGCAAATAAAAAATATTTGGATAAAAATGAAGATATCCCTCCCATTTACAAACGTTTCAGAAAGGCAGGGTTAAGTTCATGATGTATAAATAAAAAGTGTTTAGCAAACTTTATCCCGAATAGAGTCTAGAATAAAGTGGTTTTTATCATATTGTTGAGTGAGGAAGTCGAAAAAGACAAACAATTAATTACCACTAATTAGTTCTCCTTTAATTCCAATTTAGTTCTTTTATCATGTATAACACACATCGAAAAAGTACGATTCTTTGGACGACGTTTCAAATACAACCTACAGTCCATATTCATATCAAGGTAACTTCACAACTTTGGGACACGGCTTTTATAGTTGCAATTTCCTCTCGTCTATTGTGATATGGGCGGTAGAACTATCTGTATATCTGGAGCAGGCACATAATTATTATTACCGAATCAATACGTTACTTTGTCTTCTGAAATTCACTGGGACTATGGCCATCAAACGCCTTAAAGCTGATTTACATTTTCAAGGCAAAGCTATCAACCCCTTTCGACAATGATAACCTGTTCTCAACTGTTATTCGATTAAATCACCTCTTATTTAGCACAAACTTGACTATCTCCAACTAACTGGGTCCAACTCACGATATTTTACACATACTGTCAAGTAGCGTGTTTATCTGGTGACCTATTCACGTAACCCTATTTTTCAACTCCCTTAATATTTTGGTTGCTACTTCTCTTGTGCTTGTTCCGAGTAACTTTAATTGTGTTATACAAGCGGTTACGACAATTCGCTACAATTGAACAGCCTTCCTTAGATTACGCACTGCGCTATGATTATTTCTGTCTTAACTACTGACTGTTCTTTCTTCTAGTAAATTAAAGGGTGTTAAATCTTCAGCAAAATAGAATGGTAATCTATCAATTTGCTCAAGTTATACTCATATAAATGGTTGAAGTGATGTGACTAATCAAAGAGTTTCAGTTTATGTCTCAAGTTAAGTAAACTGTTTTATGTTTAGTATGTAGCCACCAAGAGATGTACAAAACAAATTCGTATACCTACGTTGATACTGAAAGGGAAAGAGAAAACGAACTAACAGAAATGAGTTAATCAATATGGAGTTTCAGAGATAAATCTACTACTCCTACGGATAATAACAAAAAACAACTATCTTTCGTCTCACGGAGCTGTCAAACACTGGCCATTTCCTTCAGCCAGGAGCATGGGACAATATGAGATTCTCTGGAACAATATTCGTAACACATTCCCAAGATAGGGAAACAAGTGTTTCAAGATGACTTCACTCGATAAATGATGATCACCAAGACCCCCAAGCACACTACCTCACCTCAGTTTTACATTACTTCCACTGTATGTAAGCACTCCTAAGAAGATGTTGATCAAAAACGCGGAGTCGTCGAAGAAGCCAGGTTTGACAGATGCAAAACAGGATTGTCCAAGGCTGTTTCAAATTGGCGTGTGGCCCTAGCTTTCAATGTATGGTTGGGGATTTTATCAACCGCACTTCTACCAGAACTCTTACAAGCATCCAGGTACACTCACTTTTCGGCAACTTCAGACAATCCATAAGCATACAGAGGCGCCTGTCGATCTTGAGTAAGCACTTTACACTTCGATGGTGCGGAGCAAACCCTTAGAGACTTCAATTAAGTGCAACTTGATTAACCTGTATGTTGTTGCACAGTCAGAGTATGTCCTTTGTGTACCTAAGGCCTGCATCTTTCACCTAGTAGCAGGTCTAAGCCATGAACCTCCCTTAGGTCTGTCTAGAGAATGTAACCAATGGCAAAAGTGGAATGACAATATAGGGTAACAATGCCTAACCTCATATTTAGCTTGGAATAATGGCTGTATACACTCACTCTGCCTTAGGTGTTGAAGTATAAGGCTTTCAAGATGTTGAAAAACCTATCAGACACCTCTCCTTAACAAATAGCTGCAGAGGTATGGCAGACTAACACCCAGTGGTTATCATATATACATGCTAAGTAGACCTTTTTAAAGGGTGGATACAACAATGTTTTTTCCTCGGAGTGATGGATCACTCAGTCTATCAAACAAAAATACCGGTCTTTTGACTACAATGTCCAAAGAGATGCTGTTAAGTTTTTGTCTGTGCTGGTCACTTAAGTACTTGATGTTCCTTACGGTCCTCCACTTTGTTAGGTGCGTCGGTGTTAATTAGTCATACAGCATAAGACACTGAGGCCAATGTTGCTGGGACAGTCAACCAGCTAAGCTATCGTTGGAAGTGCTCCGAATAGCGTCCCAAAAAGTTGGTGATCCGCGTACCACCCACTTCATGGGAGGTTCCGCTGACACCAGGCTTCTTGTTATCAGTGGCTCCGATTAGTGTTGATGACAGACTAGAGGTAGTCGAAATAAGAATGTTACCGCTGTGACATCAATGCATCTTATCTATAATTAATTACACTAGTTTCTCAATTTTTGTTCTACTAGCTCAGTTTTGTACTGACCTTGTTCACCCTTACTCTTAAATTTGTTTGGTCTTGAAATCTGAATCGACGTACTATAGGATTGGCTGAATATTTTCAACCTATCTGCTGTTAAACAACAATCCTAGAGGTTGGTTGCACTCCTTTTCGGAGAAGAAAAGTGGAAGTGTCGGTCAGTGCACATTTATACAGATGATAGCAAGGATGAACATATCCGTTCTGAACTGGCACCATAGGAAGTCTAATGTGTTCGGCCTTTATGCGGTTTATCACTAGGACAACACTTTCTCTCCGTTCTTACACAAGGGTTTGCGTCAATGACATGCTTGTCACCAGGTTTTTATTCTTTTCACTAGTAACTGAACCCACTGATATTCGTTGCCCAACTGATTGTACTCTCCTCATTTGACTGGTGCTTTTTTCGAATCAGCTTACACCCACATATCTTGCTTACTGAAAATGCTGCCAACACATTTGCTTCGATGATATGCACAAACCAGCCCCTGGCTCCTTCATAGTTCCACAAACTTATTTTTGTGCATTCGTGTTATCCAAATACACTCATCTGGTTCGTCGTTCTTTCAGTCAGACTTACTGTCTTCTTATTCAGTAGACGTCCAAACGAGTGGGTAACGACCCACTTCAGTCTGTTTATTAGATGTCACATGATGGGACTATCTTTTACTGGATAATGTTTCGGACATAATTTGTTGTCCACATTCATATCATGATATGATGCAACTCCCCAAGTAAGTAAAGTAGTCGATAAATTTCACCACTCTACTACCTATCATGAAACTGGGAGTGGTGCGGACCAGTCCTGGAGCAGCATCTTACATTTGACAGATGCAAAATGCATGTCAAACATACTCAGATTCCCGTTCAACGTGTTCAGAAGATCCTGCATTGTCGGGGTCTTCATCCAAGAGGTCAAGTCAACCAGGTGACCTCCAGGAAGTAGACCGACCCCTATAAAGTCAGACGTACCCAAGTTCAAGTCCATTAGTACGTCTATAACGAAGTTAAGTAGGAACGGTGACAGTGGGCATCCCTGGCGGACACTAGTTGTTGTCAATTCTGAAGACAACTCTCCATAAGCTTTTAAACGGCTGCGTAAGCTCGAATAGAGAGGTTTGGTCAGCATTATTCGGTATTCCACAGTCAGACACTGCCACACCTCACGGTGAAAAAAAAACCAAATGCCGCCTCCAGGCCGACAAATATGGCAAGTCGGTCATTGGCCAGTAGGTATACCTGTGTTCCAGAACATGTCATAGGGTGGAAATATTTTCGATGCACCTTCGTCCAGCTGTCTGAAACCTGACTGGTTTTCTTGAGTCTGCTGTTCCCAAGCTCGTTAGGCATCGGATAATAATGGATCCTGGCCAATACTATTCACACTACTTCCCCTATGGTTGTGATAAGATTTATCTCTTTTCTTATACACTGGGATGATCAATGAGGTAGACCAATCTAATCCTCATACAGTACTCAGAGACTCTCACCAATTTTCTACCTGCATTCTTGAAAACTTTAGGTGACAAACTATCAGGTCCTGCTTGTTTCCATCGCTTCAGGTTCGACACAGCTTTCTCAACTTCAAAGAGAGTTGGTAGGACATCTATGTCCCATCCCAGCGTTGCTAAAAACCACTTAAACTGTGCTTCAATGTTATGCCCAACGTTCTGGCCGCCAGCCCTGGGAGGTTATCAGCATCCCATCCCTTTGGGTTTTTCTTTTAGACGGCATCCTTGACAGGCCTAAACAGTTGCCCAGTGTTACCCAATGCTGACCCCTTCTCCATCTCTCTCGCTTTCGCCACTGTCCGTGACCGACTTCTGGTCAACCTACGTTCGAGTTGCTCTCATTTTTCATTGTAATGAGAACCAGTTCTCTTGAATCAAACAATTCGCAATGACGTTTGCTTACCTCAGGATGGTTGTCAGCCTTCCTCAGCGCTGTTTCTACAGTAAACTTAATATCACGCCAGGTTTCTTCTGGATGAGCATTGCTGTCACGTTCAGACAGATATGCTTAGCTAACTCCTCCACACATACTTGGTGTCCTCAAGAACAAACAGGCTTCATTGCCGCTTGTTTCTTGCGACCAGCAAGGCAAAAACACACACGAGCCTGTAATAACGCGTGATTGGAGTCCAAACCGGAACTCCAAGAAGGACGGCTATTCTCCACCGATTATCTCAAGGCGATATGATCTAACTGTTCATCGATGGTTTGCTGTCGAAGGACGCCACGTGAGACAGTCCTTTCTTGTGCTCAATGTTAATGCTGGCCGGGAACAAATTATCGTCCAAACATAACTGCAAGACGGTCACCGCTGTCGGTTTTTTGGTATAGGATTCCGTAAACACCCTTCCAATTGACCCAGCTTCCCCACTTGAGCGTTAAAGTCACCTGCCATTATGACTACGTCTGAACGTTTTGGTTCTGTAGCCAAGTTGACAGCTCGTAGAATTTGTTTTTTGCATCATTCGAACTGCAGTCGGTGAAGGATACAAACAGGCATCGCCTAGTCTCAGGATCTTTCCTAGTTCTTACAGACCCATTCAGTCAGACAGCACATAGGTGGCTATTGACTGGTACCCAGTAAAGAAGCCCACTTTCTGCTCTACAACTCAATACTATCCCTACACTAGCGTGTCTACGACAGCTAGCCACTGGGTCTCCTGTAAAATTTGAACGAGGTCAGTTTAATAACCACACTCGGATCCCGTATACATGCCCCAGAGACACATCTATGCCTAGAGATTCCAGAGTTCTTGCGAGCGATGCTTGCCTTCCAGTTCGGCATAAAGTTCGGATGTTGAAAGCACCTACGTGTAGTGGATGGCGACTGGGATCTTATGAAACTAGGATTGAGATTTTTATCGTTGGAGATGGTCGCCGAGTGGAAAGTTGGGGACGGTGTAAGAGGCTTAATATTGGTGTCAAGAAGTAAAGGCAGACGAGGATAGGTTTTGTACCCCAATGGAAGCGTGAAGGAGGCTGACACTTCACAGCCATCCATATCTTGGAAGACTATTTCTGCCTAAAACACCTTGAAGAAAAAAATATTTGACAACAGAGCCCATAAGACATCTGCTTGAGGCTTGTCACATAAAGCGTTTGGTGGGTTGATTTGGAATTCGGTTGTTCTAACGTCGAAGAGAGGAAACTCATACCGCCGGCAGCGGAATACCACGGGGCAGGGAAGAGCGTCCTAACTCCCCATAACAAAGGCAGCATCAGCGTGGCATAACTGGTCGTACAATGAAAACACCACCCTAGCCGCACACCATCCAGCCAGTAGGAGTACGACTTAGCCCTCAGACCCCATCATAGTGTGGTAGTTTGTACTACAACTGCTTTTAGTCTTACAACTATTTAACAGACCGCTCTCTGCCGTAGTGGGATCTTAACAGGACAAGCGTTCCAGCCAGCGTAGCTCACTCAGCCCGACGACCATGCCAAGGTAGCAGCCGTCGGCTAGAAATGTGCAGTAGGGTATGGAGACATGTAATAGTCGTGCTTTCAAGACTGTAGCCCGTTTACCCATTGTTAAGTGGCCAAAAACCACGCAGCCATCTCGACATTATTACAGAAAAATGGCAAGCGACAGGCAACCAGTTGTAGTGGATTGCTTGAGACAAGTCTACATCCCATCAACCGATGGTCTGACACGTCCGGAAGTAGATAATACGAGTTCACCGAATACTACTCAAAACTTAAGCGACAAAAAGAATGTGAAAATTGGCCAAGTGCATAAATCAGGAAACAGTTATATTCCAACTAAAGCATACACACTAAGCGTTAACCAGGGGAATGACGTTCTTAAGCATTTAAAGTAATGTGAAAACGCGCAAATACTGCAAGACATCCCAGTTGTTATCGTTTGCACAACTGAAATCCTCAAGCTATAAGCTAACGCAACATTGTATAACTTCCTAAAGACTTCAATAAGTAAAATACAGGTTAACAGTACGGAGGATAGCCACAAACTAACCTAGGAACAAATCATAGTACGGAAAGTTCTTGGTGAAAACCCAGAAAAGAAATGAAGTGCCAAAGGTACAATTTTATTGATTAGTGGATAGAGCTGGCGGTAGACGCGATTTTCGGCCACATATCAGCGCATTCCTTGGCTACCGGACCCGTAATTGCAGAACCTGAAAAAAAAAGTCAATTTAATATTATTCGTAGCAGTGATCCTGTGCTGACATCACAGATCTGAAATACAGTTCAGCTGTATGGGTAGTAACTCATATTAGTGAAAGACTACAATTTCAAAGCACTAAAAAGCTTGTGATTGAAAGTATCCCAGATGTTTCTAATATTCCCTTACCTTAGCAATTGACTGTGGCTAAACAACTTGAGCTATTTGGACACGAAAAATGCGACATTTTTGCCAAATACCTCCCAAACAAGCACCGTGACAGTTGGATTTTGAGAGAGGGCTCAGGCATGGTTGAGTACTCACACCGACGTGCACTCAACAACTACGGGTGCTTTCGCGCAGTTAGCAATGAGTTAGTTATACTGGGTGAGGGTTGGTGACTTTCAGGTTGACCACACTGAAGGTAAAGAGGGATCTGAACCCGTTACCCGCTGTTTGAAAGTCAACTGCTCAATCCACCGAGCCAAAGCTTCACTGACTGAGTACTACTACTCATGTGATTTCCAGGTACCACAGAAAATTTTAGAACTTGGTGAGATGCAGAAACTCCTCTTGCCGTAGCCAGATGAGTTCCATAAATCGCAGATTTTAGTGAGCTGGCCGTTTCAAGTTTAGTGATGCCATCATGTCTATCATTCAAGCCATGCAGGTACTAAAGTCTTCAGCTGTACACTTTTAGAATACTTTGATACCTGTGGTGCAAAACAGTCCCGGTGCAGGTGGCACTTCCATGACCGTTGTACTGTGAACATTCAAAGAAAGCATGCACTATATTTTACCCGAGCATTACGCAGTGAGTTAATAACTCAGTCGATTCGACCTTCCTATGAATTGTGGTAGGCTGGAGTCACTTTAAAAAGTACAACTCCAGCTGAACGGTGAAATGTTATATCCATCTTAAAGTCATGGCAAATATCATTACCAGAATCCCATTACTCAAACCTAAGGATATCTTGACAAAAGACGGTGGTTAGGACTGCACTGAACGTTCCTGTGTTTCTGCCCACTGACAAACAATCATTTCATTCATCTGCACACCTACCAAGCTGACAAGAAAAACCAAGGCCCCCGACCGATCAAAACTATCGCTTTAGTCCACACACTACTCATTATTTCATGGCGAAATATTACGTCACATTGGTCTGCAGTTCTTAATGCGCCCTAAATGAATATACAGGACACTAAATTCAGTGTACGAAGTAATCAGAAAACGTGAGTTTTAAATACAAAACCACACCTTACCTTTCAGTTCTCCTTTATTATTGACAATAACCCCGGCATTATCCTCGAAATAAATGAATACTCCGTTTTTCCGTCTGTAAGCCTTTCGCTGTCTGACTACAACAGCGTATAAAACCTTCTTTCTAAGTTCAGGCTTTCCCTTTTTAACTGAACACACAATAAGATCACCAGTAGCTGCAGATGGAAGACGATTGAGGCGACCACGGACACCGAAGGTAGCGATAACGTACAAGTTTTTTGCACCGCTATTGTCAGCACAGTTTATCACAGCTCCAACAGGAAGCGCCAATGAAATTCGGAACTTTCCACCAGATGATCCACCCCTTCCTAAACAGATGAATAAATATAAGCATAGCGTGGTGCAAATGGAAATTGAGCATGTTCAAAATCCGGAACAACAATAAACATACCACGCTTTGGCATGATGAATCTTTTACCGCGGCTACTGAAAACTGTGCAGATTAGCGCAGTATAACTACGTCGTTCCACAGTACGTCAATGTACACTGGAAGTGATGGCGATTTCTCTCACTATAGCCCTCAGTATCTTGTTTTATCCAGAATGTTTTTTTCAAAATAATCCAGTTTAGCGGATAGTGTATATCAGCTAAAAGAACTAAACCTTTGACTCAAGTCAAACCTATTATTTCTATGGCAACAAGAAGTATGTAAGCACAAGCTCAAGCGTGATAAACGTTTAGCTGAGATAGATGGCCTTATAGTCTCCGTATACGAAAGGGACTCGAAGGTGGTTACTAAACTTGTTACAAGTGGTTGAAGTCAACAGTTTCAAGATTGTGGATAAGAAGTCTAAGGGTTCCCACCAATTAACTGAGCCTCGTCATAGGGCAGACACTACTATCTGTGACGAATATGTAGTCCTAGTAGGCTTGATTAATTATCATAACCTTCCGTATCATTTTCAGGGCAAGAATAACCCAGTGCTATAAGCAAACGAAAGTCAACTCAATCAATCGAACAAGTCGGGGTGATTAGTCTCAGCCATCGTTCCGAGTTGGCCCGTATTCATGAAAGCGTCATTCATCTTTAAGGGCGTCGGAAGCTTAATATTGGCACCTCACCCACTTCTCACCGAAGATGCGCTAGGAATTCCATCAGACATTCTTTACTGGAAACTCATGAAGCAGAGGACACTGGCGGGCGAGTATCATGAGGGTGATTCTTACGGTAGAAACCTGTCAGTTGAAGGATATACGGAATGGATGAGATTAGGAGATTATCTTGGCGCCAACAACGAATAGACATTTCTTCAAAAGTTTATGAAAATTACGGGTGTCTTCTCACAAAACCTGTTACGTTTGACTTGAAAGGATGTCTGAGGAGCTGATTTCTGTGCCAGCTAGTTTGATGTATCCCTTTCCTTGCATGGCGATAGCTACGCTGGAAGCTTGTCGGGCAGGTTGATGACGCCTGTCTCCTGGAGTTCCAGTGCATCCAAATGAGCCGCAAAATAGACGGCTCCAAAGAAGTCAAAATGAACGGGAACCAGTTTTTTCTCCGACGGATTGATCAGCACCAAAAAACAGGGAAGGGATGGAATTCTCTTCAATAGAGGGCAAAACTCTCGGCAACCCTAGCACAAATCACTGGCGCCTCACAAAACACACCATATGCTGGAAGAACGCCACTAACTGGGCCTGTAAACTGGATTCATTCATGTTAGATAACTGATGTGAGAATAAAACACCTATATACATATATATATATATATATATATATATGTATATATATATTTGTTTATGAGTAGAAAGCATCATTTGTGCCTACACAAAGGCGTTAAGGTTGCCTAACGAAACTGATGAGCTGCTTTTTTAGTGCTTTGTTCGTCGTTATTGAAAGTGAGTGTTCCTCAAGTTTCCAATCGAAAACTGACCGCTCCAAACATTTTGCTGCTTCCCGACAAGATCTTAAGGAAAGGTGGTGGAGTGTCTGTTTACTTCACTCTCCCCGAGGCTCTGTAATTCACAGGCAGAAAATCCTCTGCATAGGGGGAATCAGCATGGTATTCGTGAGACTGCCTACGCCCGGTTAGTGCTGAGTAGAAGCAATATACAGGGGCCTTCAGCAGTGTCACTATGAAAGTTTTATGTTTTGTGTCACTGCTCGCTTTCCCTGACTAGGCACACGCAATGTGATTTTAGGAGATTTCGACCTTCTTAAAGACGATTCAGTGTCACGCACACATAAGAAGCGATTACCCCATCGAAGCCCAACCCCTCTGTCGTTTCGAGGAGGCGGGACTAACGGAAAAACAAGGAAATAGCAAGTTTAAAGTGAAATTTAGTTTCAGATGCGAAAACGATTTGTGCCAATTGCCAGTCTCATCGCCACTGCTTGGTCTATTGCTGTGTATTGAGGGGCGCAGCAAAAGTTGTCTGTCTAGGTTTTCGCTTTCCTTCTGATCTTTCTTGATCCTGACATATTTTACCACTTTCTGCAGGAACCTACCACCCAGCTTACTACACCAAGAAGCCGAGAGTTTCCGGCATTGCTGAACTTCATTTCCATGTTCTATAGACTCCTGCATTTAACCACTACTATCTGTTGTTTCCCTTAGTCCTATCCTGGGTTACTGAGAAGAGACTGCAGCTTATTGCACAGAACTTCGAAGACTGTTAACAGACCTGGTGCTGTCATTAACCATTCCAAGTGACATTATTGTCAACAAGCACCCCCAATTCATGTAAACGGCTGGCAGGAATCATCTGATCAGACTACCAGCATCCTCTTCGCTTCGCACGTGACATTTCTCACTGAGGATTAAGCGCAGGTACGTAGGACCCCCCATATACCGCCAGACTTGAAAAATCTACCATGGCTCATCAAGCTTGCACTACGCGCGAGGAAGAAAGTGGGAGGAAGTGCACAGTTTGCTGCTGATTGTGCCATATGAATTCAGCTGTTGGTGTGGCCATTTTTCTAAGTTCACTCTCCCTTTTAAAATGGTTGTAAAGGGAGCCGATATTTTCTTGCTATGTTTTATTTCATTTTATTATGCGCTCGTATACATTATTTATTTGTATCCAACTCGTGCCGAAAATCTTATCTGTATTTCTCAGTATACCCTTCAGAAAAAGGCTCTTATCACCATTATTATCAAATAACAAAACTCCCTTGGTTGGGTCCTAACAGAGTGGAAGCTTGAAAGCTTCCTTCCAGTGGACAAGAGCGACCAGGTCGCTGTTGTGTTCCAGGATATCTATAAATGCGACGTGGTTCGTCTCGTCAACTAGTGCCATCGCAAACACGGACAAACCGATGTTGTAGCCCTCGAAAGACCACAACATAGGGTCACATGGCCAATGTGCAGACAAAGTTATTAACGAACTGCTCTTTAGTATAGGTGTCTATTATTTGTCGCCTACTTTCCTAGGCACAGAAAATACTGGTATATTGCTTCATGGCGCGGAAGCCAGCTAAGCGACAGCTTCTCCTGTTTCGTTGACCATGTTAGTTGAAGAACTCGAGGCAAATATGCTCAATACTTCAAAAATTAAACTTTGAACTTCATGCCTTATGGACGGTGGACGTTTGTTTTTTGGGTCCAATGGTTTCGTTATAGGAAAACATTCTTTATTTTATCCGTCATATCTGTTGTCATCGTTCCAAAATATTACAATTGCACCGTTGTCTAAATCACCTTTTGTATCACATCTACAGTTCAGATCTGTTGTTATAGCCCCTCCCACTTCGAAGAACAGTAGAGGAACTCCTTCTTTTTGCCTTCCACTTTTAGAGGTCCTAAGTAACTTCCTTTTAAACAAAGTAGAACTACTTTGCATCCTACCGTTGTCTTGTATCATAATGTTGTTCCCAATTTGGACAAGAGTGGTAGGTATTTCGAGTTGTATCTTTTCGGAGTACACACCTGGACTTGAATCCATTTGTAAACCAATCTTGTTAAATAAGCTTGGCATCGCGAATGCTGAGTCTCAAGTCACAAAGCGACTTCATTCTTATCTTTCTGAAGGGAAACACTATGCCGTTTATATAGGGATGCACTCCAATTCACTACTTACTGAAGCCGGTAAGCCTCGAAGTGCTTTGTTTTCTCTTCGTCTTTTTTGTTTCTTTTGTGTGACTTTCCTTATCTTTTGAAAACTAATATTGTTAAGCATGTCGATAACTTTGTGAACTATGTGCCAGTTGTTTCCCAGTTAGATTGTTCTCAGATGAATGATTTCCTACCGAAATGGTTTAGTGGATGTCTTCAAACTGTCTTCAGCTAAACTGTTCTCTATGTCAAGCTGTTAAGTTCTATATGCGACTATGTTGTTTGCCTCAGTCCTATTTCTCCCGTAATATTGGTAGTATTGCCGGAGAAAGCGGATCGGGTGTTACCCATTCTGGACTCTCTTTCCGTCTGTCTTCATTGCCAGTGCAATACAGTAGCGATATTTAGACTTCCTCTTTCAGGAAGGGGCCATTTTTGCAGACGCGATCTAGAAAGGTGTTTTGGCCCCTTCATGAGCTGTACTGGATCGTCAAGTCGCGGTACTCTGTATGTTCTACAAGGCTGCTTCTCATAGAAATCGTTGTCACGGATACTGGCAACAAAATGACGACGGCTGTCGCTCCAACTTGCAGACCGGCTAAAAGTTCACCTACTTGGGGGTGACAGAGTAAATGAAAGTGGGAAGGGAATGACAAAAACAATGAGCCTTTCGAAATAGTAGGGAATATGGTTCAGCGACATTTTTGTCGGATCTAATATCAGTGTCTTAAGGGTCGTTGACAGCTTTACAGAAAACCGGGTTCCGACAGTGGTTGCCTTGACGTGTGTGTTCTGAGCCATGAAAAGTTACTACGCGAGATGTTACGACCGATCCCAATGAGCAACATTTGAAGCGGAAGTTTTGAACTGGGATGCACCCAGGTTCGAGACACGGGCACTGCAGTACAGAAGTTGACCTACGAATCTGAAACCTTGTTCATTCAATTTCTGCTTTCCGTTTCTAGAACTCCTCTCTCTTTCGCCTCAAACCACTTCTAATTGTCGATTATTCTTCACCATTAAATTTAAGAACATTACCTGTCTTATCTAGATATCATTTCACGTACTTCTACCTTCTTTCTTCTCCAGATCTTAACGGTCGCGGCGGAACCTGAATTCTTCTGCACGTCCCATTACGATGGCGTGACGACGAAAACACACTAACAGCTGGTGGTTACTTTGGACCCAGGGGCTCATATCTGACGCTCTAGCAATTTGTTTTCGACAACCACAACGTAGCAAACAAAAGGGCAGTGGTAGAAGTATAACGTGTTTATTCCAAGAACTCCAGTGGGTAAAATGTTTCGAGTACATTAAAGTTATTCATCATTCGATTGCAGTCAGTAGTGAATACAAAGTTTACTACAGACAGAAATCATAACCAAGTTTTCCGGGCACTACGGTTAAACAGCATGAAGATAAGTCTACAGGTACTGTGATGATGGCATAAAGACTGCATTGAGTGAAAAATAAATGGGAAGAAAGGGCTAACATTTGTACATAGGAAGTTAAACACTCCAGGCTAGGTATCTGTCTTGCTGTATCAAGGGGTGGGTGGTTAATGATTTGTTGGGGCCATATAAAGTCACAGTTAATGCGATAAACGTAAAAAAATCCCTAGCATATCTTTGCAGACACAAAGAGGTCTCTTTGCATAAGCAGGATAATAACAACAATGACTAATTTATGTAACTATACGTGCATGAGTGCATCCAGTTCCTACAGGCAGGATCCGTGTTGTCCAGAGTTACAAACACAAAAATGCAGGATGTTGCGATTCTATTCAGACTTAGTTGACGGATAAATACGGAGCTATTGATGGACAGAGAGTATATGTACTTATCCTCTTCATTTCATGCACTATTCACTCAAAGTTAGGTAGTCTCTTCGACTTTCAACCAACAAACTGTGCACCGTTTCAAGGGTTTGATTTCGCCTGTCAGAATTTCATCATCATGATTCCGGTACAGTTTTATATTTCTGCAAAAGATCTCATAGACCTTTAAAAGCAGCTATCCAGCGATGCAAATTAGGGATCAGGTTTTATCTCAAATGCTTTGATTTTATATGTCTGTCAAAAAGCTTAAAAAATGATGAAATACCTACCCATTTTCTGCCACAAATATAAACCTTAAAGTTACAGAGGAGTCCACTTTTCCGTAGTATGATAAACTTAGGAGACTTATGAGATGGCATAGACTGATTGCGGGGCCAGATAAGGGTATTGCCAAACATCCATGGTGAAACTGTGAAGCTACACTGAATGTCAAGTAGATTGGACAAAGTTCAGTGTTCAAAAGCATCCACATCATCTGGTGAACATTATAAAGAAGCGAAGTCATTCATCCTGGCTACCCTGCTTGACTCTCAGGGGGTGATGCTTTCCTGCCCACTAAGACACCAGTGGTCTTAGGCTACTTTGCAACTACTGCACTGTAACCGCCACGGTTGAAAGGTGCGATGGGGACGAACAAACTTGTGCTGTATGCAGCCTGGCTGGCGGCTTTCAGTGGGATCCAGGATGCGCGTTTCGTCCTATTTGGGACTCGCAAACTGGATGTCCCCGCACACCAGTAACCGAGGTTGTTCCCATTATGGCTCGAACCTGGCACCCACCACTTTCAGCGTTAAAGGATTATCTGCTGGGCCACAGGGGCACAGGGACCACTTCTTGTGGAAGGGGTATCAGTTGTTACTGTTTGGTGGTTTGTTGTTTGCCAAAAACTGAAGTCCTCTCTTTCAACCCATCTCTTATATGCCTCGAATTACGATGTCCAACGTATCGCTCGTTATTGTACGTAAGGATGAGTTCATATAACCATTGTGCTCATGCCTTTAAACTGGTTTGTTTCCATGATGATGTATACATATATATTTATCATATTGTTGTTTACTGCTGTTTGTAATTTCCCGTTGCAATACTGGGTTGAATTACTCTACCTTTGTTGACAGATAGGATGTGGGAATGCTTAGCTCATGAGCCTCTAGAAGGAAGAAATACGCATTCTGGAGTCCACTGCTAGTCACCAAGATTCATACAACATCATGAATAGCCGGCAGTACCCGGGCATCCGCATAAGAACCTATCCACCAAAATAGGTCGGGCAATTCTGCCCTATACAGCAACGGGGATTGACATGTCTCAATATAAAACACTACATGGGCTTTTAAACTGTGCAAAGCTCTAAGAAAAAACTTAAGACACAAACCAGCCCCTGCCGTCAGATATTTTGAAAGAGTGGACAGCGGTGGAAGTGCTCCCGTACGCACCATAAGGGAATTAAAACTATGTTGAATGTAGCACAAGATAGTTCGTAACTATCATCTGTTCCATAGTTAATTACATAATGTGAATAATCGTAGCCTTTATGAATGCTATCAGAAACTACATTTTATGACGTCACTGGTCAATCGGGTTAGAAAACTTCGATTTTTTGGTGATTTAAGAAGGTTCTAAGTTCTCGTCAGCGCACCTGAGGTTTCTCAGTGCTCTACAATCGGCCCAAAGTTTCTTTAATTGATGGGTCCCTTTCAGTGTGATCTACATTGTGGTGCACACGGGCCTTTTTGTAGGAAACAGGCGACAGAAATGAGGTTCACTCACATCGGAAAGACCATGTAACCCTTTTCAGCACCACTGTGAATTAAGTGAAGGAAATTCTCATTGTTTCTAAAGCCTACCAGAAGTGAACACAGGATAATAGTTACAGTTTCGTAGCTCAGATACCAGGATGTGGAATGCGGTACATTTTGGGGAAGACTAACCGTCTGATTAATAATGGCACAAAGGGACGTGGTTTACACTTGGATACCTGAGACGGTGTAGATGGAGAGTCATCGAGCATCGATTCTTCAAGACGTAATGAGGTGTTCACATTGCCTTTCAGGCGTTTTAAGCTCTTATCCGTCGCCCACATCTTTGTCGTTCCCGCCAAGTCGATATGGCCACGTTCTAGGACGTTTATTTGTACACGAGGCAAAGCATAATTCGCCTCATTTTTGTTGCCTTTGACAAACCTCATGTCTGAGGTGAATAAGGAAATAAACTCCAGATGTCTAGCTTCTTGCGGTGGGTAGTTATCATGCTTTGTGTCAGTTGCAGTCGTGAATGGCTTGTGGTTGTTGAATACTGCAAAAGCGTGCCTTTCGGGCACGTAAGTAAATCGCCGGCGACCCTCTCCCGAATCCACTGTATCGCGATCGAAAAGCATTAGGCCGTTTCGAGAAGAAAGATAATGGTTCCTGCTGACCAAGGGCAGACTGCCGTGGTACTGCGCCTGCCGCAACATTGGAAGCGTCTGCCATGAACCGCTAGTGGTGCTACCGAATTGTGACGAGAGAGAAGAGTTTCGGAACTTAGAGCAGGCTTCGGTTTTTCAAGAGCATCAAGGGCTGCTCGAGTCGTGTGGGACACTAGTTCGCCCTCGCGGCAAATCTGTCAGTGGTTGGGCTACCCCAGCACAACTAGGTATGAAACATCGATAGAAGTTTGTTAACCCGGGAAATCTTCGCAGCTTTCGAAACGAGTCTGGGACAGGGCACTTTTTAACTGCACCCGCTTCTCGCGGAACCGGTTAACCACCGTTGGCATTAACGACGCGACCCAAAAACTTTGAGGATTCTCTACCTAATTCTCATTTACGCTGGTCGATCGAGACGCCACATTTGCGTGATCGTTCGGAATATGTCCCTGGATGTTGCAGCTGTTCTGTTTCAGATGCCCTAGCTACTGCAAGTCGCCTGTGTATGCAGTGACGAGAGGTAACCTATGAAGCACCTGGTCTACACGCATGGCATGCACTACAAGCTATCTTGACTATCTAGACAACGTTACAAGCAAGCGTGACCAAGGCCTATTTGTAACTACCCTTTTCTTAGACTTCAAGCAAGCATTCGATAAGGTGCCTCACAAACGCCTGGTCACTAAGTTGCAATCATATGGTTTCCGAGACCCGTTACTGTCCTGGCTCAGAACATCTTTAGAGGGTCGCTTCCAAGTAGTAAAATTCAGTAATTGCTACTCCACCCCTAGACTTATACAAAGTGGTGTCGTCCAGGGTAGTGTGCTAGGACCGATACTTTTCCTAATCTATGTAAACGATATCTGCAGTGTTATCCGAAATGGCATACCCTACCTTTTCGCTGACGACTTGAAGATAGTCTACAGCTTTTCTCCTGCAGCACTAACACAGGGTTTCTCTCAAATACAAGAAGATCTGAAGAGGATATTCATATGGAGCGAGACCTGGCAGCTCCCTCTAAACCCAAATAAAAGTGGCATCCTCCATTTCAATAAATCCCACCCAGAAGTAACGCTACACTTGGGTGATATTGCACTGCAGGTATACAACACTGTGAAAGACCTCGGAATCACTTACTCCAGAAGTTTGACTTTTACGGAGTATGCAGACTCAGTAGTTTCCAAGGGCAGAAGACTCATCGGTCTTCTACACAGAAACATACTCATACCTGAGGCAAAACTTATACTGTACAAGGCTATGGTTCGCCCAATATTAGAGTACTGCACCGTTATCTATGGTAGCATGAATGTGTCGGACAGAATTCGAGTAGAGAACATTCAACGGAACTTTACTCGGCGCCTACTAATACATAACGAAGGACTTCCTTACGAAGCAAGATGCAAAAAACTAGGACTAGAATCACTCTGGCTGAGACGCCTGAAGCTCAACTTAACACTTCTTTTTCGTCTTTTATTTACAAACCCTAAAACGAAATGTGCTGTCACTTTTAAAACAACACAGGCATATAATCTGCGTAATAGCGAGAACATCATCCCAATAAATAAGTATCGCTCAAAACTTCGATGTAGGTTTTTCATAACGCAATACAGTATGCTGTGGAACAAACTTCCCGCTCCTATACGAGCATGCCGTTCGCTCGGCCAGTTTCAACGACTACTTAGTAAATTCCTCCTATCTAACGAATCTCATCAATTCGTTGACGGCCAAACCACAAACGGTAATGCCATGCACTAAGGTACTACTGGTACCTAGACTCAAGGGAGACTAACAGCAATGACATAAGTATACAATGCCGAAAACTAAACGCAATAGTTAAGTTAAAATCTAATTTCTTAGAAAAAAAATGACCAAGAGTGAACAGGAAGCGGAGTGCGACACGATATGCTACAGTGAACTTATTAGATACTCAAATGTAACCTACTTTTCTTCACAACCTAACCGATCTCACGACTTAACACCTATTTCCTAAAAATCGCCCCTTAAAGTAATCTCTCCACTCCGAAAAGATAAAAGAACTGTCTGTCGGTGCATTTTCATAGCATGCAACTCTTTATTATTTGCCCTTTGTCATCAGTACTTACATCTAAGTACTCTGCACCAACATAGTTTCGGTAGACCCGATATGGTAATGCTCAACAGGCAACACCATGATCATCCCCTCGTGACCAGATAAAGGGTGGTGGTCCTAAGAACAAAAAAAAACCACGAATTTCACCTAAATGTTTATAACTTCATCATACGCTTGTACATAGGTATATAACAAGTTAATACCTGGTCAAATATCCTCTAATCTTTCTATTTCGTAGTGATATCTTCAGCTTCAGACTGACTTTCATTACTGTCGTGCGCACCTTCATCTTCTTCCACCTAAGCTTACCTCTAAACAGTTGGTTCTGGACACTTCCTCAAGTAAGTTTAATAGTCAGTACAAACTCACCCAGATGTATCATGGTCGATCTACTCCTGCGTATTTTTGTGCCCCTGTTACAAATTTCGCCTGCTGCTCGCTTTTGTTATTCACTTTTCAGATTTACTTAACCAGTCCTGCATTCAAATGGAATCCTACAAATCGCATTCGTCAGTGGGAAATATTGGCACCGAAACCTGATGACGAACGCGCACACCCCAAGGTCATGACTGTGATGCGGCCTCACCTTCAAGAATATTGGATGATTCAAACGATGACCGGATAATCTTCAAATTCGAACTGAGCCTGCTTCAACATGCCTCCTATATGCCATAAATCACAGCATCTAATGTATAGCATAACATTGTACATAATAGTCATCTCTCATTACCAAAGTGATCAAACCTGTAAACTGGTTTGTATTCATGTAACCTTTGTTGCATGAAATATATTATTATTATTATTATTATTAAGAATTTCGGTAATTGAGCTGCCCGCCGGTTGGCTGTAGCGAGCTGAAACGTCGCTTATAATGGGGTTGCCTTCAAAATAAGCCGGTTTCAAACGGTCCATACTAACAGTATCTTCACATTCGTTTCGTTCAATTATATAGAATTTCTCATGTCGTTTGATCGCTTTGAATGGCCCATCGTAGGGTGGTTCAAGTGGTCGACTAACGGTGTCGCGGCGAATAAACACGTGTGATGTCCTTTGTAAACTGGGGTGAATAAAGACATCAGTCGTTTGAGGTCTAACCGGAGGCCTAACTGAACGCGTTGCGTTTGTAAGCCCAGTCACGTAAGATGCCCTGTCGGAAACATATTTGAAAGTTGAAGGAGAAATAAACTCACCTGGTAGGCGAAGAGTGGTCCCATAGACGAGTCCTGCAGGGGTACATCCAGCATCAACTTTCAGGGCGTTGCGAATACCTAGTAGGACTAGAGGCAGAGCCTCGGTTCATTGAGGTATGTTTGCAGCTGAAAGGCAAGTGAGATAGGCACCCAAAGTTCGCGATCCACCTTTCGACGAAAACACTGGATACCGTTTCATCAGTAATATCCTTAACAGGTACGACTTCTGGTCATCGCGTCAAACGATTCACGCAAGTGAAAAGGTAAGCATATGCATCAGATTCCGGTAGAGGTCCTACAATACCTATATGGACGTGGTCGAAACGCATGTCTGGGGCTAGAAAAGAGCCCAAAGGGCTTTTCGTGTGTCTCGTGGCTCTGCACTTTTGACAAGCTAAGCATGACTGAGCCCATACCTTAACGTCTTTGTCCATCCCAGACCAGCAGAAACGTTGTGCGATAAGCCTGACGGTGGCTCGTACACCTTGATGGGACAGTTTGTGCAACGTATTAAAGACGTTGCGTCGACAACTCTTCGGAACTGTTGGGCGTGGTTGACTAGCAGAGACATCACTCAAAATCGTATCATTGCCCGATCCTGCTGGACACAGTTGTAGCTTGAGAGTTGTGGACGACAACTCATGATGCAGCTCAAGGTCTTCTTTTTGACACCGAGCTAGTTCAACGAGATCAGCGCTCTCGGTACAGTTTACCGAAGCTAGTCGAGATAGTGCACCAGCTACGGAGCTATTTGCTCCAGAAATGTGGCGGATGTCTGACGTGAACTGGGAAATGTAATCAAGCTATCGTGGCTTACTCGGGGAGTATTTGTCAGATGCCAAGCTAAGAGAGAAGGTTAATGGTTTGTGGTCTGTGAAAATAATGAAGTCATGACCTTCCACCGAATGTCGAGAATGGCGTGCAGAACAGTAAATAGCTAGGAGTTCCCTATCGAATGCACTGCATCTTGTTTCCGCGTCTTGCAGCCGCCTCGAGAAAATGGCCAACGGTTGCCACTGGTTGTTAGTCAATTGTTGCGAAACTGCTCCAATTGCTGAGTCAGATGCATCAACAGCAATACTCAGAGGAGCATTGGGGTCATGATACATAAGCATGGTTGCGTTCGAAATGGCTTCCTTGACTTTAGAGAAAGCAAGTCTAGCCGCCTTGTCCAGAGACACGAACTTCGTAGTTTCTCGAATTAGATCTGTTAGTGGTCTCATGACAGAGGCACAGTTGGGGATAAACCTTCTGTACTAACTTACCAGGCCATTGAAAGTGCATAGATGTTTCACAGTGGTCGGCTCTGGATAGCTTGTGATAGCCGCCACTTTATCTCTCAATGGGCGTATACTTTTGCTGTCAATGGTATGCCCAAGGAAGCTGAGTGATTCAAATCCTATTTCACACTTCTGTAAGTTGACTGTGATGCCATGTTCTTTAGTCTTTCGAATGCGAGGTCCAAATGTTTGAGGTGAGTTTCCTTATCTGGACTCGCAATTAGACAGTCATAGATGTAGACGTGGACAAGATTTGAACCACGGAAGACATCGTCCACGAAGCATTGGAATGTTTGTGCTGCATTCCGAAGACCAAATGGCATGCGCAGGAATTCAAACAGGCCAAAAGGAGTAATAATGGCTGCTTTTGTGATATCTTCTTCTGCCATAGGTATCTGGTTGTACGCTTTGACCAAATCGGTTTTGGAGAAAATGTTCATTCGGCATAAGGTTGCAGTCAAATCGTAAACGTGAGGTATCGGGTAGCAGTCCGGTGTCGTCTTGGCGTTAAGCCCTAGGTAATCACCGGCTGGAAGCCAGTCATTGCCGTCCTTTTTGGGAACCATATTTAATGGTGATGCCCAAGGACTACTTGAAGGTTTGATAATGTCCCGTTTCAGAATGTGGTCAAATGCACTCTTCGCCGTTTTCATCTTATCGGGGCTAGACGGCATGCTTTGGATGCGACAGGTGGACCTGTGGTTATCACGTGATGCATAGCACTGCTGGTTATGCATGGAAGAGTGTGCTTCGGTCGCTGCAACTCTGGATATTTCTCCAAAACTGCCTGGTAGGACGCGTCGCCTGATTGTTTGATTCTAACGATGGCTAAACTCGGACCTACATAGGTGGTGCCGCCAATAGATAAACTTGTGTTTTTATCTTTCAGTCGTCGGCGGCAAGCACCTACGAGTAGATCGTAATGGTTTAGCAAGTCTATGCCAATGATGGGCATACAGACGTCAGCAAGGAGGAAGATCCAGTGGATAGGTTTACGTAAACCTAAATTGAGGTAGGCATACTGTCTCCCAAATGTCGCGATTGCCTTGCCGTTGGCTGCTTGAAGATTGAAGGATGGGTCATGATGACTCTCCTTTGTCGGTGCGGGAAGAACGCTAGCTTCTGCGCCGGTGTCGACGAGGTAGCAAACTTTCGTTTTTATGTCGGTGACGTAGAGCAAACGGCTGTTTCCGCCGGCTACGGATGCCGTGAACACATGCCGGCGTGACCGTTTCCCGAATTTGTGTCCTCGTTAAAACTGCATGGTTTCTCACATTTTCTGGCCTCGTCTCCGTAAGTATTATGAAACCAGCACCATTCAGGGTTTTCGACCCTGTTAGGTTTTGTTTTGGGGCGACTGCCAGAGTTGCTGCGATGCACTAAGACGCGTTTCTGTATAGTTCTACGTGAACTAGTACTTCGAGATCGTAGCAGCTGTTTAACAGAGTTGCACAGCTTGGTCACCTCTGAATCCTGGCTCTCTGGTTTGTCGCAGACAGAATATACGTTGGAGACGAGTCTGCTAGAAATCTCCAGTATTTTATTTGCTGAGGCTGCCAGGTCATCGAGTGGGACTGAGTGCAGTGTCACTGACACGGTTTGCACTGGTTGTAGTAGTTTTGAGAGAAATAGTTCTCGGAAAAGGCCATTGTCGAATGTTCGTGCACCCATAACTTCTCGCATGCGTGCGAGGACTTCAGTAGCTGAGTTGCTGCCTAGCTCGATGTTACGAACTAATTCGTCCAGACGCTGGCGATCTGTGAGATAGCTTTTCTTCAAGAGTGCGGCCTTAAGAAGTGCATAAGGATCACTTACTTCAGGATTAAACATGTGTGCTGTAACATACCTGTTTAATTCTCGCGGTAGTGAACGTATGACAGCAAGAAATCGAGAATGAGGATCTGAGACACCCTGTCCTCGAAAATCTGCCTCGGCATACAGAAACCATGTTTCTGCATTGTCTGGCCAATATGGCACGAGTTGGATCGTGTTCGTAGTCGGCTTAATACGGACAAAATTGGGAGTATGGTCGGACATGAGAAGGAGTTGTATATGGATATATAAAGGTTATCAAAATGAGAACAATATGCAAGTATAAAATGGAACAGGCTCACCAATTCAATATTTGTTATTGATCGGGATATGTGATCATGTCGGGCCCACCAATTTAGGATTTGTCCTGGTGCGAACTTGACAGACGCAAAGACCAATCACTAATTATTCGAACTTGTTATATACCCACGAATACGAGACCAAGGAAGAACGCGATAGCGTAGTCGGATGGAATAGTATATTTGGATGGTTATGCCAAAATACCGATGCGTTCCAACTAACTGGCTAGAGAGTCGAATACGAGCAATGCAACGTAACACGACAGCGTGCCAAATGGCGAGGATGCTTGACCGGGTGCCTTCAGCTTAGCGAGTCCAGTTAAACTATCAAGGTCAGCATCAATGTCGAAAGTCGTCGAACCCTAGGCTATTGATTTTGGGGAAGTGTGTGACGCTACAGCCTGATCTTATTCCCTTCGAGTGATTCGATGAAACCCTGTGGAGGATTTTGAATAAGCTCTCAAAAGGAGCTAAGAGGCCTGAGACCACTGATTCTAATCCATATTAATTGTACATTATTTTTCGACTATTTTATAACTAATTCAAAGCTACACAATAAAAATTAACATATCTGTTTACTGAAAATGTTGTTTTTTATTGCTTCACTAATATATGAAGAGCTTCCATCAACAAGCTACGAAATTTCCTCCTTGGTTAAAATTCTCTATGAAGATTAGCTAATCATCAATATCTGGCAATGCCCATATGCTTAAAATACTTCAATTATCTGATTACTTGTCTTCTTTTCAATTGAATAAAGTGAATAGACTAGTGTAATAGTAATAGTAATAAATTTGAATGATGCAACACTTGTCTGTATATTTATGCATACACCAAGGTGCATACATATAATGAAATGAATGGGTATATGCAACTAATTCATCTTAGTTATCTAGTAAATACCAAATTCATTGATTCAATCATCATTAAACGGTCAACAAATAGTTGATTAATTTTAATAAACCTTGGATTAAAGTTTTTAATTGTACTAAATATATATGTGTATTCACCTAATATATAAGGAATTATCACATACAATATATTTCATAATATGCTATTTACAACTTTTATAATTCCTACCTTTTTGATATTGAACACATTCGAATTCTCTGTTAGTCTCCCAGTTGATTATTCTCGTAAGTTTATGAAATTTTAATGATTGATCCTTTTTTTCATGAATATACTAGAATTTTGAAATTATTGAAAGACCTAAAGAGTAACTCTAAAGGCCACCTTAACATCAACTAGAAATAACCAATTTGTATTTTATGAAAATTCACCTTTCCAACTGAAATAAACACACTTGACTGTCTGCTTGATCGTTGATAGGATGACTTTAAATGGGGTGACTCTAAAGCCCATCATTCCAGTAATAACTAAAATAGCTAATTACCTTTCTTACTTTAAAGTGGGAAGGCAGATTTTTCATTAGATAGAGAAAATTAATTAGTTTTTTTCATTTGCTGTTAGGGTGGCCTATACAGTTACTTATTTGAAGTCACTGTATATAAAGAAATTGGGAAGACCATCCTAACAAGTGTTGAAATAACCAATTAGGTTCCTATACTTCTGCTGAATGGGTGGGTTTCTTTTCATAAAATTTGGTAAGATAGTTGATTATTTCACTAGCTACTAGGATGAGCCTAAGAGTTACTCACGTTCATCACATCATAATCTGAATTATAAAGTTCGGTTATTTAGCCTAGACTGTAGTTAACTAGATATCACTCCTATATTAATAAATATACGATCCAAATAATAATAATAATCACACCAAGTATATATTGACACCAATCTTACTAGGGATTGTCATTACTTTATTGATTCCGGGTGCTGACCATTTGAATTTAGAATAACGACTATGTCGTTATGATTCAATATCATAAAATACTACTTGATGAGAAGAGATTTTTACTTTGCCTGATTTCTGTTTCAGAGAACAATCATTATTAAAGTTAATTTGGGAGTTTTATGAGGATTTATCGATTTTAGGTTGCTATTCATCATAGTTTAACATTAGTTAGTGGAACATTGGAAGTAGAAAGTATGGACGATTGGATTCCTACCCAGTGTTAGCAGTAGTACCTGGAGGTTTCGGAGTCTATCCCTGGTAGGATCATGGGTGCGCAATGTTGAAGAGTCCCATACTAATAGGACGAAACAGCTGTCCAGCCCTCCTAGGTTTCTAATGTTCCTCCAACTGATGTCAGTCCACGATAAATACCAACCTGAAACTGTTATTAAAGTGTTTACGTGGTTTGTTTGAGCGGTTAATTACTGATGATAAAAATATACAAAGTTGTTTCAGGTATCACAAAGTTTTTGACCAACTGCTTTCCCCCTTTTCAGTGGTGTTATGCTGATACTAGAAAGTGGTTATTCCCTTTATTCTGTTAAGAATGTTGGGGGCATTCAGTATCTATTGTTCTCGAAGAAATCGATTATTATAAGCAGTAAGTAGCTGACAAAACGATTGCCAGTTCACAGGCACTTTAGTGAAGTTTCTCCCTCTACGTTGTCTACTGAAAACTACCACGGTCAAAATATCAGTCAGAACGTTGTATGCATAAGTGACATATGCTTATCAAATATTGAGGTATGCCTGCAAACAATGAACAATAGTCAAATAAAGGGTTTTTATGAACTCTTCACTTAAGAAGAGAGATTTTCCCCAGTTTTATTTGACTATGCACAACTTCTTAATAAGCCATTATAGAATGTTTAATTCGAAATAAACAGTATCCTTGAAAAGCCTAAAAATCTCTGGAAACTGAGGACAAATAGACACCTGTTTCATTTTGCTTAGGGATTCCTCAACAGAACGCTTTGTTTGTCAATAAGTCTCTTTTTCTACCTCATGTCAATCTGTAATGCCGAATGCCTCGAAACTGTTTTAAATGATTTCAGTTCCCTATTCCAATTTGTTTGCAGAAACATCATCCACCTATCAATGCAAGTATCAGAGAACTAAAAATTTCCTGAAGATAGATTTATCAAACTTTAGGTGGGTAGTAATAACTGAAAAAAAGTTGGTGTGACGCACTAACCATCTTGAAGTATTTCAGTTGAACAAGCTAGTAGTCAATAAACTATTGCAGATGAATCTCATTACTAGTAGTAGGTGGAAAATGATGAATTAACCATGATTATTTGAACTGGAAGTTACATAATTTGTTTTGCGACAAGAATTTGATAATTACCGAATTGGATGAACCTTCAAAACTGTAAGATAGCTTGTTTAACCTCTATAGATTGAAGCATGAGAATACACTACGGTTCTATAAGCCTCATATATCTTTTCTCAGGATATTGGAAAGTTTTGCCTTTGAAATTGATTATCACCATGACGAAATCCTGGTGAATGACTGTTTAAAATAGCGAGACTAATTGAATAGGTGCATTTGGCGTTTCTAACAACAAGATATTCATCATCGATTGACATAGACTGTAGAACCGTTGAAAACCTGTCAGTATCAAATAGTTATTTTTTCCCCCTAGAATACAACTCCTTTCCAATGTATTTTGAACTTCTTGTTGAAGGATTACCAATAAGAGCGTTATGTGTTACTAAATACGCTTACTGAAATTCAGCAAAATTTGTCAGTAATAAAAATTCTCATTCATTTCAGTAAAATCTTGTCTTTCAAGGATTTAAACATCAATCTTGAAATTACATAAATATTATAAAATTAGAATTTAAAAGTAGAATTCATCATGTACCGATATCAATTGCGGAACCATCGAAAATCTAGCAGGCCTAGACAGCTGTTTCGTCCTAGTATGGGATTCCTCAGCAGTACGCACACACGATTTGTTCTTTTTTGAAGTGTCAGGTTGCGGTGAGCTGGAAATGAAGACTATACTTTACGAATTGAT
Organism: Heterobilharzia americana; assembly: GCA_944470555.2. Classification (NCBI taxonomy): domain Eukaryota; kingdom Metazoa; phylum Platyhelminthes; class Trematoda; order Strigeidida; family Schistosomatidae; genus Heterobilharzia; species Heterobilharzia americana. The sequence goes on along the minus strand of OX104129.1, from coordinate 61,301,554 downwards.
CTTATGCGCACCTGACTTACGTAAAAGCTAATCACTAATTATTCGTACTTTTTCTAAATTCGTGAGTGCGAGACCAAGAAATAAAACAATAGCCTAGTCAGATGGAATAGTATACTTGATAACGCGTACCAAAATACTGATGTGTGCCGACTAACTGGTTAGAGGATCACGTATGATTAATGCAACGTACTACAACTACCTTCCAAATGGTGTGGACTCTTGATCGTCTGACTTCAGCTTAACAGATCCGTTAAAACTATGAAGATCAGCATCAATGTTGAATCTTGTCGAACCCTAGGCTATTGATTTTGGGGAACTACTTTCTGTTACAATAAAGTGATGATTATCTTGACTTAAAAAAAATTGTAAATGCTCATCAGCGTTTACTTTTATCTTTACCAGAAAACAACGATCATCTAAAGAAGCCTGGAATTTATCTTCGAAACCATGAACAAACTCATCTTATTGGTTTCCAAAGCCATAACTTTCAGTCGCGGTCATTGGTAGAATAGTAAAGTATTATGTTGATTGCTACGATTCACCTATCAGTTTCTCACCAAAAGCTGCATCACATTCCATTATCTCAGATGATATAACTTTCGGATTGAAACTAATATGTATGGTAACGCTAGGATCCGCTATTCTTCTTATAAGTGACTTTGTTGTGGCTTGCAGTAGAATCCAGGATGAGCGTTTCACCCTATTAGAGACTCGTCAGTTGGATGTACCTGCCTCCCAGTGAGTGATATTGTTGTCACTGAGATTCGAAACTCGTATTCATCGCTTAAGATTCCAGAGAGTCACCCACTAGACTACTGAGGCACGATAACCACCTCTTGTACAACGGGTATTAATTATTATTATGTGTTTGTATTTGTAATTCTCCGTTGTTATACTGGACAAACTGATAGAGTTGTGTCGGTATATATGAGAGCATATGCTAACAGTATGCTATCACTTCGATGCAGTATAATATCGGGGAATTAGAGATACCAACGAATATTTATCCACTGTTTTCCTTTCCATAAGGATAATTTGGTATGAAGAATGAGCAAAACATTCCTTCTTGATAAACTGTACTGCTGCTAGTGTCTACAGTGACAGTTCAACACTCATTATAGTAGGTATGAGTTGCAATAGACTGTATTAAATGTTTTTACTATCATATACGATAAGTTACTAACAAGTAACACAGTGTGCACATACAAGTTGCGACTGAACTCCTATGGTGCGAGACCAGATACACTGATTGGTCACTGGAGGCTAATAAATTTCAGATTTTCTGTGCCCAGTTATTCTTCAGTGATTAATCAATGTACACATACCTTTGTTCAAAATTCACTTAATTTCTAATTGCATCATTTAACTTATTGACCAAAATTATTTTTCAGTATATCAGTCATCGGTTCAGTTCCGTTCACTATCTTTGTGTTCATACCGTTCACACAGTTCTAAATTTTATCTAATCCAAACTAATCTAATGCAGAGTTGTAATTCATCACAGTAGCCAACTTTTACTGCTACACTGACTTACAGAATTCTTAATATTTTCATCCTTGATCTCACTCTAATGCAAGAAATCAACATTCTTTGGATGACCAGTATTTATATTATTATTATTATTTGTCCCTTGGGTACCTAGTGGAACATAGGGATTCAGTTCCACATCGCCATTTCACTTTCTTCTCTACAGTCTTCAAAACCTGACTCCACAACTCACCACAAGCTTTCATTTCTCCCTCACACCCTCGCCTTGAACACCCAACTCCGCGTTTCGCATTTCGATTCCACTCGACGGCGTAGCGTAGCGTAGCCTGGTCTGGTCTGGCCTAGACCGTCATGTCCCCAAATACTCTCCTCAGTGTTTATCCAGTCCAGTACAATACAATCCATCACCACTTTCTTCGTCTGCATATTTGTTGGGCGATGGATCCCTGGTTGTCTCGTCGCCACTCACAGTTCCTACTTCATCATTCTTATTATTCTCGCCATCTGATCTCATCTGATCTCATCTCATCTGATCTTCAGTGTCAGTATCGAGTGAGTGTAGGTGGCAGCTGTTCATGATATCTGTGTGCAGTTTGTTGGGGATGCTTTTCAGGACACGCCAAGTCTCTCAATCATCACATCGAAGCACTGACTTGACTGATATTGGTGTTGGTGTTGAAATCTGGATGTTGTTCACACTTTCTGCTGTGTGGAGTGGAGTGGAGTGGAGTAGATCTCCACACTGATTTCAGGTTATATTAAGTTTCATTTTGATAAAGTTCATTTTAACAGCAATTTTCTCTGCTTTGGAAGAAAGGTATTTTCAGTTTTACTGTTTCTTTGGAACAAGTAGCATATGCTAAATGAATAATAACAATTTTGTATACAATGAAACGGAATGCTATTCCGCAAAAGTCCAACTTATAAGCCGCCATATTCGTTTCACGTCTCAACCAAACAGAACATAAGAAATGTAACCAGAACGTATAAAATCATTCGTTTTCAACAGAAGAGGAAAACAATAACAATTCAGTTGTAACATTATGCATCTAATGTTGAGAGAATTTTGCCATTTTAACTCATGTATCTACTGTGGAATACGTCTTTCTTAGATTTGCTTACCTGCTACTAAAAGGAGCAATTTCTGTAAATAAGGATGATCTGATTTTGACTCGACTTAAGATTTTTAGGCTTCAGAACGGTTTATGCATCGTTTTAATATGTAAAAACTGACCAATAAAAATTCGAAGTAACTGACTAATACTCGCTGATGTGTATTTATGTATCTTTTTTGAAATGTATAATGAAGAAACCAGGTTCAAAAACACTCTCCTAGGCTTTAGATAGCTGCGGTAACGCTAGAAATTTTGTAAAAAGTGATTAACTTATACATGATTTGCCTTTGCAAGAACTGGCGCAGAATCACACTCATGCCCACCCCAAGTAAAATATTAAGCCGCGTCATTCTGGAGAGACTAAAGGATGCGCTGAATTCAAAATTACCACCGGAACAGGCAGGCTTCAGGAAGAACAAATCATGTGCACACCAAATTGCAACGTTTCGCATCATCATAGAACAGAGTATAGAATGGCAGTCAAACCTCTAACTCAACTTCATCGACTTTAAAAAGACCGGTCTACAACAGCGTCGAACGACAAAGTAATTTGGAAACTGTTTCAACACTACGGAATACCACATACCTTTATCAACCTCATTCAACAATTATATGAAGACGCCACATGCCAAGTGATTCACAATGGAAAGCTCAGTGATGCCTTCGAAGTGAAGACAGGAAGCAGTAAGACAAGGCTGTCTACTACCACCCATGATATTCCTGAGTGTGGTGGAGTGGCCTGGATCATGCAACAGCCAACTGTGAGGAGCGAGAAGAGGGGGATACGCTGACTGAACCGGGGAAAAGATCCTAGAAGATTTGGATTTCGCCAATGATGACTTATGTCTAATGTCTTGTGGCATAAACTTGAAGATCTACAGGCGAAAACTAACAAGTTGACAGAAGAGGCGGGGCAGCAAACACCGTACTTCAGGTGAACGTAGAGAAGACAGAGGTGATGAAGATACCCAACCAACAACAACAACAACAACAGCAACAACAAGAAGCTCCAATCACTATCAACAGGAGAAACCTGAAGGAAGTAGCCTGCTTCACCTACCTATCTAGGCAGCACTGTTTCAACTACAGTCGGTGGCACAGACGAGGACATCAAATGCAGGATCGGAAAAGCAAGACAGGCGTTCATTAACCTGCAATCAGTGTGGAGATCTTCCGCACTCAGCATAAAGTGTGAACAACATCCGGATTTTCAACACCAACGACAGTCAAGTCAGTGCATCTATGTGTTGGTTCAGAGACCTGGCACCTTACGAAAGGCATTCCCAACAAACTACAGATATTCATCAACAACTGCCTATGCTGTCTCGTTACTGAACATTCATCAGATGGCCAGAATAATAAGAATAGGCAACAGGGAACTCTGAACTGGTAACGAATCAACCAAGAATCAATCGCTCAACAAATATGATGAAGGAAGTGGAGATGGATTGTGCATGCACTGAGAAGGCCGACTGGAGACATCACGCGTCAGACCATGCACTCGAGTGGAACCCAGATGTGGAACGACGAGTTGTGCGTGTGAGTGGTGGATGACATGGAGGAGATGATGTGAGGGAGGAAGAAATGAGAGCTTGTGGGCAGTTGTGGAGTCAGGTAGAAAGGATTGGAGAGAAGAGAGTGCACTGGAGACGTGTTACTGAAACCCTATGTTCCATTAGGAAGCCAAGGAACAAATGATAAATAATAATAATAATTGGAAAATGATAAGTGTTGACTTTTATAGTGTTTAAAGCCTTCAATTTAAGGAAATGGATTTAAATACTAGTTTTGTGATTCGGTGCTGTAGCAAAAACGTTTAACTATTATGAATACTTTAAGACGCCTGTCAGAGAAATGTAACTGGATATTTGAACTGAACACATGAAATGCTCATTTTCAATGAATTTCTAAGCCTTCAAATGAGTTACCGTTTACAGTTTTCGTCAGGATATCTCATAGATATCACTTTCATTTATATATTCCTCACAAAGGATATCAAGTATTTCAAGACTGGAGGTATGCCTTGCTGACGGGTTCCAACAAGCGCGAAACCTAAGTCAGAAAGCAGAGCTTTCTGGCCATTTTCTCTAACCAACTAACATCCATCAAACTGCAACTCGATGAGGAGCTTTTTAGCTTGGTGGCCACACTGTAAGATGATAGATACAATTCGACTAGCACTCAGGAGTAGAAAACGTGAAATTAATTACTCTGCAGAAACCAATCAGTTTTCTTTTATTCACTCCCACAGTAGGTCGGTTATGACACAAATAGCTCACTGTTAACGTCACTGACCGCAACACTGGGTGACGTGGGGTTGAATCTCATAGGGAACATCAGTTCTCTCAAGGTTGCTGATACACCTTACAGACGAGTTCCGACAAGCATGAAGTCCAGGTCGCAAAACAAGGCTTACTGTCAATTGCCTCTAACCAAGTAGCATCCTCACTTTTTGTTTGTTGATCATAAAATAAAAATAGTTAATTTAGTTGCTTTTTCTTTTACAATGACTATGAAAACAGATATGCTTTACTGATGAGTGTCAGGAAGGACGAAACCATAGTTCAGAACTTCTTGCTAATCAGTCTGTAACACATAATATCAAGGTTAAGTTTACGTTATGACCGCTTGATTAACTCTGTCGACAGACTTCGTTCAGTCCCGAGCACTAGATCTAAAGGTGGCCTCATTGGTTACTCCCTGGTGAATAGTTCAAGTTGCTCTAACTTGCCAGGTCAGACAAAAGGTAACGACCTTATGCACAGTATAGCAATATAGAAGTTTAATTTGTCAGACATCAAATCAATAGATCGGAAAAAAATATTAAAATCAAATCTAAACAACATAATGAGAAGATGGGGATTTATTAGTGCTATACATGTCGAATGATCACACGCTAACCTTTCGATTAATTTATATAAAACTTAGAGAGGTTATAAGCTGGTATTCGTCATGGACTGACATCACCTGGAGAGACATAGACGGACTGGACAGCTGTTTCGTTCTAGTATGGAACTCCTTAGCAGCGCGCACCCGTGACCCCTCCAGGGATCGAAGCCCGGTGAGGTTAACCTGGTGGACGTGAGGAAAAATACTGAACGATGACATTGGGTGATGGCACGCTATGTCATGAACTGACAGAAGCAGGAAATATAGACCGCTGGGTTCCGACCCAGTAACTCAATGGTAACTTATTGGCGCCGGAACCTGAAGGTTCTATGTACGATCCCCTGTGGGGTAGGGTCATGTGTGCACGCTGCTGAGGAGTCCCACACTAAGAGGAAGCAGCCGTCCGATGCCCTCAGGTTTCCAATGTTTCCCCAAACGATGCCAGTCCATGATGAATACCAACTTGAAATCATTAAATCTTCACAAACCCCTAAAATGAATCAGAGAAGTTAATTAAACCAATGGAATTATAATTAAGAAAGATAACAGGGGCAGAAGGAAAACAAGAGAGGAGGAAAATAACAAGCATAGGTCAAATCACCATCACCAATAGTATAAAGATTTGAACTTTATACAACCAGATTTAGTGTGAGTACAAATTGTTTCTGAAGACATTGTAAGGGTTTGAATTCATGGAAAGTAAGTGCTTCGATAAATCTGAGTACTCGTCCTTGATCATATCTATACAGTACAGTAAAGGCTGTGTTTATATCAATCTTAGGAATAGTTTCTTATGTGTTCTGCGACCGATGAGGAAGGATGTTTGTCACCTGCACTTCTTAGACCATTAGAGGTTATTTGTTTCTGCAGCCATTTAGATACATGTTCAACCATTCTGAATTGCAAGTCACGATTGCTCCACCTCATGTATGTATCCACGCATACATGTAAACTGACAGACACAATGGGATGTGTTACGCTCGTTCAAATGTAGTTTAGGTTTGTGTTGAAGCATAGGCTTTATCTTCTCAACTAAGATAGCCAAACTGTATAGGGCTAATACACCAGCCACTATGAAAACCCAACGGAAGGAACGACGCAATCCAAGGTTGAGGTCGAGGAATCTCCGACCATAGGTTGTGATGGGCGAACCGTTAGCGGCACGAAGTTGCAGAGACATTGGCCGCAGACGCTCTTCCTTCGTAGGTGGGATGACGCTAGCTTCTGCCCCAGTGTCAACTAGGAAGCGTATCCCAGAATGTCGATCAGTGACGAAGAAGAGGCGACATGGAAGTGGCTCGCCAGCGACGTTAGTCACCGTCACATGCTGGCTCACACGTTTCCTGCCTGGTTAGCCTCGAAGGTGCAAGGTCGAGTGCACCTTTTGGCATTGACACCATAACGTTTATGGTACCAGTACAACCTGGGTTGGGATTGTCGCGATTTGGAACGCCTGCTACCGGTACAGGAGGCAGACCTGTTGCGCTAGCTAGACGTGCGACCATTGGAAGAACTACCAGACCGCATTTCGTTCCTGATGCTGCACAACTCCTCATACAATTTCGAGATGTGAGCTATAACATCGAAACTTGTTGGCTCACCAGCCGAGGGAAGATGTGGGTTTTTGGACGAATCCGTGGCAGTAGACAGTGCAGCTGAGATACTGGTGTTGGGCTTCGTAGCGTCCACAGCTCTGTCAGCCGCTTCCGCCAGCTCTATTAAGGGACACTTATGGAAGGGTGCGAGGATCCCTTGAACCGACTGTGGTAACCTCTGTAACCACAGTTGCTTGAGAAATGCTTCATCAATGTTGAAGCCAGCAATCAGCTGCTTCGTGTAACGAAGCAGTTGCGTGGGCTTACACTCACCCAGATGCACATTCCTGAAAAGCTCTTGCACTTTCTGCTGGTCAGTAAGTGCAACGCGTTTGATGAGGGCGGTTTTGAGGCGATCGTAAAGATTCGGTGCTGGGTCATCTAGCACGTCTGAGACGTCTTCGATCACATTTTCCGGTAAGCTGACGATGACTAAGTTGGACTTAGTTTCTTGTGATTGAATGTGTCTCAAGGCAAACTGAGCTTCCACATAGGAGAACCATGCAAATGGTCTGTGGGCCCAGAAGGTGGGAAGCTGGAGGGTTACGGCCATCTGCGCGGTCGAGTCATTATCCGCCATTGATAAGGGAATTAAAGAGGCACGATGATGACCATAAAAAAAAATTACAATGCAAAAATAACCAATGAGGAGTGCAATAAAAAAAACGCAAGACCGTGCCAAAAACGAGAAAATAGGCCAGATAAATCAAAGCAAGAAAAAAAAGGTACTAGACAAAGTAAGAAGTGATACTCGGGCTCACCAATTTGTAGGGGTGCGTGTTACAATTCCGTAACGTTTGATCAACCCTACTTAACTTGATGTGCTCTAGTACCTGCTTAACCAGTACCTCACCTAACGTGAAAGTACAGATAACGAAACACAAATCAAAAGAACTGGTTCGGGAATATATTTGAAGAAGTAATGTATCTAATCAGAATAAATGTAATAGTAATGAATGGGGGAAAAGTTTAATCAACTTATCTGGCTAGTATGGCTGAGCTAGGGACTGTGAGTACGTGCGTACAAAACAGCATTAAGGAAGCGCAAAATGGCGTCGAAGCCTGCTTGGATTCATGCTAGTTAAAACAAAACTTAAAACACCTAAAGCATCCGGAGGCGAGCAGTTGGTTAATTTAATCTATTTATTTTAGCCCTAGTTGTATTTTGATGCCAGGAAGGTGCCCTACAAGATTAGGGAGTTGACTTTCAACCTGTGGCTTACTGGTTTAGACACCGCCCCACCTACTGAGATTTGAACAGACCATATATACAGCCGGTGTAGTTCACTGACTGCTGCACGGAAATGCACAGCTTCTGAGTGACTTCAATTTGTTATAGTAAAGGCTTATTGCGTCTACTTTGAAGTTAATATGTACGACTTATCTAGGAGTCTTAGCAAGCGTCAATTATTAGTCAGGTTGTAGAATAAGGTATTCACTACCAGTCAACTACTAAACAAATATTTTATACTTCATGAAGCTTTCTTCACCTTATTACCCATATGATTACTATAACATCTAGAAACAGCTGTTGGCTGAAAGTGTATAAGACAAACCATAACCGTTTTAATTAATAAAGTTTGGTAATTTAATTTTAGCAGGATATATTGTTCTCATTTCAATCAAAATTAAATTTCGCAGGCATGAAAATCTATTGATTGTTAAATTTACTATCCGTGATAATTCCAATATAAAGGTGAATTATACTAAAATTCAGGTCACTTAGATGAATAGACAAAGGACTAGTAGGTTATATTCAATAGTCTTATTTTAAAAACCTCGTTAAATATGTAACCTTCAGTACATATTATTAGTATTATTATTATAATTAATTGTTCCTAGGGGCCATACTGCAACATAGGGTTTCAGTAGCACGTCTCCAGTGCACTCTCTTCTCTCCAATCCTTTCTACCTGACTCCACAACTGCCCACAAGCTCTCATTTCTTCCTCCCTCACATCATCTCCTCCATGTCATCCACCACTCACACGCACAACTCGTCGTTCCACATCTGGGTTCCACTCGAGTGCATGGTCTGACGCGTGATGTCTCCAGTCGGCCTTCTCAGTGCATGCACAATCCATCTCCACTTCCTTCATCATATTTGTTGAGCGATTGATTCTTGGTTGATTCGTTACCAGTTCAGAGTTCCCTGTTGCCTATTCTTATTATTCTGGCCATCTGATGAATGTTCAGTAACGAGACAGCATAGGCAGTTGTTGATGAATATCTGTAGTTTGTTGGGAATGCCTTTCGTAAGGTGCCAGGTCTCTGAACCAACACATAGATGCACTGACTTGACTGTCGTTGGTGTTGAAAATCCGGATGTTGTTCACACTTTATGCTGAGTGCGGAAGATCTCCACACTGATTGCAGGTTAATGAACGCCTGTCTTGCTTTTCCGATCCTGCATTTGATGTCCTCGTCTGTGCCACCGACTGTAGTTGAAACAGTGCTGCCTAGATAGGTAGGTGAAGCAGGCTACTTCCTTCAGGTTTCTCCTGTTGATAGTGATTGGAGCTTCTTGTTGTTGCTGTTGTTGTTGTTGTTGTTGGTTGGGTATCTTCATCACCTCTGTCTTCTCTACGTTCACCTGAAGTACGGTGTTTGCTGCCCCGCCTCTTCTGTCAACTTGTTAGTTTTCGCCTGTAGATCTTCAAGTTTATGCCACAAGACATTAGACATAAGTCATCATTGGCGAAATCCAAATCTTCTAGGATCTTTTCCCCGGTTCAGTCAGCGTATCCCCCTCTTCTCGCTCCTCACAGTTGGCTGTTGCATGATCCAGGCCACTCCACCACACTCAGGAATATCATGGGTGGTAGTAGACAGCCTTGTCTTACTGCTTCCTGTCTTCACTTCGAAGGCATCACTGAGCTTTCCATTGTGAATCACTTGGCGTGTGGTGTCTTCATATAGTTGTTGAATGAGGTTGATAAAGGTATGTGGTATTCCGTAGTGTTGAAACAGTTTCCAAATTACTTTGTCGTTCGACGCTGTTGTAGACCGGTCTTTTTAAAGTTGATGAAGTTGAGTTAGAGGTTTGACTGCCATTCTATACTCTGTTCTATAATGATGCGAAACGTTGCAATTTGGTGTGCACATGATTTGTTCTTCCTGAATCCAGCCTGTTGCGGTCGTTCTTTCTATGCTTTACTACAGATAAGCGTCCTTATTTAATTATATTTTCTAGGTAGTTCAAATATATATGGCGAACTGCTCCTGTTCTAACACTAAATACTGACGTTTTTTGAGATTTATACTCATACAATAGAAGGTTCCCGAAAAAATATATATCTTGATCTTCTGAGCCAGTCAACAAGGTTCAGTGAAAAACTGTAAGATGATGTCATGAGAGCAGAGTTGCTTTTGTATTCCAACTCTAATACTCACTCACTAATTATTCCATGAAAATCTAATCAAGCAAACGTATCTTATACTGACAAAGCATCTTTCTTAATTGATCCTCCGTTTAGGAAATTTACTCTTAAGGCAACTACTCAACTTTCAACTACCAAAAGATTCAAGTTTTCAATCTGTTAGTAGTTTATCTGCTACTGCATGGAATCCAACATTGTCTGCTTTATTTTGGACACAATGGTCCAAATGGAAATGGTGTTCACCTGATAAACACTGTACACTGGATAACAAAACAATAACTAATGAGAATATTATATATCGTACACGAATATGTCGATTTCAATCAATGAATGATCATTTATTATGGTCACAAACAATGATCAAAGGTGTTAAATTAACAAGTGATATGATTCCTTGCTCAGAAGAAGGTTCAATTGAAAAAGATATTCAGAAATGTTCAGATATACACCAATGCATTAGTGATAGTAAGAAGTTTTATTCTTGTGAAATAATCTTTCATGCTTTATGTTGATAACTTAATGACCTTTCTTACTGATTGATTTAAGTTATTGTAAAGCAAGAACAACAAACATTGTAGAATGTAAATCGAATTTACGCCGTGTGCTCTACATCTCCCATTATTATTATTATTATTAGTCCCTTGGGTTCCTAGTGGAACATAGGGCTTCAGTAGCACGTCTCCAGTGACCTCTGTTCTCTGAGATCTTTTGAACCTGGTTCCACGACAGCCCAGAAGCTCTCATTTCCTCCTCGCACGACCTCCTCCATGTCACCCTCACCTCGGACGTCCAACTCGTCACTTCCCATGGGGATTCCACTCGAGCTACTGGCCTGACGCGTGATGTCCTCAGTCGGCCTTCTCAGTGTATGCCCATCTCCAATTCCTCCTGCATATTTGTTGCGTGATAGGTCCTTGGTTGGTTCGTTCCCAGAGTTCCTTGTTGCTTATTCTTTCTGGCCATCTGATCTTCAGTAGCGAGCCAGGGTAGGCAGTTGTTGATGAATATCTGTAGTTTGTTGGAAATCCCTTTCGTAACGCGCCAAGTCTCTGAGCCATACAGAAGCACTGACTTGACGTTGGTGTTGAAAATCCGTATCTTGTTCCGCATGCTTAGTGCAGAAGATCTCCACACTGGTTTCAGGCTAATGAACGCCTGTCTTGCTTTTCCGATTCTGACTTTGACGTCCCCGTCCGTCCCGCCTGTAGTTGAGACAGTGCTTCCTAGATAGGTGAAGGAGGTTACTTCCTTTAAGTTTCTCCCGTTGACGGTGATTGGAGTTTTTTGTTGTTGTTGGTGGTGGTGGTGCGGTATCTTCATCACCTCTGTCTTCTCTATATTCACTTGAAGTCCCGTCTTCGCTGCCTCTTCTGTCAACTTGTTAGTTTTCGCCTGTAGATCTTCAAGTTTGTGTGACATCAGGCACAAGTCATCGGCGAAATCCAGATCTTCTAGGTTCTTTTCCGTCGTCTAGCGTATCCCCCTCTTCTCGCTGCCTACTGTTTGTTGCATGATCCAGTCCACCACAATAAGGAATATCATGGGGGATAGTAGGCAACCTTGTTTCACTCCTGTCTTCACTTCAAAAGCATCACTGAGCTTCCCATTGTGGATTACTTGGCATGTGGCATCTTCATATAGTTGTTGAATGAGGCGGATAAAGGTTTGCGGTACTCCGTATTCCACACTAAATTTAAAATTGAATTTTGAGGAAGTTAACAGAAGTTGGAAATATGGAGCATTGGATTTTGACCCAGTGGCTCAATGGTAATGGGTTGGCCACGGAACCTGAAGATCATGGGTTCGATCCCTGGCCGGGTCGTGGGTATGCACTGCTGAGGAGTCCCATACTAGGACGAAACAGTTGTCCAGTGCTCCTAGGTCACCTTCGTTCCTCCAACTGATGTCAGTCTACGATGAGTAACAACTTGAAATTTAAAATTGTATACAGTAAGCTATCAGTGTCCAGCATAAGTTATTTGATACATTTCAGTAGTAAACTCAACTCCATATACATCCTTTAAACTTAAACGTTAATACACATATGTGGATGGGAAGAGAGATGAATGATGAAGTTGACGATGTAAATAACCAATACAGGGAACAAGTCACAACAAGTCAGACTTCAAATCGATCATGATGTACAAAGTAAAATACGACGTGATAGTAGTACAGGAATGTGATTACAGCTCAAGGTTGTAGAAAATTCTGATGGAAGGGAGAGAACAACAAAGATGGTGTGCAAAGTATATGAATTCAAGGCAGACGAATGGAAAAGGATATGCCAACCAAAATGATAAAGATAGAGTAGGTTAAATGAAGTAGAAACTGATGAGAATATGAACAATGTTTGGGAATAATATGTAGGACAATAAGATGAAAGAATAAAACAGTAAATAAAATTGTAAGGAAAGAACCACTCTCCAAGGGAATACAAGGCGAACCACAAACTTCGTTTGTACACATAATGGAGAACGTCCTTACTAAACGAATCTCCCAAAATGTACCTAAAAGCCTGTCATTAAGAGGTAGAAGGCTACCAAGCAGCGCCACTGGCAAGGACATCCACGATATAAGTCATGCCATTGACTCAGATATAGCTTTTAAGGTAATCAATAGACAAAGAAATAGTAGATCACTACGTTACACAGAAGTAGCAGCAATTTGTTGTCTGAACGGAGATTTATGTGTGACTTGTCCCCTGTATTGGTTATTTACATCGTCAACTTCATCATTCATCTCTCTTCCCATCCACATATGTGTATTAACGTTTAAGTTTAAAGGATGTATATGGAATTGAGTTTACTACTGAAATGTATCAAATAACTTATGCTGGACACTGATAGCTTACTGTATACAATTTTAAATTTAGTGTGAATGTGAGAGATTTAGAGCACACGGCGTGAATTCGGTTCATGCCACAATATTTGTTGTTCTTGCTTTGAGAAAATTTACAAGGGAACTACTTTTATTATGCAAGTTAGTTAAATTCAACTAATTTGCCTATTTTCGAAAGCAAACTTTGTCTTGATGTTATGAGCTACAGTTTCACAGCGACCGAATTGACGGGGTATTGTGAGCACATGAGATGCTGTGTGGATGTTCCCATGGTACCCTTAATTACAGTTTCACAGTAACTTAGCAACCTATCACAAGACTCCATAGGGTTTGAAGCAATAGATGCTGGATTAAAGTCTCAATGGGAGGAATATCATTCACTGTGATGCAGTTGGATCCACTTGATGAGCTCCAAATAGAAGGAAAAGCTCATCCTTGATTCCATAAATGGCGACTATTCATCATTCACGTAAAACGCAGTGAAAAAAGTACTTAAAGAGATATCATATATTTCAAATAATCTTTACGGGTTCCAGAAAAATTTGTCTCAATATATGTCGATTGACAACTGAACAACTACTCTAATGTAACCCGTAGATGAAAGCATAAGTATGATAACTTTGTGAGCAAAAACCAAAATGTCCATAAATATTGTCTTGGGAAAATCTACTTTCGCGTAACCTGAATAAAGTTTAGTGACTATGAACTTTATCCCTAGTAAGACTCTAGGCATATATGACATGATATGTCTAATATCACACAAACACGAAGATCTATAGGGAAAAACCAACAAGTAGACAGAAGAGGCGAGGCAGCGAAGACGGGACTTCCTTCAGGTGAACGTAAAGAAGACAGAAGGGATGAAGATACCTAACCACCAACACCACCACCACCAACAACAACAAGCACTAATCACCATCAACGTAGGAAATCTGAAGGAAGTAGTCTCTTTCACCTACCCACCTACCTAGGCAGCATCGTCTCAACTACAGGTGGTGGCACAGATGAGGATGTCAAAGCCAGCCAGGATCGGAAAGGCAGCAAGACAGGCCTATCTCCATTAGTCTGAAACCAGTGTGCAGATCTATTCCACTCCACTCCACTCCACTCCACACAGCAGAAAGCGTGAACAACATCCAGATTTCCAACACCAACACCAATATCAGTCAAGTCAGTGATTCGATGTGATGATTGAGAGACTTGGCGTGTGTCCTGAAAAGCATTCCCAACAAACTGCACACAGACATCATGAACAGCTGCCACCTACACTCATTCGATACTGACACTGAAGATCAGATGAGATGAGATGGCGAGAATAATAAGAATGATGAAGTAGGAACTGTGAGTGGTGACGAGACAACCAGGGATCCATCGCCCAACAAATATGCAGACGAAGAAAGTGGTGATGGATTGTATTGTATTGTATTGGATATACACTGAGGAGAGTATTTGGAGACATCACGGTCTAGGCCAGACGAGACGAGACCAGACCAGGCTACGCTACGCTACGCCGTCGAGTGGAATCGAAATGCGAAACGCGGAGTTGGGTGTTCAAGGCGAGGGTGTGATGGAGAAATGAAAATTTGTGGTGAGTTGTGGATCGAGTTTTTAAAGACTGTAGAGAAGAGAGTGGAATGGCTATGTGGAACTGAATCCCTATGTTCCACTAGGAACCCAAGGGACAAATAATTACAATAAAAATTCAACCCATTTGAAGAAGAAATGATCGCACATTTTCTAAACTTGATTGAAATTTCTCTATAAAACGGAAGTGAACCCCTGAATGTTTTTATTATGTAGTAGCTTCTGTAGAATGATTGAAAATACTTTTGTATCCGTGGTTTTTTTGACGCCTGAATTCAAACTGGCGCGTCACACATACCAAAAAGTGTTCTTGCTTAAGGTTGAATAATGAAGATGAAAGAGTATGTAAAATCGAACACTTGCAGGTAATAAATATTTTAAATTTTTCAGATGAGGACTTTTTTTAGTTTGAGCAGCTTATCTGAATTACCTTTGTGTGTTAATTGAAGTGATTTATGTTCTCAAGAGACGAGAAACATAATCTATACGATGCTTAAATACGAGAGTTTGTTGTTTTCACAGATTCTCCTAGAAATTATTCTGTCAATGAACAGCCTAGTTCGTTAATTAAAGCAACTTCATCTAATTGTGAAGGGGCCGGTTGTGATTTTAAAGATAACACAAAAATTTCAATTGCTACAGAGGGTGAGTCTAAAAATTGTATATTTTCGATCTCTGTTCAATGTTATATTATTCATACTGGGTGATGATTTAAAGTGAAATGAAAATTTCGACCGCGGCTGGTTTCAAACAAGCAACTACGGAGTTTTTGATCCGATGCTCTGCTAGCTGACCTGCAAATCCTGTCACAGTCCATACTTTGATTTCAACTTCATTCAACACCCAATATAAATACCAGTCTACCAAACCACAGCTATTTGAGATTGACAAAATGATAATGTTACATTAGTTGAATACTGTTGGTGTACAATGTGTAAATGTGAGACTTCTGCTGACATGTTATTGAATAAATGTCTACAGAATCTTATTCACATCTAATGGATAGATTAGAAATGTTGGTTTATGAAAAACTGTAGTGTTACACCTCAAAGTCTCTTCCTTTTCTAAGAAGTCTTAGATTCATGGTTTACTAGACAAAATTGTAGTCGTTTTACTTCTCTAAGTAGAAAAGTAACTAAGTGTTAAAGGAATTGACAGCTAAGATTATTTTTCTTTCATTTGAGTAGTTTTGTGGAATTGATTGGATTCATAGCAGTTTCATCATCGATTGACGTAGAGTAGACGAGTTTTTGTTACTACTGCACATTAGAGACCACCTTAACGATCTATAAGTATGAAACTGATATTTTTCATTCCTTAAAATAGTAGGAGATAGATTTATCCTAATAAGTGTTATAGATATATACAAAATTTGATGGACTGTACTATTCTGTGTAAAATAAGAAATGCGACTGGATTACATATTCGCATCTCTCAACCATTTTGTATTCATCTTAGTGGCAGACGGTGGAATTCATGACATGCATTTCTTCTTATTTATGATTTGTCAGATAGATGTATCTGAATCTTAGTGAGTAGTAATGTTGTTCCCACTGATACTTGAACCCTATACTGTTCGTTTCAAATGCTAAAGCTTTATCCAGTAGGCTATTGGGCACAAAGGCTACCATTTGTGTCTTGTATTTTTTGGAACAAGACATTTAAACGAACAATATCGTTTTCAATCATATCCTCTTCAAGCCTTACTCTAATATACATAGCTAAACACATAAAATTTAAACCAATCATATAGAATTATTATTTAGCGTGATTAATGGTTTAAAAATAACAATAGTGATAATATTACAAACAGTACAAATAAAATGAAGGATGTATTCAGTGAATAAACAAAGACGGATCTATACTAATCCCAGAGTGTCTAGAAAATCAAAGCAAGATTTTTCTTAAAGTTTCGAGTGCATGCCGCAGCTACTATGATAAATATATGAGAGAGGTCAAAGATAAGAAAGTGATAAAGTTGTTTACCAAGTATTTCCTAGTCAAGGCAGAGATAAGAGATGTACAAACTTCTTCTAGATATAAAGACTTAGATTACTGACTTGAATTTTAAAGCTTCTGATTTGTGTAAAAGACGAGTTTGAATACCTTTCAAAAAACTAGATAGCATGCTATAGATAGTCATGAAAATATTCTTCTTATCTACCAAGTGACTACTGTCAACAAGATGAGATAAAACAGAACTTCTGATAGATTGTATCCGTTCATTTCTGAACCATGAAGGTAGGTAGTCTTAGGATTTTTCCCCAATGGGCTTAAAGGTTACGCATACAAAGCGATATTAGCCAACTATGTCAGTCAACCAGCAAATATAAGACAGAATGTTACTAATAACATCAAAAGGTAGATTTTTATTTAACTCTTGAATCAGAGGAAGTATAATATCACGCTAACTTCATAAGAATTTCATATCCAAGGCCTAGTCAACAATCTAGTCTACGCTTCAGTTTTACAATTGAAAGAAAGGCATTGTTGTTTATAAAAGACATTAAAAATCGTATTGAAAAGTGGTCACTTCATTACTAGTTAGTTGTAGAGTCTTTAAGAAAGACAGTTAAATAGTTTTGATAGCAGTTAAACTCAAGACTTGTAGATTTCATAACCAATAGGATATTCATGAATGGCAGTTGGTGAGATGTTGGTGTGATATTATTGACTGAAATCTCGATCTATGCTGTATCATGTACAACTTTTCATGTAGTTCAACTCCATGTAATTGAAGATAGTTTAACCATGCTTTTATTAATAACTCTACCACTAAGTTAACTAACGTAAAGGTGAAACTGAACGAATTGACAGGTAAAACTACAATAACTGTGAAATAGAATAGTTTTTTTTTAATATTATAGCTTGTAATTATTCGTCGCTGATTGGACCGAATTGAGAAATTCATAACTAGATTTTTATCATTAATGTTATCGGAAAATTGACCTCTTCACTACTACTTTGAGGTTTATGGCAGTGATAATACAGTTTCCGATTTTTCATCAATAGTTAATAAACGGTTTTCATATTAAGTTTACCAAATAACAATGTTTTTAAGTTAGGCGGGTAGAAGTATTAGTTATTTCTCTTTAACAGTAAGCACTAGGCTCTCACTTTTTTAACAGGTCACTTCAAAAATAGATGTATTCGGTCACTCAGGGTTAAGTACGCATTGTTTTATCTACCCTAGCTGAAGCATAAAGAACTTAATAGAACGCTTCTTTATACATATAGCATCGCGAACTATGGGAAGATATATTAAACACAATCAAATTTGGGGACCATGGATTGCTCTACAGCAGTGTTCAACAATCATTCCTACAATCGATGAGCTTCCAGAAGAATATCCTTGGGAATCGATGTTAAATTTTAGTAGAACACCAGCTGGACGGAGATGCGAGCCAGGATTACAGCTACAAATGAGAAAGTTGTTAAATCAGTCAGTTGTTAGGAACAAGGTGAGTATTACTTTTTTTTTTTACTAAAATTGAGTTATATAAAGATTTTTCCAGTTCCCTGTAATTATTAATGTATACATTTGCTATCAACTGTTAACTGCTTTCAGGTAGATACTTCATGTATCTTAAAGTTAACACCTGTATTTCTACTAAGGCTTTGGAGCTTTGAAAATCAGTCTATCGGTCAATATCAACACATAACCCGACACTACCGGGTAACATTCCATGCTACAGAACCTTATACCCAAAAATCAAGCTAGGAGGTACCAAGATTGACGATAAAGAAACAAGCAAGAAAGTAGCCGAAGAGGATAAAAGGTTGTGAGAAGAAAAGCAGGAGAAGTAGTAATGAAATTCGGCGTGACAGTTAAGATGAAGACAATATATACATATATCCGTGCCACTCAGATTGGTTTTGAGCCTTTGAAATAAATCTGCAGCGAATTTATCGGTTAAAATAACAAATATTTTCTTCATATGCATGAAAATTAGAGGTCATTTACTGCTGCTTCCTTCTAGAGGCAATAAATTCCAAATTTAAACTAGGTGGTGACTGAAGGTGAAATGAAAATTTAGATCACTGCCGGATTCGAACCAGCAACCACCAGGTCCCGGCCTATTGCTCCACCAACTAAGCTATAAGGTTCGAATTATCATAAATTTCATCATCACATTTTGATCAAATTGGGATCATGTCAATATTTCTCACCTACAGTCGTATCTACACACATGACTAATTTACAACGCACTTTTGACACCTTGAAGACAATTCACACAGCATATTAGAGACCGGTAGGTGATCAACCTCGTTATAAGAGGATTAAAATTCAATTTATATACACACAGAGTAAGCTGAAGACGCTTAATGTACAGTAATATGCAAAAATGAAGTAAGCCGCTTTCTTCCCAGAAAACATGATACTTACTAATTGACAGAGTATTAATTCTGATAGTACGATAAAAACTTAGTACATTGATACGCTTAAGTACAAAATTGACACTTGATACAATTTTGGGTTTAGTTCATGAATAAAACTTTTATATTTACAAACCTTCAAGGTAATGAGTAAGTCGATATTGGAGAGAGATAAACACCGAAAATAAACACTATTACTCTTTGAACATGCTAAGTGGCTAAGGCCTTTGGTCTTTAGTCGCTCTCAGCAGTTATTGTGAATAACCGGTTCAGTATTTACATTCCTCTTAAAACCTATCATAGTTTCTGAGTGAATCCTCATTTCTGTTATAATGGAAAATAAACTGATATACCTTGATGTAATGGGCTTAATATGATAACTGCGAAATAGATAAACTTATCACCGTTATGTGGTTTTAAACTTCTGGACACTTCACGGATTGAATAATACTAACTTTACTACACTTTTCCACGCTAATGAATAACCAACTGAACTGAACGCAAGAGGACCCGTTTGAAACACATTAAATATCAGCCTTTCTTGCCCATTCTGTATAAACTAAAACAAGAGCAGAAAACCCACCATATCCTAAATAACTGTGATCCGGATGATGAATGTATGTAATTAAATATATGGTGAAACCTCGCCTGGTTAACTAGTTCACTAGTTACTAGCCGGTCCTAAGCCCGGGTAAAGAGGGAGCACGAAGAAGACATAAAAACAAACTTATTCCTCACTGGAAACGGAAAGGCAAAATGACACCGGTTGGTGAAAGCCAAAAGGAAGCCAGTCAGCCGATGTGTCTGCTCTCCCTCGATCAAAGACATGAATCATCATCAGCGAAATCCAAATCTTCTAGGGTCGTTTCATCAATCCAGCATATGCCCCTCTTCTCACTCCTCGAAGGCTTGCTACACTATCCAGTCCACCACAATCAGGAAGATCATCGTTGATAGTAGGCAGCCTTGTCTTACTCCTTCCTGTCTTCACTTCAAAGGCATCACTGAGCTTCCCATTGTGGATCACTTGGCATTTGGCGTCTTCATATAGTTATTGAATGATGTTGATAAAGGTTTGTGGCACCAAAACCGTAGTGTTGAAGCAGTTGCTTGTCAAAATACTTCTCGGTCGACGCTGTCGAAGGCCTTTTCAAAGTCGATGAGGTTGAGGCAGAGTGTTGACAGCCAATCTATGCTCTGTTCTATTATGACGTATAGCGTAGCGTTATAATTTGATGTCCACGTGACTTGTTCTTCCTGAAGTCAGCCTGCCTGTTCCGGTAGTAATTTTGAATTAAGCGCATCGTTTAGTCTCTCCAGTATAATGCGACATAATATTTCGCTTGGGGTGGACAGCAGCACGATTCCCCGCCATTTCTTGCAAAGACTTAGGTCTCCCTTGTTTGGGAGTTTGACAGGGTAGCCATTCTTCCAATCAATGTGGAGGCACCTTTCTCTCCTTCCTTCTAGACCTTCCCCGATAGTGGTGTGAGCGTGTCCGCTGTTGTCTCTGCGTCTGTTTTCAGTGCTTCTGGCGAACTTCCACCCGGTCCTGCTGCTTTCCCGGATCTCAGCAGCTTTATGACGTTCAGGACTTCTGCTACTGTCGGAGGGCCTGGGTTCACTGTCAGTTCTGCCGTTGCTGGTGGTATTTCTGGACGAAGTGCAGGTGGTGGTCGATTCAAGAGCTTTTCGAAGTAGTCAGTCCGTCGTTTTCTTTGTTTCTTCTCTTTGGTAACTAGCTTCCCTTCACTATCTTTCATTGGTTTCAGCTGAGTTGATCTCTTCCTAGATAACCTGGTTAATGGATATAATGTTGTCAGGTCTCTCCTGCAGCCTGTTCTGCTTCACTTGCCAATGTGTCGTAGAAGTTTCTTTTGTCTTTGCGTGCACTCTTTTTCACTTCTTTGTCCAGTGTTTTATACGTTGTACTCAGTTCGTCTTTTCGTTGTGCATCCTTGGACTGCACTGGTTCATTTTCTGCTTCACCATCTTCCTCTTCCTCTATCAGCTCCCATGTGTACGTCGAGATCCGTTCCTTGTCTTGCCACTTCCTCTTCCTTCCTAATACGGTTATGCAAGTTTCCTTCCATGTCTCTTTCAATGAGTTCCAGTGTCCTTCCTTGCAGGTTTCTCAAGGATGTTGCTTAATGTCTCCTATTTTGTCTTGGTGGCTGACATGAAGATGTCCTTTGTAGTTTCCTCTCTCTGTTCATTTTCTGTTCTGAGTGTTCAATTTGAACTATGGTCTATCACCAGCTTCCTCGAATTGAAGGCTTTCAACTTGATTTGGAAGGTGGGTTCCTTGCACTAGACAGTGAGTGGTGTGAACGACCAATGTCTGCTCCCCTTCTTGATCTCATCTTATGTCAAGTAGGCTGCATCTCCACTTTCTTCACATTGAGATAAAGTCGATCTGATTTTTAGTGTAGTATGTCCATCTGGTGATGTCCATGTCGCTTTGTGAATATCCTTGCGTTTGTACACACTGCCTCCAATCACCAAATCGCCAAGTAGACTCTTGTCTAGTACTGGTTGCAGTTGTCTGTAGAATTCCTCCTTCTTCTCTTCATCTGCATTATTTATTGACGGGTAGCACTGAATGATTTTGACTTTCGTTCCTTTCCAGTTGGATCTCGCTGTCATGATTGGTTCCCACTGCATGAGAGCCTTCGATTGTCTTGGAGACATCATGATAGCCACTCCAAAACTCAGTGTGCTCGTGGTTGTCGTCTGGGTGATAATATTGGAGTAGATTATTGACTCTCCAGTTGACAGTTTGGAGAGTCCACTTCCATTCCATCTGCTGGTTCTTCGCAGATTCCTAGCACTTCTATATTATACCTTCTCATCTTTTTTGCAATCTGGGCGGCCTTGGTAGATTCATACATTGAGCGAACATTCCATGCCCCTATGCTTACCTTTGCTTTGATCGAGGGAGAGCAGACACATCAGACGACTGGCTTCCCTTAGGCTTTCACCAACCAGCAACATTTAGTCTGCCCGATTCCAGCGAGGAATAAGTTAATGTGTTTGATATTTTCTCTGTGCTTTGAATTTTTTTGCGATTGGATTAGTTTAACGGGTTAAAGCTGCTAGCCCTATGCCCAAAGTTCCATCTTTATCGGAGCTTGGGACCGGCTAGTTAGTAGTGAACTAGTTAGCTAGGCGAGGTTAAAAAGAACCATATTGTTGATGAAATTTAAATTCACTTCGCTTACTTCTGCGGTTATAGACAGGATTATTAACCTGTTCAGAGGACAAAAGTTTACATCCAGAAGAAATTTAGTTACACAGATTTTTCAGATTCTCTCATGTATCATGCTCTACCTTTATGTGATGTCTGAAACCTGTCGACTAAGAATCAATTTGTTATCATAGTTGTTAAATTACCCAGCAATGGAATTTCAATGAGCAGATTCAAAATCTTATAACGTATATTGGAAATAATTGCAAGAATCTCAGACAAGCAGCATTTATCTTAATATACACTTTACTGAAAACTTAGAGTGCTGTTGCATAGTTCAACTCAAGAGCTTTCTATTGATTCCTCGCCCACTTCCCTACCAGTCACGGTGGCGAATGTCTGTGTATGAAATTCGTTCACTGCATGATTCTGTCATGTCGATGACTTATGGCTCGTATAAAGGCCTTCGACAGCGTCGACCGAGAAGTATTTTGACAAGCAACTGCTTCAACACTACGGTTTTGGTGCCACAACCCTTTATCAACATCATTCAATAACTATATGAAGACGCCACATGCCAAGTGATCCACACTGGGAAGGAGTAAGACAAGCTGCATGCTATCAACGATGATCTTCCTGATAGTTGTCGACTGGACTGGACTGGGCTGGATCATGCAACAAACAGTGAAGAGGGAGAAGAGGGGCATACGCTGCTTGAGAAGACCGATGAAAAGACCCTAGAAGATTTGGATTTCGCTGATGATGATGATTCATGTCTAATATCTTGTCGCACAATATCGAAGATCTACTGGCGAAAACTAACGAGTTGGCAGAAGAGACAACAAACACGCGAATTCCTTCAGGTAAATGTGAAGAAGACAGAAGTGATGAAAATACCCAACCAACAACAAGCACTAATCACCATCAACGTAGGAAATCTGAAGGAAGTAGTCTCTTTCACCTACCCACCTACCTAGGCAGCATCGTCTCAACTACAGGTGGTGGCACAGATGAGGATGTCAAAGCCAGCCAGGATCGGAAAGGCAGCAAGACAGGCCTATCTCCATTAGTCTGAAACCAGTGTGCAGATCTATTCCACTCCACTCCACTCCACTCCACACAGCAGAAAGCGTGAACAACATCCAGATTTCCAACACCAACACCAATATCAGTCAAGTCAGTGCTTCGATGTGATGATTGAGAGACTTGGCGTGTCCTGAAAAGCATTCCCAACAAACTGCACACAGATATCATGAACAGCTGCCACCTACACTCACTCGATACTGACACTGAAGATCAGATGAGATGAGCTGAGATGAGATCAGATGGCGAGAATAATAAGAATGATGAAGGAGGAACTGTGAGTGGTGACGAGACAACCAGGGATCCATCGCCCAACAAATATGCAGACGAAGAAAGCGGTGATGGATTGTATTGTATTGGATTGGATTGGATATACACTGAGGAGAGTATTTGGGGACATCACGGTCTAGGGCAGACGAGACCAGACCAGACCAGGCTACGCTACGCCGTCGAGTGGAATCGAAATGCGAAACGCGGAGTTGGGTGTTCAAGGCGAGGGTGTGAGGGAGAAACGAATGCTTGTGGTGAGTTGTGGAGTCAGGTTTTGAAGACTGTAGAGAAGAGAGTGGAATGGCTATGTAGAACTGAATCCCTATGTTCCACTAGGAACCCAAGGGACAAATCATAATAATACTAATAATCTAATGGTTGTTTGTATAGTTAATTAACCTTCAGATTTAAAGACTAGAAACATGGTCAAAAACTAACTACACATCCTTTTTTTTTATCTGATAATGAATTTCATTAATTTTTCTAAATTCATATTTTTTACCAGTAAAGAAGTTGTTCTAAATGGAATATTTTATTGATTTTTCAAATTATGACAAAGAAATTCTTTTTCTTGAAATATGTTCACAGTTGGAAAACATTCAAAGTGAAGAGAATTTATCATCGTTACCAATGACATTTACAACAACAACAATCAGTGAAACACGTAAAGTTCACTGTTGGATTAATGAAGCCTGTCCAATATCAGATGTGAAAGTGGAACCACCAATCACATGCGTTTTTCAGGCTATCTTTCGTAGTCCATCTGTACAAGTTAAATGGCGTAGAACACCATATGGTCGTATGCCATCACATTTTGAAGTACATGTTTTAGATCTTATAAATTCTGTTCATTATAGAAAATCTGAACTTTATGTAGAACAAATTAAGTTGAATAAACTTGATCCATGGGGTGAGAATTATGTAACGGAAATATTTGGATTAAAAATTGGTCAACCATATGAAATAAGTATCGCATCTGCTGATGAAATGGGCAATATATACTTTTCTAAAATCTGTGAAGCGATTGTTATCATTGGAGCTGGTGAGTTTACTTTGATCTCTGAATAATAATCATTTGATACCGTAACAGTACTGTAAGAGGAATAGAAAAATGATTCATCAGTTTAAGAGCATTCTTTAATACCTTTCCTTCATTTGATGAACTAAGCATTGTTAGTTTATAAAATCCCCACAACTACTGAGAAGTAGCCTCAGTAAAACCTATGCTTCATTATTGATGTAATGATTTATAACTTTAGACAGACAAGAAAACAAGTATGACAGACTGAGATGGATTCATCTTACCTTATGGTTTTCGTTCAGCAGCCAACATCCTAAAACAATATCGAAATGTATAAATACTAAGAATATATGTATACATGTATATATAACGATAACTTACTCGATTTCATCAGTAATTTTCGAATAACATAGATACAGGTCAGTCAAAACCAACTGAAATGGAAGAAAGCTTGAGTACTACTCATAAATTTGACTAGTTATAAACGGATCAAATAAATGTTTTCAAAATAAACAGAAGCAAACCTCGTTCGAGAAGCAAATTAAATTTACTGAGTTCGAAATCCGCATAAAAAGCCGAGTAGTGTGTGAAAATAACAGCAGGTACACAAACCGCTTATCGAGACTGAGTTGAATTCAGAACAGATTTGAAGTACTTCTATCGGCTTTTAGGCTTCACGTCTTAAAAAGTATAGGCGTAGGACAGATACAAAACAGAAGTACAATAATTCATACCATTACTTGTCTGAAGTGAACGCAATGGTTGATGGAAATGTAGGTTCACTAAAAGTTATATTCATCAATCCTTCTGATGTTTAAGGCAACAAGTCCTCTTGACAAATTTATACAGCATAATGAGTAAACGAAGATTATCTGAAATATATGATATGTCAGCACTAAGTGGCCGACAAAATCTCTGCACAGAAACAGAAGTGTCGGTTATTTTTTGCTAACTTATGCCATCTGCGTCGCCGCCACGATGTCCAGTTGTATATTACGGATCGCGTGTACTATGCTGCAGTCCGCCCTGTTCTACACTATGGCTGTAAAATACGGGCATTAAAGGTAGAAGATATGAGAAGGCTTCAGGTGTTTGAACACCATTGCCTTCCTATCATAGACCATACTTCCGTGGTGTCACCATGTGAGTAACGTAGAAGTCAGGTGTAGAATTTTAGAGGGGAAATGTAAGGCAGTTGATGCGGTTGTTAACCTTCATTAGCTGAGATGGCTGGGACATGTGTTACGCATGTTTAGCTACCGTCTGCCTAGTAGCAAGAAGTTATCCGAAGTGTGTTTAGGCTGGACAGAGGCCCAGGGCGGACACACTAAAACATCTCATCAACGCATAAAGTCCTTGACTGTTAGTTCGAGCCACATAGGGTGATGCAGATTAGCCGGTTGCGGTCTGCGGGACAAGAGCAATCAGTGGTTGGAGATTCTAAATGATGTAGCTCAAAACCGATATCAGTAGTACAGATGTATGCATAAATTATCCTCATCTTAACCACTATACTTAGTCTCATCATTTTCTCATTCTTCCTTTCTCTCTTCCACCACTTTCTATTTCTTTCGACCGATTTTCTTTCTTTCTTCATCTGCCATTTTATTGTCTTGTTACTTGATATGCTGATATGAAGTATGGCGACTTAGACTGTTACACATTAATCCCTGGTCCTATGCTGATCCTGATAATGATGATGAAGTATAGGGAGAGTAGAACAAAACAAAGTATGAATCACATCACTCCTGGAGTGAAAATTAAAGTCATTTAAGTATGGATCACTGGCTGGCATCATCTGTGAACCACTGAAGACCCGGGAGAACTGGGTATCTAGTTAGTCTTAGTATGGGACACCTCAACAGTTCTCACCTATGACCCCACTAGGGTTCGAATTCAGGACCTTGAGGTTTCGTGTTCAAGGAGTTTACCACTCAGTCAGTGGGTCGGAATCCGACAGTCTCCAATTTCAAACTTCCATTAGTTCACGATATAGCGTGACCTCCATCCAATGTTGTCGTTGAGTACTTGTGCTCACGTCCGACTTCGTCTGTCCCACGCGTCATGACTTCTCACTAGAACCCAGGGAATCTCATCTCAAACGAAGTGACTAATGAAAAGTAGATTAGTATTATTATTAGTCCCTTGGGTTCCCAATGGAACATAGGGTTTCAGTAACACGTCTCCAGTGCACTCTCTTCTCTGCAATATTTTCAACCTGGCTCCACAACTGCCCACAAGCTCTCATTTCTTCCTCCCTCACATCATCTCCTCCATGTCATCCACCGCTCACACGCACAACTCGTCGTTCCACATCTGGGTTCCACTCGAGTGCATGGTCTGACGCGTGATGTCTCCAGTCGGCCTTCTCAGTGCATGCACAATCCATCTCCACTTCCTTCATCATATTTGTTGAGCGATTGATTCTTGGTTGATTCGTTACCAGTTCAGAGTTCCCTGTTGCCTATTCTTATTATTCTGGCCATCTGATGAATGTTCAGTAACGAGACAGCATAGGCAGTTGTTGATGAATATCTGTAGTTTGTTGGGAATGCCTTTCGTAAGGTGCCAGGTCTCTGAACCAACACATAGATGCACTGACTTGACTGTCGTTGGTGTTGAAAATCCGGATGTTGTTCACACTTTATGCTGAGTGCGGAAGATCTCCACACTGATTGCAGGTTAATGAACGCCTGTCTTGCTTTTCCGATCCTGCATTTGATGTCCTCGTCTGTGCCACCGACTGTAGTTGAAACAGTGCTGCCTAGATAGGTAGGTGAAGCAGGCTACTTCCTTCAGGTTTCTCCTGTTGATAGTGATTGGAGCTTCTTGTTGTTGCTGTTGTTGTTGTTGTTGTTGGTTGGGTATCTTCATCACCTCTGTCTTCTCTACGTTCACTTGAAGTACGGTGTTTGCTGCCCCGCCTCTTCTGTCAACTTGTTAGTTTTCGCCTGTAGATCTTCAAGTTTGTGCCACAAGACATTAGACATAAGTCATCATTGGCGAAATCCAAATCTTCTAGGATCTTTTCCCCGGTTCAGTCAGCGTATCCCCCTCTTCTCGCTCCTCACAGTTGGTTGTTGCATGATCCAGGCCACTCCACCACAATCAGGGATATCATGGGTGGTAGTAGACAGCCTTGTCTTACTGCTTCCTGTCTTCACTTCGAAGGCATCACTGAGCTTTCCATTGTGAATCACTTGGCATGTGGCGTCTTCATATAGTTGTTGAATGAGGTTGATAAAGGTATGTGGTATTCCGTAGTGTTGAAACAGTTTCCAAATTACTTTGTCGTTCGACGCTGTTGTAGACCGGTCTTTTTAAAGTCGATGAAGTTGAGTTAGAGGTTTGACTGCCATTCTATACTCTGTTCTGTGATGATGCATAGCGTTTCGTTGCAATTTGGTGTGCACATGATTTGTACTTCGTGAATCCAGCTTGTTCCGGTGGTATTTTTGAATCCAGCGCATCCTTTAGTCTCTCCAGGATGACTCGGCTTAATATTTTTGCTTAGGGTGGACAGGAGCGTGATTCCGCGCCAGGTCTTGCAAACACTTAGGTCACCCTTGTTCAGGAGTTTGGCAAGGTAGCCCTTCTTCCGATTGCCAGGTACCTTTCCTTCCTTCCTGACCTGCAAAATTGGTGTGAGCACGTCCGCTGTTGTCCCTGCGTCTGTTCTCAATGCTTCTTGTGGGATCCCACCTGGTCCTGCTGCTTTCCCGCATTTCAGTAGCTTTATAGCGCTCAGGACTTCAACCTTCGTGGGAGGATTTGTGTTTACTTGTAGTTCTGTGACTGCAGGTGGTATTTTTGGACGAAGTGCAAGTTGTAGTCGATTCAAGAGGTTTTCGAAGTGATCAGCCCATTGCTTCCATTGTTTATCTTCTTTGGTGATTAGATTTCCTGGATCATCTTTTATTGGTTTCATGTGTGTTGATCTCTTTCCAGATAGTAACCTGGTTATTTGAGATGATGTTGTAGAGTCTCTCCTGCAGCCTGTTCTGCTTTACTTGCCAATGTGTCGTGGAAGTATCTTTTGTCTTTGCACGCACTCTTCTTCACTTCTTTGTCCAGTGTTTTATTAAGGTGCTCATCCTTGGCTATATTTATGCAATATTTTAAAGACTTCTTTTATACCTACCCTATGGCTAATTTTTAGTATACGCGTGCAAATACACGAATTACCATATCAGTAATCCGACAAATTTGTTTGTGATCAGACTGTTCGAGGTATGTGTTCCTTTGATACGATCACGTTTCATATAATCTTCACCTGTTATTATCACGGATTACCACTTGGTTGCTTGACAGTTATTTCTAAAGTTATGATATCACAGTCATATCTATTGTATACAAGTGACTATTTATTGTTCCGTTCCGAATTATCATTTGAGATATTCATACAATCATCTGATTAGTAGTTTGAGTTGAATTATCAGGGGTGGTTAGAAATTGGTTATAATTAATCAGTCATATTAAGTTATAATCTAAGCTATAGATTTCAGGCATCTAGTCTATTTGGCAGTTAACTACATAGTTCTTACTTATATATAGTCTACAGTTACAGTACAACCAATAGAATTGATAATCTTTTCTACAGTCAACATTTTCATGTATAGATCATCAAACATGATTGAAATTTTGTAAGAATAATAAGAATATCTCTGATTTTTCTACGAAGCAGTTTTAGTATCCATATAACTCATGAGGATAAAAATGTTCCTAAGTTGAAGTTGAATATAATTAATACATGACGTTTTTGAGTGCTTGTTGGCACTCGACCAGACTGAGTCAACAAAACATGATGGACTATGAATGAATGGATGAAGAAAGAGCTTTCAAAAATAGTAAACATTAGTGACATTACCTTAAAATCTGGAGCATCTTGACCAACTTACTTTTAAGACTTGTTAAATTTAAACAAACCTGACGTCCTTATAATAGCAGTAGTAGTAGTGTAGTAGGCACTGCTAATCAGAATGGATATAAGTAGTAAATGTTGAGGGGGTAGCAAAAATCATAGACATTTACCAGAGATGGGTAAATACTCCATCCAGAGAAAGCTAAGAGGTAGTATGGACGTATTAAGAACAGATCTAGAGAGAATGAAAATAGGAAATAAATTACATCGTGTAAACGACTGTTTCCGTGGGAACTGTACAACATTTCATCACTACTGTACAAGACGTCAATAAAAAACATCCCTACCTGTGTTGCATTCTTGTCCTTAATTACATTAGTAGTAGTGTGAGTAGTAGTAGTAGTATCTTGTATCAGTTCATTTTGTTACAATCCGCCCAATTAGTTCATGAAACAATCAGACAAGATTCATGAAAAGCTAGTTTACTGTGGTTTAAAAAATACATCGGAATTTATCATTCCGAGTTAATTTACAAGTTTGTTTATTGTTTTAATAAAGATCTTACAGATGGAAATCATATCTCTTATATGTTAAAATATGGTCTTTATTTACCCCGAATTGAACTCAAGCCGTATTCAGAAATCTTGGCAAAAGAAGTAGCATTCAAGTTCAGTAACGTGTTAGTTCATTCATTGGATAGAAATCTTTGTGCTGAACATAATATAGGCAAAACTGAAGGATTCAATTAATCAGATAATGGCAAGTATAATGATGATGCGTATATCACTTGAAAAAGATTTAAAACTACTAATTGTGTACTGGATCCTATCTCTAAACTATAAACTGAAATAAGGTAAAAAGTGAAACGTGATAATGGCTATTTTTTTTTCAAATTATATACTTTGTTTTTTGAAGACTTAAAAATACATTCATTTGGGATACATGTGTAAAGCATCACTCAAAAAACGCGTCTAATTAAAACCCTATTTTTTAGTTCGATAAAACAATGTTTCAAGAAGAATCCTATTGAAAAATCTCTCACCTGTAAAAAATACGGTCACCATAATGATTATTCATATCATGGGTCTAAAACAAATGAAGTGTAGTCCAGTTGTGAAGCAGATGTCTTCTGTTGATCAAACAAAAGTACTTTAGAATATCATGGAATGGATGTAATTTGCTACTCATTTAGTCCAGCGTATTTGTACGGAAGACTCAATGGATGATAATATCAAAATACTAACGGGAACATCAGTGGAAAACGCATATCCATTGAAGTTCATAAACCGCTGCAAAAATCAGCAAGGATTCAAACCGAATCTGTACTCTGTTTCGAAGAAATACGTTTACATCGCGTTACCATACATAGGAGAATCTAACAGGATAATATTAAAACAAAGGTTAAGGTCTGCTGTTAGCAAAACATACTATGCAGCTAAGCTTATCATAGTTGAGAAGACCAAACACCTGCTGCTACCTAGACCTCAACGCTGTATAAACGATTGTGTCACATCCTATTGCGTTTATAAATTTACATGTGTGTATGTGGACAAACATACATAGGGAGGACGAATCGTGATATGCACTTGAGGGTAGGGGAACATGTTCCAAAATGGCTATGAAAGCAGCTGGATTCACAAACATTGATAAGCACAGATGGCAGACAACCATCATCATACATTGCAAAACATATCATTGATAAGAGTCACAGAACTGATATTAAAACAGCCTTTACAATTTTGTATAGAAACTGTCAGAGGCGTATAGTTAAGTTTGTTGAGGCGCTAGCCAAAAATAAATTTAACTCTTCATTGTGTGTGCAAAAACAGTTTGTCTTTACATTAAGCCTACCTTGGTAATGCTTATTTTATCGTATTACCAAGGTTGTCTTCAAATCTTATCTTTTATTCCTCTCATTAACTTTCTTATTATTGAATTCCTTTATGTCATATTTGTCCTTCCCCCACTTCCAGTTTTCATATATAATGCCCTAACAAGTAAATGTGTGATCAGATTGTTCGAAATGTATTGCGCAAATATATCACATTTTTCAGATAATCTACGTCTTCTAACAGGCTTATCGAAATTTATTAAAGGGACTAATTGTTTCAAATAAAGGTTACAACCTAACAGAGGCGATTATATGTGTGAGTAAAAATGACAGCATATATAGAACTTTAGTACAGAGTTCAGTCACTTGCTAACACTTCAGAAAATTTATCATTAGACAGTCACTGAACAATAATTTTCATACTAACATTTTGATTACTTTTCTCTTATCCTTAAATGATAACTCAATTGACAAAAATATCCTGTCTGACCAATTCTACTGGAATACATAAGTTCACTTATCCTCTTTGTGAGTAAGGTGTATGAGTGTTTGAGATAAGAGTTCACATAAAAAATTTTCTGAATAAACAGTCGATCATTATTTTTTTAACGTTGAGATTTTATATATACTACTTATAATTAGAAGACGTAGATTATCTGAAAAATGTGATGTATTAGCGCTATACATTTCTAACAATCTGATCACACATTTACTTGTTAGGGCATTATATATGAAAACTGGAAGTGGGGGAAGGATATATATGACATAGAGGAATTCAATAATAAGAAAGTTAATGAGAGGAATAAAAGATAAGATTTGAAGACAACCTTGGTAATACGATAAAATAAGCATTACCAAGGCAGGCTTAATGTAAAGACAAACTGTTTTTGCACACACAATGAAGAGTTAAATTTATTTTTGGCTAGCGCCTCAACAAACTTAACTATACGCCTCTGACAGTTTCTATACAAAATTGTAAAGGCTGTTTTAATATCAGTTCTGTGACTCTTATCAATGATATGTTTTGCAATGTATGATGATGGTTGTCTGCCATCTGTGCTTATCAATGTTTGTGAATCCAGCTGCTTTCATAGCCATTTTGGAACATGTTCCCCTACCCTCAAGTGCATATCACGATTCGTCCTCCCTATGTATGTTTGTCCACATACACACATGTAAATTTATAAACGCAATAGGATGTGACACAATCGTTTATACAGCGTTGAGGTCTAGGTAGCAGCAGGTGTTTGGTCTTCTCAACTATGATAAGCTTAGCTGCATAGTATGTTTTGCTAACAGCAGACCTTAACCTTTGTTTTAATATTATCCTGTTAGATTCTCCTATGTATGGTAACGCGATGTAAACGTATTTCTTCGAAACAGAGTACAGATTCGGTTTGAATCCTTGCTGATTTTTGCAGCGGTTTATGAACTTCAATGGATATGCGTTTTCCACTGATGTTCCCGTTAGTATTTTGATATTATCATCCATTGAGTCTTCCGTACAAATACGCTGGATCCTTTTAAATAGGCAAATTACCAAACCTCGCTTGTATTGGGTTGGACAAAAGCTGTGGAAACTGAAATACTGACTTGTCCTTACATTAAGCCTACATTGGTAATGCTTATTTTATCATATTACCAAGATTGTCTTCAAATCTTATCTTTTATTCCTCTCATTATCTTTCTTATTATTGAGTTCCTTAATGTCATATTTGTCCTTCCCCCACTTCCAGTTTTCATATATAATGCCTTAACAAGTAAATGTGTGATAAGACTGTTCGAAATGTATAGCTCTAATACATCACATTTTTCAGATAATCTACGTCTTCTACTTACATTATCCAAACTCATTTAATCCATTTAAAATCAGTTGATTGTCGATTAGAACAACTAATATTCGACAAGTTACTGTTTAATTTTGCACTCAGTTGTTTATTCTAACTTGCAAGTATATGACAGTACAAACAAAGCCTAAAAACGAGAGAATATTCCTTTTCTTAACTTTCAAATACATTCATAAAGGCTTACAAATCATCAAAAAGTTGATGACTTTTCAATGCTTACGAAACATAAGTTATAAAATTTAAAATGTCTTGATTAATGAACAAATAAATAATCTCTATCATATCACGTTCACCTATCAAGAGACTTATTGTTAATAATATGCTATAATCATTACAACTTTACATTGTCATGTTTAGATTTTCGAAAATAGGTTCAAGGTGTCATATTGTCATATTATCAATATCAATCTACTACTTTCATTGACTGAACTTTTCCGACATTACTTATTAAATTAGTGTTGATTCATTAATTTTTAAATAATTTCTTAATCATAATGCTCATATTGCATTTTTTATTATAGATCCTCTTTCTAATCTATTCAATAGAGAATATTTACTGAACCATCTTAGAAATAGTCAACTTTATAAAGATTACCTTTTATATTCAGCATATCCCTCTTAGTTTCAACCAATCACTTTTTAACAAATTGATATGGATAATTGTATACATTAATGTTATATATACACTTGTTTTAATCTATTAGAATGTAAGAAAAAGTGGCAAATTGAAATGATAGTTCACGCTTATCAAAAGAAAAAGTCATTGTATGCAAGTTTGTTTTATGAATCTATGACTCACTGGTTAAGACAATAGATTTTTAACTTATACATCACTGATTTGAACTCCTTTCCACTTAATGAGTTGATTGCAGCCAGGTAGTATCATTATTGTTCATATTTCATGAATGTAAATACACTTGTTCAGTGTATTTCATTCATCCTTCATGAAAATGCTTTGTATTATAATTTGAAGGATAGTAGACATAGAATATTTACTTACAAAATATCATATAACCGTCAATTTCATCTAGGATTCTCACTGCTTTTGGAAAATACAACTGCCTATTATCATAACAGGGAATTTCACTAGACTCAAAATTTTGTGAAAAGTCAATTTATATTTTATCTGGTTATAATCCCTGTAGGGTTATCCAAGATTACATTTACACGATAAAAGTTCACTGGATAATGTGAAGGTTTCATGTTTATTCTAACATGGATATTTCTTCTTATCAAGATGCTTAGTCATCCTACAGCTGTTTTATTCATATTTACTTATATTAGGGATTATCAAATATATAATATGTTTTAAGAATAAATTAATTAATTAATCATTTTACAGGTGATGGTTCTTGGTCTAATTGGTCTTATTGGAGCAATTGCAATTCAAAATGTTCATCAAAATTAGGCATACGAAGTCGATATCGAAAGTGTAATTCACCTACACCGAGAAATGGTGGTCGAATGTGTCCTGGTCCTGAGCAAATGAACATTGAATGTTTTGGAACAAATATCAATTGTTAAAGAATTCAACAAATTTTTCTTTTTTTTTCTTTTTAAATAAAGGTGGAGTATTTGTCTTTGAAACGAAGCTGATTGTAGAGACTAGGATAATGTTAGTAGTTATTAACATTGCTAGTTGAATCATAACAGTTTTCAGAGTAGTTTCTCATTATGGGTCTTTCTAAGGAAATGTTTTAAATATGTTACATGTTCAATGCATCTTATTTTGCATCATATTCAAACTCAAAAATTCCGTTGAATAGCATACTTTTTTTCGACAAAACAATAAAAGGACGTAAATCACCTTAATCATGTAATGTAGTTGCGCAACTCATTTCGAATTATCTGATCACACACGTACCTATCATAGGTATTTATATGAAAATTGATGAGGGTAAGAGATAAAAAAAATGAAAAGAAGCCAAGTTGGAAGGCTGAATCATAGGCTGAATAACAATTAAAATCAATAGAGCGATAATAATAGTGAATCGAACTTGTAAAGTCCTGTTTCTATATGCTCCTTGACTTACTGAATATAATCAGACTTGTTTAACACTTCTGTTGAGTTGCCTTGGTCCAATTTAGCAATTACTATATCCTTGTCATTTTGAAGGTTCTTCAAACCATTCTTTTTGCTTTTGGTAAGCTTTGTTTTGTCTTTTTCTGTCGCTTAAGTGTTAGAGCGCATTGTGCTCAAACTTCATCTGCTAATGTCTTATCTACTGAACTTACTGCTATTTCAATTTTACGAATGACATCTTCAGGTCTCAGTTCACTAACTTCTACATTGAAGTTAAGTCCCTTCTCTAGTACCTTTACTTCTGCTGAGCTTAAAACCTTAGTTGAGAGATTGATAACCCACTTTGTTTTATCGTTGGCTGCCAATGTACAGTCGGGAATTTCATAATGCTCTATTGGATACTTTTCTTCCACTAGTTTGTTGAACTTTTTTATTTGGGTATTCTTGGATTTTTTTGGAGGCAGCTGATCTCGACCTGTTGAAGTTATCGGTCACGAGTTTATAATCTTTCTCATTAACTGTTTCTTTCAGTTTACATTTAAATTCTTCAATATAGCTACGGATGCACAGCATCTGTGTCGAACTTGGTTTTCATAGTTGAATTTACCAAGAAAGATTTAATGTGGTAACAAATTGCTTATAAACACACAAAGATGGTTTGAACTTCCTAATAGCTAAGGCCTCAATAAATTTAAGGATCAGTCCCCAACCAGTTTTTTAAATAGGTCTAAAGGAAGAGGCCACGTCAATCCTGTGACCTGCCTCAAAGATATGTTTCGCGATCGAAGAACTTGGACCTCTGCTACCAACGTTTATGTGTTCTAGTTATTTAATTTGCTTCTGAAGCTACTTTAGAAAATTATCCGAGGCCCTCACTTGCATGGATCTATGAGTCACCGCACGTACATTTGAATTGGTAGATGCAATGGGATGTGACATTGTCGTTCACATGCTTCAGGGGTTTGACAGAATATACGGGCTTATTGGTTTCTATTAATTGAACCCTGGCTGTACGGTAAGTCTTTCTAACAACAGCGTTAAGTTTCTTTTTTTAAGGATTGCACTATGACAGTCACGGAAGACCGATGAAGGCATCTTTCTTTGGGACAAACTGAAGATCTGGTTTCGGCGCTCTGGTTATTTAGTGCTGCCTAATAAATTCTGATGGATAGTTACTTTCCAAAAGTATTACAGTCAGTGTTCCTCTTTCGTCTTCCAAAGTATCCTCTGTGCATAATCGTTGAATTCTACTGAATAAGCACGTAACTAACTCTCTCATGTAGTGAACTGGACAAAAGCTATGATAGTTCTAATATTCCCCTGTACATGTAGGTTTTTTGTAGATAGATCGTTTTATGGATCCATCTTGCCTCTGACTAATTAATATGTTCAAGAATGGCAAATAGTCATCTTTCTCTTCTACGCGTGTCAAGGATATGCTTATCTGTACTTCGTTCAATCACTTTAAAATTGGTGTAGACTGACTTGAGTAATCACAAACAGTTAGGACACCGTAAACATATCTTCGATACAGATGGGCTTAGTCTGTTACGTTCTCATTTAAGTTTTCTACGTGTGACATAAATATGTCAGCTAAGAGGGGGACCCAAAGGACTTCTCATGGTAACACTATTCAACCTGGCGGAAATGCTCACCCTCAATTATTATTATTATTTTTATTATTTGTCCCTTGGGTTCCTAATGGAACATAGGGTTTCAGTAGCACGTCTCCAGTGAACTCTGTTCTCTGAAATCTTTTGAACCTGGCTCCACGACAGCCCACAAGCTCTCATTTCCTCCTCGCACGATCTCTTCCATGTCACCCTCGGAAGTCCAACTCATCGCTTCCCATCTGGGTCCCACTCGAGTGCCTGGCCTGAGGTGTGATGTCCTCAGTCGGCCTTCTCAGTGTATGCCCAATCCATCTCCACTTCCTTCCAATGCATATTTGTTGTGTGATAGGTTCTTGGTTGGTTCGTTCCCAGAGTTCCTTGTTGCTTATTCTTTCTGGCCATCTGATCTTGAGTAACGAGCGTAAGCAGTTGTTGATGAATGTCTGCAGTTTATTGGAAATCCCTTTCGTAACGCGCCAAGTCTCTGAACCATACAGAAGCACTGACTTGACATTGTTGTTGAAAATCCGAGTCTTGTTCACACTTTACGCTGAGTGCAGAAGATCTCCACACTGGTTTCAGGCTAATCAACGCCTGTCTTGCTTTTCCGATTCTGACTTTGACATCTTCGTCTGTCCCGCCTGTAGTTGAAACAGTGCTTCCTAGATAGGTGAAGGAGGTTACTTTCTTAAGTTTCTCCCGCTCATGGTGATTGCAGCTTGTTGTTGTTGGAGTTGTTGGTGCGGTATCTTCATCACTTCTGTCTTCTCTATATTCACTTGAAGTCCCGTCTTCGCTGCCTCTTCTGCCAACTTGTTAGTTTTCACCTGTAGATCTTCAAGTGTTCACCCTCAATTGTGAATTTAATATTACTTGTACATAAATGTACCAGCTCTTTTAAATGATCCAGAGAAATTGGTATTGAAAAATTATGCACAAAAATATAATCACATAAAATGTCAGTTGGCTTGACCAAAGGGACATTGGTGAATAATGAGTTAAAGTCAAATGAAAGCATAAATTTGCTTTTTGCGTTGAAACCTTTAAGGTATTTGATTACTTCAAATATATCTTTTAAGGAATACTTACAGAATTACTTCTTAATGGAATCCAGTAATTCCACTAGCCACTGGGTAAGCTTATGCGTTGGTGACTTGTACATTGTTTTCAGATAAACACTAACTGATTGATTCATTTTCACCATTTTTAACTTATATGCGCATTTTGTCTCATATCCTATTTTTGATTGATCTTGGTAGCTTGAATAATTAAACACACCCTATGAGATTTCATTTTAACTCATTTGAAATGGTATAATCAATTTCTTAAATGATTCATGGTGATATCGGTATCAGGTTAAACATGTATGTATAATTATATTATTATTTTACCATTCAATGTAAAAGACATGCGAATTTTAAGAAACATGTACTATCCAGAGATCGTTAATGAAGTGGCAAGTCAGTTAAAAACATATATAGTGAGAGTTTATTATTATTATTTGTCCCTTGGGTTCCTAGTGGAGCATACGGCTTCAGTAGCACTCCTCCATTGCACCTTGTTGTCTGCAATCTTTTCAACCTGAATCCACGACAGCCCAGAAGCTCTCATTTCTTCCTCCTTCATATCATCTCCTCCACGTCACCCTCATATTTGGGTGACAGTACTACTCCCTCAATACTAAGACAGCTAAGAAATTTCCTCCCTTTGCTTTACTTGACTTGTAGAGTTACTTTTACAGTCATCTGTTCATGAAGTTTCAGGTAATTAGCTTACAAAGCCATACTTTCAGATACGTCTTCTGGTGCAATATGTATTTTTTACTAGTGGTGTCATTCTCAAATATAAGCTTTCATTGTAAGAAGGTGTATGCTGATAAACTTTTCAACTTGACATGAATATTATGAATTGACAATGAATAACATTGTTAAAGAAGATTTAAGCCGATAACTTTTGTTTCGATTAAATCCAAGTTGATATATGTTTTATAACTGACCTGAAATCAACTATTGTTACTGAAATACTTTACAGTAGTAAGTAATGTAGTTATAAAAACTACTAATTCACAAGGATATACTTTAATGCTATTTCTTGACATACTTGGAATTCTCCGTTGTTTTATTGGATTGAATTGTTCCACCTCTATTGGCGTCCTAGATTCGTCTGCCAGCCACAACCAAATAAATTACTTTAATGTACTTTAATAGTTGATAATTTTTGTATATTTTGAAATAATGAGGATTTTATTTTTATACCAGTTTAGGAATTGTCCTGGTGCGGTCTTAACAGATGAAAAGACCAATCACTAATTATTCGGACTTGTTATATACCTACGAATACGAGACAAAGGAAGAACACGATAGCGTAGTCGAATGGAATAGTATATTTGTGTAGTTGTGCCAAGATACCAATGCGTTCCAACTAACTGGCTAGAAAGTCGAATACGAGCAGTGCAACGTAACACGACAGCGTACCAAATGGCGAAGATTCTTGACCGGGTGCCTTCAGCTTAGCGAGTCCAGTTAAACTATCAAGGTCAGCATCAATGTCGAAAGTCGTCGAACCCTAGGCTATTGATTTTGGGGAAGTGTGTGACGCTACACCAGTATTTATCATGAACTGGGGTCAGCTGGAGAATCATTGAAAACCGAGGAGCACTAGACAGCTGTTTCGTCTTGACATGATACTCCTTAACAGTGCATAACCACAACTCAACTACCGATCAAACTCAGAACCTTCAGGTTTCACTGAGAACGCGTCAGTCATTTAGTTACTAGGTCAGAGTTCAATAATTAACAGCTTATTACTTCTGTCAGTTCGTGATATAACGCAATTATCACCAATGATTCTCCAACTGATATCAGTCCGTGATGACATTTTTGTATGTTTATTGTTCAAAGTAAGACATTAAGAAGCCCTAAAACTAGGTCTTGTGCTTGTTAGTAAGCCATAAATTAACTTTATTATGTTCCTGATGGCATTTTCTGACTGGAATGTACTTCAAGGATCAAATTTAGAGGGTTAAAACAGATACCACTCACTGATTAACTAAAATATGTTATATCCTCATTTTCTGATGTCATAAGGAACTTTAAGATGCTCAGATGTCAGTGCCATTTTAAACTACCTTTGATAAATTATTTTTTGAAATCTTAACGACTTACTCACTGACATAATGACTGGGCTACTTAATATAAAAATTGTTATGTTCACGTCATTTATGGTGGTGATGGTGGCCCAAGATGAGAACATATTTCAAAATTTCAAGCGCTCAAGAAGGAGTAATTCTTACAGTATATAAGCTGTAAGTCTTCAAAAATTACTTCAGTAGCAGGTAGACTATATGATAGTGAAGTAAACGCCAGAATAAATGTACATTATATTGTACATATTAGATTTAAGTTACATTTGTACAAACCCCAGCGAGACTTATGAAACTGTCCTGCCAAATCTTGTCCAGGATACATATGAGTTGTAAATATTGATACGAAAATCATAGGCATTTTGGTATTACTGAATCACTGATGAGGTTTTAACTTACTCTCTTTCAAAATATCACTACCCACATACACCACCGTCATTTTTGATGTAAAGATACTGCTACTTTGTATTTGGCCACTCTTGTAACACGCAACACAATGACACAGTGTTAGATTTGAATCTAACTGGACCGAATAAAAATTAAAAAAGGGTAGACGATTAACTAAAACAAACAGTTAAAATGATTAGTAGGATCATAAGTATACAGGAAACTAAATCTTGGTAGATTCCCGTCTAGCCTGTTGGTATTTTGCTACAGAAGAGCTGACCA
The DNA here is from genome assembly GCA_944470555.2 of Heterobilharzia americana. NCBI lineage: Eukaryota > Metazoa > Platyhelminthes > Trematoda > Strigeidida > Schistosomatidae > Heterobilharzia > Heterobilharzia americana. The sequence goes on along the minus strand of OX104129.1, from coordinate 61,260,742 downwards.
ATAAGCATGCATAAGTTTTGTGGTGATGGTGGTTGACTGAGCCAGTATCAGAAGTTGAAAGAGTGAGCAGGAAGAGAGAAGAATGAGCTAATGGCTTGGCAGTCATAAAGAATATACTCACACAAATTATATGAGACAACAAGTAGTAATAGTTATGCCTCATGAGAAGACATGACATTTTGCATGATAGAAATGGAAACTGAGTAAGCAATGTTCGAAATGCACCCTAAACGAAATAGTCCAGAACAAAATCATAAATTGATTGGGACGCCCGACCCAATTTTACACTTGAGTAGCAGACTTTTTATTTATTCAGGAATTCAGTTACTATTTTCGATATTCCAGCATAATTCTCGTGTGTTAACGGTAAGGATGGAGAACAGATTTGTAGTTTCTGGAATTCTGTGTCACTGAGTAGTTCAGAATTGGATGGCTAGCTTCAGTTGCCCATGAGCTCTAATTTGGCTTATATGTGACCGAAGTGGTCTTGTCGCCTAGTAGGAAGTAACTTTGAATACTTGAGTCCCTCTAGATGAACTAATTCATTGCTTGAATAGCCTACGATGGAGATGTTACTGTATTGTAGGACAATTGAGAAAATTCATTTGAATTCCTTCTTTTACTTATTGCTTATCATACTACCAAATACCACTATTCCTATATGGTTACAGTATTGTTTAGTTTTCGGTCTAACACCAGTGGTTATTGAACTTATGGAAGGAGTTTGTGATCGATCTGGGTCAAGATTGCGTTAGAATAACTCCTGAGAACGTATCATCAGTGGCTTCATAGTTATTGCTGTTGTCAAGCCCTGATATATGACTCCAAATTTATGTACGCTTCCCGATACACTATCGCCTTTTTTATCCCCGACACATCTGAACCACATGCTTCAGACAGTGTAAATATGAGGAGATAACGCGAGGTGTAAAAAAGAATGTTGTATTCACAAACGAGACGACAAACATTTTGAAATCAGTATAATTAAACAAGTATTTCATTATGAGGTGTTAAATATATCAACAAAATGATAGGAAATAAATGCTACACAAGTCCCTCCCCAGAATACAAATATAGGAAGGGATATCTGTGTTTGATATAATGTATTATCTGATAAAGGTATATTTATTTTGAAGACATTTAAAGCATAGAGGGAAGCTTAAGAATATCTATTATCAGGATGCAGACTGATTGGAAGAGTATTTATACGGAAATGAAGTGTATGATAATCGAAATACTAAAATAACTTTACCAAAGTAATAATAAGTCGGGAGGTTATACCCTGAAAATTGTGGGGAATCACTAGTTTGCTAATAAAAGAAAAGATTCGGTAGTCCTTGGGACCAGACGAAAATGTTTTTTGTGTGGAAAAGTCTGATAGAATTGTAGATATGTGATTGTGTTTTCAACGCGGTAATGAACAAAAACAGTAATACGGTTACTAGCAGTTTGGTTTTATTTAAAGTAAATTATCTGAAAGTAACGCTATGGCTGATGGACTCTTCTTCCGAACCTTGTGGTTCTGCTACCATCGCTAGTTGTGGGCGATTCAAACGCCGTTATTTCCGTTTTGATGGCGGTTTTCGATGTTTCTGGTTGCTTTACTGTAAATTCAGACCTGGAATCCGTGATGTCTGGTTCCATAAACGATGGATTGATTCTGTCAATGCTGACTGTTTCTCGTCTGTCATAGCGTTCGACTGTGACAACTGTGTCTGATTTATTAATTAATTTGAAAGGCCTTTCGTGCTGCGGTTGCAAGGGTTTTCGTACGCCATCGTATTGGATAAAAAAGTAAGTGCAGTGTGAGACGCAATGAGGCACGTACACTTGGTTGTCTCGGTAGTGTGGGGACTGAGGTTGTAGTGTACTCATATGGTGCAGCAGTTATTGCACACAATCAGCTAAGTCCTGTGGAATGTCTGCTACTTGGTTAAAAAATTCTTCTGGCAACCGTAAGGTAGTCTCATAAACTAACTTGACAGTACAGTAGCCAATGTCCTACTTGACACTCGAATGTATGCCAAAGAGAACTTGTGGTAATTTGTCACTCTACTTGTCGTCAGTCTTTACTGCAATCAGTGCTGTTTTTAGTTGTCGATGGAACCTTTCAAAAATACCATTGGATGCAGGGTGGTACTCAGTGGTTCTTACGCGCTTGATCCCGAGAAGTTCGGTTAATTGTCGAAATAGGCAACCCTCGAACTGCTTACTTCTGTCTGTAATGATGACACCTCAGACATCAAAGTTAGAAATCCACTGTTGAATGATGTTTTTTGCTACTATTTCGGCAGATATATATCATGCAGAGGTATTGCCACTGGCCATCTCGTGAATATGTTTACACACGTTAAATTGTAACTGAAACCATTTGACGGAGGTAAAGGTTCAACGACGTCAACAAGTATATGATCAAATTTACCATCTGGTGCGGAAAATCTTCCAATAGGCGAAAGAATATGTCCCTGCACTTTTAATCTCTGGCGCACTAAACAAGCTCTGAACTAATATCGAAGATCTCGATTAATATTTGGCCAGACGTATCGGTCAGTAAATCACTTCTTCGTAGCTTGAATACAGGGATGTGAGATGCCATCTATCTTAGAGAAGACTAATCGTTTCATTGATAAAGGCGCAAACGGAAGTGGTTTACTCTTGAATTCATCACAGATGATGAATAGAGAGTCACTGAGCATCACTTTTTCTAGACGCAATGAGGTATTCACATTGCCTTTCAAGTGTTTTAGGTCCTCATCCGTCGCATGCAACTTTCCCATTTCTGCTAGATAGATTTTTCGTTTACGTGCATACGAGACAAAGCATCAGCTGCCTAAATTTTTGTTTTCTTTGACATACCTTATGTGTGAAGTAATTTGTGGAATAAATCCAATGCCGGACTTCTAGTGGCGAATAGTTGTCGTGCTTTGTATCAATTGCTTTTGTGAGTGGCTTATGGTAGGTGAATACTGCAAAAGCATATACTTTGAGCATATATCTGAAACGCTTAATAGCCAAGTAAATCACCAATCACTCTTTGCTGAATGTACTGTGTTGTGATTGAGAAGCATTAAGCCGTTTCGAAAAGAAAGATTATGGTTCCCACTGACCATGGACAAACTGTCGTAGTACTGCGCCTACAGCAACATTCAAAGCATGTCATGGTTGCTAGTGCTGCTTCTGAATCACGAGGAGAGAGATGAGTTTCAGAACTTAGAACAAGCCTCAGTTTGCCAAAAGCATCATCACCCGCTTGGGTCATGTGAAATACTTTAGCTCATCTTTGCAATAAATTTGTCAGCGGTTGGACTACTTCAGCACAGTTAGGTAGGAAACGTCGATAGAAGTTTGTTAACCCAAGGAATCTTCGCAGCTTTTGAAACCAGTATGGAACAGGTTAACCTTTTAATTTCACCTACTTCTTGCGGAACTGGTTTAACACCCCCGGCACTAACAATGTGACCCAAAAACTGTAGGGATTCTTTGTCGAATTCTCACTTCCGCGGATTGATTGCAATATCATATCCACGTAATCGCTCGAGCAGCGTCCTTAGACGCTGCCGGTGTTCTGTCTCAGATACGCTAGCTACTAGTAAGTTGTTTATGTATGCATTGACGAAAGGTAAAAAATGAAGTACCTGATCTATAAATCTTTAGAATGTTTGAGCAGCATTTGTCAGACCAAATGACATACGAATAAATTCGAGTAATCCGAAATCAGTAGTGATCACCGTTTTAAGGACACCATTGGGTTCCTCAGTAATATGGTAGTAAGCTCGTACGAAGTCAATCTTAGAAAAAATATTTACCTTTATCATGCAGTTCATAAAATCAAGTATGTGAGGAATTAGATAGTTTTCAAGGACCATGTGCTTATTTACACTATCCGCCAAATTTCACCGGTTATCAGTTTCACGGTGTAGTTTTCAGACAATAGCATTTCACACGGCCTAAAGTTTACCCAAAGGATTACTGAAAAGAATGTATGTTGGAAGTAAACCTTCTTTATGTGATGTTGAAAATTTTATGATCTGCGATCTGTATTATTGGCTTCTGATGTCAACTACTATAGAGGTCATCAGGAAGCTTTAACTTCTTCAAACGTTTAGAGGCTAGTTTTGCCAAGTCACTAAGTGCGCCCTCTTTTATTAAAGACCATTTAGTCATACCAGGTCTCCTAAATGTCTGGATGGTTGAGCGTTCGCAGTAGCTACTAAATCTACTCAACATTGTTTTCCAGATAAAAGAGGGCGCACTTAGTGACTTAGCAAAACTAGCTTCTTTAAACGTTTGAAGAAGTTAAAGCTTCTTGATAACCTCTTTAGCAGTTGAATAAGTTTAAATAAAAAGCATATAGAATCCATAGTACAACTAACAAGCCTTAATGTACAGATGTATGTGAACAAGGGACCTATTGAGAGACCTCATTCCCTAACGTTGAGGAGACTCACAAATTTTCATTCCTAAACACTAATTCCTCACATCATAGCAAACATAGATAAAAGGTTCTAAACTATTTAAAAACATGAGTTGTGTTCTTAAGTGCTTAATAAACAAAGCATGTACAATTAACGTCATAGCAAAGACAGTTAAGCAAGGAGAAACATGCATATAGGAAACATACTCCTTGCTGGGATTCTCGCTTCTTTTCTCTGTCTGCTACTTTGTTTTATTTCTTGTTGTAGAAAAAAGACTCAGCTCTAAATGTTGCCTTGAATATTATAAAAATGTTTTAAAGGAACAAACCCTGGCTGAAACTACATATGTATCTTTTGCTCCCACTAGCACAGCACCTATGCCGAAAGTATCAAAGAAGAGATATTTCCTTTAAAACTGAATTTGCCATCGACATTCTGTAGACAAACTATGACTTCAGAAAACTTTATATTTGAAGAATACTCTTCTTCAATTAAACAGCATCCAAACTTCAAATTCAGCAACCCTGACTACTGGAAGTTGATGAATACACTGAACGTGTAAGTATTAGTTCATCATGCACCTTAAACTCTAGGAGGCGAACAACGGAAGCTGTTAGCAATACACCGATGTCGCAAGTTCTCCGAACCATAATACTGACTTCAGACTCTAGGTCACGTGTTATGTCCGCAGTGAAAGCGAAGTCAGCCGGACAATCTAATTTGCAAATCATGAGTTCGCGGCAAACACACTTTTACTTACAGACCCCAATGCAACCCTCGGGAAGAAACTTGTTTCACTAAAACTAGTGGAGAAGCTATGATGAGTAAGTTTATCAACTTTTTGTATGACTCCTGCAGGCTACCTGGAAAATGGTGGAGATGCAGATGCAAGGCATCATAGGTTTACCAAGATGCCAACAACCCTTGACATCTGCAACGGTTCCGAAAAGTACCGTTGACACGGGTCTACCAGCAACATCCGTTGACGGGTTCAAAACATTGGAACGGAAGTTGGCAGAAGAAACTTTCCGTGACAGCTTTGTAAGTTGTAATAATATACAGACCCACTCTTTTAGTATGCGGAATTATACAACTGGAATTCAAGCAACATAAAGATAACACTGATTGCAGTGCTACGTCATGTCTTTCAAACTGAGTTCATGAACCAACTTCCTTAGGCTGGTAAGAAAGCCAAGAAAGGAATAAGACATACATGGATGGAAATGACAGTTCAAAGTAAGTTGATATTGGCAGATACTCTTTTTACTTCTCAGGAGCTATTAAGAATTTCCAAATAACGTGACCCGAAGGTGTTAGCAACTTCGATAGTAATTGCAGAAAATGTATGAATGATCGATTCCACAACCTGAGAGACCAGGAAGGGGCCCCGTAGTATCATGGCAGTCTGCAACATGACCCCATTTTTTCCCCCGCAAAAATGTCGACTGTGTATTCCGTATTGGTCTATGTGTTATTACGTTCACAATAGCCAACTACAACGAACAGACATGATTTATTTTCTACGGACTACAACTTCATAATTATCAAAACCTGAAGTTTGTTTATTATAAAGGTGACCAGGAAAGTCTAACACTTACCAACCACAAATTGACAAGATTCATGAGGAAAAGATGGGCAAGGGTTTTCTGGAAGTCCACTTGATGCGTTCAAACAAAAGTATCACGCTTTGATTCTGGAGTACACAAATGCAGATACTTAGCTCTCAGTCGCAATATGGTGAAAACTTTGCATCATTATTCCCAAGGAAAATATACGACGTGCAACAATGGAAGTTTCGGCTTAAAACATTTTGTCAGGCAATGCAAGTAATGCTTAAGTGGGTATTCTGATACTTTTTGTTCATGCAGAAAAAGTGCTTCCACAAGTCATTCTTGTCAATTTGTGCATGCTCATTCTGCTGCGATACCTCATTTTATTAACATAGAATCCTTACGTCTTCTGGTGACTAAATAGGTGCGGATTGAGGTCACCTGGCCTTAAAAAAAGTGTAATTTACATAGAGATTTATTAATATCTGTAAAAAACAGTGTTTCCGTGTAATCAGGAATGATAGTACTATTTTTATTTATCCCTAGACTTCTAAATGGAACACAGGGCTTCAGTATAACGTTGCCATTTCATCTCCTCTATGTCACCCTCACCCCGGATGCCCAACAAGTCGTTTCCCATTTGATTTCCACAAAAGGGTCTGCCCTGGAGCGTGATATCCTCAAATGGTCTTCTCAGTTTGTGTCCATTCCAATCCATCTCCACTTTCTTCGTCTGAATATTTGTTGGGCGATGGGTTCTTGGTTGATTCGTCACCAGCCAGGGTTCCTTGCTGCCTATTGTTATTGGTCTGGTCATCTGATCTATCTTCAGTATCCAGCGTAGGCGGCTGTTGATGAATGTCTGTAGTTTGTTGGAAGTGCTTTTCGTAATGCACCGAGTTTCTGAACCATATAGAAGCACTGACTTGACTGACGTTGGTGTTGGAAATCCGCATCTTGTTCTTTGCGTCGAGTGCAGTGGATCTTCACATTGGTTTCAGATTAATGAACGCCTGTCTTGCTTTTCCGATCCTGCCTGGATTTCACGTCCTCGTCTGTGCCGCCACCGCCTGCCTAGGCAGGTAGATGAAAAAGACTACTTCCTTCAGATTTCTCAAGTTAACGCTGATTGGTGTTTCTTGTTTTGGTTGTTGCTTGGACATCTTCACCATCTACGTCTTCTCTACATTCACTTGAAGTCCCGTTTTCGCCGCCTCTCCCCTTCTGTCAACTTGTCACTTTCCACCTGTAGATCATCGAGTTCGTGCCACAACACATTACACATAAATCATCATCGTTGGCAAAATCCAAATCCTCCAGGCTCTTCGTTCATCACATCGGTCCAGTCAGCGTATACACCTCTTCTCACGGCTCATTACGGTTGTCTGTTGCATGATCCAGTCCAGTCGAGTTGGCCACAATCAGGAAGATCATGAGTGATAGTAGGCGGCAACCTTGTCCTACTCCTTCCTGTCTTCACTTCACTTCATTTCACCTCACTTCAAAGTCATCACTGAGCCTTCCATTGTGGATCACTTGGCATGTGGCATCTACATATAGCTGTTGAATGAACTTGATAAGGATTTGTGGCACTAAGACCATAGAGTTGAATGAGCTGCTTGTCAAATTACTTGTTGGTTGAGGCTGTCGAAGGCTGGCCTTTTCAAAATCGATGAAGTTGAGGTAAAGATGCAGTTGACTGTCGTTCTGTGCTCTTTTCTGTGATGATGCGTAGCGTATAGTTGGAATTTGATGTGCACGTGATTTGTTCTGCCTGAAACCGCCCAGCCAGCCAGCCTGTTCCCGTCGTTATTTCTTATCCAGACCATTTTTCAGTCTCTGCAGGATGGAGCGGATTGTTATTTTGTTTGATGTTGACAGAAGCATGATTCCGCATCAGTTCTCCTTCTTGCGAATACTTAAGTCACACTTCTTTGGGGATTTGACAAGGTAGCCCTTGTTCCAATCTGCAGGTACCTCTCCTTCCTCCCTTCCAAACCTTCTGCAGTGGTGGCGTGGGCATGCACGCTGTTGTCTCTGCGTCTGTCTTCAGTGCCGCTGTAGGACTTCCACCCGGTCCTGCTGCTTTCCCGGATTTCACCGGCTTCATAGAGTTCCAGACTTCGGCTGTTGTCGAGGGTTCGTGTTCACTGACATTTCTGTGACCGACGGCGATATTTCTGGATGAGTTGCAGGTAGTGGTTGATTCGGGAATATTCTGAAGTGATCAGACGTTCTACACTTTTTTTACTACCCCGCGGTCACCGACTCCCCTCCAGTGCCCTTTAATGGTTTCGTCTGAGTAGTAATCTAGTTATTTGAAACAGAAGTCTCAGGTCTCTCTCTCTCTCGTAGCTGCAGCCTGCTCTGCTTCACTTGCAAGTGTGTCATAGAAGTATCTTTTGTCTTTACGCACTCACTCCCCTCTTTGTCCAGTGTTTTACATGCTGTGCTCTGCTCCTCTTTTCGTTGTTCATCCCTACACTACATTATTTCATCTTCTACTTCACCATCGTCCTCTTCCTGCTCTACCAGCTTCCATGTATCCATCGAGTTCCAATCCTTGTCTTGCTTCTTCCTCCTTCCTAACACGGTTATGCAGGTTCCCTTCCACATATCTTCCAGAGTTCCAGTGTTTTTTAAGCAGGTTTCCTCGGGGATGTGGCCTAGTGTTTCCCATTTTTTCCCGATGGCTGTCTAACGTGAAGACTTACTTTGAAGTTTCGCCCTTCAGCTTGTGTTCTGGGTGTTGAACTTGAACCGTGGTCTATCGCCAACTTCTGTGAAGGCTTTCAACATGATTTTGAAGGTTCTCTGTACCAGATGGTGAGTGGATTGAAACTACATTCGCTCCTCTTCTTGATATTGTGTCCAGTAAGCTGCGTCTCTACTTTCTTCACACTGAGATAAAGTCGATTTGATTTTTACTATGTCCTGGTGTCCGGTGAAATCTGTCACTACGTGAACATCCTTGTGTTTGTACACGCCGACTGCAATCACCATGTCGCTGAATACACAAAAGTCTGCAAACAACTCTCCATTCTCCTTCATTTCACCGACTGCCTCTCGATCCATGATTGGTTCCTCTCCTGTGCTTTCTGCTCGCAGTCCGGCATTCATGTTACCCATTAGGATTTTGATGTCGCCAACTAAACTGGGGTCTTGTCTATTACTGGCTGCAGTTGTCTGCAGAATTCTCGCTTCTCTTGATCTGCATTACTTGTAGGCGCGCTGTCATGATCCTGGAGAAGGAAATTGGTTCCCATCGCTTGAGAGCCTTCGATGCTCTCGGGGACATCACGATAGCCACTCCAAAACTCAGTGTGTTCGTGGCTGTCGTGGGGGTGACAATATCGGTGTAGACTGTTGACTCTCCAGTTGACAGTCTGGGGAGCCCGCCCCTATTCCATCTGCCTTTACAGATTCCCAGTACTTCTATGCCATATCTCCCCACCTCTTTACAATCTGGGCAGCCTTGGTAGGTTCATGCATGGTGCGGACATTTTATGCCCCTGTGCTCACCTTTCTTTCGCTGAGAGAAGACGCATGAGCCAGTTGGGTTCCCTTAGACTTTCACCAACCGGCAAAATTTCATCTCCCCGACTCCAGTGAGGAATAAGCTTGTACTTTTATATTTTCTCTGTGCTTTGAGGTTTCGTCGGCCATTGGATTGGTTTTACGGGATAGAGTTGCTAGCCCTATGCCCAACGTACTCTCTTTTTCCGGGTATAGGAACGACTAGTAACTAGTGAAATACTTAACTAGGCGATGTCAATCTGTGGGCACTGGACAGCTGTTTTGTCCTAGTATGGGACGCCGTAAAACAAATCCGATCGCTGACGAAAATTTAAAGCACAGAGAAAATATAAAAATATAAGCTCATTCCCCACTGCAGAGTTGCTTGCAGTCAACGGTTTGGTGACTGGAGTCAGCGTCTACAAACACAAGGATATTCACGAAGCAACGTTGGTTTAACCCTAGTGAAGGATATACTCCAGTAAACCCCTAAAGTGTTTTGCGCGTCTATACCCCTGCTATGGCGGAGAATCTTTCTGCAAAGTGTTTCGGTAGTGGAGTGGTGAATACCAGAAATTTGATGGACTGTGTCCCAGGCAATAGACTGCCCACACCAAGGGCAACCACCTGCACCTAAAGTACTTCATCAACATCAGTGATAGCAAGCAGTTGACAGCATAACGGATTGGTTATGGCAGAGAAACCAGCTCGAACTATCCATGAAAATTCCCCAAAGGGATGGGATAATATGGGCAACGCCGACCAATCTAACCCTTTCGTTCTTTTAAACGTTCCCCTTCTGCAATGTTAGCCTCCTGGATCAGGCAGCAGTCGAACTCCCTTTGCGGCCTGCTGGATTTGGGCGCCGTCGAGGCAAAACTGTGTCAACTGTGCAGACGCACTCATTCACCCTCTGGGAAACCTCCACCGATGAGGGTGACTCTAGGACCAGCTCGAGACGCCGAAAGTTCCCCTTACTGTCACACGCCGTGGTTATCAACGGGTCGTCCAGCATCAGAACTGGACCTGACCGACCGCGGGTATCAAGACATACATCACGATGAGCGGGTGATCCATGAAAACCCACAACCGTGGTCATGCTTGGAATACCTGAACTGGCGACCGGTACCCAACGTGGTAAGTACACCCGTGGCTTCCAACGATGGTAGCGGTAGTCAACTCGGATGGAGCTAAGAGGGGTTGCCGCAGTGGCAGTCGGCCGACTACTATCTAACAATCATGGTTTCACCTAGACCAGTGGCCACCAACTTCAAATTCCCATTTCCTACCAGAATGCCAGAGACGCGGTATCAAGTCAGGAGCACCACAGGCGGGAATGTTCGCTGTTGTGAAAGCAGACAGAGACAGACAGTGGCAACAACGGACAGTAATTACTCCCTGTGCTCAGGCCGCCAACACTCTACACCGACAAGTTGGGAGTCAGGCCGGGATCCTCCACCTAGCACCGATTGCACCAGTCGGCAAGGGCAAAACTTAACTGGGCCAACGGAACCGGCCAGCCAGTAAAAACCGCCACCACCAAACCTGTGCCACTGGTTAACCCGGAGACATCCCACGTTACGAGGAACACCCTCAAACTGCTTTACAGCAAAGTGGAAGGACTTCAAAGTAAAATGTCAGGGCTCGGATTCTTCTGTTCCGACCTTGTCCTGAAAATTGCAATTCTGACGGGAGTATGGTTGTCGCCGGACATCAGTGACACCTCAGTTAACATAGATGACATGTTTTTGTCCAGGAGGGACAGGGAACACAAGGACGGAGGGGGGTTGCAGTATGCGTGAACATTTGGTCCAGAAGTGAAAAAACTACTGACACTGTATTGCCAAAGCTCTAGGACTCAGTTTGGTGCAGCTTCAAGTTCAAATACACTGAGTACCCAGTTGGAGGAGTCTTTAGGTCACCTTATAGCAACGTTGAACATAGCCGAAAATTACTCTAAATGATATCCGCAGTGTCGACTTTGGGGTATGACCAGATCCTAATGGCTGTCGACTTCGGTGCTCGAACTCTCCCTCCGGAGAAGGCAGCAAGACTCCGGGCTGGCAGTTAGATTGCGACCTGCTAGGTGCTATCTAAATGGCTGGACTTTAAGAAAAATTAGCAGCGCCCGCTGGGGGTCAGATGGTAAATCATCTTAACTGGATTACCTACTGACCAGTGGCCATCTTCTAGTCGAAAACGTTCAGTCCCAAACTCCCCTTGGAAGGGGGGGGGAAGATGGTATGGTAGCGTTCAAACTGGTGAAGAACTATAGTGGGAGGGATCTCGCCCTTACCTCCGTCACAAGAGGGCAAACTACGACGGAATGAAGCAATGCCTTTCGGAAGCTCCATGGCCAGTGGATTGGCGCTCCTCACTAGTTGAGCAACACCGGCAACTTTTAAGAGACGTCGTTAGGGCTGCAATTTCACAAAAAGTCCACATGGTGGCAACAGCACCCAGAAGGTGGACCTCATAGCTAAACCGAGGCGCTGAGTGACCCCTAAAAGCCAAGAGAAAGGCATGACGTAAATGGAGGCTCTCCAGAGGATAGGACTACATGACGCATGCATAGCTATGGGAAGTGAATGCAACGCTAGGGCACGCGGAGATAGGAGGTCTTCCCAGTCCAGCCTCACCAAGAAGCTTGAAGTAGACTCCAAAAGTCTGCACCGATTAATGACAAAGGGGAAATCGACAAGCCTAGGAGCATGCGTCATTTGAGGTCCGAACGAAGAGAACCTCTTTGGACGGGAGAACGCGAGATGTTGAGCACCACGTTTGATACACAGCTCAAGGTATTGTCAGGAAAGCACGCATACCTGCTGCCCGAAGAGCCCCAAATGGTATCCGACCCAGCATAGCTACACGAAGCACAGATAACTTGTGCCGTTGTTCTTGGTAGGCTATCAAAGTGTAGTGCAGGAAAATCCCGGGATCCGACGACATTCACACATCTGTGCTGTAAAAATGTGCGAGTGCCCCAAGTGGCCCGCTCTGCAGTCTCTTCCAACACTCCTCAGACGACCGAAAATCTCCGCGAGAGTGGAAACGGGCCATCCTCTCCCGATCTTCAAAAGAGGAGACAGACGGAATCCAGTCTGCTATAGACCCAGTAATATCCAAAGTTATGGGAGGTGTGATAGACGACCGCATCGAGGAACATCTGAAAGCAAAACGAACACTCAGTGACGTTCAACATGGCTTTCGAAAGGGCAGGTCCGCTGCCTCCAACCTTGTGATGTCTCATGATCACTGAACGCCGTGCTGGGATCTCGAGGTCCCGGTCCAGGCGATTTTTCTGGACTTCGCCGAAGCCTTTGACGCTGTCTCGCACACCATCCCAATACACAAAAAAGCTAGGTTGGGCATCCGCGGCCAGGTGCTATCGTGGCTGCAGAACTACTCAGACAACAGGGAGTTCTGTACGAAGGTCAATAGGTCCTACTCAACTTGGAGGACATCATCGTCCGGTGTCTCATAAGGAGCAATCCTGAGTCCACTGTCGTTCCCACTGTTGGTGACTGACCTCCTGCTACATATCAGCCCTCCGATTCACTTCTACGGTGATGACGTTAAGTTATGGAGGACAGCAACTAGCGAAACGGAATCGAGCACACTGAAGTACGACCCCAAAACACCAGAGGAATGGGCAAAAAGTAACGAACTGACCTTTAACCCGGGTAAATGCCGGTCCATGTTTTTTCGCACCTCTGACCTACAGAAAGTATGCTACTCTCTCTGTGGTTCAAATCTATCCCCTGCCGCGGCAGAAAAGGACCTGGGTTTAGTGGTGACTGAGAAAATGGACACCAGTTCCGATCACCTAGGCCCTAGAACAAAAGCATACGGTGTGCCATACTTCGTGAACAGACAAGTAAGTGCCTTCGCCCCAGAGCTCTTTTTGAATCTCTGTAAGACTTACGTAGGACCCAGCCTGCAGGTCCATAATGTCTTCGCTCCACCGCGACTGAAAAGTGGCAGGAACCTGAGGCGAGCCACGAAGGAGATTGTTGGGATGCAACAGGAACCATATGAAGATGGACTGAATGACGTTGGCCCATACTCTCCTAGGTACTGAGGGTTACTAGGTGACTTGACAGCGGCCTACAAAATACTGAACAACCCAAGTCGCCCGGACGGAGGAATACTACCCAGTGGTCACTGTGGTGATCCTCGTGAAAAACCCTAACAGGACTGCCCACTAAAGGTCAAAAACTCGTGTGCTTTCACACTTCCCCCATCCCAGTCTTCAGGCATTGGAATGCATTGTCAGCAGAGGGAGTCTCCGCTCGTTCTGCTGAAAGTTTCAAGAAAGGATCACACAGTCTCGCAGAGACCCATAGTCTACCCACACGTGGTTAGAATACTAACTGAACTGAAGAAATCCACTGCTGTCATACCACTCCAACTATGTCACATGCACACCAGTTTTTGTTCTACTGTAATCATTCGAACCCTAGCTTTACCTACCTAAGTTCTTCATATCTTTGCACCCCCCTTGGCTTACTTGGGTGTAAGTAGATTACTCCATTAGTTCACTTTTCTTTGCCTTTTAACCACATACATTAGCCTTTCTACATTACCCATTCACTATCTCTAACCACCTCTAGCGATCAGTCCGAATAACTGTTTGGCGACTCAACATCTGGAGAACCTATTTGCACCACAGTCCAAGACAGACTAACTAACACTCAACCCTCTGTTCTGTATACCAGAGCTATAGCAGAGGAGTGGCTGGATCTAATGCATCGGAATACGCCAAAGACCTGGAACTGTTCCGCAAAACCGTTAAGCGAGCAAGAGGAAATCAACTGGTTTACACAATCTCGTCAAACAGATATTGGATTATGTCCTTGTATCTATGTTTGGATTTAATTTCTCAAGGTTGAGTGGTCGCACTTTTGCTATGATGTTCAGGAAGGTATCAAGTCGTTTTACCCGGAGCATCATATTTCTTACCGCTGGTGCAACAATATACAATTATCATTCGCTCTTCGGCACAGTAGTTTATGTAGGTTTTAAACTCACTACAAACTTATACTAAGTGCGAAGGTGTTAGTATGCAACCGACGGTGAATGAAGGAGATTATCTAATTGTAGAGAGGTTGTCAATCATTTCCGGATATATTAAAAGGTAGGCGTTGCTTGAAATTCATGAAACTTGTAGGGTGATGTTGTAATTGCTGGTCAACCGCGAAAGCACAATACTTCACACGTTTTGAAAAGAGTAAAGGGTTTGGAGGATGATCGAATCACCTTTTGGGATAACAGCCGATGGGAAATTATTGTAAAAGAGGTAATTATTTTCCTACTTATCGGGGATTTCATGTCATCCGTATGCAGAAAAACTGGGTATGTGTGACTAACGTGGCCTTTGGGACCAGTGTTAAGTAACTATATTGTAATATGGAGTTCCTAAATCTCTAAATGCTGTGAGAACTCTCTCGACTATTTCGTTTGAATTGTGTTGGCATAACTAGTAGGAAACCGACAGGAAACCGTAAGGACGATCAGTCAGGCTGCAGATGACGGATTCATTTATGTCCGTTCACCATGTTGTTGACGCTGCATAAGGTGTTGGTAAATTAGGATGAAGATTACATTATCGGCTATTTGTAGAGATTTGGATTGCTTGTGAGCAATCTAAGCTGTTAATGTGGTGTTGTAATGGGTTGCGTACATAACGTACCAAAGGTAAATATAACTGAGGAAGATGACTTAGACATGGCTGAGTAGGTTATATGCAAATGTCTTAACAGGTGTAGTCTAGATCACAAATTCCTGATATTAACGATCAAAGTGTGAAGAGACGATATTCTTACTGGGTAAAGGATAGGCCAAAAGCAGTTATCTTACCATTTGTAGAAAACAGGATAGAATTGGGCACTGTACTATCCACAAATGCTTGGATGTCGTACACATTATTATCTGAAATGAGTTACTCCCATTTAGTTATTGGTACCAAAAAGAGGTTCATTGATTTGTCAGCCGGTTTGCACACAAGCAACGCTTAAAATGAGAAATCGTCTTCCAAAGTTCCTAAGACCTTTGTAAACGTCCTGTTAATTATCAAGATCACGAGGGGGTGTGAAATGATTTTCTGTAGGTGAGTGGGGATACAGATAGTGGTATAGTTTGAAAGATAATAAAACTACTGAAAGTCTAGATGTTTTCATTTCTCATGTGAAGCATTTATAAATTTTCAATAAAATACTCGATTCTGACTTATTGGTTCATACATTAATGTGATGGGCTTTCACTAAAGTTTTGTTCTACTGATGTGTAGTAAGTAAATTCTTATCCTTGTGAATACGTTGACTATGTAGTGACCACTAAATGTGTAGCTGTGACTCATCATTTCCCCATAGACATTCCTTGTAGAATAATCTTTTAGCACTTCATTATTCCTATACTCTGAGGCTGTATCAAGATGAGATGAATCCTTACATGTGGGTCCCGCACTAGGCCGAAACTTGTGTCGAATGGTCCCAGGTTTTCAGTCGTTCTTCAATTGATGTCAGCTCCTGATGAATACCATGAAATCAATCAATTCCTACAAACCTCGAAACTGAATTACTGTGTATTGCCCATTAGTGATGTGCTTCGAGATGGGTTTCTTGAAGTTCTAGCTAAAAGCCGTCACCTTTATGGTCAACGTAGTTGGGTGTGAGAAAATAAATCTCTGATGGCATTGAATAAAAGCCATACTATCCTGAATTGATAGAAGCATGAAGAGGTGGATTGTTGGATTCCGACCCAGTAGTTGAGGGTTGTCAGTTTCACCGTGAGGTATAACAGCCCTGGGTTAGACCCCCGGTGGGTGCGTGCTGTATAGTGCTACTAAGTTTTCAGTAGTTTTCTAAATGATTTCGGTTCGGAATGAATGCTACCCTAAAATCGAAACACAATTAAAGACATTCCCTTACTTGATGTTTGCCGATATCATGTAATCAGAGGTGAATCATATCACTATGAGACATTGCTGAAGTAGATAGGTAGGCCGTGATCATGCATTAGTACGGGCATTTGCGCTTCCCTGCTTTAGTTGACACAGGAAACTAGCAGTAATAAGCCTCTTTGTGATGGTTTCAAAGGAGTATACCATAGTTCGTTTATTATATGTTTTTGCTCATTGGACATAGCACTAGTTTGAGATCGGAACAAACGGAGGATGTAGATTTGAATCGATTCCATTAGAGTAGTGTGTCAAAACTCTATGAACTTCCTACTATGTGTTTATTTTTTGAGGTCATCTTCATCTCGGACTAACACCAGTTGGAAAACCGCTGGAAACCTTGGAGCAGTGGACAGCTGTTTCGTCCTAGTGTGGGACTTGGCAATATGCACCCACGACCCTGCTAGGGATCGAACTCAGTGCTTTCAGGTTCCACTACAAACGCCTTAACTATTCAGTCACTGGATTGGAGTTCTATGCTTATCAGTGTCCAAATCCTGTCAATTCGCGATATAGCGCAGCTATCACCGAAGGTATTTAGTTGGCATCCTCTTTCTTTCCAACTGGTTGACTCCATAGGTCACTAAAACTTCAGGATATCCATCTAGAAGCATGTCCCTAACAAGGAGTATACAGTAATGACAGAAGTCGGACACTGTAACCCCACTGAACTCCGACCCAGTGGCTGGATGATTAGCGCGTTCGCCAGGAAACTTAAAGGTCTCAAGTTCGGTCAGTGGCATGATCGTGGTTGCACAGTGCTGAGGGGTCCCATACTAGAATGAAACAACTGTCCAGTGCTCCGAGGTTTTCAATGGCTCTCCAGTTAATGTCATTCCATGACCAATAGTAGTTCAAAAAACTAGAAATCCCTAACTACCTCAAAACCCATTGTTTACTTTATATTTACATATGTTATTATTGTATTTTGTCGTGACATTCATACCATGCTAAAAGTGTGTTATTCTTGTCAATAGTTTTGTCTTTCGGGTTAGATTCTCTGTCTGCCTTTTGAAAGTTGTGTACAATACAAACAGATGCTGCTGATCTTGTGCATATGCTCATAAGTTGATTCGTATTTGAATTTTACGTCTGAAATATTTTTTGACAATATGTTAAGGTGTTTTTTTTTTTTACATTTTTATATTTCATAGGTACCTCTTGGTCATGTTTGGCTTGAAGGTGATAATGCATTACGTTCACTAGATTCAAGATCGTATGGACCTGTTCCTGTATCTCGTTTAGAATATAAAGTTTTACTACGTGTTTGGCCATTAAAACAATTTGGACGTCTTAAAACTCCTAAATCTGTTACTTGTAAATCTGATGAACCCAATGATCTTGGATTTGTACAACTTTCAGTAAGACAAAATGATCAGTATAAAAGTGATCAAGATTTACGATAACTAGGTTTATAAGCGATTTTAGTTCATTCAGTTTTCTATTACTATTATTATTCACTGTTATTTCTGTATGTATAAAGACCATTGTACAGAGATCTCGGAGGAATAATATTGTAGTGCAGTTTTTTGCTTTTCAATTCTTTTCTCCCTGTTATTTTGTGTTGTACAGATTTTTTTTTTCATTTCATTTTATTGCTTGAAATTAATTTTTGCTATTTTGTCTCCTTGGGAAGAATTCAGTATTTTATCTATAGATTTTATGTCTTTAAGTAAATGGGATATTTACGGTTACCCAGGATTATTGTTAGCCAAAAATATGTATAAGATTGATTAAATATTATTGTTTGTTATTTTCTCACTAGTTATAATAAAGCATATTCTCATCAGTATTATTTTAGGTCTGCCACTTCGTAACATACTTTTCTACGTCTTCCGACTACAATTTAAGCATTTTAGGGATTGTGTATATTGGATAATTCTGTAATAAGCATTACTAGTATTACGATTTTTAAGTCACACACAGACGATACAGAGTAATAACCCAAATTCAACCTGGCATTTAGACTGCTTCGTTAATTCTGTTAGCGAAAGGAGGTCACAGAATTAAATTCAGTACATTTGGATGATATTTCAAGTGCCTATTGTTGTGACCGAATGGTGGAGTTGCGCGCATGGGTATAATGATACTGGGACTCAATAGACACCTCAACCGATTACCTTTACGACTGACTTCCCTCAGTACCTTCTGCTTCACTGAGCCGTGGAAAAATCAGAAGACAAAGACGGCCTGTGACTGCAAAAACAGCGACAACTTTTATTAGGCAAATACATGTATTTACAAAACTCTCAGAAAGTGAAGCCATAAATGAACAAATGAGATTTCTTGTATTAGGTCGAACTTCTCCAATCAGGTTCTCATGTCAGCACAAGCATAAATCACGACCTGAACATGATCTGATCATGACTTGAAAACAACTCCCCTATTGGCTGCATTTTGTCACTACGTAACACCTATTTCAAGTGACCGACAAATTTCTTTCTGTACCTTGAGAAATAAAGCTAGTCGCATACTTCATAATTAAATATTTTATTCACTCGGGTTTTGGCCATTAAAAATAGGTAGTTCACTTATTAGGTGTAGGATACTGTAATCAGTTATGTGACTATTTTATAACCCTCAGTCTCCACTTGTTATATTCCTCTATCGACTACTTGATATAACCTCAGTAATACATCGGTGAACTCTTGTACAATTTTCGGATTCCACCTCTTGTTGGTCGCTCAGTTTTTTGGTAAAAACAGGATAACAGGTGTGCTGGTTGATGTGTATTTACAATGACCTTGGCCATGTCCAGGCCTTCCTAGATTTGAGTGTTCTCTTGACTTCGTTCCATTCAACTAGTCTGAGATTTACACGTTGGTTCATGCGCTTCCTCTCAAAACTTCGATGAAACATGATTAGTTGTAACAGGCTTGAAAGATTAAGCGCTTTTATGCAGGTCATGGTAATCTTATTCCGCACTATAACACCTCCTTGAATTAGAGATGGACAGTACAGTCATGTCTCTTCACTGATTGGTAACCTCCCACTAGATAATGAAAATTTATTTTTTGGTGATCTGTATTGTGGTGTAGTCTGAAAAGTAACTAAATTCAAGCTTGAAATGAGAGGAATAGTTTGCTGACGCTTTGGAGAAGGGTATTTGATGAACCTTCTCCTAGCTTCAGAAAAATAGACTGATAAGTATTTACGAAATCATCTCCCATATATGTAGATGTCGAATTTCAATGTTGTTCGGTACTGATTTTACAAAAATGCTCAAAGATCGTATCAACCAGTTGTCTGCATTAAATCATTGCCATGATATTTCCAATATTGAAAAGGCTAATCAAATTTGAATTAGTTTCACTGAGGGTTAGGTAGACAACTGAAATGGCTATAAACATCAATCGCATATGTACATGATCAACGTGGATACTATGCTAGGGTTCCTCTGTCATCTGATGGTTTTTCAAATGACTCTTATTTAAGTTGCACGGAGTTTGTTGACATATCCTCTAGAGCATGGATTAACTCATTTAAACAGGTAGTATAGTCATACACATTTGATTCTGATTGCAAGCAAGCCTCAATTTTATAATTGACAACATGAGATCTTGTATCCATTTTGAACCGAGTTTGTCCAGGAGTAGTTGTTTTTGATTGAATAGGTATTATGTTATGCAATAAACTGGAATCATCAACACCGCAACATGCTACCCCAACCATATGTTTCTGATAGCCAGGTGTATTGTAAGGGACTTACGGATTCAGCGTTTTCCAAATGCTTACTGGGCAGCACTTTATCACCTCGAGTCACGTGTCATGAAAGACCGAATATTATGATTCAAAATCTGCAACTAATCCGAGCAAGTTATGCATTGAATTCGGTTCATTATTTTATTTTACAATGTCTTCTAGGAGTAGTATCTGGGGGGATACTACATATTTTTGTTTGTACAATTATTTTTTTCGTGCGTAACAGAAATGTGTTGAATTACGCTGTCTCAGATTCTAAATTGTTGCTTCTGTCGTGGACCACATATCACAGTTTAAACTGTACTGATATGTTTGCAAGAGTAGGTTGTCGGGAACATTGCTATGTTCTAGGATCTCACTTCATTGTTGACAAAATCATGACTTCTATTCATATCAGAGTAAATCATCAAGAGAGTTTTCTTTGATAAATATCAGTGAAAATATCTTGATCAAAAGTGGTTATAGTGTTCTTGATGAAATGTGAATTGCAGGATTAAATATGTTCCTGTCTAACGAATGAATAAAATTGTCAAACGACAATGCAAGAGAGTGCCTAATATATGTTTATGTAAGAGTCATTAACTTCGAACCGACTTATTTTCAGTAAAAATTCGGAAAGTTATATACATAAAGGTGGATCCATTTTGATTATAAATTCAGACATTAGATGGTTTTTGTGTACACTGTTTAGTAAAAGTGAAACTGAGAAATAGGAGTCAGTGTATCATAGTTTTTTTCAATGATTTAGTGACCAAATTAAAACGTGCATTATATTAAACATTCGAAGATATTTTTATATCTTCGGATGTTCTACGTTGACGTATGTAATAAAACATATTCCCATTTACATGTGGTGAAAGATCTAAGGAAATGTAATTCGTAGACAGAAGTCGACCCTTTAAGATGTGTTATGTCTTAGAGTTGCCACCTCTCCCGACAGTGTTTCTTGAAAGCTTTTTAAAATATGAAATGTTTTGAAGAAACTGGTAGGAAAACCTTGTTTTTATTTATTTCTTCTCATTAATATCATGTTAGGCGTTGAAGTCAAATCTCAAGAAAAATGAATGCCATTAATACTTTCAGAAATAGTTAAGATTTATTCATCTAAGAGCGGTTTGTCAGTAAGTATTTGGTTCTATGTGGTTCAACACTGGTCAAGATCTGAAGAGGAATCATTTGAAAGCCAAGGAGTATGCGAAAAATGTTTAATCCTGCTTAAGACCTCAATATGGTGCACTTTCAACTCTGTATAGTATCAAATCCAACACCACCATGTCTTGGTTGAGATCCAATGGATCATTTTTTACATTTTATGGTACAGTTTAATGATTATCCAATGTCACTGATCGTCTCTATGTACTACTGATTAGTCTCAAACCGGAATCAATCAGATAATCAGCACTTTACAGCTTTCGGTAACTGCGATGTAGTTTATGCTACATTCTCCGAAATGATGAAATGTAATTTCTGCTAATTCTTGTGTAGCTTTTCACATTGTCCTAAAATTTTGGCTATCAGGTTTACTTAACCGTACAGAATAAATAAATATATACTTTCATATGTTCTGAGCGGTTAAGTGAGTTTAGTCGCCAAAATTTATCTTCACATAACGTCCGTTACATTTAGATGACAATTTTCCATGTTCCATCGAATTACATAAAAAAAACCCGAATTAGTAGACATTATTTGTGTTTCATAATAATTTTAATCAAACATTTATCTAATGACCTCTAAAATAAGATCACTTTTCGCGTCATATTTCATAACAATGAGTGTGATTGTGATAAAGAAATCACGAGAATTTCGGTAAAAATAACTATGGATTAATAGCATTTTTCTTCTCAACCAGACATAAGTTATTCATAAGTACAATAATTTATGTGAAATATTCATTTCCGTGTAGACTATCCTTTCGACTGTTGTTTTCTTTAAAAGCATTTAGCGTTCATTTCTGTATTTTGTTGCCTAAATTTTTAATTCCTTGTTTTGCTACTTATGAGTAGTCAACAGATTTAACAAAACATTTCGCTATCTTAAATATTGTATACTCGTCAGAAAATGACAAAGAAAACTGAAAAATTCACTATTCTTGCAGTGTTTGCTGCTGTACAGAAATGTTGAATATTTCGAGAAGGAGTATTTAAAGTTGACAAGACTTACAAACGCATTTGAGGTTTCTAACGTTGACAATAACAAATTTTTGTTACAAACAAGACGAGCTTTCATAAATATGATAGTGAGTTACTCAGCCTGACAAAATACCTGAAGAATGAATTGTTATGAAAATACTATAGTAACAGGCGAGACAAAGTACTATATAAGAAAATGAAAGTAATAAAACAAAGGGTGGTTTCAAAGGACAACTAATCAGACCATGAAGAGAGATTTTGGACAAATCTCTGCATGTTATGAAAAATGACTTACAAGGTGATAGATGCTTAATATCTGTATTCTACTTACATTGATTGTTCACTGGTGGGTAAACAACTTCATGTTATCCAGTAAGAAGTGCTGATCGAATTCTGTCGATCATTTTGCAATGTGTCTGGCAAACTAGATGGCTTAGAATCGCGTTACATTGAGTGATGTAGATTCGACTCTCAGATAGGACATCAGTTCCGTCGAGACTGCGGATGAACGCCTTGCCAGAAAGCATAAAACCTAGGTCTAGGACTTCCTACTGGTTGCTTCCATCCAACTAACATATATTCTATTTACTAAAACCGATAGGTTAACTATATATATGATGAAATGAACTATCACCAGAGTTTGTAGAGTATTGTCTCTGTTATTTCATTCCATATTTTATGATGGAACATCTGCATGGGACGATTGAAGCAAACAAATCAAATCCTTGTATTTGGAGGTCACTTCATCTAAGCAAAACTTTCTCATATGAAGGAAATACTGTATTTCATTTGAATTATCACACTATTACCTGAATTGCATGACTGTTGCATAAAATACTTTAGACTGACAGACTGAGTCTAGAAGAGACCTGAATATTTCTTTACGGTTAGCTAGTACCTATTTTAGTGGCTATTTACAGCAACCATTATTATAGTAAGCGTAATCAATGATAAGGTGTGTGTTAGGTCAGTGATCTTCAACTCTGAAATTAAGTATTGGCATCAGAGATCCTCAGCGTGGATTTCACTATCATTACAAGCCTCATCCTGATTATCTTATCAACCTGATCACGAATGAAACGCTCTCAGCAATCTTGTGCACATATGTGCAGTAAGCACTGAGCTAAACCTATTGCGTAAGAGCTAGTAAAACACCTGGCTGCCCAAACCTCTGTAAGTGGAACAGGACTCGAATCCGCGACCAACCGGTTGCAGTCAACTCAAATCATAGATCCACCGACCCACTTAGCTTCTTAATTCTCATCCACTTTACCTCATAATTACTCTAACTAGATAGCAAGTTAACCTCGCCTGGTTAACTAGTTCACTACTTACTAGCCGGTTCTAAGACCACATAAAGATGGAAGGTTGGGCATAGGGCTAGCAACCCTTCCCAATAAAACCGATCCAACAGCTACAGAAACTTCAGCATTCAGCTCTATGCCTCAACTTCATCGAATTTGAAAAGGCCGGCCTTCAACAGCTTCAACCAACAAGTAATTTGACAAGCAGCTCATTCAACTCTACGGTCTTAGTGCCACAAATCCTTATCAACCTCATTCAACAGCTATATGTAGGTGCCACATGCCAAGTGATCCACAATGGAAAGCTCAATGATGGCTTTGAATTGAAGTGAAATGAAGTGAAGTGAAGACAGGAATGAGTGGGACAAGGTTGCCGCCTACTATCACTCATGATCTTCCTGATTGTGGTCAACTCGACTGGACTGGATCATGCAACAGACGACCGTGATGAACCGTGATGAGCCGTGAGAAGAGGTGTGTACACTGGTTGGATCGATGTGATGAAAGAAAAGCCTGGAGGATTTGGATTTGGCCAACTATGCTGATTTATGTTTAATGTGTTGTGGCACGAACTCGATGATCTACAGGTGGAAAGTGACAAGTTGACAGAAGGGGAGAGGCAGCGAAAACGGGACTCCAAGTGAATGTAGAGAAGATGGAGTTGGTGAAGATACCCAACCAATTCCACCACCACCACCAGCAACAAGCTCGAATCACCATGAAGGGGATAAACTTAAAGGAAGTAGCCTCTTTCACCTGTCTGGGCAGGGCAGCACTGTTTCAACTACAGGTGGAACAGACGAGGATGTCAAAGCCAGTATCGGAATATCAAGACAGGCTTTCATTAATCTGAAACCAGTGTGGAGATCTACTGCACTCAGCACAAGAAACAAGATGCAGATTTTCAACACTGATCTTGGCGCGTTATGAAAGGGATTTCCAACAAACTACAGACATTCATCAACAGTTGCTGCCTACGCTGTCTCGATACTGAAGCTCAGATGGCCAGAAAGAATAAGCAACAAGGAACTCTGAACTGGTAATGAACCAACCAACAACCTATCACTCAACAAATATGCAGAAGGAAGTGGAGATGGGTTGGGCATGCACTGAGAAGACCATTCGGGGACATCACGTGCCAGGCCATGCACTCGAGTGGAACCTAGATGGGAAACGGCGAGCTGGGCGTATGAGCCGTGGGTGACATGGAGATGGTGTGAGGAAGAAGTGAGAGCTTGTGGGCAGTCGTGGAGTCAGGTTGAAAAGATTGCAGAGAACAGAATGGAATGGAGACGTGCTACTGAAGCCTAATGTTCCATTAGGAACCCTAGGAACAAATAATAAATAATAATAATAGACAGCAAGTTATTCAGTTACGTTCACCATGCTCCTAATTTCAATGAACGCTTTAATCCCTTGGTGTTCAGTAACTGTGGTTCAGTCAGCTGAGTAAAACAATGGAAAATACTCACACTATATTACATACTGACAAAAATAGGAAAAAATAGAGCAAAGAATTCCGACCAAGCGTTATATTGTCAATCGTTCAACCTGACAGTTCAGGTTTCCATGGTGAATTTCTCCAGTAAGGAAACTAATAACAAATCTGAAGTGAAGCAGTATATATACAGTGTACCGATGAATTTGGATAATGACCCCACAGCATCATGACGGATTGCTAGAAGTTATGAAACATGTTGTCTTTTATTTCAGCATGAACTAACTGAGACTCGGTAGTCTTCAGCCGGATAACACTCAGATTTTAAGGTGGGCAGCAATGAGGAATCTGAAGTTAGGACAAAGATGTTGAACAGTGCACAGTTATTCGACTGATTTTCATTTATGGTGAATAAGGTTTAACGGGTTTATTCCAGCATAACCTACCTACTACTTAGAATACAAAAAGTCATCATGGTAGTAATGTAAGCACATATATTTCTCATGCATTACCTTCAGAAATTATTTAAGACAGATTCTCAGCAAAATAAGCAGTTTTATGCAACTTATATAAACATATTTTAGGATGTCAGTAATTAAAATTGATGAAAATCGTCAATACAAGCAAAGAAGTTTGAGAAAGTAAAGAGAATGCAAACTAATTCCATAGTTTGATCTCATCTTATTCAGTAGTGCACAATCTACAGTGTTTTTGAGACTTTACTGATGGTGAAATGATTTAGCAGCTGAACGATTCTATGCAAACCAATGAAGATTTACACCGGAAATTGAGTAGTTATTCTATGAAAACGGTGGCAGATAAGATTTGTAGTTAATTTCATATACTAACGTTGAATATTTTGTGGATAAGTGCAAAAAAAAGTGAAAGTCAAGGTGTTTATAACACTCCTGATATTGCTTAGAGATATTGCAGAGATGACGGTAGGATAATTCAATATATGTAGAATGATATCATTTCATCTAAGGTATCTAATTAACGTCTTATCTCTGATGTTGAACACCTGTTTTCTTTTTCAGCAATTATTGTTTCTCAGTAAAAAATTCAGATATTATATCTTGTCTTTCTATCATCAATTGGTTTCATATAAATATTTTTCTTTGGTTGTAGTAATTACTAAGGAACAAGAGTAGTCTCCATATAAATGACGAAAAAGTCTTTAGGTCTAGTTTACCCAACTAAGAAATTGGAGTAGAGTTGCGAAATACAACAACGTCAACAAGATTTAAGCTTACACATGAAGATGAAACTAGAAGTAATTGTCAGACATAAGGAACAATTTCATGAGAGCACAATGAACATATCAGTGTTGTTGTTTCATAGTTAATAGATGCAATCTGTATAGTTAACGATTGACAACAGTTAATTACTACCTATATTTCAAGACAGAAAGTTAGTTCTTGAAACGGTTTCCTCTGTTTACATTACCTTACATATTGGTAGTCTTCTCAAGCATCTTCCGACGCTGTATTCCAAAATAGACCCATTTGAAACATAGTCAACTTATCACTTTCCTTACTCAGAACATTAAACTCAATGTTAACATCGGTTACTCAGCCGTCCTACCGATTACCACCGGCAGATCAGGTCTGGTTGGTTTTTATTAAGTAAGAGGATTTCTTTTGTAGTGACTGGTCAAATACAGGCACTTGTCCAGGTGTACTTTGTCTCGACTTAACTGACTGGTGATTGTCTCTTTGGCTTATAAGAGGGTTTCCTTACATTTGGATGGGTTAATTTCTGTCACTAATCTGTTGTTAGTAGGCTCGTCTGTTGCTTCCAAGTTAGCGTGGTGACTTATTACTAAATCCCTCGAATACCAGGCCTCCGAAAAAAAACCTCAAACCACTTCCCAGTTTACTCGTCCAAATAATTCAGAGTTGTTCCAGTTGAATGTGTTTTTATCATAGATTACAGACTTTATATTATGACATTCGACAGCCAGCTTGTGTTTATACAGGCATTGTAACGTTGGTCTACCAGGATGCCCTGTGTAGTAGAGTCATTAATTATTGCAACTGACTATACAGACCAAGTTGATAATTTCTTCTTTGTTGACTGGATTTTTGGTTTGCATAGGATATGTTGTAGCAATTTTGTTTACTTATGTGATACTTCAATTCCAATATACAAGAATCAGCCAATTAGATCAAGAAAACCTTCATCACATCAGTCAAACAAACTAAAGCCAACCAATCACAACGAAACAACCTTAACATACCATAAACAAATAGAAGTAGTCAACTAATCACTTGGTTGCACATTCTTCAGAGAGAACTAAAGGAAATTAGTTGGTCAGTCAGCTTCAACACACTCCTCCCACCCATCAACCAATCAGTTTAGTTAGATTTAGACAAAGTAAGGCGTTATAAATGTCCGTACGCAACCAGTTACCTCATTTTCTTCCTTAAAGTTCTGATGTACTGATGATGACGATGTCTAACATGAAATCGGAAAGTTTGTCAACTGAGGCCGCAGCTCGATGGAAAATTCACTCTGAACATAAGTCAATATATTTCATGGCGAAGACTCTGGTTGTATACTTGCCTGTGTACGGTTTTGAAGCAAGATTTGAGAAGATTCAGGAAATCAGTCATTATATTTACATTGTTACCATAGATTGCATTAATAGTTAATTGTCATGTCGAAGAAAAATGCTAGACACACCATTTGGCATACCTCCATAATGAGTTGATGGTGAACAAGCATTTGTTCGAAACTGTATAAAACTCTAAAATAGTGTGTATATTATCCAATCTATACGTTCTTTCTCACTCGAGTCCCTAGTAGAACATAGGGCTTCAGTAGCACATCTCCATTCCACTCTCTTCTCTCCAGTCTCCTCAAACTACCTCCACCACTACACACAACATTTCATTTCTTCCTCCCTCACATCATCTCCTCCATATCACCCTCGTCTCGCCTCAAACCACAAACTCGTCCTTTCCCCTTTGGATCCCACTCGAGTGCCTGACATGATCTGGCCTGCCACGTGATATCCCCAATCAGCCTTCTCAGTGTATGTCCAATCCATCTCCACTTTCTTCGTCTGAATGAAAAAGACTACTTCCTTCAGATTTCTCAAGTTAACGCTGATTGGTGTTTCTTGTTTTGGTTTTGGTTGTGGTTGTTGGTTGGACATCTTCACCAACTCCATCTTCGCTACATTCACTTGAAGTCCCGTTTTCGCTGCCTCTCCCCTTCTGTCAACTTGTCACTTTCCACCTGTAGATCATCGAGTTCGTGCCACAACACATTAAACATAAATCAGCATAGTTGGCCAAATCCAAATCCTCCAGGCTTTTCTTTCATCACATCGATCCAACCAGTGTACACACCTCTTCTCACGGCTCATCACGGTTCATCACGGTCGTCTGTTGCATGATCCAGTCCAGTCGAGTTGACCACAATCAGGAAGATCATGAGTGATAGTAGGCGGCAACCTTGTCCCACTCATTCCTGTCTTCACTTCACTTCATTTCACTTCAATTCAAAGCCATCATTGAGCTTTCCATTGTGGATCACTTGGCATGTGGCACCTACATATAGCTGTTGAATGAGGTTGATAAGGATTTGTGGCACTAAGACCGTAGAGTTGAATGAGCTGCTTGTCAAATTACTTGTTGGTTGAAGCTGTTGAAGGCCGGCCTTTTCAATGTCGATGAAGTTGAGGTGAAGATGCAGTTGACTATCATTTTGTGCTCTTTTCTGTGATGATGCGCAGCGCAGCGTTGCGATTTGATCTGCATATGATTTGTTCTTCCTGAAGCCAGCCAACCAGCCTGCCTGCCTGTTCCGGTTGTAATTTTGAATTTTGAGCACCTTTTAGTCTTCAAAGCACAGATGGTCTTGTTCACCACCGGGATTCTACTCAATGAGGTGGGAGCTGTGGAACCAAGAGTTAAAGTGAATTTGGCTTCTTAATTATGGTATTCATTGTCACTGAAGCAAGCTCCAGTGACGAGCGTAGTCTTACTTTGCCAAAAAACCGGTATTTGGTCCGAAATTTAGTTGACTTTACCCCTAACCTTGGCTGTTATTCAGCAATCGAAGCAGTTTACTGCTTTGAGTCTATGGCATTACGAATTAATGGGCCAGGCCTCCTAGAGGAATGTTTTTTCAGGAAAGTAAGTTGCATTTAGATCCGTAAGGCTGTGAAGACTTTGGTGGGACGTGTCCCACGCACGTCTGCCCACATGGAGTTGAATATGGTCAACGGACCTATTGCCAGCTGAATGTGGATATGTTCAAGTCTAACATTTGAGAGAGTTCTGGAATAATACTGATCAGTTTTAAAGGATGTTGACAGAATGCCATGACAGGAGATTTCGTTTTCATGTAGATGCATTACTTGGATGTTTCCTTCTCCGCGGAGGGTTAGAACTCCTGAAGATTCGTTGACCGGACTTGAACTTAAACCTAAGCTACAAATTGGAGTAAAACATCTGAAGATATATTTGTAACGTCCCAATAAGGTGGAAAAATTTAGTTTCTAATGTGTCATGATTTCGTGAATGCCCTTTGTTCAAACATTAAATAGAAACAGACCAGTTCACATTGTTCATACATGTACACAGAAATGATAAAAAGATGGGACTGACATTAATCCGTAAGTTCAAAGGGAAGGTGTGAATGCTTAGGAGATCTGATTTGCTTCTATTTAGGATTAAAACATGTAATAAACTTTACAGGTATTATTCTTTGAAGAAGCGACTTCTACGAGGTTAAAAAATTGTCGGAAATTTCTTTTTTCATTCTATTAAAACTGTAAATATATTCCCTTTAGAATATACAATGTTTGCTATAGTTAATAGCAACCAGAATGAATAGCTTTTTTTAGAAAACTGTTATTGAATATATTATTTTAATGCTAAGATCTACAATACTATGCCACAGTGTCAGGAGTTGTTTCATTTATGATAGTCGGTGACCAATGCAACTTTATACTTCATTCATCCTAGGCAGTTTATATACCTCGAGGAAGTGCTTCCTGGATTAGTTAATTGAAACGCAGATAATATCGAGGCATCCGTACAGCAGCTCATATACCGATAGGAAACAATCAGTTAGGTTCATTCAGCTAAAGGATAGTACAAACAAAAAAACTTTTATAGTTTTATTGTCAATTCTTACACTTTCAATTCGTTTTTCCCATTAAACTCTCATAGACGTTGTCGCAGTTAGATAAGGATAAAGAATAGGACAAAAATGATTGAAACTGTATGTTATATTAACAACTAAGTGAGTTATTAGGGGGAAAGGAGAAATCTATCCACTGCCAATATACTGAAAGATGTAATGATCAAACTGATATTACATAACTCATAAACTCTTTGTTTATTAGCTGATAAATTATTTTGGGATCAGCTGGAAGTGATTACTACCTGTTTCCATTCTTATTTTAGTGGAAAAAACAAAAAGTTATATGAGAACAGGTGTCTGAGCATGCAAACAATAATGAAACAATATAATGTAGGAATATCATCTCATCACTTTTATTATTATCGTCAGTATTATTATTGTTAACAGGAAATATTGATTTCTAATATCAGTCTAACTAAATCTATTTGCGATTAAACGACCTCATTAACCTTAATACAATATTATTAAGTTTACTGTTGAACTTTGAATAAGTGATAAAGAGTGAATTTGTTTTAAAAAGATGTAGGTCAGATATATATACTTGAAGCTGTAGTTTTCTTTTGAAGTGTCAAATCGATTAGATTCAGTGAATCACAGATACTTAAGTTTTAGTTGCAAAGTAAAGCAAGACCATTTATTGACATACTTGTTATTCTCCTTTGTTTTTTGTTGGATCGAATTGTTCGACCTCTATTTTCATATGGGCTCCTATGCGGATGCCTCGATATTGCCTAAAAGGATAACGCCTTGGCGTTTGAAGCGATGGGTACGAGGTTCGAGTCTCAGTGGGGACAACATCAATGGGGTGCAGGTACGTCCAACTGACGAGTCCCTAATAGGATGAGACGCTCGTCCTGGATTCTTCTGCTAGCCACAACCAACCAGAGTATAGTAAGACTATTGATGTTATGGCAACTAAAGGGTGATGTTTAACAAGTCTATTTTTTCGATAAAAGATCTGGCAAGTATTACAATGGCAGTGCAATCAGGGTTGAAGAGAGAGAGAGAGGTAGTTGGGCCAGGAAAGGCATAAAACATCATCAGAATGTAGTAGCTACATTTCATAGGTTAGGAGAAAAACTGTTTGTATTGTATGCTTGATCGTGCGAAATCTGTAAAATGTTATGACAAGGCAACAACCTTGTCACATTGCTTTATTTTTTGATTCGTCTTTTATTGTAAACTTTTTATACTGTCACCAGTGGTTACAAAACGAATTGGATATTTTAACAATTGAATAATAACAATGGAGCAAGAGTAAACTACCTGCTAATACTATAAAAGTATAATACAGTAGAATGGTGCATAGTGAATTTCAAAATTACTATAGGCTCCTTCGAGGATTCCCCGGAATTGCCTATAGTTTCAGTTCCGTGGTAATGATCGATAGTAGTTAGCAGTGAAATTCAGGATGTGAGTTTTTTTCCTATTTAGAACTCATCATTTGGATGTACCTACCTCCCAGTGTGTGGTATTGTTTCTATTAGGATTCGAACCTGTGATCGATCTCTTCAAACGCCAGAGCCACTGAATTGTGATTACATCGAATATTGTTACACAGATACAAGATATTCTTCTGGTATTCAAGATAGAAAAGTATTTCATACAGACTGGAATACACACCATTATCGTCCACTTGGTTGACTGTAATTTTGAAATCATTACCAATCACAGAGATGAAGTGATGATTCATGCTTAAAGTATAGTGATAAACTGATCTGCCTCAAAAACCTATTCAAGAAGTAAAACTGTTTTCAATTAATGACGTACCTAGTAGTGAAATTCTTCTAACTTAGACAGACAGATGCATTTGATGATATATACTTGAATCTCATGAGGTGGAATTTTCAGACTGAATTTATCCGTTACTGGAAGAAGAATTTGTAACTGAACTCAAACAAGTTTTATTTTCTCTTAAAAAACTTTTGTTTCAGTTATAGAATTCTATTTCCCTACTGAATGACTGGAAAGCCATTAGTATCCTGATAAAAATGTCACGCATAGGTGTATAGCCATAGAAGAGTTGATACGTAATCATATAAAACACATTTTTGTTCAGTAATGTTCTAAGTGATCGGTTTCTAGTGATATGATGATGTAGTCACCTGGATACTGTGGTTGTCTCACTATTAAAACTCGTGGTATTTTCTAGTTTTTACGATTTTTCACTAAAATAATGAGTAAACAGTAGTCTAATTGGTGGCTAGCAGTGATATCTAAGACACATATTTCGTCCTATTCCGGGCTTGTCGAGTAAATTTATCTGCACTTCAGTGAGTGATGTTATTCCCACTGTGAGTCAAAGCCTATACTAATCTGTTCAAATGCCAAATCATTATATTATTACCATTAAAAGAATCATTCAGTAGAAAACTTTAAGGTATACTTCAAATTCGTTTAATTCAAAACAGTCGTATCACTACAAAGATCAGTTATCTTAATATTTCTGTATGTATGTATGTATGTATGTATGTATGTATGTATGTATGTATGTATGTATGTATGTATGTATGTATGTATGTATGTATGTATGTATGTATGTATGTATGTATGTATGTATGTATGTATGTATGTATGTATGTATGTATGTATGTATGTATGTATGTATGCTAGTTATCAAGTACCAGCGGCTATAACTGCATGCATAAATAGTATTCTTAAAGATTTACCTTTTTCAAGTTGTTATTCATCGAAGACTGACATCAGTTGGAGGAACAAAGGAAACCTGGGAGCACTGGACAGCTGTTTCGTCCTAGTATGGGACTCCTCAGCAGTGCGTACCCACAACCCCCTCAAAAATTTAATTGAACTAGTGCTCGTTGGTGACTAGCTTCGAGAAGTATTCCCGAAGTTCCAATGACAAGTCGTGACCGGTGGAGTCAAAGCCTGATGGCCGTGAGGACAAATACTCAACGATGACATTGGGTGGCGGTTTGCGCTATATCGTGAGCTAACAGAAGTTGGAAATATGGAGCATTGGATTCTGACCCAGTGGATAGCTCAATGGTAACGCGCTGGTCGCGGAACCTGAAGGTCGCGGGTTCGATCCCTGCTGGTGGGGTCGTGGGTACGCACTGCTGAGGAGTCCCATACTAGGACGAAACAGCTGTCCAGTGCTCCCAGGTTTCCTTTGTTCCTCCAACTGATGTCAGTCTTCGATGAATAACAACTTGAAATATTTCCAAATCTCCACAACCCCCTCAAAAATTTAATTTACGTTTTTCTTTGTTCAATATGATTATTTCTTTTGATAAATAAAGCTGAATTTTAAATTTACCTCATCGTGAATGATTATTTCTTCTATCTTATTTCATTGTAAGTAATTCGAATACTTTTATATTATTACTAGTTAGTGAAGTGAAATTAATTCATTTTACTAAGAAAATTATTTTTTACATCTTATTAAAATTCTTTAAAACTTCATAGAAAAATGTCTAGTGACCTTGACTTTAAAATTGAACTAGTCGCCTGAAATATTTCATATAAAAAAAAGAAAACAATTAAAACAAAGTTATACAAAACACTGAGAATTAATTAGTTAACTGAATCGAAAACCAGGACCGAACCATTTCAAACTATTTTTGGTGACTCACTTTTCTACTTCTTACCTTCATTCTTCTTCCATTACAAGACAAAAAAGGAAAAATTAGTCATCAACCGTAAACACTTCACCACTAATATCGTTCTAACTATTGATCAGAGGAAAATTTAAAGAAATTGAGGCGCGCCAAAATTAAATACGGTAAATGAAATAGTTGGATTTCAAGTTGACTTATGTGTTTGTTATTATTTTTCTCTAAGAATACTTTTTCTATACTTTACTCATTTTTGAAAATGATAAGAGCACACTTTACAAAAATAATAGTTGGCATATATATTTGTTGACAAAATATCAGAAAACCATTAATTTGATAAACATTGACTAAACAAATAAACTCGCCTGGTTAACTAGTTCACTAGTTAATGGCCGGTCCTAAAACCACATAAAGAGGGAAGGTTAGGCATAAGGCTAGCAACTCTATCCCACAAAACGAATCCAGTCGCTAAAGAAACTTCAAAGCACAGAGAAAATATTATAAATAAAAATAAACTTATTCCTCGCTGGAATCGGAGAGACGAAATGACGTAAGTTGGTCAAAGCCTTCGGGAAGCCAATCGGCCGATGTGTCTTCTCTCCCTCGATCAAAGCAAAAGTAAGCATAGGAACATGAAATGTTCGAACAATGTTTGAAACTAGCAAAGCTGCATAAGTTGCAAAATAGATGAGAAGGTATGGTATAAAAGTCCTAGGGATCTACGAGGAATCTGCGAAAGTAGATGGAATGGAAGTGGACTCTCCAAACTGTCAACTGGAGAGTTAATAATCTAGTCAGATATTGTCACCCAGATGACAACCACAAGCACGCTGGGTTTCGGGTGGCTTTCACGATGTAGTGGGAATCAATCTCCTCCTGCTGGATCAGGACAGCGAGATTCAACTCAAAGGAAGGAAAGTCACAATCATACAATGCTACACCCACGCACCTACAAATAATGCAGATCAGGAGAAGAGGCAGGAATTCTACAGACAAATGCAATCAGAAATGGACAAGACCCTACTCCAGTTGGCGACATAAAGATTCTAATCGATGGGGTGACATGAATATCAAACTCGGAGCGGCTGACATTGGCAGAGAATTCATCATGTGTCGAGAAGCACTCTGTGAAATGATGAATGAGAATGGAGAACTATTTGCAGACTTCTGCACATCCAACGATTTGGTGATTGTAGGTGGTGTGTACAAACACAAGGATATTCATAAAGTGACATCGACTTCACCAGATGGACACACTGAAAGTCAGATCGAATTCATCTGAATGTGAAGAAAGTGGAGACACAGCCTACTGGGAATAAGATGAGATCAAGAAGGGGAGCAGATATTGGTGGTTCACAACACTCACTTTCTAGAGCAAGCAACCTTCAAATCAAGTTGAAGGGCTTCAGTTCGAGGAAGTTGGTGATAGACCACAGTTGAAGTTCAACACCTCGAACGGAAACTGAACAGAAGGAAGAAACCACAAAGGAGATCGTCATATCAGCCAGCCATCAAGACAAAATGGGAGACGTTGAGCAACATGTGTGAAGAAACCTGTGTAGATGAACACTGGTACTCATTGAAAGGGATGTGGAAAGAAACCTGCATAACCGTGTTAGGAAGGAATAAGAAAGAAGACAAGTGATGGAAGTCGACGGACACATGGAAGCTGATAGAGGAGGGGGAGGAAGATGGGGAAGAAAAAGAAGAAGAAGAAGAAGAAGAAGAACTAATGCAGTGCAGGGATGAACAACGGAAAGAGGAACTGAATACAACGTATAAAACACACTACACTGGACAAAGAAGTGAAGAAGAGTGCGCACAAAGACAAAAGACACTTCTACGATACACTGGCAAGTGGAGCAGAACAGGCTGCAGGCTGCAGGATGCTGGTAGAAGAGGCCTGACAACATCATATCAAATAACCAGGTTACTATCTGGGGAGAGACTGACTCAGACGAAACCAATGAAAGATAGTGAAGGAAAGCTAGTTACCAAAGAGGAGAAACAAAATAAACGATGGGATGACCACTCCAGAAAACTCTTCAATCGATCACCAACACCACCTGCAACTCGTTCGGAAATACCACCAGCAGTCGAGCTACAGAATTACCAGTGAACACAAGCTTTGTGAGAAAAGCAGAAGTCCTGAACTCCATAAAACTGTTGAAATCCGGGAGGTCAGCGGGATCAGATGGAATTGTACCAGAAGCACTGAGAACAGATGGAGAGACAACAGCGGACATGCTCACACCACTACTGCAGAAGGTTTGCAAGGAAGGAAGGAAGGAAGGAAAGATAGCTTCCCATTGATTGGAGGAAGGTCTATATAGTGAAACTCCCGAAGAAGGGCGACCTAAGTCTTTGCAAGAACTGGCGAGGAATCATGCTGCTGTTCACCCCAAGCCAAATATCAAGCCACATCTTCGTGGAGAGACTAAATGATGTTCTGGATTCAAAATTACGACCAGAACAGGCAGACAAGCTGGTTGGCTGGCTTCAGGAAGAACAAATCATGTGCACATCAAATTCCAACCATACGCTACGCATCATTGCAGAAAAGAGCACAGAATGATAGTCAACTGCATCTTCACCTCAACTTCATCGACATTGAAAAGGCCAGCCTTCAACAGCGTCAACCAACAAGTAATTTGACAAGCAGCTCATTCAACTCTATGGTCTTAGTGCCACAAATCCTTATCAAGTTCATTCAACAGCTATATGTAGATGCCATATGCCAAGTAATCCACAATGGAAGGCTCACTTCACTTCACTTCAAAGCCATCACTGCTCAGTGATGGCTTTGAAGTGAAGTGAAGTGGAGTGAAGTGAAGACATGAAGGAGTAGGACAGGGTTGCCGCCTACTATCACTCATGATCTTCCTGATTGTGGTCAACTCGACTGGACTGGATCATGCAGCAGACAACTGTGATGAGCTGTGAGAAGAGGTGTGTACACTGTTTGGACAGATGTGATGAACGAAGAGCCTGGAGGATTTGGATTTGGCCAACTATGCTGATTTATGTTTAATGTGTTGTGGCACGAACTCGATGATCTGCAGGTGGAAAGTGACAAGTTGACAGAAGGGGAGAGGCAGCAAAAATGGGACTCCAAGTGAATGTAGAGAAGATGGAGATGGTGAAGATACCGAACCAATAACAATTACAACAACAAGCACCAATGACTATTAACTCTAAAACCTTGAATGATGTAGTCTTTTTCATCTACCTGCGTACACAGCCTCGTTTCAACTACAGGCGTTGGCAGCCCACATGAGGACGTCAAAACTAGGATCGGAATATCAAGACAGGCTTTCATTAATCTGAAACCAATGTGGAGATCTATTGCACTCAGCACAAGGAACAAGATGCGGATTTTCAACAATGATCTCAGTCAAGTCAGTGCTTCTATATGATTCAGAGACTTGGCGCGTTATGAAAGAGATTTCCAACAAACTACAGACATTCATCAACAGCTGCTGCCTACACTGTCTCGATACTGAAGGTCAGATGGCCAGGTCAATAAAAGTAAGCAACAAGGAACTCTGGCTGGTTGGCTGGCGGCGAACCAACCAACAACCTGTCACCCAACAAATATTCAGACGAAGAAATTGGAGATGGATTGGACTGGATTGGACATACATACACTGAGAAGGCGGATTGGGGCCATCACGTGGCAAGCCAGGTCATGTCACGGCCTCGAGTGGGATCCATAGGGGAAAGGACAAGTTTGTCGTTTGAGATGAGGCGAGGGTGATATGGAGGAGATGATGTGAGGGAGGAAGTAATGAAAGGTTGTGTGTAGTGGTGGAGGTAGTTTGAGGAGACTGGAGAGAAGAGAGTGGAATGGAGATGTGCTACTGAAGCCCTACGTTTGACTAGGAAGCCAAGGGAAAAATGATAATGATATAAAGAACAGACATCTTGAATTTTAGCTAGGTCATATAGTCTACGATTCGCATATACTTGAATGAACGCGTTACATTTCAATGTTCAACAGATACCAGTATCACCGACGAGATGAAAAAGAACAACCATATCTACAATTTCTAATCACTTAGTAAAGAAGTAGTGAAACTGAACTGAATATGGTTCACTGTAACAGCATGTGAAGGGAGAAATCTTTTCATCACATATCTCAGTGGAATATAGAACGGTGACTTGCTGCACATTCCTTGTAAATTCAGATGTGGAATTTACTTCATGTTGGCAAGTAACTGAAAACAGTACACTGTTTCCCGTTTGGATAAGCAATAAAGGTGCGGTTATGAAAAGTGAACGGTCCATTTTATTTGATTGTTTCTTTGCCAAGGGAACCTAGTCAGAACCGTCAGCCAAGTCAATTCCTCCTGGAGACAGTTAATGTGTCAACATGAAAAGAATATAAGAAACGCGCTGAAACTAAACCCAGTTTCTAGGCAAGATAGGTGTTAGCAGCTTTTTAGGTTCCTATCTCCTGTAACCAACTAACAAATATCTTTAAAAGTCTTTTCAATGTGCAGTTGGTTTAAGGTTTGGCTACCTTAAAAATAGCAGTGTGGATACTTCTATTATTATGGTTGATGGCATTTTAAGGAACCTGGTTCATAAAATCCATATTCGCTTCAGTATCACATCAACGACAGAAATGTGAAAAATACCAATTACCAATATAATTTGTGATATTAAATTCACCTGAATCATGATCATGATTTGACCGATTAGTATGGAAAGCATTAGACACTGAGTAAAAGGCTGACATAATATTTAGTTAATATTTAAGTCACAGAGCTTTCAAAATAAAATAGATTAATTCCAGCGTTTGCATGAAAGTCTGACTTAAGCTTCTTAAGGGAAGTGATTAAAAATCAAAGATAATAATAATAATAATAATAATAATAATAATAATAATAATAATAATAGTATCCATTTAATTCCGAACAATTACTGGTGCAATTTGGAATACTCAGTATGATATATTGGAACAACAACGAAATATATATGGATAAATATACTACTTAACAACATTGAGAATTGTTTCAAGTTGTTATTCATCATAGACTGACACCAGCTGGAGGGACGAAGGAAACGTGAGAGCACTGGACAGCTGTTTCGTTCTAGCATGGGACTCTTCAGCAGTGCACACCCACGACCCCGCCAGAGATCGAACCCGCGACCTTCAGTTTCCTTGGCCAGCACGCTACCATTGAGCCACTGGGTCAGTATCCAATGGTCTATATTTCCAACTTCTAATAGCTCACGATATAGAGCAACCGCCACCCAATGTCATCTTTGAGTAACTGTCCTCATGACTATCAGGCTTGACTCCACCGGTCACGACTTCTCATTGGAACTTTGGGAATACTTCTCGAAGGTAGCCACCAATGAGCACCAGTTCGACTGAATTTTGAGCTAACAGAAGTGGGAAATATGGAGCATTGGATTCTGACCCAGTGGCTCAATGGCAACGCGCTGGCCGCGGAACCTGAAGGTCGCGGGTTCCATCCCTGGCGGGGTCGTGGGTGCGCACTGCTGGGGAGCCTCATACTAGGAAGAAACAGCTGTCCAGTGCTTCCAGGTTTCCTTTGTTCCTCCAACTGATGTCAGTCTACGATGAACAACAACTTGAAATACTTCTAAATCTCCACAACTCCCTCAAAATTCAATTGAGAATTGTTGTTATAAAATTTCAGTAATCTAATAACGAGAGAATCTTACATTGTTAATTAGATTATTGAAATGAGATAGCTACCTGTTTCAAAGTTGTTATATGATTTCTGTTGTAACGCCTTTTTCCTCAAATAATCTGCGTGATAGGTAAGGTACAGTCGAATTCTCGTATTTAGCTGTACAAGCGCACAGTCTTATGTAATTTCTTCTTATCCCCACTGAGAGGAGATACAAGGAGAGAGTTGTGAAGGATGAAGTAGATGCTCAGGGTCAGTTAAAATCACTGTAGCTACTCACTTACTAGAATTTAAATGTCTGTTAACCATAGTGTTAATCAGTTGGACCAGAGGCATGGCACTCACCCTTCACTGATGGCTTTCAAAGCCCTTCGCAATATAACATAGTCCTTTTTTAGTGGACCAAGAAATATCAACAGGGAACAAACAATAGAGAAGAAATGGTGAAACGTAGGCATTATTAAATTATAAAAGTTCAGTTTGAGTTATACAAGAGAGTCTCAGTTTCTTTATGTAGTAAATTAAACGAGAAGTTATTTTATAAGTCAATAAACATAAGACGATCAACAAAGGTCAGAAGTAAAACTCAATCCAAGCTAGTTAACAATCGATTTACCTTCTGCAGAAATACCATTATTGTAACAAGCTTCATAAAACTTAAGCTGCTGACACAAGTCTTGTTCATGCCTGAGGCTAAAACTAACAGTCTGACATTTAGAATGGCTTAACTTGATATCATTTCAGAGAGACCATTGGTCAATAAGAGACAAAAATCTATTTAATTCAGAGCAATCTAAGTGAGAGTTAACTAGAATAGACACCGTTAGGTCATCAGCATACTTAATAAAATTAGTTTCAACAGAACAAGGTAAATTATGCAAAAAAACGAAAACAGAAAAAGAAAAAGTGCAGTACCTTGAGACATACCAGCTTCAGTAAGCCATGAAGTGGAGTACATCTCTTTATAGACTGCATACTGTTTCCTTTCAGAAAAATAAGAATATAGCCCTTTTGTAACCCACGATTCAGTATGAGCCACAGAAAGCTTATTTAACAGGAGTGATCTAGAGTCGAAGACTGATGAGTAATCTGAAAAGTCATAGCAAACATACTTAATACCTTTCTCTAGACTAGAAAAAATATATAAATGAATCCAAAGAAGTGTGTTCATTCACCTTGGTCAACCCTCTTCGTATAGTTGTTGTTTTTCTTCAATATAATTACCAATCTTTCAATTGAACTGTATCCTATTGACCCATTAGCTAATGATGGACATAAATACTTGTAGTTTAGGATTAATTTGGATTTTATCTCATCATGGACTGATAATGAGTAGAGAACAATCAAAAACTTGGGATCACAGGATAACTGTTTTTATTCTAGAATGAGACATCTCAGCAGTAAGCTGCCAGGACTCTGTCAAGGATCGGACTCCGGACTTTTAGATCTCACGGAGAACATGTCAACCACTCAGCCACTGGGTTTGAGTCAACATAATGTCACCGAAAATTGTTTATGAGATTCCAAGGTAATGACTGAAAGGTCAGTACAAGATAATTATAAGGTGATTACGCAGTAATCTGTGAAGTAATAGGACTTATGTGAAAAGTGGGACATTTCCCAGTGAAACCTGAAGGTTCTGAGTTTGATTCCTAGCTTACTACGACGTAACAGGTATCTAGTGCCTCCAGATTCCCATTAGTTCTTCAAACGATGTCAGTTCATGATGAATACTACTGTAATGGTTGTATGTTTCTTGGTGTACGTTGTGTGTGTCTGTTGTTATTCATATTCTGCTCCGTTTTAAATATGGGACAAAAGATATCAAGGGTAACATTGCAGTCATTAGATAATTTTATAAGTGCAACATATATGACATATGAAGTGAATATGCTTCATTTTGGTTGGTGTATACAGATGGATAGTATCAACAAAGTTTTCACTGAACTGTTGGAATAAAGTGGAAATAAATGATGGTGAGGATGACAATGGTAATGAATCAAATCAGTCCAGGTTGTGTGTTGTTGATGCAGAGATAATAAAGTTTGGATTGATGTTGAAGGTAAGTACCAGAGTCAATCTTTCTACTTACTAACCAGTAACTGTTATGAGGTAGCTAACTGTACTCCATCTTGTCTGTCCAAGCTATCTGGGTTTGTTTGTATTTTTGCGTCCTCGGTTGACATTCTTTATTGATATGACCCAAAGTCTTTTTGTGGTCGATTTCTATGGAGTGTTACGCAATTGTCAATCTGTTTTATAGCTTCCCAGCCTTTGCTGAAGTTTTTGAAATCTTCTTTAGACAGAGTCACTCTTACATTTACATCCGTAGCTGTCTCACTCACATATACTTCATTACAATCATGGCACCTAATTTCATAAGTAAAGTTTTGTTGACTTTAATTTGTTGCACAAAAACAGACTTTTATATCATATTTATTGAAAACTCTTTTTATTTCTTCTGAGATCGTCTTCCGATACGGGATTGGCACCCTGTCGGTCTAGTTCTGCAGAAGGAACTTCGGTACACTTTTTGTTATAGTTTCAGGTTTCCTCTGATCTAATTTCCCTAAGTATGATTTACTATAATGTTCTACTTTTCATGTTTTATTAACTCAGATTATTTTTCTGACAAACGTATAGTAATAACTATTATTTACAAGATGGTATTCATTATGAACTGATATGCAGTGGAGAACAACTGAAAACCCTGGAGAATTGAATAACTATTTCATTTTACTGTGAGGCTCTTCGTCAGTATGTACAAACAATCCCACAAGGGATTGAACTCAGAACCTACAGGTTTCATGGTAAATGAGCCAACCATTCAGATACCGTGTTTCAGTTCATTAGTCTATTAACCCCATAAATACATAATAATAATTTCTATCAAAATATCGATTTCTCCACACACTTGGCTAACTGAATGAGTCATTTTTAATAATTAGATTATGTAAATGTCACTTTTGATGAGAATCTGACAAAAATTAATTATTCCTTATTGTTTACTTTTAATTTTGGGAAATAATGAAGCAACTTGAAGAAAGAGAGAGACTGGGTGTTCATAATTAACTTATTGCAATCTCAAAGTAAACAGTTAAGACATGCTTGACATAGTGCAATTGACTAGCTCGATATTATTTTTTATCCTTTAAGCTTAGATAAATAGCGTATTAACTGTAGATAAGTTTTCAATAGACTCTGATGAAAAATTTCTAAGGCAATAAGAATGCCTATCAATGACATTTGATGACGGTGGTATGATATTATCTTCCATAAGTGGAGCTGGAAACGTGTACATGATCAAATTTTGATCCGGTGACTGCTCAGTGTATGTTTTATGTATACGTGAATAAATTGAATTGAATCCTAAATAGTAGTAGTAGTAGTGTGAGT
The DNA here is from genome assembly GCA_944470555.2 of Heterobilharzia americana. NCBI lineage: Eukaryota > Metazoa > Platyhelminthes > Trematoda > Strigeidida > Schistosomatidae > Heterobilharzia > Heterobilharzia americana. The sequence goes on along the minus strand of OX104129.1, from coordinate 61,217,933 downwards.
AGTAGTAGTAGTAGTAGTAGTAGTAGTAGTAGTAGTAGTAGTAGTAGTAGTAGTAGTAGTAGTAGTAGTAGTACATCAAACGGATGGTTCAGAACAGAATGAAACATTTATCTAGTGATTCTGTAACCAGTGCAACTATATTATGAAAACAAACCAACCAAGTTGCTTGTAAAGTCATGAACTGCACAACTTATAAACACTATAAGTGGTCAGGATTTAAATAAAAGACTAGTAACTCTATAGAAACGTATTCAACCAAGTTCTCAGGATATCAGTAACGGAGTTTACATTATCATACTGATAAAATACTTTATGTACTAAGGTTGAGTAAGTGTGAAAGTACATAGTTCAACTGACTAGCAAGGTAAAAGAATTTATAATTCAAGTTTAAAGAAAAATTCAAAACTATTCGCTTAATGCAGTGATTTTAAGGAAATAGATTTGTTTATATAGTGACATTTTCTCACGTTATAGGCTGAATGAAACATTCCAAGCGTTTATTAGCTCTTATTAGTATGATTAAACGTAGTTTGCATCATAAGCTAACAAGTTCGAAACATTTGTCATATATTGGGAATATAATATATGTATTTGCTTTGTTCCGAATTATAATCTTGTTTACAGTACAGAATTCTCAGCATGTGATATTTCATAAATTTACTCGTTGCACAAAATTTTTGAAATATATATTAAAACTGGTGCTTCTATATGGTTCAGAAACTTGGCACGTCACGAAAAGCACATCCAACAAACTATAGACATTCATCAACAGCTTCCACCAACGCTCACTCAATACTGAACATCGATCAGATGACCAGAATAATAAGAATAAAGAAGGAGGAACTCTGGCTGGTGATGAACCAACCAGGGACCCATCACCCAACAAATATGCAGACTAAGAAAATCGAGATGGAATGGATTGGACATACATTGAGGAGAGGATTTGGGGACATCACGCACCAGGTCAGACCAGGTCAGGCCAGGCCACGCCCTCGAGTAGAACCCAAATGAGAAACGACTAGTGTGGCTTCCGAGTCGACGGTGACATGGAGGAGATGGTGTGAGGAGGAAGTGAAAGCTTGTGCGCAGTGATGGAGCCAGGTTTTGAAGACTGGATAGAAGACAGTGAAATGGTGACGTGCTACTGAAGCCCTATGTTAAACTAGGTCAAGTAATAATAATAAAAATAATAGGGTATAAGATGTTCATTTGATTCACAACACACAATGAAACAGTATTATCTACTTGATGACGTTTCGAGCATAAATTATCATCGCTCATAATCATATCAATGTAATCACACTACTTTCGACATCTTTTTATAGTCCTGTCACCTCATATTCTGTTTTTATTGGTAGTAAAATTTTCCATATCTCTGGTATAGGTGTTGCATCATTTCCACTACATGTACTCGATGCACAAAGACTCAGTAGCCAGTCTCTCTCTCTATCTAATTATATTAGACTTGAGTACAGTGGTTTTATCCCACCCTATTATGTGCTGTGTTGATGTATGCATTGCAATAGCCTGGAGCTTTTCCAGATTATTGATCGTGTTCATGTCTGTCAATCTGTATTTAGCTTAATTCCTATGTTTGGGTATTCTAACTGAACCCGACCGGCTAGTATGACCTATGCACTTGACCTCACAGTCATAACATGGAATTCAATAGATCAGATTATTTTACTGAACTGGTTCTATCTGATTCTTAAGTCAGCCAACAAAGCTTATCTCTGAGTGAATCTATAGGTTTAGATGCCATTCTGATCCCAACTTTGTTGAGGATTCTACGTAAAGTTTCTGATATACATTCCTTATCCTATAAGGAACGTATTACTTATACCAGAGAAATAGAAAATTTTGCTACCCGCTAAAAACAATGAATATAAAGTGGTAGGACTAAAGATATCAGATGTTGACAATGGTGTGATTACACTGATATTATTATAAGCAATGACAATTTGTGCTTCAAACGTCATCAAGTAGATAAAATACTGTATAATAATACTGTATTATAAAACAAATGAACAAATTTAATATGGAATTAAATTCTACCACAATTCCAAAGTTTTTCACTTATATTAGAGAATAAAATGACCTTTGAAATGTTTAATGACTTCAGAGACATTATAAATGTTCGTTATTGCAAAGTTGGTTGATAAAAGTATGTCTAACACGATTTTCTCCATACAATACATAAGCTTAATAATGTATGGTTGAATTTTGTATGTATTTGTGCTTGCATTAAGTCTGGTATATTTGCTTCATGTCCTCCTTAAGGACGGACATATAGAGTGGTATGTATGCAGAGGATACTTGTCATTAGATAAAATATTTTTAACCAGCTGTCTACAAGAATTCAGATGACTATCCAAAACCTCACTTATCAACATGGTTAGTGGTATACTACTCGCTCTACTAACAGCCTTCGAAATCCTACCAATATACCATAGTCCTTTTTCCGGAGTCCAAGGAAGATTAAAGGAGAACAATAAGTAACTACAGGCAAAACGCAGGAGTTAATGAGATGTAGAAGTAGAGGCTGAGTTACGCCAGACAGTCTGAGTTTTCTCACGATCAGAAAAGATCAAACCATGGATTTTCCCAGAAATCAGTAAGATTTGAAGGGACCAAGAAAGACCAGAAGAAAAGCAAAAGCCAAGATGGACCACGCTTGCCACATTCTTTATAACGTAATTATCTACAAGACAAGGATTAAGGAGATGGAAGCAATGTGCAAAGATCTTTTTCATATCTTAAGCTAAAAATTAACCACCTGATATTTGAAGGGATTAAGTGTGAGGCCACTTAAAGAAAGACTAGTAACCGATTTCATCTCAGAAGTTACTAGACTAAGAACAATTTGAAGAGGGGATGATCGGCTTGAATATCATCAGGTCATCAGAGTACTTAACAAAGTTAAACTTAGTTGACGTTGGTTAATCATTCAAAAAAAGAGAAAAGGGAAGGAGAAAGAAGAGAACCTTGAGGCACACAGGCTTCCCTAAGCAGCGAATTAGACCTAACATACTTAGCACGTTCTTACTGATTAGAAATAATATTATGTTGTAAAACAAATGCAGTATCTAAATTCCTCCTTTTGGGTTTGTAAGCAAACTAATTTAGATATCTCAAAGCCTTCAATGGAGGTTCAAGCAGGTTTATACTTCCTCCACAAGATATGTACTTATGTACCGCTGATTACTCTGAAAGAATAAAAAAGGTGAGCTTGGCTTTCGTTAACTTACACCATTTATGATGCGATCATGATACTGGATTGTTTATTGGGGTTCAAGTGTACTGCAGTGCTCTGTTCTACTGTATGGCTGTGGAATATGAACATTAAAAGTAGAGGACATGAGAAGGTTTCATGCCTTCAAACACCATTACTTCCATAGTATAGGTCATGAGTCATGGTGCCACTATATCAGTCACGTAGAAGTTTCGTGCTAAGTTTTAGGCAGAAGAGGGAGGTTAGTTGATGAGGTTATGAACCTTTATTCATCCAGTTGGTTGAGACTTATTTTATGCATGCCTTGTCATTGTCTACCTCATCGCACAATTTTAAATGAGGTGGTTTCAGGCGGGGAAAAGGTGAGGGGATGTCAGACTAAGACATGCAGTCACTCCATGAAGTCTTTGAAAGTTGCAGCTGGATATGTAGGGGAATGCATACTTCTCGACTGGGGTCCCTATGACAGCAGAAAACGGAGGCTGGTGATTATAAATTATACGGATCAAAGTCAATTCCATTGGTGCAAATATATCCACACATTATCTTCATCTTAACTGTCATACCAAATCTCATTGCTGCCTAATTCCCCCTTGTTCTCTTTCCATGGATTTCTACCACTTTTGGCCAACTTCTTCTTGATTTCATTACCTTTGGTTCTGATGCATTCTCGCTTTATTTGCCGATATAAAGTGTGGCAACATCGACGGTTGCGCAGTGATGTTAAGACTCATGCTGATATTGACCAACTGACTGATTATCTTATTTGAGTTACATATTTTATAACTTATAGAACATAAGCGTTTGTTGTTTTAGACTTTCGTATATTTCTTTCCGACTAAATCATTCTGTTAGCTGTACATTCGTAAATATGTGGTAAAAAGGATAGGACATTCCACAGTAATTCCTGGTCAAATGTCAATATAAGTTTTATCACAAAGAAAGTTACGTAGTGGGGAAATAATAAGAATGATTACAAAATAAAAACAAAGATAGTTACGTCATATATGGGTTATTCGGACTGATCGATGATCTACGATGGCCATGACAAGGAAATAGGTTGTACATACTTCCTTTGAACGCATAATGAAGGTTTGAATTTTTGGATAGCTAATGCTTCAGCTATTCTAAGACGTCCTAGTCTCACTGTTTTCGGGTGGCTTCATTGCACTTTGTACAGGATTTTGAAGTACTTATGAAAAGGAGCCGAATTTTCGGGGTTTGAGAGAGCGAATTTTTCGACTTCTGTTGGCATATGGGCTCCTATGCGGATGCCTCGATATTGCCTGAGTGCGAATTATGGTAATTTGTTTGGTTGTTGCTAGCAGAAGGATCCAGGACAAAACGTGCATGTTAGATCGTTCTGCTAGCCATAACCAAAGTAATTACCATATCTTTTATTTTACCTTGTAATCGTTTTGACTATTTCCCCATTAAGTAACTTTCCTTTGTGATGCAATTTTTATTGTCCTTTGACCAGGATTTACTCTGGAATGTTTTTTACTTTTGTTTCAAATTCTAATGGTTATTGCAAGAGTTTTCAACCACTACCTAAGGTTGTCTTATACATGGCAGACAGTTAAATAGAAGAACAGCTATATTACTGAAATACTGCAGGTTTTCTCACAAAAATAAGTTATTAAGACCTTCCTGAAGTTACATTTCACTAGAAAGTGGTTCTATGTCTAAATTTACTATAACAGCGGTGAAAAAGGGTATCAATTTTGTGATTTACTTCTCCTGGCTGACTAGCTGTGTAGATACATAGAGTAATAGTAGATGCCATTCCTATCAAACTGTTTTACATCTATCCTATGCATACTTATAATGACTACTTACATCTTCATCTTTTATTACTGGGAATAGGCTGATATCATACAATCGTCGGATTCGCCAAATAATTCCCTAATGTAGTTACTTGTAACTCAGATCAGTTGAAGACAGATGAATAGCAACAAATTTGTCGATCATTAAGAAAGTTGCCAGACTTAATTACAAGCAAGCTAGTCTTATCTATAATGAATTGATTCAATGTACTAATAATGCGGTTTCAATGAATCTAACTGTAGATAAATGATGTTCATGATGCCAAAATACGACATGGTGGTGGTTCTCCATATGACCTTTATGAGAAGTCAGTTTCCAGACCCATCAGCTTTAAATCTGCTTGTCAAACGATAATGGTGAGAGAATTTAAGGTCACTTAAAGGGCCTGGGATACTATTCATACTAGCAAGTCATAATTCGATGACTATAAAGGAGTTTATATTTGAATATATCAGATAAACAACTTGAAAAGCAACTTCTGTTACAGTGGTACATATCTCCTTTTAACTTCTCTTATTCTTGAATTCGGATCTCTATCAGTATAATCTTTGAAAATGTTAGGCAGAGTTAAGAACAGTATTGACGCTCTATGCTTTTAACTGATGCAGAGCCTCAGTAGCGTGAGACATCGTCTGTATGGTGGAGTGATTGGTAAAGCTTAAATGAAAAAAACGTCGGCCAGTGGAACTTGGAACAGTGACTTTTGGATTACTTGACATTCAGCTGAACAGTCCTGTCACACCAATTCTAACAATAATACTGCACTCAGCTCAAAGAATAAGATGCGGATTCGCAACACCAACGTCAGTCAAGTCAGTGCTTCTATATGGCTCAGCAACTTGGTGCATTACGAAAAGCACTTCCAATAAACTGCAGACATTCATCAACAACTGCGCCTACTCTGGCTCAGTACTAAAGATCAGATAGCCAGGATAGTAAGAATAAGCAAGAGGAAATCTGGCTGGCTGTCAACGAACCAACCAACAACCTATCACCCAAAAAATATTCAGACGAAGAAAGTGGAGATGGATTGGACTGGATTGAACATACACTGAGAAGGTTGATTGGGGATATCACGTGGCTGGCCAGGTCATGTCAAGCACTCGTGGGGGATGCAAAGGGGAGAGGAGGAGTTTGTGGTTTGAGGCGAGACGAGGGTGATATGGAGGAGATGATGTGAGGGAGGAAGAAATGAAATGTTGTGTGTAGTGGTGGAGGTAGTTTGAGGAGACTGGAGAGAAGAGAGTGGGATGGAGATGTGTTACTAACGCCTTGTGTTCCACTAGGAACCCAAGGGGAAAAAAACATAATACAAGTCGTTTCGGTTTAAATTTGTATTCTAGTTTGGCAAATATTTCTCATTTAGATTTCTGAAATATTTTCTTAGCAGTTTCCGCTGTTCAAAACACCACACTTCGTGAGTGAAACATTCAGAAAAAAATGAACTTGTTTTCTTCAGGATAGTTTCTTTAAGAACTGAATTTTATGTATGTTTCATGCATAATTACTGTGTAGATGAGCAAAGATTTGTGAACAATGCTAATTAATCTATGTTGTGAATAGAAATAAGTTTGTCAATGAAAAAATTAAAGACAGAATATGATGATATCTTTGTTATCTGATTCAATGTCAATGGTTAACTAGATATTCTTCATCGAATAAATATCCTTCAAGATTGTTGTTCAAATTGAATACATTCCTAAGTAAAGCACAGTAAGTAGAAGATTCATTTGAAGTTCTCATCTTACTTATCCATCAATATTCGAAGAAATGAGATAACAAAATGACTGATTGTTACGTTTAAGATAATCTAATTTTTGAAAAGAGAAAAAGAGAAGATAATGGTTAAGCATGCTAAATAGTGGTTTACTTAGGTGATATCATTTCGAAAATTTCAGTTTGTGGGTTTGTGAAGATCTCTTGGTTTCAAGTTGGTATTCATCATGGCATGACACTAGTTGGAAGAATACTGGAAACTTGGAGTCACTGGACCCCTGTACTGGGACTCCTCAGCGGTGTACTACGTCGTGAATTGATGGACCATTGAATTCTGACCCAGTGGCTCATTGGGTAACCCGTTGACCATTGAACCGGAATGTCTCAGGTTAGATCCCAAGTGGGGTTATGGGTGCTCACTGTCCAATACTTTCAGGTTTCTGATGTCTCTTCAACTGATATCAGTCCATCATGAATACCAACTTTAAATTTTGCTTGGTTAATCGTGTATTCTGTAACAGTTCTGCCAGTATCAGTATTCGATTGATGAATGGAATCAAAAGGTGCTCAAGTACGAAGAAACATGAAAATTATCTGTTAAATAATGGTGTATTTTGTTATAGTTCAATTAATAACATGTTCACCAGAAGTCAAAGGGAAATTTCATGTTTGTCAGTTAACATTTATTATCATTATTTGTCCCTTGGGTTCTCAGTGGAACATAGGGATTCAGTAGCGCATCTCCATTCCGCTCTCTTCTCCGCAAACTTTTGAAACTGGCTCCACAACTGCCCACAAGCTCTCATTTCTTCCTCGCACGATCTCCTCCATGTCATCCAAGCATCAGACGCCCAACTCCTCGCTTCACATCTCGGTTCCTTTCGATGGACCGGCCTGCCGAGTGATGTCCCTAGTCGGCCTTTTCAGTGTATGCTCAACCCATCTCCACTTCCTTGTACATATTTGTTGAGCGATAAGTTCTTGGTTGATTCGTTACCAGTTCAGAGTTCCTTGTTGCTTATTCTTATTATTCTGGCCACCTGATGAATGTTCAGTAACGAGACAGCGTAGGCAGTTATTCATGAATGTCTGTAATTTGTTGGAAATCCCTTTCGTAACGCGCCAAGTCTCTGAACCATACAGAAGCACTGACTTGACTGGATTAGTGTTGAAAATCCGGATCTTGTTCACACTTTATACTGAGTGCAGAAGATCTCCACACTGGTTTCAGGCTAATGAACGCCTGTCTTGCTGTCTTTCCGATCTTGGCTTTGACATCCAGGCGAGGTTCAGTTAACATTTACTGAAAAAAATTAATAAAATGTGTATTGTCTTGGCCATGTAATATATTTGTGCTACATATTTCGAACAGTCTGATTACACACGTACTTGTCATAGGTATTGATATGAAAATTCAGAAAGATAAGGGATGAGAACATGAAAAGAGGTCAAGTAGGAAGGCTGAATTAAAGGTGAAATAACAATGAAAACCAATACAGTGAAGATCATTTTACATGAAACTTAGTTTAAGAGTTGAATTCACCAAGAGAGATTTCGTGTGCTAAGAAATTATCATTTGACTATCTGAGATAGCCGTACTTTGGTAGATTAGTATTTATGCTGGGTGATGATTGAAGGTGAGATGAAAATCTGAACCTCGGCCAAAATCGAACCAGCGACTACCCGGTGGCCGCTGATAAGAAATTATTTTGAACATATGAATGGGAGTTTAAACTTGCTAATGGCTAAGACCTTCAAAATTTTAAGCCCTCGCTAACATGTTTTGTAAACAGGTTTAAATAAAGAGGCCACGTCAATCCTGCGACCTGCCTTAAAGATATGCTTCGCAATCGAAGAACTTGGACGTCAGTTACCAACTTTTATGTGTTCCAGTGATTCAGTTTGCCTCTGGAACTACTTTGGAATATATTCCGAGACCATTACTTGCATGGATCTATGAGTTGCCTCACGTATATTTGAATTTGTAGATGCAATGGGATGAAACATAGTTGTTCGCATGCTGTAAGGGTTTGGGAGAATATACAGGCTTGGTATTTTCTATTAATCAGAACCTAACTGCATAGTACGTCCTAATAGCACGGTTAAGTCTCTGTTTAAGGATTGCACTATGAGAGTCATCTTTGTACGGAAGACTGATGAAGACATCATTCTTTGGGACAGATTGAAGAGCAGGTTTCGGTGCTTTGGCTATTTTCTGCGAATCATGTTGGGGATGGATGCTTAAGTATATCGAAACCTTAGCTATTAGCGAGTTTAAACCACCTTTGTGAATTCAAAAACAATTTCTGATCACATGAAATCTCTCTTGGTGAATTCAACTCTTAAACTAAGTTTCATGTAAAATGATCTTCACTGTATTGGTTTTCATTGTTATTTCACCTTTAATTCAGCCTACCTACTTGACCTCTTTTCATGTTCTCATCCCTTATCTTTCTGAATTTTCATATCAATACCTATGACAAGTACGTGTGTAATAACATCTATTTGTCAGCATCCATTGTTACGTAATCTTATGGGCTTTGCTTCAGCTTTTTCAGCTTTCCTATATCACAAACCTGAAATCCTAAGTGATTTTTTTTATTCAGATATAAAGTAACTTAGCATACATTGCAGTGGTAGTCAATGAATACTGAAAGAAAGAATATTATACATGATACATGCCATTATGAAGCGGAAGCTGGCCTGACTAATATAATGATTGAAGTTGCAAGGAAACCTGGATCAAAACTGAAGGTTTATAATTCTATTACTACCACCACTCAGATTTCGCAACTCTTCCCACCCTGTTGCTGTAAACTTAAAGCTTCAGTTACATTTAGACCATCAGCCAACTAAATTACTACGAGAAAGACTGATAAGACGAAAGTCAGAAGAATGAGACGCATCAATAAAGTTATCAGATGCATACAAAATGAACAGTAGCAAAAAAATAACATGATCACTTTCAGAAACATGGAAAAAGAACAAATTAACTATAGTCTCCCATATGTCGACTAAAATACAAGATAAGCTAAGAAAATGAGAGATAAAAAAAACATGCTACTCGAGTATTCAAAATTAATCAATAAAAAGTCTAAACGTAGATGAATAGTCAAAGTAGCAGTAGAACTTGAGCATTATGATAGAGTGTTATTACATTTCGCACTAGTTTATATTGTACAACACACAGCGTCACAGTATTATTCGTAGGGTGATAGCGCAAACACGAACTCTACCTGATCATTTTCATTAGTTTGTATATTTCTACTGCCTGACCTTCTTTTCTATTTCATTGATAGTATACTTTAATTATATATCTAGAAGTGTTGTTTATTCACTCTTAAAAAGTGTTCAACTGAACAAACATTTAGACATAAACTTCTCCTATCAAAATATATTATGCTCCAAGACTATTACTCTGCTCCACATCATTTTATATTCGTGTATTATCGTATGCACGATAGTGGTTAACTTCTGTAGATCGTATATCGAGAAAGGGCCCGTCATTCTAAACCTTGCCAAGATTCTATCCTCTGATAAGTTTATTAGAACGTATCAGCTAACATGACTTACGTACAAAGCTTGACACTCATTGTATGGTATTTGGTAGGACAAAGTACTTTATCTGATCGGTTGTATATGGCATTTTTACTGTCAAATGTAATCTTTAATTGAGTTTTAAGTTAGAATACCATCTTAATTTCATGTTTACTGAGAGTTCAACTTGTAGTATTGTTTTATCTTGTTGATGTCAGTCACTGAACAGAAACTTAGTCAAGCATATAGACGATCATATTCATAGGAAAGTAAAATTTTCGTCAATCAATCTATGGGTATGAATTTTTGTTACCATAATGATGTATTTTGTAACTGTATACTAAGTTAATTAGCTCAAATACAAACTTATTTGACTACTCTGACTATAGTGATTGAACGTGATTAACTAATAATCAGTGTATGGCCTGGATGAATGGAATAAAAAGCGGAATTTCTGGCTCAGTGACAAAGCATATTACCCAGTAGCATCCGAACTCGAGAACCATCATGAAAGTCAATAACTCAGGATAGGCAATCATATATTCAGAAATATGACTGGTACAAGGTAATCATTGTCTCACCTTCAGATGACAAAGAGGTAGAAAGTGCCAATCGTAGGCTTATCAAGCAGGAAGTTTTACTCTCCCTAACATACTCATTCAATCCGGCGAGTCAGTCCGTAGATGAGGTGAATGATTTTAAAACAGAGGCCAGATAGTTAGAAATAATACCTTCTTGTGTGAATGCACTTTCTGAAACATTTTACCAAGATGTGCCAGGAAAAAATGGACGTCTTGAAAAGAAAAATTTCTAGACTTGTATTTATATTACTACTAAAATCACAACATAACCAATAAATTTATGTTTCGTGACCTATTTTCAGTCTAACAAACTGAAGGAATAGATTAAGATTAACAAATATTGCTATTAGTGGCCACACAGTTACAGAATGCGCATTGATAACACAAATTTCAAGCAATACCTACACATTCTGTGTGATATTCAAAAAAAAGTGGATCAGAGATCGTGTTCACTCTCATTATTCAGGTATTTAAAAGCAGTTAATCCACGTGACAACAAGGAAATCTGGGAACGATCCAACCACGAACCTATCACACAACAAATATGCAGAAGGAAGTGGAGATGGATTGGGCATGCACTGAGAAGACCATTCGGGGACATCATGCGCCAAGCCATGCACTCGATTGGAATCCAGATGGGAAGCGACGAGTTGGGCGTCTGTGGCGAGGGTGACATGGAGAGATCGTGTGAGGAAGAAATGAGAGCTTGTGGGTTGTCGTGGAGCCAGTTTCAAAAGTGTGCAGACAAGAGAGTGCACTGGAGACATGCTGCTGAATCCCTATGTTCCATTAAGAACCCAAGGGACAAATAATGAAATAATAATAATAATCCAACAGAAAGGAAGGCGATTATGAATTTATGTTTGTAGAGCTGAAAGCGACACTGTGAAAACTCCAGTTCACAGAAATAGGACTCTTTACAATTTTCAACAACTTTTAAAACCAGAATAAAACTGTCTTTACAATGTGTTGGAAGAGATTGATTATCAGTGAGTCTTGTCAAGAGAAAAGAAATCAAAACGGTTTCTATAGGTCACGAAACAACTAGGCTACCATCGATCAAGAAGCTTTATAGAACTTCCAACCAACTACGTTTTCTTTTCAGCATCATTTAGCAATAGGATATTCAAGACTGATAATCTGCTGTCCTAAAAATTTACAACAAATGTGTAATATTAATATTTATTGACATACTTGTTATTCTCCGTTGTTTTTTGTTGGATCGAATTGTTCGACCTCGATTGGCATATGGGCTCCTATACGGATACCTCGATATTGCCTGAATGTTAACTATGATAAATTGGTTGGTTGTGGCTAGCAGAAGAATCCAGGACGCGCGAGATATCCACATAGGAGCCCATATGAAAATAGAGGTTGAACAATTCGATCCAACAAAAGACAACGGAGAATAACAAGTATGTCAATAAATAGTAATAACTACTACCCGTTCCACAAGAAGTGGCTATAGTTCCTCCGTGGCATTGTGGATAACGCATTGGCGTTTGAGGCGGTGGGTAGGAGGTTCGAGTTTCAGTGAGAACAACATCACTGGGGTGCAGGTACATCCAGCTGACGAGTCCCGAACAGGACGAGACGAGCGTCCTGCATTCTCCTGCTAGCCACAACCAACTAATTTGTCAAATGCATAATAACAATAGTGACTTTATTCTGAAAGCTATTTCGACAGTACTCTACAGAATAATCAGCATGTCGTGTAGCATCAATTTGACAGAGATGGTATGTACCTATACATCGCAAAATGAAATAAGTGGGAAATACATAAAAAGATAAGAATATCTACTCCATCTACAACTTCCCCTAAAATTTGTAGTGAATTTAGTTGATGAGTCACATTAGCAGTTAGATTTATAATACGTAGAAAGTAACACGCTCATCTTCAATTAGTTTGCTTTCAAAAACAGAAGTTGATTAGTTAGTTTGTTTCTAATACTATTTTCATCCCAGAGTAGACGACTAAATACGCTATTGTAGAGGTTTTATATTTTGTAGTACGTGCATAAAGTCTTATATACTTCCAGATAACTGACACGTTAAGAGCTTTGAGTAGAGAGAATGTTGGTCATCTGATAAAATAACTCCTGATAGATGCTTACTTGAGTTAATATGTTTATCCACAACTGTTTTAACTGAAAGGTTTAGGAGCATACCACTAGTTCTGCTGACAACCTTCAAAGTTCAACGCAATATAACATACTCTTTTTCAGCAACCCCGGAAAAAATAAAGGGGACGAAGAGAGGAAAACAGGCAAGATGCAGGAGTTTATAACACATAAGAGAAGAGGCTGAGTAATACAAGATACTCTTAACTTCCTAATACAGAAAGTTAGGCGGAAAATTCTTTTGGAAATAAGTAGGAGATGGGAGGATCAGGTAAGATCCAGAGAAAAACACATCAAGATAAACCATACTTCTAACATTCTCTAATATAAAACTGTCAGTAGAACAGGAATCATGAGAACTAAGCAGTTTACACAGGTAATGTTCACGACTGAAACTAAAGTTTATGGTGCAAAATTTTGAAGAATTAAGCATAAGACCACTAATGGAGGTTCATCGTCTAAGAAGAGATAGGAAATAATTCAGTTGGGAGCAATCTGCTGAAGAGGACATAGGTATGGAAACTGTTAGGTCATCAGTACATTTAGTCAAATTGACACCAGCTGAAGATGGTAGGTCATGGAGAAAGAATGAGAAAAGACATGGGGAAAGGATGGCTGGCTCCTTGGGGAACTCCAATCACAGTAAGCAATGAGTGGAGCTCTTCCCTCTGTTGTTTCCTATCAGAGAAATAGGACTGCAGCTAACTGACTATTCAGAACTCAGTATTTGTCCCGGTTAGCTCGTCCAACAAAAGAGGTCCTGAGACAGAATCAAATAGCGAAGTATGGTCTAAAAAGACACACCCGCACCTGACTTACTTGGTATTTTTACCAAGATTATAAACAGTGTTGTGATATAAGAGAGTAGTGGTATCCAAAGTGCTTCTTCTGCCTTTATATGGAAGTTGATTAGGGTCTCTGAAAGCCTTCAGTGAAGTCTGGAGTACAAGTATTATTAGCTTCTCTTTTATTTTTAAGAACTGAGAGGTAACTACAATCACACAGTATTTTTTACATGCACCTGGAGTCCTAGACTTAGGTACGGGGACTATGTTAATATCTCCCTAGGCAGCTGGTATGGTGTTTTCTAAAAACGATCTGTTGAACATGTTAGCTAATGAATGGTATAAAATATCTGCACACTTCGTGAATACAAAGCTTGACTTACCATCTGGAGTTGAACTGATAGAGGGGTTCAGGGATTTGAGACATCTGAAAACATCTTTCGTGGTGAACTCTAAACAACGTTCTTCATTGGACATAGGAAAATAAAGTGGGATCAAACAAGTGAGCTGATGTATAAATAAAATGGTTTGTTCAAGGCACAGACATCGATATGTGCTTCTTTACTAAGTGTTTACTACCAGTGAGGTCTTCAAAAGGTTTCCACATGCTGTAAGAGCCGTTGCATGATAAAAGTTTCTAGTTAGAGATTAGACGTTTAATTTCCAACCTAATTAAAACGTTCAGTCGACGAGCACCAGCATTATCATTTACTTCATACAGTCTTTATTTTTCTCTTCTTAGTTTGTCAAACTGAGAGAAGACATACCATCGAGGCGTAGAAAAGCTTTTCACTGGGGCAACATATATCTAGGCAGAACTTGAGATAGCATGTCACACCATCAGTAGTATCATTCAAAACATCGTTGTCAAATATATTCAATCTGCACATTGTAGGATATCTCTTACATTAAGTGTGTTACTGTATGAATAGTTTCTACATACAACCTTCTTATATGTGAAGGCTGTTTTGTGCAGTTTGTCATATATTTTGGGCAAAACACGTATGATGCAATGATCTGACCTGAGTAGTGGGGATCTCTGTTGAGTTTCGCATTTATCAGTGTCATTGACAAATATCAAGTCCAGTGTTGCATGCTGACGTGTTGTGGAATTAACAAGGTTTTGATGACCAAGAGTTTTGAGAAAGCTTTGGTTACGAGAGTTGAAATCAGCACATATTATCGAAAGGGAACCACAGAGTATAGAGGCTGCGGATTCTGTGAATATGTAAGAGAAACTGGATAAGTCAGAGTAACTACAGCCAGGCGTCACATACATATTTGTTGTATATATGAAGGGATACCTATGGAACTGATGAGCTTCAGCTAGCAGTGAATAGGTTTGTTAAAGCAGTGCCTAGATACATTCAAAGGAAACAACTACAGTTTACATTGCGATAACCTGAATAATCAGCACTTGCTAATGAACTCCTGAAAATACTTGAAATCTCTTTAAACGAATTGCTAATGAAGATCAAACGTACGTGAGAGTATGAAATATTTATTCTCTCTATCATGTGCGAGAAATCAATTGTCCTGTTCTGTTACATCACGCTTCAAATATTTTAGTATTCGTTTGAACTGCAGGCGGCACAGAAGAGGATGTCAAAACCAGGATCGGAAAAGCAAGACAGTCTTTCATTAATTTGAAATCAGTGTGGAGATCTTCTGCACTCAGCATGTGGAACAAGATCCGGATTTTCAGCACTGATATCAGTCAGGTCGGTGCTTCTATAGAGTTCAGAAACTTGGTGCCTTACGAAAAGCATTTCCAACAAACAACAGACACACATTATGTACAGCAGCCACCTACGCTTAATCTTTACTGAAGATCCATCAGATGACCAGAATAATACGAATAAGCAACCAGGAACTCTGGCTGGCGATGAATCAGCCAAGAAGCAATCGCCTAACAAATATGCAGACGAAGAAAGTTGAGATGGATTGGACTGGACATACACTGAGAAGGCCGATTGGGGACATCACGCGCTAGGCCCTTGAGTGGAATCTAAAGAGGAAACGAGTTGGGCGTTTGAAGCGAGGGTGACATGTAGGAGATCATGTAAGGAAGAAGTGAAAGCTTGTGAGCAGTCGTGGAGCCAAGTTCAAAAGACTGAAGAAAGGAAAGTGAAATGGAGGTGTGCTGCTGAAGCCCTATGTTTCACTAGGAACTCAAGGGAAAGATGATAATAATAATAAGAAATTAAAAAGAGAAATTCATTTCAAATCGAAACCGTTCAAGATAAAAACGCTGAAGTTATATTCAGAATAGTCATCGTTTGAGATATCCTCGGATATCCTTGTACTATCCAGTTGGCTGATCACGTCCGATAAATCGCACCATTCCGGTTGATATTAATCAAATGATTACTTGAAATATAAAATTTAGACCAGTGGATTCCGGCTCACTGGCTCACTGTTAACGTGCTTACTACGGAACTTAAGAGACCTGAGTACGCAGTTCTGAGGAGTCCTATATTAAGATGAAACAGTTGTTTAGTTCTCCCAGGTTTCTAATGTTTCTTCAATTGATGTCAGTCCATGACGAATACCAACTTGAAATATCTGAACCTAATACCGAACATCCATGTTTATTAAGGAATAACAGTTTGTACCCAATAAACCAAAGAACAATTATTTCAAGCTAATTGTGTTTTTAATTTTCGGAGACATAATCATGAAATTTTTCCACCATCTGTTAGATAATTTTCACATCTGGTTTCTATGAAATATTTACAGATGTGAAAATCATTTCCAGTGTTTATTCAGTGGTGCTTTTTTTTTCCAACCATTTTTTATGTTTAAAAATATTTTCAATGTTTTCTTTTTAAGACAGAAGAGAAAGGAAGGCATACATTAATGATAAAAAATAATCTAAACGTTCAAGTATTTTTTTTTGTATTTTTCAATGTTGAACCGATTTAACTAACGTACATGATACATGAGATTTCAGTGTATTACAATATATCATCATTATCAACATAGGACCAGGCATTACTGCGTAACGGTCCGAGTTGCCACACCTCATATCAGCACATCAAGTAAAAAGGTAGTGAGGTGGAGGATGAAGATAAGTGAATGCAGTCAAAAGAAATATAAAATACGAAAAGAAAGGAAAGAGGAGTGACAAAATGGTGAGATTCGGTATGGCGTTGTTAAGATGAGGATAATGTGTGTATACATCTGCGCCACTGACATCGGTTCTGAGCCATATCACCCAGGGTCTCCAACCACTGGTTCCTCTTGTCCCACCCACCCCAACCACCTAGTCTGCATCGTCCTACATGGCTCAAACCAATAGTCAGAGACTTCATACATTGGTGCCATGTTTTAGTCTGGCTGGCCACCTCGGGCCTTTTTCCAGTCTGGACCCACCTCAGCCAATATTGTGTGGTGAGGCAATCGGTGACTAGGCATACGTAGTATGTGTCCCAACCATCTCAGTCGATGAAGGTTCACAACCTCGTCGACTGACTTACCTCTTCTCCCCAAAACTCTACACCTAACTTCTGCATTACTCACATGGTGACACCACGGAATACGTCCTATACTACGAAGGCAATGGTGGTCAAACACCTGAAGCCTTTTTATATCTTCCACTTTCAATGACCATGTTTCACAGCCATACAGTAGAACAGACCGGACTGCTGTGCAGTACACGCGACCTTTAATAGACAAACGAATATCACGGCGGCGCCATAGGTGGCGCAAATTGGCAAAAGCCAATCGAGCCTTTTGTATCCGTGCAGAGATCTCATCGGCAACTAACCCACCAGGGTTGATCCTACTTCCCAGGTAAGTGAAGTGGTCAACACACTCAACCACTTCACTCTCTATTGTTAACCGCGGTTCCGCTGAAGACTAGTCCTGGAGCAAAAATTTGCATTTGGGTGGTGAAAATCGCATCCCAAACATTCTCAAATTCCCACTCAAAGTGTTGAGAAGACTCTGCATCTTGTCAGCGTCTTCACCTAACAGGACTATGTCATCTGCATATTCTAGATCTAAAGATAATTCACCTGTGATTGGGTCAACGTCTGTGTAATTAGGTGACGAGAGAGAAACCTTCATAAGAATATCTATGATAAAATTAAATAAGAATGGGGATAGTGGGCATCCTTGACGGACACCACTTGATGAGTATAGCTCCCTGGACAACTCGCCATAGGCTCTAACATGCCCAGAAGTGTTCGAGTAGAGAGCTTTCAATAAGGTGATGTACTTACTCTGTACGCCTTTCAGTGACAGACATTGCCATAAGACTTCTCGATCAACGGAGTCAAATGCCGCCTTCAGGTCGAGAAATACAGCTATTGTCGGGCGTCTGTAAGTATGCCTATGTTCCAGGACCTGGCGCAGTGTGAATATTCTCATTAGTACATAGAGAAAATATATGCTTCCTCCAAACAGTAATTACACAGATACCCTCCTAATAACGTATACCACTAGGATAGTTTTTATTCATGATAATCAAGTCTAATGGGACTAGAATTACAGGCAGTTTAACAACTTATTCATCAAATTACTGTAACTGCCTGCAACCAGCTCACGTTTGTGATGAGTTCTAGTGTTAGTTGATAATGATAACTGAGAACAGAATTAAGTGGAAATTATGAGAGTCAGAATAAAATTACAGTTGAGTTATCAGTCTATCGTTGTATTATATTCTGAAAGAAGACTATCAATATTCATGCTAACAATAACCCGTTTTCTTTTAATTTTTCCTATTTAATCTATTCAGTTGAACGATCAGCTTTTACTCTTGTAACCTTATAAAGCGTATATAGTCAAAAATTTACGTTATGATGCTATCTTTAGGTATGATTACAGAAAGAGACAGTTTCTCAAGATGTGTTGAAGATCTCCAACAAAATAACCTGTCTCATAAATGCAAATAACCTACATAGGATAAACAGAGTATATTAAAGAAATATTTATTCATGAATTGGTTAGGAACTTCCTGCAAATTTCAAAGTGTTACTCACTTAAAGTTGACAACAGTTTTAAAGATATCCACAATAGTGAAACATAAAGTCATAGTAACATTTTGATAACAAGTAATGCACCCGTTGCACTGCGAAGAACAAAAAAACCGCTGCCCATATTCCCATGTTTTTCAGGCAAGTTATCAATTAAGATTTGGTAAGATATATTTATTAGGCTGTATCTTCAGAAACGAACTATTCAGTTACGAGAAAATAATGAAACTCTAATTTCATACATTTAGTTCCCTTGATAAATTTGAGCAATGCACGGACAAAGACATTTTCAGAATAAAATGACTTCATCTCATTTCACGACCTTTTATCATACGCAAACAACCCACAGTTGACACGAGGCATTAGTACTAATAATGATATGACGTACTTTAAATATGTAGCAATAAATGAAGATTTGAAATCCAGGATTAATAATGCGGTAGTGAGTTGAAAAAAACAGGATTAAAAGTTACAAACTTCAGTCAAATCAGTGAATGAGATGGAAAATTCTGAAGCTGTGGAGAGGGTAGGGCGACAACAGACAAGCAGGACATTGAATATTCTCGTTTAGACATTTAAAAAAAGACTGATTGAAAGTAGAAATATATTCCTTTTCAATTAAGTCTTCTTCTTTGTCTCTACACTAATGCATAGGTTCACAATTTAATCAAAATACCAGTCAATTGGTGGCGGGTTGATAAACAATAATCATAGACTTTAAGTAAATCATGAAGATAACTTAGGGAAATTAAAGTTTAAGTAGTCAATAAAGTAATTAGCTATGATTAAAAATAGTAATTATAATTATATGAAATAGCTAACCCTTAGGTAGACTGCAGTGTAACCGGTGGAGTAAATGGAGGGCTTTTTGTCGAGTAGTCAGTCATAAACAAAAACAATTTTGAAAGAATAAGAAAGAAAATGAATATTGTGGTTGGACGGGGAGGGGGAGAGCTGTAAGAAGTAATACTTAAGGTTACATCATGTTGACGGCTATGCTAATGAAAATGGTCGAATAAACTTCTTTTGAATACAAAGGTTAGCTTGGTAAGGGTGAATTTTAGTCGCATCTGCTGTATGAAGTAAGCGAATATGTAGTCTGTGTGGTAAATCAATTGTTATGCAATGAATAATTTTGAACGCTTTTCTAGTATCCACCTGATTTCTAGTGTCAAATAAGTATGCAAATATAGAGCTCTTAATTGCTCTAATTTGTCCGTTGCCCAACCATGGTGGAAGGTGTTCAGGAATTCGACAATGAACCTGCCTAACTGTACCCTCAATATAAGTAGTCCCATAGGAGCAGCTGAACTGATAAATGCACATGAAGGCGGTGGAATCAGGAAGTTTGTCTTTATTTCTTGCATAATGTAGTGGCTTGGAATGCTTTCTGCAAAGCTCTTTTAATGGGTGGTGTGGTGATCTCACCAGCAATATCACTCTTGAATTTCAGCTTAAAGAAGACTTGCTTATCACGAACTACTAACATCTTTGTCTTATCCTTCGTAACATTCAAATGCTTAGGTACAAACCTTGACGGATAGGCACCCTTATTAAGCAGGTCAAAGTTTTTGGTGAACTCTTCTTCCATAGCATCATCTGACCAAATGTCTGTAGTGCAGTATCCTAGACATTTTATCAGATTCCTTTTGTATTGAAGACCGGTAAAGAAGTGCGTGTATTGACTTGTCGATATTGACTTTATATACTTCATTTCACAGTTCCATCTGACCATTTTATAAGAAGATCAAGAAGTGGGAAACTGTCATTTCGCTCTGCTTCTATCATGAATTCGATCGCCATATGAACCCTATTAAAGTTATTAAGAACAGTATCCTTATCACTCTCATATTTTGGAACTATAAATATATCATCCATGTAACGACAATGTAATTCCAACCAGCGCAGTATCAGGTATTATATCAAAAAACTTGAATTCAGGCTGGTAAAGACTGTTGTTGAAAAAGACTGTGAGCTTCTGATGGACAGCTGCGATAAAGCAAGATCAGCTACATTCAATAACTTCAAAAATTCTCAAATGAAGAAGTCCAACAAGCTTATGGAAGAAAAGCATGCAATCAACAATAACTAAATTAACAATGACCTAAAGCACAGATTAGATGATATACGAGTCGGTAACAGTGGAAAAAATGGTTAGCTTTGACATGATTAGCCTTTACACAAATATACCAATCGATATAGCTCTGGAGGCAGTTAGAAATAGGCCTAGGGATAACAATGAGATCATTCGTCGAACTAAGGTGCTGATCTAGGAAATCGTACTAGGAGTACGATTACGCCTAACATCTACAGTTTTGAAGTTTCAAAGTAAAATATAAAAACAAACTGAAGGGGTTACCATGAGATCACCAATATCGCCTATCGTCGCAGACATATTTATAGATAGTTGGGAACAGATGACCCTTCAAACATTTAGTCCCACTCTAAAGATATGGTTCCGATATATAGATACAATACTGAAATCGGAACACATCCATAGGTTCTTGGCACATACAAATTCAGTAGTGAATGTAATCTAATTTACTTGTGACTCAGAAAGTGAAGAATGTGAGCTGGCAATGTTCGATTACAAGATGACACGAACAAAATACGGAAATGAAGAGACTAGTGTCTATAAGAAACCTTCACATTTGAATAGTTAGTTAAACATCAGATTTTCTCACTCCATCTCAGTTAAAGTAGGGTTAGTTAAATCCATAAGTGATAGAGCAAAATAGCTTACTGGTAGATAGGAAAATCTACAACAAGAAATCAGACATATCAAGAATACCCTACGTCTCAATAATTACTCATATAACTTTAGAATTAAGTTAATAAGAAATTGAAATATTAGCAGCAGTAGTAGTTGTTGTTGCAGTAACACAAGTACTATTAATAATAACTCTACTAATGATGGTAATAACAATGACAGGATTGAGAGAGAATTTAAAGCCTGTCTCCTCTGTATTACCACGCAAGGAATGCATCTTAGAAGCATTGTGAAGAATTCTCCATAAGTCTGGTTGGGATTAAAGCTGCATTTCAACCAGAATGTTTAGCCGCATCATTTACTTCTTCATATTTAAAGTATCTTATGTCATTATCACTACTACTAATGCTTCGCTTCAATTGTAGGCTGTTTGAAGCTGATGAAAGGTTGTGAAATGAGATGATATCATTCTATTCAGCGAACGTCTGTGTTCTTGGATTAAGAAAATATTAGTCTTTATTCTAGATACACTTAATTAACCTTTTTTTACTTTTCATTTTTGTATACACTAACAGTTTGTCAGGAAATATGAACCTTGGAACAACCTTTGCTTGAACTTAGGTGCAACATTTTGAGTATTTGAGTTAGTAATGGTTTGACAAACTTGTATTGCTATTGGATAATAACTGAAGGTGAAATAAAGATTTTAGTAGAGGATGGTTTGTAAACCAGCGATTAGTCGATTTTCTTCCCGGTACTCTGCCAGCTGATCTACGAGACTAGACTTCTGGTAGTTTTTTTTTTTGCTGAAAAGTTGGAACAATTATACAGCAGAGAGTTCAAGTAAATGATATCCATAGTAACACCACCTTAGTTGTATTATGTTCTCTGACCTAAGTGGTTTGTTTAATCAGGAGACTTTTATTGACTAGAAAGAATATGAAAATTCCACGATTAAATTACTAAGCTCAGAAAACACATCACAACCAAGGTCATCTACATGAGCTTTAAGTACTCTCTACCATTTTAAAATCCTACGACAGTAGGTTTACATAAGAACATTTAAAATTTAGTTACTTGATGCTAAGTAACAATTAGTAGGTAAAACGATAAACGAAATTTTGTACAAACAAAAGTCTTCAGTTAAAAGTTGACGTCAGCAAAGAAAGATTGGTCAATGCTGCTTTTTGATCGCTACAGCTTCAGCGAACCTCAAAACTTTCCAGTTGCTCTGGTTGTTGATTATCTTGAAGGATTCTAAGTTACTGTATGTCTGTATCCATAAGATACCTAGGAGCGCTACTGAAAGTACTTGTCTTCTTAAGGTTAAAGGCTTTTAGTATTTATTCAACAAATCTAAGTTATTCCCTACTCTCCGTTCTTACGATTTAACTGCTACCACTGGTGTTCAAAAACTTCTACACACAATAAGACTTAGCAGCAGAAGGGAGACTGAGTAATTGTGACTGTACTAAGGAGCATAGATTTCGACGGACACATGGAGGCTGATAGAGGAGAGGAAGATGGTGAAGCAGAAGATAAACCAGTGCAAGGATGCTCAACGAGAAGACGAACTGAGTACAACGTATAAAACACTACACTGGATAAAGAAGTGAAGAAGATCACGCACAAAGACAAAAGACGCTTCTACGGCACATTGGCAGGTGAAGCAGAACAGGCTGCTGGTAGGAGAGACCTGACAACACTGTATCAAATGACCAGGTTACTATCTGGGAAGAGATCAACAAATATGAAATCCATGAGAGGTAGTGAAGGAAAGCTAGTTACTAAAGAGGAGGAACAAAAGAAACGACGGTAAGACCACTTCAAAAAACTCTTGAATCGATCCACCACCTGCAACATGTACAGAAATACCACCAGCAACCGCAGAATTACCAGTGAACACAAGCCTTCTGACAAAAGTAGAAGTAAATTCCTGAACGCCATAAAGTTGCTGAAAGCAGGGAAAGAAGCAAGATTATATGGGATTCCTCCGGAAGCACTGAAGACAGACTCAGTGACAACAGCAGACATGCTCACACCAATATTAAAGAATGATTGCAAGGATGGAAGGAAGGAAAGGTGCCTGCAGACTGGAAGAGGGACTACCTCGTCAAACTCACAAAGAAGAGTAACCTAAGTC
The DNA here is from genome assembly GCA_944470555.2 of Heterobilharzia americana. Lineage (NCBI taxonomy): Eukaryota > Metazoa > Platyhelminthes > Trematoda > Strigeidida > Schistosomatidae > Heterobilharzia > Heterobilharzia americana. The sequence goes on along the minus strand of OX104129.1, from coordinate 61,194,303 downwards.
TTTGCAAGAACAGGCACGGAATCATACTGTTGTCCACCCCAAGCAAAATACTGAGCCACATCATACTAGAGAGACTAAAACAAGCACCGCATCTAAAATTATAACCGGAAGAGGCTAGCCGGCTCGCTTCAGGAAAACCAAATCATGTGCACATCAAATTGCAACACTACGCTACGCATCATCAAAGAACACAACATGGAATGGCAATCAGCTCTCTACCTCAAATTCACCGAAGTTGAAAATGCCTTCGACATCGTCAAACGACAAGTAATTTAGCTGGCAACTGCTTCAACACTATGGTTTCAGTGCCACAAACACTTATCAACCTCATTCAACAGCTGTATGAAGACACCACATACCAAGTGATCCACAACGGAGGACTCAGTGATGGCTTTGAAGTGAAGACAGGAAGGAGTAAGACAAGGCTGCCGCCTACTATCATTCATGATATTCCTGATTGTGGTCAACTCGACTGGACTGGATCATGCAACAGACAACTGTGATGAGTTGTGAGAAGAGGTGTATACGCTGGCTGGACCGATGAGATGAACAGACCCTAGAAGATTTAGGTTTCGCCAACGATGATGATTTATGTCTAATATTGTACAAGCTTGAAGATCTACAGGCAAAAACCAATAAGTGGGCAGAAGAGGCAAAGAAGAAGAGACCTCCTTCAAGTAAACGCAGAGCAGACAGAGGTGATGAAGATAACCAACAAATCACCTGTCACAATCAGTGAGGGGAATCCAAAACAAGTTGTCTTTTTCACCTACCCACCTACCTAGGCAACATCGTTTCAAATACAGGCAGCGGTGGCAAACATAATGATGTCAAAGTCAGGATTGTAAAGACAGCCAGACAGTCGTTGATTAACCTGAAATCAGTGTGAAGATCTACTCCACTCCACTCCACTCCACTGCACTCCACCCCACTCCACTTCACTTCACTTCACTCAGCATGACGTGTGAACGACATTCGAATTTTCTACACTGATATCAGTGAAGTCAGTGGTTTTCTGTAGTGTTTGAGAGACTTGTTGCGTTACGAGAACATTTTCAATAAACCGCAGACACACATTGTCTACAGCTGCCGCCTACGCTCACTCGATACTGAAGGTCGATCAGATAGATGGCCAGAATAATAAAAATAAGTAACAAGGAACTTTGGCTGGCTGACTGGCTGACTGGGGACGAATAAAGCAAGAAGCAGTCGCCCAACAGGTGTGCAGACGAAGAAAGTTGAGATGGATTGGATTGGACGTACACTGAGAAGACCGATTGGGGATATCAGGCGGCATGTGAGGCCCTTGAGTGGAATCCGAATGGTAAAGGACGAGTTGGGCGTCGAAGACTAGTATGATATAGAGTAGATGGTATGAGGGAGAAACGAAAGTCTGTAGGGAGTGATTGAGCCAGGTTTCGAAGAGTAGAGTGAAGGCAGTGAAATGGTGATGTGTTACTGAAGCCTTATGTTTCACTAGGAGCCTGCTGGAAAAGTAATGATTAGTGGTAATATGTGCACTGTCCAGACTGACGTAACCTATCATCAACTGATTCAGTTCTCATACTGTTTTAATCATTATTATTATTTTCATCATCACTGTAATGATTATTTTTGCTCATCTGAAATACATATTTTCTGAGGTTCGATCTCTTCTGGTGTCATATGTGTATGCACTGCCAATGAGTCTCATACTAGGATGACACGGCTCCTGGCTGCTTCCAGGTTTCCAATGTTCCTCCAACGTATGTTGTTTCACGATGATTATTAGCTTTTTTACTTGACCCGTGAAAATTGTTTATTTTTATACACTTACACTAAAGTCAGTCTACTTTATATTATCTATAGTTTTATTTATATAATGTATAAGGGTATTTGGATGTTAGGAGTCACCAAACATGGAAACCTGAACGGCCTATATTTCAACCTTGTCCACAGTCATCAGCAGGATGATTTGACAACTCTCAAGAAACTCAAGTGTTCTCAGAGATTTGAGCAGTCGTCACTTAGTGTTTTAGTCTTACTGGAAGTAACTTGTAGCCTGAACAAACTAGTAATAAAGTATATAAATTTCGCACTAAATGATATTGGTTTTCTCACTGAATATATCTATAAGTTTCCTAAGGTTATGCAGAAGGGATTTCTATCGATTTACTTTATACATCTAAGAAAGAACATAGTATACTTGTTTACTAATTCACTTTATTGTTAGAGCACATTTAAAAATTAATCAACATACTTCAATACATGCAAACAGTGTGAAAGCTGTGAATAGTCAAATGCTTAATTTAGGAAGTCAATAGCGAGAGCATATTTTTTAACAAAGAAAATGTTTAATCTAAGATTTTATGTTCAGATAATTGATGCCAAGTCTAAAAGCATTTATCTTTGGCTTAAATTTGGTAGTCTGATTAAGTAGTTAAATGTGTATTTACCCTAGTAGGTTAATGTAATTTATGTTGAAGTAAGATTGAAATACCTTAAGGCTTATTTAATCTAGTCTTAAAAAGTATTCAACTCAACTCTTATTTTATTAAACATACTTCTATTGATAATAAACTTTGACTAAGTCATCGTGTTTAAAATAACGTGTAACACTGTATTTTATTTTCTTCTTTTCTTCCCATTGACTATTTCATTGGAGATTTTCAATAATCTGATACACTTTCTAAGTGTTTGACAGTACCGTTGTAAAAGATAGACGGGACAATCAACCACTAAATAAATATTATTTGAAGGTATATTTCTAGATGATGACGAAAAATAACCAATGTAACCTGATAAGAAAATGAAGTTTTTGATTGGTTGAGTAAAGTTTTCTAATCTATTTCATAGCATATCAATCTATAAGTTGATTTCTCGTTAAACAATCTTTTAAAAAAAATCTTATAATTAAATGAAACTGATTGAATTATTTATGTTGCTTTCGGCAAGAAAGTAATTTCATACTTACTTGGAGAAGAAAATGAGTTACTGCTAATTTAATTTGTCTTGAGTTGTGTAATAAAGTGTTGAGAAATAAATGTTTCTCAATTTTTATTCAATAGAAACCAAGTGGAATGTTAGTATATCTTGGAATTCTATGCAATCTAAAGCCTTTAATATCTATGGTATTATAGTATATCACTGGAACCTTTTATTCTCTTTCATCTATATGCTCACTGTGTAGCTTATCGATAAGTCAATGAGACTGAGATATTCTCAATTTTTACATTATTCTATCTCTGAATATCTTAAGTAGTCAAAAACAACATAGAATAGTTTTATGTGATGAGGATACTAAATCATTCAATCATCTCCTTTTAAGCGAAATAATTAAATTGTCGATAACATGTTTTATATATTGAATGGGTGAAAAAAACAGTAATAATATCATCAAGTAATACACTTATTTCATGATGACAGAAATAATTAACAATAATTTCATAATTAAGTCATAAAACTGTATGCTTAAACAATTTCTGCTTATGTGAAGCTTTTAAAGAATAAATCTAACTGGATATTTGTGTATTTAAATAAGACAAATATATGTAGAACCTTATTGTAATACATATGAGGCATAAGACCTATAAACATAATCTCTCTTATCAGAATTACGCGAATTATGCTATCTACTTAATTATCTTTACATTAGTTTCTCATCGTACCTGTACTTTAAAGAACTCTAGAATTGGGAAAGTGAAGTGGTTGAGTTCAAATTATTGCCAAACATTTTTAGGGTGACTTCAAATGTCACCCTAACAACGACTGAAATAGCCAATTGGGTATCTTTATTTCAGTTGGAATTGTGTTATTTTATAGTTGATGAAACGCGATTGCCTACTTAAAAGGTTGCTCGAGTAGTCTTTACAGTCACTTCATTTTAGTGATCCTCACCCTAAGTAAGCATATATATATATACGTGTATGACAGTTAGATACCTCTAGCATCAGAAAGGGTATTATTCCTCATATTGATGTTGTAGAGTGACGAACGTCACCTTACCAACTATTGAGACCACCAATGAGGTATCAGCATTTCTTTTGCTAAGGTAGTTTTTCATAAAACAGAGTAACTTAATTAGTTATCTAAGCAGCTGTTTGGGTAGCCTTTAAAGTCTTTCTAGATTATCTTTATAGACCATCTCAGTATTTATTAAAATCACCAATTAAGTCTCACTATTTTCGTAAGGAAGGTAATTGTGCACAGAAAAAAGAAATCTGATTGTTCACCATAGCACTTATTCGGGTCTTTAGAGTTACTCACAATATATCTATAGACGGAAAAATTAAAGCACAGCTTGATTGTATTGTTCATCTCATCTTGAGAAGAAATTTCTTTAGAATAGACAAGAAAGAATTTGAAAATTCACTACCTACTGAGTTTATGTTTCCAGATAGCCTACAAGTTGAATGAGACATTGATATTCAGCATAAATCTTGGTTGTTGGTATATCTGTCAGTGAGACGAAATAGTCAATCAATAGGTTTTGCATATTTACAAATGTTCATCTATGGTCATTGAATTAATACTGCATAATGTCCCATATCTTTTGTTTCTTAGGTTCAATAAAGTAGAGAGTTAGTACTGCTTTAAAAGTAAAACGTCTATTGTATGAATAAATCATCATACACAGTCTGTTGAATTAATTTCCTTGTTCACACGCTGCTACTTTTGCGAAAAGAAATTAGGAACAAAGTTCTAGGCTAAATTCTCCATATACGCTGAGTATATACGTCGTTTAGAGACTCTCAAGGGATTGCCTATAGCAATACCACTTTTTTGAAAGCATCCACCTTCAAATACAAGCTGTTTTTTATGGGTCTTTTGGGATTCACGCTAAATTACTTGTATGTCTTATCTTCTAATATCCTATATAAACAAATATTTTTAAATGAATGTAGGTTTTACACTTTGCTAAGCAACATTTAATTTTTTTACAATGAGAAACGTTTACTTCTGAGACTTTTAAGACTAAAATGTAAGTTCTGATTTTCAACTACATACATCGAACCGATGATTTATGTTTGATGTTGCACAAGCTTGAAGATCTACAGGCAAAAACCAATAAGTAGGCAGGAGAGGCAGAGAAGACGAGACTTCCTTCAAGTAAACACAGAGCAGACAGAGGTGATGAAGATAACCAACAAATCACCTGTCACAATCAGTGAGGGAAATCCAAAACAAGTTGTCTTTTTCACCTACCCACCTACCTAGGCAACATCGTTTCAAATATAGGCAGCGGTGGCACACATGATGATGTCAAAGTCAGGATTGAAAAGACAGCCAGATAGTCGTTGATTAACCTGAAATCAGTGTGAAGGTCTGCTCCACTCCACTCCACTCCACTCCACTCCACTCCACTGCACTCAACCCCACTCCACTCCACTCCACTTCACTTCACTTCACTCAGCATGACGCGTGAACGACATTCGAATTTTCTACACTGATATCAGTGAAGTCAGTGCTTTTCTGTAGTGTTTGAGAGACTTGTTGCGTTACGAGAACATTTTCAATAAACTGCAAACATACATCAAAACCTTCGTCGAAGACTAGTATGATATGGAGTAGATGGTATGAGGGAGAAATTAGAGCTTATGGGGAGTGGTAGAGTCAGGTTTCGAAGAGTAGAGTGAAGGGAGTGAAATGGTGATGTGTTACTGAAGCCCTATGTTTCACTAGGAACCAAAGGGACTAATAAAATAATAAATAAGGTTAGTAGTAACTCTGACAGTAGAATGGTACTTCTGCAACTTTATAGGTAAGTGAAATCCAGATAAATAGTTATAACTAAGAAATGAGAGTTAACTATACTACTTGATTGCTTGGATCATACGTGAAGAAGCAGAGTCGTCATCCATGAGCCGACTGCTGATAACAAGAAGTTTAAATCTTTGTGTTGCAGTTCCGATAATTTTAGAACACAAATGAAATAATAAAAATCGGAGATGATATTTTTATTCAGAGTGAATTATTTCCACTGTACGTCTTTAATTATGACAAAACAGATCCTTCTTTAAAGACTGATAGCCTACTTGACTGCTTTTGATTTTAGATAGTGAACTCCACTCTGTCAGAAGTTCTTGTCTAAGGTTTTTTTATTTGTTACCACTTGTCAGCAAAGCGTATTTGCAGCCATGAGGAAATTGATGTTCCTTTAATTATTCAAGTTTCCATCACTTAGAGTCAAGGTCAGATATTTAACCCTCAAGCTGTTCAACCCAAAATTGATCTTTTATTATACAAGATCATTGTAGCACCAGCTGAAGAGAATGTTAAATGAGGTATGGAGTGACTAACTCAAGAGAGACCAACCATTAATACCTCTTTTTCCATCCAACGGTGAAGTGAATCTCATCTATGAAAGCGGTTATCCCAACTCTACAGATTCGAAAAACTGCTAATGGATAAGAAATGACTTTCGATAATGCTATTGTTTGTATCCATTATCGGAAAAACAGTTGGCAAAAGGTTCATAAACTGTATGGTCCATATTGATATATCTCATAGCTAAGAAGTTTTTCAACTTTCCAACTGTGTTTTTAAAGGGGCTTTCCTTTGAAAAACACTCAGCAGAGATCGCAACGTATGATCTGTGCCAAAAACGTGTCATGAACTAGAGAAATCTAGTACTGCATACGCTGTTCCCTACATTCAAATACACTCAGGAGCCACATGCGTGTTTGCATAGTCAACAGTGATTTAGTTCTGTTATGTAGGGGCTGATTATACTACCTGACTGCCCAAAAGTCGACAGTTGAAGCGCACATTGAACAAGTGGCACAATAACTGAAAATCAACTGCCTAAACCAATGAGTCACAGTTCTAAATGATTCCCTGCAAACAACTGTAATAATTTGATGATTCTCTGTGACAGTTTTGTCATAGGAGCATATTGGTTGGTTGGAAGCAATCAGCGGGAAGTATTCGATTAAGGCTTTGTGTTTATTGACACAAATCAGTAAGGTGTATCTAAAACCTCAGGGCAGCTGACGCCGTCTCAGAGATTCACGCCTACGCTACAAATTAAACGAGATTTACATTTTAATCAGTTTCACTAAATATTTCTTATGAACAGCGGTGAAAACAATTAACAGACTCACTTTCGTATTGTGAAATGGAGTTATCTGAATGCGTTTTGAAGTACATGAATGTTAATTATAATCCAACATATGATTCAGCGTTACTTACTGAATCCTAGCCTCGCCTGGTTGACTAGTTCACTAGCTTCTACCCGTTCCTAGGCTCGCATAAAGAGGGAAAGTTGGGCATAAGGCTAGCAACCCTACACGGGAAAACCAGTCCAATCGATAAAGAAACTCCAAAGCACAAAGTAAATATAAAAAATAGAAATAAGCCTATTCCTTGCTGAAAATGGAAGAGACGAAATGACTCCAGTTGGTGAAAGACTTCGGGAAGCCAATTGGCTGACATGTCTTCTTTCCCTTAATCAAAGCGAAAGTAGGAATGCGGATATGGAATGTCTGAAGAATGTTTGGAACTAGTAAGGATGCCTAGATTGCCAAAGAGATGAGGAAGTATGGCATGGAAGTGCATGAAGTGCGAAAGTAGATGGAACGGAAGTGGAATCTCCAAACTGTCAACTGGAGAGTCAATAATCTACTCCGACATTGTCACCCACACGACAACCATGAACACGCTGAATTTTGGAATGGCTATCATGATATCGTCAAGACGATCCAAGGTTCTTACGCAGTGGGAACCAATCTCCTCCTCCAGGATCATGACAGCTAGATGGATTCAACTCAAAAGAAAGCAAAGTCACAGTCATACAGTGCTAGGCAACGTGCCTACAAATAATGCAGATGAAGAGAAGAAGGATGAATTCTACAGACAAATGTAATCAGTAATGGACAAGATCCTACTCCAGTTGGCGACATCAAGATTTTAATGGATGGGGTGAAATGAATAACAAACTGGTAGTGGATAACACAGGAAGAGAAGTGATCATAATTCGAGAAGCACTAGATGAAATGAATGAGAATGGAGAAATGTTTGCAGATTTCCGCGCACTCAGCACAAAGAACAAGATTCAGATTTTTAATACCTATGACAAGTCAGTGCTGCTATACGGTTCAGAAACTTGGCGCATCACGAAAAGCACTTCCAACAAACTATAGTTATTCACCAACAGTTGCTGCCTACGCTGGCGCGATACTGAAGATCAGATGGTCAGAATAATAAAAGTAAGCAACAAGGGACTCTGGCTAGCAACAAACCAACCAAGAACCTATCACCCAACAAATGTGCCGATGAAAAAAGTGGAGATGGATTGGTTTGGATATACACTGGGAAGGCCGATTGGGGACATCACGCATCAGTTTAGGCCATCGAGTGAAATCCGAATGGGAAACGACGAGTTGGGCGTCCGAGGCGAGGGTGACATGGAGGACATGATGTGAGGAAGAAGTGAAAACTTTTTTGCAGTCGTGGAGCCAGGTTGAAAAGACTGCAGAGAACAGAGTGGAATGGAGACGTGCTACTGAAGCCCTGTGTTCCACTAGGAATTCAAGGGAGAATAATAATAAAATAATACTTATTGAATCCTAGTTGAAACTTCATTAACTTCAACATTTATCCATAGACCTGTAAGTCATCATTTCCAAGATTACTTTTTCTGTCACAGAGTAGAAGATCAGTTAATACTATCGGTTGTCGATAAACTGATAAACTGGGAAACTTAATATTGGATAGCATTGCCTAGTTGCATTACTTTCATGAATGCTACTGACTATTACGTAACAGTGAGTTTGAGATTCAAACCCTTTTTGAGTTATCAGAGTAAGTCATTGTTCTAGATATTTAAGTCTGTGTACTCAGAAACATCTCTTACCATTCCAAAGCATAGGTTCAACAGAGGTAATGAACAGTCTGAAGTAGGTACACTGAGTTTTAACAAATTCTAAGAACAGAATTGATCAGGTAATTTCAGCAATTTACTGTCCGCCTTCAAAATCAGATGAAATCATCGTAGAATGATTAGCAGAACCACACTGGCTCAAGTAACTACATTTAGTAGCACAGTGCAAAGAATATATAGGCGGAAAAAGTGATATCATAGTAAACGAACCTGTTTCCTAGGAAACAGAATTTAAAAATGAAGGTTACTGAAAATATCCAAACCTTACTAGACGCCAACAAGTGAATATATCTACACCACTGGGACCGATAATCACCATGCCATCAAGCGTCTGCAACCACTGATTTTAATCACCTTAAGAAACCCGTCAAATCAGAAAATCGACAGAAGCTAACCACTCAGTCACCAGACACATGTAATGTAAATTTCCTACATGGCTAAAGATTTCTTTGAGATTCCAGAATGGGATGTCTGATTTCTAAATTGGTAAAGGGCTTGTACGGGGAAAATTAGAATGTGAAAATGGTATCGTGATATCAGTTGGTTAGGAATGATTTCATGTTGGTTTTGATTTTTAGCAATGGTGGCAGAGTGAGACGTTGAGGTAGTTATCCCAGGTTTAATATTGGTAACAGGAAGCAAAGGGGATGAAGGTGACAAACATAATACTGGTTGTTTATGGTTGGACAAACTTTCTTACAATTGGAAACATGCGTACAGTTGATAAATCTCGGTTTTTCCCACTGTGGAAGTTGTTTCTGCGAGGTGTGGGAAGTGAAAAACAAACTGGGTTTGTGTAACTGCAGTCTCTGATAAGTTTACTGGAAACCGGTCACAAACTGATCTTCTATGATTATCGCACTAATATCTGATTGTACTAACACCGGACTAGAACAGCTGACACCGTCATCACTCACATACTATAGGGTTTGTGAGAGTGTTACTTTATTTAACCAGTATCCTTATAGAACAAGTGCTGCAGCCAAAAAGTTTGTGGGATCATTATAACCTGCAGTCCTGCCTACCACGTCAAAGTAGCACGTATCGAACTAGAATATACACGTAAAAAATTCATCAAGATCAACTGAATCCAAACCTTCTAAAACAATAAATTTATAATACTTCTTTTAAAGAAGCCGAAGTTGTGACTCTTGAATTAACGGAAGCCAGTGCTATAGCTTTTTTGATCTACTATGCAATTACAAACTTTCTCGAAGCTATATTACATTAGTTAGGCTTATGGATGTACAACTTCCGTATCCTTTGTACATTTTTCTTCCTATAATCCTACTTCTTGCATGCACACTTAAGTTACTCGTCACTAGGATACCTTTAACTTATTCGATCTTACACTAACATACACATTACAATTTGTACATAAAACGTTTCACTTTCGATTTAATTTTGTGCTTCCATTTGATCCCTATGAAGTTTATGATCAATGAGATCATCCAGGGATTTCAAGACTAGTGTTTTCTCTTATTTTTGACTTGTTAGTTGTATGTACTCGAATTCCGGTGAATAACAATGTTCTTAATGTATCTGAAATTCAGCAAGTATCTTCTAAAACGCTAGAACATTCAGCTTAGCGTTTATCTGTAGTTTACTCACTATCACTAAGCATTATGTCGGTTCATTATGAATAAAACACCTTAAAATGTTTGGTGTCGATAGCTGGTACTTACAAAACCATATCATCATCTTCATGTTTAGATTGAAACAGATTCAATCAACACTTAAATGATTGCAGGATTAAAATTCGTTCATATTTAGGATGAAAAGAATCTTTTTTTCATTTCTTTCAAGCAGTTCATCTTTGTGCAAACAACACTGTTCTTAGCATCCACTTACTCATATTTAATACTGATTACCGATACACAGATATATTACTTGGGAACGTTTTCAGAGGTATATTATTATTATTTATCCCTTGGGTTCCTAATGGAACATAGAGCTTCACTAGCACACCTCCATTACACTCTCTTCTCTGAAATCTTTTCAACCTGGTTTCACGATAGCCAACAAGCTCTCATTTCCTCCTCGCATGATCGCCTCCATGTTAACTTCGCCTCGGACGCTCAACTCGTCACTTACCATGTGGGTTCCACTCGAGTGCCTGGCGTGATATGTGATGTCCCCAGTCAGCCTTCTGAGTGTATGCCCAATCCATCTCCTTTTTCTTCTGCATATTTGTTGAGCGATAGGTTCTTGCTTCTTTGGTTCGTTCCTAGAGTTCCTTGTTGCTTATTCCCATTATCCTGACCATCTGATCAATGTTCAGTAACGAGCCAGTGTAGGCAGTTGTTGATGAATGTCTGTGGTTTGTTGAAAATCCTTTTCGTAACGCGCCAAGTCTCCCAACCATCAAAAACAAGCACTGACTTGACTGTCGTTGGTGTTAAAAATGCGCACCTTGTTCACACTTTATGTTGAGTGGAGTGCACAAGATCTCCACACTGGTTTCAGGTTAATGCAGTAAGGCGTGTCTTGCTCTCTTTCCGATCCTGGCTGACTTTCACGTCCTCGTCTGTGCTGTCGTCGCCTGTAGTTGAAACAGTGCTGCCTGTCTGGATAGGTGAAGGAGGCTACTTCCTTTAGGTTTCTCCCGTTGATAGTGATTGGTTGGGTATCTTCATCACCGCTGTCTTCTCTGTATTCACTTGAAGTCCCGTCTTCACTGCCTCTTCAGAGGTATAAGACAAGTTTAAAGATTATGTACTCTACCATCAACCCGTAATTTACTTTGTTCATCTTTTAACATCAAAGAATTTATTAAAAGTTTTGTGGTCTTCTCAACATATTGATGCACATGTGATGTAAATTCAAGTTCATTGAAGCTAACAGATGACTACAAGAACTTCAGAGTAAAGCGAAATAAATGACTGAAATAACTTCATTGCCATAAATTCTTACTTGGTTCAACTATAATTACGTCACTTTGAAGAACTAGTTATTAAAAAAAGTTTAGCCTCCATCTTAGCTTATAAATCTACGTGGATATTTAATCACCATTACCGACTATACAATCCATTGCATTGAACCACTAGAGATAGCACTGACAGCCTCTTTCATGCCAATTAGAACGTATTTGTACAGTTAACCTAGTCTGAAACTTAGAGAAAAAGTGATTTTTCTAAGCATTAGAAAATACTTCATTTATCGCTTTATTGCAAGGTAATCTAACTAGACTGATTGATACAATTATGAGACATTTCATGAAGATTAGATTTCTTGAATCATTTGATTTTAAGGAGAAATTAACCTTCAAATGATTATTTAGTGCATTACATAATGATTTTCAGTCAGTGAATAAAAATTTAACACTCAGATTTCTGTAAGTAAATAAACTTTATCCATTTTTTTTTTAAAAATAATTATTGATATTATCAGTATAATCAAATTTACCCTCAACAAAATTGAAAGGAAAGTCGACAAAATGCTATAAAAGACAAAAGAAGAAAATAAATTACAATTATTTTTACAATGAAAATTATGAATAATTCTGACTTTCATATAGTTGAAAAGAGAAAATGTCGAAATAGGTAAGTACTATTTTGATGTGTTATTTTAAATGTATTTGTATATGCATGTGTGTGTGTGTGTGTTTATGTTAGTCAGTTGTTCAATGTTCAGTTGATTTATGTACTTACCTGAGTTACATGACTAAATTAGTCATGGCGCGAAAATGTTTTATCTCAGAGAAAAGAAAGTCAGAAAGAAAAAATATAAATGTATTCATTTCACGAATTACTAAGTGACTGAAGAAATTCGTGAATGAACAAATGAAATAGGATAGAGTTCATATCCGATACACTCTGGTATCTATAATATTGTGATTTAAGTAGTATATAAAAGCAAGGATATCCTGTATTTTTTTTATGTACAATAAGTAGGAGATTAAACATTATTAACTCGAAAAACAGTAATACACTTATTCAGTAGAAAAATGTTAGGCAATAAAAATTCATAACTTAAAAAAAAAGGGAAATGAAATAAAACGAAACACGAATCGATCAAAATATATGTATATATATCAACTTTATATGAGCAATAAGAATGTTTCAATGAGATCTTGATGCTCGAACACAGCCACATAACTTCTGAAACCACATTTTTTGTTTACGTTTATTTCTGCATTGAGTTGAACTATCATAACTATGATAATCACGTCGTCTTCTAATTTGTATATGTCCTGATTTTTCTTGTTCAATTGTATTCTGAAGTAATTCACATGTTGATTGATCATTATCAAATCGAGTATTATCAATTTGTGATAAACCTAACCAAGGACTTCCACCATCTGAACTTCGTCCTGTAATGTGGAATAAAAAATAAAAAAAAGGGAAGAAAAGAAAGTTAGTCAATAGGCTAAAAGTGACCTACACATAGAAGAGGATGAAAAAAATGGTTAGCTTCTATGTAACTAGTCTGTATACTAAAATATTAGTCAATATGGCACTAGAAGTAGTCAAAAGTCAAGTAAATAATTCTACCATAGTGCCAAAGTTTTACACCTATATTAATGATGAAAGTGTATATTTCCTCAAAAAAGATTATATGAAAAAATAGGTTTAATCCTCTTAGTACCTATTCGACAGAACCACTTCATTTAGCCCAACATTTAGTTCCATTTTGATAACTGTAACAAAATAGCATTAGAGAATAGACAGTTTTTATATTTTCAGGATAAGTTTAAACTGATTAATAAAATAAAGAATTTAGTAGCCTAACTATTATTGTTTGAGTAAATAATCAACTATAAGTACCAATATTGTATGCAGAAGTGAGAAGGCTGACTGGAGACATCACATATCAGGCCAGGCACTCGTGTAGAACCCACATGGTAAGTGACAAGTTGGGCGTTCGAGGAGAAGTTAACATGGAGGAGATCATGCGAGGAGGAAATGAGAGCTTATGGTCTGTCATGGAACCAGGTTGAAAAGATTTCAGAGACGAGAGTGTAATGGAGGTGTGCTAGTGAAGCTCTATGTTCCATTAGGAACCCAAGAGACAAATGATGATGATGATTCAAGCTTCTTAAGAAGTATGAAGAAAGGAGATTTTTGTATTGCTGAGCATCGAATCATTCCACTCTCATCTAACGTCTAGAGCTAGTTAATATCAAAATAAAGAAATTGAATTCTGTGTGAATGTATACTTTCAGCAACAATTTCATTCTTCACAGTTGTACAATTGCAATTTTAAATGCTTCGTTATTAATAATAATAATAATAATAATAATCACTTTATTCTAAACAATAATGTATGACAGTATGGAATTCTCAGCATTTCATTTTTCAACAAATTCACTTCCAGACAAGTAATCTCAAACGGAGTGGTTATTTCATCGGAATGATGTTAACATTAGCAATAATATAAAACAACCAGCTGGTTGTGGATAGGCATCCAGTCCATAATGAAAAATCAACAGAAATGTAAGCGTAATTTTGGTGATGGCTGTTCATTTAGACAGTACAAAAATCTATAACTCAAGCTAATCTTTCAATGGATAGAAATGTAACATTTTTTCTCTGCTTTATCATTGACTGAAGAAATTTATAAATGTGCTAGAGTACATAGTACGTTCAAAGGATATATTTAAATATTATTATTTATCCCTTGGGTTCCTAATGGAACATAGAGCTTCACTAGCACACCTCCATTACACTCTCTTCTCTGAAATCTTTTCAACCTGGTTTCATGACAGCCAACAAGCTCTGATTTCCTCCTCGCATGATCTCCTCCATGTTACTTTCTCCTCGGACGCTCAACTCGTCGCTTACCATGTGGGTTCCACTGGAGTGCCTGGCGTGATATGTGATGTCCCCAGTCAGCCTTCTCAGTGTATGCCCAATCCATCTCCTTTTTCTTCTGTATATTTGTTGAGCGAGGTTATATATTTAAATGATTAAAACAAATTGAAAAGAAAGAGTTTAATGGATCAATTTTGGTAGCCCAAGATTCAAGTAGGCCGCCGTTTACATTCCATTATATTGCACAGTTAGAAAAAATATTTAATTAAACGGAGTAATATACTTCAAATGGAATAAAGACTATAACTTTTCTAAATTGGTATCAAGAAATCACAGGTATGATATGTGGTGAAAATAATTATAAAACGGCAAAGAAACCAAAATAATTTTCGAAATGAAGTTTGATCAAGGTTTGCGTGGTAATAAAATAATAGACAGATAATCAGATAATATTGTTGTAGACCCTAGACCCTAAAAAGTGAGTACATCTGTTCCATTGTGACCGATTTTCAACCACTTTACCAAGAACCCTCAACTACTGATTCCTATTGTCTTTGGGACCCCGACCAGGAAGTCTACACCTCCATACACGGCTGAGATTACCTATCAGAGGTTTCAAAGACTAGTGCCACACCTTATTCTGATCAGTCTGAACACTTCTAGATTAGTCTAGCTTCCCTGAGCATTATCTGTCAAGGTAAGGAGTGGCTTGGAATGTGCAACATATAAAGATGGTGTTGGGTTGTCAAACGACACAATAAAATATCAAACTTATGAATACCAAGAGAGAAAGACAAAGTTGTTATGTATAATTGCTAATGAAGTCAAATGTACAAGTTTCTTACGTACACAATTTCGGTTTCTTTATGCATACAGTACAACTTTCTGCAATAGACAGAAGACAAAAATGTGCTATTTTTTCGATAAATTTCCTCACTCTTGTTGATGGCTTTGAATGTTGAACCAGTTTTACCACTGTAGCCACTGTCGGTCAGGTAATCAATTATCGTACTTCTGATGGATATCAGTCTACTCCTCCTCCATATTGTTATTTATACAAAAATGCAAAGAAGCAAACTGTTGTGAAATCAAATCTCTTCGGGTTCATATTTATTAGCAGAATCTAGGCAGATTTCGCCTTTAATGTTGTTGCTTGTAATGATGAATAGTGGCTAGCAGTGAAATCCAGGATGTGTGTTTCTCCTGTTTGGGATTCATCAGCTGGATGTGCCTGGCTGCTAGTGGGCGAAATTGTTCTTAATGAGACTCGAACTTGGAGCCGATCGCTTCAGACGCCACCATCTATCACTACTACCGAAGTGAAACTACAGGCAATATTACAACATCCGGGAAAGAGCTCATATCCCAATAGAAATCGATCGATTCAGTCCACTCAACGACGGGATAATACAACTGAAAACATAAAAACTATACCCGTTGAACCAGAAGTGACTTTCGTGACCTAGTGGTCTAGTGGATAACGCTCTGAAGTCTGAAGCAATCGGTCTCGAGTTCTAATCCCAGTGGGAACAATGTCGCTCACTGGAGGCAGGTGCATCCAGCTAATGAACCCTAAACAGGACGAAACGCATGTCCTGGAGTCCACTACTAACCATTATCTACCATTAGTAGATTTATGTTTCTTCTGGCACCAAGTTCATCCATGGTGATTACAAAAGGCTAAATTGTTCAGACTAACAGTCAACAGTCTGAAATGATTAAGTACTAAATTTAAGTTAGAATTTAGAAATGAGATTTATTTGCTGTCTTTAGTATTTCTGGACAAGTTTAAAGGGTTTGATGATTAAAAAAATGGAATAAAACGATTATCTTATTAAATATCTTATACAAATTCAGCTTTTGTGTTAGTCAGCATACAAATACTCAGCATATTTCGAATTCTTATTGGTTCATACTTCAAGATAATTGAGCTATTTCTCCTTTACTTAAAAGAACAGAAACTGGAAGTCAACTGAAGCTTAGAAATAATAGAAACACCAACATCCAATGATCAGTCACCTTGTGAAAAGTATGTGTAAGATCAACAGTATACCAGCAATATGATCAAAGGTTCATAGTGATGATAAACAAAAACGAATCTTTATAAAAAGGGATCAAATCATGTTTTATTTATCTCCAATTTAAATTTACCATTAATCAAGTCTGCTAACTTTGTTTATTTTCAACCGTGATACTCTATCACATAGCCCTAAACAGATAATTCTTTGAAATTCAAGTTAGATGTGGCTTTGTGTCATGTGGATCATATGTAATACAAAGACAACTCTCTGATGACGATCTTTTAAGAATTTACGAAAATCATGAGTTTACTTAGATCCATAGACGTGTACAAGTTAAATAAATTGGGCTTCCAAGTTTAGAAACTTGAAACGAAGAAATAACAGTAAAAAAATGTTCTCTTCAACGATTTCGTTCTCTAAAGCTGTACAGTAGTATTATTGTGTTAGAAACAAGTAACAGTCGGTTATTATCATTTTGACTAGTTGAGATAGCCGTAGTTTGGCGGACTAGTTAGTGCTGATACTGAGTGATGATTGAAGGTGAATTGGAAGTTCGGACCGCGGTGGGATTCGAACCAGCGACCACCGCGTTCCTAGCCCGGTAATTTACCAACTGAGCTACTAAGTTCGATTGCTAACCGGCAGTAATGCATCACGAATTCATGTGGTAGTAGAATAAAACCTTTGATGGTTGAGGTGAAATAAAAACCTAGTCAGCAGTCAGGCCTAGTAGCTCAACTGGTAGAGTACTGGGTCGGAAGGCCAGTGGTCTCTGGTCCGAGTTTTTATTTCAACTTCAATCATCATCCAGTATCAAGTCCGGTGTTATTCAACAGGGTTATGTGACTATTATAATGTTCAGTGGTAGAACACAACGTTACTGAAGATAGAAAGAAATTGGTAGTCCAGTCATGGTAGGGTTAATGAGTGTAATCTATGATGGTGAATAAATGACGCGGTTGAGCGCCTTCGAGACTGAAGATTGTCATTCTATAAGCTACTTTGAGGGAACTTTTAGGGATTCTAGTCGTTAGGATGTGACGATTTGTCTAAGTAAAACTGTTTCTCCCTACAAGTGACCATCTATGCATACTTGATCAATAAACTAAATGTTTTGTAAACGCTCATGTTACTTTTCCAGTAATTTGTGTTGTCTGATACAAATTCATGGAAGCAATATCTTCATATTTCTTGTTGTTAATTCTCAGAGTTGAATTGATCAATCACAGTTACCAATTTGTGCCTTTGAATCAACAAAGCTGGAATAGAAAAAATCCATCTAACAGCTATCGATTATTCTTAAAATAGATGGCGATTATGTTGAATCATTGACTGTATAAATAACGCACGGACATTAAAACTACTAGATGGTAAGGTTACTTTCTTGTATGAAAATACTAGAACTCAATAAGATGTCAGCATATGCAGCTGATGAATACGAGGGAACACACTAATGATCCCCATGAAATACAATTCAACTTTATATGAAGGCTATAACTTGTCCTTATGTAGAAAGCAACCTTAAATAAACTACGTATAACTAATATTAGTTTAATATGATGTAATTTGCTTCATGATGATTAGTAGTCGAATCGAGGATTGACATTTCACCCAATTCTGCAGTCTTCGGGTAGATTTACCTTATGCTTAGTAAGCGAAGATGATCCCTTTGAGGTTAAATAATAGATAGGAGTCTATCTAAAATCTATGCCATGAATCATTTAGTCATTAACTGAGATATCAGAAATGTAAGAAATATTTTTTAAAAAATGATGGTTTCATCTGTATAAGTCTTCATCTCTAAGAAAATATTCGGTTCACGAAAAATATGAGACTGCCGTTAAATGAAAACCTGGTATAAAGCAATATATAATTGTTTTCCACCTATCTTTCATTTGTATAGAAACATAGAAATGTTTATATTGAACTTTCTGATTTGTTTTTCTGCATCAATTTGTTAAATAATTTACTAAGATGAAAACATCTTCAGTTGATCAACAGATATCCTATTTCATAATAATTATTCAGTCAAATTCATAGTATTTTTTTCCAATTTCAAAAACACAGGGGATAATTACAATGTTATTTAAGGCTGTTCAATCAAAACTGCTAGCAGTTCAAAGTTATTATTTATTATTATTTCATATTATTCATTCTGGAGTATAGTTGGTTTCTCACCATCGCTAAATAATCTGTGTTGATCAAAAATATAAGTCTGGAGTATTTAATTCATTCTCCACCAGTGAGAGGATAAACTGATTTTTCTGCATAATAATTCTTACAAATCTATATGTTAAATGAAGGACAAAAAATTTCAGACTATTACATTTGAATGAGGTATAGCAACACAGAGTGAATTATGTCAAACGGAACTGAGATTAGGTTGGAGGGAGGTAATGAATTGATAATGCACCTTGTAGCTCAGTTAGTAGAGCACTGGGGCGGAAACTCGATGGTTACTGGTTCGAATTCAGCCGTGGTTCAGATTTTTATTTCACCTTCAATCATCAACAAGTATCAACACTAGTCTGCCAAACAATGATTATCTCAGATAGTCAAAAGGATAGAAAATATTAAAAAAAACTCGGGATAGATTACACCACTTAGAACAGAACAGTTAGTAGTCAACTAGACAGATAGATAAAGGTGTACACTAAGGGAAAATAGGTGTTAAGTAAACAAAAGTATTGATTATAATAGTGTAATACAAGTGGGTGGTAATAAAGATAACGATAACGATGAAAATTTGAACATTCAAAAGATTAAGAATTATGTCAAATGGACATCAGTTAAGTGGTTTGGTAACATTGTAAAACTAAAGGTGACTAGAGTATTATTTGGACTGTAACAGTGATAATGGCAATGAAAATAAATCATTCAACAATTAAGCGGAGATGTTCAAGAGGAAATGATATTACAGCAGAATGATAGTGAAGAGGTAAATATGTAAAGTAGAAGAAGAAATAAAATGGGGGAAACAAGACAATATTAAAAAATAAATGAGTTCAAATTACTTTGACACATCTACGATGAGAAATTCAGGATAAATATCATCTCCTTTTGTTCACATAGACTGGCTTTATGAATTCTAATCGCATATACTTCCACGATTGTAAGCATTTTGTTATTCCTCTGTCTACTAACAACCGAGGAGGCCTTAACGGGATCAGTATCATGTCAATAATCCATTACATGTTTCATAATAGAATTCTATTGGCATTTTTATTCAGCCTGTCTTAACTATTAAGGTAAATGTTTCATTAAACAAGTAGACAGATGCCTTTCCGTACAACCTTCCACAAGTATATTTGAATTGGTATGTGTAATTAGATATGTCAAGGATTGGAGTCATATCTTTTCCTGATTGTTGAACCACCCGCTTAGTGGCCTTATCTACCCTCCGTTTAACTATCTCTAAGAAATCATCTCCTTCAATGGGCAGTTTAATAAATACTGAGTTTTTTTGAAACCTTGAGATCTGCTATTTTGCACTATTTTTTGAATACTTATTGACAATACCTTCAAAGTAGCCATTTTTAGCTAGGATATGGTTCAGTGTTTCTTTTGCTAGATAGAAACAAAACTTTTGAAGTGGAGGTATTGTCTAGACCATGAAGATCTTTTGTAGATGTGTCTTTCTATAGATCCATCATTTCTTTTTACTAAGGAAGTGTTCAGGAAGTTGATATGACCATTTTCTTCATGTCCACGTGTGAAGTTGTACGTAAAGTGAGCAGCTGACAAGTTCTATTGAAATTTGTAAATTCAATAAATATTGTTTAAATTACCCTTGTTGCTTGTTTCTAGTTTGTTTTATATATAGTATATTGAAATCCTAACCGTTTCTTCAGATTAAATTGTATAATTAATTCAGAATAAGATTCAACTGTTAACCAGTTTATGGTTATGTTGTATAGCTATTCTAATAACACCGATTGTGTGAATTTATGCTTATTACAATGTATGCCATTAAGAGACATTGATACAATAAATGTCTAATAAATGGGTTCCATTATAATAGTGGAGTTTATATATCTTAAATTATTCCTACAGTCAGAAGTATTTTTAGTTAAACTATAATGAAGTATGATAAGTAATTTGAAGAATCCTTAAGTGTTGAAATAATAGATCCTTGATGAAGTTCAGTGTCTGCCTTTCTTTAATTATCTGACAAGTTCATGATATACATTAGGCGACATCTTTAGAATGGAAGACTTTTAATCATGAGAAAAAGAAATGAAAGAAAAACAAGAGTCTCTTTTCAGCGATTTCATTTTCAAATCTACGTAATCACAAATTTATATATTTTTCTAGTGTAAGGATTTGATAGTTAAAAATGGTTTGTTAAGCTTGGCAACACAAATAGTATCAATCAAAACCAAAAACTGATGAGTAGTGAATAGTAATCAAAGTAAGTTTGAACATGTTAGTTGGTTGGATATGAACGCCAGGAAGCCCTGAAACGTTTTGGCACTCGTCAGCAAGGCGTATCTGTAACCTCGATGGAACTGATATCCCATCTGAGATTTGAACCCGCGTCACCTAGTGTTGTAGTCATTGACTTTACCACTGAGCTATTCAGGCCACGATTGACCTGCTGTAGGATTGGTTTACATGTATTGATTGGTCAAGGGAGTGTAACCAATTTCATGTTGTCTAGTCCTAAGTGCAGACCGAATTCTATCAATCATATTTGCAATGTGGCAAACAAGCTAGAAAGCTCAGCATCGTGGTGCACATTAGTAGATGTTAATTGGTTGGAGGCAGTCGGTAGGATTCTATCTGCACTCTGGACTAGACAACATGAAATTGGTCGCACTCCTGTGACCAATCAATACATGCAAACTAGTCCTACAGGAGGTTAGTCGAGGCCTGAATAGCTCAGTGGCAAAGTAGCTGACTTCAATACTGGGTGGCGTGGGTTCGAACCTCAGGAGGAACATCAGTTCCATAGAGGTTGCAGATACGCTCTGCTGACGAGTGCCAAAAAGCACGAAACCTAGGTCCAGGGCTTCTTGCCGATTGCCTCCAACCAATTAACATCTACTAATGTGCACCACGATGCTGAGCTTTTTAGCTTGTTTGCCACATTGCAAATATGATTGATAGCATTCGGTCTGCACTTAGGACTAGACAACATGAAATTGGTTACACTCCCGTGACCAGTCATTATGAGTTTGAACAAGAAGTTTCGTAGCGTGAAGGTGATATAATTGAGAACTAAATAGTGATTAAACAGAGCATTGCAACAAGAATGAGTTGCAAATTACTTAAGAAGTGAGTAGTGTCAAAATGGAAAAATAAAAACGAAAAGGAACGGGGTTAGGTAGAGGAGACTGACAACTGAAAACATGAGAGGAGAGGGGGTTGAACGATCTTCTTTTGAGTTCATAGTTCAGGTTCCTCTATATGGATGGCAAGAACTTCGATGATGCAGAGAATACAAAAACATACAGCTTTAGGAGGTTTCTTTTCACTTTACAGATGGAGGTTCTTGAGATAGCGTGAATCGTGTTCACGATGTGTTCAGTTATAGAACTCCTAACCTCTTAGTAACCACTCGGGATAGTGTTCTTAAACCCGTCTGGATAACAGTCGCATCGAACGACTTATATACTTGGCTTCATAAGAGCTGGTGAATTGATATATGTGCGCAGAAGTGGTCAGATGTGAAAATTTCTCTTCTGAATTGTTAGAATTTGTTGGGCCACAAAAGAATACGAGTCTCAGCGTTAATGCACTGAATGTTCTCGTTAGAGTGTCAGTAGTAGAATCATCACTGAAGTTCACATTCATATAGAATGTCTTTTTTGGCACATTGATAAGGTTCTCTCTTCAAAATTTAAGCTTCGCTGAAATCCTTTTTCTTCTTTCATATCTTTATGGGTACCTTTCACATACTGAAGATGAATGAGATCAGTCAGTATCTGATGTCATTCAAAACGTCACCAAATTCAGAAAAAACAAATCTTATTCTTTGACTCTTAGATATCAGTAAACGTTGAGTTTCACAATGAAATGAGAATATATAATGGGGTATCCTCCATCGTTATTTGAACCTAATTAATTGGTCTTTATCGACATATAAGCCCCTGTAAAGATGCTTCGACATTACTTGTGGTTCCGTTTTTATAATTATGAGACATATTGGCTAATAACGAAATCCAGGCTGCATATTTTGTCCTATTTAGAACTCATCGCCCTGATATTCGAAGCCATTAGTTATGGCTTCGAGTCTTGTTACGAACAGTATCATTCACTGGAAAGCAGGGGACATCTAGTTGACGAGTCCTAAATAGGACACAGCGAGCTTCTTAAATTTCACTGCTAGCCACTATCTATCAAATATTTAGTTTATCTCTCTGCAAAATACAGAACATCTCAGTTATATCATCAACCCTTAGTATATTGTAGTAGACAAGATCATTCTTGATAAATCCATCAAATTCGACCAGATTTTTGTGATCATAGTTTTATTACCCTCAGGGTTAATACAAAGTGTCATAATAACATCAGATTTATTTATTGATTAACTGGTGTGTTAAATCTACTTTACCTACCAGTCATTTTCTTATCCTTCCTTTCGACCTTCCTGCTCAATCAGATACTAAACATTCAATTTAGTTCCCCTGTTCCATTCTGATACAAACAACTATTGTGTTATGAATAAAAAGGGGGTGTGAAGTAATTAAAATGCAAAAATTGTTACTTTCAATTACATGTTTTCTTAGGTGAACACTTAATCAAGTCATGACTCATGGAGTCAATCAAGTCGAACACGGGGACAGGTACTAAACGACGAAATTGGATGGAGGTCGTACTATACCATGAACTGACAGAAATGGAAAATATGGACCACTGGATTCTGACACATTGGCTCAATGGTAACGTACTGGCCACGGAACTTAAAGGTTCTGAGTTCGATCCCTGGTGGGGTCATGGGTGCACACTGCTGAAAAATCTCATACTAGAACGAAAAAGCTGTTCAGTGCTTCCACGTTTCCAATGTCACCCCAACTGATATCAATCCATGATGAATGCAAATCTAAAATCACTAAAATCTACATAAAATCCCCGAAATTAAGTAAAAACATTTTGATTGGTTCTCATAGGTGAAGCTTTCGACTGATTCCAGTCAGCATGTTTCATTGGCACATACAAAAAATTCCAGTGTTTGGAAAGAGCGCATAAATTCAGTCTAGACAGGATATATCTTGAATATAATTCATAGGTGATACAAAATTGTACCATCTAACTTTATAAATGATATAAAACTACTAAGTTATCTGTTTGTATCAAGTCTAACTCTTTCGAATATTATTCTATGCATGTCGCTATATGTTAGACTTTCCGTTAGTCCTAGGTTTAGCTGCAAAAATAATAGTGCTGGCACATGCATAGGTCTTCAAAGAGAAATGTTTAATATTCAGTGTCTGGTTGACTCCATATCATTTGACAGGTAGTAATCGTAGGTATTTAATTTAAACCACTGTTCTTCTAACTTGAAGGTGCAATTGTTTTAACGCTTCTCTACAGTATTAGTTTAGTTAATGAATTCTTGTACTGAAATAGTTACTTAGTCGGTATGGTCATAATTATAAATACAAGTTCTTAGTTTCATGTGCGTCAGTTGATAAGGTTGCGAACCTTCATCAACTCAAATGGCTGGAACATGTGTTACGCATGTCTAATCACCAACTACCTCGTCGTCCAATGGTAAGTTCAAGCTGGATGGAAGCCCCTGATGGCTAGATTAAAAAATGAGATCTCTGCATGAAATTCTTGACTGTTGGTAGCAACCATGTAGAAAGATGCAGAACAGCTGGTTGATGTCCACTTGATAACAGAAACCAGGGATTAGAAACTATCTGATATGACTCAGGATAGATGTCGGTGACTCAAACATACACACACTTTTGCTTCATCTTAACTGCTATTCTGAATTCACTGTCTTCTCTCTCTTCCTTCCTCTCTTTCACTGCCTTCTACCGCTTTTCAATAACGTTTTCTCTCTCCTTCTTCATCTCTCATCCGACTACTTCGTAACTTGTCGTGATGAGATGAGGTGTGACAACTTGGACCACTGTGCAGCAATGCCTAGTCCTTTGTTGATATTGATCGAGTACATTGTTCGAATGATAATATAGTAGTTTCAATCACCTACGATGAAGACTTACTTAGAAATCAACCAACCAACCACAGACATCTCAAATGCTTCACATATATTGCACGCTTCGATTGTCGAATTTATGAAAAACATTAAACTACCCCACTGAAGACAAGAAATCACATTGAAATGAAGGCAAACTGTCAGAGATCAGGCTTCATACTTCTCAATTAAGGTTTACTCATTCATACACCATGGAATAAACAGTATATTAGTGAAAGAACACAATCATTTGACATTTTTAGAGTGTAGTTGCAGATTACTACTGCTTGTTTCATTAGTAGTGCTCACAATTACAGTATTACCTAAAGGAAGTCATTTTTGATTTGATAGAAGAGTCACTACAGTCGAATTAACAGCTGTAAGTTATCTCTTAATCTGGGAAACTTCTCGAGTAGTCAGGTGAAGGTCAAGCAGATTTCCTAGTGTCGAGCCTACGTGAATTGAAGAGAAGATTATGGAATATAGCAGATGAAGTAAATGATGTGGTTGAAAGAGAGACAAAACGAGTGAAATCTACAGAAACAACTACTCATTTTTCACAGTTATCACTTTGTTGCCAAATGAGTAAATGGGTTCATAAGTATCAGGTTTCGTTATAAAAAAGACTAAGCAATATTTAAAACCAGCTGGAAAACTTTAACAAAAAATAAAAACTGCTCAGGTTCAACATACGCCCTAGTTTATAAGGACTTGATGACATGGAGGTCGTCTACTATGGTAATGAAGTTTTTGTCATCACATCAAGCAACTCAGAAAAGGGTTCTGTAAATATGAATACATTCTGTAGGAATTTTTTAAGCGAAGTTAAATTGGTACTATGCAGTGATTAGTGTAGACCTGTCAACATGATAGCTGTTTAGGTCTGCATCGGTTCACTGATTTACCTTCTATGATTGTCTCAGTTTTACCTGTATAATTGAATTTAAATGAGCAATTGTAGATTATCTGTGTATATACCTTTTGAGCCAGTATAGCAAAACGATTAGCAACTAAACAAACATTTATCTATTCATCACTGTAGGAAATTATTATTAGAAGTTCTTTCAGATCAGTAGATCAATAATAAACTAAGAGTTACTGGACTATTTTTATCCTTTCAAGCAAATATTGCACACCAGTTATCAGTAGTAATCAATATTTATTAAAAATTCATAATCTCCTGTCTTAGCAATTACCAAGTTGAAAGTATTACCTCATCATATTTACTCCAACTAAACTTGGAAAGTAGATATTTGAAACATTTAGCTCCTCTTATGAATTCAAATGGTGTAATTGGAAAAAGGGGGTTTATCTGCATAATACATTTCTGACAATCAAATCACGCATTTGTTGTTTTGACACTTGTAATTTCCCGTTGTCATACAGGGTCCGAGTTGCTCGACCTCTGTTAGCAGATGGGCTGCCATGTGGATACCCTAATACTATGGATATTCATGATGTTATATTCATCTTGATCACTAGGAGTGGAGTCCAGGACACACCTTTCGTTTCATTTGGAATTCATCTGGATATACCTACACCACAGTGAGTGAGGTAGTTACCACTGAGAATGGAACCCAGTACTCATCGCATCAAATCCCAAAGCGTCATCCACTGGGCAACTACAGCAATAGATTTAACTTATTGCTTTGACACTTGTCATTTCCAGTTACTACACGGGGCCAAATTGCTCAACCTCAAACATTTATTCATCAAGTTAATTTATATAAAAGCGAAGGTTAGAAGGACAAATACAACAACTGAGATAATAGTGGGTTAGAATTAAGGAAGGTGAGAACAAAAGGGATGCGTGACATAGTTGATCCTAATCTTGATAAAAAGACAATGTAGGAGTAGTGTAACAACAAGCATATTTTGTACACATAGATAAAGGTTGTTTCAATTAATGTAAGACTATCATTCCGGCGAATCTTGGCATGTATCAAAGACTGTATCTATATAAAAGTTTGAAAGCTGTTTAAACAATAGTTTTGTGACCTGTATGCCTAATGTTTTTAGCTATGGATGAAGAGGGTCGTCTCCCACTTGTGCCTATCAAAGTTTCGCAATCCGTTTGTTGTTGAATCCATTTAAGTATATGTCCTCCCACCCTCAGTGATATGGGTCGATTACTCCTCCCTATGTACGTGTAGTCACACATATGTAAATTGGTAAACATAAGTGAATGTGACGTAATCACTTGTGGAGTCTTTATGTTTGTGGTGCAGCATGCGTTTTGTTTTTCCCACAATAATAAGCTTAGCTGTATATTTTCTCAATAGCTGAAGTTTGCATACATCTCAAAAATATACTACTAAACTCCTTTCTATATGGTTAAGTGTTTCAGACACTGATCTTAGTAAGTATATATAGAGTTGTCTTTGGTGTTACCAGATTTCTACAACGGTTTATAAACTTCAACGGATAACCATTCTTTTAAATGTTTGGGTCAGTAAATTGATACCTTCATCCATCGTATTTGATGTACAGATACGATAGATCCTATTCAACAGGCATTTTATTACACCTCACTGGTATTGGATGAGAAAAAACTGAAAATTTAGAATATAATAGCACCTTAATTTGTTGAAGCAATAGCCATACACAAATTGAAACCAACTATATCTGTATGTACAAAGTAAATTTGTTCTTACACTACACCTACATTGGTAAACTTTATTTTCTTAGGATCAACTATGTCACTCATTCATTTTATCCTCACCTTCCTCAATTATAACCCACTATTGTCTCAGTTGTTCTGTTTATCTTATCAGTCTTCATTTTTACATAAGTTGACTTGACAGGTATGATCAGATAGTTTGAAATATACTGCACAAATGCATGACATTGTTCAGATAAACTTCGTCTTCTGAAGTTTTCAAAGATAGTTGTACCATATAAAGTTTTTATATGAGAGTAATTTTAAATGTTTGACTGAGTTAGAAATTAATCTGCAATTAAATTTCAGTAGTACCATTCCTAGTTTAATCATCTCATAGTATCAAGAGGTTATGAACCTTCATCGACTGTGATGGTTGGGACACGTACTACGTATGCCTAATCACCGATTGCCTCACCACACAATGTTGGCCAAAGTAGGTCCAGGCTAGAAAAAGACCTGAGGTGGCCAGACTAAAACATGGCACCAATGTATGAAGTCTCTGACTGTTGGTTTGAGCCATATGGGGCTATGCAGACTAGATGGTTGGAGTCCACGGGATAAGAGGAACCAGTGGTTGGAGACCCTAGGTGATATGGCTCAGAACCGATGTGAGTGGCGCAGATGTATACACACATTATCCTCATCTTAACGACGCTATATCGAATCTAACCATTTTGTCATTTTCCCTTTCTTTCTTCTCGCACTTTATACTTTTTCGGACTGAATTTTCTTATCTTCATCTTTCACCTCACTACCGTTCTACTTGATGTACTGATATGATCTGTGGCAACTCGGACCGTTACGCAGTAATGCCTGGTCCTATGTTGATACTGGTGATGATGATCAAGAGTTCTGATTTGATCATGCAAGTCGATTATCGTGAATCTATACAATAATGATATCATTGACTTACAAACTAATGTCAACTTGACTGGGTAGTACGGTACTACTGTGTGTAGTTAGATCATGGTTTCAAACCACGCTTCACTTACAGAGGTCCAGGCAGGCACTTAGTATCGTTATCTTTAAGCAACAGGTAAGGATCATTGCCTAATGTGTCAATGCGTACAAGGTTAACGAGCGCAATTCGATTACACTGATCTCACTTCCATTTTTTAATTCATTTCTATATTATTATTATTATTATTATTAGTCCCTTGGGTTCCTAATGGAACATAGGGCTTCAGTAGCACGTCTCCAGTGAACTCTGTTCTCCGAAATCTTTTGAACCTGGTTCCACGACAGCCCACAAGCTCTCATTTCTTCCTCGCACGATCTCCTTGTCACCCTCGGACGTCCAACTCATCGCTTCCCATGGGGATTCCACTCGAAGGTCTGACGCGTGATGTCCTCAGTCGGCTTTCTCAGTGTATGCCCAATCCATCTCCACTTCCTTCCAATGCATATTTGTTGAGCGATAGGTTCTTGGTTGGTTCGTCCCCAGAGCTCCTTGTTGATTATTCTTTCTGGCCATCTGATTTTCAGTAGCGAGTGTAGGCAGTTGCTGATGAATGTCTGTAGTCTATTGGGAATCCCTTTCGTGACGCGCCAAGTCTCTCAACCATCACACAGAAGCACTGACTTGACTGGTGTTGGTGTTGAAAATCCCCATCTTGTTCACACTTTATGCTGAGTGCAGAAGATTTCCACACTGGTTTCAGGCTAATGAACACCTGTCTTGCTTTTCCGATTCTGACTTTGACATCCTCGTCTGTGCCGCCTGTAGTTGAAACAGTGCTTCCTAGATAGGTGAAGGAGGTTACTTTCTTTAAGTTTCTCCCGTTCATGGTGACTGGAGTTTGTTGTGGGTGGTGGTGCGGTATCTTCATCACTTCTGTCTTCTTTATATTCACTTGAAGTCCCGTCTTCGCTGCCTCTTCTACCAACTTGTTAGTTTTCGCCTCATTTCTATAAGGTTATTTTAATTGTTAATGAAAAATGCATAAAGATTACCTTATTACTGGTGTTTAAATGTTGGTAACAATGATAATTGAAGTGAAAATCAATAACTAATGAAGTGAGATAAATAATGCATGTTCAAGCCTGAGTATATGTACACAAGAAAGACAGAAAAGTTTGGGCTTGAACAGAAATACATGAACATTGAACAAACTGTTTTGGAAATCTACCTGATAATTGATCGAAGTGATTATCCCCATTATTATTATTACTATTATTACAGTGACTATAACCTCCAAACGATGTGTCCTAAATTTAACCTCATTATACCTGTGTAAAGCAAATTTAGGTGAAACAAGATAAAAATAAAGTTAAGGTAGATATTACCTAATGGTTTTTTTCAACAAAAAAAAAATGAAAGATAAGCTAAATAAACGAAAACTGAATAGGCATGAAATGACATCAATTTATGCGAAAATTAAATGTTACATGTATATTTAAACATCAGTTTTTGATAATATCATAAAGCGAGAAGTTTGTTACTAGGTTGTTACAAAAACTGGTTTAAGAAAAAAAAGTAAAAGGTTTTGGAATATAATTTTATTTCTTCGAATGAAACAAACTCAAATAAAGATGAAATTTGAAGGTAACCTTTTAAAATAAATTGACTGAATACTAGTCATACTAAACGAATTTAACATTGATATGCTACTAAAGGCAATATCTGACATGACAAATTAACTTGACTGAACTATTAACAAAATAAATAAACTGCCTTAGGGAAAGTGAATCAACTACCTGAAGTGAATAATTTTTTAGTAAAAGAATCGAAACGCGAGCAAACCTTAAGTGTTATTATTGGTTTCGACCCAGAAAAGTGTCTATCCGAAATGAAAATAAATTCGAGTATAGTGACACTACTTGCACACACACACACACACACACCTCATATATCAATAGACCAAATAAAATCAATGTCCTTCTCGTTTATGTACTCCGAAAGAGAGGGATCTATATTTTCTACAATATTTCTGTAACCAGAATGTTGTCTACAAATAATAATGAAAATGTACTTTTAAAGATTCAAGTTGGCAGTTCTATAGGGTCTAGAGACAAAAACCAGCATCAGTGAACAGCGTCTTAGGCGAATTCATTTTCCGATATACACTATAAATTCTGTTATAACTTGCTTCTCTCTCTAACTCATTAAACTCAAAAGGTACACCGAAAATATCTAATAACAATGAAATTGTACCTATAAAAGGGTATCACTGTGGCATGAAACTATAGTACTGAATACCGTTGGATTCAATCGCCACTAGAGAATACTGTACCACACGGATTCAAATAACAAAAGCTAGTAGGCTGAAAACCGCTCCAAATCTCCCATAATGAGGGAAGGTTGGGCATACGGCTAGCTACCCTACACCGTAAATCCCATCCAGTCGCTAAAGAAACTTCAAAGCACAAAGTAAATATAAAAAATAAAATTAAAATTCTTTCACCATGGAATTGGTGAAAGCCATCGGGAAGCTAATCTGCCGATGTGTCTTATCTCCCTTGATCAAAGCGAAAGTAAGAATGAGAATATGGTTATGTCCACACCATGTTTGGACCTAGCAAGGCTACCCAGATTGCCTAAGAGATGAGGAAGTATGGCAAGGAAGTGCTAGGAATCTAAAGGGAGTCTGCGAAAGTAGATGGAATGGAAGTGGAATCTCCAAACTGTTAACTGGAGAGTCAATAATCTACTCCAAGATTGTCACACACACGACAACCACGAACACTCTGAATTTTGGAATGGCTATCATGATGTCTCCAAGACGATCCAAGGTTCTCACGCAGTGGGAACCAATCTCCTCCTCCAGGATCATGACAGCTAGATGGATTCAACTCAAAGGAAAGCAAAGTCACAGTCATACAATGCTACAACCACGCACCTACAAATAATGCAGATGAAGAGAAGAAGGATGAATTCTACAGACAAATGCAATCAGTAATGGACAAGACCCTACTCCAGTTGGCGACATCAAGATTCTAATCGATGGGGTGAAATGAATAACAAACTGGGAGTGGACAACACAGGAAGAGAACTCATTATGTGTCGAGAAGCACTCTGTGAAATGATGAATGAGAATGGAGAACTATTTGCAGACTTATGCGCATCCAACGATTTGGCGATTGAAGGCGGTGTGTACAAACACAAGGATATTCACAAAGCGACATGGACTTCATTAGATGGATACACTAAAAGTTAGATCGACTTTGTCTCAATGTGAAGAAAGTGGAGACGCAGCCTACTTGACTTAAGATGAGATCACGAACTGGAGCAGACGTAGGTTCACACCACTCACTTTCTGGAGCAGGGAACTTTCAAAATGAAGTTGGAAGCCTTCACAGAAGTTGGTGATAGACCACAGTTCAAGGTCAACACTGAGAACAGAAACTGAAGGACGAAACTACAAAGAACATATTCACGTCAGCCATCATGAAAAATGGGAGACACTGAGCAACATGCGTGAAGAAACCTGCTTGGAAAAACACTGGAGCTCATTGAAAGAGACATGGAAAAGAAACCTACGTATTAGGAAGCAAGAAGAAGCAAGAAAAGCAATGAATCTCGATGGACACCTGGAGGTTGATAGAAGAAAAGAAGAGGGTGAAGCAGATCAACCAGTGCAGAAATGAACAACGAAAAGACGAACTGAACACAACCTATAAAACACAGCACAGAGAAGTTAAGAAGGGTATGCTGAAAAACAAAAGACACTTCTGTGACACACAAGTGAAGCAGAACAGGCTTCAGAAAGCATTGACTTGACAACACAATTTCTAATAACCATGTTACTATCTGAGAAGAGATCAACAAAGATGGAACCGATCAGAGGTAGTGTAGTAAACTTAGTTGGAAAAAAGGAGAAACAAAAGAAACGATGTGCTGATCACCTCAGAAAACTCTTAAATCTACCACAAACTACAACTCGTCCAGAAACACCACCGGAAATAGTGAATAAAAGCCCTCCAACAAACAAAGAAGTGAAGACATCAAAGCCATAAAGATGCAGTAGGCAGGGAAACCAGCAGGACCACATGAAATTCCTCCAAAAAAAGTGAAAACAGACGCACAGACAACAGGAAGGAGCTCATAAACTTATTCCAGAATCTTTGGAAGGAAGAAGGAAAGAAATATGTCGATTGAAGGACAAATATCTTATCAAATTCCCAATGAAGCGTAACACAAGTCCTTGAATTGAACTGTCAAGAAATCATACACCGATCTGCCCCAAGCAAAATACCAAGCAGCATCATACTGGAGAGGATAAAAGACCCTCCACATTCAATAAAACAACGGAAACAGGCTGACAGACTTCAGGAAGAATAAATCATATGCACATCAAATTGCAACACCAATCTAAGCATCATACGTAATAAAACACAACATACAATAACAATCAACTCTCCACCTCAAATTCATCCATGTTCAAGAGGCATTCAACACCGACGACCGAGAAGCAAAAAGGCAAGCAACTGCTTCAAAACTACCGTTTCAGTGCCACAAACACTTATCAACCTCATTCAACACATATATGCTATATGACGCCACATGCCATGTCATCCACAATGCGAAGCTCAGTGACGCCTTTCAGGTGAAGTGAACTGAATTGAAGTGAAGTGAAGACAGGAAGGAGTGAGACAAGGTTGCCACCGCCTACCATCACCAACGATGATCTCCCTGATTCTGGTCAACTCGACTCGACTCGACTCGACTGGACTGGATCATGCAACAGAAAACTGTGATCAACTGTGAGAAGAGGTGTATACGCTGACTGGACCGATGCTATGAAAACAATCTGGGAGATTCGGATGTCGCCGATGCCGACTTATGTATAATGTCTTGTCGCACAAACTCGAGGATGTACGGGCGAAAACTAACAAGTTGACGGAGGAGGTGATGCGGTGAAGACGATATTTCAGGTGAACGTGGAGAAGACAGAGGTGATGAAGATATTCAATAAACAACAACAACAACAACAACAAGCAACAGTCACCATCAGTGAGGGGAATCTAAAAGAAGTAGTTTGTATTTCACCCACACACCTACCTACACAGCGTCACCTCAAATACAGGCAGCGACAACACACATGACGATGTGAAAGTCAGGATGGGGAAGACAGCAATACAGGCCACCGTCAATCTGAAATCAGTGTGCAGATCTACTCCACTTCACTCCACTCCACTACACTCCACTCCACAACTCTCCCCTCCACTTCACTCAGCATAATGCATGAACAAACATCCAGATTTTCTACACTGATATCAGTCAAGTGAGTGCTCTGTGTGGTGGTTGAGAGACTGGGTGCATCACGAAATGCACTTCCAACGAACTGCAGACACACATCATCTACAGCTGCTACCCACACTCACTCGATACTGAAGATTGATCAGATTGATGGGGAGAATAATAAGAATGAGCAGCAAGGGGAACGGTGCTTGGCTGGCTGGCTGGCTGAGTGACTGACTGGCTTGCTGGGTGGCTGGCTGACTGACTGACTGTCATCGAACCAACCAAGATGTTATCGTCTAACAAATATGCAGACGAAGAGGGTGGAGATGGATTGTATTGTGCATACAGTGAGAAGATGGATTGGGGATATCGTGTGCCAGACTAGGTGATGTGAGGCCATCGAGTTGAAGCCAAGTGGGGAGTGATGATTTGGTTGTCCGAGGTGAGGTTGAGATGTAGGTGATTGTGTGAGGAAGGGGAATGACAGATTGTGTGGAGTGATGGAGGCATTTTGAGGAGACTGTAGAGAGCATAGTGAAATGGAGGGTTGCTACTGAACCCATACTTTCCACTATGATCTCAAGTAACAAATAATAATAACAGTAAGCTGAAGACTTTATTTCATATCTTCCTAATCCTTAGCCTGAGGGACCTAAGAATTAAATCATGAAAATATGATCCAATAGGCTATCACTAGTAACTACTTTCAGAACAACTTTTAATCTGTATAAGAATTTTGGCATTGATTAGACACGTTTCGACTGTTTGGAAAGTTAAACATTTGTTGTTTTCTTGCAAAATAGATAAATCAAATTATTACTAGAGTTCAGTAACCTGAACAGACTGGTTAGTACTCTAAGAGGGCACCAATTTTCATAAGGAATAATAAAGGTGAAATTCTTGTTGAGGCGTTTCTAGTCCACGTTGCTCTACATTTCAGTTAAAGATTATCAGTTAAACAGATAAATTAGTTTTACCAACTAGATTAACGTTGATTTCACCACTTACATAAAGTTCACATTTTCTTGTGCTTATATTATCTCATATAAACTCTGTATGTTTGTTCCAAAGTTATTCACTTAAACAACTTCTATAGTTTCTACCGAAGTTTTGATAGTACAGTCGGAGATAAAATCGAGAATTACACTAAAAGTAGTTTTTAAGGTAGTTTTATGAAACTAACTTATAGTCTATTTAGTCGAATGTAAAGAAAGCTCTTTAGGTGTATAACAAAAATCATAACCATATAAACCACACCCTAGTTAGTATATTTCTGTTTCGCTGTTTAAAGTGTACGCGTGTTTGCGTGTCCATGGTTCATGGGTCACATTTAAATCATAAAGGTCGTATAAGGTTGCCATAGTAATGAATAATAACAATTCTTGTTAGTGGTTGTTATGGATTTTATTGACTAGTAGAAAAAAAGAAAGATTTTTCACATTGATTTACGCCCAGGACTGGACAAATGTAGATTACTAGTAATTCCTTAAGTATGTTGTATGTAAGTGTTGTTCAAATCTAAGATAATATTCTTTATTCATTAGTTTAGTTTCATTGTAATCCTAATGGTATATAAGCTAGAAAGTAGTTGTTGAGAAAATGTAATGAATATTTACTATGTTGTTCTAGTTAACTTAAATAAAGTAAAAAAATCCTTCCATTTTTCTGATCACTGAAATTTTAAGCTTCTACATCACAACAGGAACGTTGTAATGTAGGAAAAAAACGTGTAATCATATCTGTTAAGCATCTTAAGACGTCTTTTCGCTTAATAAACATCATTCATTACTACAGCCGATGAAAATGTTTTCCAAGCCAGGTCATTTGTTTATTATACGAGGTTCTATTCAGATATTGTCACGCCATCACCATTTCGCTTTCGTGTTTAAAGACTTGTGTATATGGTTCGAGTCTCAGTGGGAACAGCATCACCCACTGGGATGCAGATACACCCAGGTGACGAGTCCCAAATAAAACGTAACGCGTATACTGGATTCCATTGCTAGCTATCAAATAAACTACAATATAATGAATATCCAGCAGCATCAAGGCATCAGCATGGGAATCCATCTACCTGCCATCATAGGTCGAGCAATTCGACCCCATATAACAACAGAAAATTAGAAGTATCAACAACAACCAAATCAATTTGGTTTATTATTCAAATGTTCATTCTGAAACCAAAAGATATTCCAAGTTTATTAGTACAAAGTGCATTTTTCAGTAGACCTATGGGTCACACTAGCTGGTAATGCAATAGTAATTAGTAGTATTCACTAAGTGCTAGTCACAATTCATTGGAGGAAGTGGGTAAAATCTTCCTAACTAACACGAGAATCAGACTTACTTTCTGAATCATTCAGTCTCAATCTCACAATAAGAGGGTTTTAAATTTCATGGTTATTAAGAGTAGTTGAAATAATATACCATTAATTCCGACCAAATTTATGATCACTCAGTAGTTTGAAAAACTTGGTGCTATGTACATATACTTCATCAGGTAGAATTATAACCAAATGATCCATTTTCTGTGACTTTGTTCACTTTAATTTCAAAGAATAATCGCTTTAGAAATAGCAACCCGATAGCAGATTTAACCTACAGTAAGTGCCTCAGAAACAAATGAATACCTGAATTAAACATTGTATTGCATGAAAAGATTCCAAATAATAAGAGTCGGTGTAGTACTTCACTCCTACTCAATATTTTTACGATCAGTACCTTTTCAAAGTTTAGGCCAGCAAAAGCATAATTCCACCAGTCTTTCTAGAAACACACAAAAACCATCTAGCAAAACGAATATCAGCAAGCATGCACAGTTATTATTATTTATCCCTTGGGTTCCGAATGCAACATACAGATTCAGTAACACCCCCAACCCCACCCCTCATTTCACTATACTCTCTACACTCTCATCAAACACTCTACAAAATCTGTCATTCCCCTTCCTCACACAATCAACTGCATCTCACCCTCACCTCGGACAACAAACTCATCATTCCACAGTTGGCTTCAACTCGATGGCCTCACATCACCTAGTCTGGCACACGACATACCCAATCCATCTTCTCACTGTATGCCCAATGCAATCCATCTCCACCATCTTCGTCTGCATATTTGTTGGACAATGCCATCTTGGTTGGTTCGTTGACAGCCAGCCAACCAGTCAGTCAGTCAGTCAGTCAGTCAGTCAGTCAGTCAGTCAGTCAGTCACTCACTCACTCACTCAGCCAGCCAGCCAGCCAAGCACCGTTCCCCTTGCTGCTCATTCTTATTATTCTCCCCATCAATCTGATCAATCTTCAGTATCGAGTGAGTGTGGGTAGCAGCTGTAGATGATGTGTGTCTGCAGTTCGTTGGAAGTGCATTTCGTGATGCACCCAGTCTCTCAACCACCACACAGAGCACTCACTTGACTGATATCAGTGTAGAAAATCTGGATGTTTGTTCATGCATTATGCTGAGTGAAGTGGAGGGGAGAGTTGTGGAGTGGAGTGTAGTGGAGTGGAGTGAAGTGGAGTAGATCTGCACACTGATTTCAGATTGACGGTGGCCTGTATTGCTGTCTTCCCCATCCTGACTTTCACATCGTCATGTGTGTTGTCGCTGCCTGTATTTGAGGTGACGCTGTGTAGGTAGGTGTGTGGGTGAAATACAAACTACTTCTTTTAGATTCCCCTCACTGATGGTGACTGTTGCTTGTTGTTGTTGTTGTTGTTGTTTATTGAATATCTTCATCACCTCTGTCTTCTCCACGTTCACCTGAAATATCGTCTTCACCGCATCACCTCCTCCGTCAACTTGTTAGTTTTCGCCCGTACATCCTCGAGTTTGTGCGACAAGACATTATACATAAGTCGGCATCGGCGACATCCGAATCTCCCAGATTGTTTTCATAGCATCGGTCCAGTCAGCGTATACACCTCTTCTCACAGTTGATCACAGTTTTCTGTTGCATGATCCAGTCCAGTCGAGTCGAGTCGAGTCGAGTTGACCAGAATCAGGGAGATCATCGTTGGTGATGGTAGGCGGTGGCAACCTTGTCTCACTCCTTCCTGTCTTCACTTCACTTCAATTCAGTTCACTTCACCTGAAAGGCGTCACTGAGCTTCGCATTGTGGATGACATGGCATGTGGCGTCATATAGCATATATGTGTTGAATGAGGTTGATAAGTGTTTGTGGCACTGAAACGGTAGTTTTGAAGCAGTTGCTTGCCTTTTTGCTTCTCGGTCGTCGGTGTTGAATGCCTCTTGAACATGGATGAATTTGAGGTGGAGAGTTGATTGTTATTGTATGTTGTGTTTTATTACGTATGATGCTTAGATTGGTGTTGCAATTTGATGTGCATATGATTTATACTTCGTGAAGTTGGGTAGCTTTTTCCGGCTATAATTTTAAATGTGGAGCTTGTTTTAGCCTGTGCCGTATGATGCTGCTTGGTATTTTGATTGGGGTGCATAGCAGGTTGATTGCGTGCCAGTTCTTGAAAATGCTTTGTTGTCCTTCTTCGGAAGTTTGACATCACGTCATTGAATCATCATTCTATAAATTAATGATATGAAGTACGCTGGAAATATCTGTGAAAAGAAGTAACAAAGTGCAGGGATGAATGAGAAAGTGGGGAATTCAGTATGGTGGTCAAGATGAATTTAAAATGTCGAGACATCTTTGCCGCTGATATGAATCCATAGCCATGTCATACAGAATATCCAGCTACTGGTGTCTGTTGCCAAGTGGACTTATTCCGGCTAGTTTGAATCTCTCTATATGGCTTGAACGAACAGTCAAGTACTTCAAGTAATGATATAACATCTTAGTTTCACCACATCAAGCCATACATCTCTTTATGCCTCTTAGTAAATAACTGTTTACTGCATAATGATTTTGGATTGATTTCAAATCATAAAACAACCTGATCCTTCATGTTAAGAAAGGAGAGATGATTGCAGTGAGAATGAATTTTCCTTTTCAACGAAATAATTCTCTATGCTGTACATCTGTGAATGTATGTAGTAGAAACGATAGAACAATCTGAAGTAATTCCAGGTCAAATTTTAAAATAAACTGCTTGACAAAAAAGTTACGTAATATCTATGAGTGTTCAAAATAAAGGAATAAATAAATGACCGGAAATTACTTTAGAATGTCCGATCACTTCTACCTATATTCATGAATGTACCGTTAAGAGAATGTTTTCATAGAAAAGAAAATCTTTTCTTTGCTTCAATCGTTTTCTCTTCCTTTTTATGTATGATGAAATCTGTTTGTTCTGAGATTTTTATTAAATGCTATTAGAAATAACAAAGTTTTTATGTATAAAGACTGAACCATGCACAATATACCTACCATGCTATTGTGCTCTCAGTAAAGTGC
Source organism: Heterobilharzia americana (assembly GCA_944470555.2). NCBI lineage: Eukaryota > Metazoa > Platyhelminthes > Trematoda > Strigeidida > Schistosomatidae > Heterobilharzia > Heterobilharzia americana. The sequence goes on along the minus strand of OX104129.1, from coordinate 61,155,299 downwards.
TGTGGTTCTGTTTAGGATCAGTAATTGACAAGACATCCTACATAGTTTCACTTATTAACGGAAAATAGTATACTTACTGATAACAACACTTAACCGTATATATATATATATATATATATATATATATATATATATATATATATATATATATATATATATATATATATGGATAACAAGTAACAAATAAGATTGTATACCAACGAGATCCATCGCATTTGGAAACTATGCGAATTTCAGTCAATAAAGTGTAATGCAAATAGAAGAATGACTGAACTAACAGCCACAGTGGGATATTTTTATTCTTACCTATTCAAGAGTATCTAACAGATGGTTTCTGATTGTTTTGTTGAAGTTCTTTCTCTCAATATAAATTAGACGCAAAAACATTTCATTCTTCTTTTTTTCTTGTTCATAATAAAAATATTTAATTGGGTAAAATCAGTTGGAAATAGGCTTACTGCTGTAATCAGCATACATAAACTGCCTATTACAAATTTAGACATTATAAAAGAGATGGATTTATTCATTTTCTCTGCAAAAAAATGAATACTGAGAAGAAACATTTGGATAGTTTAATGAGATATGGTAGTGTAATATATTCGTTCATTCATTCAACAAATAATTTATCATACTTCTATATAATACTAATACAATTACTGAACTGTAGAATGAAAGTATCTTTTAAGTTAGTTGACTTATTTGAGTATTTTGGCTAACTTTAAACTTCCCCCCCCTTGTGTTCCTCTTCTTTCGATTAACACTTTTATTCAAAGTGATTTTTGTGAGTGCAATGAACCAGTTTCAGTTTTCCTACAAATTCTAGGCAAAAGTACACTGATAAACGAAAAATATCGTTCCGATTTTCTGATGCATATCAAAGACAGTCGACGGAAGACAACAGTAGCTACCGTCATCGTCCAAGTTAAGATATTTACACCATAAATTGTGTTTAATTATATTGAACAATACAGATAATATCACTCAGGTTATAATGAACGACAAATTATCACCTATAACATTTCTTATTCAAAATACGGAATACTAAATCAGTGTGGTGCAGTACAGCTTTGTACTCTCTTAGATAACAGACCGTCAAATTGACTGTAGGTTAAACTAAATCTGAACTGAAGCTACTACACCTTCAGTTTTAACTTCAATGTTGGGAGATATCTTAGTCAGCTTAAAATCCTTTAATTACTATAATTAGTATTGTTATTTGTCCCTTGGGTTCCGAATAGAACGTACAGATTCAGTAACACCCCCAACCCCACCCCCCACCCCCATTTCACTATACTCTCTACAATCTCCTCTAAATGCCTCCATCACTACACACAATCTGTCATTCACCTTCCTCACACAATCAACTACATCTCAACCCCACCTCGGACAACCAAATCATCACTCCCCACTTGGCTTCAACTCGATGGCCTCACATCACCTAGTCTGGCACACGATATCCCCAATCCATCTTCTCACTGTATGCACAATACAATCCGTCTCCTCCTTCTTCGTCTGCATATTTGTTGGACAATGCCATCTTGGTTGGTTCGTTGACAACCAGCCAGCCAGTTAGCCAGCCAGACAGTCAGTCAGTCAGTCACTCAGCCAGCCAGCCAGCCAAGCACCGTTCCCCTTGCTGCTCATTCTTATTATTCTCCCCATCAATCTGATCAATCTTCAGTATCGACTGAGTGTGTGTGGCAGCTGTAGATGATGTGTGTCTGCAGTTCGTTGGAAGTGCATTTCGTGATGCACCCAGTCTCTCAACCACCACACAGAGCACTCACTTGACTGATATCAGTGTAGAAAATCTGGATGTTTTTCATGCATTATGCTGAGTGAAGTGGAGGGGAGAGGTGTGGAGTGGAGTGGTGTGGTGTGGAGTGTAGTGTAGTGTAGTGTAGTGTAGTGGAGTGGAGTAGATCTGCACACTGATTTCAGATTGACGGTGGCCTGTATTGCTGTCTTCCCGATCCTGGCTTTCACATCGTCATGTGTATTGTCGCTGCCTGTATTTGAGGTGACGCTTTCTATTTAGGTGTGTAGGTGAAATACAGACTACTTCCTTTTGTTGATAGGGATTGGTCCAATCATTAGAGCTACATAATAGCATAATCTCTCAATCGAATATATAAGAAAGGAGAAATTTTAATGAAATTTACTTTGTTTCATTTCCTTGTTTTTCGCTGGTGCGTCATCTTCATGGTTAACATGATGATAAATATACATACACCTATCTTTTATATCCGATTCAATTCAAGTATATTTGTCAAAAGTACATTGAACATTTACAAATGCTTGACAGGTTGTTGAAACTTAGTTTTTTCCACTATTTAATGCATAATTCTTAGACTGATAACCCAACAGGTAATCTATGAATCGGTTTATCGAAAATTCATTATTCCTAATGTTGCAATGATGAGACTTCGTTTGCACAGACAGAGTTGATGCACATTTGACTTTTATACTGGCGATTACATGTTTGTCTTCCCATCCATGAAGTAAACAAGATAACTAAACAAGATAGTTATTGCATGAACCTTTTGAATGCTATAAGCCTTAATAAATCCTACAGTCTGTTACTATTTGTTGATATACATGTAATTCTCCGTTGTTTCGTTTGGTCGAATTGTTCTACCTCAGTCGGCATATGGACTTCTATGTAGATGCTTCGATATTGCCTGGATGTTAATTTTGGAAATTTACTTGGTTGTGGCTAGCAGAGGAATCCAGGAGGAGCGTTTCATCCTAGTTTGGATTCACCGGTTGGATGTACTTACACCCCAGTAAGTGATGTTCTTCCCACTAAGACTCACACCTCGTTCCCATAGCTACAAATGCCAAGACGTTATCCACTAGGCCATAGGTGTGAGTCCGTGGTCTGGTGGATAACGCCTTGGCGTTTGTGGTAATGGGTATGAGGTTTGAATCTCAGTGGGAAAATACATTACACTCTGGGATGCTGGTACATCTTCCAGTTTGCATGATAACAATAATTAAAACCAAACTGTAGTTGTCTATTGAAAAGAAAATATCTTCTTAGACACTGACATTGTAAAAGCAACACTTGGAGTAATATTGAAAACAGTGTCTAAATAGACAGGTTGAGTAATAAAACTTATTAAATATATTTTCATACATTTGTACCGAAATGACTCTAAATAAGTATTGTTATCATAAATAAGTCTAATAATAGTGCCATCTGGTGACAGAAGAAGGAACAGCTCAATTCATGTAGTAATTTGTATACTTAGGGTATATTAGAATGCATTAAGGGTTAAATTTACACTTATAACATTCATATAAATGCAAATAAAGATGTGTGAATGATAATTCGTACAATATGTTACGTATGGAGTCTGTCGAATTATAGCACATGTATGAATACTATGATTATCTGCAGAGAATCATTACTAGATAGCGGATTGTATTTCTTCTAGTTTCGACGTTATACTTTGAGAATCTTCGTCGTTGACTGAATTGAACTGATCGGCTTCTATTGGCACATAAGCTCTTGTGTAGATGCCTTGATACTACCTGTATTTTCAATCTTGAAATTGGTGATAGATATCAAAGTCAAGCTATCTACATAATGGACCATGTATTAATGGAAGCTGAGCAGCTGAATCGAGTCAATGATGGAGATTCTGAAGCTATAACCTCAAACCTATACTATACTAGTACAAGAAGTGGTTATCGTGACCCATTGGAGTTTGAGGTGATTGTTCCTGGCTTCGTGTTTTAATGAGAAAAAGCATCAATCATTGGGAAGTAGGTACACCCAGTTGATGAGTCTTAAACAGGACAAAACACGCATTCTGGACCTCAGTGCTAACACGTATCATCAATATCAAAACTATTTTATTCTATTTGAGGAAAACACTACAAAGTGAAGAAAGTCAAACCTTTTTTTATCTATCTAGAAGTCCTTCAATTAAGAGAATTAATTAATATACATGTTAGTAGGTAATGAAATAAAATGAATTTTGGTTTTACATTTATAGACAAATATAAGTAGGCTATACTTTTATTCTGCAAAAGATTATCACTTACTGAATATATAAGTGAAGGCAAATAAATGCACACTAGCATTTGAGGTCATATTACTTGAATGCATATACAAAAATCAGGTGAATAATTTTATCACTCCTACTTGTATTCACTTCAATTGTAACGTTTGATCTTTTTCGTTTGCAAGGATAGGTGTTATAAGAAAATATAAACATATTGGGTTTTAGATATCAGGCATATTTATTTTACTAATTTGTGCATAAATGACATATATAGGTCATAAAACATCATTTAAGCATAACATAACATATCATAAAGGTATGTTTGTAAGTATCACGTTTTTAAGGCAGAACTACCAACTTTTATAAGTTTTACTTTCATTAAGACTAGTAAAGTACATAAAAGTTTATTATTCAGTGACCTGCTTTGTTTGTAATAGTTCAAGGTTAATCAAATCAAAAAGTTAAAAGGAATCATCCTATCAAGTCTGTTTTCATCTGTTTCATCTGTAATAAAAAATAACGATTTATGTTTAGTGAAATAGAAGCATGATGGCTTATTTTACTGGGTTAATTAGATGTCTGGTAAATAATTATTCCCAGGTTAACTTCTTTGAAACTGATAAATCGCTAAGGTTCAAAAGAGAGATTGTAGAATTATACTCTTCAAGATGAATTCACTCTGTAGGTTTCTGTGGGTTCATTGATTTCAGGTTGGTATGCATCGTGGACTGATATTAGTTGGAGGAACATTGGAGACCTGAAGGCACCCAATAGCTGTTTCGTCCTAGTTTGGGACTTCTCAGCAGCTCGCACCCATGATCTCACCAGCGATCGAACCGAGAATCTTCAGGTTCCACGACCAGCACGTTACAATTGAGTTAATGGTCTGGAATCCAGTGGTTCACATTTCCTACTTCTGTCAGTTCACGACAGCGATACCTCCATCCAATGCCATTGCTGAGTAACTGTCCTCATATCCAACTTTCTTGGCCCCACCGGTCACAACTTTACATTGGTGTGACTCGGTGGTCTGGTGGATAATGCTCTAGCGTTTCAACTGAACAGTCCCGATTTTGAGTCCCAGTGGGGACAACATCGTTCACTGGGAGGCAGGTACTGACAGAAGTAGGAAACATGGATCATTGGATCCCGACGCAGTGGCTTAATGGTGACGTGCTGGCCACGAAACCCGAAGGTTCCGGGTTCAACCCATACCAGGAGGAAACAATGGTTGAGTGATCCCACGTTTCCAATGTTCCTGCAGCTGGTATCAGTCCATGATCTTCAAGACCACTTTTATAATAGACGCATAATCTGTAGGGAACTAAACAGCCACACTAGTTACCATCTGGTGACTAATTAGCATACACAACCATATCCTGTGTAGGATTAGTCGTAACTTCGATGACCTGATGGTTAGCTTTTTAATTACGTCACTAAGTGAAGCAGGTCTGAATTGCTTGGGGAACACTCGTGAAAAACTCTCCTCTGATTCCAATGCGGGACATATTCATCGTTACGTGTTAGGGGTATCAAATCTTTACCATTATCATGCATACCAACTGAAAGCACTGAAATTGAACAGGTAAAGGATTTTTTTCTGACCATTTTGAAAATCTGGCCTGTTAGGTTTAAAACGCTTAATGATCTATAACTGGTTACGAAAAAGGAGCTGATTAATAAATAGATAGTCTTATGAAAATTTGACTGATTTCATCACAGCTACGCAGTCCAACTGCATTTATGAAAAGAAAACGAGTAACATAGATTACGTACATAATGTTACCCACATACACTACAACTACATTTTCAATCGCTACGGCTACAGCATCAGTTTCTCCCAGGTTATACCGAAAATTCGATAGCTAACCATGGTAAAATTTAGCACTAACTCAACAGACCATTTTATAACGCTGTGCAGTTTGATATCAAAGTCTTTTAAGTTTGAGCATAAATATGGAAAACCCAGTTTGACATATGAGCATGCAGCTGACAGGTTTTAAAGAGAATGAACTGCTCATGAACACTATCAGACTGTAATTTAAGAAGAATAAATTTTCAAATATTTTCGGTACATTTGTGTGTCAAACGTCATTCTTAAAGTTCAGTAGATTTATTAATTGAGTCCAACATGCAAAAAATACCAGTGAACATGAAGTCTGAAAAACAATCAACATGAAAGAAACTAGAAATCTATCAAAAAACCTGAGACCGATGACTTTAGAGTTCTATTGTTTATATTCTTGCATTGTATAGCATTAACTCCAACATCAACGGAAGAAATCTAAAAAAATAAGTCTTTTTCACCCCCACGCCTACCCAGGCAGCAACACTACGCTAAGTATCATCATTGAACACAGCATAGAATAACAATCAACTCTCCACCTCAAATTCATCCATGTTCAAGAGGCATTCGACACCGACGACCGAGAAGTAAAAAGGCAAGCAACTACTTCAAAACTACCGTTTCAGTGCCACAAACACTTATCGACCTCATTCAACACATATATGCTGTATGACGCCACATGCCATATGATCCACAATGCAAAGCTCAGTGACGTCTTTCAGGTGAAGTGAATTGAAGAGAAGTGAAGACAGGAAGGAGTGAGACAAGGTTGCCACCACCTACCATCACAAACGATGATCTCCCTGATTCTGGTCAACTCGACTAGACTAAACTGGACGGGACGGGACTGGATCATGTAACAGACAACTGTGAGAAGAGGTGTATACGCTGACTGGACCGATGCGATGAAAACAATCTGGGAAATTCAGATGTCGCCAATACCGACTTATGTCTTATGTCTTGTCACTCAAACTCGAGGATCAACTGGCGAAAACTAACAAGTTGACGGAGGAGGTGATGCGGTGAAGACGATATTTCAGGTGAACGTGGAGAAGACAGAGGTGATGAAGATACTCAGTAAACAACAACAACAACAACAACAACAAGCAGCAGTCACCATCAGTGAGGGGAATCAAACAGAAGTAGTCTGTATTTCACCTACACACCCACCTAGACAGCATCGCTTCAAATACACGCAGCGACAACACACATGACGATGTGAAAGTCAGGATGGGGAAGACAGCAATACAAGCCACCGTCAATCTGAAATCAGTGTGCAGATCTACTTCACCTCACTCCACTCCACTACACTCCACTACACTACACTACACTACACTACACTCCACAACTCTCCCCTCCACTTCACTCAGCATAATGCATGAAAAACATCCAGATTTTCTACACTGATATCAGTCAAGTGAGTGCTCTGTGTGGTGGTTGAGAGACTGGGTGCATCACGAAATGCACTTCCAACGAACTGCAGACACACATCATCTACAGCTGCCACACACACTCAGTCGATACTGAAGATTGATCAGATTGATGGGGAGAATAATAAGAATGAGCAGCAAGGGGAACGGTGCCTGGTTGGCTGGCTGGCTGGCTGGCTGGCTGAGTGACTGACTGACTGACTGTCTGGCTGGCTAACTGGCTGGCTGGTTGTCAACGAACCAACCAAGATGGCATTGTCCAACAAATATGCAGACGAAGAAGGAGGAGACGGATTGTATTGTGCATACAGTGAGAAGATGGATTGGGGATATCGTGTGCCAGACTAGGTGATGTGAGGCCATCGAGTTGAAGCCAAGTGGGGAGTGATGATTTGGTTGTCCGAGGTGGGGTTGAGATGTAGTTGATTGTGTGAGGAAGGTGAATGACAGATTGTGTGTAGTGATGGAGGCATTTAGAGGAGATTGTAGAGAGTATCGTGAAATGGAGGGGTGTTACTGAAGTTGTATGTCCCATTCGGAACCCAAGGGACTAATAATAATTATAAAATGTGACCGTATGCTGATTTAATCTTGCATTGTGACTTCTATAACTGAATGTGTTAGTTTAAAATGGTATTTGGAAATCTCGCCGTTTTGTCCATTCGCTGAAAAAGCTTACTATGTGATTACGTTTTCTGTATGTTACTGAGTGAAAGAGAAAAGCAAAAAGGAGGTTTCACCTGAAGATTTTCTATTTCTGCAGTCAACATTCATTACTTCACCTTTTAATTTTTCGGTTAGCCTTGATTTTCGGTTATGCTTCTCAAGGTGAATTACTAGTTATTGCATTCAAATGTCTGTTTGGCATTACACAATACTTCATGTTTCTTTACATTACAACTGAGTTTAAAAAAACTATTCAACCAGTATATATGACAAGTGTTATGCAGAATATTAAGCCTTTAGCACTATTTACTTTGTTGATGATGCAGTTTTACTTCTTAAACGACATAGCGAATGATAACATGAAGTTTGACTAACCAGATGGAGCTGATTTCACATCTCATATCAGTGTCTTTTTGTACTGAAAATAGTAACTTTACTAAGATAGTAAATAAGAACTTTTTTTTAATGGAATTTGTTTCACTGTTCAACCATACAAGTAACCTGGACGACTGACGATTTAACTGTAAACTTAAAAGTGGGATTATAAAGTTCAAATGAAGAGCATGTCTGACAATAAGATAGTGTTTTGAGTACACAGAGAAACGCAAGATACGCTTTTCTTGACTAATAGTGAGATAAAACAATACTGATGGCATATTTTTGTATTTACTGTTACTCTGTATGACTCACTTACACTGGTAATGGATACTTCCGGCTAATGTTGAATTTCTCACTCTAGTATATCTGTGGTTGGTTTTATTTTAATGGTATATATATACATGTCATTTCTAGCTAGACAATGTACTTGTTTAAAATTGTACTGAGGCAGAAAAATAAATGAAATTAAAAAACCAAGGAGGAAATATTCAGACCAACTGTTTTTACATTGTTGTTAAAGTATGGTAATATGACAGAAATGAACTGTATTCTAAGTAAGAACTTTCTCCAAGACAATATTAGAGTGGATGAAGACAGTAATATGGAATGCACAATTTTTCTCTATTTGGTAGGTTAGGAACACTTCTTTCAAAAAAACTGGGTTAATATTGTGATAATTTTATATCGTAAGAAAATTTCTTAAGGGAGACATCTCAGCAGAAAAATCTAAGCGTGAAGCAGCATAGACTATGTCTAAAACAGATCCCGTAAAGATAAACAGATGTTAAGATGTTTGAAAACAAATCTATGATTACATTACACGTTATAGAAATAAGCTTAAAAATTAAATTTTATCGGACCAAAGTTCTACAGTAAGGTTATAGGTTATACCAATAAAAACTGACTGCTGAGATTCAATATGTGCAAGCAAATAGGTTGGACAGACAACCGGCAAAGCAATTACCTACCTCTTAGTGACTAGTGACAAATAAATGTAATAGGGAAATTTTGCATTTACTCCCATCATCAGCTTCATTCTAAACATCTTTACATCAACAACAACACACAGTATGGAATGATTTGATGTACTATTTTTTTTAGCATTATTATTATTATTATTACCATTATTCATTGGTATATTATCCGGATGACAACCCAATGAAAAATTGGTGAAAATCACTATATCCAAATTTACCGACAAAAATAATATGCTTTATTGTGTATACACATAACCTTACTGAATGACTACGATGTCATCTGTGACATTTTAGTCGAATGACTGAAACAAAGAAGGATGTGAACAACATCCTATAAACTTTTCATACTAAGATACAAACCATTTTAAACTGAAGCATCAGTGATTATATCTTAAGAAGGGTAATTAAACAAAGAGGATGAGACAAGTAAAACTCATTTATACAATTTTGATTGGTTTCTTGAAAAGTTTAGAAAGTAACCTGAGTTTAAGACGTTGGCAGTATTCTGTTTCAAACAGGCTGAAATTTACTTCAGTATGAACTGCGCCGAATGTAAGTTTCATTATGGACTGAGTTATGAGATGTAAGAAATTTCATTGTTGCAGTGAACAGTTAAATATTGTTAAGTGGTTGGAAACGATTGGCAGAGATCCTGGAGCTTGGGTTTCTAGCTTGTTGACACAAAAAAGCAAGGCGTATCCAGGGTTCGAACACGCGTCCAACAGACTTGTAGTCAGCAATGATACCAGTGACCCATTCAGGCCGTGACTAACCTCCTGCAAAACTGGAGAATAACCAATCTCATATTAACTAGTTTTGAGTGTTGACTGAATTCTGTCAATCACTTTTGGAATGTGATCACCAAGCTAAGAGGCTTACCAGTGTAGTGAACTTTGTTAGATGTTGGCTGGTTAGAAGTAATCGACGGGAAAGCCCTGTACCTAGGTTTCGTGCAGCTGAACATTTCAAGCCATACTCAATGAGACTAAACTATTCTTTAGTGGACATAAACTTTATTGTTTTAGAAGTATAGTAGCCTCCAGAAGAATCTGCAGATCGAATATGCTGATTTCTAGACAAATTATTATGGCATGGATAAAATTTTGAAGTTGTAACACCGACTTTTAATGACCATCTATAACTTGTAACAGAGACCACTGGTAAATCTTTGAAAGTTCTTGAACTCACTAAGCTAATAATTAACCAATATTTTTCTTTAGTTGTGAAAAACAATAAATTCATTTTATGCAATATAACAATTTCCTAACTCCTATACAATTAGTCATAGTTGTATTTAAGCCGTTTCAAAAGTTTCTCTTTAGAAGTTACGCATAAAATAAGGATGATGATTAGTATCTTTACCGCCAAAACCAAACATATGTAGGTAATTTTAAGCACACAAATACTAACCAAATGGTCTCTAACATCATTTGGAACAGAAGAAATGTGAAAATTAGCATCAGTTATATTGCTCAACATGCTAAGTGTATGGACTGAGCGCTTGCTACTTGCACTGATAATTATAAGGTAGTTAAGATGATTTGTAATTATTTTACGTTGACACTTGCATCGCTGAGGGATCCGTACTGCTAGGACGAAACGGTTGTTCAGTGCTCTCAGGTTTTCAGTGATTCTCCAGATGATGTCAGTCAATGATGAATACTACCTATCTGCATAAACCTTAAACGAATTATAAGTTTTAATTCTCTTGTATGATTAGTTATTCAATTGAAGAAATTGTTAAATGGATAGGTTAACAGTTGTGTTGAAGCTGCATATATCAAACACTATGCACTTTAAAATTTTTCGTCATGAAAATGAGGATATATTAAATAATAAAATTATTGACATTAGAATGGTTTTTATCTAAAAATACCTTTTATGAAAACCTAGAAAGGTACCAATGTTTATTACTAAACAATTTGCTTAGACTGAGTGTCTGAACACTGTTAAGTTGACAGTTGCATTCCTCGAAACTGTTCTTAATTATCTTAATGGCACTAATACTTACTTAGTCTAACCAGTTTTGACTTCTGATATTGATAAGTGGTGATATTTTTGGATCAGAAATGCCAGAAAACACAGATCTGAAGGTGACAGTGAGCTACTGATAGTGTTCGTACGTTCACTAAAAGAGTCACTGTGTTTTTTGTATGCGATGAGCGTCCTTCTTATTCATTAAGTTTCTGTTTAACAGGATGAATGTACATGTGATGTTGAACACCAAACCCAATAGTCAGTTATTTCAACCACAGAGCCTCCCAAAAATTTATAAAAATTATTTGTCAAACTACACAGTATACGTTGATTAGTCACTGGTGAGCGATCAATTTCATGTTGTCTATTCCTCAGCGCGGACCGTTATCTATCCATCACTATGTAATTTGGTCAATAAGCTAACAAGCTCACAATCGCTGTGTACTTCGAAGAATGTTAGATAGCTAGAGACAGTCGGTAAGATGTTGTGGACTTAGGATTTGTGCTTGTTTCATTTGTCAACAAGTTGTGCCATCAGCCTTGGGGAAGATAAGCTCTCCTGAGAACTTCAGCCATCCCCCAGGAGTAGATAACACTAAAATGATCACTTCCCAGTGATTAACCAATGTATCCAACTCAGTCCTACATGAGGTCAATCACACCCTGAATAACTCAGTGGTTATGTCCCTGACTGTAGTGTTAGGTTATGCGGGTTTGTATCTCAATGGGGACACCACCTCCGTTGAGGTCACACATATGCCCTACTGACAAGGATCAAGAAGCTGAAAACCTTGGTTCAAAACCTAAGCCTCTTACCGATTGCCCGCAACCAGTTAACACCGCAAAGTGTATTACAATACATTAAAAGTACACTGAGGTAGTGGGCTTCAAGACAACTAGTGATTCTATTTCTTGAGATTTCAAGCTTAAAATATAATTCTCAGACTAACAATTGATTTCCTTAGTACTAAATTAGAGTTTCATGTTCCCAGGGTTATTCTATTCTACTTATTCAAAAGAAATTTTTTAAAGTGGTTACGCATACTAAAACAAGGGTGATGTAACAGAACAGGACAATTGATTTCTCGCACATGATAGAGGGAAGAAATATTTCATACTCTCACGTACGTTTGATCTTCGTTAGCAGTTCGTTTAAAGAGATTTCAAGTATTTTCAGGAGTTCATTAGCAAGTGTTGATTATTCAGTTATCGCAATGTAAGCTGTAGTTGTTTCGTTTGAATGTATCTAGGCACTGCTTTAACAAACCTATTCACTGCTAGCTGAAGCTCATCAGTTCCATAGGTATCCCTTTATATATACAACAAATATTTATGTGACGCCTGGCTGTAGTTACTCTGAATTATCCAGTTTCTCTTACATATTCACAGAATCCGCAGCCTCTATACTCTATGGTTCCCTTTCGATAATATGTGCTGATTTCAACTCTCGTAACCAAAGCTTTCTCAAAACTCTTGGTCATCAAAACCTTGTTAATTCCACAACACGTCAGCATGCAACACTGGACTTGATATTTGTCAATGATACTGATAAATGAGAAACTCAACAGAGATCCCCACTACTCAGGTCAGATCATTGCATCATACGTGTTTTGCCCAAAATATATGACAAACTGCACAAAACAGCCTTCACATATAAGAAGGTTGTATGTAGAAACTATTCATACAGTAACACACTTAATGTAAGAGATATCCTACAATGTGCAGATTGAATATATTTGACAACGATGTTTTGAATGATACTACTGATGGTGTGACATGCTATCTCAAGTTCTGCCTAGATATATGTTGCCCCAGTGAAAAGCTATTTCTACGCCTCAATGGTATGTCTTCTCTCAGTTTGACAAACTAAGAAGAGAAAAATAAAGACTGTATGAAGTAAATGATAATGCTGGTGCTCGTCGACTGAACGCTTTAATTAGGTTGGAAATTAAACGTCTAATCTCTAACTAGAAACTTTTATCATGCAACGGCTCTTCCAGCATGTGGAAACCTTTTAAAGACCTCACTGGTAGTAAACACTTAGTAAAGAAGCACATAACGATGTCTGTGCCTTGAACAAACCATTTTATTTATACATCAGCTCACTTGTTTGATCCCACTTTATTTCCTATGTCCAATGAAGAACGTTGTTTAGAGTTCACCACGAAAGATGTTTTCAGATGTCTCAAATCCCTGAACCCCTCTATCAGTTCAACTCCAGATGGTAAGTCAAGCTTTGTATTCACGAAGTGTGCAGATGTTTTATACCATCCATTAGCTAACATGTTCAACAGATCGTTTTTAGAAAACACCATACCAGCTGCCTGGGAGATATTAACATAGTCCCCGTACCTAAGTCTAGGACTCCAGGTGCATGTAAAAAATACTGTCTGATTGCAGTTACCTCTCAGTTCTTAAAAATAAAAGAGAAGCTAATAATACTTGTACTCCAGACTTCACTGAAGGCTTTCAGAGACCCTAATCAACTTCCATATAAAGGCAGAAGAAGCAATTTGGATACCACCACTCTCTTATATCACAATACTGTTTATAATCTTGGTAAAAATACCAAGTAAGTAGGTGCAGGTGTGTCTTTTTAGACTACACTTCGCTATTTGATTCTGTCCAGGACCTCTTTTGTTGGACGAGCTAACCGGGACAAATACTGAGTTCTGAATAGTCAGTAGCTGCAGTCCTATTTCTCTGATAGGAAACAACAGAGGGAAAGCTCCACTCCATTGCTGTCTGTGATTGGAGTTCCCCAAGGAGCCATCCTTTCCCCATGTCTTTTCTCATTCTTCTCCATGACCTACCATCTTCAGCTGGTGTCAATTTGACTAAATGTGCTGATGACCTAACAGTTCCATACCTATGTCCTCTTCAGCAGATTGCTCCCAACTGAATTATTTCCTATCTCTTCTTAGACGATGAACCTCCGTCAGTGGTCTTATGCTTAATTCTTCAAAATTTTGCACCATAAACTTTAGTTTCAGTCGTGAACATTACCTGTGTAAACTGCTTAGTTCTCATGATTCCTGTTCTACTGACAGTTTTATATTAGGAATGTTAGAAGTATGATTTATCTTGATGTGTTTTTCTCTGGATCTTACCTGATCCTCCCATCTCCTACTATTTCCAAAAGAATTTTCCACCTAACTTTCTGTATTAGGAAGTTAAGATTATCTTGTATTACTCAGCCTCTTCTGTTATGTGTTATAAACTCCTACATCTTGCCTGTTTTCCTCTCTTGTCCCCTTTATTTTTTCCTGGTTTGCTGAAAAAGAGTATGTTGTATTGCGTTGAACTTTGAAGGTTGTCAGCAGAACTAGTGGTATGCTCCTAAACCTTTCAGTTAAAACAGTTGTGGATAAACATATTAACTCAAGTAAGCATCTAGTAGGAGTTATTTTGTCAGATGACCAACATTCTCTCTACTCAAAGCTCTTAACGTGTCAGTTATCTGGAAGTACATAAGACTTTATGCACGTACTACAAAATATAAAACCTCTACAATACCGTATTTAGTCGTCTACTCTGGGATGAAAATAGTATTAGAAACGAATTAACTAATCAACTTCTGTTTTTGAAAGCAAACTAATTGAAGATGAGCGTGTTACTTTCTACGTATTATAAATCTAACTGCTAATGTGACTGATCAACTAAATTCACTACAAATTTTAGGGGAAGTTGTAGATGTAGTAGATATTCTTATCTTTTTTATGTATTTTCTACTTATTTCATTTTGCGATGTATACGTACATACCATCTCTGTCCAATTGATGCTACACGACATGCTGATTATTCTGTAGAGTACTGTCGAAATAGCTTTTAGAATAAAGTCATTATTATTATCATGCATTTGATAAATTAGTTGGTAGTGGCTAGCAGGAGAATCAGGACGCTCGTCTCGTCCTGTTCGGGACTCGTCAGCTGGATGTACCTGCACCCCAGTGATGTTGTTCCCACTGAAACTCGAACCTCGTACCCACCGCCTCAAACGCCAAGGCGTTATCCACAGTGCCATGGAGGAACTATAGCCACTTCTTGTGGAACGGGTAGTAGTTATTACTATTTATTGACAAACTTGTTATTCTCCGTTGTTTTGTTGGTTCGAATCGTTCGACCTTCTATTAATTTCTGGGAATAGACATGTATACACTCTTGTAATAACCATCATTGAAATTTTTTATTTATATTGGGTTCATTTTGATGCTCATCGTTTAATTTTTCCCACAATCTAAGTAACTACATTTTACATTTATGCTGTTTATCGTATGAGGAAATAAGCATTTACACATAACAAAATATGAATCATTGAACAACATTCCAATCATACGGGATGACATGAATACTACTTGAAAAAAATATCAGTAGGAAATTCATTTCCAAAGCTAATTTTGATCATGAAAACTATTTGACCAGGGTAATGAATATATGAGATTCGATTGGTCACAAATATCAATAAACAGTTAGACCTTCCTTCACTTTTACTTTAACTTTTAATATTCTCGATCCGAGGTAGTATCTTGATCTCTATTTTCCGACAAAAAAATTGTTATATCCAACGATAAGTACATGAAATTATGGCTGAGGATAGAAAAGAAAATATCGCAAAATTTAAACTAACAGTGCATATTTCTGATTTTGCTTACAGAATAACAGAATATTTACCATCAAGTGTACAGGCATCTGAGTCGAGGGTGACATGGAGGAGATCATGTGAAGAAGAAATGAGAGCTTGTGGGCTGTCCTGTAACCAGGTTCAAAAGATTTGAGAGAACAGAGTGGGATGGAGACTTGCTACTGAAGCCCTATGTTCCATTAGGAAGCCAAGGGACAAATAATCATAATATTAGTAATAAAGTGTAACGTCATTTTTATTCATTATTAGACATCTTACCTAGAAATTTCATCAGAATGTTCAAGATGTGGATTAGGAGTTATACTTCGTTCTGTCGTTAAAATAAAAATCACCCACCGCATTATACATCTATCGGAAAACTTGTGAAGTTCATTGTATAACCTCTACTATTTCCAGTCTCCTAATCCACTGAAATTTGTTGTAACAATAATATCCAAATTGGTCAAAAATGAAGAGTCATGCCACAGTCGAGTAAAGAAGCTGACTGATTACATAACCTTGACCGTAAAGGTCAATATGAACATAAGGTAATCATTAGTAGTATTGATTAGTCACGGAAGTATAACCAATTTCATGTTGTCTAGTAGTGAGTGCAGACCGAATTCTATCAGTCACATTTGCAATGTGGCAACCAAGCTAGAAGGCTCAGCATCGCGGTACACATTAGTAGATGTTAATTGGTTGGAGGCAATGGGCAAGAAGCCCTGGACCTAGGTTTCGTGCTTTTGGCACTCGTCAGCAAGGCGTATCTGCAACCTCGGTCAGCACTCAGGACTAGACAACATGAAATTGGTTACACTCCCGTGACCAATCAATACATGTAAACCAATCCTACAGCAAGTCAATCGCGGCCCGAATAGCTCAGTGGTAAAGTAGCTGACTTCAACACTAGGTGGCGTGGGTTCGAACCTAAGGCGGAACATCAGTTCCGTCGAGGTTTCGGATACGTTTAACCAAAAAACACTCAACCTAGTTCCACGACTTTCTGCCTATTGCCTCCAACCAAGTAATCATTAGTAGCTATCAGAATTAACCACTTCTCACAGAATGGCATTTCAGAACTCATAAATGTCTTCCAATATAAAGAAGCATTTCGTGAGATCATAAATAGATCTTAAAGTCTTATGTATCATAAAGGTGTTGTCTTGTACTATTCACTAATTTACTTCAGTGTTCTTCAAATAATATTGATTTGCATAATAAATTAGTTTCTTCAATGTCTTTGCTATCAAAAAATCTTCAACATAAATTATTGTCTGCATCATAACTTTTCTTTCACTCTATTCCAAATGAAAAAGTAACTGAATCTAATCACCCTATTGAAGGAATCTCTTGGGATTTTAAATAACATTTCCTTAGTGGGTGGTTGCATAAAAGTTTCTTCATTGTATCTTTTACTTTTCTAAATATGTAAGAATTTATTTTTTGTCAGATTTTGAATGGTTTGAACTTAGTCTTTCTTAAACCTTATATTCATCCTTTTCGAAAATTAAAAGGTAATTTCTACTAGCAGTTGTAGGTTATTCCTTTAAATGTTGTTGAATAGAAAGATATTCGATTTTGAGAAAATTCTTGACTAGTGAAAAAAGAGGATGAAATGTGCATCATCAACTACAAAGTCATAGACAGAAATCAATAAACGCATCATCCTACCGTACATAAAGAATATATCAGAAATCGTGACAAGATTACTGAGACCACTTGGAATTGGTGTCGCCACTCATAAACCAAGAAATCCCTCCAAACACTATTATGCAGACCAAAAAATGTAACAACCAAACAAGATAAACCGAATATCATTTACACAATTAACTGCAATAACTGTAGTCAACACTACATTGGATAAAGTGGTCACCATCTTCACCTTCGGCATTTACATCAACACCAATTGACTATTAAACGTCATACACAACATTTCATCACTCATTTCAATGCACGTGGATAACAACTATGGACATGGATTCAATTTCGACAATGTAGAAATCGTGGATGGAGAGAGGAAACACAAAGAATATCATCAGAGAATTCCTAGAAGCTTGGCATTCAGGTCAGTCAGTCAGTCAGTCAGTCAGTCAGTCAGTCAGTCAGTCAGTCAGTCAGTTAGTCAGTCAGTCAGCAATCAACAGATGTATATGTATAGACGTAGACCCAATCTATCAACCAGTGAGAGAAGTGATGAACGACAGAAAGGTCAGGGGTGAAGCAGAGGGATAGGCAACAGGAAAGTCTATACAGTCAGTGACACAACAATCAAGGGAAACGACCAACCATTGACCATATGGTCAGAGCAAGCTACTAGATCACTCACGGAGGGATATTGATAACTCACTTCATACTGATGTTAGTGCTGATGATGTTGTGTAGAGAGACGATGAAATCTTCATGATCAAACAACCCATCTTAGATAACACCAGACAACCAAGAGAATGACGAATCGCCCAACCTTATAGTCACTTATGAAATACCTGACAGAACTCCGTCATCATTTTGGACTATGGGATATGAAAGTGACTGTTTTCCAGGTACTGTTCATACTGAAACGATATATTAATCCAGGCCTGATAAATTTCTTTTGAAATCAATTTTACAAATTACTTTCTTGTTTTAGGATTAACTGTGGAAAAAATAGAAGAATATTTGGCATGACTACTATTCATAAACTTTTTCCAATATGATTTCTAGTGTGTGTGGTCTCACTGAGTGATGCACGTAAACGATAAAGTGAAATAAAATGATACTGTTGCCCAGTATTTGATCTGCTTTATGTAGTAAATATAGGTTGTGCACATAAACTTTTATTTTCCTTAAGTTTCATCAGCTGTGAACGCAAACTGAAACTCAGCAGTGTGGGTTCAAGTCACTAACAAGATATCACTGCTCCTAAGGATTAGTTTTTACTGTACAAATAATTGGCATAGGGAGTGAGAAGATTAATCATATCCAGTGTTTGATTATTTTCATGAACTCCTCTTCAAACACACTACCACTCTTTAAGGTGATCAAATATAAAATTTGCCTACGGAATCTCATAATTACTAAGGACTGAACAGAATGTTACTGAATAAAAGCAAACAAATACAGGCTACTAAAACGGTAACCAAAATACAGCATGAGTTCTTACACAGCGTTTATTTCTGGTTTAACGTCGTGTAGGTAACTAGTTCACTGGTTAGTAGCCGGTCCTAAGCTAACATAAAGAGGGGAGGTTGGGCATAGGGCTAGCAACCCTATCCCGTAAAACTAATCTAACCGCTACAGAAACTTCAAAGAACAAAGAAAATATAAAAAATGAAATTAAACTTATTCCTCGATGGAATCGGAGAGATGAAATGATGTCAGTTGGTCAAAGCCTTCAGGAAGCCAATTGGCCGATGTCTTTTCTCCCTCGATCAAGGTGAAAGTGAGAATGAGGATGTGGAATGTCCGCACCATGTATGAACCCAGCAAGGCAGCCCAGATTGCAAAAAAGGTGAAGAGGTATGGCATGGGAGTGCTAGGAATCTGCGGATGGAATGGAAGTGGACTCTCCAAACTCTTAGCTGGAGAGTCAATAATCTACTCCGATATTGTCAGCCACACGACAACTACGAACACATTGAGCTTTGAAGTGGCTATCATGATGTCCCCAAGAGCATCGAAGGCTCTTTCTCTCTCTCATGCAGTGGGAACCAGTCTCCTCCAGTTGCAGGATCAAGACAGCAAGATTCAACTCAAAAGGTAAGGAAGTCACAATCATACAATGCTACACTCACGCACCTACAAATAATGCAGATGAAGAGAAGAAGGATGAATTCTACAGACAAATGCAATCAGTTATCGACAAGTCCCTACTCCAGTTGGCGACATCAAGATTCTAATGGATGGGGTGACATGAACATCAAACTCGGAGCGGCCAACATTGAGAGAGAATT
The DNA here is from genome assembly GCA_944470555.2 of Heterobilharzia americana. NCBI lineage: Eukaryota > Metazoa > Platyhelminthes > Trematoda > Strigeidida > Schistosomatidae > Heterobilharzia > Heterobilharzia americana. The sequence continues at coordinate 61,135,459 of OX104129.1, read as the reverse complement.
CACCATGTGTCGAGAAGCACTAGATGAAATGAACAAGAATGGAGAATTATTTGCAGACTTCTGCGCATCCAACGATTTGGTGATTGTAGGTGGTGTGTACAAACACAAAAATATTCACAAAGCGACATGGATTTGATTTCATCAGACACCACGACACACTATAAATCAGATCGACTTCATCTCAATGTAAAGAAATTGGAGACGCAGCCTACTAGACACAAAATGAGATCACGAATTGGAGCAGATGAAGGTTCACACCACTCACTATCTAGTGCAAGGAACCTACCTGCGGAATCCAGTTGAAAGGCTTCGCGGAATTTGCTGATAGAACACAGTTCAAGTTCATCACCCAGAACAGAAGCTGAAGGAGGAAACTTCAAAGGACACCTTCATGTCAGTCAGAGACCAAAAAAATGGGAGATGTTCAGTAACATCCCCGAGGAAACCTGTGTGGGGGAACACTAGGACTTTCTGAAAGAGATGTGGAAAGAAACCTGCATAACTCTATCAGGAACGAAAAGGAAGCAAGAAAAGGAATGGATTTCGATGGACACATGGAGGCTGATAAAGGAGTGAGAGGAAGATGGTGATGGTTAAGCAGAAGATGAACCAGTGCAGTGCAGTGCAGTGCAGGGATGAACAACGAAAAGAGAAACTGAATACAATCTATAAAACACAACACTGGACAAAGAAGTGAGGAAGAGTGCGCACAAAGACAAAAGACACTTCTATGAAACACTGGCAAGTGAAGCACAAGGGGTAGCTTGTAGGAGAAACTTGACAAAACTATAGCAAATAATAAGGTCAGTATCTGGGAAGCCGATGAAGGATAGCGAAGGAGGAGAAACAAAGGAAACGATGGGTTGACCACTTCAGAAAACTCATGAATCGAACATCACCTGCGACTCGTCCAGAAATACCTCCAGCGGCCCAACCACAGAACTACCAGTGAACACAAGCCCTTCGACAAAAGCAGAAGTGAAGTCCTGAACGACATAAAGTTCCTGAAAGCAGGGAAAATAGCGGGACCATATGGGATTCCTCCAGAAGCACAGAAAACAGATTCAGTGACATCAGCAGGGGACATGCTCACACTATTGTTGCAGGAGGTTTGGAAAGACAGAAGGAAGATAAGGTACCTACCAATTGATTGGAAGAAGGTCTGTATTGCCAAACTTCCAAAGAAGGGAGACCTACGTCTTTTCAGGAACTGGCGTGTAATCATGCTGTTGTCCACACCAAGCAAAATATTAAGCCGCATCATACCGGAGAGGCTAAAAAATGTTCAGCATTCAAACTTACAACCAGAACAGGTTGGCCGGCTGGCTGGCTTCAGGAAGAACAAATCATGTGCCCATCAAACTGTAACACTGCGCTAAGCATCATCATTGAACACAGCATAGAATGGCAATCAACTCTCTACCTCAACTTCATCGACGTTGAAGAGGCCCTCGACATCGTCCACCGACAAGCAGTTTGGCACCACAAACCTTTATCAGCTTCATTCGACAGATATATGCTATATGATGCTACATGTTAAGTGATTGACATTGGAAAGCCCAGTGATGCCTTTGAAGTGAAGTGGAGACAGGATGGAATAAGACAAGGTTGCCGCCGACTACCATCATCAATGATCCTACTGATTGTGGTCAACTGGATTGAATCATGCAACAGACAACTGTGAGGAGCTGTGAGAAGAGGTGTATACGCTCTCCGACCGACGAAAAGACCCGAAGATCCACAAGTAAAAACCAATAAATTGACAGAAGAGGCAGTGAAAACTGAACTTAAGGTGAACGTGGATAAGACAGAGGTGATGAAGATACCTAACCACCAACAACAACCACAAGCACCAACGACCATGAAAGGAATAAATCTGAAGGAAGTTGTCTCTTTCACCTACCCACCTACCTAGGAAGCATCGTTTCAACTACAGGCAGCGGCAACACACATGAGGATGTGAAAGCCAGGATCGTAAAACAGCAATACAAGCCTTCATCAATCTGAGATCAATGTAGATATCTACTCTACTCCAATCCTATTAATCAACTGTAGAAGAAATTAATAAATCTACGCAACATTCTAAAGCTGGTTGCAGACCAAATCGCCAGATTTAGCTTTTCCCATCCTCAATTAATTTCTCATTATACAATAATAACATTAAGAGGATTTCCATAGGAAGTACCTGGCTAGAACTGTAGGTTTTATGTTTTGTGAAATGCCTTATGAAGTATAAAGCAATCAGTCCCTTTGATAAATTTAAACAGTATAATGAGAACACGAAGATTATCTGAAACATGTGCAATGTATTAGCGTTATACATTCCTAAAAATCTGATCATATATGAATTTGTTGAACTATTTATCTGAAAACTTACGGAAAAGGCCAGTTAAGTCAGCAGGACACATAAGAATAGGAAGAGTTGGTTAAGAACTAAATCTTATTGACTTAACTGACCTTTTCTGTAAGTTTTCATATAAATAGTTTGACTGACTCATGTAAAATCAGACTGTTCGAAATGCATAACTCTAACACACTACACACTTCCAGACACTGTTCCAGAAGTGGCATAATTTACAGCGGTGTACAAACTATATTATTACATAGTGACTATACGTGCCTTTCATAACTAACATCTATTTACTAAATAGTATTATAATTGAAAAAAAATAATAATATCAGTGGTAGATAGTGATTAGGAGCTCAATCAAACAGGTGTCTTATATAATAGTGGAGAATACTTGCAACTCAGGTGGATGGAATTGGTTGTATTGTGTTCTCTGTGATGGGTTGTTTGATCATGAAGATTTCATCGTCTCTCTACACAACATCATCAGCACTAACATCAGTATGAAGTGAGTTATCAATATCCCTCCGTGAGTGATCTAGTAGCTTGCTCTGACCATATGGTCAATGGTTGGTCGTTTCCCTTGATTGTTGTGTCACTGACTGTATAGACTTTCCTGTTGCCTATCCCTCTGCTTCACCCCTGACCTTTCTGTCGTTCATCACTTCTCTCACTGGTTGATAGATTGGGTCTACGTCTATACATATACATCTGTTGATTGCTGACTGACTGACTAACTGACTGACTGACTGACTGACTGACTGACTGACTGACTGACTGACTGACTGACTGACTGACTGACTGACCTGAATGCCAAGCTTCTAGGAATTCTCTGATGATATTCTTTGTGTTTCCTCTCTCCATCCACGATTTCTACATTGTCGAAATTGAATCCATGTCCATAGTTGTTATCCACGTGCATTGAAATGAGTGATGAAATGTTGTGTATGACGTTTAATAGTCAATTGGTGTTGATGTAAATGCCGAAGGTGAAGATGGTGACCACTTTGTCCAATGTAGTGTTGACTACAGTTATTGCAGTTGATTTTGTAAATGATATTCGGTTTGTCTTGTTTGGTTGTTGCATTTTTTGGTCTGCATAATAGTGTTTGGAGGGAATTTCTTGGTTTATGAGCCACACCAATTGGCTACTAAACGTCATACACAACATTTCATCACTCATTTCAATGCACGTGGATAACAACTATGGACATGGATTCAATTTCGACAATGTAGAAATCGTGGATGGAGAGAGGAAACACAAAGAATATCATCAGAGAATTCCTAGTAGCTTGGCATTCAGGTCAGTCAGTCAGTCAGTCAGTCAGTCAGTCAGTCAGTCAGTCAGTCAGTCAGTCAGTTAGTCAGTCAGTCAGCAATCAACAGATGTATATGTATAGACGTAGACCCAATCTATCAACCAGTGAGAGAAGTGATGAACGACAGAAAGGTCAGGGGTGAAGCAGAGGGATAGGCAACAGGAAAGTCTATACAGTCAGTGACACAACAATCAAGGGAAACGACCAACCATTGACCATATGGTCAGAGCAAGCTACTAGATCACTCACGGAGGGATATTGATAACTCACTTCATACTGATGTTAGTGCTGATGATGTTGTGTAGAGAGACGATGAAATCTTCATGATCAAACAACCCATCTCAGAGAAAACAATACAACCAAGGTGTTATGTCCTATATCATACTGATGAAATGGATGTGCCTGCCTCCCACTGAGACTCGAACGTAAGGTTGATCTACTCAAACTCCGCAGCTTCTTCTGCTATGCCTATAAGCTCATTGTAACCATGAAAGTTAAATGACAAGCAGAATCAAGGCAGTACATGTATGGGCGCTCATATGCTAAAGAGAGAATGATGAATTCAGTGCAATTAAGGATGGGAGAATACAAGCAACAATCTAAGAAATAATAATATTTATTGGAATCCTAAATAATAAACAACACCCATTTGAAACAACACAAGTGTTTATTTGTTTACCCAAACCTAATCAATAAAAAAACTGAATGGCATAAATCAATCAGCAACGAAAGTTCAATCTAAATAAAGATGCATTTTAATTCTCTTTTAGTCAATCTATGCAAAGTATGGGGAATAGTCATAATCAAAACTGTTTTAACTATAAACAGTTGTATAAAAAGTGATACTAATAGTAATAATAAAACAATCATGTTTATTTTCCTGTTTTTGCCTTTATTTACAAGTATTTTCTATTTTTTTTCCCCTATTATTAATGGTATTAGTATAAAGAAATCGAAAAATGATTGAAAATATTTTTTCTTTGTTATTTATGATGAACTAAGCATGTGGACAAAATTGCAACACCTTGCATCATGGAACAGAGTATAGAATGGCAGTCAACTGGATATCTACCACAGCTTCATCGACTTTGAAAAGGCAGACCTTTGACAGCGTCGACCGACAAGTAATTTGGCCGGCAGTTGCTTCAACATCACGGAATACCACAAAACTATCAATCTCATTCAACAACTATGTGAAGACACTACATGCCAAGTGATTCAAAATGAGAAGCTCAGTGATGCTTTTGAAGTGAAGACAGGAAGGAGTAAAACAAGGTTGCCTACTATCACCCATGATCCTACTGATTGTAGTGGACAGGATCATGCAACAGACGGTGAGGAGCGAGAAGAGGGGGACACGCTGGACCGCAGAAAATAACCTAGAAGACTTGGATTTCGCCAACGATGATTTGTGTCCAATGTCACACAAACTTAAAGATCTACAGGCGAAAACTAACAAGGTGGCAGAAGAGGCAGCTAGAGAAGTCGGGACTTCAAGTGAATAAAGAGAAGACAGAGTTGATGAAGAAACCCAACCAACAACAACAACAAGCTCCAATCACCATCAACGAGGGAAACTTAAAGGAAGTAACCTCCTTCACCTATCCAGGAAGGCAGCACTAACTCAACTACAGGCGGCGGTGGCACAGACGAGGAAGTCAAAGGCAGGATGGGAAAAGCAAGATAGGCCTTCATTAGCCTGAAACCAGTGTGGAGATCTTCCGCACTCAGCATGTGGAACAAAGTCCAGATTTTCAGCACCAACGACAGTCAAGTCAGTACTCCTATGTGGTTGAGAAACGTGGTGCGTTACGAAAGGGAGTTTCCAACAAACTACAGATATTCAACAACAACTGCCTATATTGGCTCGTTACTCAACATTCATCACATGGCCAGAATAATAATGAGAACAAGCAACAAGGAACTCAGACTGGCTGGCTGGCTGGCTTGCGACGAACCAACGAAGTAGGAACCTATCACTCAACACATATGCAGAGTGAAGTGGAGGTGGATGGGATTGGACATACACTGAGAAGGCTGACTGTGGACATCACTCATCAGGCCAGGTACTCCAGTGGGACCGAGATGGGAAACGACGAGTTTGGCTTTGTAGGCGAGGGTGAGATGGAGGAGATGGTGTGAGGAGGAGATGAGAGCCTGTGAGTTGTCGTGGAGTCAGGTTGAACAGATTTGAGAGAAGAGAGTGTAATGGAGATGTGCTACTGAAGCCCTTTATTCCATTAGGAAGCTAAGGGACAAATAATAATAATAATAAGCATGCACTTTGTCGACTGAGGCTGTCAAATGAGGCTGAAAGAGATTTCGATTTGTTAATGGTAGATTTTTCGTTTATGTTAAGTGGTTTTTAAGCAAATAACTGACTTGAAAATGCATTACAATGCTAACTAATAAAGGTAAGAGAACAATCAGAGAATGGGAAAAAGCGAGAACTGATTAAGCACATGCCAGAACCTTCCAGCACTATCTCACTATCAGAAAGATTCAATCCATTGCATTGATATCTTTCACTGCCAATAAATCTCAAACAGATATAAAATGCAGGTTGGTCTTGGCTGTATTGTGTTCTCTGAGTTGGGTTGTTTAGTCGTAGAGCTTTCATCGTCCTTCTACACAACATCATCAGCACTAACTTCAGTATGAAGTGAGCTATCAATATCTCTCCGTGAATGATTTAGTGGCTTGCTCTGGTAATGTGGTCTATGACTGGTTGTTTCCTTAATGCTGATGATGTCGTTTAGCAGGACGATTAAATGACCCAGCTCAGAGAACACAAAACAAGGAAGACCATCCACCTGAGCTAAAAATATTCTCCATTATTTGAAAATGCAGGTTGTCCAGCAGAAATGAATTTGTGTACAAGTTTTTTGATAAACATTTTTTCGAATTTAGAGGTTAATGGGGATATAAGTTTTGACGCAGTATTCATCACAGACTGACATAAGTTGATGAATCATTAAAATCCTAGGAGCAGTAGGCAGTTGTGTCACTCAAGTATGGATAGGACTCGCCAGAAGTACTCACCCATGACTGGAGGGTCTAACAGTCGGGAGTGAAGTGGTCGCCAACTGAAGACATTGGATATTGTCGCGTTATATCAAAAATTGACAGAAGTAGGAAACTGTGGACCGACCCTGTGGTGGAATGGTTGACACGACCACTGTGAGACCCGAAGGTCTTGAATTCGATCCCTGGAGGCTAGAGTTGTGGGTAAGTACTTATGAGGAGTCAAATACTAGGATGAATCAGTTGTTCAGAGCTCTTAAGTTTTCAGTAGTTCCCCAAATGATATTACCCTATCTTGAAAACTATTTTTAAACACACTCATTGTTTTGTCTAATCTCTTAAGGTGAATTATTTCTCAAAGTGAAAACTGGACAAAAATTTCCCTTTTGTTTGCTTTTGTCAATGAACAATTTTACTTCTCATGAACAATGTTTATTTGCTAACTAGGGTCTGAAATTTTATGCTTTTTTTAAGCTATTTCAGGATCATAGTATGACTTAAGGAAAAAACAGTCTACAAATCCATAGATTTCTGCAACTTGACCTATTGTTTTTACTAGACTATCGTTGTTTACGCTAGTCTGAATTCACACTTAAACACTATATTGCATTACAGCTCCCTTTTATCTATGTCAAGCTTTATCCAAACGAAGCTTTTTTACCAAGGTGAATGGAATCATTTCAGTGGGTTAAACCTATTGCAACGTGTGAGATCTAGTGATAGTGACTGATACCTGATCTTCCAAACCCAAGTAGGTAGAGGTGTCTGCGGGAGTTGATTTCATGACTAGTTGGTTGTGTGGGTGTGCTGTAGGAATGAAGATGGAGTGGATGAGTTGAGTGAGTGTCCTCATCCAAATATGCTTACTTGGTGATGATATTTTTACGATGGAGGTGTAGATGATTATATTTGTCGTGTGCATGAGACTGTTAGGGTGAATGATGACGATGAGATGAGGTGTTGTTCCCTCATATGTGTCCATTTGATGCCACAGACTGATGTGGCGTGTGTGTGGTGCATGTGTTTGTGGTAAGAGTGTGGAGGTTCATAGGATCATCTATGTGAGTTGTCTAGTTTTAATGAGGTGGTGTGTGCATCAACGACGGAAAGAGAGTGAATCTACTGGATATGGCTTTACTGTTAGGTGCTGTTGGCGTCTAAAACTGTCTTTCACATAGACCTTTTCTGAGAGGAATTCTCGGACTATTTAATATTGCTCGTTGACGGTAATACAAAATTTCGTTGTGGTTGACGAACATTTATTCTTTGGTTGAACACTGTGAACATGTGACTGTAGAATCTGAAGAACTTTTCCCCCTTCATTATACTATCTTTGGTAAACCTAATGTGTTTGCGAGACGATACACTAACACCCACCGGTCAATGAAACTTCATAATTATTTATGACACAGAACATGGCAGTGCTGAGAGGAGAGTTTCTATACTCTTGATCTACATAAAATAAGCCTAGTAATTTAAATGGTCAGTTAGTAGTTAACTGACGTCCAACACAAATAGAAATAACTGTCGTAACAATTACTTCTCATCACACCGACTCATCATCAAAATCACGATTGCTAATTTTCAAAACAAGAAGTTTATCATAGACATTAGGTTGTGATTCTGCCTCTATCATCTTCAAATTTTACTACGTGGCAAACACATTTGACTGTTAATTATGATTGCATCACGAAAGAGGGGTCTTTATTACAGTGCGAGCCGTGAGAAAGCACACCATTGAATGAACGAGTTGGGTCTGGAAAGGTGTTTTACTTAAAGAGTATGGTTATTTTTGCGAATAAAAAAGTGTTTTCATGCATAGTTTATCTACAAGCTTTTAAATATATGCTAGTAGTAATGAAAGTCACTTTCTACTTGATCCCATCAAGCATAATATCCGCTGAGTGAATTGCAAAAGTGTACAGATCCCACTGCTAACCACGAAGCAGACTAGTGCACAGATTTAGCCATTAACATAAAAACATGTCCTGCTTTTTAAATACAATTCATATGTAAATTAGATAATGCACACAATTTCTCAACCTTTTGTCAATTCTCTTCGAATATCCTACGAGCAATTTGCAGCATGAGGCCTAGGAAATCTCAAAGTCGGCTACAATTTTATCGTAGAGAACGTCGTCAATGTAAACTAGGTGCGCACAAACAATATGATTTTGAACTTAAACTGTCACAGTTGCGCTGCCATTTCCTATATTTATCAATGTTTTAATAGGCTACAAAAAGTCGAATGGGTTAACATCAATGACTAAATTATTGGCTATTCAAAATATATCGGGATTTGACGTAATAATTAGGGATAACTGCCAATCATTGATAATGTTGTGTTCCCCAAGCTAAGTGGCTTAATCGTGAACCTTTCCCTGTTATTCTAGAGAATATCATCAGTACAAACTTCAGGAAGAAGTGAAATGTAAGGTGTTCTCCACTAGTGGCTTTCTAGCGTGTCCTCATGGCCTTGTGTGTGAATGGCTGTTTCTGCCAAGGTTATGTCATTGCCTCGATTTATGACAATGCTTGTATTTCCTCTATCCAGGATTTTGACAAATTCCCAATGAAATTCATGTAAACAGTTGTCCGTATACATTGATATGAGCGAAGATGTGTCGTGAAGCTTCACTGTTAACTGATATTCATGTAGACGGATGCAAAAAAAGGTGACCACTCTCTCCGATGTTGTTTTTTGCAGTTTCTGCAGTTTATTTTATACATAATGTATGGGTTTTCTTCTTTTGCTCCTACATATTTTCACCTCAATGACAAAGAATGAAGAGATTTTGTGGGCTTGTAAGCTACAGAGATTCCAAAAGGCTTCAACAGTCTAGTCGTGATCTCGGAGACGTTCTTTATGTAAGGAAAGATAATCCATTTGTTGACTTTCAAGAATGACTTCTTGGTTGATGACGAATTACACAAACAATTTTTTATGAAGTTGCATCGGTAGCCGTTTATCCGGAGAAGTCATTAAATGGCTTTTTTCTCCGTAAGACCAATGTACTAGTGTGTCTCCGCTCTGTTGATCAGTGTTTTTTTACAACTGATGAGTTATTGCTACTGTGGTTATGGATTCGACCCGTATGAATTGGTTTCCTGCATACTTCAGTTTCCTTTTTTTTGTCAGATCCATTCTAATGATCAAAACAGATCCGAAGCTTGCCTTTCACGTCAGTCAGTGAATAGCAGATTTATTAACGTTGACCCAGTGTAGCAACCAATAGAAATTAACAAAGTGGTCAGAGTTCACGTCTGTAGGACAACAAATTGCAATATGTATGGAGAAGATGACATGACCATGGCAAAAATAATCAATCACACGCAAGGCATTAAGACAGGCTACTAAGATGGATGTAGAAAAAACCCCATAGTTCACTTTTTTCTGAAGCTTTCTAGAATGGCAATGAAAGCTTCACGATCAATCCACTCATCTCAGAGAACACAAAACCATCAAAATCCTTATTTTTTTTGCTACAAATATTCTTCATCACTTCAATAACTGTAATTCATTCAACAGTAGAAGAAGACTCTTTACTAAGTAATTGCTTTCAGGAAACGACAAAATCCTTGCACCACTAAAATTAGCCTTCTAACCACAGAATCATCGTAAGACATTCGATAGAAAACTTATTCTACAAGCTTCAACAAAACAACAATAATCTAACTATTTTATTAACAGTAAGCAGACACCTCGTCTATGCTTGATGTTGTGAATTATTAGATTATTGTTATTTGTCCCTTGGCTTCCTAATAGAATGAAGGGCTTCAGTAGCACACCTCCATTACACTCCCTTCTCTCAAATCTTTTCAACCTGACTCCACGACAACTCACAGGCTCTCATCTCCTCCTCACACCATCTCCTCCATCTCACCCTCGCCTACAAAGCCAAACTCGTCGTTTCCCATCTCGGTCCCACTGGCGTACCTGGCCTGGTGCATGATGTCCACAGTCAGCCTTCTCAGTGTATGCCCAATCCAATACATCTCCACTTCACTCTGCATATGTGTTGAGTGATAGGTTCCTACTTCGTTGGTTCGTCGCAAGCCAGCCAGCCAGCCAGCCTGAGTTCCTTGTTACTTATTCTCATTATTATTCTGGCCATGTGATGAATGTTGAGTAACGAGTCAGTGTAGGCAGTTGTTGATGAATGTCTGTAGTTTGTTGGAAATCCCTTTTGTAACGCGCCAAGTCTCTGAGCCATACAGAAACACTGAATAAGGTGTCATAATCTTTAAGTTCCTACGCATAACCTTTACCTCGCTTTTTTAACATGCCTAGCATTTTCATTTTTATCACATAAAAACTGAGCAATTATTTTGACTAGAATTTTTAAATCTTCAGTATTCTCTTAACTTGCTTATTTATTGTTATTTATAGACTAAGCTTTTATTTCGAATGCTTAAAGTTAATCATTGATTCAAATGATGGAAAGCAGTTAATTAGAATGAAGTTATTGCCTCCTGCAAACTCATGCATTTTTGCTTCAATCAATCAATAAATGTTTACTGGGGAAAAAAAAAAAACTCTCAGATAATGTTCTACAAACAAGAGTTTACCATAAATTTGTTCATTTAAGCGTAGATATACCTAAACAATATAGAATTAATGAAAATCATTAGAAACAACAAAGCCTGAAGGGAATTATATAAAATTCAATTTACAAAAATATCTCTTCAGGGAGTATAGATAAATTTACTTAGTTTTTGTAAACAATTTCTATAATTCCTTGAAAAGAACACCTGTTTCTGTTTCCTGTCATTATATTTGCATACAGTGAGAATAATAATCTTCTTTCTGTTTCAATAAATAAAATGCTTCACGAATTACTGCTGTATACAAGACTGACTGTGTAATTTGAAACCTATTTGTTTAAACCTATCGATACTTCCGTTGGAAAATGAACTACTTGATAATAATGACCGTAAAAATATATTATGAATACATTATGATATCAAATGATAACTGGAGTGAATGTTTTTGCCTACTACTAATGCTCTATATATATAGCTGAAACGAATGTGAACAATAAGTAGTTAATTTTCTGTCCAAAGTGGAATTCACCAGAGGCATATCAAGAACATTGAAGCTTAGGATGTGGAATACTACTAACTACATCTGTTCCTTTTATCCAGTTAAAAAAACTATAGATCAGTAAAATAATCATAGTAAGCGGCTTCTAAATCTAAAGATACATTTAAAGACAACCTTATCAAATATAAACAACCATAAAATACCTAAATTAGCTCCACCTAGTTAGTAAATACTGGTAATTCATGTAAGAGAAATCCAACCCTTTTCCGTGCTGTCATGCACACATTTTATACCAACCATATATAAATGAATCTTTAACAATACATAAAAAGACTGACTGAATGGAGTAAAATATTCGTTTTCAATTATCCCTTCATCTTTGACGCTACACTAATAAATAACCCTACAAATCAGTCAAATTAGAGATCAGATAGTAAGGATTGATAGAAAATAATTACAAATTGTAAATAAATCATGAAGACCATATGTTTACGAAGTCAAGATGTAAATAATCAGCACAGTAACCATATGGGATTAAGAATAGTAACTATCATAATATGAAATACATTATTCTTAGGCGAACTGCATACAAACTAATAAAGTAAACGGATCGTTTACTCCTCAGCAATGCGCTGAGTAGTCCCATACTAGGACGAAACGGCTATACAGTGCTCACAGGTTTCCTTTGTCCATCCAACTGATGCCAGTCTACAATGAATAACAACTTGAAATATAAATCGTTCCTCACAATCATACCGAAGGTCAGATTTGTAACAGTGGATTCCAATCTCCTTTGACATGTGAAATAAACGACTTCATGTCGTAAGTTAATTGGCATACGATGAAAAGATTTAAATACTTTACCAGTATCTACATGATGTCCAGTATCAACTAAGCGCTCAAGTATGCAACTCTTTATTGTTCTAATCTGTCCGTTATTCAATCAAGATATGTGGTGCTCAGAAATCTTTGTTTAAGCTTTGTATGATGATCTCATTAACAACTTTACTCTTGAATTCCGGCCTCAAAAAGGTTTGCTTTCATGAACTGCAGTCGTTTTCGTCTTAACCTTTGTAACATTCAAATGCTTAGATAAGAACTTTACCGGATAGCCATTCCTATTAAGAAAGTCACACTTGGTGGCGAACTCTTCCTCCATAGCATCATCTCAGCAAATAACTGTGGCGCGGTATGCTAGACATTTCACCAGGTTCTTTTTGTATTAAAAGGGTACGGCACACAAGAAGTGCATGTATTCGATTGTGGATGTTGGGTGTCTATACATACTTCGTTTCAGAGTCTCATCTAACCTTCCTATCAGCAAAACATCAAAAAATGAGATACCATCATTTTGCCACTCTTCTGTTTTGAAAATGATTCCCATATGAACATAATTAAACTTTTTAAGAACAGTATTCTTATCGTTCTCACTTTAAGAACTGTAAAGGCATCATCCATGTGAAGGCAATATAATTCCAACCGGGCTAATAGTTTTGTTCAGAAAACTATCCTCTAATTTTGTCAGAAATATATCTGCTGAGAGTTGGTCGAGGAGTGACCATATAGCCACACTATCAGACTGAATGTAGAGTTCATTGTTGAAAAAGCAATGACCATTCATCGTATATCCCAAGAGTAGTTCTTTCAAGGTGGAGCAATTTCATTAGAAATAAAGTTTGCTGTTTCCATTAAAGGAACGTTAGTAAAAAGACTTGAAACATTACAAGATATCATAAACTTATTATCTAGTATAAGATATCCAGTCTTTTCAACAAATTCAAATATATCTTCTAAGCTCTGCTTTACAACTTCCTTTTGGAAAGCCTTCAACAGTTGCACTAACCATTTTGCGATTGCACACTTGATTCACTTAACTACTTACTATACTATTCGCCTAAGAAAAACGTGTTTCGTATTACGATAATTACTATTTTTAATCTTGTATAGTTAATATGTTGATTATTTGCATGTTGACTTCTCGAACTTATGATCTTCATGACTTACTAACAATCTGTAATTATTTTCTATCAATCCTTACTATCTGATCTCTATTTTCACTGATTTGTAGGGTTATCTATTGGTATAGAGGCAAGGATGAAGACTTGCTTGAAAAGAAATATATTTCTTGGCTCATTCAGTCCTTTTCTAGATGTATACATGCGAATTTTCAATGTAATCCATTAAAACTAGTGTAGTTGTTTTCCTCTCAACATAAATATTTATAAAATCTAGGACAATGATAACGCATCGAGTCTAATTGTTTGCGAAACAGCAGGAATTTAAAACACTAAATTGTCTTTCTATCTAGTTCCATTATTATTCACCAAGAAGCGAATCGCTGAACCACTTGTAACTGTTCAGTGTACTTTAACAAGTATAACATCTATCTTCATAACAAATGAATATGAAATTTCTCTGGTTTGGACCCTATCTAACTCAATAATTAGTCAATTGGAATTAAGGAATAACATTAGTAAAGTATCTAGTAATAATAAGTTCGACATATTACATGATTAGTTTATAGGAATAGATATTCGAATCAATGAACGGAAGACATGTATGATTGCATGCATGACATTGTAAATCTCACACCTGAGTTTGCTTACTTTCTAACCAGAATATTATGATGTTTATTGTATCACTGTATAGTTTAAAAAACAAAGTGAAATAGAAACGTTTATTCTCAAAGTTTGAAAATGGCTGGCAACTTTTTTCAAGCATTAAGTAGGTCAACTGACCGATGCTACCGTGATATAAGCTTCTAGTATCTATTGAAAAGTGATCGATAAGTGAATAAGGTTAAATATGCTATGAAGTAGCACCAACTTTCACAATTGTGCATAGTTATAAAGATGCTTTTGTAATTATAAACTAACCACTCAGTACTATTAGCAATATACAGGTTTAGAACTAGGTTCTTCAGATCAGTCAAACATTATGTAATGTAATGTTACTATTTGTTTGACAGATACAACATTGTATGGCAGACTAATACTATTTTCAATCTACTTTTCAAAGTGGAGTCTCTAGGTAAACAGCAAACCAACTTAGAAACAGAAAAACCATCCTGAAATAGTAGAAAGCAATCACACCGTAACATAAACTGACTGAAGTAGTAAAGCTCATCTATTACAGTTGAACTGAAAAACCTTTTGTCAGTCAAATATAAAATCAGTTTCCGTGTATTATTTCATTATGAAAGAATTTCTCCTGCTTACCAGCTGGAAATTATAAGAGAATAATTATTCAAAACTTCCAGATTTTGAACAACTCATCCTTTCATTAGAATATACTGAAACTCATTTAGCATCTTCAAAAAGCTATTCAGTTATTTTTCAAGCCAATCTTTATAACCTTTACTGATTACGTTAGTTCTCAGTTATTTGTCTGGTATACAAGATTTAGACAAACCTGATAACTACTCAAGAATAATGTAGAAATACTTATCTCCAATGTATGCTATTATTACCGTAAACAAGAGGTAATATGACCTGACTGTTGGACTCATCTCAGGCGTTTTGGCATCAATAACTACTCAAAAGAGTGAGAGAGATAATCAGTAGAAATAATCAATTAATATCATACTAATTAGATATTACTTTATAAAGATGAATAAGTGTATCTGTCATCTTTGTTATTCTGTTTAAAAACATAAAGTAAAAATAACACTTTTCTGCTTAGCTATGATATCCAGGAAAAATGATACGTGTCTTCTAATAGCTTTGGTTACAAAATTAAGAGATAAAACATATGTGCTTTCCTGTTCATGACATTCCTTCTATAAATACATTGGCTGGTTACTAGATAGTAACAAATTTTACCAGCCGCAACTTATTCTCCACCTGCGTCAAAGACAAGCTTCCTCGTTTGGCCGCCTCTATGTGCATCTACCAGTTCACCTGCTCTTGTGGAGCAAGGTACATCGGCCGTAGCCAGAGAATGCTTTCTACACGTATACGAGAACATGTTCCTGCTTGGTTTTATAAAGGTGAAAGAAAGTCTGTTAGAAGTTCGATTCTAGAACATTTGATTGACTTCCATCACACAACAAATCCAGACGATTACTTTGAAATTATTTGTCAAATTCGCCCAGACCTCCCACGTTCTCTTCGTTTTCAACTCCTTAAAACAGCGGAGGCTTTAGCTGTTCATGAACTAAGACCTGATCTATGTGTACAAAAGAAGTATGTGCAGTCACTGTCTTTATCATGGCCATAACATTTTCCCACCCCATTAGCTCCCCCTCCCACTTTGTTAATTTAACCTTTGTATCCTTCCTTTACCACTATTATTGTTATTATAATCGCCTTCACTTCAACTAGTTTCCGGTGTTGTTTCACTTAATTGTCTTAATCCTTTTAGAAAACATTGACTTCATCTTGTCCAATTTGACTAATGCCATTACATAATACTTAATTGATGTACCATTTTCAACAATTTGTTCACCCCCTTCTGAGTTATATACTCTCTATGTACCATTCCATATATTACATAATCTATTTGTCATCATTCGCACTTCAATTGTTATTATAATCATAAATGCCTATGTCATCACCCGCTCTATTATTATTGTCATCACCATATAGTGTTTAGTTTTCCTCACAGGATATAATTTTTTCCAAATACCATATATATACGATTGTACAGCTTGAAAATAAATTCGTTGAAAAGAGTCTCTTCACTGAATATCTTGTTCTTAAATTTTATGTTGACAAGTTCCAGTAAGCCGAAAACGCAAGTCCAGACCCCGCCCCCCCCCCCTCTCGGCTGATTACTTACAACCATTAGATATTATATGTAATGGACATATTTAGGTCTTAAATGGTTGAAAGCAGGAAAGTGAGACAACTGTTAGCCATTTTGGAGGACAAAGTACCCCTTCTTTTCACTGAATGTAAAGTGATAGTCAGGTTTCCTGAAGTTTGTATCTAAAATATAATTCATATCTTTGAGTCTATTGTCATTATCACATACTAGTTCAATAGATAGCAGAGATTAGTTTATCACTGGAAGAAACAAAGAATATAAAATGGAAGTCTACAATCCCATTGTTAAATCATGTAGGGATGACTGTTTTGGATGTTTTCAAGTAAGTATTTGTAAGTAATTTGTGTTAAATACGTTTGCAATGCATAAATGCATAATCAATCACCAGTTTGTAGTTTTAATATTATTCCAGCTGAAACCACTACTCATGATCATAGCAATCGTTGGGATCTACTGTTAACATATTTACGGATATATATATCATATACAGAGTGCCTTCATTCTTTAAGTTCATCATCTTTTTTTATCCAACACTAGGTTCCATTTTGTTAAAGATTGTGGTAAGTTATCTTTGCACCAAGTGTTGGAGGTGACACGTAAAATATGAATTCAGTCATCAGTTTTTTGACTTACTGTTAGTGAACTATAAAATGTAAGCATTACTCAAAACAATATCTTATTTTTCCTCTTAGTTGTAAGCCAAAAAATAGCTATGATAAATTGACACAGTGAGAAAACTTCTCATCCATGTCATATATACTTACAAGTAGGTTCCTCTAATTTATTTCTTTTAGGTTGATGACTTTCATTTATCACCTGTATATGAGTTGAATTTGCGCTAAATTAATTTAAGTTCGGTAATAACTCCGTTCACAATTACATTAAGCTATTCTATATATGCCTTTATAACTCACAAAGTGTTATTATTTGAATGTCATATGGAGGCAGTCATCAGAAAGCCATGAACCTAGGTTTCATGTTTTTGGCTCTAATTACGAAAGTATATCCACAACCCAACATTCGAAACCGCGTCATCCATGGCTGTAGCCAATCACCTTACGATTAAGTTATTCTCACCATGACTGACCTCTTGTCCCACTGGATTAGACATAATGATTGGCCACTGTAGGGTAAACAACTTCATGTTGTTTGGTCAGGAGTGTTAATCGGATTCTATCGATCATTCTCCAGTGTACTCATCAAGTTAGAAGACTCACCATCGTGTCCACTAAAAGAGATCTTAATTGGATAGATGCAGTCTTCAAGAAGCAATGGACAGCAGTCTTGTGTTGTTTGAGTTGATAGAATTCGACCAGCGCTTAGAACAACATGAAGTTGGTTACTCTCCAGTGACCAGTCAATGTAATAAACGATATTTAACATGATGTCTGACTAACATGTATGAAATATATCAGTTTGCCTTTCTATCATGAATAAATGTTAAACTTAATGGTCCACATTTTAAAACGTTGATCCGGTGCAGATGGTATTCTACATTGAATGTTCGTACGTTAGTTTATATATCAAACTACCTGATTTGTGCTAAGCCCGTTATTTTTCACTTTTATTACGTCAATCCAACTCATAACAAGTTGAAACGCGGTGATGTTAGACTTTTGATCTAACTTGCGGTTAATATGACACCCTTCAGCTGTTGTGTAGTAAAAACATCGGATAAAATATTTATTTAATGTTGCCCAGCTTCTGGCAATGACATCAAAGATTATATTTCTGAATAATAACAGGTAAGATTTAACTTCTGTTGGATAAGATGTAGTAAATCAGTTAATCAATGAGCAGTTAATAGCTTGTTGATATTTTCTTGCCAGTACTGCCCAAATTCTATCAGTCAACATTATAATTTACTTGATGTGATCTACTAATAAAAAGTAGAATTTTTAGTGGTAAATGTCTAAAGATGATCAGTACAAATCTATAGGCACTGGTCTATGACCTATTGACTTTCACTGATAAGGATTATCTGTAATCATATAGAAGAAACTCTTTCTCAACGATCGAATCCATGCCACCTACCATCACAGTAAGGAGTATAAGGGAGCTGATTATCCAGTTTATCTGATAAATTAACCGTGATAAACACATACTTAGCATAAGGGCTATTCTTACAAAACTGAGGAATGCATTGCTGCATCCAATGACTGGTACTGATAGACTGTGCAAGTAACTTAATTCTGAGCTGTGTTTGACTAGTAAACTGAAAGCTAGAACTTCAACTTGTTACAATTAGTTTTACTTCTTTCTGCGTATGTATAATAATTCTGCTTTGTTAGGTGTATTATTTTCAACATGCTGATAAATTCATTTTGCAACAGATATTTATCTACTTGATGTGCATTCATATCTCTTTTAGGATAAGTTGCCAGAGAGGTCAAATCTTGAGATAGCGCAAGGACATGGAAGTCACTAAACCAAAGAACCTAGGATATACCTTAGTTTATACTAAGTCTTATAGTAAGACATAATCCATCTTCGATTCTACCATAATCAAAGGGTTAACCAACTGGCAGTTTTTTCCAACAAATAACATATATTTTCTGTCATTTTCAACATTTTATCATTGAACCTTTAACGTATATAAACACAAAAAATAATAATCAAAATGATTTGCAAAGCTGTTCATCATTTTGCAGTCTACTTGGTGACTAGTTCGCCTCTTTCGCCTACCACCTAGGTAGGGCAGCATCGGTTCAAATACAAGCGGCACCGGCACAGATGAGGATGTCAAAACAGCAAGACACGTCTTCATTAACCTGAAGTCAGTATGGAAATCTACTCTACTCCACTCCACTTCACTCAGCATAAGATGCGGATTATGAACACTAATGTCAGTCAGGTCGGTGCTTCTATTTGGTGGTTCAGAAAAGCATTTCCAACAAACTACAGACATTCATCAACAGTTGCCGCCTACACTTACTCGATACTGAAGATCAATCAGATGGATGGCCAGAATAATAAGAATACGTAACAAAGAACTCTGGCTGGCTGACTGGCAACGAACCAACCAAGACGCTATCGTCTAACAAGTATGCAGAAGGAAGTGGAGATGGATTGGATTGGACATATACTGAGAAGACCATTTGGGGACATCATGTGCCAGACCAGGCTATGTTAGACCCTTGAGTGGAAGCCAACTGGGAAATGACTAGTTGGGCGTCTGAGGTGAAGGTGACATGGAGGATATGGTGTGAGGAAGAAATGAAAGCTAGTGGGGATTGGTTGAGCCAGGTTGAGGAGACTGTAGAGAAGGGAGTGAAATGGAGAGGTGCTACTGAAGGCATTTATTCCACTAGGAACCCAAGGGACTAATAATAGTCATAACTGGTGACTATCGGTGGATTCCAAGATATTTGTTGCTTCCTATTTGGGATTCGTCAGCTAGATGTATGTACATAAGCAATTACAAGTATTGATAAACAATAACTGGTACTCGCTGCAGAAGAGGTCGCTATCTGTAACCAGTGGCCTAATGAATAACTCTCTGGCTTCCGAATCAAGTGGCCTCGAGTTCTAGTCTCAGTGGGAACAACGCGAATTTATATGGGATGTTGGTAAATACATATGACAAGTCCTAAATAGGACGATATGCGTAGCCTTGACTCCACTGTTAACCATCAAGTAGACTATAATATAATGATTTGCAAGGCATAATGATAATCTGTTTTTAAATTGTTGATCACAATATTTTTTTTGCAATCCTCATATATGGAGACAGGAGAAAAAGATAATTAAAAACGGTACACAAGAATTTTTCTTTACAGATTATTTTAAAAGACTAACTATAATTATCTGAATGTCAAGATACTGATTTTCTTTTGAAGCAATGATGAAGTGCAGTGTTTAGCTTTGTGTACGTATATACGTAGGCATATGACAAAGATTTACCTATTGCTTATCATAATGAAGATGATTATTGATCATTTCACGTTGTTTTCATTTATTTTGTCTATTTTCTTCTACAACCTGCTAATATGGATCCAGTAGGCATCCAGTGGACGTGTATCAATATTTGTATAAATATTTCTGTATGTTGCTCAAATAACACACTAGTACAAAATCATTGAAAGATTCATTCATAACTACCTATTATCATGATTATTGTTGTTGATCATTTTGAAATTTCTGATAAAAGAAAACATTTTGTGTTAAAATCAAAAAAGAGGAGATATTTCATTCTGTATTGAAATCGATCATGTTATAGGAATTCATATACATTGTAGGTATAACAGACTGGCATAAAATTCACTTTTATGCTAGAAAATATGTGTACTGTTACAGAAACTAAAATCTACTGCATTCCATAAACAAGCCATAGATATTACTTGAAGCATATTCAGTTCACAATTATGAATAAATCATGTACAATGTCTGGATGTCAAATTTACTGCTAGAAGAGTTAGTGATTACTTAGGTTTCGTGCTTACTGGCACTCGTCAGTAAGGTGTACCTGTAACCTCAAGAAGACTGATATATTCTCTGAGATTGGAACCTGTTCCATCGAGTGTTGTAGTTAGTGATGTTACCAGTATAGAACGAACCTCTTTAAGACATAAATTAGGTGTTCACGGGACAGCGATCAATTTTAAGTTCTCTAGTCCCAAGTATATATATATATATATATATATATATATATATATATATATATATATATATATATATATATATATACAGCAAGAGGTATATCAACTCTGAGTTCCACTGGAAATTTTACTCACTGTGTCTAACGAAAAAAAATGCATAAGTGGTTGGTAATTCAAAACAAGATTATTCTAAAGACCTCAGAATGTTGCCAATGAATTAAATTGTAAATGGAAAGTACGTTTCTGAAATAATGGAGACTATTTTTAGCTCAGGTGGATGGAATTGGTTGTATTGTGTTATCTAAGATGGGTTGTTTAATCATGAAGATTTCATCGTCTCTCTACACAACATCATCAGCACTAACTTCAGTATGAAGTGAGCTATCAATATCCCTCCGTGAGTCATCTAGTAGCTTGCTCTGACCATATGGTCAATGGTTGGTCGTTTCCCTTGATTGTTGTGTCACTGACTGTATAGACTTTCCTGTTGCCTATCCCTCTGCTTCACTCCTGACCTTTCTGTTGTTCAGCACTTCTCTCACTGGTTGATAGATTGGGTCTACGTCTATACATATACATCTGTTGATTGCTGACTGACTGACTAACTAACTAACTGACTGACTGACTGACCTGAATGCCAAGCTTCTAGGAATTCTCTGATGATATTCTTTGTGTTTCCTCTCTCCATTCACGATTTCTACATTGTCGAAATTGAATTCATGTCCATAGTTGTTATCCACGTGCATTGAAATGAGTGATGAAATGTTGTGTATGACGTTTAATAGTCAATTGGTGTTGATGTAAATGCCGAAGGTGAAGATGGTGACCACTTTGTCCAATGTAGTGTTGACTACAGTTATTGCAGTTAATTGTGTAAATGATATTCGGTTTGTCTTCTTTGCTTGTTGGACAGATGAAACACAGATAATGTTAGTGAAGGCCATACTTCAACAGAAAGTAGGAAATAAATGCTTAGTATGACACTTAATGAACTGATGTTTTTCATCATTGAGGAGATATAATAAATTCCTCAGTATTTATTTGCAAATCCTTTTTTATACCGAGTGGTGTTTCAAGGTGAAATGAAAATCTGAGCTGCAGTGGGATTCAAACCAGCGACCACCGGGTCTCTGGCTTGATTTTCTACCAACTGAGCTACGAGATTCAACCGCTGGGCAGACTCGTATTTCACTTCAATCACAAGTGAGGTTTTGTCCGACAACTATATGAATTCTTGGCACGTTACTATAGCTTGATCGAACTCACGTTGGCTGCCCAGTTAAGACTTCTTATCCAAATCCGAATTTTTTAAAATAGAGAGGAGTACCATACTGATTATCATTATGACTGCATGATATTGCCATAGTTTTACAGACTTGTTTTAAAACTAGATAATGGTTTTCACATCACCGTTGTATTACAGGGCTCCTAAATCTCTCCAATGGTTTTCCACCTGATGTTACTTAATGGTGAAAGCTATCTTGAATTCAATCAATTTCTACAAACCTCCAGATAAAATTATATTCATTTGGAAAAAAAATCTGACTTTACACAATCGCTTAATATGCATTTTTATGAACATTCAGACCATGATTCATATAATAGTTTGGGAAGATTTATTGGTTTTGAGTTTTAATCAGAAGTCATGACAGTTAAGGTAAACTAAGTTGGACCTGACAACAAATATCATATCACAAATCGACAAAAGCAGGAAGATATGGATCACTGAAGTTCAATCCAGAGGATTAACAGTAACGTTCTCACCACAAAACCTGAAAGTCATTGGCTAGATCTCTGACGAAGTAATGGATGGACATTGCTGTGGTGTCCTTCATGAGGACAAAGCAGCTGTCTAGTGTTTTCATGTATTTAATGACTCTCCAACTAATGCCATTTGCTGATGAATACCAACTTGAAATCCAGACTATCGTTGTTAAGAAAGTCCTGCTGAAGATGCAGGAAGAAATATTCAGGAAAGTTATGTTGTGATTTTCGGACATGCAGGGGTGACAATAAAAGATACTGTTGTAATCACTTAATGTGTAGTTTTAAACAATAGTCTGTCAAAAACAACCTGTGTACTTGTACTTAATGAGCATATGAGTAACTGATTACAATAGCGTCGAATCCTGCCCGACATTTTATCACCTTGCATCATGAAGATGAATAATGAAACATAGACTGTAAGAATATGGATATATATTTCTAAATACACCTTCTACCCAACAACTCTCACAGAAGAATACTTTAAGACAGCAGATTTATTCTATTAAATCGGTACCAAATGTTTGGATGATGACATATAGATTTAGTTTTGTTATCTGCATGAAGAACTCAAATATTTCCCATTCACAAGACAGTTGAACAGAATGCAGTTTATAATTATTATTATTTGTCCCTTGGCTTCCTAATGAAACATAAGGTTTCAGTAGCATGTCTCCACTCCACTCTCTTCTCTCAAATCTGTTCAACCTGACTCCACGACAACCCACAAGCTCTCATCTCCTCCTCACACCATCTCCTCCATCTCACCCTCGCCTACAAAGCCAAACTCGTCACTTCCCATCTCGGTCCCACTCGAGGGCCTGGCCTGATGCATGATGTCCACAGTCAGCCTTCTCAGTGTATGCTCAATCCCATCCACCTCCACTTCACTCTGCATATGTGTTGAGTGATAGGTTCCTACTTCGTTGGTTCGTCGCAAGCAAGCCAGCCAGCCAGCCAGCCAGCCAGCCAGCCAGCCAGCCTGAGTTCCTGGTTGCTTATTCTCATTATTATTCTGGCCATGTGATTAATGTTGAGTAACGAGCGAGTGTAGGCAGTTGTTGATGAATATCTGTTGTTTGTAGGAAATTCCCTTTCGTAACGCACCACGTTTCTCAACCACATAGGAGCACTGACTTGACTGTCGTTGGTGTTGAAAATCTGGACTTTGTTCCACATGCTGAGTGGGGAAGATCTCCATACTGGTTTCAGGTTAATGAACGCCTATCTTGCTTTTCTCATCCTGCCTTTGATTTCCTCGTCTGTGCCACCGCCGCCTGTAGTTGAGGTAGTGCTGCCTGCCTGGATGGGTGAAGGAGGCTACTTCCTTTAAGTTTCCCTCGTTGATGGTGATTGGAGCTTGTTGTTGTTGCTGTTGTTGTTGGTTGGGTTTCTTCATCAACTCTCTCTTCCCAACGTTCGCTTGAAGTCCCGTCTTCGTTCGCTGCCCTGCCTCTTCTGCCAACTTTTTAGTTTCCGCCTGTAGATCTTTAAGTTTGTGTGACATTGGACACAAATCATCGTTGGCGAAATCCAAATCTTCTAGGATCTTTTTAGTCCGGTCCAGCGTATCCCCCTCTTCTCGCTCCTCACCGTTTTTTGCATGATCCAGTCCATTACAATCAGTAAGAATGCAGTTTAGCCAAAGTTATATATACTTCCGAACCAACTATAACCAAAATTGACTATCTATTCGAAAAACTAACATTCAGAACTATCATTTCAGATGAGCATTCATTAATACAATTAATATATGTCAGAATAAATGGTAATTTTGTGAATAATGATTCCTAATAAATGCGTAACAGGAAACGCTAAGCTTCTTCTTATTTGTCCTATGAAATCATTTCTGTAATAGTTCGAATCTTCTTCAGAAATACCACTTTCAAACTGCCTTACTTAACACAATAGTCTTTAAAGTCGACTTCAAAATTTAACTGACAATGTGTTAAAGTTACATCTACAACCAACAATTTGCTTATATTACAATAGACTGATCTACATTAACTTTATGTTAAGCCTCATCTATACCTGTAACAATTTGTTAGTAAAATCAATCGAATACATCCATAAATCAAGTAATGACGTACATTTCTGAACCATGATTACAATGGCTTATAACATATGATGATAAATAATCAAGTTAATAAATAGTCTTACCAGTAAGGGAACCAAATATTGCGAAGGAGAACAGATAGTAATTAATGAACTAATATAATTGTAAACTGGACAAGAATGTATGTCGAATGAACACTCTAGACCAAAGAGAACTTTTTAGTTGATTTTCCTTCTATTAAAAGTTTTTTTTCAAATAGATTACATTATCAACCTATGAATTAGTGTTCTTTAAGTCAGTAACAATTAATTCAAGATATGGTACACTTATGTTATCTTCCAAGTTGGGTACAAAGATTGACACTTGCTCTTGACAGTAGACGGTGATAAGGTTATATTGTGAATTCATAGAAGTAGGAAAATGTAAATTGTTGTATTCTAACCTAGCAGTTGATTGGTAATATCCTTGCTGAAAGGCTTAATGATCATTAGCCCAGTACTTGGTGGAGTTATAAAGAGGCGATGGTAGAAAGTACCAAACTAGGATGGAATAATAATTCAGTATCCCAAGGTTTTAAATCTTTTTCCAGCTTATGTCAGTATTTGACGAAAGAAACTTACAAGCCAAATAGACGTAAAAAATTTGAAGCAAAAAGGCACCTGTGTTTGTTTCTATTTCAAGTGAACCAATGAAATCAAGGTGATTGTTACAACTTTAGGATGAGAATGTGCCTATCAATAGGAAAGGATACCTTTGTTCCCGGAATTTGTATGTTTACCTACATGTTATTATAACTAAATCCATGTGATTAAATGACTCAATTTTTTTTCTAAGTTATCACTATACTTTTTATCATATATTATTTTAATGAGAAAAAAAAGTCACATGTGTTTACGTTATGGCGAGTGAAAATCTGTCGTTTAGATCTATGTTTTTGGTCTTAAAACAAGATCGAAATGATGAATAAGTTTCATTCTGTCAATGGACTTACTATAAACATTGTCAGTAATACTACAAACTAATCAGAACAAAGATGAATAACATTTTTAGACAGAATATTTTAAATTATTTACTTCAATGCCATGGTTAGTTGAAGATAAACAAGTCAGTACTACAAGTTCGAAGGATATGAACGTCAAGTAAAGGAAAAAAACATGATAACTACGATCAATATAAAAATGTATGTCATTTGTACATTGTCATTAATAATGTCAAACCAAGCGATTGATGCTGAAATGATGAAATACATTTAAACCAAATCAGTTTTTTAATCGTTATGATTCTGAAATGTATTTCATCTATACACCGAAATCTCTTTTCAATCAATCAATTTTATTAATTAAAGTGGATACGTAGAAGTGTTTAGTACAAGTATAGATCAACAGTCAAACAAAATAAATGTAGAAATTCAAATGGAAGTGCATCGTTTCAATCTATCAGGTCTCATAATAACATGAAAATAATAAGTGAATAAAAAGTGACTGATATAGAAGTGGATAAAGGTGCAAGAGATGAGAATTGATTTAAAAATGAAGGCTATTGAAAATATGCAAGTTTTACATGTCAAGGAGTGAATATATGTGCTCCTTTTGTGATCGATTTTCTGACAAATCACTAACTGTCACCAACCTCTGATTTCTATCTCCTTTGAAACCTCAGTCAAGTGGTTGACACCTCTTTACACCACTAAGACTAACAGTCATAGATTTCATGAACTGGTATCAATTCTTGAACTAAACATCTTATGGTTTATTCCAGTTCACTGCTACTTCAGCTAATATTGCACATCGAGGTAGGTTGTAGCTTGGCATACAACTCATCACATTGAAATGAAGGCAAACTGTCAGCGACCAGGCTTCATACTTCTCAACTAAGGTTTACTCATTCATACACCATGGAATAAACAGTATATTAGTGAAAGAACACAATCATTTGACATTTTTAGAGTATACTTGCAGATTACTACTGCTTGTTTCATAAGTAGTGCTCACAATTACAATATTACCTAAAGGAAGTCATTTTTGATTTGATAGAACAGTCACAACAGTCGAATTAACAGCTGTAAGTTATCTCTTAATCTGGGAAACTTCTCGAGTAGTCAAGTGAAGGTCAAGCAGATTTCCTAGTGTCGAGCCTACGTGAATTGAAGAGAAGATTATGGAATATAGCAGATGAAGTAAATGATGTAGTTGAAAGAGAGACAAAACGAGTGGAATCTACAGAAATAACTACTCATTTTTCACAGTGATCACTTTGTTGCCAAATGAGTAAATGGGTCATAAGTATCAGGTTTCGTTATAGAAAAGACTAGGCAATATTTCTAACCCACTTTCTTCACCATTCATATTACTCCTTTGTTACTTGTTTTCATAAGATTTGGTAACTTGGACCGTTGTGCAGTTACACCTACTCCTACATTGATATTGATGAATGACTGGCAATAAAATTTATGATAATGTCTTAGGATAAAACACTTTTGTAATTTAAAGTCTACTACTTACACAAACTGGTCCACTGAATCATGCAACAAACAGTGAAGAGCGAGAAGGGGGGGACACGCAGGACCGCAGAAAAGAACCTAAAAGACTTGGATTTCGCCAACGATGACGTGTGTCTGATGTCGCACAAACTTGAAGATCTACAGGCGGAAACTAACAAGTTGGCAGAAGAGGCAGGGTAGAGAAGCGAAGACGGGACTTCAAGTGAATATAGAGAAGACAGAGTTGATGAAGATATCCAACCAACACCAACAGCAACAAAAAGCTGCAATCACCATGAACAGGAGGAACTTTAAGGAAGTAACCTCCTTCACCTCTGTAAGCAGCACTGCATCAACTACAGACAGCACGGATGAGGAAGTCAAAGTCAGGATGAGAAAAGCAAGATAGGCCTTCATTAGCCTGAAACCAGTGTCGAGATCTTCCCCACTCAGCATGTGGAACAAAGTCCAGATTCTCAACACCAACGACAGTCAAGTCAGTACTCCTAAGTGGTTGAGAAACGTGGTGCGTTACGAAAGGGATTTCCAACAAACAACAGATATTCATCAACAACTGCCTACACTCGCTCGTTACTCAACATTAATCACATGGCCAGAATAATAATGAGAATAAGCAACCAGGAACTCAGGCTGGCTGGCTGGCTGGCTGGCTGGCTGGCTGGCTGGCTTGCTTGCGACGAACCAACGAAGTAGGAACCTATCACTCAACACATATGCAGAGTGAAGTGGAGGTGGATGGGATTGAGCATACACTGAGAAGGCTGACTGTGGACATCATGCATCAGGCCAGGCCCTCGAGTGGGACCGAGATGGGAAGTGACGAGTTTGGCTTTGTAGGCGAGGGTGAGATGGAGGAGATGGTGTGAGGAGGAGATGAGAGCCTGTGAGTTGTCGTGGAGTCAGGTTGAACAGATTTGAGAGAAGAGAGTGTAATGGAGGTGTGCTACTGAAGCCCTATATTCCATTAGGAAGCCAAGGGACAAATAATACTAATAATTACATAAACAGATCAGCTCAGTAGACGAAACAGAAATCAAAAACAATTTTTTAGTATTAATACCTATTGAAAAATATTTCTATTGTGAAATACAATATCTTCAAGTTATATTCCTTAGAATGTTCCCCTTTCTTTCGCTTTACATTGTTTAGTTGAAATTGAATCAACTAGGTTTAAATTCAGGCTTGAAAATATATATATATGTATATGAATGTATACAAAATAAAATGGAAAAATCTTTTCAATACTTTGGACACTTGAGAATACTCATCATTTGACCTATTTCCAATCTCCAAACATTCTGCCTACCTAGTTTTCACCTTCAATCGACACAAACACCACTGATAAATGGTAATTAGCATTTTTAAAACTGGAATAATGATATTAAGAAGCAAGTTTAGTAAAGAAGAGAAAGAATGAAAAAAACTTAAATATAAAAGAATAGACAAAAGTATTCTGTTTTACGCACCAGAGGAGATGATAAAGAAACATTTTCGTTCAATAGAGAAATATTTAATTTTGTTTAATTTTTCTGATGTTCAGTCTTATTTTATCGTCTAAAATAGCATCACTATGACTTTATTGATAATGAGGGGTAAATAAACCAAACCGATGCAAAAATATGATAACAGCAGGTATTATTAACCACTGATACTAATTACAGTTGTTGTACTTTTAACATGTCTAATACTTTCTAGTGGAAACGTCATCAGACAATTCGTAAGTCAGAGTTAAAGAGATTTTTCTCTCTTGTTACAACAAATGAATCAATCCGTATGTAAATTTTTGGGTGAATTTGATAGATTGTTATTCTCATTTAGTTATTTATTTTCTGTTTATGATATCCTTAAAACTTTTATATTTTGTCTTCAATTTCTTCATGTTAAGATCTACAGACGAAAACTAACAAGTTGACAGAAGAGACAGCAAAAATGGGACTTCAAGTGAATGTAGAGAAGATGGAGGTGATGAAGATACCCAACCACCATCACTAAAAACAACAACAACAACCAATCACCATCAACGGGAGAAATTTGAAAGAAGTTGTCACCGTCAACTGCCACCTAGGCAGGGCAGCATCGTTTCAACTACAGGCGACGGTGGCACAGATAAGGACGTCAAAGTCAACATCTGAAAGACAGTAAGACAGGCCTTCATTAATCTGAAATAATCAGTGTGGAGATCTACTGCACTCAACACAAAGAGCATAATCCAGATTCTCAATACCAATGTCAAGTCATTGCTGTTATATGGTTCAGAAACTTGGTGCGTCACGTAAAGCACTTCCAACAAACTACAGATATTCATCATAGCTGCCTACACTCACTCGATACTGAAGATCAGATGGCCAGAAAGAATAAGCAACAAGGAACTGTGGCTGGAACAAACTAATCAAGAACCTGTCACCCAACATTTATGCAGAAGGAAGTGAAAATGGATTGGGCATGCACTTAGAAGGCCGACTGGGAACATTGCACGCCAGGCCCTCGAATAGAATCAAAATGGGAAACGACGAGTTGGGCGTCCGAGACGTGGGTGACATGGAGGAGATTGTGTGATGAAGAAACGAAAGCTTGTGGGTAGTCGTGGTGCGAGGTTGAAAAGACTGCAGAGAAGAGAGTGCAATGGAGGTGTGCTACTGAAGCCCTATGTTCCACTAGGAACCCAAGAAAAGAACAAGAATATAATAAATTCGTCAAGTTATATTATTCCCCACTAGTTAAGCTTTGATACTATTTTTACAAACTGAGAAAAATAAAACTTTTGAACTTATAAGCATTCGCCTAACTTTTATGAAAGGTTGTGTTAAATAAGTGTAAAACTTGAGCATTATAAACTTTAGGATCAAAATTCAACCTGACAGAACTGAATTAGTCGATCATTCGATTAATAGATTATAAGTGAAGTATATAAGTCCTAGTGAAGTAGGAAAATGAATTTCTGACGTTTCGTGACTTCATAAAAGCCACTTCTTCAGAGAATAAAACTTGTACAAGTTACCGACTGCTTAAATAGTAAACAGTCCCCATCTACTTTTCAAACTTGAAAACGCTTTAATCGATAATTATCGCTTATGATCACATTGAAGCAGTCGTTCAAGTTATGAAATCTGATTTTTACAATCTTATCACTTCAGTTTCTTTGGTTTTAATGGTAGTAAAATTTTCCACATCTCCGGGATAGGTGTTGCGTCATTTTTAACACGTGTAGCGTATCGATTCCATTCGGTAATCAGTCGCTCTGTACACCTAACCATTTACGACTTTAGTACAGTTGCTTTATTTCATCCTATTTTACCATTATATCAGTGCATGCAGGTTGTATTAAGATAAAAGTGATCCGATAACCTTCTTAATAGGGTTCCTACTTACACTGGAACCCAAAAAATATGCACAATACAAAGGGTATGAAATTTAAAAATTCCGGCGTTATAACTTGTAAAGCCCCATCGTTGGTTGGACCGAATTTACCGGCCACTACTGGCACATGGGTTCCTGTGTGCATGCCTCTATATTGCTGGTATTGACAATTTCGATATTATTCATGGATAGTGACCAGCAGTGGGATCCACGATGCGCTTACTCTTTCGTGCGAGCTAGGTGGATGTGTCTACATCTCAGTAAGTAATATTGTTCCAAACATGACTTGAGTCTAGGACTAACATTACTCACTGGTATACAGTTACATCGAGTTAATCAGTCGAAGATGAGAAGAAACGCCCGCCCTAGTTTTCACCAGTTGCTAATAGCTGATGTTTTAAGACTAGTAATAAATTACAAAAGGCATTTGAGTGGAGCTGATGGCTATGGTTTCCACGACAGCGTGACTCAAGCGAAAACAGAAAAATGAGTTAACAAACGAAACTGTTTAATACTTGGTGACGATTGAAGGTGAAATGAAATTTTGAACCACGGCTACATTCGAACCAGTGACCAACGGGTTTACAGCCCGGTGCTCTACCAACTGAGCTACAAGGTCCAACTGCTCACCAGAATTTTATTTCACTACAATCACCAGGGGTTTTGCCCGACTACCATGTGAATTCCTGAGGCGTTACTACCACATGATCGTATTCACACCGGCTGCTTAGTGAGGACTTGTCATCCCAATCCAAGCGTAAGTAAATTAGAGAAGGGGAGCATCGGTCGTCGCTGGTTCGAATCCAGCCGCGGTACGAAATTTTCATCTCACTTTCAGTCATCACCCAGTATCAATCATAGTCTGCCAAACCACGGCTATCTCAGACAATGAAAATGATAATCCGTATCATGCTCCCCTTCTCTGATTCACATAGATTTGGATTGCAATGAACAGTCCTGACTAGGTAGCCTGTATGATTATGAACAAGCGGTAGTAACGCTTCCGGAATTCACATAGTAGTCGGACAAAACCGTCAGTGTTTGAAATGGAATAAAAATCTGATGAGCAGTCGGATCTCGTATTTCAGTTAGTAGAGCATCGGGCTGGAAACCCAGTGTTCGCTGGTTCGAATCCAGCCACGGTACAAATTTTCATTTCACTATCAATCACCACCTGGTATAAATACTAATTTGCCGAACTATGGCTATCTCAGTCAAAATGAAACCATTTAATATCAGTGGGAAAGTTTTCAGTCTTTTTTCGATGATAAAATGTAAATATATACTTCCAAAGTCAAATATCTGGTTGACTGAAACCTGCTATACAGCTTGTCATACTCTATAGACGTTATAACTATTGTTTCAATATAAATCCTTTTGCCAACATTTTAATATTGGCCAGATTGACTTGCAACACATGCATTACTCAACAAAATAACCATAACTACATGATAACTTCAGTTATTATTAGAGAATGTGTGCACACTGCCTATATTTTTATAAACTTCCAAACTAATGTAGTTAATAAAAAATAATTTAGTGGATGTACTTGCAATCGGAGCGTTCACTGACGCTCTTTGGAAGATCACATGTGTTAACATTTCAATCTCTGCAATAATAATAATAATAACAATAATAATAGATGAATATACCGAAACCTTTTTGACATCCTTAAACGTTACTTGACTTTAAACCCTTTAACTAAGTTTTATGTCTATTATCAGTCATCAAGTCATGGGGAAATTGGTGTTTCTTCAGTGACTCGAAGCGGAATGAATCCGCACTAAAACCAGAGACCTAACCACTAAGCTATCTAGACCACGATCGACCCCATAGGAGTGAATTAAGTACAAAGACTTTTAACTATTGAATAAATAATTTAACTAAAAGCTGATCAACGTCTGCAAACTGATCATTCAGCGAAATACCGTGACGTTGCAGTACCTCACACTAGAGTTTTGACCATCGTTTAACACTTCACGTGAGGTATTTTTTTTAGCACCAAGTATCAAACCCGAAATCCAATAACTATCTTTAATGTTATCCATGTCGCCAAAGCGGTTAATTATTTTTGTAACATTCTCATAAATTTCACATGTATCAAATTAATGTCCTGTAGGCAGACTCATATTCAAAGGTTAACGTTTGAAAAAGGTAGCTTTTTACTATTTTTGGATAAATAACTTTTACTGGATCCTACAATGTTTTAACGCGTTGGTGAAATGAACAAGAATGAGGAACTGTTTACAGACTTCTGTGCATTTAATGACTTCGTGATTGGAGGCAGTGTGTACAAACACAAAAATATTCACAAAGCGACATGGATTGGATTTCACCAGACACCACGACACACCATAAATCAGATCGACTTCATCTCAATGTAAAGAAATTGGAGACGCAGCCTACTAGACACAAAATGAGATCAAGAAGTGGAGCAGATGCAGGTTCACACCACTCACTATCTAGTGCAAGGAACCTACCTGCGGAATCCAGTTGAAAGGCTTCGCGGAATTTGCTGATAGAACACAGTTCAAGTTCATCACCCAGAACAGAAGCTGAAGGAGGGAACTTCAAAGGACACCTTCATGTCAGTCAGAGATCAAAAAAATGGGAGATGTTCAGCAACATCCCCGAGGAAACCTGTGTGGGGGAACACTAGGACTTTCTGAAAGAGATGTGGAAAGAAACCTGCATAACCCTATCAGGAACGAAAAGGAAGCAAGAAAAGGAATGGATTTCGATGGGCACATGGAGGCTGATAAAGGAGTGAGAGGAAGATGGTAATGGTTAAGCAGAAGATGAACCAGTGCAGTGCAGTGCAGTGCAGTGCAGGGATGAACAACGAAAAGAGAAACTGAATACAATCTATAAAACACAACACTGGACAAAGAAGTGAGGAAGAGTGCGCACAAAGACAAAAGACACTTCTATGAAACACTGGCAAGTGAAGCACAAGGGGTAGCTCGTAGGAGAAACTTGACAACACTATAGAAAATAACCAGGTTTCTATCAGGAAAGAGATCAACAGAGATGAAACCGATGAAAGACAGTGAAGGAAATCTAGTTTCCAAAGAGAAAAAACAAAGGAAACGATGGGCTGATCACTTAAGAAAACTCATGAATCGACCAGCACTTGCAACTCGTCCAGAAGTACCGCTAGCAACCCAACCACAGAATTACCAGTGAACACAAACCCTCCAACTAAATCTGAAGTGAAGTCCTGAACGCCATAAAGTTCCTGAAATCCAGGAAGGCAGCGGGGACAGATGGGATTCCACCAGAATCACTGAGAACAGACGCAGAGACAACAGTGCACATGCTCACACCACTACTGCAGAAGGTTTGGAAGCAAGGAAAGAAGAAAAGATACCTGTCGACTGATTGAAAGAAGGGCCATCTTGTCAAACTTTCAAGCAAAGGTGACTGCCATGGAATCATGCTCCTGTCCACACCAAGCAAAATACTAAGCCGCACCATCCCGGAGAGACTGAAAAATACTCAGAATTCAAAATTACAACCTGATCAAGCTGGCCGGCTCACTTCACAAAAAACAAATCATTTCCACATCAAATTGCAACACTACACCACACATCATCACACAACACACAACACACCATACAATGCCAGTCAACACTACACCTCAACTACATCCACACTGAAAACACCTCCCTTCAATAGCGTCAACCGAGAAGTAATTTGGTGAGCACCTACTTCAACACCACAGTTTCAGTTCCACAAATCTCTATCAACCTCATTCAACAGCCATATGATATATCCTACATGCTAGATGCTACATGTCAAGTGACTCACAATGGAAAGCTCAGTGATGCATTTGAAGTGAAACGAAGTGAAGTGAAGTGAATTGAAGTGAATAGAGGAGGGAGTAAGACAAGATTGCCGCCTACCATCACCAATAATCTTCATGATTGTGGTCGATAGGACTGGACTGGATCATGCAACAGACAACTGTAAGGAACGAGATGATGGGCATACGCTGGCTGAACCGGACACTTAAAAGTAAACTAGTACGAACTTGCTACACTTTTTTCTTACCACATTTTATAATACATGCTCCACAGAAATTTCCTGCAGATGTCTGCATTTTACTACTCTTAATTGATAAGATATTGGACAAACGTTTATTAGGCGAAACTGAGAAAAACATATGCATAGTACAGCATTACAGTAAGGTATTCACATAAGTTTTGATATTAATAATAGTACTATGTTTTGAACGTAACAAGCACAGGTTAGGCATGGCGTTACTTCATTGAACTAGATGTTTTAGAATAGTGATATTTCTGGGTTCTTTATGTTGAAGTAAGAGAATGGATGCATCTAGGAAGTGTACTTTTATTCCATGTTTGTTTACTGGTATAATTGTGATTATATTGAAATTACAAAGAATGTTTTCTTTATATTTTAAATGACTTTAGATTCAAATGGAAGGATCGATTTGCAAATGATTTGCGAATTGCACGTTCAGTGTTGATACTTCTCATAGTCCCAGACTGTGGTGTCAACAGGGTTTCCGCTGGAAACCATTCAGCTGAGATCACAGAGAGTGATCTGTGACACAAAACCATTCCCTAATTGATCATTCTATTTTAGGCAAGTCAGCTATTTAGATTCAGGTGATCTGAACTAATTCGACTGCATAAGCTGAATTTGTTTGAGTACACCACTCCTGAGTCGACTCGACTCCAAACGAGCAAAACAACCGTCCAATGCTTAGATCACTATGATATAGCTCGCGAAACACTAGAGATCAGTTCAAGTGGTTTCCAACAACTCAATTTGTTCAGTAGTGGTAACTTTAGATCCAAGTGGCAGGTTTACCCCTGTTGGCAAGTCTAGTGAATGAAGATAACTATCTGTAGTTTAGATACTAAAAATAACCTTTTGAATAACTTTTATTGTTACTGTTCATTTTTAATACAAGAAAAGAGAGTTGTAGTCTAATGGGAATAACCAATTTTCTAGGAGAGGTTTTGTTGAATAAAAAGAAGGGGGAAATGAAGAAACAGAACTTATAGAAGGAATAAAAATGAGTCATACACTTTGGTTGAAAAGATCGAAAAACAAAAATAGGTGACTAGTTTAACAAGTCTGTTGATGAATTCCTTGGAGGAAAAACTTATATTGGCCTCTAATTATATTAGAAGTCTATCAGTATGTATTAATATATATATATATATATTCATGGAATTATTCCTTCAAATCTAATTCTGTTTTCATTCCTACTCATCATCTGAAGTGACTCATGTTATGTCTATGGAAGAATATAAGATTTCGTTAAATCTGATTCATATTTTCAAT
Organism: Heterobilharzia americana; assembly: GCA_944470555.2. Classification (NCBI taxonomy): domain Eukaryota; kingdom Metazoa; phylum Platyhelminthes; class Trematoda; order Strigeidida; family Schistosomatidae; genus Heterobilharzia; species Heterobilharzia americana. Next base: position 61,099,364 of record OX104129.1, on the reverse strand, counting down.
GGGAGTTTCATTCTATCTGAAGTGGTTTATGCTCTTTTATAGTAATAAAGTTATCGGGTCAATGTAAGCCTTATACACTTAAGTAGACCAATCCTGGTTGTTATTTTAGGTAAATAATCTTCCTCTGTTGTAATTGTAGTGAGTTTTTCACAATATCAAACAGAGAATTTTTCCCATTTAATAATAATCATATTTTGTAAGATATGCTATTACTACACACTTTGCAGATAAAAGATTCAGAAATACAGAAATGCATTTTCCTATATACACTTATTAATCATATTAAGATGTTGGCAGTCAGTCAGTTAGAATCTAACGTTTTGCATTTGCTTAGAATCATCAGTAAATTACAACTGGAAGTTTGACGAAAGTCATATTTCTTACAGAATTGGATAAGTTTTTCAGCATAAAACTAATTTTGATTTAACGTCTATATTAGTTACTTTTTCATGACTGATTAGTGTAAAACTGAATTACATTTTACTTTTCAAAGTCGATTATTCCATTCATCTCTTTTATTAGCATATACATTGAAGTGTTTGGTTTAGTGTAATCAAAGCAAGGATCATTTTTTGGAACCATTTTTTGTTCTTCTCAACTTGTTGAATGAAACCATACCGATTAGCTGATTCTTTAGGCTATATATATATATCTTAATAATCGTATAGAAATAGTATTTCTGAGAAGGATTTTTTTTGTCTCTCAGTCGACTGAGTTATAAACCTATTATAGAAGCATTATGTACTGATACTAAGCTTTAAAATAACACCCCAGTATTCTATAACATGTTCATATATAAATATGTTATAGTAGTTTATGTATTTAACCATTGTGAAAGATAAATTTTATTCTTATCACAGTCCAGTACCGAAATCTAACCATAAAAGAATGTAGTTCAGCCTTTACTTTGTTAAGCAAATCGTTTCCTCGGTCACATACATGTTTGACAAGTTTCCGATTGTAAATCACCTACGTAACTTTACAAAGGAAATCTTCATAAACTATACTCAAGCATGTACAATAGGCAAAACGATGTCATTGTGTCATGAAAGATAACCTCCGGTGATAATCCCAACTTTGGGGGCAGAGGGTGGATAACAAAAGTCATGATATGTAGTATAGTGAAAAATAAGATTGTTAAACCAGTAGTGATTATTTACGATTTATTTATTCAAATATCATTTTCAGAAATAATTACCAAATGAACATTTCAACTTTTCAATACCTCACTTGATATAAAAAATGATAAATTTTGCTTTCTAGATTTTGTTTCACCTTTAGTCATCAACCTTGAATACATTGTTGAATTTACTAGCTGTAGCTATTTCATTAGATAGTTTGTAAAGTTTTTTACCAGTCAACCATTCTTCATCTAATGTTTATTGTTATGAAAGGTCAAAAAGAAGCCTAACCAAGTTGTATAATAAAGCAGATCATGTTGAAAGTTATGAGTGGAAAATACACTTGGTTGGTTATTTAATTCAAGCACTCAGTTTTTCAGATGTAAGGTAAGTAATTTAAGGGTTGAAGAGTAAAATTTTATTAAGTTTCAATTATCATCTTTTTCTATGAGACAATGTAATTACAAATTATTTTCAACATTTTTATTTGTTTTTCTCATACATTTTTAAGGTTACCGATCAACCATTACAAATCTGTGAAATTTTCAACAGTTCATGTGTATATGTTAAAGCATGTACATCAGAAGGATAAAAAGGAGGTCTGAGATTAGTTTTGAGAACACTTCAAATAAGTTCTCCTGAAAAAAGTTAAAGTCTCTCAAAAAACTTTATTACTAAGCATTTAAATGTCACAGAAAACGTCCAAATCACGAATAAATTTAAAAGAATTAATGCACAGAATAATGCTAATTTATTAGGATTCTGAGTGACAGTTGTCATCAGAAGAATTAAGCCAAACTTGTACATCCAAAATGAGGCAGTTATGAGCCTCCAACTTCCATGTTAGTCATTGATTTGTTCTATCATTCGATATGAGCCTTTGCAAAACTCTATATTTTCATTCTCTTTTGCAACCATCTTCATAATCAGTTCCTATTTCATTTCAACAGTTATACTACTTGACCCAGAGTGACTTGACACTTACATACTCTTTTCTATTCCATTTTTTGATTGGTCACATGAACTACATAAATATAAGGAGTTTCCTTAATCTGAACCGATTCTTCCATTATCTGATTTTAAGTTGGAATTCATCACGTACTGAAATCAGTTGAATAAACATTAGAAGCCTGGGAGCAATGAACAACTATTTCATCCTAGTACGCAACTCCTCAGCAGTGAGCACCCATGATCATACCACGGATTAAACTTATGGCTTTCAGGTTCCGTGACTAGCACGTTACCATTGAGCCAGTGGGTCAGAATCTAATGGTCCATAAATCCTACTTCTATCATCATCTGCCATTATCTCTCATCAGTGGACTATCATCCTCTTGATTAGTAAATGAGGTATATATATATAATGATTCTATAACCTGTACGCAGCTGAAAAATAGGTGGCAAAATACGATGGATTCATCGTATTCTGCAATGTTTATCGTTTTAACTTCGTTAAGATTTTCTGTCTATATTTATTAATTTCTTATCAATTTCCACTGGTTTCATTTTTTCAATTTTTCACAAAGGTAACCTATTTCTGAGTCATATTTTATGCCTAAATTAGTTTCAATGAACAACAGTGTATATGATACGATTTCTGTTTCCAGTAATTAAAATATCCACGGGTATATTTTTACACTGCACATTTCACGTTTACCGATAAAATGAAGATATTGAGTAATATTGTGATAGATTATTTATGTACTAATAAATAGTGTCAGTCTAACTACAGCCAATCTTCTCACAAACAATATTCATAAAAAAAATGTATGAACACACTTTTCTTATGAATGTAACGCTCCATAACGACGTTATCAAATCCTACAGTATACGGAATATATCTTTAAGCCAACCAATCATTTCATGCTTCAAATCCAAGCGGTACATCTTTCTTTCTTTTCTTTTTCTATCAAAGTAAATAAAAACCTTTTACAAATCACAACAACTTAAGTTTAGTCGTTGCATGACATTTGAAAGTAAAACAGTATGAAAACAATAAGCCTTTTTCGTATAGATTCACTTTGTATAGGATATTACTTTAGTAAAGGATAAAAGTGATTTCCATAGAATAGTAGTAAATTATTTTTGTATCGTTCTTTAAATGAAAGACCCTATCTGACACATACCGCTTTCTTTATGATGTGGCTTTGTCTTCAGTGCTAAAATCATGTTATAACTCAAATGTAAGCTCTATACATAAGATTGTACAAATTAGAAAAGATGACAGTAGAAAAGATATTGTCGGTATGCTTTTTAAGTCATCTTTATTTCCAAATAATTTGTACTTCACCTATTATTTTGGTAACAGAAATAAAGGGTGTTTGCTTACATTGGTTAAGTGATGAAGGAAATAGTTTCGTATATTATTTCATCTGCTTTGATTTGGTACTATAGCATATGGTGTGAATGTACACGAAGAAAATGCTTATATAAAACATATAGAACAACTATTAACATTGCCAGTAACTGACATGTTGCTATGTAAACTCTATGTAGCACGACTGATGTTAATGGTAATTATTTCGTTGAATTAGTGTATGAAATGAGTAAGTTTGAGCATAATTTTAATTATTCGCTTCATCTAATGTAATATTTTCAATTCAAAATGCTTTAATAAGTTTACTCGCCGAATTCCGACAGTGACTTTTAATTATATACATATGTATATATAACCTTGACATTATACAACTACTAAAGTTACATAATTAGTGATCTATTTTCTGAGGAATTTGTTACCATGGTTATGTATTTCTGTGTTTTGTTTTATGATACAAAATATACTATTTAATGTTTTATGCTATCACCTCAACAGGCAGTTGACTTCAGACAGCATCTTCCATAATCGTTCACCGCTTCCCTATCATACTTTGGGTAGCTAGGTAGTATCACCAGCCTTGACACAATAGTTGTGATTCATTGCCAACTGCTCAAAAGTGCATAGGATTGTTGAGTGGATTTCGATTTTGACATATTTATAAACCTCCAGCAGACTTAGTTTCATTAAGTTACTTTTTACTTGTTGACTGTTAGAAACGAATTAACAGTGGTAGTTTTTTTTATCAAGTTACCAACAATAAAGAACCAAAATTACACATATATTACTCTTTGGTGTCATTCTGTTCGAGAGCTTCTATTCAAGAAACCAGTCTGTTTAAGAACACACACAAACATGAAATTTTCTTACCTCATAATGATCAACGTTAAAACAATTGGTTATCTGTGAAAACGAACTAGTATTGATGAAGAAGTTTATTTCATATCACATTACTCAAACCAACAATCAGTGCTTTCGTATCCATTCATCCAAATTGGAATCCAGGACGCGCACTCCTTCCTATTTAGGACTCGTAAGCTGGATGTGCCAGTACTCCAGTAAGTGATGTTTTTCTCATTGAGACTCGAACCCACTACCCACCGTTTCTACCGTTAAAGCGTTATCCACTAGGCCAGGGGGCATGAGAGCCACCATTGATGCAATGGGTCTCGTTTATTGTATAGTAATAACAGGAAATTGCAAGTGTCAGATAACTGCCAGTGAGTTTATTGAGACTGAAGATATTTTCCCCTGATCAATATCTATTTAGCCACTTTTATTATGTGCATCCTTTTTCAGTTTCAGCTATATAGTTAGGGCACTAAGGTGTGTAGGAAACAGTTATATTGTGATGTCAGCAGCTTGTACTGAATTTCAAACACCTTTCACCGATATTAAGTAAAATTCTGTGTTATTAAGAAGTAAGCACTATAATAGTTATTGGAACACAGATGCTTTTATCAAAACGAGAAAAGTGAGATATGGATAGTCGATCAAGCTTGTTTTCTCTCTACTTGCAAATTATTATTATTATTTGTTCCTTGGGTTCCTAATGGAACATGGGCTTCAGTAGCACACCTCCATTGCACTCTCTTCTCTCCAATAATTTGAACCTCACACCACAACAGGCAACAAGCTCTCACTTCTTCCTCGCACGATCTCTTCCATGTCACCCTCGCCTCGGACGCCGAATTCGCCGTTTCCTATCTCGGTTCCACTTGAGTACCTGGTCTGACGCGTGATGTCCCCAGTCGGCCTTCTCAGTGTATGCCCAATCCATCTCCACTTCATTCTGCATATGTGTTGATTGATAGCTTTTTGCTTCATTGCTCCGTTCCCATAGTTCCTTGTTGCTTATTCTCATTATTATTCTGGTCATCTGATCAATGTTCAGTAACGAGCCAGTGTAGGCAGTTGTTGATGAATGTCTATAGTTTGTTGGAAATCCCTTTCGTAACACGCCAAGTCTCTCAACCATCAAAAACAAGCACTGACTTGACTGTCGTTCGTGTTGAAAATCCCCATCTTGTTCACACTTTATGCTGAGTGGAGTTGAGTGGAGTAGAGTGCACAAGATCTCCACACCGGTTTCAGGTTAATGCAGTAAGGCGTGTCTTGCTGTCTTTCCGATCCTGCCTGACTTTCACGTCCTCGTCTGTGCCACCGCCACCTGTAGTTGAAACAGTGCTGCCTGTCTGGATAGGTGAAGGAGGTTACTTCCTTTAGGTTTCTCCTGCTGATGGTGATTGGAGCAAATAGTATGAAGTAATTCGACAGTTAACATGAAATGTAATCCGAAGTCTGTATTTGTATTGGAATAAAACAATTTATAATAGGATAAGTTGATGGAAAAAAGAAGATTCTGGAATCTTATCCACAGTTTAGAAAAATAACAATCGTAAAATATAAATAACGGACTCGTTACACAAAACAAACATTTAGAAGGTATCATGTAAAATTCTTTTAAAAAAGAAAGCATAGATAAAAAAAAGTGAATAAAAAACAATGAACATGAAGGACACAATGATTTAATTGGTAGTTTCTAGGGTCTGGTTAATTTAAGGGCATGTGTATTAGTGATGTCAGTCCATAATAAATTCTACCGTGAAATAAAATGTTACTAAGGCCTGATATATGATTCTTAACACTGAGGTCAGGTTTAAGACACTTCATTTGCTATCTGTTTAGCAAAGTAAAGTTATATGGTGATTTTATGTTGATATACTAGTCTTAAGACTAAGGATTCAGTGAAACGTTTTGTACAGTGCGGCGAAGTAAACTTTGATTGCGGTGAATCATTTTCAAAAACTGTACACTTGTAATCATAGTTAAAACAAAACATGTACAATCTATCAATAGCTAATGGGTCACTGTAAAGTCATCAGAAACGGTCAATATAGTCACAAGGTAATAATGGCTAGAAGGTCAACTCAAGGTCATCAAGGATTGGTTATAGGATTGTAGAAATAGACAAAGAAATGAATAGACTATCTGCAGAAGATTGAGACCAAAGTAAGAATAGAAATAGAATGCATCCCTTTTGAAAGCAAAGATCAGGCTTAACCACGTGGTTGTTAAAGCCTTTTCTGTGTGTAAATGGCGAATACGCACTTTTATCGAAATGTTTCATTTTATTTCATAAATGACTTGGATAGAAGATTCTCGCAGAGTTAACCAAATGTTCAAGAATCAAGCTGTCGATGGCTTTACACTCTCTTCTGGACAGTCATGTAAGACAGTGTCCCGATGTGCGTTTGGATATAACAATCTATATGCGGCCTGCGTAACTAACTCCACAAGACCAGGTGAACTGGGAAACACACAGGAATCAGCTGTTGGCTGGAGAAAACAATCCGTAGATGGCGGTAGCGGTTGTGCAAACTACTGTAGAAGACCTCCTTTTCCAAAAATGTACAGGTTCTCTATGTGATGAAAGTGTTTTATAGTTAGAACTTTCCAACACTATCAAAACATGTCCACAGTGAAGTTATATCTTCTTAATGCTTCAAAACATATGAAATTCCTCTTCCATTTCATGAGGCATAACATTCAAAGAGAAATGTTAATGATTTGAAGATGATTTGAGTTACTAAACGGCGTTAATTCAGTTATATAGCAACACTATAGTCTTCTTCGACATTTATAACTTTTAATTAGCCTCTCTGGCAATTACTCCAAGCTGACATAAATCTTGAAGTAAATCCGTTTATATTTTCATGGATGTTGGCCTTGTCCTTATGACAAGAATGTTTCTTCAGAAAAATTCGTATTACTGTTCTTCCATCCAGCTCTTAAAGAAATGGTCCACTGAATAACTTAAGAAATTCACCACCTTTTGAAAAATGACTTGCTGATATGTGTGAATACTCACTGTCTGATTACTTAAGTGGTATCTAATTATTGAGAATGAAATTTTCGACAGTGTCGATTTATTCTTTTCAACGAACCGTTTTTTGCAGTCCTCCATATCATTGGGCAAAAAATTTAGCAAACCAATTTTTACACAGATACTGAGTAATACCAGTAGTTCGTTAATAAAACAAAACCCAATTAGATTTCAATCATTTTTGAACAGAATATTCACCTTCTGTCTGACTATATAAATTAAATGAGCTTTACTAGTACAGTAAAGTAATAGTTCTGAATAAATTCTCGAAGATTGAACTACTATCAGAGATAAAATTACCACCCAGGAATTAAAGTGTGTTACTCACTTTACACAGAAATAAATTAAACAGAAGTACTTTTATTCCGTAATAATGTTAGTCTTTTGATAACATCTAAAGTTGTCAACTTCAAAACAAACAGTCATAAATGTCGATATATCTTGAGAATATTATGTGACCTATGCATTTAAAGTTGTCAGCAAATAAGTGAATATAATGCGAAAAGGGAAAGTAATTATATGTAGGCAAGGGTGATTGAAAGGCCTACAAGAAATTTTTTGTTTGTTTCGAAACGCTGATTTTATATCATATGGTAGTGTTAACAAACATCATGGAGGTTATTTATTACATAAATATATATGTATTTTTGAGATGAATGGGAATTTTTTAATTTAGAAGTAGTATTCATCATGGACTGATATCAGTCGGAGAACCATCTCAAAAATACATTACTTTATATAGTGCTCATTAGTGACTTGCTTCCAGATGGATATCACGAAGCTCTAATGAGAAGCCGTGACCTGTTGGGTCAACTAGTCAGAAGTGAAGTAGATGCCAACTGAAGACCTTGAGTGACAGTCGCGCTGTGTCGTAAATTGACAGAAGTTGGAAATTGTAAACCACTGGAAACCCACCCAGTGACTGAATGGTTAACACGTTCGTCGTGAAACCTGAAGGTGCCGAGTTCGATCTATGGCTGGGTAGTGGATGCATACTGCCGAGAAGTCCCATGCTAGGACGAAACAGCTGTCCAGTGCTCCCAGATTTTCAAAGGTTTCCTAACTGATATCAGTCCATGATGAATACTACTTCCAATTAAATATATATCTCAAGTAATGTTTTCTTGATTGATGCGAGCAAAAACATCTATTTTATATACATAAAGGTGATATTTGCTTCAAAATGTGTCCATTCAGCATTTAAAGGAAAGCTGAAAAATAAAACCATAATTTAAAACCTAAATCTATCTCCTATCAAGAAAAAGGCATAATAAAATCCCTCTCGCTTTCTTGGAGTGAAACAACAACAATTATGAGAGAAGCACTACCAAACTACAGATAAGTTGGTGAACAAATCGGTTGGCTAATAATTTTTCATCTAGTGATCATGTAAAATATACTCTTCGTTAGAGTATATTCAATAACTTTTATCTGTCCAACTAAGGTGTCAACAAAATTTCCGTTAGAAACTAGTCGGCGAAGATGAACTAGCGAAATATGCAACTAGTGAACAACTTGAGTAGTTAGAAACCATTCAAGCTTATCTATAGTATTTCACTAGCCAGATCAGATTGATCTCTCTCTGAGTACACCACTCATGAGGTAGGTCTGGAAGGAAAGAAATGGCTGTCCGACGTTCAAATTACTCTGATTTCGGTGACGAGAACTATAGATTAGCCCGAGTAGTTTCCAACTACTCAAATTGTTCTGTAGCATATCTTATGAACTAAGGTTTTCTGTTTTCCTTATAATATCATTCACGTTGTTTACAGAAAAGAATTAATTTATCTGCTACAGATCCTTAGGTCAAATGAAACTTATTTCTGAAAGTACACCTTTGTTATAGTAATGATGCATAGTGACTAGTAGAGGAATCCAAAATGTGTGTTTTGTCCTATTTGGACTCGTCATTTGGATGTACCTGTCTCTCAGCAAGCGATGTTGTTCCCACCGGGATCTGAACTCGGGATCGACCGCTCCAAACGCCAAAGCGATGTCCACTAGACCACCGAGCCATGATAGTTACGATAGCCACTTCTTGTGCTACGGGTATAGTTTTAGCATTATTGCTTCTATTATGCCATCATTACTACCATTAAAACACAAGTAATATCGAGGCATCCACACAGAAGCCCAAATACCGATAGTGACCGATCAATTCTGTCCAATCAGCAACAGTATAATACAGGCAATAATACTTTATCTTTGTTACCTTTCATTTATTGAGAATATTTTTCAAACAATTTATACTAAGCTCAACAATGACGATAATGGTGAAAGAATTTGAGAGAAACATGAAGTTAGGTGGAAGAAGCAATTATAAAGGTGAACAGTGTCTCTGAGTTCACTTTCTGAGTACTAATTACAAAAATTATATGCGTAACTTCGAGAAAACTATACATATTTGAAGTCCTAGACCTAAATCATTTAGTGTCAATCAAACATCCTAGCCGTAAGACCCTTAAAAATGCAATCTCTCTGTCATGTAAAGTGTGTAGAGATTTCTCTACCTACACAGATAAGTGAACTACATTACCATCTAGTCTTTCAGTATGAAATCTAGTATTGATACCCTGCCAACCAGTTGCCTAGCATGCAGAATACACTGCAAAACGGACTGATATGCAAAACAGAGTTCCTTTTCAATGACCAAATACAAAAATAGTCGACATCACAAGAAGATGATGTCTTAAGGACTTTGGCAAAGGTATAGACTATGGAAGTAATGAAATACTATGTAACAATAAAAGCAATTGAAATCAACTAAACTTCGAAGTCATGGCTGAGTATATTACTTAAGAGCAGGTATCATTACATCCATTCAGATATGTTAAGCAAAAGCAGACATTTAAAGGAATAAGCAGAAGGTATACAGTCGTACTTAGGAGAAATATGTTGTCGCTTTTAAAATCAATTTTTCCATCATGATAGTTCAAACAGTGCCCTTGGTACAGTGACTATTATTCAAGTCGGTTTATAGGACTCGGGGAGTAAGTATTATAGGGAAGAATATTAGCAAAAAGTAAACTAATTTATGTGTGACCTAGCATCAGTCTTAATAAGTGGATTTTATGTTTTTAGAATAGTGTTAAGACCAATGAATTTTGCTTCATTCACAACAAAATACTGTGTGAATTTTAAGAAACAATTACATTTGTCATTATGATACAAGTTGATTTTGATATTGAATATGATGTCAAATAACTGATTCTATCAGCTGCAACTTGAGTTTAAGTGCTTTGAGCATCTACTCTGACTGTTTTCATGAGTTCGCAAATTTGGACTACATATGCATTTGATTTTATGAATCCATCATATATTAAAAGAAAACCTATTTCATTGTTTATTGAAATAAACGACAAGTTCAGTGTGTAAATTATCACTGTATACATTTATGATATAATTTGTTAACAATCAGTTCTTTGTGTGTTTACAACATACACCAAACACCTTACTAACGATAAGTATACTCCCCTGAACTATTCCATTACCAGACTACTTCAAGAAAAAGGATATCAATAGTATATGAAGGCAAAAGTAATATAATTATTTGTCCATTGGGTTCCTAGTGGAACATAGGGATTCAGTAGCACACCTCCATTGCACTCTCTTCTCTCCAATAATTTGAACCTCGCTCCACAACAGACAACAAGCTCTCATTTCTTCCTCACATCATCTCCTCCATGTCACCCTCGCCCCAAACGCCAAACTCGTCGTTTCCCATCTCAGTTCCACTCGAGGGCCTGGTGCATGATGTCCCCGAATCGTCTTCTCAGTGCACACCCAATCCATCTCCACTTCATTCTTCATATCTGTTGAGTGATAGCTTCTTGGTTAGTTCGTCGCAAGCCAGTGGAGTGCACAAGATCTCCACACCGGTTTCAGGTTAATACAGTAAGGTGTATCTTGCTGTCTTTCCGATCCTGCCTGACTTTCACAACCTCGTCTGTGCCACCGCCACCTGTAGTTGAAACAGTGCTGCCTGTCTGGATAGGTGAAGTAGGTTACTTCCTGTTGATGATGATTGTTGCTTGTTGTTGTTGCTGATGGTGGTGGTGGTGGTGTTGGTGTTGGTTGGGTATCTTCATAACCTCTGTCTTCACTGCATTCACATGATGTCCGGTCTTCACTGCCCTGCCTCACCTCTTCTGTCAATCTGTTAGTTTCCGCCTGTACATATTCCAGTTTGTGCGACATCAGACACAAATCATCGTTGGTGAAACTCAAGTCTTCTAGGATGTTTTCCGCTATCCAGCTAGCATATCCTCCTCTTCTCACAGCTCCTCATAGTTGGCTGTTGCATGATCCAGTCGAGTAGACCACAATCAGGAATATGATGGAAGATGGTAGATGGCAGCCTTGTTCTACTCCTGTCCCCTATCTTCACTTCGAAGGCATCACTGAGCTTCCCATTGTGAATTACTTGGCATGTGACGTCTTCATATAGTTGTTGAATGAGATTGATAAAGGTCTGTAGTATTCCGTAGTATTGAAGCAGTTTCCAAATTACTTGTTGGTCGACGCTGTCAGAGGCCTTCTCAAAGTCGATGAAGTTGAGGTAGATGTCCAGTTGACTGCCATTCTATACTCTGTTGTATGATGATGCGTAGCGTAGCGTTACAATTTGGTCTACACATGATTTGTACTTCCTGAAGGTAGCCAACCTGTTCGGGTTGTAGTTTTGAATCCAGCGCATCCTTTAGCCTCTCCAGGATGATGTGGCACAATATTTTGCTTGGAGTGGACAGGAGCGTCATTCCGCGCCAGTTCTTGCAAACACTCAGGCAACAGCATTGTACTCATTTCATTTGTTACATTATGAGTTTGTGATCTGCATAAAGACACTGTTTAGTAACAAGTAGGCTAAATTAGCATCAATTTAGTCTACTTATTAGATGTATTACACAGTAAAACAGTATTATTTACTAGATAACGTTTCCAACATAATTTGTTGTCTGTATTCCTACCACGTTGTGGTATGATAAGCACACTAACAACAAAATGGAACTTCAGTCTACAGTAGTGCCCGAGTTTTACCGGTATATTAAGGCTCCAGTATCGCTGATTATTACGATTAGTCAATAGTAACAAACGCTGTGTTGCTTCTGATTGAACACTAACAAACCAGATGCACCTCGAAGGTAAGAAATGAGGTAATTCACGTTATTATATCCTATCTCTGACTACTAAGTTTGTAAAGACTTTATTTTGTACCAAGCTAAACGTTGAGTTGCACTCAATCTTCTGAAATGATCACCTAATTTATTCAAAGACAGACAGACAGCATCAAACCATTGCACACAAGTGCATTAGTTCAAGCTGTCACACTTCAAACTAATATATAAAAAAAGGTGGACAGAAAAAATAACATCACAGTAGACAAAGCTGTATGACAGAACAAACAGTATGAAGATAACGGCTGGTGCTAATATTAAAGCTTTAGATGTCAAGGATCCACTACACTTTGCTTCATTTTGACCGATTTTTAGCCATATCACCAAGAGTCTTCTGCTACTGATCCCTATTGTCGCCGAAACCTCAAGCAAGTTGTCTATATCACCCCTATATGTCTCAGACCAGCAGTCAAAGACAGCATAAACCGGAGCGACATCTTGGTCTGGTCACCCTATTTCTAACTTAATCCAGCATCCTGTAGCACGACACTTCGAGTTAGGCGTTGTCTCGGCATGCGCAGTATATTTCCAAGCCAGCTCATTTAGCTATGGTTCACAACCTCATCAATCGACTTGCCAATCTTGTCTAGTACCCGTCTCCTGACCTTAATATTGCCCACACGGTGACTCGATGAAACGAAGATATGTGTGATTAAAACCCTGCCTGACAACCATATAAAAGAATAAAATTGACTGCAGCTGAGTATGCTCGTCCATCGATAAATAGTCAGATATCTAGTCAGTAGACGCCACAGGTGACGAAAGTTGGAACTTGTCAAACGGGCCTTCTGTATCCGGTTTCCTCATCAATTTGTCCACTGGGGCTGACACAACCCCCCAAGTGACTGAGGTGGTCGACACATTCCGCCATTTCATTCCCTATCATTAATCTGGGAGTCCTTGCAGCGGAACAGGCCTGGACCATCATCTTTTATTTGATAGGCAGAAACCAGTCACACAGCTAAACGCAGTCACAAGACGCTGCATCTTCACCCACCAGGACAATACAATCTGTATACTCCAAATTAATCAGACGACCTCCAGGGAGAAGTTTAATCTCTGTGAAGTTAATTGTACCCAAAGTTATATCTATTCGTACGCCTATAACGAAACTAAATAGGAACGGTGATAGTGAGTATGCCTGGTAGACACCACTTGTTGTCATCATTTCGTATTGCAATGCCACCTTAATGGCTATGAGAGTTATAATAGGGAGCTTTGATAAGCATAATATACTTCCTCAATACAAACTGAAATAGATAGTTAATTCAAATAGTTATTTAAATTCCATTTAAAATTATTGAGAAACTGAATTAATCTGAAGTGTTTAATTCTGCATTTTATACTATCCTACCTAAAATAAAACATCTTTAAAAATACATTAATCGTTTTTCGTATGGTTGTTATGGTAATGTATCCTTCTTAAGAAATTGAAAGGTAAGTGTTTTAATTAGAGAATAAAAGGTTCAAAAGTATACGGTTAAGTTTCAGTTAAATTTAACTTCCTGTTTTAACTTTGATTGACTGCAAGTTTCTAACTGCTGTCAACATAGTATTAGTAAGTATATAATGCTTTCGGAAGTAATACAATTCACACTGTAATTGCAAATCCCTGTATTGAAATCCTAAGAATATAAGTGAGGCAGTGAAAATGGGTCTTAAAGTGAATGTAGAGAAGACGGAAGTGCTGAAGATACGCAACCAACAACAAGCACTAATCACCATGAACGGGTGAAACCTGAAGGAACTAGTCTCTCCCACCTAATACAGGCAGTGGCGGCGCAGATGAGAACGTCAAAGCCAGGCAGGATCGGAAAGACAGCAAGACATGCCTTAAATAATCTGAAATAATCAGTGTGGAGATCTACTGCGCACAGCACAAAAAACAAGATCCGGATTCTCAACACGAACGACAGTCAAGTCAGTGCTTGTTTTTGATGGTTGAGAGACTTGGCACGTTACGGAAGGGATTTCCAACAAACTATAGACATTCATCAACAACTGCCTGCACTGGCTGGTTACTGAACATTGATTGATCAGATGGCCAGAATAATGAGAATAAGCAACAAGGAACTCAGGCTGGCTGGCTGGCAACGAAGCAAGAAGCTATCACTCAACAAATATGGAGAATGAAGTGGAGATGGATTGGGTGTGCACTGAGAAGACGATTCGGGGACATCATGCACCAGGCCCTCGAGTGGAACTGAGATGGGAAACGACGAGTTTGGCGTTTGGGGCGAGGGTGATATGGAGGAGATGATGTGAGGAAGAAATGAGAGCTTGTTGTCTGTTGTGGAGCGAGGTTCAAATTATTGGAGAGAAGAGAGTGCAATGGAGGTGTGCTACTGAATCCCAATGTTCCACTAGGAACCTAAGGGACAAATAATAATAATAATGCAATCACCAAGGGTTTTGCCTGGCTACAATGTGAATCCGTGACGCGTTACTACCAAATGATCGTATTCACAGAAGCTACCTATTGAGGACTTCTCATCTTAATCAGTTCCAACTGAAACAGAGAGAGGGAGCATCATATTGATTATGATTTGATCAAATAAGATAGCCATACCTTGGTGGGCTAGTATTTGTACTGGTCGATGATTGAAGGTGAGACGAAAATCTGAACCCAGTACAAATACTAGTCTGTCAAACTACGGCTATCTTAAATAGTCAAATTATAAAGATGAATGAAATGAATTTTAACAAAATTCCATGATATAAAAGGAAACACTCTCCGCTTCGGAATTCACTTTTTAACTTTTATCCTTGACTCCATCTGGTTCATTAATTTCTTACAAGTTGTTATTCATCGAAGACTGACATCAGTTGGAGAAACAAAGGAAACCTGGGAGCACTGGACAGCTGTTTCGTCCTAGTATGGGACTCCTCAGCAGTGCGCACCCACGACCCCACCAGCAGGGAAAATGGAGCATTGGATTCCGACCCAGTGGCTCATTAATTTCTGTTGAATGAAGGCTAATCCCATAAAATGCTATTTTTAATTTTATAATCATTGATTTTCGTTCCAAATAATATGTGTGATAAAGTATGGAACTCTGAGCATTTAATTTTCCAAGAAAGTCACTCCTAAAACAGTAGTTTCAGATGAAATGGTTATTAAATCTGAATGATTTTGATTATAACAGTATTCAAAGCTATAGTGTGAAACAGCCAGCTAGTTTGGGATCAGCCTCAGGTTCATAATGAAGAACCAACAGAAACGTGAGCGTACGTTTGATGAAAGCATATCATTCAACCAGTTCAAGAATCTCCAACTCAAGCTAGTTATGCGATAAATAGAAATATGATCTAATTTGCGCACTGAAAAGTTCACTTCCAAATAACTTATCATTGTTTCACTGTTTGCTGTTATTCTGAGAAACGATAAGTTGAGAACATTTCAAAAATGTTCAGGAGTATATGATACTAGGTAATCAGTGTTAATATGATTAAGCATTAGTAACGTGCCACCAATTCACATGGTAGTCGGACTAAACCCCACTTTTCATTGAAATGAAATAGAAATCTGGTTAGCAGTCAAACCTCGTAGCTCAGCTGGTGGAGCATCGAACTGGAAACACAATGGTTGCTGGTTCAAATCTGACCGTGATCCAGATTTTCATATCACCCTCAATCGTCACCGATTATAAGAACATTATACGTTCAGAGTACATATTTGAATGATTAAAACATACCGAAGAAAAATATTTGATATTTATATTCAGTGGAAAATTTTGACAGCCGAAGCAGGTGGCCGTCGAATTCTGTCTCTCACTTTATTTGACTAGTATTTTGAATTCATAAAGTTATCTCAGTGAGTTATTCGTTGAACGTATGACTGATAATTATCAACTTGAAACAAAGTTTACTTTGTACGTTGTTTTCGCAATGTGGCAACCAGGCTAGGAAGCTCAGCATCGCGGTGCATATATGGTCGATAGGACTCGGCTTGCACTCAGGACTAGACAACATGAAATTGGTTACACTCCCATGATCAATCAATACATGTAAGCCAGTCCTACAGGAGGTCAATCGAGGCCCAAATAGCTCAGTGGTAAAGTCGCTGAATACAACACTGGGTGATGTGGGTTTGAACCTCAGGCGGAACGTCAGTTCCATCGAGTTTGCAGATACACCTTGCTGACAAGTACCGAAAAGCACGAGACCTAGATCCAGGGTTTCCTGCCGATCGCCTCCAACCAACTAAAGGTTTACTTTATTATTTGACTTTAACTGAATGTTGGAAACTACAGCTATCATTTTTAATGTCAGAATGATGATACGATTACTACGGATGCACAACAAATGAGAAAGTGGATTTTTATGCTGAACATTGATCATGCTTTAAACTGATCAGATGAGTATGTGACTGAATATTCTTATACTAAATTAAAAACTAGTAAAGCCTGGAAATAAAGTCACTTAGAATATGTTAAACGAAGTAGAATTAATGAAATGAGATTACAATAAGAATGATTAACTATTGAGGTGAAAGCCAACGCTCATCAAACTACAAAGCAATGAATACTGTTGTTTTACTGCATCTTTTTCAGAGAGTAAATACTACAAACGAAATGTGAAGATGCTCAACTCGACAACTTGAATATGCATATGACATTGATTACAGTAGAGAACAATATTTAGGTGAACGTAAGGCCTATTAAAACACCAATGAGTTAATAAATCAGTCACTGAATATGTTCATGGTTTTAATTTTCCATTTTCATGCTTGACATATTCAATAAAACAAGTCCCAGGGTTTGTGCAAACTAATGATTCACAGAGTCTTTAGATTTACTTAACTAAAAGCAAAATTCTAACGAACAGATTCATTAAGGTTTGCCTACTTTATTCACCAATAAATGAAATCATCAGGGTATTGGGTCGGAATTCACTGGTCCATATTTCCTAATTTTATCAGTTCATGATATAACACTACCTCAATCCAGTCCCGTCGTTCAGTAAATTTCTTTATGTTCAACTTTATTACATTTCAACTAGTTAGATATGTAAATGTTTACCTTCTGAGTAATTTAACCCGCCTAAAGATGGAAATAGAGATTGCGAGAACAAATGAAATTGAAGAGGCTAGTAAATATACGAAAATGTCTACTTATTTGTTTTCTCACTTTTTTTTGTAGCCATTAACTAGACTTAGTGTTATTGCTTGTATTACACCGTCGTTGATTGGACCGAATTGATCAGTCTGTGTTGGCATATGAGCTCCTGTGTGGATGCCTGGATATTGCCTGTCTTTTAACAATGTATAACAATGATGGGCAGTGGAATCCGGGATGCGCATTTCCTCCTGTTTGGGACTCGTCAGCTGGATGTACCTGTCTCCCAGTGAGTGTTGTTCCGACTGGAACTTGGACTCGGGACAAGCAACAACACTAAACCTATACCCGTCACACAAGAAGTGACTATCGTGGCTCGGTGGTGTAGTGGATAACGCTCTCGCGTTTGAAGCGATCGCTCCCGAGTCAGAGTCCCGGTGGGAACAACATCACTCACTGGGAGGCAGGCACGTCAAGCTGACGAGTCGCAAATAGAACGAAATGCGCATCCTGGATTCCACTGCTAGCCACTGCCTATCATTACAATATATTAACTAGACTGCCTAAGTGGATAGTTGAAACATATCACACAGTAGATGAAAAACAGTTAATTTAGTTATCTAGTAATTTTACTGTGTTTGGCATTTTAAGAAAGGAATACACTGAGTGTTAAAAAATGTATAAATAATTAAATTACTCAATGAGTAACTTGACTATTCGATTAACTGACTGGTTTGTTGTTGAACAACGAAGCAGATTGACTGAATAAATAAATTAATGGGAAACACCAATGTATTTTGTTAGTTTTATCACCCAATGAGACATTTATAGTATGTGGTATAGTGAAGTGTTTGTGCATACACACTGAAGGAAGATTGAAAAGTCAAATGAAAATTGATAAGTTGTTTTCTAGCCAAGAAAACTTGTCCTATCATTCATCCTTTTATGTATTACATAAGAATCACCCTAAAGTCGTAAATAAAAGAACTTGACAGTGTAACTGATGAAAGGAGAGGTGTTACCAGTAGGATTCTATCTCTGCATGCATCCTTTAAAACCCTTTAGCCATTGATTTTCAAACTTGGATACTATCTTGATTTTGGTGAATGCATTTGTCTTCCGAATAGTTTAATTTCCTTACCACAATCTTTTAAGAATTCCTGACTGAAAGATATTAACATTTTCACCACTAAATACGCCTACTATTGACGTTTACATGCAGTTTGACGGCTCCTGCGAATGATTTCATCAAGAACAAGCTTTTTTCTCCAAAGTCTTTCTCCTCTTTTATGAATCACTAGGAATAGTTAATTATTATGATCCTAAAAATACATAAAATTATTGTAAATGGAACATTTTTCTGAAGCTGAAGATATTTTATTTTGAAAGACTGATTCACAGAGGATATGTTAATCACCTCTTGATAAATTTTATCAGTCATTGTTAAGACGGATATAAAAACTATGGATTTTCTATGATCACATTTTCATTTCTGTTAAATTGACACTAGAGATGACAGCAACCTCTTTATAATACTGAGGTAGATGATAAATTTAATTGAATGATATATTTTCGAATCTGAGAGGAATGAATGAAAATACTAGGGTATACGCTTAGCATAAATCTATTTCATGCTTCTTCTGTGTATCAAGTGAATGTTGTAAGCATTGCTACATTGTAATAATGAACTATAAGTATTGAAAGTAGGAAACATCAGATAATATTTCATATGAAACTGTTAGTTTTCAGTTCAAATGCGCCTACGAGTCTTTGGTTTTCATCTCAGTAAACCTGAACTCTGTAAATATATATGCTTATGATCTATGTGAATCATCTCCTCTGATTAAACAAAAAACTTATAATCGAGAAAAACAAATCATTCTTCACAACTTCTTGGATGGTGCATAGATTTATGTGGTATGTAATTTATTAGGTACATCCAAATTACCAAAGTATTTACTCAATAAATTTAATTTCAGTGAATAAAGGAAGGTAAATAATTTGTTTGTTTTTTCTTCCCAAATCTAGTTTCCCTCTTTAAGTTAAACAATGATTATTTGTCAATCTCATTTCCTTCCACTCTTGACCCAAAATGCATACACACCTTTTTACAAATGTTTATGAATGAAGTTTTATAAACGTAATTAGTTGTTGATTATACAATGTTTATTTAATGTTAGCTTGAATCCGTTTTAGAGATTTTAACTAGGCAATCAATGCAATGAAATCACAGACAGATGTTGATTGCTTAAATATTCGTCAGCTATGCGAATTGAAGGATGATTCGAACGTAATTGAGATTGTATCAGTTGTTGAACATCAAATCAGTTCAATAAACCAAAAGCTATCAGTCAAAATAATGATATTAGATGTGATCCATCACTCTGTGATAATAATCAAGTAGTAATAGTCACTTCTAAGTTATTTGCTATCTCAATCGTTTCAAAAGTTTCGGTAGCTAAATGTTTCATAATCATTAATTAAATTATGAATGAAGTTGAAACTATGTTAACTTGTCAGAATTAACCAATAAGTTGAAATATACTTCATCATATGTTTAAGAAGTGTTTTCTAATTTTCCTTACTTATACTTTTAAAAGAATGAAACTAGAATTATATCGTTGACTTGACGTGCCTAAAAAGTTATCTAGCAAATAATCTGTCTCATTTCATAAAATAGCATGCAGTTAAACGTCAACCAGAACTTCGAAAGTGATGAAACTTTATTCACTTAAAATTGCAAACAGTTTACATCCAATTAGTTTTACAATAAATTACAGGCAGAACAAAATTACCAGAGAGTCAAAACTAGAACTGCAGTCAGTCCCAAAGAAGGATATTTTCGTCAGCCTTGCATACAAAGGTGACTCTGATAGTGCAATCCTTAGGCAGTGACTTAACGCTGCTGTTAGAAAGACTAACTATACAGCCAGGGTTCGAGTAATCGAAACTACGAAGCCCTTATATTCCCCCAAACCCCCAAAGCATGTGAACGATAATGTCACATCCCATTGTATCTACCAGTTCAAATGTACGTGTGGTGACACATACATAGGGAGGACTAATACATCCATGCAAGTAAGGGCCTCGGAACATATTCCAAAGTGGCTTCAGAAGCAAATTAAATCACCTGAACCTATAACTGTTGGTAGGAGATGTCCAAGTTCTTCGATCGCCAAACATATCGTTGAGACAGGTCACAAGATTGATGTGGCTACTTCCTTTACACCTATTTACAAAACATGTTGAGGAGGGATCCTGAAATTTGTTGAAGCCTTAGCTATTAGAAAGCTGAAACCACCTTTATGTGTTCATAAACAATTTGTTGTCACATTAAATCTTCTTTGGTAAATTGAACTATTAAAAACCAAGTTCGATGTACTATTATTTTTTCGCTCTACTGATTTTCATTGTTATTCGGCCTTTAAGTCAGCTTTCCTATCTGACCCCCTTTTTATCTTCTCACCCCTTATCTTCAAGAGTTTTTATTTAAATACCTATGACAAGTACGTGTGTGATCAGACAGTTCGAAATGTGTTGCGCAAATACATTACACGGTTCAGACAATTTACGTCTTCTTATTGTTTTGTCGAAGTTTATAAAGGGAACTGATTGTTTTAAATACAGTTGCATTGTCAATATTTATGAAAAAGGAATTGAACACTCAAAAGTTTCTGATAAAATATAAAAGAATAAATATGTCAATCCTTTCAATTAATATGAATGCCAATAGTTCACTTCAAATAATCACATGTAAAAAAGAATAACACTTAAAACCTGATTTATGCATATCTGCATTTATAACACATAGTTAAATGTTCAATGATAGAAAAATCTATGAAAGTGTTTATATAAATCACTGTAATGTTAAAATGTCCATTAACACTTTATCTAAATTTTTGATTTGCCACGTGATGACATATTAAAAATTCAAGAAATGCATTTAAACAAAAGGTGAATTAAAGTTTCAATTGAAAATTGAACAGGATTTATTTTAGTGTTATTGTTATTGCTTTGCTTAGGATTACCAGGACTAATCTTATTTTATATAAACCAACAATAGTTACCTGAATAAGTTTTTAATGTATACGCCTAGATTATTGTTATAATACTTTAAATGCATACTTCATTAATATTTTTGGATATTTTTCAAAATATCTATAATGGACACTTTTTTTCCACCCAAAGCTGACTTTATGTTGAATTTACAGCCTATGAAAATCAATGGCATATCTTATCTCACTTGAATATATTTACATTAAAGTATTTATGAGTTAATATTTACACTAATAATTATAATATTCATATTAGTAATTACTGTGGGAAAGATCTAGTGCAGATACCGTGATATGATATAACTGTGAACAGAATAAAAGTATCGTTCAAAAAACCTATTGAAATTAATTACAGGCAATGAAGGCGTGTACTAATAGTAGTATTTATTACCTTCTTGGTTGTATTATGTCCTCTGAGCTGGGTTGTTCAATCGTGAATGTTTCATCGTCCTTCTGGACGACATCATTTGTTTCACAATTGAACAACCCAGCTCAGAGAACACAATACAACCAAGATCATCCACCTGAGCTACAAACATTCTCGACTATTTATTACTTTATATATACTCCTTTACAACATTTCGTATTGTGTTATTATATGAATTTAAGTAATGTGAAGAATATTAGTAATGAGAAAATCTTACATTGTTAATCACATCATTCGAATGAGATTATTAACTGTTACAAAGTTGATATATAAGTTCTGTTCTAACACATTTTTTCTTACATAATATAAGTGCTAGTTAAGTTATAGTCAAATTTTTCTATTTAGCTGCTCAAGTCTAAAGTCTTATGTAATTTCTTCTTGTCTTTCCTGAGAAAAGCTGGAGAGTTGTGGAAGATAAAATGGATGCTCATTGTCAGTTAAAATTTTGTAGCGATTCGCCTGTTGGAACTTAAATGCTTATTAACTATAGAATTAATCAGTTAGGCCAGAGGTACACCAATCACTCTACTGACTGACGGCTTTCAAAGCCCTATCGAGTGTTTTAATGGACCTGGAAAGATCAACAGGGAAAAACAGAGAAGAAAAGGTAAAATGTAGGCATTATTAAACTATAAAAGTAGGGGTTGAGTTATGCTAAAGAATCTCAGTATTTTTATGTAATATGTTAGACGAAAGATTTTTTTACAAGTCAACTAGATATGAGACTACCGTCAAAGGTCAGAAGTAGAACTCAATTCAAGATAGTTAACACTCGATTTACTTTCTGCACGAATACCATCATTGCAACAGGTGTCATGAGACTTAGGCAGCTCACACAAGTCTTGTTTACGTCTGATGCTAAAATTAACAGTCTGAAATTTAGAAGAGTTTGACTTGGGACCATTTGAGAGAGACCATTGCTCAATCACAAACCAGAAACCACATAATTCACAACAATCTAAGTGACAGAAAACTGGAGTAGAAACCGTCAGATCATCAGCATACTTAATAAAATCAGTTTCAATAGAACAAGGTAAATTATGCAAAAAGAAGGAAAATAGAAACGGAGAAAGTACAGTACCTTGAGGCATACCAGCTTCAGTAAGCAACGAAGTAAAGCGTATCCTTTTATAAAAAGTATTCCTTTTCCCTTTAGAAAAAATACTGGAAACATCATCAAGACCTAGGCTTTGAGACGGATTTAAGGACTCGAAACATTTAACTGCCTCGTTTTTATTAAAACCAGCAAGGGATTTATCCATTTGACTATGGATGCTAGGAAGGATAAGACTGACTTGCCAACGAATAAATTACTTTTAAACGCAGAGACATCTGAACATGCTTCTTTTTGTTATTTCTCTTCTACCAGTAAGCGCTTGAAATAATTTTCATATATTGGAAGAGTTCTTACACAAAAGAAACTTCTGATTGTATATAGTATTTGGGCGTCTCATTTTAGACTTAATTCAGCAGCTAAGTCTTTTGACGCCAGGGTGATCGCTCACCTTATACAACTTTTCTTTCTCGCTCCGGAGCCTCTTGAGGGGAAGAGAGGAAAGTCTGTCAAATCTCATTTAGATTATTTCACCAGGGTAGCGTATGTCAAGGCAGAATCAGGGATAGCTCATGATAATTGTGATAATGTTGTCCAAAACTTCACCAACAAATATATCCCAATCTGTTTCTTTAAGCATGCTTCTGAAATAAAGTGTAGTCTCCTGGATATAACATCTGTACCGTATTTTCTTGGAAAGGTGTCCAAAAGATTTCAAACCTATATCGCCATACATTTCGGGTAAAACGCTTGCTCTACATTGGTCAGAATTCAGCAGCGGATCCTGCTTAGGGGCTTCATATATGCCAGAGTCATTTGTAAATACTAATTCTAGAGTGTTATCAAGACGAGTAGAAAAGGTAAAGATAGTTTCATGACTGAATGATATAAGGAAGCTGCAGTCGCACAGATTAAAATTTCTACAGACTATAGACAAAGAGTTACGCAGAATCAGAGCAGCAAATTGAGTCAATTCATCAGTAAAAGTTGACAAATCTGAGGAACTACAGTCAGATGTGACATAGATGTTTGTTATGTATATATGTTTGTATTCACTCGAATATTTGGGAAGACATTTTATAGTTATACACTTTTTTTTGAGAAGCAGAAGCATACATAGTTGGAGGAGGACCAGTTTATGCTGATAAATGTTGCTACACTACCACTACCACATTTCTTCTTAGAAAGGCTTCGATCTTATCAAAATAATTTGAAACCATTTAAGCAGGTTATAAAGCCGCTTCCTGCTGCATTACTACACCCATACTCTGACAGACATTTGTGGACAAGAATGACTAAAGGTGATCAACTTTCTTTGGTAACGACCTGCGGTTTGTGCTAAGTGTTTCCGGAACAGTCGATAGATCTATGATCATAAGCTTGAGATCCTGTTGCCATCAACTG
Organism: Heterobilharzia americana; assembly: GCA_944470555.2. Lineage (NCBI taxonomy): Eukaryota > Metazoa > Platyhelminthes > Trematoda > Strigeidida > Schistosomatidae > Heterobilharzia > Heterobilharzia americana. The sequence continues at coordinate 61,074,872 of OX104129.1, read as the reverse complement.
TGGTGCATCTTGTTAATTTTCCTATCAACTTGTAAAACGAGAGGTTGTGGTGATTTTTAAAACGCATGAGAGTATATAATCCGATTATATGACAAAATTGAATAATTAAAACAATATTAAATAAGAGAAATTCGATGCAGTATACTCCGTGATAAAATAAGGTAGCCCAAAGTTCAAGCAGGCCACTGTAGTCCATGATCATCTTATCAAAGCTGACACCGATATCATTGACCAATCAGTTTCAATAATCCAAAAAACACATTGTCCAATAAAATGTTAATCAGTGGTGTTATTGACTACATTGTTTTGTTTCAGAACATAGTTTTCAGGAGTACATATGCATAGATATAAGAGTAAGATAAGACATTTCGGTAGAACCTAATTCTCTAGGAATTTCATACCTTATATAGGATAAATATATTAGTAGGCTACCTATTTAATTCACAATGAGAAGCTCAGTGATACCCTCGAAGCGAAGACAGGGGACAGGAGTGAAACAAGGCTGCCATCTATCATCTTCCATGATATTCCTGATTGTGGTCTACTCGAATGGATCATGCAACAGCCAAGTATGAGGAGCTGTGAGAGGAGGGGATACACTGGCTGGACCCCGGAAAACATCCCAGAAGACTTGGGTTTCGCCAACGATGACTTGTGTCTGATGTCGTACAAACTGGAAGATGTACAGGCGAAAACTAACAAGTTGACAGGAGAGGTGAGGCAGGGCAGCGAAGAAGGGACATCAAGTGAATGCAGTGAAGACAGAGGTTATGAAGATACCCAACCAACACCAACACCACCACCATCACCGACAACAACAACAACAAGCAACAATCACTATCAGCAGGAGAAACCTAAAGAAAGTAGCCTGCTTCACCTATCCAGACAGGCAGCACTGTTTCAATTACAGGTGGTGGTGGCACAGACGAGGAAGTGAAAGTCATGCAGGATCGGAAAGATAGCAAGACACGCCTTACTGCATTAACCTGAAACCAGTGTGGAGATCTTGTGCACTCTACTCCACTCAACTCCACTCAGCATGAAGTGTGAACAAGATGGGGATTTTCAACACGAACGACAGTCAAGTTAGTGCTTGTTTTTGATGGTTGGGAGACTTGGCGTGTTACGAAAGGGATTTCCAACAAACTATAGATATTCATCAACAAGTGCCTACACTGGCTGGTTACTGAACATTGATTGATCAGATGGCCAGAATGATGAGAATAAGCAACAAGGAACTCAGGCTGGCTGGCTGGCTGGCAACGAACCAACCAAGAAGCTATCACTGAGCAAATATGGAGAATGAAGTGGAGATGGATTGGGCATGCACTGAGAAGACGATTCGGGGACATCATGCGTCTGGTCCTCCAGTGGAACGCAGACGGGATGCCACAAGTTAGGCGTCCGAGGCGAGGGTGACATAGAGGAGATCGTGCGAGGAGGAGATGAGAGCTTGTTGTCTGTCGTGGACCCAGGTTCAAATTATTGCAGAGAACAGAGCGCATTGGAGATGTGCTATTGAATCCTTATGTTCGATTAGGAACTCAAGGGACAAATAATATTAATAATATAGAATAAATATATTAATAGGCTACCTATTACTCGATTGTATTCATTAATGAGGTGCATCTACAGCTTTGAAAAGATTTATGTTCCTGGAAAGATTCAGCTTCTATCTACGTGCATTGAAATAAAACTACCTTGCCATTACAGTAACCTCATATACACTGTGCTCCATGAAGTGTTCCTTAGCCTAATGACCATATTATTACCTTGACAGATAAACTTATCCCAAAACTTAGAGGTCAGCATCATTATTTATCATTTTATGACTGGCTTACTTGAATTCATCTTCGTTAACAACCACATATTTGTCTTTATCAATGGGAAATGCTGTTCAAATGAGCTCATCAATCCTACTTAATGTCTTTTATAAGTATATTACCCTAGTATATTTCATGAGACAACCTCTGAACTGTAGAGATCAGTGTTAAATAGCCAAAATTTGAAAACCCTTAAATGCTGTCATCAACCTTGTAGATATTCTTGTATTAGGCAATAAGCCTTGATAGATAAAAAAGGTTTGTGAATCTAAGACTCACTAACTGAAATTCAATTACCTGAACCAATGAATCACAGTTAAATAGTTATTATTATTCATTATTCAAAGATTCATGTCACAATTTAAAAGTACACGACAATTATTTCGAGTTCAGAACTAAATATACAAAAGCCACAATATTATTTTAGTTTGTCATAATAAAATATTTGGAATAACAATTTTCATATTACTTAAATAGTCTTCTTTTTTTGGAAAGACTTTACATTGTGACATTCTTTTATTCAACCATTATAATCAAACCTTTCTAATTTCTATGCAAGAAATTATTCTTTATAAAAGAATTTTTATGTATAAAAGATAATATCTAGAAAGTTTATGATTATTGTCGGCAATTAATTTTGTATTCAGACAGGGAAAGAATCTAAGGGTTAAGAGATACATTTATGATGAATATTTTACAGTATTATGAAATTATGATTTCTTTTAGTGAACAAATTTCAAAATTTCATTGGCGCCATCTTTTTTGTTTAAGTCAATAGAAAGCCAACTTGTCATTGAATGATCAGAAAGGAAATATATTATTTTCAATTTTTATATCTTGATTACTTTTTTTTTTCTAACGAGAAGATTGTAGGTTATGTCATTCAATTGGCCACAGCAATACTAATACTTATTTTGAACAATACAGATCATCATTTCAATAATGAAAATAAAGCTATTGTATTTTAAAATTTAACGGAATTTTAAACAAATTTTATAATCATGAATTCAGATAATAGTCAGTATACTTTCATCTTAAATATTCCTTCAGTTCCTTAAAATAATACTATTAAAATGATTTTTTGTTGAAAAGTCTGTTTATTAGAAATATCACATAGTGAAACAGTAGCATTTACTGGATAACATCGTTTCGGACACAATTCATTGTACATATTCATATCAGGCAACTCCACAACTTTAAGACAGACTTCCTAATTTTCTCTCCTTCTCTGTGATGGCAAGGGTAGTAGAACTTTCCATATATCTGGGACAGGTGCAGAATCGTTTCTACCACTGAATGTATTTGGTGTTGATTCGATAGACAAAGATTCGGTTATCAATCACTCCCTCACTGCAACCAGCTAAGTTAGTTTTCAACACCCCACTGTGTGTCATCTCATACAGAGCTAAAGCCGAGTTTTTCTCTAGATTTCTTTTCTTATTAGGATCTACTAATTTTGATTTAGCTAAGTGTTTGTGCTCTGTTATTCTAATCGACCCTGGTTAACTGGTTTGACCTATCTACTTGACCTCGCAATCATTGTAAAGGATTTGGTAAACCAGATTATTTTGCTTAATTGCATCGATAGGATCTTTTAACCTACAAAGCTTGTTTCTAAGTGAGTTTGTTGGCTTTAATGCCACTTTAATCCCAGCCTTATTGAGAATTCTTCGTAATGCTTATGAAGTGTCTTCCTTGTATGGTAACACAGCAGGGGCTTCGGATTCCCTCTCAATCCTGTCACCATTATTACCATTAGTAGTGGAATTAATCTTAATAACACCTGTATTACTACTATTACCACTGCTAATATTTTTCTTTCGATTTTTCTTTGAATTTATTTATAAATTTTGGTGGGTAATTATTGAGACTTAGGGTATTCTAGATGTATCTGATTCCTTGTCGCAGATTTTGCGATCTACTAGTAAGCTTTTTCACTCTATCACTTAAGCATTTAACTAGGCCTACTTTAACTGAAATGAAGTGGGAGGATTTGAGGTCCAAGTAGCGATTCGAATGCGAAGGTGTCCTAGAGACACTAGTCTCTAAATTTCCTTCTTGTGTTCGTTTAATCTTGCAGTCCAACATTGCTAACTCACCTCCTTCACTTTCTAAGTCACAGGTAAATTGTACTGCATTCACTACTAAATTTATATATGCCAAGAACCTATTGTTGTGTTCCGATATGTAGGTTAAAAGATCCTATCGATGCAATTAAGCAAAATAATCTGGTTTACCAGATCCCTTACAATGATTGCGAGGTCAAGTAGATAGGTCAAACCAGTTAACCAGGGTCGATTAGAATAACAGAGCACAAACACTTAGCTAAATCAAGATTAGTAGATCCTAATAAGAAAAGAAATCTAGAGAAAATCTCGGCTATAGCTCTGCATGAGATGACACACAGTAGGGTGGGATAGGGAGATAGTGTTGAAAATAACTTAGCTGGGTGGAGGGAGAAATTGACAACCGAATCTTTGTTTATCGAATCAACACCAAATACATACAGTCATAGAAACGATTCTACGATTCTACGATTCTACACCTGTCCCAGATATATGGAAAATTCTACTACCCTTGTCATCACAGAGAAGGAGAGAAAATTAGGAATATATAAAGTCTGTCTTAAAGTTGTGGAGTTGCCTGATATGAATATGTACAATGAATTGTGTCCGAAACGATGTTATCCAGTAAATGCTACTGTTTCACTATGTGATATTTCTAATAAACAGACTTAAATGGTATTACATACGACCACAGTGCTCAAGTCTTACTTTATATTAAGTTCAGAAATCATTTGTTTTCAGGGATGCCTGTGGTACCATTCCAATCTACAGCATGAGAATTAGTAGTCAAGATACTCATTCTCATACACTTAGATCAGATTGTCAACTAAAACTATCAAATAGTCTAGGAAGACTACATTAACAGTAGCCGGTTTCATAATTCCATTCTGATCGTACTGTCTACTGACCACTCACCGATAAAATACAGACCACATGTTCGATGTGTCATGTGAATCCTAAAATGAATGTTTCCAGCTATCGCACAAGTTTTCTTGGCTGAAATTAGTACTTAGTCAAGTGAAGTGTTGTGCGGTCATAACACATATGTATTATTAAACGACATATATGAGACAGTAAAGCTGATATACTCGGTTTATAGAATAAATCCAGGTAGATAATGTACTGAGTTAAAAAAAACAGGTTAAAATATTCATCTGGACGTAGGATGTCATTCAGAAACCTCTCATTGTTTATCCATTTGAAAGCGGTTTTCATCCTGAAGTGACACCAGACGGAAAGTATCTGAAAACCTGACATCACTGGACAGTTGTCTCATCCTCTTTCCAGACTTTACAATGATGCACAGAAAGTTAACTGTAGGTTCATACATATGGCTAGAATTTTTAGTAACTACACTATCTACTTGAAATACAAATGACATTAAACATACTAAACATTTCACTTTTAAGTAACTTGAGAAGGATGTTCAACCCACAGCATCAGTTAGAAAACTAGCTGCAATCAGTAGAAAAAGCGCTTTTAACTCCTTTTATTTTAAAAACACATTAAATTGTACAGTTTCAGCTTAGTTAAAATCTGGATGTAGAACCCCTTAAGTATATAGTTTATAGCTAACTTGAATGGATATTGTAGAAGTTTATTTTATATGTCCAAAAGGAAGATTGAAAAAATTATCCGGATATTCAGAAAAACTGTCTTAAGCAATTGTGGTAATCATCCAAAAATGTCCCAAGCAAAACAGCTCACATCTCCTAAAATTGAAGAAGTTTAACTTGACAGTAATGATACTTGGATCTTCAGTTGAAGAAATAAAAAGACAGTTTTTGCTTCGTCACTGAATTATAACATGAAGGTTTTAGGTGGCAGCGTAATAAACTGATACATATAATTTCTGTAAGATAATACTCGATCTCAGTACACCAGTCAATACAGATAGCTAAGTTCATCTCTAGAAAACTTGAAACCCTCCACAACCAATAAGAACGCTTCATAGTGTCAAGAAAAACATGTAGTTAGATGCGTAAATATCAAAACTTCAGCGGTCGCTCTCCTAGAAAGCCCAAGATAACACGTCTGACTGTTCTCTAACCTTTCCTATTTTCAAAGAACTAAGCAACAAGCGTATATTGTCATGTCATATCACGTGACAAATAAGGCGAAACGAGACCACAGTTTTCTCAAACACCTGAATGCTTTGAGATTCAATTACAAATGACCTGGGACAGTTTAATATGTACTTGAATACCCTAGACAAGTGTGGATAATTAAAATTATGCACTTGTGTCTTGAAAAATTCATTGTTATCCAGATAAGTCTACCCCGTAATCGCCTTGAATATGAGAATCAGAAATGCTTTGTCGGTTACTTTTCAGCAGTTCAAAAAAATAGATTCCTACAATCGATTCATACAATAACCGAACCCTTTTATTTACTTTATTTCTAATCCCCTGCGAAGAAATAACATGTTTTCAAAGTAGTCCAACGTAATAAATTATTCTGTGGCTGGCTCAACGCAATAACATGGGACTACTGATTAAAAGCATGGAGATGAATTGCTTAAGATCAGAATAGGGAGGAAATTTACCATCAACAGAATAGTCTTCAAAGTTGAATTTTATCTATAAAACAGACAACTAATTGGACATATTTCTTACCTATAATTGGTTTGTACATTTTTATATGATTATTGTTCTAGATATCTTCAAAATAGGCCAAATGTAACGCCTCCAAAGAAAGAACAAAATAAAATAACCTCGTTTTTGTGACTTTTTGTACAAATAATCATTTTTTAATAGAAGTGAATGGCAATATCCACGTGATTGTTCCTATTATCTGATTAGTTATGCCGCCATTGTTTGCTAATGTTTGAATCCAGCAAAAGTATATCTCAATCCCACTACTTCATTGATCTTCTTCCTACCTCATTATTCTGCTTATTCGAATAAATATTATTATCATTATTATTTGTCCCTTGGGTTCCTAATGGAATATTCGGCTTCAGTGGCACGTCTCCAATGCTCTCTGTTCTCTGAAATCTTTTGAACCTGGATCCACGACAGCCAACAAGCTCTCATTTCCTCTTCTCACGATCTCCTACATGTCATCTCCGGACGCCCGACTTGTCATTTCCCATCTGGCTTCCACTAGAGGGTCAAGTGTCTGAGTCATACAGAAGCACTGACTTGACTTGACTGTCGTTCGTGTTGAAAATCCCCATCTTGTTCACACTTTATGCTGAGTGGAGTTGAGTGGAGTAGAGTGCACAAGATCTCCACACTGGTTTCAGGTTAATGCAGTAAGGCGTGTCTTGCTGTCTTTCCGATCCTGCCTGACTTTCACGTCCTCGTCTGTGCCACCACCACCTGTATTTGAAACGATGCTGACCTGTCTAGGTGGTAGTTGAAAGAGACAACTTCCTTCAAATTTCTCCTGTTAATGGTGATTTCTGCTTGATGTTGTTGTTGTTGGTGTTGGTGTTGGTTGGGTATCTTCATAACCTCTGTCTTCACTACATTCACATGATGTCCGGTCTTCGCTGCCCTGCCTCGCCTCTTCTGTCAACTTGTTAGTTTTCGCCTGTACATATTCCAGTTTGTGTGACATCAGACACAAATCATCGTTGGTGAAACTCAAGTCTTCTGGGATGTTTTCCGCGATCCAGCTAGCATATCCCCCTCTTCTCACAGCTCCTCATAATTGTCTGGTACATGATCCGGTTGAGTAGACCACAATCAAGAATATGATGGAAGATGGTAGATGGCAGCCTTGTTTTACTGCTGTCCCCTGTCTTCACTTCGAAGGCATCACTGAGCTTCTCATTGTGAATTACTTGGCATGTGGCATCTTCATATGAGATTGATAAAGGTCTGTGGAATTCAGTAGTATTGAAGCAGTTTCCAAATTACTTGTTGGTCGACGCTGTCAAAGGCCTTCTCAAAGTCGATGAAGTTGAGGTAGATGTCCAGTTGACTGCCATCCTATACATTCGAATAAATAACATCACTAAAATTTTGACACCAAGACTAAACGAGATTTCCTTTACACATGAATTCAAACGAATGTATGTCTATAACTGAATGATAAGATATCTCATTCAGACTACTGTTAAAGCGTCTGGTTTTGCACTGTTAAAAATATTCAGTGACTTTCTCAGTTTTTAAAAAGTAAAATCGTAAGACTAGGGAGCTGTTACCATCTAACTGCATACCATAGTGCATTGTGGTGCCACACCCCTTTGCTGATTGGTCAGGTTACAAAACTTGACTAATAGATTTCTATTATTGCTAAGTTCTAAAGACTAAACAGCCACACCATTTACCAACTGGTCATTAATTCATAGGTACGTTAAGTATTCCCTCTAGGTATTGTAAACAGCAGGACTGGTTTTCAGAAGCCTTCTCCTCTTGCTCGACAATTATGAATCTATGAATTCTATCGTTCAAAAACTATTATAAGACACAAATAAAAGTATCGTTAGAGCAGTTAGTATTGTTGTTTGATGGCATCTAATGGTACTAGATTTACTAGATGGAACAACAATTAAGTAATACTGATTGTGACTAAAGGTAACGGTACTACTTAACGTTATAGCGCAAAGCTACGAAGAAGCAATTCTGTTTAGTTTATTGATGCAAACATAGGTTAAATTATTCGGTCTAGACTTTCATAAGCGATTTAATTTATTAGCACAAGGCCATCTCTATCTGGACAACTGGCTACTCTGAAAACCCGTCCAAAATTCTCTATAAATCCTAACCAAATCATTTAAAATGCATGAGGATTAAACAGCCAAAACTTTTGCAATTCACAGCTTTAAATTTCGGTCGTGTTTTTAAAGGCCACATGTGCAAATACACTTATTACCGCGGTCTTAATCAGACCCTTTTGACCTCTATTTGTCTTATTTTTGTATTTAGTTTATCGACGTATTTTCTCATATGTTTATTTATTTTACTAGATACCAGATCGCACTATTCACTACATTCTACAAAAGATATTTAGATCATGTATTGTGCTACTTAGTATGGTTTTATCTCCTACATAAATCTGTCGACTAAGTTTGAAATTTGACAGGAAACTTGTATGGAATATTTCATCGTTTTATCTGTATGTTACCAATGTACAGCTGTGAAGATGAGTCGTCAAAAAAGATAATAACCTTCGGTGTAACCTCCTTATACTTTCCAGTGGGAATAAGTCAGTTGGATTTCGTAGTAAATGCCATTTGTATACCAGTCAAACTGGTGTATTTGTCTCCTAAAAGAAACTTAACACTCCTGTTTTCATCTAAATTTAAACAAAGAGGCAACTGGAAATAAGGTGAACATTGGCAAACAAGTGTGAGACTAATTTGAAGTTTGTATTTAATATGGTCTGACGTCACCTGGAGAGAAAGTAGGGACCTGTGGTCACTTGACAGTTGTTTCGTTCTAGTATGGAACTTATCAACAGTGCACATCCTTGACCCCACCATCCAGGGATCGAACTGAGGACCTTCAGGATGCGTGACCAGCATATTACCATTGATTCACTCAGCCGAAATCCAATGGTCCATATTTCCTAGTTATGTCAGAGTAATGTTTCAAGAGAACAGTCAAAGACGTTAGTTATTGAAATGACAAAATATTTTGGTGCTGTAAAATAAACTTACAAAAGCACATATCTAAAAATAACAATCCACCAAGTCGATATACTTCTAAAGGGATTTCTAGTTGGCTAGCATCTTAATGTAATAAATAGTTGTAACTGAGAAATAAACGTTTCTAATAAAGAAATAAACCATGGAGTAGCTGTCGTAAACAAAGTTTTGTTATAAGATCATCTTCTGCTCTGGTCCTTTGCTTTAACTTTCAGGCAGTTATTCATTTCACATATATTTCTTGGTCATAGTGTTGTGTTGTGTCAAAACAATGTTTAATTTGAACATTCCGGATTTTTGGATCCCCAGAGGAACATTCCTGATGACAATGATATTGTGGAAACTTTCTGGAATACAAATGTATACATAGAAATTTTCGCTATTTTACAAACACACTAGCATATATAGTGAATTAGATTTCCTCTTTCTGTGTCCATTAAACTGACCCATTTTTACCAAACAAAGAAAATCTTTCTCCTTAAATGTTAAACAGGACTCGAACAAACAATTTAAGATATGTTACAGAAATGTTTGTACATTATGGATAGGATTATTGCATTGCAAAGAAAGTTTAATGACACTTTTGAATACAATTATAAGTTTTTAATTTTGATCATATTTAGAGTAAAATTACTATCAGTGATCACATTAACAATTAAAGTTTTTATTCAGACATTTATCAATAAATATCCCATGTATTGTTTTCGGTGTTTGTTACTTAGTTCCGTTGAGTCACCTTTGTTGTAGGTGTTACGGGCAACAATTTTGCCCAAAATATAACTAAAATGAATAAGAACTGACCATTCTGTGAAAATTTATCTAGTCCCCATCTATGACTAGCTTTGAGTGGTGATTCCTGGAGTTCCAATGAGGAGTCGTGAACGGTAGGGCGAACGTGGTGTCTGTGAAGACAAATACTCAACAATGACATTGAAAGAAGGTCTCACTCTGTCCTGAACTGACAGAAGTTGGAGATATGAACCACTGGATTCCGATCCAGTGGCTAGAAGACAACATGCTGACAGCGGAACCTGAAGGTCCTGGGTTAGTTCCTTGGAGAGCGCGGTGAAGGATGCGCACTGCCGAAGAGTTCCATACTAGGAAGAAACAGCTATCGAGTGATCCCGGATCTTCAGTGTTCCTCCAACTGATGTCAGTTCATGATGAATACCGACTTGATAAATTTGTGCCCAGTGCATAAAACAACTTGGAACTTTAAAGTTTTGTCTGTGATGTTTGGAAATAAGTCTAAAGTTGACTGACTAAAAAGCATCTCTACTATTCTTGAATATTTTTTGAAGCTTTTTTTCATTTGAATTTATTTTATTTATTAGATCTTGTTTCTTTGTTGTTATACAAAATCGAGTTGATCACCTAATGCTGAGATATTGGCTGCTATACATATGCCCCGATATTTCCTGACAGTTTGCTTGATGGTGGTAAACAATCGATTCCATTTCCATGAGATAAGTTTTTGAGTACGAAAAATCTATTCATCACTTTCGCTTCGATATGTCAAAAGTTATTTAATCCTACTCAAAATTTTTCTAACCGTAAGATATTTTAAAGTGGTACAAGTAGTCAAAAAAGGTTTTCATATAGTATATATTGACCTTTCATAATATGCTGTTTATTCCTTTTACGTTGACGACTTACAAACTTGAGTTGAAAACACATGACTAATTAATGTAGATGCTATCAGTATACCCCCGTACTAAACACCATGTGAAAAAGTGTTTTTTCTTAAAAATAAGCATGATTTTGATCACCACATTTTACGAGAAGGCAAAGATCAACTATAATCGTAGAAAACTATACAGTCGATAAAAATTTTCGATTTCAGCACTTGCAACTGTAAATTACAACCAACAACATGTAAACTAAGCTCTGCACACAAAGAGTGGCTATCGTAACTCAGTAAGCAATTGAATAATGCCATGGCGTTTGAAGTGATCGGTCCTAGGATCCAGTCTTAGTGGAAAGCAGGTAACTTCAGCTGATGGGTCTAAAATAGGAAGAAACACGTGTCATGCATTCCACGGCTATCAGTTTGAAACTTCAGGCAATATCGAAGCATCCACGCAAGAGCTCATATTCCAATAGAGACTGACCAATTCGGTCCAATCAACAATAGGGAATCACAAGCAATAACATCATTCGCAACATACTTGATGTAAGGGCAATGCAGTTAGTCACTTAGTCAACCATGACTATGTGTTCAGAATATTTAATTTTCGAGCCTATTCGTCAAGTAGTGACGTTTTAGAGTCGAGAACTAGTCACTGTGTTATGAAATCTCGTTTGTTGCAGGCTAAATGGTGTTTTTTATCTACCTACTTTCTAGTACCTGTTATATCTTAAGTCTCAATTCACAAGGTGAAATTACTATAGCTACTTCCATCCCTCAAAGTGAAAACTTAGTCGTTAGTATAACCAATTCGTCATTACAAACAATCTGTCTGCCATCTTTGGATGAATACAAGTGATTAACTCCTCACTCTACTCTATAATTCATCTCCACTTTTTCAGGAAACTTAGGTCAATAGTCATGTAGTTCATAGGTTTTCAACTTTTATTGATCTAACTTGTCTGCAGCTGTCTGAACATTTTTCGTTCTATTTGATGAAATTTGCTAAAGTGGCAAATGATTGTATGTGAAGAGTTCATTACATTAAACTCATTAAGTTTTTCCCTCTTTTCATTCATTACTTGGCAATCAACTTTTTCATTTCCAGCTAAATTATCACATTCTAGAGTATAGTACAGTCTTACCGTACTACCACTCGTCGAAAGATAGTTGGGTACATCAAGAGCTATGTAGTGGATGGATATCAACTCCAAAAAGAGTAAAATATGTACACAATGTATTCTTGTATGAATAGTACTTAAATATGTTTACTACACTAAATAAGAAACACCTTCGTGGCGCCTTACTGAATACGAAAGCATGAGATCTACTTGATAAACGGCTTTAATATGATGAGAAAGTATATCACAGCAATACATATACACATATAAATATATTAAGATGTGTCTTAAAAGTAATTCAGCTTCAGTTATTGATGGATCGTAGCTAGCAGTGAAGTCCAGGATGCGTATTTCATCCTATCTGGGACTTGTCAGCAGGATGTACCTGCTTCCCAGTGAGTGATGTTGTCCCCACCGGGATTCGGAGCCGGGTGCGATCGCTTCAAACGCCATGGCGTTATCCACTACACCACCGAGCCATGATTGCCATGATAATATACCGTCGTTGGTGTAGTGGGTAACGCTCTGGCGTATGAAGTTATCGCACCCGAATCCGAATCCCGGTGGGAACAACATCACTCACTGAGAAGCAGGTACATCCAGCTGACAAGTCCCAAATAGGACGAAATGCGCATCCTGGATTCCACCGCTAGCCACTGCCAATCGATACTATACATAGTTAAAAGACAGGCAATATTGAGGCATCCGCACAGGAGCCCATATGCTAATAGAGGCCGATCAATTCGGTCCAATCAACGACGGTATCATACAAAAACAGTTATAATAATTCAGCTTCAGGTCTATTTTGTTACATAAGTAACTTGACTAGAGTGAATTTTAAATAAAATATGGTCTGAAATTATTATTCTGTAAAGGCCTTATCTTTCAAAATTAGGTTTTATTACACAATGACATCGTCTGGAGAATCATCGAAAACTTAACACAACTGAGCCTCTCTTTCATCCAAGTTTAAAGCTCCACAGCATTGTATACCTCTTAAACTGAAATCAATGCCGAATATAAACTACTCTTAAACCACTTATTCCCTAGGAACCAACAAATGAATCTTCATCCACTGCCCATTAATGAATCACCTCAGAACTGATTTTTCGAAGTCCCAATGAGAATTTGTGACCTGTATTGTTAGTAGAACAAAGTATGGTGACGAATTGTGGCGTTGAATGTGACTTGTGCTGTTTCATGCATTGAAAGAAGAATGGAAGTGTTGGCTATTAGATTCCAGCTCACTGGCTGAAAGGCAGTGTACTCACTTAATGTCTTAGAAGTGCTGAGGTGAATTCATTTCGAAGGAATGGCTGTGCACTACTGAGAATCCTCAAGCTGGGAAGAACCAACTGTTTAGCCCCCTCAGATTTCAGTTGTTCTTCAACCTATGCCAAGTAACCATCTTATTTTTTAAGATTGTTGTTATAATTTGTACAAAAGTCAGAAGATGCCACTGTAACTGTACTTTTCTAATTCAGTTATTTTTTCATATCAATATAATAAGCACACAATTTTCCGTTTTTCAAAGATTATTGTTCCACTTGAGGACAGTGGATGGTAAGAGTAGTTATTGAACAAGTCACATGATTATAAACCTGGCAGTGAAGTTCATTTAGGACATTAATAACACCTATGGTCTAGAGATTAGCTATATATTAGTTCTTATTAACAGTGTATTCTAAACTCGTTTACTTTCATACTTTCTTGAAAACAGAGAGTTTGGTGTTTCCTTTCTTCAGTCGAACTTATTTACTAATTTATAACCAATAGAGTTTTCTTATTCTTTGGGCAGGGAGAAACACTGTTGTACGGTTTCCCAGTGACTTGTTTTACATGTAGCTGAAAGAATTATGTATATAATTTTAACGTTTTATTTAAGATGGCTTTCATATACACTTATTCTGAAATGATAAAAGCAGAAATCTTGAACCCTATAAAGTTGCTGAAATCTGAGGAACCAGCAGGATCAGATGGAATTCCACCTAAAGTACTGAAAACACACACAGAGACAACAGTGGATATGCTAACACCAATATTCTGCAAGGTTTCATAGAAAGGAAAGCTACCTAAAGATTGGAAGAAGGGCGACCTAAGTCTTTTCAAGAAGTGACGCGGAATCATGCTCCTGTAAACACCAAGCAATATATTACTCCGCATCACCCCGGAAAGACTACAAAACGCTCAGAATTCAAAATTACAACCTGATAAGGCTGGCCGGCTCACTTCACAAAAAACAAATCATCTCCACATCAAATTACAACACTACACTACACATCATCACACAACACACAACATACCATACAATGCCAGTCAACACTACACCTCAACTACATCCACACTGAAAACACCTCCCTTCAATAGCGTCAACCGAGAAGTGATTTGGCAAGCACCTACTTCAACACCACGGTTTCAGTTCCACAAATCTCTATCAACCTCATTCAACAGTTATATGATATATCGTACATGCTAGATGCTACATGTCGAGTGACTCACAATGGAAAGCTCAGTGATGCATTTGAAGTGAAACGAAGTGAGGTGAAGTGAATTGAAGTGAATAGAGGAGGGAGTAAGACAAGGTTGCCGCCTACTATCACCAACGATTTTCTTGATCGTGGTCAACTGGATTGGATTGGATCATGTAACAGACAAGTGTGAGGAGTGAGATGATGTGTGTATGCTGACTGACTGATGGAAAGACCTTAGGAGATTCGAATTTCACCGATGCCGATTTGTGTTTAATACCACACAAGCTCGAAGATGTACACGCGAAAACCAACAAGTTGACAGAAGACGCGAGGCAGGTCAGCGAGAATGGCACTTCCTAAACATGAACTTGGACAAGACAGAGACGATGAAAATACCAAAACAACACCATCATCATCATCACCACCACCAATAACAACAACAACAATAACAACAAGCTGCAATCACCATCAACGGGAGAAATTTGAAGGAGGTTGTTTCTTTCAACTACCATCTAGACAGGTCAGCATCGTTTCAACTACAGGTGGTGGTGGCACAGACGAGGACGTGAAAGTCAGGCAGGATCGGAAAGACAGCAAGACACACCTTACTGCATTAACCCGAAACCAGTGTGTAGATCTTGTGCACTCCACTCAACTCCACTCAGCATAAAGTGTGAACAACATTCGGATTTTCAACCCTAATATCAGTCAAGTCAGTGTTTCTATATGATTTTTCAGAGACTCGACAAGCAACTAAAAACTGTGGCTTGGCAACAAACCAATCGAGAACCCATAACCCAACAAGTATATAGAAGAAAGTGGAGATGGATTGGATTCATCATACTTTGAGAAAACCGTATGGGGACATCACGCACCAAACCAGATCCTCGAGTGGGAGCCAAATGGGAAAGGACGAGTTAGGTGTCTAAGCCGAGGGTAACATGGAGGAGATCGTGTGAGGAAGAAATTAAAGGTTATGGACAATAATGGATCTAGGTTGAAAAGACTGGAGAGAAGAGAGTGAAATGGCGACATGCTACTGAAGCGGTATGTTCCACTAGGAACCCAAGGTACAAATAGTAATAAATTGAATGAAAATCTTACTGTGATTTACTGCAACAAAAGTGAAGAATAATCTTAGAATCATGAGTTTATAGTAAAGCAAGAATTGTTTTTTCTACTTTAATTTGTTAGTACTTTGCATAAATTGACCATAGAATAACGATAAGTGCAACTCAACTAAACTAAGTAGTTGAAAAAAATCAATTGATTAGGCTAAGAAGAGCGAATTCTGCGTTAAATTATATGAAGCGAAGAAAAATGTATATTTTGCACTGAACCAAAAGAAGTTGATACTTTTGATAGGCTTTTTCCAAAAATGTTTGTCCCGTATTGAAAACAATATCTCTGTTGTCACAGTAAACTGCTGCTCAATCTATTACAACCAGAGGCAGGTTTCTTCAGTTTTGGTCCAGCCATTAATTACATTTGCATTCAAAGTAAATGGAATATGCAAATAGGAAAAATCAGATTAAGTTTTTCCCTTACCTTCCTTAAATACTGTGTACTTCCTAGGCAATATAGCGGTAGGTTTAAGTCACCAGTGAAGTCGTTGGTAATTTGTGTTTTAATTATTCGACTTGAAATCTTTTTAAGTTATGCAACTTGATCGTGAGCACTTCAACAGTATCTTTTAAATGAGTAAATAACAGTGAGTAACTTCTGACCCCAACTTGCTGATTCAGCTGTGGATTAGTAAGTTAAAGCATAATGTCTCTAGGGGAAAGTAATTATTTATAGTGGACATTTCTTGCTTATTGAAAGATAGTTTTCGCAGCTATACGATGTAAATTGAAAGTGATTTGCTTTAGTATTTATTCACCAGTTGAACAATTCTGGAAAATTATCATATCAAAGAGCTGTTATCATTATGAAATTCTGAAAACTGCTTAAACAAAGACAAAAGCTGCTTCACTTGACCGGTTGACATTTTAATATTTATTCCAACTTTGTAAGATTAGCGCTTGCCTTTAAAGTAATTTCATCGGCAAATAAATCTTGAAATGCTGGAGAAGATTTGTAGTTCAAAATTAGGATGATAATGGTTGGATGTTCTTTGAACGCTGATGTTATGTCGTTCACAGACATCAAACCACCAACAAATAAATTTGTATTCTCAGCACTGTACATCAGTATCGTAATTAACTACTCACTTAACTTTGGAAGACAAAAAATACTAACAAGAACCATAGATAATTGTCTGAAATCCACATGGTATGTCCCAGTAAAACATTTTTAGGTTAGTTAATTCAGGAAATGTAATTTATTTGGAGATGATTTCTTATCACAGTTTAATCAAGATCAACTTCGTTCAATCAGTTTAGAGGGAGAATATTCTTTGATGTGCAGTTGAAACAAGTGGTAACTTCAGAATAAAACTGTTACTACTTTCCCAATCCTAAGTCATTACAAGTGAATGTTGAAGTGGCACTATTTTATAGGAATGTCAGTGTAACTATTCTACAACAATTTGTGTACATACACAAATGCATAGTTTGTATATTCCAAGGCGTCTTTTCGTAATATGGAGAAAATTTTGATGGTGTTGTGTTGTCTTTGATGGATGGCTTAATCATGGAGCTTTCATTGTCATCCTAGACAACATCATCATCATCTGAAGTTTATCCTGATGATATTGTCTAGAATGACAATGAAAGCTTGGTGATTAAATCATCTAGCTCAGAGAACAGAACACCATTAAAATTATCCTCCTTAACTGTAAATATTCTCCATTATGAAGCGTATCTTTAAGCAAACACTTTAATCCTATGTGCAAACTACAAAAATTCTATTTATAACATTACCAAAAGTCGTTAAAAGTGATATGAATAGAAAACAAACATAACGGCGTTTTTTCTGTGGTTAAATTTATTAGGCCAAAGTACAGTGAAATTTTGTTATTTCAACTATATTTTACATTGATTTTGTGCAACTTCGCGTTGAATATCACTTTCCAAGTGAATAGCCTATGCGGAACATTAAACTAATCATAAAGTTATTTACCACTTCTCAGTATTGTTTATCATTAAATACTGGTTTCATAGAATATAGCGCATTGCTTATCGTAAAGAATAGACTGAGTAATTAATGGGCAATCAAGTATTTCAGTATTTACAGTGATCTAAGTTATTTCGGTTCTTGATAATGTAAAAATGGAATATTAACCATAAGATTTAACTCTATTAGTACTGTTTGTCGTACAATATTCTGACGCTGACAATCATTTCTCATATTTTAAATGTCTGTGAAGTAAATTTTTTAAAGCATATACTCATATTACTATTTATTGATAAACTTGTAATTCCTCGCTGTTTTATTGGATCGAACTGTTCGACCTTTATTGGCGTATGGGCTTCTATGCGGATACCTCGATATTGCCTGAACGCTAATTATGGTAATCTGGTTGGTTGTAGCTAGCAGAAGAATCCAGGATGCGCGTTTCATGCTATTTGAAACTCGTCAGCTGGATATACCTACATCCCAGTGAGTGTTTTTCCCAATGACACTCAAACCTCTTACTCATCGCTTCAAACGCCAAGACATTATCCATAAAGCCACGGAGGGACGATAACCATTTCTCATTTGTTATTGCTCGTAACTTACTCGTCACACATGGAGCGGCTATCGTGATTCAATGGCCTAGTGTATAACACTGTGACACTTGGAGTGATCGGTCCTGGCTTTGAGTCCGATTGGAAAAAAACGTCACTCTCTTGGAGGCAGATATTTCTAGCTGAAAACTTCCAAATAGAATCAAAACATGCATCCTGGTTTCCGCTCCTAGCCACTACTCATCACTACCATACACTCACATACTGAAAAACATTGGATTTATCAAGAAGTTTCATTTTTCAAAATGTTCCCGCCCTATATTTCCATTTTATGAACAAAGGTGAATATGTATACTCAGCAGTTCAGCGGTTATTGAAAGACATAATAGTACGCCATAACTTATATCTAAAAAAAATTAATGTTGATTCTAATGGAAGGCTTCAATTGTGAATATATGAAACAGGCAAATTTTCAAACATTCTAATGTCTTTTAAAGAAAATCAAATGGCATTTGTCCAGATATCTTATCTATTGCACATTTGTTCCAGAAAAGTGGTTTTTAACTCAAAATCAAAGTTATACAGACAGTGTACACTACTAGCTCATTGTCAAATCCAAAGCTGCAACGATTAAACTTCAATAGTCGAATGCCCTACACACTCTGCATTTAATCTCTTATTTAGTATTCCTATCCTTCGTTGTAACCGAATATTTGCTGCTTCCATAGTCGTTTACAAAAATATGTTCTGATCTCTCCCCCCCCCTACATATATTTATATATCATTTGTAATCCGTGAACTTTGATTTATGTTGCTGATTTGGATGAATTAAAGATTTTAGAGATAGTCTACACAAACTGAGATCCAATAGGTATGCATTATCCAACGTTTCATGTTTGCACTAAGTAACTTTTCCAGGTGTATGCTACCTTAAATACGTCCATAAAATAAATCATAGACGAAATAACAAGATAACCACACACAAAACAATACGGCTGTTGATTAAGCAAGTTTAATCAAACATTCTTAGGATAGTTTTAATCAGTTAATGGGATCTGAATAGAAACCGTTTAGATATGACCTTGAAAGCAGAATTCATTACTACACATGCGTATGATCCTTTCCTTAAAAAAAAATAACTTTTAGCTCTCATAACATCTAGAGTCTAACTAAATATTCGAATTTTTGTGAGGAAAAACATTTTGTAACATGATCTCTGAATGTACAGAGTCTCAGTTTTAGACAAGATCAAAGTTATGTTTAGTGAAACTCTCATACCATGAAAACGTAAGCGAATAGTTGCAACATGATTTCCATAGTGATCTCCTTGATATCATTTCTGTCTAGATTAGTAATCAGTTTCACGAGTTTATGTTATTAAAATTTCAGAAACGATACCCAATTTCAGTTATTTGCTTTAGAAATGGTGATGTGGTAGAATCCAGTCAGTTGAAAGCAATGTCCAAACTAAGTTTCGGACTTCTCAGCATTCGTCAACAAAGCGCATCTGTAGCTTTGAAGAAACTGATGGTTCCATGAAAGATTTGAACCTACATTACTCAGTGCTACAGTCAACGACGGTACCAGTGGACTACTATGAAATTATTTCTATTTTCAAGATGGTTGTATAGGTGTGAATGATTCTTAGTGTAAATGGCTGTCTCACAAAAGAAGTGAACAACTGCAATATCCAACAAAAATTAGATAGAATTTTACTTGGAAGTCTGCCTTTAATCAATAAAAGTGAGCATTTTAGTGGTATTATGTGGATATACAGAGTAATCAATAACTTTGATCATACCAATAGTTCCTACAAGTGATGATTTCTGATCTCAGTCGAAAGGGTATTATAGTAAACCGATGAAATTTACTTCCCCTTTAAACACTATCAATGAACGACTGAATGTTGTTCAGCTGTTAGATAGTGTATAACTTAAATGAGTGCTACAAATGTTGGTCCATAGAATTAAAAGGAATGAATCATATATATAGTGTACTAACAGAAGTAGGAAATGTGGACGACTGGATTCCGATCCCTGGCAAGGTCACAGGTGCGCACTGTTGAAGAGTCCCATACTAGGATGAAACAGCTGTCCAGTGCTCCCAGGTTAAACCATCAGAGTATCGATGACGATGTTCATATTTATCATCAGGAACATAGACCTTTATTATGACCAACGCTACGGCTATATCTATTCTATGGCATGAGTGATAAAAAAATCTCAAATTAAAGCACAGAAATGTAACATGAGACTTACTTGAACTTAGTGTAATCTCTTCCAAATCAGCTATTCTAGGAAGTAAACCTTTTAAATGTGAAAATTCAAGTATAAATGAATCACTATCTATAAATGGCATATCATTATCTTCACATTCATAGGTACTCAACATTTTTCTCTCATCTTCATCATCTTCATTTTCCACTTCATTTATAGTTGAAAAATTTTTATTATTTGTATTCTTATTATTAGAACTGTTTTTGATATTATTATTAATATTCCTAGTTGTACCTTTCGAACAAGATTTATCTGTAGAGTGTATACAATTATCCTCCCAGTGATAAACTTGATTCTGTAGTTCTAATTCACGAATTCTTTGTATTACACTAGCATTATTGTTATAAGCATTTTTATTGTGAGTGGAATATTTTGAGTTGAATAAACTGTAATTTGTGTGAAATTTTTGATTCCCTTTATCCATATTATCATTACATAGATACAATTCATCTTCATCTTCCATTTTATCTTCATCTTCTTCATCATCACAACCATAATCATAAAAGCTCCTTTTCTCCTCTTCCATATCATCACTATCTTGATGTGATATACCAGTTGAATAATTCAGTTTGACATCATGAGTTAAATAATGTGGAAAAAATCGTCGACGAGCCGGTGATACATCATCTTGATATGGATTACTAGATAAGCCTCCATTTGAAGTACTTTTATCTGGACTAGAATCAAAGCTACACTTTTGTTTCAGTAATTCATGTGATTCCAGTTTTGGATGATTACTGTTCGATACACTTTTTATCTTCTCTAATATACTATTCAATTCTGCATCAGATTTTATCAGTAAATCACTTACACCAACAACAGCAGGTGATCTTTGTAATGGACGAAATGAGCTGTTGTTTTTCAAATTAAATGTTGTATTATAACTATTTGGATAAGTTTTTTGTTGCTGTGAACTTACAGGAATGGAATGTTTCTCTTCATATTTCATATAATTAATCTCTGAATTTTGACAAAATATGTCATCATCATTTCTATATCTACTGAATCCCATAGGTTGTGCTTCTGATAATTGTATTTTTGACTTAACTACTTCATTATTATCTAACATGGAATGATTTCCTATTTGTGAATATGAAAAGTTAGTTAAATAGTCTGTAGAATATAAATCAGGACTTTTAACATGATGATATGTGGTCGGTTGAATTTGTTCATTTTCATTGAAATTTGAATTCATTTCAAACAACACTGGTGGTAGACTATCTTTCCAATCTTTATTTTTCTTACCTTGAAGAGATAATGTACAATTTGATTCAAAGTAACAAGAATTTGTATTTGAATTGTTTGGTTCTTTCAAAGTACATTTCAATGAATCATTTTCAGGTATAATACTAATAGAGTAATTAAAATCTTTATGAGCAGCTGATAAAGTATAAGAAAAGTCTTTTGATACTGGTTTAAAAGTAGATATATTTGTAGGATAATTTCGTTGGCTTACATGAAAATTGTTCATTTGAGGATTACAACATATATTTGATGCTGTAAACTGATTTTTATGATTAGAAGTGTTTGAATTATCACTCAAACCTTTGACAGATATTATCGGATCTAATTGACATTTTGATGTATCTGTCAATGAATAACTTCCGTTACATGACCTATTCTGTTGATCTTTATGTTCATAATTGTCTTTAAAATCATTAAAAAAGTTTATAGATGAATAATTAGGATTAAACATTTCCATTGAATAGTCACAATATGATGGAATACAATCAGTGTTAGATAATTTCTGAAGTGATGTACTATGCTCCATTTGTATTGTATGCGGTACAAATGATGAAGAAGATCCTTGATTCCTTGAAGTTTCTATAAATGTATCACTTAGTTTATTATAGTATTTTTCAGGTAAACTTTGAAAATCTGAAGTAAATATTTGTTTCGGTGTATGAGAGAATACTAGATTATTATCAAAATTTGTCATTAATTGGTTATCATTATTCACAAATTGTGACATCAATGAATTGTCTGTTGCTACTTGACATATTCTATTTGTATTCTGTACAGTATTATAAGGTAAAAATGTTGATGATAAATTTCCTTTTGAATGTACTGTTTGTTTAACAGTATTCATATTATCAGGTGTAAAGTTATTCTCTGGTGGTATACCTATAACATTTGGAGCATATTTTATATAATTACTTTCATATACTATTGGATATTGATCAGTTTCTTATCAATTAATATTTTTACATCTTCATTTGTTTTACACTGGGATAAAGATGAATTCATTGTAGCATAACTTGGTGTCAATGTCCAGCATAGTTGATTTCTATTATAATCAGTTGATAAAATCAATAATTCTTCATCTATAGCCTCATCATTCCATAATGGTAAAGTGAATTCTTTTTGTGATTTATTCTGTTTTATTGTATTGATTATTTTTTTATGATTCTCTTTAGAATCTTCAGTTAATTCAACAAATCCGTCAGTATTTACAGAATTTGTATACTGACTAGTACTATTATTATTATTATTATTAACATCTTTTAGAAAACCATTTTTAGTTAATCCAGAATTTGTTGAATTACCTAAATCAGTGTATAATTGATCTTCAAATGAATTAATCTCTTTTTTATCATCTAATTTAACAGGTAGATTTAAAGTCCATGAATTATATAATTGTTGTTGAAATAATTTTAATTTCGTTGATGGTTGTTGATTATTTTCAAGGTTATCTGAAGAAAATTCAGTTTGTTTTACTTTATATAATGTATTTGATGAAGATATAAAATTCTTTGATAAATATTCATTTAGATTTTCGAAATTATCAAGTGAAATTTGATTATTATTACTATTATTATTATCATTATTATTATTATTATTATCTTGCTTTAATCCAGATAACTGATTAGATAAATCAATATCACATATTTTTATATCATTATCAGTACAAAAACTTATCTTATCCATATCAAAAATATCATTATTAAATGTACCATTCTCTGATGTTTCTAATTCACTTGTCTCTTCAGCAATAGTCTCCAAGAATGCATTACTATAAGATGCAATTAATGGTAATTCAATGAATTGATTTGTTGATAACATTTCAACATTAGTTGAATTTGTATTAGTAATTATACTATTAAAATTATTAATTTTCTCTGTCATATTATCTTAAAATTAATTTTACATTCTTCTACATAATCACTATTAGAAAGCATGATGGAGAGTTATAATAATTCATATATTGAATAATTATTTAATCATTTCAATACATTTTTTTATAATCAAATACTTTCAGATATATTCATATTGTACTTTTATATACTTTTATCTAATGAAAACAGTAATGTTTCTGTATAATATGTTAGTATATCACTTTCTATTCGTATTTCAAATGAGATGATAATTATTCACAAAATTAAGTTAAACAATATTTAAGACACTCCAACAATATAAATCATGTTGCTTTTTTTCATCATCGTAGTAAATTCTAATCTATCCAATATATATATATACAATGAAATATGATTGCATAATCGTTAAACGTCTATCAAATAATGTATTGTATAAATATATGAATACATTGTGCATAATAGTTTCTGTCCTATACTCCTTTAAGTCACTATTGTTATTATTATCATCAGTATAATTATTTTCTCTCTTTTATTAGTTGTTGTGTTTATTGCTTTCTTCAGTGATTGGGTGTTTCCTTTCTCATTTCAACCAATTTCGTGTACTGTTAACTGGTCAGTTATATACAATTAAAGTGTAAGGTAAATTTTGTTTGGTTAAAATATGTTTCTCTTGAAAGGAAAAAAATAAAGAGCAACCCATGAACAAGCACATACAAATATCAAACCTTAGAAACACACAAATACACACGTATAGAAAAAATAAATAAGCGTACAAACTTAGTCTAGGTTACGCCTTACTTTAAGCTATAGGTTTTCTTATTACAATTATATATATGAAGTTCACTCAGTTGAAGGTGAAATTGAGATAAAAACAAGACAGGTGTTTGTTTCACGCTCTCCAATTTATACTACACTGAAAAAAAACAATCAAAATGAGATCAAAGATTTTATTCTTTATTTAAAAATAAATTAAAAACCAAAGTGTAGTTGATTTCCACTACTTTTACCACCACCATCACCTGGGCCGATCAAACAATGAAATATTTGAACTTAAATGGTGGGAAATTGAAATAATAACGCTGGTTATAACGGGATGACTTTGAAGACCAATCTTAACAACTATTCAGATGACCAATGAAGTCCCTTTATCTAATGAAAAACTACTCTCCCGGCCGAATATCTTAACCTGATTGGTTATTTCGGTAGTTGACACCCTAACAACTGCCGAGATAGCCAATCAGGTTTCTCTATTTTATGGAAAACCACCTTTCTAGACGGAATAGCGAAACCTGATTGGTTAAAATAGCCAATCAACTTTCGGTTCTTTGGCTGAGAAGGAAGATTTTTATAAAATACTGAAACGTAGTTGATTTTGAGGTGAATGAGGATTTTTTTTAATTTAGTAGTATTCATCATGGACTGACATCAGTTTGTGGAACCATTGAAAATCTGGGAGCACGGGACTTGACAGAAGTTAGAAATTGTGAACCACTGGAAACCGACCCAGTGGCTGAATGTTTAACGCGTTCCCCGTGAAACCTGAAGGTCCTTAGTTCGATCCCTACCCAGTGGGGTCGTGGGTGCCTACTGCTGAGGAGTCCCATACTAGGACGAGACAGCTGTCCAGTGCTCCCAGATTTTCAATGGTTCCCCAACAGAAACGTAATTGTTTATCTCACTAGTTGTTAGGATAGCCTTTGAAGTCACTCGTTATAACTATAATAATGTTGCTAGTTATGTTGTTACTTTTATTATCCGATCATTGACTAGATAGAACTCATCAGTCTCTACTGATATATGGGCTTCTGTGCGGACGCCTGTACACTAGTGGATTCTGGCTAACAGTGGGATCCAGAACACGCTTTTCGTCTTATTTTGGACTCGTCAGATGAATGGACCTGCTTCTTATTTGAGTGATGTTATTCCCATCGCACAATACTTGACTAATGGATAACATTCTGGTGTCTGAAGCTTTGGGTACAAGGTTCGTGTTTCAGTAGAAACAACACCGCTAGTTTGGGTTCCGATACATCCACCTGACAAGTCCCAAATAGAATGAAATGCGCGTCCTGGAGTCCTCTGCTAGTCTCAAGCAAGTAAATTACCACAATTAACATTCTGACAATACAGAGGCATCTATATAAGAGCCCATATGCCAATAGAGGTTGAACAATTCGATTTAGTAAAATGACGGAGATTTACAAGCATATCAACGAATAGTAATTATCAGTATGAAAGTCCGAATTATTGAGATTGCCATAATCTGCATAAAAACCTCTACATTTCTAAAGTCTCTTAAAATCAATCGCTTTGTCTAGAAGTTTCGGGAGAAAGCATATGAATCAACGTGTGAATATCAGATTGATTGAAGAGATGAAAAGTTAACAGAATTCAAATCTAGATAGGCCTAAAAATAGCCAAGGTCATTGTTAATATATATAAACCCTTGTATTTTGTACATATTTTTGACGTTGCAATATGCTTTCTGTTATCGCAAACATATATAACTCGGGTTACGTCAATTAGTCACCACAAGAATATAACAAATGACAACAGGGTTGTACAACTTATAAAGCCAAGGTGGATTATGTTCTGGTATACGTGTTGAGAGTAATGTCTGACTACGTCCGATGTATCTTGCTATACAAGATCAGGTGAACTGGTGAATACACATAGAGGTGGCCTGTCGAGGGACATTGGCTGTTACACACATGGAGAACAATTTAGGACCAGTAAAAGTCAAATGAAATTCTGATTTGAAAAAAGTCATACTAACTGATCTCAAAAGATGAGTTTTCAAGATGTTTGATGTTACATCATCTTTAAATTCTAGATTCATGAATAAACTCTCTTTGGAAACCGAGTTAATGACTGGTTTTGCATGTCTTTTCCACATATGTTTATCAATATATTCAATAGGATAGTCGTTTTCCGTATTCCTATCTTTTAAAATGTCAAGTCCAACCCTCCACACAGTCTGTGCTAAAAACACTTCGTACTTTTCGATAGCAGAATGACTGGATGAGGTTTATTTTCCTCATGATCGGCAACCAACTATAGGAATTATGTGGTATATATATATATATGAATGCACAGCTTGAGAATAAATTGTTTGAAAGAGTACTCTTCTCTGAATATATTGTTTTTGATATCACAATGGGAATTATGAATTTATTGAAATGCCCTTGTGTGTATGATGAGTTTAACCGAAAAAATATATAAAAAGGTGTGTACAGAATAAGCAACATTATTTATTTAACTTAGGGGAGAACATTTCATTCAGTTTACGACTCGTCAACTTGATATACATAGATTGAAGTGTACTGACGGTATCCTATAGGTTCAGTTGAACACACGCCTTTCGACTTGCAAACCAATACGGAATGCTATCTTTTGACCGTTAGAAGGTCATTTCCCAACATCTTAATGAGTCATGTGGAATGACTTGTTTCCTACAAGCTGTTTTTTGTTGATTTATCTACATTGCACTTTCATATCCCATACATTATACTCCGTCATGCTACATTTATCATGTCGGCTTCATTGGTTGTGTATTTGGTTTAATGTTTTTATTGATTTCAGTGTCATGCCACGCAGGTCAGTTGCAATTCGCGTGTTTTCCACTCATATTTACTTGTTTATGAAAATCCATGCATGTTATATTGTTCTTGTTCTGTTGGACATTAGTTGACCGCTAGGAATCCTGTTATTGTTGCCTGTGCTGTCTGTTTTACGAATTCCTCCTGGGCTATCAGCTATTATATAGTGGTTTACGAAGTTGATGCACATTCCGTTATTGTTTATTATCCTTCAGCTGGGAGTCTGCTAAGAAGAATGCCTTATTTAAACATCTCATGGTCTTAAAGAGTCTCAACAAATGTTTAAGAGCAGGAATAGCCTGGGTATTCCAACATGTGTAGATATTTCTACAGTGTTTGAGCAGATTATGCAACCCAGACATTTCACTGTCCAGAGTTAAGTGGAAGAGGCTATAAATACTTTCCAGAAAGTGTGCTTAGAAATTACTTAGCTCGCCAACAAAAACAGAAGTTAAGTCTTGAACGTCATGAAGACGCCAAAGGTTGGGAAAGAAGCAGAACTAGATGAAATTCCTCCAAAAACATTGAAAACAGACTCAGAAAACAAAGGATACGCTACAAAACAGAAAGTTTCAAAGGAAGGGAGAGAAGGTACCTGCCGATTGGAAAATTCCCATCTTGACAAATTCCCAAAAAAGGGTGACATAAGGCTTTATAAGAAGTGACGCGGAATTATGCTTCTGTAAACACCAAGCAACATATTAAGCCACAACATCCCGGAAAGACTACAAAATGCTCAGAATTCAAAATTACAACCTGATAAGGCTGGCCAGCTCACTTCACAAAAAACAAATCATCTCCACATCAAATTGCAACACTACACCACACATCATCACAAAACACACAACACACAACATACCATACAATGCCAGTCAACACTACACCTCAACTACATCCACACTGAAAACACCTCCCTTCAATAGCGTCAACCGAGAAGTGATTTGGCAAGCACCTACTTCAACACCACGGTTTCAGTGCCACAAATCTCTATCAACCTCATTCAACAGCTATATAATATATCCTGCATGCTAGATGCTACATGTCAAGTGACTCACAATGGAAAGCTCAGTGATGCATTTGAAGTGAAACGAAGTGAAGTGAAGTGGAGTGAATAGAGGAGGGAGTAAGACAAGGTTGCTGCCCACTATCACCAACGATTTTCTTGATAGTGGTCGACTGGATTGGATTGGATCATGTAACAGACAAGTGTGAGGAGTAAGATGACGGATTTACGCTGGCTGGACTGATGGAAAGACCTTAGGAGATTCGAATTTAGTCGGTGCCGATTTGTGTAAAATACCACACAAGCTCGAAGATGTACACGCGAAAACCAACAAGTTGACACAAGACGCGAGGCAGGTCAGCGAGGATGGCACTTCCTAAACATGAACGTGGACAAGACAGAGACGATGAAAATACCAAAACAACACCATCACCACCACAACCAATAGCAACAACAACAATAACAATGACAACAAGCTGCAATCACCATCAACGGGAGAAATTTGAAGGAGGTTGTCTCTTTCAACTACCACCTAGACAGGTCAGCATCCTTTCAAATACAGGCAGTGGCACACATGACTATGTCGAAGTCTGGATCTGAAAGACAACAACACACACCTCACTCCATCAATCTGAAATAATCATTGTGGAGATCTATTCCACTCCACGCCACTCCACGCAACATTAAGCGTGAACAACATCTGGATTTCACACACCAACATCAGTCAAGTCTGTCCTTCTATGTCATGCTTGAGAGACTTGGCACGTCACGAAAAGCATCTCCAACAAACCACAGTCATTCATTTACAGCTGACGCATACACTCACTCCATACTGAACATCGATCAGATGGGTGGCCAGAATAATAAGAATAAACTACTAGCAACTCTGGCGGGTTGACTGGCAACGAATCAACCAGAACTCTTCACACAACAAAATATGCAGAATGGAGTGGAGATGGATTGGACTGGACTGGATTGAACATACACTGAGAAGACCGTTTGGGGATATGACGTTGCAGACTAGAGGAGGCGGTGGAGTGGAATCCAGATGGGAAACGTCGAGTTGAACGTGCGAGGTAAGGTTGGCATGGAGGCGATTGTGTGGGGAAGAAATGAAATGATGTGGGTAGTCTTGGCGGCAAGTTCAAAAGACCGCACTGCGGAGAATGAAATAGCAACATGGTACTGAAGCCCTATGTTCCACTAGGAAACCAAGGGATGAATAATAAAATGTCAAAACGAAATCATTTTCTAATTTCGCTCAATAATAGATCATTGTCACCTTTGCGTGGAGTTAACCAAATAGTTAACCTCATCTTTTGACCAACTTATGCTCATAGTACTGTCCTGTATCATCCTGCCTAAATGGGTATCAGTTGAGAAACGTAGTTTCCTTTGAATTTTATAAAGAGTATCAATATAAAATGAATTATGTACGCTATAAATTTCATGGGAATAGACGTCAGACAATTCTGTGTTGTTACTAAAAACAAAAATAACCTTTTTAAACAAGGAAGAAGATTTACTTAAGTTTATGTATTTCAGATAAATATGCTTGATGAAAAGAAGATGGGTAGTCTTTTGCATACGTCACAAGTTCACAAATGAAAGTAAAAACTGTACGTTTAAAAAATCGATTAATTTCTAGTAAGATACTAAGTTATCAGTTGACACAGACTGATTTTATCCCTTATTTCAGTTGTTAATTTATTCTATGATTATATATTCATCTCCGTTGTGCACGTCTTGTTATCGCCCGATTACTCATTATGTTGTAATCTGCTTGGTGGTTAGCAGTAGAATACAGGATGTGTGTTTTGTCATTATCTAGCTGTAACCGCATTTCAATAAATGATATTGTTCCCACTGCAACATGAACCCAAGACAGATCGCTTCAAACGCTAAAGCATTATCTACTAGGCCAATAAGCTACGACAGCCACCTCTTATGAAATGGGAATCAGTTGCTTCTTTTTGATACTTTTAATCTTCCATCCAGCATTTCTAGTCCTGACCTTCTTCATTGTGTTATACTAATCGTTGTAAAATTGTCTTGTTGTAAACTGATAAAAATGATCTTTTTCTAGAAAAACATTACAACTACCCTCTTACGCTTTGGCGAATCAGTAATATTTTCTTGTCATCAGGTTTCAACAATAACAGCGAAGATATCACTGCTCTAATTCCTACTTCGATTTTTGTTAGATTTTTTATCAGTAGGTATACTTATCTCAATTTTGAAATGTTAACTCGTATTGCCAAACTCTGATGGTGACCT
Source organism: Heterobilharzia americana (assembly GCA_944470555.2). NCBI lineage: Eukaryota > Metazoa > Platyhelminthes > Trematoda > Strigeidida > Schistosomatidae > Heterobilharzia > Heterobilharzia americana. The sequence goes on along the minus strand of OX104129.1, from coordinate 61,044,304 downwards.
TCTGGTAGTATGGTAGAACTTTGATGTCAATCGATGCAGTTTCTGACAACTGGTGAACTGAATCACATGTAATATTTTATGCTGTTTTGCTATCCACAACACTTATTTCATCCTATTAAGAAGTCTCTTTCTGTGCTGAAGGGGTTTATTTACCTCTTCATTATCATTTCACCCTGTAAAGCTATTTTCTAAGGTTCTAATATCCTTTTACCGGCAAAAGTAAAAAACTTACTGATGGATCATTTGTTTCTGGAGATTCCATCAAAGATTTAAATTTTATATCATACCTCCAAAACCTTATCCTAGCTAAGCTCATCGAGAAGGGGAAAAGATAAGTGTATGTCTAAGTAACTGACCGTATGGATGACACAACTAGTATACTGGTAACATCCCTATCAGCCATCAGTAAATTCAAACCAGTTTCATCAGAACTAATGACCGTGGCATCTTCTTGATGACCTTGCCTTTAATACTGAAGCTATCATCACAAAATCAGTCTCTACGTTATTCCTGTTCAGAGTAAATTGTTCCCTGAGCTATGGTTTTATTAACAAACGTTTCAGTGTCATCCTGGACATCGTCATCAGTACATTAGAACTTCACTTCCTTGTGAACTTCTGCTGTATTGATGAAGATGATCAGCGTGATATTGAACTGTCCGCCAAAAAAGCATAGCTCACACAAACTCTCTCTGAACATGTACACCATGAGCTACAAGTGTTAGCCAAAATGTCTTTGAGTTATTCCCCTTGACAAAGTATAGTTATATATCTGAATAAATGATTTTAAATATTTTGAACATAATATTCAAAAATTAATATGAAGGTTGCAAGGATTTTCTCATGTAACAAAGTGGCTTTCAGAATGGCTTCTGATGACAAATAGTGAAAACTGAGCTATATCATCAATAAGCAGAAATGTAAAGGAATAAGTTGTAAGTGGGTCTAAATATTTTGAAAAGATAGTTGCTGAACACTTCAAAGCTAGAGATAAACAAACTTTTATTATCCTTAGGTCTTGATAGATTCATTTTAAAGAATACCTTTGAGATATTTACATCTGAAACTATTGATTACCAAAACATAATATCTTAGATTAAGAAAAGCGTCACGGATAGACATGTCAAAGGAAGGGAGAGTAAACCTTGAAGTAATTCTTCAATAAAGACAAGAGGCTGATCAACTGTTTGTTGACTTATTTTTTAGGAAAGTGTTTATCGACTAATTTCTCAACCTACACGAATCAACCATCAACAGACAATCAACACAGCTATCCAGTGAGCAATAATCACCCGTTACCAAAATCGACCGAAAAAGTTAACAATTTGCATAATAATCTAAATCATACCACAGTGGTATAGTCTGCTTGGCGATTAGAGTTGGAGTCCAGGCCTTGTCAGCTGGATGTATCTGCAGTCTACTGAGTGAAATTATTTCCACTCAGACTTGAACCCACCACCTATCTCTTCAAACATCAAAGCGTTATCCACTAAGGCATGAGGTCATGGGAGTCACCTACTATGCAAAAAGGTGTCAGTTATTATTTATTTTGATACTTGAAATTTTCCTGCCTCAGTGGGAACAATATCACTCCCTGGACTGAAGGCGTATCTAGCAGATTAATCTCGAATAAGACAAAAGGTGAATCCTTGATTCCACTGCTTGCCACCAAGCATACAACTACACAATGAAAATTCAGGCAATATTAAAGTGTCCTCAACAGACATCAAGCGATTCGACCCAATATAGCAACGGAAAATTACAGACGTCAAGCAACACTACACTGAGTTTTGGTGTTTTCAGTGTAATAAATTCATGACTTAGTAGTCTAAGTTTGAATCACAATGGTCATACTAGTTTCATCATTGTTTAAGATACAACTATTTCATTTTATTATTTGTCCTAATGGTACATAGGGCTTCAGTAGCACGTCGCCAATGCACTCGGTTCTCTACAATCATTTCAACCTGCATCCACAACAACCCACAAGCTCTCATCTCTTCCCCTCCCCCCTCACATCATCTCCTCCATCTCACACACGGCTCACATGCCCAACTCATCACTTCCCATCTAGGTTCCACTCGACGGCCTCACCTGACACGTGATGTCCCCAGTCGGCCTTATCACTGCACACCCAATCCATCTCCACTTCCTTCCAATGCATATTTGTTGATTGATAGCTTATGGCTTCCTTCCTTCCCAGACTTCCTTGTTGCTTATTCTTATTATTCTAGCCATCCATCTGAGCTTCAGAAACGAGCCAGTGTAGGCAGTTGTTGATGAATATCTGTAGTTTGTTGGAAATGCCTTCCGTAACGCACGAAGTCTCTGAGGCATACAGAAGCAATGACTTGACTGACGTTGATGTTGAAAAACTGGATATTGTTCACGCTTTATATTGAGTGGAGTGCACAAGATCTCCACACTGGTTTCAGGTTAATGCAGTAAGGCGTGTCTCGCTGTATTTCCGATCCTCACTGACTTCGACGTCCTCGTCTGTGCCACCACCATCTGTAGTTGAGGCAGTGCTTCCTAGATCGGTCAAAGAGGCTACTTCGTTTACATTTCTCCTGTTCATGGTGATTGGAGTTTGTCGTTGTTGTTGTTGTTGCTGGTGGTGGTGTTGGTGTTGGTGTTGGTTGGGTATCTTCATCACCTCCGTCCTCTCTATATTCACTTAAAGTCTCGTCTTCGCTGCCCTGCCTCGCCTCTCCTGTCAACTTGTTAGTTTTCGCCTGCACATATTCCAGTTTGTGTGACATTAGACACAAGTCATCGTTGGCGAAATCCAAATCTTCTAGGATGTTTTCCACAGTTCAGCTAACATATCCCCCTCTCCTCACACCCCTTCATAGTTGTCTGTTGCATGATCCAGTCGAGTAGACCACAATCAGGAATATCATGGGAGATGGTACATGGCAGCTTTGTTCTACTCCTGTCCCCTGTCTTCACTTCAAAGGCATCACTGAGCTTCCCATTGTGAATTACTTGACATGTGGCATCTTCATATAGCATGTAGTTGTTGAATGAGATTGATGAAGGTTTGTGGAATTCGGTAGTGTTGAAGCAGTTGCCTGTCAAATTACTTGTCGTTGGACGCTGTCGAAGGCCTTCTCAAGGTGGATGAATTTGAGGTAGATATCCAGTTGACTGCCATTCTATACTCTGTTCTATGATGATTCGTTGCGTAGCACTGAAATTTGATCTACACATGATTTGTATTTCCTCAAAGTAGTCAGCCTGTTTCGGTCGTAGTTTTGAATCCAGAGCATCCTTTAATCTCTCCAAGATGGTGCGGCTTAATATTTTGCTTTCTGTGGGTGGACAGAAGTGGAGCGTTATTCCGTGCCAGTTCTTCCGAACACTGAGGTCTCCCTTCTTCGGGAGTTTGACAAGGTAGCCCTTCTTCCAATCGCCAGGTACCTTCCCTTACCGATACATCTAGTTGACGTGTATCAATAAAAATGAAACCCAGTTCCAAAACTGCCTATTAACTGACTCTTTTCACATAAATACATATATATTTTCAACAAACTCAATGAATAAATTCCAATCGTAAGATTATAATATGAACAGTTCATTGTGCTTGTTTAAAGTAACTCCTTATAATCTATTATGCTGACAAAATGACATTTCAGGTTATTATTTTTATTTACAGCGGGATATGTCCTTCAAATTTAATCTATAATCATTTTAATTCAATATTACTTTGTGTTTTTATTGAATACAATAATTTCCTAAAATGAATTTTATCCAAGCTTTTTTAAAGTGAACATACTTGAGAATAAGTATGCTATTTGTATTATTATTATTTTATAGAAGTAAATAATAGACACACCCTAAATTCATTGATCAACTGTAATAATGATAATATAATAATAATAATAAAAGTAGCTCCTGTGAAAATTATGCTTCTTATGATCGACTGAATTTTGTTCAGTTCAGTAGTGTAGAGTATTTATGAAGAACATTCATATTGGTTTCATTCTCAGCTTATTCTAAGACTATGAGAATATCTAATTAGGAAGAAAGAAAAAATTTATCAGCTTAATCAGTTCTATTTTCACTTTATAATGTATGTGAAGACGTAAATTAATTGTGGTAGGAATCGATACAATAATGAGCGATGAATCACACTCGAAAAACTATTATTATTATTATTATTATTATTATTATTATTATTATTTGTCCCTTAGGTGACACCATTTCACTCTTTTCTCTCTAGCATTTTGAAACTGGCTACACGACCAGCCACATCATTTCATTTCTTCCTCACACAATCGCCTCCATGTCACCCTTAACTCGCACGTTCAACTCGACGTTTCCCATCTGGATTCCACTCCACCGCCTCCTCTAGTCTGCAACGTCATATCCCCAAACGGTCTTCTCAGTGTATGTTCAATCCAGTCCAGTCCAATCCATCTCCACTCCATTCTGCATATTTTGTTGTGTGAAGAGTTCTGGTTGATTCGTTGCCAGTCAACCCGCCAGAGTTGCTAGTAGTTTATTCTTATTATTCTGGCCACCCATCTGATCGATGTTCAGTATGGAGTGAGTGTATGCGTCAGCTGTAAATGAATGACTGTGGTTTGTTGGAGATGCTTTTCGTGACGTGCCAAGTCTCTCAAGCATGACATAGAAGGACAGACTTGACTGATGTTGGTGTGTGAAATCCAGATGTTGTTCACGCTTAATGTTGCGTGGAGTGGCGTGGAGTGGAATAGATCTCCACAATGATTATTTCAGATTGATGGAGTGAGGTGTGTGTTGTTGTCTTTCAGATCCAGACTTCGACATAGTCATGTGTGCCACTGCCTGTATTTGAAAGGATGCTGACCTGTCTAGGTGGTAGTTGAAAGAGACAACCTCCTTCAAATTTCTCCCGTTGATGGTGATTGCAGCTTGTTGTTATTGTTGTTGCTATTGGTGGTGGTGATGATGATGATGGTGTTGTTTTGGTATTTTCATCGTCTCTGTCTTGTCCACGTTCATGTTTAGGAAGTGCCATCCTCGCTGACCTGCCTCGCGTCTTGTGTCAACTTGTTGGTTTTCGCGTGTACATCTTCGAGCTTGTGTGGTATTTTACACAAATCGGCACCGACTAAATTCAAATCTCCTAAGGTCTTTCCATCAGTCCAGCCAGCATACACCCATCATCTCATTCCTCACACTTATCTGTTACATGGTCCAGTTCTGTACAGTCCAGTCGAATACAATCCGGAAGATGATTGTTGACAGTAGGCGGCAACCTTGTCTTACTCCCTCCTCTATTCATTCCACTTCACGTCACCTCACTTCGTTTCACTTCAAATGCATCACTGAGCTTTCCATTGTGAGTCACTTGACATGTAGCATCTAGCATGCAGGATATATTATATAGCTGTTGAATGAGGTTGATAGAGATTTGTGGAACTGAAACCGTGGTGTTGAAGTAGGTGCTTGCCAAATCACTTCTCGGTTGACGCTATTGAAGGGAGGTGTTTTCAGTGTGGATGTAGTTGAGGTGTAGTGTTGACTGGCATTGTATGGTATGTTGTGTGTTGTGTGTTTTGTGATGATGTGTGGTGTAGTGTTGCAATTTGATGTGGAGATGATTTGTTTTTTGTGAAGTGAGCCGGCCAGCCTTATCAGGTTGTAATTTTGAATTCTGAGCATTTTGTAGTCTCTCCAATATGATGCGGCCTAATATTTTGCTAGCACATACTACCATTTCACTGTGTGCTTTGGCCAACAGACTTATCTTTTGTGGGACTCCTCAGTAGTACACACTGATGATGACAGTATAGGTTGACTGCAGGTCCTTCAGATTCTTTAGCTGGCATTTTTTATTCAGCCGCCGTGTTATATCGCGATTGCGCACTGCTGCGTTTGCCGAAACTAGGTCGAATTAGCTATCTAATGCTCCCAGGATTCCAATGGTTCTTCAAATAATATCAGCCTGTGATGAATATTAGCCGGAAATCAAACAAGAAATTCCTAATAACCTAGAAAATGCATTTCAGAACCGTTTCAACTGAAACAATTAGAGTTATTCCAAGCAACTCAAAGTCTTGGCGATATTCCATTCAATCTGTAAAGTTTATATGAACTATGGTCAAGATTTGACCGCAGAGTGTAGCAGATATTTGTCACACTAGATGTAATTTGTATTTGTTTAAGTCACAGAGTAATTCCGACGTTTCGCATAGAAGTCTGGTATGAGCTTCTTCATGCAAATAATCAAAATATAACTATCAAGGGTATATAAATGAATCCGAATACTACTAAACGAAGAGGATTGGACAAGGAGATTGAATACACATCTTTTGATTCATTTAATATCTTTGGTATATAGTAGTAAAACTCATGGCATTCGATAAAAATTATTGCTTACAGTTATGAAGTGTATCTTCTGGAAGCAATTTCAACCTTCTTTCTAAGAGATACAACCTATATTTGTGTTACAGTGCAATAAAAGTAGCAAATGCAGTCCATTTGTTTAAAGACACACAGTCTGATTAAGAATGTCATCCATCTTTTTCTGAGTCTTGAATTTTTCCTCTTGAAACAGTTAGTCCCACTGATAACTTTTAACACAACAGTAAAATGATCCAGACAATAGAGGTGTAATTTCGACGATAACTGAACATATTACTGAAGCAGATCACAAGGTTGATTTGTATGCATCTCTCAAACCTATTTACAAAACCATTTAGGGATATATACTTCAGCTTGTTCAAACTCTATCTATAAGGAAGCTTAGATCTCTTTTCCGTATTCAAATTCAATTGTTTGTTCAACTAAACTGAGCTTGACAAGGGTGATTTATGTGCAATCTTTCTCTTCCTGTATAAACTAACAGTTTGATCCCGTATAATATCAATTATCTTTAACAATCCTCTTATCCTTTGTTATATATCACTGAAATATGCATGACATGTAAGTGTGTAACCAAACTGTTCCAAAGGTATTGCGCTAATTTAACAAACGCTTTAAATAAACCACATCTTCTTACTATTTTACCAAAACCTTTATTCTCTCAACTAATCATGTAATTATCAGTTCATTGACAATGATGGGAAACAAAATTAAATGGTATTTCTTTGTAAAAGATATTACATTCCGTTTACTTCTTGCTAGGTATGAAACGGTGAAACATGTATTACACATCAAATGATTTTAAAATAACCTCAGTATGAGTATTTCGATGCCTGTCATTTACATCTATTCGATTTATTGTTTGAGAGGTGTATTGTTTGTAGAATGAACTGATTCAATATCTCAATGCTTCAATAATCAAACCTGAGTAACAGCGTTATGACTTTCTGCATCACTATCTAAGGCACTTTACTCACTGAAAGTTTGGTGGATAGGGATGTTCACCTTCGGATAATGTTTCATGAGTTCACTTGTTTGCACTGTCAAAGTGATCATCTGACCAACTATCAGTACTGAAAATAAGTAGTATAATAACAAAATATTTGCCACCTGAATATGGCAAAATATATATCTCACTGTTTTCAATGGTAATAATTGAATAGGTAAAATATGCAACCCCACAGAAATGTACAAATACCCATCTGCTGATTCTGGACAAAGCCTAATGAAAGAATAAAATGATTATATTAAAAATGACCGATTGCCGATTGCCTCCAACCAATTAACATCTACTAATGTGCACCACAATGCTCAGCTTTCTAGCTTGGTTGTCACATTGCAAATATGATCGATCGAATTCGGTCTGCACTGGGGACTAGACAAAATGAAATTGGTTACACTCCGGTGACCAATCAGTACATGTGTAAGCCAGTCCTACAGGAGGTCAATCGAAGCCCGAATAGCTCAGTAGTGAAGTCGCTGACTACATCACTGGATGACGCAGGTTCGAATCTCAGGCGGGACATCAGTTCCTTTGAGGTTGCAGATACGCCTTGCTAACGAGTGCCAAAAAGCACGAAACCTAGGTCCAGGGCTTTCTGCCGATTGCCTCCAACAAAGTAGCGAAACTGGTCTCTCAGAAGGATTATGCTCTAAAAAACGTCAGGTTTTGTAATCTGAAGAGTATAAATAACAGGTGAAGTCAAAGATTAGAAGGAGATAAAGGAAGTTATGAACAAAGTCAAAAGAGATGGGTACAGACCCACTGGCAAATGAATTATATGGGTCATCCAAGTACGGATTTATGAAACAGAACCGTCAAATACAGAAACTGGTGAATTATTGAAATGACTAAATGCTAGCTGAACCAGCTATGGCTTTTATCAAAAAGAATAAGATGAACCAGTTACCACTTCACACAACAGATTCATAAATAACACGTACCCAACAAAGTTTTCTTTAGAGCTGTATTAAAGATAATGCCTTGACTAATATTAAAAGACTACTAGAAAGCATCGAGCTGAGGTATGGAATAACTGCTAGGACACCTAAAACCCATGCATAAGTGAGTGAAAATGTTACTAAACTCAATCTATTGTCTGAAAACTTACATATATGCTATATTCAATGAACTTCCATACTTAACTGGATCACAATAATGAAACTTTCTGTTCGCTTCACACTTTTACTGATAAGTGAATATTTTGTTTCGTACAACAGCCATAAGCTAAGGACTAGGGGTCTTTCTTATGACCACTATTTACTTAAGAATAAGATGGTTTTCTTTGCTTGAATATAAAATAGTTTAATCTCTTGAGAAATTAACTCTCAGTCGAATCATAATATCCGCCATATTGATGAACAAGGATTCGAGAACTGAAGGAGTCGAAAAACAATTTCAACGAAATCATGTCAAAAGATTAAGATAACTCTTTGGAATCTTCCAAAGAAACACTATGTCAGATTAAGCATTGTTGAAATCAAACAGTGAAAGATAAGTTCATGTATCTAGAAACTCCTCAGATCCTATCGAAAGGATTTAATTTGAGCAGTTATTAAGGTTGAAACCTGAGAATGTTGTTTATTGATGTTTTTAGCATGCCCCATAGGAAGGATTACAGAAGAAGTAAAAATAATCAAGAAATTTTTTTAGGATAGGACTTCTCAGCAGTGCGTATCGATGACCTCGCTTTGAATTAAACTCAGGATCTTCAGGTTCGACTGCCAGCAGTTAACCATTGAGTCACTGAGTCAGAATCCAATAGTTCACATTTCCTACTTCTGTTGGTTCACGATATAATGCGAACTCCATCCAATGGTGCCGTTGAGTAACTGTCCTCATGTTCAACTTGTCTGGCATCACCGGCCACAACTTCTCATTAAAACCTCGGGCATCACCCCTCGAAGTTAGTCATTCGATTTGTAGGTGTCAGTTCACGATTATAACCAAATTTAAATCAAGAAATCCCTAGATCAAAAACACAACGATAAATGAAGCGTTTTCACTAAAATACAAACATCACAGTAACTATTCCAGATAGTGTTAAAAGTTTTCTGCATGTACACTGGTCCATTCAGCTTTAAATTACCCATTTGTCTTCACCACAGTAGTAATTTAAGAAAATGAAATCAAGGTTACCAAACTTGACCTTAATGAGATTTGATGAGAAAAATCTCAATTTGTAATCCACTGGGATATCTAATCAGATAACTTGTGATAATTTTAGATTTTATAAAGAAAACGTATCTTTTAATTGACTCTTAAGTGTAAATATCATTCCTTACTTAGATGGAGTCATATGAAATTCTGACGGTTATTATTACAATCATTATATATAATTATCTAACCCAAGCTAATCAAATGTGTCACACCTATTTCGCCTCATTCGTTAACAGTTTTGGCATCCTGGGTGCTTCCAAGCAATAAGTGAACTATTTCAACATTTGAATTTAAGGGTTCGTGGGGATTTAGAGATATTTCAAGTTGGCATTCACCGTAAACTGACATCAGTTGGAGAAACATTGGAAACCTGGGAGCGTTGGACAGCTGTTTCGCCCTAGTATGGGACTCCTCAACAGTACGCACTCACGACCCCTCTACGGATAGAACCCTCGACCTTCCGGTTCCGTGGTCAGCCCTTTACCATTAGGCCATAGGTTCGGAATCCGGTAGTCGATATTTCCAACTTCTGTTGGTTCGCGACATAGCGCGACCACCACCCAATGTCATCTTTGAGCATTCGTTCTCATGGTCACCAGGTTTGCCCCACTGGTCACGGTTTCTCACTGGAACTTCAGCAATCACCTCTTGAAGCTAGTTAACAATGAGCACTAGTTGAGTTAAATTTGGGGGGTTTTGGGGATCCAGAAATATTTCAAGTTGGTATTCATCGTAGACTGATATCAATTGGAGGAATAATCGAAACCTGGAAGCACTAGACAGCTGTTTTGTCCTAGTCCGGGATACGTCAACAGTGCGCGCCCAGGGATCGAGCCCGTGACCTTCATGCTTCGTGGTCAGCACGTTACCACTGGAAATATGGATCATGGAATTCTGACCCAGTGGCTCCATGGTAACGTGCTGACCACGAAACCTGAAGGTCGAGGGTTCGATCGCTGGTGGGGTCGTGGGTGCGCACTGTTGAGGAGTCCCATACTAGGGCGAAACACCTGTCCAGTGCCACCAGATTTCCACTGTTCCTCCAACTGATATCTGTCTATGATGAATACCAGCTTGAAATATTTCAACATTGTCGCTCAGTTATTCATCAATCTACATTTATAACTCCAATAATGCAGGCTCTGAAAGATACCGACGCAAACTCACATACACTGCCGATTTCCTTATGCATATAAATTTCCCTAATAACGAGAACTAGTCAGTACGAATTTTTAGTTCAGAGAATATCACTTGTCAGCCTAATGGCAAGTAGTCTTCACAGATCCAGAGGTTGGGTTGCTTGTTGTTGACATAATCATAAGGATTATATTTAGGCAAACTTAACAGGATGAGAAAAATGTATGGTGGGAGTTAAAAAGGACAGAACAATTTAATTGCTCAGTAGGATAGTTTTGTTTGACCGGTAAATATAAATCAGGTTTCTGTAAATAAATATTTGTCCTACTAAATGCAATAAAATCGATATCTGCTAATTTTCTTGTTTGTTAGACAGAGTTGAAGATTATTCAATGAACACTGTTCTATCTTTAACCTTATTGTTAACCCAAGTTCCTTACAAAATATATTCAGTGCAATACAAGTGTCATATTTTAGAGCTTATGTTAATAGTCATGACAGGCTGACATTAGCTGTGGATTACTAGACAGTTGTATCGTCCCACTTTGGGATTCCTGATCAGTACGCACCTCCAACCCCACCAAGGATGGAACCCGGAATCTTAAGGTCTTGCAGAAAGCGTGTTACTTATTCACCGACTTCTTCGAAGTTTAGTGATCTACGCTTTCCTACTTCTGTCCACTCACGATACAGTGCAACTATCATCCATAGTGATCACTTGGTATCTACCTAACTTCTAATTTCGTTAACCCTACAGCCCTTGGAATAAATAAACCCTTATTATTATTATTTGCCCCTTGGGTTCCTAATGGAACATAGAGCTTCAGTAGCACGTCGCCAATGCACTCGGTTCTCTACAATCATTTCAACCTGCATCCACAACAACCCACAAGCTCTCATCTCTTCCCCTCCCCCCTCACATCATCTCCTCCATCTCACACACGGCTCACATGCCCAACTCATCACTTCTCATCTGGGTTCCACTCGACGGCCTGACCTGACACGTGATGTCCCCAGTCGGCCTTATCACTGCACACCCAATCCATCTCCACTTCCTTCCAATGCATATTTGTTGATTGATAGCTTATGGCTTCCTTCCTTCCCAGACTTCCTTGTTGCTTATTCTTATTATTACAGCCATCCATCTGAGCTTCAGAAACGAGCCAGTGTAGGCAGTTGTTGATGAATATCTGTAGTTTGTTGGAAATGCCTTCCGTAACGCACGAAGTCTCTGAGGCATACAGAAGCAATGACTTGACTGACGTTGATGTTGAAAAACTGGATATTGTTCACGCTTTATATTGAGTGGAGTGCACAAGATCTCCACACTGGTTTCAGGTTAATGCAGTAAGGCGTGTCTCGCTGTATTTCCGATCCTCACTGACTTCGACGTCCTCGTCTGTGCCACCACCATCTGTAGTTGAGGCAGTGCTTCCTAGATCGGTCAAAGAGGCTACTTCGTTTACATTTCTCCTGTTCATGGTGATTGGAGTTTGTCGTTGTTGTTGTTGTTGCTGGTGGTGGTGTTGGTGTTGGTGTTGGTTGGGTATCTTCATCACCTCAGTCTTCTCTACATTCACTTGGAGTCTCGTCTTCGCTGCCCTGCCTCGCCTCTCCTGTCAACCTGTTAGTTTTCGCCTGTACATATTCCAATTTGTATGACGATAGGCACAAGTCATCGTTAACGAAATCCAAATCTTCTAGGATGTTTTCCGCAGTCCAGCCAGTGTATCCCCTCCTCTCACAGCTCCTCACACTTGGCTGTCGCATGATCCAGTCGAGTAGACTACAATCAGGAATATCATGGAAGATGGTAGATGGCAGCCTTGTTCTACTCCTGTTCCCTGTCTTCACTTCGAAGACATCACTGAGCTTGCCATTGTGAATTACTTGGCATATGGCATCTTCATATAGCATGTAGTTGTTGAATGAGATTGATGAAGGTTTGTGGAATTCGGTAGTGTTGAAGCAGTTGCCTGTCAAATTACTTGTCGGTCGATGCTGTCGAAGGCCTTCTCAAGGTGGATGAATTTGAGGTAGATATCCAGTTGATTGCTATTCTATACTCTGTTCTATGATGATGCGTAGCGTAGCACTGAAATTTGGTCTACACATGATTTGTACTTCCTGAAGGTAGCCATCCTGTTCGGGTTGTAGTTATGAATCCATACCATCCTTTAGTCTCTCCAGGATGATGCGGCTAAATAAACCTTAAAGTGAATTATATTTTCAATTTTTAAGTTGAATGACGATTTTCTTCTTATTTACTGACAGGCATTATTTAAATGGATTTCTACTGTATCTAAAATGGTTTGACCAATTGTTTCTCTTAAAATAAACACCATTTTTATGTATACATTGAATGATTTCTGAGATAAACAAATCCAATATATTGTATAGTATTTAAACATATAATGGTTAGCCTTATTTTTGTGTCAATTTATCAGCCATCTGAATATTTGGATGTGTTAACTGGACTGTTCTTTTGACATTTCAATAGTGGAAATGAATAGTCAAGGTAATTGTTAGGCCACAAAGAAGGAAACTAACAACTGTTTACCATCACCAATTAAATAATTCAATCACAATACTTAGTCTATGTCGCTGAAGGGAATTTCTAGTGAAATCCATATCCATTTTATTAAAAAATTAACAGTAAAGTTTGAAAAATCATTAACTTCAGTTGAAAATCTTCCCCTAAATCACTTAAACAGTCCGATATAATAGTGAATACTGCATCATTTTAAGGTTATCTACTGTGGACATCGAAAAAACATCTGTAGATATTTATTAGACCTAAAGTTTATTAATGAGTAGATGAAATTAGTTTAACGATTACAAGAAAGCGATTGAAACTGTAATACAACAACCTAACTTTAGTGTTTTAAATACCCTGGTATTTTGTCCTCTTTAAAGGAAACTGCTGATATATATATATATATATATATATATATATATACAAACACAGCATAGATTAGATTTTCTTAACAAAGGTAACCTCAAAATTTCACGGGAATAATATTATATTATATGACCTGAAATAAATGAGATAACAGTTTAAAGGATAATGAATGGTACAAAAATGAATTGTAAAACATTGCTGAGGAGTCCTATATAAGGAAGAAATTGGACTGCAAACTGTAAATAATATCCGAAAGTTGGCGATGCAACTTCTTGAAAAAGAACAAGACATTTATCAGTGAAGTAATGCTTCTTTTCGAAAACTTCATCACCAAACTGTACAGTCATATTTATACTCGGTAAAATGACAGATAATTCCACTAAAAAGTTGCTGAGTCAATATGCAAAATATACAGTATAGGTGGCGGGATTCGTTCAGGTGTAAGAAATAGGAAATGGGTCATTGAAAAAGGAATGAATTGATAACAAGTGGTGAGATAAGAGACAAGTGTTGTCAATGAATTGTAAAACGGTGATAATTTAGTTGACACATGGGAAATAGGTCAATGAATAAGGAGTGAATTGATATTAAAAAGTGAAATATGGGTCAAATGTTGTCAGTGAAGCTAAAATTGGTGATAATAATGATAATAGAAGAGAAGTATATCAGAGTGAAATGAAATTGACAAAATAACCAAAATGAATTGTTAAGGCTAAGGTAGAGAAAGTGGTTTCACGAAACGTTTTTGAATGCAAAGTTTCGGTTATTGTTCATGTATAGCCAAAGCTTCAGCTATACATGATTGGTGGAAACGTAAACCTTTGGAGTAGTTCAATTTAACTTTGTAAATTATTTTAAAGCATGAATCTCGAGGTGCTGAGTGACCTAATTCAACAAAGTGTTCACATATGGATGAAGTCGTTTTCCTTTGCTCACCTTTGGTGAGCCAGACCGGGTAGTGTTCAGCAACAGGTTACGGAGGGCCAGCTTACAACCTTCAATATAGACAGCTCCACAGGAACATGTGAACTTGTAGATACACATAGATGTGGACATAAGTAAAAGCCTATCCTTCACACATTGACGAATCAGACGGCGGCTGAAGAATATCAGTCTTAGTCTAGTAGCGTAGAAGCTACTATTGATATATCTTGACAAACGATTTTTCAGAAATTCGGTTGTGGTGTCTCCTTTGAATTCTAGATTCACGGTTAAAAGAAATATTTCTTCGCTGATACATTTTCCCATATTTCCCAAAATGACATTATTACATGATGAACACTACTCTAGAAGTATTATTATTATTATTAATCCCTTGGGTTCCTAGTGGAACATAGGGCTTCACCAGCACGTCTCCAGTGACCTCTGTTCTCTGAAATCTTTTGAACCTGGTTCCACGACAGCCCACAAGCTCTCATCTCCTCCTCACACGATCTCCCCAATGTCACTCTCAGCTGGGACACCCAACTCGTCGCTTCCCATGGGGATTCCACTCGAGGGCCTGGCCTGACGAGTGATGTCCCCAGTCGGCCTTCTAACTGCATGCCCAATCAATCTCCACTTCCTCCTGCATATTTGTTGCGTGATAGGTTCTTGGTTGGCTCGTTCCCAGAGCTCCTTGTTGCTTATTCTGACTATTCTGGCCATCTGATCTTCAGTAGCGATCCAGCGTAAGCAGTTGTTGATGAATGTCTGTAGTTTATTGGAAATCCCTTTCGTAAGGCGCCAAGACTCTGAACCATACAGAAGCACTGACTTGACGTTGGTGTTGAAAATCCACTCTAGAAGTATAGATGACAGTTAAAATAGGATCTACATCCAAATTTAACCTTATTGGTCTAGTATAATGCTTTGTACATAGCAAAACAGATTTGGTTGTAAGTCAAATTACTGCTTGACTTAGCTAAAATGATAAATTATTGGATCAGTATACTAGTATTAAAAAGAAACCGTTCCGAAAGTCATACTGAATACATTTGAATCAAACTGCTAAGTTAATATAGGAGTAAAACGTGGGTACTATGTCAGAATGTAATTCTATACCAGTTTCTTACTTTATGGACAAGCAATCTTGATATAATTATAGACTATAAATTGTGCCCAAAACGTAATCCAGCAAACAAAACTTTTCCGTTATGGGATACACTAAATAAATCAACTAAAATGGAGACCTGCTAGAGTAGTGACTATGTTTTATGTATTCATATTATCAAGAAACAAACCATCAGATATGCATAAAAGATACAATTAAGACGAAATAACAGAGAACGGTACGTTAAAAAAATAAACTAGCTAATAAAAGTTGAAAAAATTTCTTTCACAGTTCACATATAAATCCGCATTGTCGTCTGTTGCAATATTTAAGCAGTAAGCGTAAATGGTCAAGTTCATTTACTGGATACAATCTGTCGATTAAATGCAGAAAGTATGCATTGAATGCAAGATTTGAAAGTATTTATCTGCATATGAGTGTGTAACGATCAACTGTTGATCCAGCCCATAGATAAGTACGTTGTTTCAAGGAGCACGTAAAGCAGTGTAAGTTTGGTGGTGACCACCGAGAATCTGGTAGGGAAAAGAGGAAAAGAAAAAGATGAGCCGACCACTAAACAAGTACACAGGATGTACTTACACTTAATAATAAACGAAAACTGATAAATGATACTGTTTGATAACGAATAGGTGAATTAGTCTAGAAATCCAAACTGGATGGTGAACGAGTAAGATTTTGAATGCAATACAAGTGTGCTATGCCAAATTACCAGGAAAAAAACAAATTCGTGAAAAGATAATAAGGATACTATCAACTAGATAGGCAAGTTCTTCTTAAATGTAACTATACCAGTCTAAACGTTAAGACTCGAGAAACCAGAATGAAGGTGAAAAATAAGATTGTTTATGGTATATATGTTTTCGGATGAACGTAGAAGCCTTCAAGTGAAATTTGAACGAGATGTGATTGAATGACTCTAAAAATACTGTGAATGAAGTGAAACGTTGGATGATTCTTATTCAAACTGTATAAATCTTAGTATGTATGAAATGAAATTTTAAGCTGTCTGTTCAGTGTTTACTACTATATCGACTAGGTTAAGTATAAAACATTGAAATCAAGAAAACTGTGAAAAAGTCCAAAACAGTCTTGGTCAGCACTAACTTTATTGCTGATGATGTCGTCTAGAAGGATGATGAAAACTTCACGATTAAACAACCCAGCTCAGAGAATACAATACAACCAAGACTATCCACCTGAGCTGCAAATATTCTCCACTAGTGCAAACAGTGTGAATGCTTGGTTAGGTTGTCTTATGTAAACTCCTAAATCTATACTTTCAAAACTTCATGACTTCATGCTCCTGCGTCTATCTATTTGTTTTCTTACATTCTTTAACAAAACGAAATTTCTTTTTCTGGACTGCTTTCATCTTATTGCGCAATATGATGAAAATCTGTTGACTTTTTCCTACGTTTACTTAATTATGATTTCATATTTACTGGTTTGAATAAACCTTGCTCACAACCCCCTCCCCTCCCCCCTAATTCCTGTTGTCTTCTCCAGGACGTTTATTTCATCATTGTATAACTAGTTAACCTTTGAGTAGACTTATGATCTTTATGATTATCCGTCAGCCTACATCTTTGTTACCTTACATCTTGATTAACACATGCCTACGATTTTATAAAACTAGCTTGAATACTCTATTTCATTCTCTACATTATATTCTATACATTAAAAAGCAGCTGAGAATAATTCACGAAATGAGTACATGTTAATTATGTTGCTATTGTTCTTTTTTATTTATCTCATTTTTTGGAAGGGGAGAATTGCAATTAGTGCAATAAAACAAACAACTTAACACTGGACATTAACCAGATCAAGTTCTTATTGTGAAGACTATAGTATTCAAGTGTTGATAAGGCGAGGTTTCTATTCAGTTTAGTTCTGAGTGCAACTGATACAGTACAAAATATCTTGAGTCTAAAAATGTGGTACTACAACATTCATTTTAGTCCGTTTATGAGAAATATCACATAGTGAAACAGTAGCATTTATTGGATAACGTGTCGGACACAATTTTTTGTCCATATTCATATCATATGAATATGGACAAAAAATTGTGTCCGACACGTTATCCAATAAACGCTACTGCTTCATTGTGTGATATTTCTAATAAACAGACAAAAATGGAACTACAATTGACCATAGTGACCAAGTTTTACTCTTATATTAACCACAACATTCAGTTTATAACAGCAACCTGCTTAAACTTTGGGCTATTGAAAATTTTCAACAGAATTTATTTCATCAAATTTCATCACTTTCAATTTGTTTTAATCTTAGAAATTATATGGACCACCAAAAAGTCATAGAATTAATATTCCATTACATCTAATATTGTCAATGTGTCAATCTTGAAGATACAAACAGGTGAAATGGTTAACCGAAATACTGAGCCCGATTCGTCATGGTCTATGTAAATATTCACTGAAAGATACTTTCTAACTTGTTGACTGTCTTACTGATATGAATATCAAAGATAAGAAAATGTATTCGTTTGATGTCAACCCTTTGTTTTTGAATGTACCCCTAACAAAGACAGTTAATATTCTTTGCTATTATATATCCTGGAATTATCCTTCTTTCTCTATTTCTCCACTGCATTTGAAAGAACTACTTTCATCATGTACTGATGAGGTTCATTTCACTTTCGAGGGTGAACACTTTCGGCAAATTGATGGTGTTGATATAGGGAGTCCATTAGGACCGTTATTAGCTGATATATATATGTCACATACTGAACTAATGGCTCAAGATCTAAACACCAATGTCACACTCTATAGAAGGTATGTGGATGATATCTTTGTAATATGTGACACAGATGAGGATGCCGTGGGTTTGTTAAAATGGCTTAATACCGTAGGAAGAAGATGATTATCAACTTGCATTTCTTGATATACTCTTGTGTCGGAGGGAAAACGGATCTATCAGACGATCAATCAATAGAAAGCCTACTTAGACAGGACAATATGTTAGTTTCTACAGTTTTTGTCCAATAAAAAACAAGACAGGCTTAGTAAGATGCTTATTTAATAGGACCCAACGTATTTGAATATCCGATACAATGATGAGAGGGAATTTCTGGTGAGCACACTTATAGAAAACAGATATCCATCACAGTTTTTGACCGTTGTAGAAAACAGCTAACCCCGACCCCCATAATTTCCTCTGTCCGGAAGAAAGATATATTTTTGAAAGTATAACACAAAGGAGAAACGAGTAGTATGGTATTGAAACATAGATTAAAACCTCTTATCAGTAAAACATACTAGGCAGCTCAGCTTATCATTGTTGAAACAATAAAACACCTGCTTCTCCACAAACCCCAACCTAGCATAAACGATTACGTCACATCCTACTCCGTTTACCAATTTACATGTATGTGTAGGTAAACAAACAGGGAGAAGTAATCGTTCAATGCAGACTAGGGTGGGTGAACATATACCTAAATGGCTAGAAAAACAATTTAACACACAAACTTTGATAAGTGCAGGTGACACACATCCATCTTCAACTATAGAGAAACATATCATCAAAATGAATCATAAGGTTAGTAAGAAAACAGCATTCAAGAGGTTATATGCAAAGAGTCAGGGGAGTATAGAAAAGCTTGCTGAAGCATTAACCATGCGTAAACTTAAGCTGCCTTTGTGTATACCGACAAAATTTGTTTCACTGAATTTACCTTGGTAATCCTTATGTGATTATATTACTAAGACTAATGTCACAACCTTTTCATATTCATCGTATCTGACCCTTAATCTTTCCTTTCATTTTCATGCATAAATTGACTTAACAAGAAAATGTTTGATCAGATTGTTCGAAATGTATTGCGTAAATACATCACATTTTTCGTTTTCTAACAACGTTATAGAAATTTATTGGAGGAACTAATTGTTCCCAATTATAAATATTACTTTTAAACGCATCAAGTACTCTTGAGCATGTTTAAAATGGTTTCGAACCTTCGTTTTTCAACACAACAACAAAACAAATAAGAAACAACACGCTATTAAGAGATGGGCTTATAAATGTAAAGAAATGTAGTACATTACTATTCATCGCCAGGAAGTACAAATCATGTGTAGACCAAATTGTAACGCTACGCTACGCATCATCATAGAACAGAGTATAGAATGACAGTCAACTGGATATCTACCTCAAATTCATCCACCTTGAGAAGGCCTTCGACAGCGTCCAACGACAAGTAATTTGACAAGCAACTGCTTCAACACTACAGAATTCCACAAACCTTCATCAATCTCATTCAACAACTACATGCTATATGAAGATGCCATATGCCAAGTAATTCACAATGGCAAGCTCAGTGATGCCTTTGAAGTGAAGACAGAGGACAGGAGTAGAACAAGGCTGCCATCTACCATCTTCCATGATATTCCTGATTGTGGTCTACTCGACTGGATCATGCAACAGTCAACTGTGAGGGGCTGTGAGAGGAGGGGATACACTGGCTGAACTGCGGAAAACATCCTGGAAGATTTAGATTTCGTTAACGATGACTTGTGCCTATTGTCACACAAACTGGAATATGTGCAGGCGAAAACTAACAAGTTGGCAGAAGAGGCAGTGAGGGAAGTCGGGACTTGAAGTGAATATAGAGAAGACAGAGGTGATGAAGATACCCAACCAACACCAACACCACCACCAACAACAACAACAAGCCCCAATCACCATGAACAGGAGAAATGTAAACGAAGTAGCCTCTTTAACCGATCTAGGAAGCACTGCCTCAACTACAGATGGTGGTGGCACAGACGAGGAAGTCAAAGTCAGCCAGGATCGAAAAGACAGCAAGACAGGCCTTACTGCATTAACCTGAAACCAGTGTGGAGATCTTGTGCACTCCACTCAGCATAAAGCGTGAACAATATCCAAATTTTCATCACCGTCAGTCAAGTCATTGCTTCTGTATGGCTCAGAGACTTCGTGTGTTACGGAAGGCATTTCCAAGAAACTACAGATATTCATCAACAACTGCCTACACTGGCTCGTTTCTGAAGCTCAGATGGATGGCTAGAATAATAAGAATAAGCAACAAGGAAGTCTGGGAAGGAAGGAAGCAAGAAGCTACCAATCAATTTATATGCTGAAGGAAGTGGAGATGGATTGGGCGTGCAGTGATAAGGCCGACTGGGGACACCACGTGTCAGGTCAGGCCGTCGAGTGGAACCCACATGGGAAACGACGAGTTTTGCGTCCGCGAAGAGGGTGACATGTAGGAGATGGTGCGAGGAGGAGATGAGAGCTTGTGGGTTGTCGTGGAGTCAGGTTGAAAAGATTTCAGAGAACAGAGTGGGATGGAGACGTGCTTTTGAAGCCCTATATTCCATTAGGAACCCATGGGTCACATGACAATAATTCTATTCACTGCATAGTTGTGTCGAATTGTAAATTTTGGTACTAGTTAAGTAAACTATCATTACGAAAATTACGCTCGATATTCTATTCATTCATCAGTCTAAACCAGATGGTAATGTAATACCAGGTACCTGTTTCCCACAGTGGATTTTATTTATGTTATTATTAACATTATTGAAATGCAGAGATTATTTCGCTTAAAAATATTGTGCAGGGAATGAACTTGTTGATCTCTTTATTATATACTGAGAATTCCATATTGTCTTGGTTGTGTTCTGTGAGCTGGGTTGTTTAATCGTGGAGCTTTGATTGTCCTTCTACACGACATCATCAGCACTAACTTCAGTATGAAGTGACCTGTCAATATCTCTCCGTGAGTGATTTTGTAGCTTGACTTGACGAAGCGGTCTGTGATTGATTGTTTCCTGTACCATAAGTCTTGTCTGGAATAAAACTATGATTACTATCACTGTTGTAGTTCTTGTTAAATAACCACCATATATTTTCCAATTTCTAGCTCTTTGCAAACCTTAAACTGAGTTGGTTTATTTGATATAACCCAAATGGAAGGAATAATATTTACGAGATGACATTTTTAGCATGATTTATTGTTCATAACTATGTTTGGATCTAGATATTGAAAATTATTTTGGAGTTTGCATAGAAATCAAGAGGGAGAATCAGCTTATAATCTTTAAGGAACTATGATCCAAAGTGAGAATATAGACAGCTTACATTCTTAATCATTTTAAGTTTAATAGGACTACGAGTATGAAATCCTTTTTTAAAAGTTTTTCTTTAACAACAATAGAGAACAGAAACCATACACATTGTTCTGTTAAAGAAATGTTTGGTCTATGAGAGTAAGAATTTATCAAAATCGATAGAAGGACTGTTTACCACTGACAACAGGCTCCCTCGCTTGGCGCCTTTCATGTAACCTCGAAACTCCTAATGTAGCGATTCCACCACACGTAAGTGATAATACAGAGGAATCTGGGGTCGAAAACTTGTAATCTTTAACACACATCCCAAGTAAGTGAAGTAGTCAATTTATACTACGAAACCACTTTCTTTGCTTAAAATATAAGCAGCTGTAGACACGTCCTGAAGCATCATTCTATAATTAACAGGCGCATAAATTATGTCAAACATACTCAAATTTCCGCTGAAGGCGTTCATAAGGCTTTGCATTTGCTACCGTCTTAACAGGACAATGTCATCTGCGTGCTTTATGTCAACCAGATAACCACCAGAGATTAGCTAAATCCCTTTGCAGTTACAGGCACCGAAAGTTATGTTCACAACTACATATGTAACGAGGTTAGACAGGAACGTCGACTTAGGCGCTGCCTACTAGTCGTCGTCAATTCTAATAACAACTTCCCGCAAGCCCTTACAATTTTGCTTGAGTCCAAGTGAAGAGTTTTGATTAGTGTAGTATACTTGCTTGATGCCTTTTTCATGACCAAGCCTCACCACAACACCTCTCTGTCAGCAGAATGAAACGCCATTTTCAGGTCAAAAGTTATGGCAAGTGTTAACTGCAAGTAAGCACAACTATATTCCAGAATCTGTCGAAAGATTCGGTTGTGAGATAAAAATTAAATGACATTATTTTAAAATATAAAATACAAATCAGTATTAGAAAGTAAACTTGATAACTGGTGTAAAATAAAGGAATAAGGTTCTTGAACTTATCTACCTTTCCTTCACATATGTGTATTACTGAAACTCTGGTAAGGTTTTTATGCTTAAGTGAAGACAAACAAATATATCCTATACTGGGTGATGACTGAAGGTGAAATGAAAATCTGGACTACTGCCGGATTTGAACCTGCGACCACCGGATTTCCAGCCTGATGTTCTACCAACTGAGCTATGACGTTCGACTGTTGACCTCAGGTAGTCAAGATGATAATCGTATGTTACTTTAAAACAAATATATTTTTCTCTAAACCACCTAATTAACGGGAGACTGATAGATTTCAGAGTGATTTTTACGACGACTAGGAAACTACTAGAAATGCAGAAGCATCAGATGGTTACTTCACCTCATTTGTAAATTTTCAATAGATCAATAACCTGAGTTTACAATAAATTACGCCCAGGTTAGTTAAGTGTCCTGGAAAGCCCGGTTTTCCACGCTTATGAATTACTGTGCACTTATGTCATCACATGATCTTCATTAAATCCCCCCAATGATATACGTTCTGATATATCTTATTTCAGGATCCAGGTTCCTGCTTCACGTAAGAACTTCAATAATTCATATATACATAATTTTTCATTGTCTTATCCAGTAGCTACCTAGCAGTATCGTCTTTAGTTAATGTAGACTGATTTGAACTAGAGGATATACTCCCTGATCAGACTCAGGTATCTTTCGCTGACTGGTAAGACTTCATAAACTCAGGTCTGATGACCGAATTTGACAGAAAACAGACAATTATATATCTCTGATTCTCATGAAAACTGGACAAAACGCAGAATGGATCAAATCTTACCAAGACTTGATTAGCAATTGGATATTTCATTTCAGTCAGAAAAGTCTCAAGCTCATATTTCAGAATCTTCCTACGACACAGATTTTCTATAAACTTCAGTTATGGTTGGTGAATATTTCCATGAAGTGTCTTGTTAGTAGAGTACAGCAGCAAATGGAAGCAGAGTAAGCTTGTTGACTGACAGAAACGGTTGACAACATAACGAAGTGATAATTATTTAGGGAAACCTTATCTACTATGGAAGCTCATTACTGAACTGATACCGTTTGAGAGAAAAAAATTGCAGAGAAATGAATATCTTTACTATGAAGTACAAAGTATACGCATAAACAAAACAGTATACAGAAATTACCCACGGTAATTATCATTATTTTTTATTAGTCCCTTGGGTTCCTAGTGGAACATAGGGCTTCACCAGCACGTCTCCAGTGACCTCTGTTCTCTGAGATCTTTTGAACCTGGTTCCATGACAGCCCACAAGCTCTCATCTCCTCCTCACACGATCTCCCCAATGTCACTCTCAGCTGGGACACCCAACTCGTCGCTTCCCATGGGGATTCCACTCGAGTTTTTGGCCTGGCCTGTCACGTGATGTCCCCAGTCGGCCTTCTAACTGCATGCCCAATCAATCTCCACTTCCTCTTTCTGCATATTTGTTGTGTGATAGGTTCTTGTTTTGTTGGTTCGTTCTTTTCCAGAGCTCCTTGTTGCTTATTCTGACTATTCTGGTTTTCCATCTGATCTTCAGTAGCGATCCAGCGTAAGCAGTTGTTGATGAATGTCTGTAGTTTGTTGGAAATCACTTTCGTGACGCGCCAAGTCTCTGAGCCATTTTACAGAAGCGCTGACTTGACTTTGTTGGTGTTGAAAATCCGGATGTTGTTTCACATGCTGAGTGCAGTGGGGTAGATCTCCACACTGGTTTCAGGCTAATGAAGGCCTGTCTTGCTTTTCCGATTCTGACTTTGACATCCTCGTTTTTTTCTGTCCCGCCTGTAGTTAAAACAGTGCTTCCTAAATAGGTGTAGGTGAAGGAGGTTACTTCCTTTAAGTTTCTCCTGTTGATGGTGACTGGAGTTTGTTGTTGTTGTTGTTGTTGTTGTGGTGGTGGTGGTGGTGGTGGTGCGGTATCTTCATCACCTCTGTCTTCTCTATATTCACTTGAAGTCCCGTCTTCGCTGCCTCTTCTGTCAACTTGTTAGTTTTTGCCCGTAGATCTTCAAGTTTATATGACATCAGGCACAAGTCATCGTTGGCGAAATCCAAGTCTTCTAGGTTCTTTTCCACAGTCCAGCGTATCCACCTCTTCTCGCTCCCCACTGTTTGCTGCATGATCCAGTACACCACAATCAGGAGTATCATGGGGGATAGTAAGCAACCTTGTTTCACTCCTGTCTTCACTTCAAAATCATCACTGAGCTTCCCATTGTGAATTACTTGGCATATGGCATCTTCATATAGTTGTTGAATGAGGCGGATAAAGGTTTGAGGTACTCCTTAGTAATGAAGCAGTTAATTAATTAATTATTATTATTAATTATTAGTAATTAGTTAATTAATTAATTATTTAGTAATTAATAGTAGTAATTAATTATTAGTAATTATTAATAATCACTTAATTCCAAACGATTTTTTGGTACAGCTTGGAACTTTCAGCATATAAACAGCAGTGGAATAAAATGAATGAGATAGTCACTAGCTGATTAGTTAAGAGCTCAGATTTACATGATTTTTAGCCACCTTCAAATGAATAACAATAACTACACATCAAATATGTTACAAGAAGACCATAATCACTATACTATTCAGTTATATATGCTTAACCTTTCATCAAATATCTAGTGATTACATTCATCTGCTAAGTGAATGCAGTCAACTGTTTCTTTTTAGAAAAGCCTAATTACATGTCACAAAAGACACAGAAATCAATATTACTTGTTAATTCACTACATTTGTCTTTCTTTCTGTTGAGAAAGTCTCATCCTTTTGCTCCTTAATCACTACTTTTTCTGCATAATCATCCTCGTAATTATAGTCTGTGAAGAAGGATATATATATATATATATATATATACATTCTATAACTCAGGTCCGAAACAGAGATGCATTTTAACTAAGCAACATTTCAAGTTCCTGAAAAACTTACAGAAGAATCCTGATGTGATAATTCTAAGGCCGGATAAAGGACCAGGTGTTGTGTTGATGGACAAAGTAGACTACAAAAATAAAATGTTGTCTATTATTTGTGATAAAAGTAAATTCTTGGCAGATTTTCCGTCAGAAAATATAAAAAAATTAGAAAGAAAAGTAACAACCAGTCTAGCTAAACTCCTTAACATGGATGTCACTACTAAAGCGGAGTTTAATTCCTTGAAACCCATGGGATCTAATTTCCCAAATCTATATGGACTTCTAAAAAATCACAAAATTGTTAATCCACTACGCCCAATATTATCAGTGTGTCAGTCTCTCACGCACAAATTGGCGAGTTGGTTAGCCGAATTACTGAGTCCGATTCAAAATGATTTATGTAAGTATTCACTGAAAGACACTCTTGAACTTGTTGATTATCTTACTGATTTGAATATCAAAAATAAGAAAATGTATTCTTCTGATGTTAACACTCTGCTTACAAATGTGCCTCTAACGAAGACAATCAATATTCTTTGCGACCACACATCTTCGAATTATCCTTCTTTCCCTATTCCTTCAACTTATTTGAAAGAACTGCTTTCATCATGTACTGAAAAGGTTCATTTCACTTTCGAAGGTGAACACTTTCGGCAAATTGATGGTGTTGATATAGGGAGTCCATTAGGACCGTTATTAGCTGATATATATATGTCACATACTGAACTAATGACTCAAGATCTAATCACTAATATCACACTCTATAGAAGGTATGTTGATGATATCTTTGTAATATGTGACACAGATGAGGATGCCAAGAGGTTGTTAAAAAGGCTTAATACCATACAAGATCATATCAGTCTGACATGTGAAGAAGAAAAAGACCATCAACTAGCATTTCTTGATATACTCTTGTGTCGGAGGGAAGATGGATCTATAAGACGATCAATATATAAGAAGTCTGCTTGGACAGGACAGTATTTGAATTTCCATAGTTTTTGTCCGATGAAATATAAGAGAGGCTTGGTAAGATGCTTGTTCAATAGAATCCAACCTATTTCTACATCTGATACAATGGATGATGAGAATAAGTTTCTGACAGACACTCTAGTGGAAAACGGTTATCCATTACAGTTTGTCAACCATTGTAAAAAACACTTGACCCCAAAGCCTACAGTTTCCTTGGTCCCGAAGAAAAGCATATTTCTTAAAGTACCATACAGAGGGGAAACAAGTAGTATGATATTGAAGCAGAGATTAAAATCTGTTATCAGTAAAACATACTATGCAGCTCAGCTTATCATTGTTGCGACGACAAAACACTGCCTTCGCCACAAACCTCAACCTCGCACAAATGATTACATCACATCCCACTGTGTTTACCAATTTACATGTATGTGTGGGCAAACATACATAGGGAGGAGTGATCGTTCAATGCAGACTAGGGTGGGTGAAAATATGCCAAAATGGCTAGGAAAACAGTTTAACACACAAACTTTGATAAGTGCAGGCGACAGACATCCATCTTCATCTATAGCAAAACATATCATTGAAATGAATCACAGGGTTAATACGAAAACACCGTTTAAGATATTATACAGGAATAATCAGGGGCTCATACTGAAGTTTGCCGAAGCGTTAGCCATTCGTAACCTAATCCCCAGCTGTGTGTACAAAAACAATTTGTTGTTTCACTGAATTTACCTTGGTGATTATATTACCAAGACTAGTGTCACAACCTTTTCATATTCACTATATTTGACCTTTAATTTTCATATATAAAATGACTTGACAAGTAAATGTGTGATCAGATTGTTCGAAATGTATTGCGCAAATATATCACATTTTTCAGATAATCTTCGTCTTCTAATAGGGTTATCGAAATTTATTAAAGGGACTAATTGTTTCAAATAATTCTACAATTAAAGAATACACTGTCATCAGTATTATTAATACTTCAAGATGGGTACCCCAAAAATGTAATGAGAAGTTGTGACCTGTGGTGTTAGCCAGTTGGAAGTGAAGCGCTTGTCAGAGAAACGCCTTGAAATATATTAGTGCGATATCGTGAACTGACAGAAGTCGAAAACTGCGAACCACTAAAGTCCAACCCAGTGGTTGAATCGCTAACATGTACGCCATGAAACTTGAAGGTCCCGGGTTGGATCTCTGTCAGGATCGTGAGTGTATACTGCTAAGGACGAAACAGACACTTTGAAAATTTACACCTCTGTTACGACCAGGCATAGTAATTTCTTTCTTTTTTAAATTAGCATGAAACTGATTCACTAATAACTGAAAAATCATCAAAGATTCATTCTTCAATATTTATCACTTTGAATATCTTAGATAGCAATGATGATTGGAAGTGGAATGAAAATCTGAGTCATAACAGCATAAGAACAAGAGGCATCCCAGTTACGGACTAGGTCATCAGCTGGGTCTTGTAGTGCGGTTGATTCAGTACCCTGCCGCCTACACAGAGACTATTGGCTTAAATCCTGTTACAAGTCAGATTTTCATTATCCCTTCAATCATCAATATGTATAAATAAGTATTTATTCTTCAACCTTAATCTTTCGTTACATAAAAACGATAGCTTTTATTTTAGACAAGGTTTCCTTGCTGTTTTACCGAAATTTACTAAAAATATACTTTGGAAATATTACTGTACTAGTAAAAGAGTAAACTATCGAAAAATGACACCATATGGCATGACTATAGTGTAAGCTGTTAGGAACAAGGAACTGGATACTAGAATTTATCCTACACAATGATAACCACCTGTTACAAATGAATAATTATCATTCTTTTTTTAGAGCTGTGTTGTAAGAAGCCTCATTCATTCTTAGCTGGTTTAATCACGGTGTGAGGAGACAGCCCAAACTATTTCTGTACGGAAAGGATGGTACACTTCAGGGTGTTTCAGAATTTACTTCACATTCCTGCTACACTTCAAAATTTATACACTTCAGAATAGTGCTCAACTTAAAATCAATGAAATATGCTGGATGGGAAAAGGTTAGTCAACCACCTGTGCTAATTATTTTCTTGTATCCACTGATTAAACACCAGATCACCTGTGACTAGCAATACAATCACCTAAGACAAATCATACATTGCTGAGTACATTGAACAAAACTAATGACTGCCGTTAGTTGCTCCTATGCAAAGTGGAGCATGACTTGTTCTATTCTGTTGTTCCTATAGCATTAGTAAGAAAACATCCATTCTTGGCTAAACAGAAGAAACATTTCATGGATAAACGCGTTAATTCTGTCCATTATGAAATTTTTGTGAACATGAATGGCTATGAGCAACTCCACTCCATCTTCATAACTTAAAACCCTTAGTTAGCCTAAACTATTTCTTGACAAGTGATTCACTAACCCAACTAAGTTGATGTTTATACTGGGTGATGATTGAAGGTGAAATGAAAACTTAGACTGTGGCCAGATTCGAACCAGCGACCAAAGGGTTTTCAGCCCGATGCTCTGTCAACTGAACTACGACGTCTGATTGCTAGCCAGATTTTCATTTCACTTCAGTTACCGATGGTTTTCTTCGACTACCGTGTGGATTTGTGACGCCTTACTACTGCTTGATCGTATTCATACTGGCTGTTTAGTCACCACCTCTCATCCCATTTCAAATATGTTAATTGTACCTTCTGGTACCTTCTAGCTGCATAAATTTATGTTGACACCTTTAAGAGATGAAACAGGTAAGTAGATTCCTTATTTTAGCCAATCTTTCTGGGCAAAAAACAGATACAACATCATGTTTAATCAAGTTCTGTAGTCTTCAACAGTAACCTTTTAAAATTAATTGATACATAACTTTGAGTTTTCCGAATCCACATCAGGAAAAGTAGTTTATTTTGAGGTTTATGAGGAGTTTATTTTTAAGTCAGCATTCATCACAGACCTAACCATTGAAAACCTATGAGCAGTAGACAACTGCTCTCTTCCTAGTACTGCGTAGAGCTGAGGAATCTGATAATAGGATGAAGCAGCTTTTTAGTGTTATCAGGTCTTCAACGGTTCTCTAACTGATGTCATTTCGTGACGAACGCTACCATGAAAAGTAATTTTTTATAACTACCATTTATTATACCTTAAATTCAAGTCTAGTCTCCATGTGATGAAGAAGTATGTTCAATCTCTTATCCTACCGTGAGCAAATTTCTCCCTTAGCTCTTGCAATTTCACTACCATGAACTAACTAATTCACTACTACCGCGTTGATTAAGACCTTTTTTTGGTTTTTTTCATTATCGCGTTTACATCTTCAAAAAACACTCAATTATCCTGCTTAGTATGCAAAAAAATATTCACATTATTGAGTTTCATAAACTTTTTTATTACTCTTACCATCTTGTGTAACACTACATAGCCTTTTTTTCATCTCTAGATACCCGAGGGAAGACTTCGAATGACTCAACTCCACCGTGTTGATAAATAGATGATTCTATCTGGAGGTTTGCGGAAGTTCATTAGTTGATTTTAGGTTGGAATTCATCATGGACTGATATCATTTAGAGGAACATAGGAAATCTAGGAGCACTGGGCAGTTGTTTCGTTCTAGTAAGGGACGCCTTAGCAATACTCACCTATGACCCCACCAGGGATCAAACCTAGCACCTTCAGGTTCCATGGCCAGCACGTTACCACTGAACCAATAAGTCAGAATCCGGTAGTCGACATTTCCTACTTCCATCAGTTCACGATATAGCGCGACCTACATCCAGCATCATCGTTGGGTAACCGTCCTCATGTTCGACTCACTTCACTCCACTGGTCACGACTTCTCACTGAAACTTCGGTAATCACCTGTCGAAGCCAGTCACCAATGAAGGCTAGATTGATTCTATCTGTAGGTTTGTGAAGGTTTATTAATTCATTTTAGGTTGGAATTCATCATTGGATTCCAACCCAGTGGCTCAATGGCAACGTGTTGGTCACGGAACCTGAAGGTCATGGGTGTGCACTGCTGGGGAGTCCCACACTAGGGTAAAACAACTTTCCAGTCCTCCCAGGTCTCTTATTTTCCTCCAACTGATGTCAGTACATGATGAATCCCAACATAAATCAATATTATTATCTGTTGACAATTGTTTTACTGGATTGATTTGATCGATCTCTGTTAGTATATGGGTTCCTGTGCAGATGTCTTCATGTTGCTGCTTATTGTTATGGTTGACTTGGTTGTGGTTAATAGTGAAATCCAGGATACGCAATTCTTCCTATCTGGAACTCGTCAGCTGGATGTACATGCATCCCAGTGAGTTATGTTGTTCCCACTGAGACACGAACCTCGTATCGATCGCTTCAATAGCCTAGTGGATACCGCCTTGGTGTTCGAGTCTCGGTGGGAACTAAATCACCCACTGATCACTGCTTCCCATTAGAACTTCAGGAATCACCTCTCGAAGCAGTTCACCAATGAGCACTGGATTGTTTCTATTTGGAGGTTTTTGGAGGTTTATTAACTGGTTTTTAGGCTGGAATTCGATCTTTGACGGGTTGATGGGTGTGCACTGCTGAGAAGTCCTATACTAAGACTAAACAGCTATCCAGTGCTCCCAAGTTTCTAATGTTGTTCCAACTGATATCAACCCATGATAAATTCCAGTCTAAAAAAAATAAATGATTGTTGTATGTTTATAACAGAGGTCAGTACTATTGTGTAGCTTTAGAAAGTGATGTTATCGAAATGGTATTCTTTATCAATTCACCCTTTCTATACCTTTCCATTTAATTAGTATCTCACAGTTTTACTAAGTAGTACATCAATAAAGACTATTTTTGACTGACGTAATCGAGATAGCATGTGTAGAATAACACCAATCACTTTCACTGCTCAGCAACGTATCCACTTCCTACAGTCTTCAGTGATGTAGACATCGTACATACGATATTATATATATATATATATATATATATATATATATATATATATATATATATATATATACCGCATCCATATGCTATAAGGTTTCAAATCATATAAGAATAAAATACTGTAAATAGTATGGAATATATATGACACAACTGGATTAAAATAATTGCCTTTCTGTAATCTGGGATCACACGTATTCCATAGTAAGTGAGAATTGATAAGAAATTTATGGGAAAGAAATATTAAGCAGTCATGGGAAAATTGTTTTTGGGCAGAATGATTACGAAAAAGATTAATTCTAATGAAGAAAATAATAGCTAATAACTATAGTGAGATGAAATGCAATAATATCAATGCTGGCAGTATTCATCGTGGTTTTTCTAGTTATGCCAGTGACTATAAGACTACTGAAAACAATATAGTAAGTAGTACAGTCACTCTAACAATTACTGTTGATTAAAACTTATGAAAACAGAAGTTGTGTAACACTTTAGGATGTAGTAGACGGATATTGAAAGTCCAACCAACTACGGAAGACAATTATTGGTTAATACCTTTTGTCTTCGCTAGCTGAGGTGAAGGTAATGGTTGTAAAAACTTTCGTTAGAACAATAAAGTCTGGGAATAGTGTCCTAAATCTCTTAACTTCAGAAATGTGATAGTGAAATGCAAACTTCTACTGAAAGTTTAAATTGAATGCAATAAATGACTTTGAGGGCTTTAACCATGTTCACTACATGCAAACTGTAGAATAGATATTTAAAATATTAAACTTCGTACTAATCTCATTTGTGATTTTTCTACTCATGAAAGTAGACGCTTAGAAAGACGTTTGCTAAGCTGCCTAGAGGCAAGCCCTTTATAGCTTCCTTTGGAAGCTTAGCAGAATTAATAATGAAAGTGAAATGGCGATACTAAATAGCTTTATTTACATTTGAATAAATTCACCTGATCAACTAGAAAATGTTAGCATTGATTTAGTTGTGGTTAACCATGGAATCCAGGAGATGAATTTCGTCCTATTCGAGACTTGTCATCTGGATGTAGTAGCATCCTTGGGTTCCTAGTGGAATATAGGGCTTCAGTAGCACGTCTCCATTGTACTCCGTTCTCTGAAATCTCTTGAACCTGGATCCACGACAGCCCACAAGCTCTCATTTCTTCCTCACACAATCGCCTCCGATGCCTAACTCATCTTTTCCCATCTGGTTTCCACTCGAGTGCCTGGCCTGGAGAGTGATGTTCCGGAATCATCTCAGTGTATGTCCAACCCAATCCATCTCCACTTTCTTCCGTATATTTGTTAGGTTATAAGTTCTTGGTTGGTTCGTTGCCAGTCGGCCAGCCAGAGTTCCTTGTTGCTTATTCTTATTCTTTCTAGCCATCTGAGCTTCAGTAACGAGCCAGCGTAGGCAGCTGTTGATGAATATCTGCAGTTTGTTGGGAATACATTTCGTAACATGCCAAGTTTCTGAACCATATAGGAACACTAACTTGACTGATGTTGGTTTTCAAAATCCGGATCTTGTTCTTTATGCTCATAGCCATTACCTCTTCTAATTACTCGAAAGTCGGGAAAGTGCAATGTTCTTTCTTCTTCCTTTCAATAAGTCGAAATGATAGAAGAATATACATCACTAAAGTTTGACAATAAGTCTTTTGTGAGGAAAATATGACCAAGGACAATCGATTAGTCGTTATCTAAAAACTAAAAAGGCATGCAAAAGACGTGAAATATCTATAAATTCTCTAATAGAATATGACAGATTATTATCATCAGTATCCAGTGTCTATATAATGATTCACGACAATGTAACTATCATCCACAGTTTGCTAGTAATTCCATGACAGACATGAGAAGTTTCATAGAATATAAGGATCTTTCAGATTTTAAAGGCAAAGCCTTAATCCTAAGTCATAGTATATACAACTCACTTTTCAGATATAAGACATAAAAGAAAATGTATCTCAACAGCGATCTATTCAACTTTCCTAGCTGCATTTTATTTCATCATTTTCAAACTTTAGAGTGAAAGTTTTCACATATATATATAGTATCAATTTCTGTCTAATGACTAGAATGTAAACGATTCTGTCACGAAAATAAATATAAGACATTTCTTAGATAATAAAGACATATTTCATAGACAAATTGTCACCAAGATCATGAATCTTCACTTCAAGGATTCATCTATTCTTTAAAAAGGTTGATTACTTCATCCTGCAACTAAGATGAAAGAAATTAATCAAGAAAATAGCGAAAAATTCGTTGTACTCATGTTACACACTCTGCACCTTTAACTACGAGGTTTGAAATAATCATACAATGTGAAAGTCATTAAATAAAAACCCTTTTACGAAACATTTCGATCATTCACACTGATTAAAATTTTAAGCTTAACTAAATTCTGCTGTAAATATAATGTAATAATTGCTTTTCTTTCAGACATATCATTCTATGAAATAAAAGTGAAAATAGAATGATTTCTTATCCACTTTTCCTTATCATAGTTTCAATTCATTCTATACTGATATACACATTTAGAAGAATATTACATAATATACTATATTTCAACTTTACTGGTTACAAGTTGAAACATTGAAATTCTGTTACAATCTGTTACAATAAAAGTTAATGCATAGATTGGTATTTACATGAATTTTCAATTAAAATATTGTAGCACTGAACATTGACTTATTCAAAATCTACTGACAATCCTCACAAAATGTCGTGAAAAATATTATTATTTAAGTTGTCATACATCTTCGAATATTTTTTCTTGACAATCCAGATCGAGTAAATATGATTATTTGTTAAACTATCTTTAGTAGTGAAGGCTATTGACTATAGTGGAGAATATGTGTAGCACACATGGATGGTCTTGGTTGTATTGTGTTCTCTGAGCTGGGTTGTTTAATCGTGAAGCTCTCATCGTCCTTCTATACGACATCATCAACACTAACTTCAGCATGATGTGAGATGTCAATATCTCTCCGTGAGGGACTTAGTAGCTTGCCTTCATGAAGCACTCTATGATTGGGTGTTTCCGCTGATTGTTGTGTCATTGACTGACTGCATACACTTTCCTGTTGCCTGTTCCTCTGCCTCCCCCCTGACATTTCTGTTATTCATCACTTCTCTCACTGGTTCACAGACTGGATCTATGTCTATACATCTATCCATTGCTGAATGACCAACCTGAATACTAAACTTCTAGGAATTCTCTGAAATTCTTTGTCTTTCCTCTGTCAAACATCTCTCTCCACATTGTCGAAATTCAATCCATATCCAGAATTATCCACGTGCGTTGAAATGAGTGATGAAATATCATGACGTTTAGTAGTCAATTGGTGTTCATGTGGACGAAGGCGAAGAGGGTGACCACTTTGTCCAATCTAGTGCTGACGACATTTGTTGCAGTTGATTGGTTGTCGCATCCTTTGGTTTGCACAATGTCGTTTCGAGGTAATTAGTTGGTTAATGAGTGGCCACACGGATTCCAAGTGGTCTCAGCAATCTTCTCATGATTTCTGATATATTCTTTATGTATGGTAGTATGATGCGTTTATTGATTTGTGTCGATGACTTTGTATTTGATGATGCATGGGATAGGCATCTTCTGATAAAGTTTCGTGGGGAGCCTTTCTTCTTTAGGGTAGACATCAAGTAATTTTCTTCGTTTCTCCGTGAAGTTGTTGTACTGCAGTGTGTTCTCGCTCTTTTGAATAGAGTCTGCACGCAACTGATTTTGTGTGTTGTTAGGTTGTTTCTATTGTAATTGAGTATTTGGTCAGTGTGTGTTGACTTCCTGTACACTTGGATTTCCAGCTTTCCGGCATTTGTCCTGCTGACTTAAACATCCAGGAATGGTAGTTGGTTGTTTGACTCTTTCTCCATTGTGAATTTGATGTCATTCAAAACGTTGTTGATCAAACTGTGGGTTTTTTCTATATCATCCTTTTAATGATGACAAAAGTGTCGTCTACATAACGAATCCAAATTTTTGGTTTGATCACGGGTAGAATAATGGCTTCCAGTCTCTGCATCACTGCTTCTGCTATTAGTCCGGATATCGGTGATCCCATTGGAGTTCCTTTCATCTGTTTGTATGTCTTGTCGTTGAATTGGAAGTATGTTGTCATACAAAGGTCGATGAGTTCCATCAGACTTGAACATTTGAGTTTTGTGCGTTCTGAAAGGTTTTTGTCTTCATTGATCAGGAGGGATATCGTTTCCATGGCCAATTGAAGTTCAATTGATGTGTATAGTGCTGTAACATCGAAGGATATCATTAATTCATCGTTTCTTATGTCAATATTTTTGATCTTTTGTAAGAATTCTGTTGGTGACTTGATGGAATGTCCGCGTGATTGAACGAGGTGTTTCAGTTTTCTCGAAAGTTTTCTTGAAATGTTGTACGTTGGAGTTCCTGGAAGTGAGACAGTTGGTCGTGGAAGGATGTCTGGTTTGTGTATTTTCGGTCTGCCGTGGAACTGAGGAAGAATAGATCCATTCGATTTCATTCTCCATTTATCTTGCTTTGTTATTCCTTCTGCTTCGAAGAGTTTGTTCAAAGTTTTATTGATCTGGTTGTCGAAATTCTGGATAGGGTTGGTTTCAAGTAGTTGATATACATGATACAACAATCAAAGGAAACAACCAATCATAGACCGCTTCATCAAGTCAAGCTACTAAATCACTCACGGAGAGATAGTGACATCTCACTTCATACTGAAGTTAGTGCAGATGATATCGTGTAGAAGGACGATGAGAGCTTCACGATTAAACAACCCAACTAAGAGAACACAATGCAACCAAGAAGGCTACTGACTGTTTTGACAGCGTTTCAACTGCTAATTCTATATAAGACTTTTGTATGGTGCAAGTATGTCTTCCTTCGGTCACATATATATTATCTTCAACTAAGTAGAAGCTGTTTAAGGTACGAATGGGAATCAAGATCACATATCTTGGAAGACTTTGAGTGCTTCTGAATTGCTGAAAATTAACAGTGGTTGTTTCACTTAAATACTTCAATAACATATAGTTCATAGCTTTCAGTTCCTGTAATGAGTACAATACACCTCAGCCGATACAGTGAAGACATATACAGATGTACAACATTCGTTAATGGTCACAGTAAAATGTCACACTATAGATCCAATCTGTTCAAGTAAAGTGTGGTATATGTGCGTACAATTAAGAAATCTTAAACGAAGATGGAGCCTTAGTCTACTGAGACCTAGTTTTATTGGTTCCTTATCAAATATCTATTCACATGATAAATTATCTTAAAAGCAATAGCTTCTCGGAATACTACCTAACTAAATAACAATGTTTTCCAATTAAGACGTTTATAAGAAACTTAATGACTGAATAGATTATCCTACAGATCAACATCGGCTACAAAACTATTGAAGAGAAATGTTGAATATCAAACTATGTACTTCTTTTCAGGCACTTCAATTAAGTTTCCTGAAATTTTCTGACTCATATTTTGTTTTTTAAAAGAATTTTTCCATACAAACCATTAAGAATTCAATCTACCTTTTAGATGTTATCAGTCTTCCAGGTAGGATTCACTAATAAAATCTAATATATTTGGTACCTGATGTCCGGCAACTTATTGTCAGGTACTTTCTTCATAGAGAACAACAATATTTTAGGATAATTCAACTGGCTAAAGCTCTACTACTTACAAGTAGTTGAATCTTTGTCACTTCCGACTGATAGCATTTGCTGATTTCAAAGTGGCCCTCTTAATAAACGGCGACCTGCTTAAACTTCTGAGATGACAGATTTTTTCAGCTTAATTACTTCATCAAGTTTACTCTGTTTTAGTTTGTTTTAATTGCCTAATTGTGATCTTAAATTGCATCAAATACTCACGCGAACATTTGAAATAATTAACCTATTGTTATGAATTTAACAAATATAATAAAGAAAAGACATCATGGCGAATGACAGCGCACTTTAAAATGAACTAAAATACATCAAATAACACTATTCGAAATATTCAGTTTGAACTGCAGACCTCTACTGGGTAAGATGGACTATTTACAGTGTCTTTAAATTCTAACGTTGATTGTAATAGTGGTGTAATAAGATTTCAAGAAACTTGGCTGCAAAACTTATTTGATGATAGTTTAGTCTCTTTAAATAGTTTCAAAATTCTTCACTGGGATCGGTGTAGTTGTGCAAAAATATGCAGTAGAGGTGTCAACACTTAGTTGTTTGTTTTCATCAAATTACACATGTTGCACCTATTCTAATTACAATACAAACTGTATTACTGTTAAATGTCATCCCAAACATTTGGACAAATTGGAATTCATTCACATTATCAATGTATACGTGACTCATCGTTTCAGTTATTCTTAGTTATCCAGATTTGGTGACAAATTCAAGGAATTTGACGCTCTAGTTAAATGTGATTCCTTATCTATTGTCTGTGACGGTTTTAACTCTTTTGACTGCAGCTTTCTATATTCTCTTGTTCACAGTAACCTAGTCAGTTTTTCAACTTGTTTCGATGCCATACTAGACTTGGCCTTCGTTATTGAAACTGATATACATGAAACTCGGGAAACGTGTACCACTGATGAACTCAGACCATTGTAGTATACGTGTCCTGCCAAAAACATATGACAAAACTGCAGGGAAATACTTTTGCATATCAATCTAAGAAAACTATACATTGTAGCTTTACACATAATAATATACATAAACTCAGATGCATGTTACAGAACATACAATGGAAAATATTTGAAAATGATGCTCTGGATGACACAAACGATGCTGTTACATGCTATCTTAGATTTTGCCTTGATATTTGTTGCTCAGATGAAATAATGTTTCCAAGGTTTGATAGATTTTCTACTACGAAGTTGAAAACATTGTGTAGAGAAAAAGAAAAACCTGTACAAACCGAAGGATAACACTGGTATTAAAGGACTTAGCTACCTGATTAAGTCCAAAATAAAACGCCTAAATTTAATGTTTAACTAGAAGATCATGCCATGTAAAAATCCTTCTAGTGTATGAAGACTTTTTAATGATCTTAATGGCAACAGGAAACTCAGTAATGAAGCCTTCAAAAACATCTGTGCATTGAACTAGTTAACCATATCCAAGCCCACGAAAGTGATCTTATTCAATTCTTCACATATAACAAGAAACAGTTTTTCTAAAATCAGTGAGACAGATATATTCAGATGCTTGAAATCCTTAAGTCCTTCATGTAGCTTAGAACTAGATGTCATACTACATACTATGTTTAGTAAATTTGCTAATGTTCTGTATCACAACCATTTTAAGAAGTTCTTTGATCAGAATGGTGTAACGACCACCTGGGAGAAAATAAAAAGTTCTCGAAAGTATGTTCAAGTCTTCTGGAGTAGGTGTGAAGTTCTGATCGGGGACAATAACCTCGTCATTCCTAGAAGCACCGGAAAATTTGTTACTTCCAGTGCTCGAACCTCCATTAGAGGCTTTCAAGAATCCAAATCAACTTACCTAGAAACTGAGAAGGAATACCTTAAACGCTACAGTTGTTTCACATGATAATATTGTTACCAGTCTAGACGAAGGTGCTAAGTACATTAGATCTATCTTTTCAGATTATAGTCTTGTCTTTGATTCTCTCCGTAAATCCCTTTTATTGAAAAAGCTTGCCAGAAACTACACTAAGTCCCGGATTGCAAATTGGCTTGATTCTTGTTTTTCTGAGAGAAGACAGTATACTATTTACAGAGGGAAGCGTCCTACTTCACTACTTAGTAAAAATAGTGTGCCTCAAGGTGCTGTTCTTTCTTGTGTTCTTTCCCCTCTCTTTTTGCATAAGTTATTCACCTAAGTTAATCTGTTTAGTAAACAGATGACCTAGCAATATCAACGGTGATCACCTGCTTTTCGGATTGTGCTCAGTCTAATGACTTCTTAACCGAAATTGGTCACTGGTTTTCCCTAAATGGCCTTATATTCTATCCTTCCTAATGTCAGATGGTCAATTTCAGCTTGAGACATGAATAAGACTCATGTGAACTGGTCCAGTCCCATAATTGCTGTTTTACTGATGGCTCAGCAATAGAGAATGCATAAACTGTGATTCATTTTTGACTTACTCTTTTCACTTTATCTTTCTTGGTCTTCTTATATCTTACTGATTTCTAAGAAGATCCTTCGCTTGACCTTTCAAATTAGGGAATTCAAAATGTCTAGCATAACTCAGCCTCTACCCATACATTTTGTTAATTTCTGTGTTTTGCCTATGCTTACTTATGATCTCCTCTTTTTCTTTTCTGGACTCCAGAAAAAATTCCTACACTATATTGTGTAGGATTTTGAAGGCTGTTAGTAAACCGAGTGGTACACTGCTAACCGTGATGATAAATGCGATCATGGACAGGTTTGTAAACTCTTGTAGACAGCTGGCTAAAAATATTTTATATTCGATATCCTCGGTATCTGGATCTTCAAGAAGTAAATATATTTAAACTTTATACACGAACAACTACATACAAAATTCAGCCGTATAACTTTATTTGGCTTGTGTATTGGTTGAAGAAAACCATGTCAGACATAGTTTTATCAATCAACTTTGCAACAGCTAACAGTCATAATGACACTGAAGTTATGAAACATTTCAACAATCTTGTTACTCTTTATCATGTATTGCTAAACAGCACTGTTGTTAATATATAGCTGAAAAATGTACAGTAAGTAAGCTTATGCAATATCATATGCTAGGAATTCAGTACTGTAAATAAAATTATGATTTGGAGTAAAGAAAGTATATTATTATTGTTATTACTACGAAGAGATAGTGGTTGAAAAACCAATGGAAACTTGGAAGCAGCAGGCAGCTGTTTTGTCTTCACATTCGACTTAGTTTACCTAATCATTCAACAATGGCACTGGATGGAAGCGAACTGGCAGAACTAGAGAACTTTGAAGTACTGAACCCTGACCTAGTGGCTAGATGATTAACACGTTTTCCATAGGATCTGACGAGGTCATGAATGTGAATTGCTAAGAGGTCTCATACTAGGACTAGACGGCTTACCAGTCCTCTCGAGTTCTCAGTCGTCCTCCGACTAATATTAGTCAGTAATAAATGACTCCCAGAAACCTCCGAATTGGAAGTATTCACATTAATTTTGAATACAGACAAAAACGTTAATAAAATGACTACCTCTTTAATGAGAAGTGTATAGTATTCAATGGATACTGCATGTTGATATGATGAAACATTGAGGACAAACAGACCAATTGACTGACTGCTTTTCATACATCTGGTCTGATTAATAAGGGCAAGGTAAGATTAGTACAAATAATGCATAATTAACATGCTGATCGGGGAGTAGGAGTGGATTAATTCATTCTCTGTTAGATAATATCACATGCATAAAAGTTAGGCAACCATTAGCGTAATACAATGTCTAAAACATATTTCTCTAGACTGTAAATATAATTTCTAAACTAAACTGTAAAATCACTGATATAGATCCCCTACAGCGATTAAACAAGACGGTATAAAATAGTTAAAAATAACTTTAAAGCCTACTGCAAATTGAACAAAATGTTTTACATGAACAGTCTACTTTAGCACAGTTCAGTGGGTTGGATTTATCATTCTCTTTAGAAAATATACTATTATATAAACATATATCACATGAAAACTGTTTTGAATTATTATCCTTATGTTCCTTGTTTTGGAATACAAGTTAATAACATAGATTACACGATATCTAGCACTTCCTTCTATGTAGTTCAGTTGACTTGCTTAATAAATATCTGATTTGTGGTTCACCAGAAATTCATTGAAAGCTGAGAAAGACTTCATTTTATTCTTGGTTGTATTGTGTTCTCTGATCTAAATTGCATTGATCATGAGGCTTTCATCGACTTTCTAGACAACATCATCAGCAAGAAGCTTTATCAGAAGATGCCTATCCCATGCATCATCAAATACAAAGTCATCGACACAAATCAATAAACGCATCATACTACCATACATAAAGAATATATCAGAAATCATGACAAGATTGCTGAAACCACTTGGAATCCATGTGGCCACTCATTAACCAACTAATTACCTCGAAACGACATTGTGCAAATCAAAGGATGCGACAACCAATCAACTGCAACAAATGTCGTCAGCACTAGATTGGACAAAGTGGTCACCCTCTTCACCTTCGTCCACATGAACACCAATTGACTACTAAACGTCATGATATTTCATCACTCATTTCAACGCACGTGGATAATTCTGGATATGGATTGAATTTCGACAATGTGGAGAGAGATGTTTGACAGAGGAAAGACAAAGAATTTCAGAGAATTCCTAGAAGTTTAGTATTCAGGTTGGTCATTCAGCAATGGATAGATGTATAGACATAGATCCAGTCTGTGAACCAGTGAGAGAAGTGATGAACAATAGAAATGTCAGAGGGGAGGCAGAGGAACAGGCAACAGGAAAGTGTATGCAGTCAGTCAATGACACAACAATCAGCGGAAACACCCAATCATAGAGTGCTTCATGAAGGCAAGCTACTAAGTCCCTCACGGAGAGATATTGACATCTCACATCATGCTGAAGTTAGTGTTGATGATGTCGTATAGAAGGACGATGAGAGCTTCACGATTGAACAACCGAGCTCAGAGAACACAATACAACCAAGACCATCCATGTGTGCTACAAATATTTTCCACTACTTTATTTTAGTATTTGAAGTTTACAAATACCATTTTCTAAACTTTTCAACACTTAGTCAGTGACAAGCAACAACATAAGAACTATATCTGTATCACAAGAAGTTGCCATCATCACTCGGTGGCCTGGTGGGTGAAGCTTTTGTGTTTGAAGTGATCAGTCCTCAGTTGGAGTCTTTGTGGGAACAAAATTACTCGGTGGAAGGCAGGTACATTCAGCTGATGAGTCCCAAATAGAATGAATCCTTTGTCCTAGATTCCACTGCTGGCCAGCTATTCTTCATTACATAGTCAGTAACTGTTTATCAATAATGGAACAGCGACTCCGTACAAGCAGTCATTAACTTAGGCTACTTTTGGAGAATAAAAGCAATATTATCAGGTCACATTTTGACCTTGAAGCCTACAATATCATCTCTGACTTTTGGTCATTAAAATATATAACTGATTCATACTTTTTTAAGTCATATAGATTTCATTATAAGAAAATTCAAATCATTACTATAACATAATGTGTAGAAAGGAATTCACAGTCTCCATTGTGTTATCCTATAAGGAGGGTACCTCAGAAACTTTACATGAGGTCCTCAACAAAGCTGGCATTAAGGTGGTATTTAAACCTACAAACTCATTCAGAGATAAACTTTGTCGACTGGCTTACAGATCCGATAAAAACAATTAAGCAAAATAATCTAATCTATTAATCCCATCTAATGGTTACAGGGTTAAGAACATAGGTGAAAGTAGTGGTCGGTCGGGGTCAGTTAGAATAGCCGAACATAGGAACTTATCTAAATGTAGAATGATAGACCTGAATAAGGTTAATAATCAGGTGG
Organism: Heterobilharzia americana; assembly: GCA_944470555.2. Classification (NCBI taxonomy): domain Eukaryota; kingdom Metazoa; phylum Platyhelminthes; class Trematoda; order Strigeidida; family Schistosomatidae; genus Heterobilharzia; species Heterobilharzia americana. The sequence continues at coordinate 61,001,224 of OX104129.1, read as the reverse complement.
AAAACACTCGGTTGTTGCATTGCATGCATTAACACACAACTACACAATGGGGTGGGATAAAGCCACTGTACTTAAGTCTATTATAAAAAGGTGGAGAGAGAGATTGATTGATTACTGAATAATCTTTGTTCATCGAATCAACACTCAAGAGATGTGGAATAGAAATGAGGCAATATGTATACGACAGATATTGAAAGTTATATTAGGAATAGAGACAAATAATGTGAGGTGACAGGAGTACAAAAAGGAGATGTGGAAAGGTAGTGTGATTCCATTGATATGATTATGAGCAGTAATAATTTATAGTGGGAACGTCATCAAGTAAATAATATTATATCATTGTGTGTTATAAATCAGATAAACAAGTCTAATATGGAATAACTCTATATTGTGCTGGTTAAATGTGTTAATTTCCTGGTGCTGATTAGTAATTCGAACTGTTTATTGTATTTTTATTCGCATCAGCAACATATCAATTTTACGTACACTGAGTTGCATAATTTAGCAACAAAAGTATAATCATTGCCACAGATCAAAGCCTGTTATACTATTTTTATACATGATTCATCAGTCCAAGAGTTAAACTATTTATTAATTACCTGAATGATATCCATGTTGGTGACAAAGCTTCACAATGTGATTTCATGTCTCTATTTCTCTTCGAAGGTGAAGATACAGTTTTCTAATGACTGTAAGTCCTAAAGGAAGTTACGAATACATATCCACTTCAAAAAAAGCAGACTCTAAAACTTTGTCGACACTTGTTGAACAAACGTCTTTGATCTCGAACAAAGACTTAAAAGGACATTGATCATATTTTCTTTCTTTCCTTTTTTTTTCTTCTTTCTATTGTGAAAAATTTCAACATTTACTTGTCTATGAAAGTGGACAGAATTCATTTCTGGAAAAAATGATTGGGTAAAATATGATACATGATTTAGTCAAAAGAATTGCTGAAATCTACAGTTTTCTAATGATCTTTGACACAATCATTTCAGCTTTTTAATGAATCCTTTCAATTTAGTTTGTATATCATTCTTGTACATATAGATTAACTTCCATTGTAATAGTTTAAGTTACTAAACGCTTAAGATATAACAGTCATTGTTAGTGAATAAGTCATTAAATCACATCCAAATATTTGACCACTGAATGAAGTTGAATTATTACCGCAAATATTATACAAACTTGAAGTAAACACTGTACTGACATAACAAATAGCATTCAGTAAAACATCTAGCATTGACCTAACTTAATATACGACATGTAGAGAGATGCTTTCTCTAATTATTCGTATTTAAATCTAGACAAATCCAGAAAAGTATTTCTGTTAAATGTTCTTGGATGATCATTAAAATCTTAATTTAAAGGTATAAAGCGGTCACTGAACCGTGCAGAACGAATAGTAATATATCTATTATATCAATACATGGTGGCCTGCTTGAAGTTTCGGCTACTAATAAAATTTTCTACAAGATATGTTATATTATATTCTTGCCTTTCAAATAAATTGTTTTAATCTTTCAAATATTTGTCCTTCACCCATAATGCGTACTCTTGCGGTTCTTTGAAATATTCTGAACTAGCTGTTTTTCTAATTAATAACAAAATGAAAGGAAAATGTCATACTGGACGAAAATGAATTTTTGAATAAATAAAAAGTATATAATATTTTCACACCTCGGATACTTATATTGTATAAGATGTTCTACTACTGGTTGAATAAACCGTTACCACTTAACACCAACCGACTGCTTACAACTGTTGCCTTTAACTCTGTTATTATAAATAACATTCAGATGTAATAAACATCATACTGAAAATTCCATACTGTATCAAACATATTATTAGGAATAAAACTGTTATTGTTATGTTAAAATTTAGTACCTAGTTGTTTCCAAAACGTAACTGCCCTTCTCATCAAATACCTGTAAGAAGTGGAAATTTCATGGTTTAAGAATTATGCTACCTATCGCTCAAATGAAATGAATTTTGGCTACAATTACGAATTTTCAAGTACCATTTTTCTTAACTACCTAATTTATAAACATTTTGAGCAATATAATAAAGAATATTGGTACCCAAAAAAAGGTTTAGTATTATTAGCTTGAAATATGCTTGTTACATTTATCACATGAATAAAGTCATAGTTCAACTGCTTTTAGATGATCAACATTTGATATACATAGGAGAAAACCATCAAAATGACATCCAGTCTTAGTTTACTAATCAATTGAACGGAGATAATGATGGGATAGTTGTGACGTCTTCCTTATGGTGCATTCGAGCTAAATTCTTTAACATTCATTTCAAATAAACACGTCTGAGTTATCTAATAAATGGGAAAAAACACATTATCACAGGTATGTTGATGATGCTTAGGTGAGAACCACATGCAATCTGTCCCATATTTTAAGCCAACTACATCAATATTTGGAGTCTACAACGGAATACGAAAGCGGAGATGGATTTAATTTCTTGTATCTGAATGTGATTATCATCCTTAAGAAGAACATATAAACTTCTTAATACTTACAATAAAATAATCCCTTTCTTGTAAGGTATAAATGGAATACGATCAAGATACTCTTCTGCAAAGAAAGAACAACTAACTCCAAAAAGCAAACTCGAAGAAGAACTGGTTAACATTGAGAAAATTCTTATAGGGATTGAATTTTCCAAGAGTTTTTCCATGAATCATGGGAAAAAAACGTTCTAAGAGACCAAAAGATATAAGTGCTGAAACAAAATCTGCAATCATTCAACTTGCATTTAAAGATGGAGGAATATTTATGTAGATGGATTAGATAGCAGTAATGAGGCATCATTAAAACAGAGATTCTCTGTTATCAAATCGGTTTCATCTTACGAAATTTTAAACTCCCATACTGAGTTAGTAGTAGTTAAACTCTTAACTAGACTTTAAATTGTATTTATACATTCATATGTACTTGTAGAGGCAAGTAAATTCAAAGAACCATGAGAAAGGCATAAAATTAACTTATTAAGCTCATCTTCAAAAGTTCAGGTTAATAAACAACGTCATTATTCAATAATGTAAGTGATGAGCCTCTGATGGAAATAATCACAAATCTTACTCAAAGTCAGTGGTAGTTAATATCTGATGAGATAGAAAATTCTGGAGCTGTAGAGTTGGGGGGGGGGAAGGACAACAAACGAACAATGTAAAAGAAGGGGTTGTCAGAAAGGTGATAGGTTACGTAACTACATCAAAAAACTGGAAAAACTCAAGGTTGTGATTATTATTGGTCAGTAAGTAATTAGTGAAGAGATGATGCAATCAAAAATAGAAGACTGGATACCCACGTATGCAAAAGATTATATATAGTTACCAGGATAAAAAAAGGTTAATTACAGTCTCCTGACTACATAGGTCAGGATGAAAATGTTTGATAACGAGAGTTTCCTCAAACCGTAATAAACAAGGTGTTCTTGGTTTGTTAATTATCCTGAAGGATTCATAAACACTTACTTGACCTTCTATTTCCATAAGATACCTGACGGCTGCACTCTCTAAACCTTGCTACCATGTTAGTTGGTTGGAGGCAATCGTCAGGAAACCCTGGACCCAGTAGGTTTCATGCTTTTTGGCACTCGTCAGCAAGGCTTATCTGCAACCTCAACGGAACTTATTACCCGCCTGAGATTCGAACTTGCATCACCAAGTGATGTAGTCAGCGACTTTACCACTGAGCTATTCGGGCCTTGATTGACATCCTGTAAGACTGGCTCACATGTACTGATTGGTCACGGGAGTGTAACTAATTTCATGTTGTCTAGTCCTGAGTGCAGACCGAATTCCATCGATCATATTTGCAATGTGGCAACCAATATAGGAAGCTCAGTTCAGGACTAGACAGCAATACCTTGCCACCATTCAGACATAGCCTTCTTGGAATATGCTCATAAAGTCGAGCAGAAGCCTTTTTTCAGTTCTTCCAATCTGCTTGCCTCTACAAACATAAGTGGGTTGTTACACATAGTTGAAGATGACTTGAGCTGGGTATTTGTCTACTTTCGACTGTGTTATTGAGAAAATTGTTTTGTAAACTGGGATCAGCTTCGCCACAGGGAAGCTTTTTCTTAGTGCAGCTTTTATTTTTCTGTTTATTCTTTTAGATATCTTATCATCCTTGGATACTAGGCGAAGGAAAACAAGCTTCTTCTCATCAGTTGGATGTTTTGATCTCTCAGTGAATTCTTCAGATATCCATTCTCTATAACCACCTTTTTAAAGGTAGTGAATTCTTTTTCATTTTTCTCTTTTTATCATAGCGTTTTTGTTCAAGTGAATAGCGTCCTGATTGAACCACTTTTGTTTATAGAGGATCGGACAAAAACTATTGTAGTGAAAGTACTGAATAATCCACGTGTCTTCCCTGTCACTGGTTTTCTCGACTGCACCACCATGTTGATCTACGACATGTTCGTTCCATATGAGCTGTGAATGTATCAACTAGGATATTTCATAGTGATGAACCAATAACCAGTCCTACGGTTTGTCAGTATGTCTCATCAGATATAAATTGCCCTTGATTTTGACTAAGATTTGTGATTACTAGTCCTGTCTAAGTGTTAACAATCAATTTCAAATCTTCACTTATCTCTACATATTTAAAGTATGTTACGTCATTATTACTACTGATACTTCATTTCAATTGTAGGCTGTTCACAGCTGATGAAAAGACATGAATTAAAATGCTCTCATTATATTTTGTTAATTTCTTCGTTCAAATTTGTTAAGGAAACCAAATGTATGAAACTTGTACTCTTTCAGAATAATAAATCATAAGAGAATGACCATATCTGAAACATTTTTCCTAAATCCTTCGTAATCAGACATTCTTAATCTCACCTTATTTACAAAACCAAGTCCTAATTAATCTTCTACCGTCCTACTAATAGTGTATTGTCTTGATTCTATCATGTATTCATTTATTTGACCTAGCGGTTTTCAGTCAAACTTGGTCTATTATTATTACATTATTATAAGTCCCTTGGGTTCCTAATGGAATATAAGGATTCAGTTGCACGTCTCCATTACACTCTACTCTCTAAAATATTTCGAACCTCTCTCCTCAACAGCCCACAAGCTCTCATTTCATCCTCGCACCATCTCATACATGTCAACCAAGCCTCAGACACCAAACTCGTCACTTCCCATCTACATCCCACTCAAGTGCCTGGCCTGATGTGTGATGTCCCCAGTCGGTCTTCTCAGTGTATGCCCAATCAATCCATCTCCACTTCCTTCCAATGCATAGTGAGTGAGTTGAGTGATAGGTCCCTGCTTCGTTGCTTGGTTGCTTGGTTGGTTGGTTGGTTGGTTGGTTAGTTGGTTGATAGCCAGAGTTCCTTGTTGATTATTATTTCTCGCCACTCATCTGATCTTCAGTATCGAGTGAGCGTAGACGGAAGTTGTAGATGAATGTCTGCACTTTGTTGGAATTACTTTTCGTAACCCACCAAGTCTCTGAACCATCACATAGAAGCACTGACTTGACTGACGTTGGCGTTGAAAATCTGGATATTGTTCACGCTGTATGCTGAGTGCAGTGGAGTAGATCTCCACACTGGTTTCAGGTTAATTCAGTAAGGCGTGTTTTGCTGTCTTTCCGATCCTGTCTGGTTTTCACGTCCTCGTGTGTGCCACGTGTAGGTGGAACGATGCGGCGTGGGTAGGTAGGTGGAGGAGACTGTTTCCCTTAAGTTTCTCCCGTTGATGGTGATTGGAGCTTGTTGTTGTTGGTGTTGACTTTGATGTGGGATCTTCATCACCTCTGTCTTCTCTATATTCACTTGAAGTTCCGACTTCCCTCGCTGCCTCTTCTGTCAACATGTTAGTTTTCGCCTGCAGATCTTCGAGTTTGTGTGACATCAGACACAGGTCATCGTTGGCGAAATCCAGATCTTCTAGGATGTTTTCCGCAGTCCAGCGTATCCCCCTCTTCTCACTGCCCACTGTTTGCCGCATGATCCACCTTGGTTTATGTCTTCAAGTTACTCATTTTCTTAGAGGAACAGCCGAACCTAAATCTTACGCCTGTGCCTTCAGTGATCAAATATTTTGCCAAACGATACATAAAAGTGCCATTTTTTTGTCTCGGATTTGTAATTACTGATTTCTGTGTTTCCTACGATTGACTGGAATGCTTTATTCATACGTTTGGGCGCTTATCTCCTAAATACTTAAAGTATTTTATGTGGTTCTTACTTGTATTCTACTACTTCATCGTTTCAATTTGAGGCTGTACTGCACTTGACAGTACATCTTAAGATAAATGAGGTTATTTTGTTCTACAAATATCTTGAAAGCAAATATTTCAGAAAGAAAATATGCTTATGTGTAATTTAATTGATAGTTATGTTTATATTCAAAATTTCTCCTTCTCTTACATAAAGACGATTGTTTCCAGTTTCACTGTTGCATTTAACCATGGTAGATTGTAAAACTATTCACTATATTTAGAAGTAGTATTCATCATGGACTGACATCAGTTGGGGAACCATTGAAAATCTGGGAGCACTGGACAGCTGTTTCGTCCTAGTATAAGACTCCTCAGCAATACGCATCCACGACCCGGCTACGGATCGAACTCAGCACCTTCAGGTTTCACGGAGAACGAGTTAACCATTCAGCCACTGGGTCGGTTTCCTGTGGTTTACAGTTTCCAACTTCTGTCAATTCACAACATAGCGCGACTGTCACCCAAGGTCTTCAGTTAGCATCTACTTCACTTCTGACTGGTTGACCCCACAGGTCACGGCTTCTCATTAAAACTTCCCGACATCCATCTGGGAGCAAGTCACTAACTGAAGACCTTGGGCGACAGTCCCGTTATGTCGTGAATTGACAGAAGTTGGAAACTGTAAACCACAGGAAACCGACCCAGTAGCTGAATGGTTAATGCGTTCGCCGTGAAACCTGAAGGTGCTGAGTTCGATCCGTAGCCGGGTCGTGGATGCGTATTGCTGAGGAGTCTTATACTAGGACGAAACAGCTGTCCAGTGCTCCCAGATTTTCAATGGTTCCCCAACTGATGTCAGTCTATGATGAATACTACTTCTAAATTAAAAAATCCCTATGCATAACAAAAATGCATTATTCACTATATTATCTCTCTCATGTTTGTTGCATCTTTTTACCCTTCACTATGTCTTACATTAAGAAGTTTGTATGCTTGTATTATCAATAAAAATATCCTTCGAAACTATGAATATGCTTGGATTCAGCTGAATACTTTTTTTTGCTTATTAGTTTCAAGTCAACCGACCTGTTATCATCATTTTAATTTGTTTGCAAAAGAAACCACCTATCTTATAGAGCTTTTCAGAAGCTAAAAACAAGTAGTTCAGAGACGGGACTCTTTTCAGTGATCCCACCAATTTAACTGTACAATTGCATTTACGTGCAATTTTTTGACGAAAGACCCAAAACATGATTCACTTTCTGTATCGAAAAAAGATATTATATATGAACCTTAATTTGCAAAGGGATCCAATTGCTTACATCTTGAAGTAAAAGATTTCAGATTAGCTGAAAAGAAGTTTCTGCTAAGCAACTCTCAGGTTAGTTTTCTGTGGTCCCTCTTTACTAAGAGAAAGCCTGAGGGAGAAAATCTCGCACTTAGCCACCTGCATGTGTATACATCAGTTCACTTGCTCTTGAGGAGCTGGGTATATAGGTTGTTCAATGCATGTCCTATCCAAAGGCGCTCAAGAACACTATCCTTCATGACTTCAAAGAGGTAACAGTGGATCTATGAAAGTTCTGATAAATGAACACCTTGTTGAAACTTATCATTCGATTTCAACAACAACCCCTTTCAGAAATACTTATGAGGTGAAAAGAAACTTGCGAAAGTCAGCGTGCATCTGCCTCCTTTGTATTTCTGAGGTTATATCTATTCTCAAGGAACAAGCGGAGCTTGGCATAAAAAAGAGACCCATCTCTTTCATGATCTCAGTCATAAGAGTTTCAAAACGTCCTCTCCTTTTTAGCTTTTTTTATTCTACTCATTTCTCACATATTATCAACTACTCTACCTGTCTCGAAGTCAGTGTGCAGCAGATGGGCTCCTACAGGAATGCCTTGATATCGCCTGAATACTTGTTGTTGCAAATGACCTGTACATTCGGCCGACGAGTCCCAAATGAGACGAAACACGTATACTACACCCCCCTGCTATCCAAAACCAGGAATAAGTATTCCGGCAATGCTGAAGCATCTGCATCTGCTAACAGAGGTCGAACAATTCCACCCAGCACAGAGACGAAAAATTACAAGTATCAATAAACAACAGCTAATAACTGTTGTACAAGTGATGGCTCTTGTGCTCCGGTGGTCTACAGGATAACGCTTTGGTGTTTGAAGCGATGGGCACTGGGTCCCAGTCTCAGTGTAAGCAACATCACTCACTGGGGTGGTGGTACATCCAGCTGACCAGTTTGAAATAGGACGGAAAGTGTGTCCTGTATTCCACTTCTAGATACAATCAGGTCAGTTGTTCAGTAGTACTGTTTTACTATTTTTCGTCTAGATATTTGGTGTGCTTCATATGAACCATAGAGTAATCAATACCTTCTAAATGATCAATAAATCTCAAGTTGTTATTCATTGTAGACTGACATCAGTTGGAGAAACAAAGGAAACCTGGGAGCACTGGACAGCTGTTTCGTCCTAGTATGGGGTTCCTCAGCAGTGCTGAGCCATGACCTCGCCAGGGATCGAACCCACGTCCTTCAGGTTCCGTGACCAGCATGCTACCATTGAGCCACTGGGTCAGTATCCAATGGTCTATATTTCCAACTTCTGTTACCTCACGATATAGCGCAACCGCCATTTGATGTCATCGTTGTGTAACTGTCCTCACGACCATCAGGCTTTGCCCCCACCGGTGATGACAGCTAACAGAAGTTAAAAATATGGATCATTGGGTTCTGGCCCAGCAATTCAATGGTAGCGTGCTGGTCACGGAACCTGAAGGACGCGGGTTCGATCCCTGGCGAGGTCATGGGTGAGCACTGCTGAGGAATCCCAGACTAGGACGAAACAGCCGTCTAGTGCTTCCAAGTTTACTTTGTTCCTCCAACTAATATCAGTCTACGATGAATAACAACTTGAAATATTCCCGAATCTCCACAACTACTTCAAAATTCCAGATCAATAAATTTTCGATCACTTTGTTCATGCCGAAAAAATTAGTTAATGAGGATAAAAGGTAAATGAATGAATACGGTAACTGATTGACATAGTAATATTTTACCAATAAATTGTATAAGGAAAATAGATTTATTTCTGTTTATTTCCATGTTAGTCTAGTATATTTAAATAAATTACATTTCCACATGCAAAGTAACTTAATCTTTTTCAGACTATAACTGGTTAATGTTTTTCACCTTCAGAATAGCAAAACTTCAAGAAGCAAAGACACAAAAAATTAGGTCAAACATGCACGTTTACATGTTTTTATTTATTGTTTTTATTGTATGTAAATTAGGGGAATTTGTAGTCTGTTTTACTCTACTTACTGGACAGTATAACAGATGAGAGAATAAGCTTTTGAACTACATAGTGTTTGCGTTTGAATCCACATTCAAACGTTCACGTGTTATTGCTGTTTAAATTCAGTCCACTTTGAAATAATGTGAAGTTTTTTTTTCAAACATTTGTTTGCAGGTGCTAAGAATCGCCAATCATTAAAAAATTTAACTGAATCTTCTTCAAAAGTGTTAGGTGTTGGTTTACTAACTTTAAATATGTCAATTAAGTATCCATGTGAAAAGGAGAATTTTGAGGAAATATTTCCTTTAGAATGGAACGAATAAAACTCTGTTGAGGTTGGATTAGAGTATTTCTCGTTCTTTCATTGCAGCTAGCCACCAATCATAGTTTCTAGATTGGTGGTCAAAAAGCATTCCCACAAAATGAGGGACTGGAAAGTAATTTAATTGGTAGAATACTTTGAATTTTCGGAATGACTTATGCCCAAATGAGTTATACGCATATCGATTGACGCAGCTGAATCGACCACAACCTGCACTTCGTCCAGAAATACCACCTGCAACCCAGACACAGAATTACCAGTGAACACAAATCCTCCAACAATAGGCGATGTCCTGAGTAACATAAAGCTACTGATATCTGGGAAAGCAGCAGGACAAGATGGAAGCCCGCCAGAAATCCTGAGAACAGAAGCAGAGACAACAGGGGACGTGCTTACACAGTTACAGGAGAAGGTCTGGAAGGAAGGGAGGGTACCTCCCAACTGATTGGAAGAAGGGCCACCTTGTCAATCTACCGAAGAAGGGAGACCTCAGTGTTTGCAAGAACTGGTGCGGAATCACGCTCCACTTCTGTCCACCCACAGCAAGCAAAATATTAAGCCGCATCATCCTGGAGAGACTAAAGCACACTCTGGATTCAAAACTACAACCGGAACAGGATGGCTACCTTCAGGAAGTACAAATCATGTGTAGACGGAATTCCAATGCTACGCAACGCATCATCATAGAACAGAGTATAGAATGGCAATCGACTGGATATCTACCTCAAATTCATCCACCTTGAGAAAGCCTTTGACAGCGTCGACCGACAAGCAGTTTGGCAAGCAGTTGCTTCAACAATACGGAATTCCATAAACTTTCATCAATCTCATCCAACAACTATATACTATATGAAGATGCCACATACCAAGTAATTCACAATGGCAAGCTCAGTGATGTCTTCGAAGTGAAGACAGAGAACAGCAGCAAAACAAGGCTGTCTACCATCACCCATCACATTCCTGATTGTGGTCTACTCGACTGGATCATGCAACAGACAACTGTGAGGGGCTGTGAGAGGAGGGGGATTCACTGGCTGGACTGTGGAAAACATCCTAGAAGATTTAGATTTCGTCAACGATGACTTGTGTCTAATGTCACACAAACTCGAAGATCTACAGGCAAAATTCAACAAGTTGACAGAAGAGGTGAGGTGGCGAGGACAGCACTTCCATCACGTGAACGTAGAGAAGACAGAGGTGATGAAGATCCCACACCAAAGCCAACACCAACACCACCACCAACAACACCACCACCACCAACAACAACAAACTCCAATCACCATCAACGGGAGAAACTTAAGGGAAACAGTCTCCTCCACCTACCTACCCACGCCGCATCGTTCCACCTACACGTGGCACACACGAGGACGTGAAAACCAGACAGGATCGGAAAGACAGCAAAACACGCCTTACTGAATTAACCTGAAACCAGTGTGGAGATCTACTCCACTGCACTCAGCATACAGCGTGAACAATATCCAGATTTTCAACGCCAACGTCAGTCAAGTCAGTGCTTCTATGTGATGGTTCAGAGACTTGGTGGGTTACGAAAAGTAATTCCAACAAAGTGCAGACATTCATCTACAACTTCCGTCTACGCTCACTCGATACTGAAGATCAGATGAGTGGCGAGAAATAATAATCAACAAGGAACTCTGGCTATCAACCAACTAACCAACCAACCAACCAACCAACCAAGCAACCAAGCAACGAAGCAGGGACCTATCACTCAACTCACTCACTATGCATTGGAAGGAAGTGGAGATGGATTGATTGGGCATACACTGAGAAGACCGACTGGGGACATCACACATCAGGCCAGGCACTTGAGTGGGATGCAGATGGGAAGTGACGAGTTTGGTGTCTGAGGCTTGGTTGACATGTATGAGATGGTGCGAGGATGAAATGAGAGCTTGTGGGCTGTTGAGGAGAGAGGTTCGAAATATTTTAGAGAGTAGAGTGTAATGGAGACGTGCAACTGAATCCTTATATTCCATTAGGAACCCAAGGGCAAATGATATAATAATTTTTCCAGATATTCAGCCAAGTCATGACGACAGAATGATGGATGAATTCTCAGTAAACGTAGAGATAATGTCGTCAACACACACATCAAGATAATCAAAGTAAAAATTCAATTCATTCAGGCAACAACAATCCAGTAGATAATATAAATATTTTATTACTTGTCATCTAATCCAGGGTAAAATAGACTCCGTTATAAAAGAATTTAAGAAACCTAATAGTATTCTATTCCGTAATAACTAGCATAAAGATAAGTGACTGAGGAAGAGTGAAACTATTATTAGTCGTTATAAGCAAGGTAAGGAAGAGGAACAAAAGCATGGTCATATGATGCAACCAAAAGTCAAATAGCAAGGCAATGTAAATCTGATCAAGTTCACCTTTTTTGCACTATCGTAAAAGCAAAGTACTTTAATATCAATGACTTTTATGCAGTGAATATGTTGTCTTCTGTATGTTTACTACTTCGACAGCCTTATCGAACAGCCAAGACATTGCATCTTAGGATACATCTGATTTTTATAGTCCTGTCACTTTACATTCTTTGTTTTTATTGGTAGTAAAATTTTCCACACTTTATGATATAGGTGTTGCGTCATTTATATTAACATCTATTGGGTGCCAATTCGATATATAAAGATTCAGTAATCAATCTCTCTTTTCACCTGATTATATTGGACGTGAGTACAGTGGTTTTATTCCATCTTATTGTATGATTGTATTTTAATGCACGCACAGCAATAGCCAAGATTTCCTCCAGATTATTGGTTCTGTTAGGGTTTATCATTCTATATTTAGCTAGATTCTTATGCTAGGATTATCTAACTGACTCCGACCGCCTAGTTTAACCTGAATACTTGACCTCATAGTCATTATATAGAATTTGATAGATTAGATTATATTGTTTAATTCAGTCTGGTATATTTTTAAATCAAGTGAGCTTGTAGGTTTAAATGCCACCTTGATTTCAGCCTTGTTGGGTATCCTACGTAAAGTTCCTGATATTCTTTCTTTATATGGTAACACAATGAAGGCCTTGAACTTCCCTCTACTTGTATCATAGTTATTATTCATATTCTTACGAAGTCGCTATTGTCTAGTAGCGTTTCCTTCATTTCTTCCATTTCCTTATCTAAGTCCTGAGTTTTCTTGTCCTGTTATTTAAACATTTCGCTACATCCGCCTTAATCGAGATCGAATAAGATGATCTGAAGCCTAGATACCTGCTGGAATGTATTAGTTTCCTATAGAGTATAGTATCTAAACCACCGTTTAACACCTGTATCCATTCGCAAGGTTTTCTTTTAATATATTCAGTAATAAATTACTTTATTCTAATAAAAGAAGATCAAAACTGAATGTTTCTTTGTCAGCAATGAGATGCTTCAGTTTAATATACCCACTTTTTCTGTATCTCGTGAGATACTTCGAGTACCCCACTATCCTCCACATCTACCTATTCAACAGCGTTAAATTCCTCCGCAGCTTAATTAATTCAGTACATCGAATTCATGACCTTTAACTTATCTATTAAATAATGCGTTACGCATAACTTTTGTCAAAATGAATTCTAAATTGTAAATTGCCATGAAAAAAATCACTCTTAGGTGGTTAAAGGCAATAGTGGACAGGATAAAATCACTTTCAAAGGATACTAACTTTCAAATCATCATACTTTAAAAACTTTTACCCTATGATTTCACTATTATTCATTATTGTACCGGCGAAAGGGTATAAAAAAGTAGAATTTGAGCAGTGTAGTACAGCAGGATTCCAGAGGGAAACAATGTTATTTACCGGATAACATTTCCGGCACAGTTTATTCCTCACAGTCATATCAAGTCAGAAAAAAACTGTTATATAAGGTACTATGAGATGAGATGCATTCACATCATACCTCCAAAGTTTTCATACTTTATTTTCTTCAAAGGTAGAAAATAACAAAGTAAGTTGATATATAATGGATTATGCTTGTCTCTTTAGTTCTTTTCCCGTTCTTCGTTTTTTCCTATAGCCTTTCACAGTTTTTATCATTATCCTGTTACTTTTCATGTTTCTGAATTAAACTCTAACTTCAATGAAGTGCAATGTTACAAACTGGCTAATAAGTAATTTTACTAGGTCTCCTTTTCATCCTTTTCAGATATGTTTGCATTAAGTCTTTATAACACACTCTAGAACATACTGATTGGTCACTGAGGGGCAACCGATTTCACGTTGTTCATTTCTGAGTACTGAATTCTATCGATCATTTTGGAATGTAATCACCAAGCTAAGCACTTCGAAGTTTACTTGAACAGAAGCTAGTTGGTTGGAGGCAATCAGCAGAAATCCCTGAAACTAGATTTTATGCTTCTTGACACTCGTCAGCAAGGCGTATCTGCAACTTCGAGGGAACTGGTGTCCTATCTGAGATTCCACCCTGCATCACATAGTGTTGTAGTCATCCATACTACCAGTGAACTATTCTGGCTGCGAACTACCTTCAGCAGGACTGGATTAAATTAACTGATTGATCACTGGAAAGCAGTCAATCATAAGTACCGACAGAATGTCCTGATACTAGATTTACAGCATAACCAGTTAGTTAAGTATAACATAATTGCTATGTAGATCATTATCATTCACTTGTACTATAATTTATGCTTTAAAATGAAGATTCTTAAATCCTATAGTGGGTAGTTTAGCGTCTGTATCGGGATATCTCATTTTTTTCAAACTTCATCACTGTAGGAGAACTCTAGACTGTTACCAGTGAATTATTCTTGCTACTGACATTTGAGAACAAACTATTAGCTCTTGAACAAATCGATTCCTTACATAAAATTCATACAACCTTCTTCATAATTTATGAAAAACTTATCAATTAGATTTCATTTTAACATTCTTGATTGAAACGCAAATAGTCTTTAGGTAATTTTGTTTTCCAACTTTCTAAAATTCCAGTTTTTGACCGTAATTACTAGTTGATTTATTATCAGTAAACAGATTATAAAGTTTACTTCAGTCATATATTGCTGTTATTTGTGACAAAATTAGTAATTCTACTTTTTTTTCCGCATTGTTTTACTGTTGAACATGTAAAAATGTCAGTGTAAATTGTGTATTGTCAAAATTATGGTAACATTAGATATATGTTATTGGGATGGCATTACTAAACGTAAAGAAATACTATTTTTCTTATATTAAAGTGAGATAAAATGTAAAGTAACAATATGAATGAACGGTAAGACTTAAACTTTAACTCCTTAAACATTATATGTCTACATGTATGCAAACTAGGGTGAGATTGGTCAGTTAAAGACTATCGAAACGAAATTCTGGATTGCAGCTTAATGTTTGTTGAAACTCATCAACTAGACAAATAGGTTAGTTACCTTAAGGTAATCGATATCATCTCAAATATCTGAAAATGTTTCACCTAGTGTACTAATTGACCTTGTATAGGATGCAACTAGTTACATTGATTGACACTGATTGATCACTAACACCTCAGGTTAGTATGCATAAAACTGAATTACTGTTATCCTCTCTAGATCACTTTATAACAAATAAAGGATTTCCTTTCCCATTTTCCAGAACCATTCTACATTTTGACACCTGAAAAAAGTGATTGCCAAACTTAAGAAACGTTTTATAATCTTCAGGATAGAAACATGATCTAATAAAGTTGAATAAGTTCAGCATTGGGTAAATAGATTATTAGTGAAATACTAATGATGGGTAGTGGCTATAATATACAAACAATTATAGTAAAACTATATCCGTCGCACAAGTAGTAACTACAGTGGCTCAGTAGTGTAGTGGATATCTCTCTGGCGTTTGAAGCGATTGCTTCCGAGTTTTAATCCCGATGGGAGCAACATGGCTAGCTAAGAAGCAGGTGCATCTAGCTGGCGTGTCCCAAATAGGACGAAGTCCGCATCCTGGATTCCACTACTAACCACTAGCCATCATTACTATATAGTTAGCAACGCAGGTAATATCGAGGCATCCACACAGGAACCCATATGCCAATAGAGACCGATCAATTCTGTCCAATCAAAGATAGTACAATATAAAAACAATTATACCATAGATGAAATTATTATTATTATTATTTATCCCTTGGGTTCCTAATGGAATATAAGGATTCAGTAGCACGTCTCCATTACACTCTACTCTCTACAATATTTCGAACCTCTCTCCTCAACAGCCCACAAGCTCTCATTTCATCCTCGCACCATCTCATACATGTCAACCAAGCCTCAGACACCAAACTCGTCACTTCCCATCTGCATCCCACTCGAGTACCTGGCCTGATGTGTGATGTCCCCAGTCAGCCTTCTCAGTGTATGCCCAATCAATCCATCTCCACTTCCTTCCAATGCATAGTGAGTGAGTTGAGTGATAGGTCCCTGCTTCGTTGCTTGGTTGCTTGGTTGGTTGGTTGGTTGGTTGGTTAGTTGGTTGATAGCCAGAGTTCCTTGTTGATTATTATTTCTCGCCACTCATCTGATCTTCAGTATCGAGTGAGCGTAGACGGAAGTTGTAGATGAATGTCTGCACTTTGTTGGAATTACTTTTCGTAACCCACCAAGTCTCTGAACCATCACATAGAAGCACTGACTTGACTGACGTTGGCGTTGAAAATCTGGATATTGTTCACGCTGTATGCTGAGTGCAGTGGAGTAGATCTCCACACTGGTTTCAGGTTAATTCAGTAAGGCGTGTTTTGCTGTCTTTCCGATCCTGTCTGGTTTTCACGTCCTCGTGTGTGCCACGTGTAGGTGGAACGATGCGGCGTGGGTAGGTAGGTGGAGGAGACTGTTTCCCTTAAGTTTCTCCCGTTGATGGTGATTGGAGTTTGTTGTTGTTGTTGGTGGTGGTGTTGTTGGTGGTGGTGTTGGTGTTGGCTTTGGTGTGGGATCTTCATCACCTCTGTCTTCTCTACGTTCACGTGATGGAAGTGCTGTCCTCGCCACCTCACCTCTTCTGTCAACTTGTTGAATTTTGCCTGTAGATCTTCGAGTTTGTGTGACATTAGACACAAGTCATCGTTGACGAAATCTAAATCTTCTAGGATGTTTTCCACAGTCCAGCCAGTGAATCCCCCTCCTCTCACAGCCCCTCACAGTTGTCTGTTGCATGATCCAGTCGAGTAGACCACAATCAGGAATATCATGGAAGATGGTAGATGGCAGCTTTGTTTTACTCCTGTCCCCTGTCTTCACTTCGAAGACATCACTGAGCTTGCCATTGTGAATTACTTGACATGTGGCATCTTCATATAGTATATAGTTGTTGAATGAGATTGATGAAGGTTTGTGGAATTCCGTAGTGTTGAAGCAACTGCTTGCTAAACTACTTGTCGCTCGAGCTTTCACAACGTCGTAGAAATCGCTTCTTCTTCATAGAGTAAAACTTTTACACGTTATCGAATATTGAAATCGTAAATGGTGGCGAATCAGATCATTATGTCTATACATAATAATAATAAAATCATAAATGTCAGTGTTAAGTTCGTCAGGCAGCGTTCAAACTTGTCTCTTTTATTTATCATTCACCTAGAGATAAAGGTGATTTAAATATGTGCACACCTGTGAAAGTTTAACAACGTTACTATGGATTGTAATAATACATGTAAGCGAACAATATTGTTTTGAATTAGATCTCATCAGGCTTCACCCTAATATACATAACTTTCAACACATTTGTAAAATATCAACCAATCAAGGTAATTTGTGGGACAATGACAACAAGGAATACGGATTGTAAAAAGGTTAATACGAATGTCCATTATGACAATGTAAAAAGGTGTTCAGATAGAGAGACAGACAAAGTAGATCAAATAGTGAAAAACGAAAAAGGACAATACGACTGTATGATACTGGAGGTTGAAGGCGGTAAATAAATAAGAGTTGAATATGAATATAGTAATGATGTGAAAGGAGTGACAGAGTGAAATGAAAATAAGAAAGAGAAGTACATTTTGAGATCCATAAGTAAGGTCATTCATTAGGTTCTCCTTGGTCAAGGCAGGGATAAAGACCGTGAACATTTCTTCTGGATACAGAACTTTGGATTGTTTATTCAAATTCCTGTAGCCTCAGCTATATGTAAAATGTGGATTCGAACTCCATCGGAAAGGTTCGGTGGTTTGAGGCAAATCACTTTGAAAGCTTTTGTTTTATCTCCTCTATGATCACTGTCAACTAGATGCAACAAAACAGAGCTTCTTGTAGATTTAATCTGTTCTGTACCCAGCCAGGAAGGTAGGTGTTCGGCAATACATTGGTTAAGTTGTCCAGTCGTATGCCTTACATAACCGTCTCAACAGGAGCGATTCAAATGGTAGATGCAAACTCAAGTGGCGAAACTAGGTAACTTGTCCTTCATTTGATACGAAATAAATCATCGAGTAGAAAAAGGTACACAGAGATGAGCTGCATAAAGAGTTCTAATGGTTCTCGACAGTCTGTGGAATAGAATCTCACTAAGTATATCACTAGTAAATTGAAGCTTTGTAAATAGTAGTTTTTTTCAAGCGGTTACTGCTTCAGGTTTTGATAAAATTTTGAGGATAACCCATTTTCATTAATGAATTCGAAATCCACTCTAACTCACTCTGTAGAGTGTCATCTGAGCAAATTTTCCTTCCTCTGGTTGCCAAGCATTTCACTAAGGAAGTGTGTGTATTAACATGTAGATTTGTTTCTTCTGTGTACGACTCAGTGAAGTGATCCATCTCCTCGTTTATTTAATAGAACATCAAAGAAATTTAGTTTACTATCCTGTTCTTCGTCACAAGTAAAGACATGTAACGGGTGTACGTTGTTAAACCTCCCCAAAAGTTTCTTCTGACCCATGGATGGCAAGTTCGAGTTGTTTCTGTGAACGCACTTTTATTCTGATCACTGTATGTGATACGATGCTTTTGGAAATACTGTACAGGTTATATTTGTTTATTTAATTTATAACATACAGTGATATAATATTACTTACTTCATGACATTTCCACTATAAATTATTACTGCTCATAATCATATCAATGGAATCACACTACCTTTCCACATCTCCTTTTTATACCCCTGTCACCTCACATTATTTGTCTCTATTCCTAATATAACTTTCCATATCTGTCGTATAGGTGTTGCCTCATTTCTATTCCACATCTCTTGAGTGTTGATTCGATGAACAAAGATTATTCAGTAATCAATCAATCTCTCTCTCTCTCCACCTTTTTATAATGAACTTAAGTATAGTGGCTTTATCCCACCCCATTGTACAGTTGTGTGTTAATGCATGCAATGCAATAACCGAGTGTTTTTCCACCTGATTATTAACCTTATTCAGGTCTGTCATTCTACATTTAGATAAGTTCCTATGTTCGGCTATTCTAACTGACCCCGACCGACCACTACTTTCACCTATGTTCTTAACCTTGTAATCATTACATGGAATTTGGTGGATTAGATTACTTTACTTAATTGTTTTTATCGGATCTGTAAGCCAGTCGACAAAGTTTATCTCTGAGTGAGTTTGTAGGTTTAAATACCACCTTAATGCCAGCTTTGTTGAAGATCTCATGTAAAGTTTCCAATATACCTTCCTTATAGGATAACACAATGGAGTCTGTGAACTCCTTTTTTCTCCTGTTGTCGTTATTAGTCGAACTCGTGTGACTGTTACTTTTTTAATTTTTTGCGTGTCCGTAAGAATTTCTTAATAATCGGTGGAGGATAATTATTAACTATTAGCGCTTCTTTTACGTATTTCAATTCCTTGTTTAGCCTCTTGCTGTG
The DNA here is from genome assembly GCA_944470555.2 of Heterobilharzia americana. NCBI lineage: Eukaryota > Metazoa > Platyhelminthes > Trematoda > Strigeidida > Schistosomatidae > Heterobilharzia > Heterobilharzia americana. The sequence continues at coordinate 60,981,567 of OX104129.1, read as the reverse complement.
ACTAGTCAGTTTTCTAGCTCTATCATCTAGACATTTGACTAATCCTGCCTTAATTGACATTGGATGGGATGATTTGAAGTCTAGATACCTGTTCGAATGTGTTGGTTTTCTGTAGACAGTAGTATTCAAGCCACCGTCCGTTCTTCGTTTTATTCTGCAATCCAACATAGGTAATTCTCCTTGTTGATTCTATACCTCGTAAGTGAATTGGATTGCGTTTACTAGTGAGTTTATATGCATGAGGAAATAGTCGATATATTCCGATTTCAACAAAGTGAATGTGTCATCCACATATCACCACCATATTTTTGGTGTAGGACTAAACGTTTGTAAAGCCATATCTTTCCAACTATCCATAAATATATCCTCTACGATTGGGGATTTTGGCGATCCCATTGTTACCCCTTCTGTTTGTCTGTATATTTTGTCCTGAAACTTGAAGACTGGGATCGCCAGGCTAAAAATGGTTAACAGAGACAAGTTTGAAAGCTTCCTGACCAACATAACAATGACATTTATGATATTATTATTATTATTGTTATTATTATTACTATTATTATGTAGAGACAGTGTGATATGATTCGTCACCATTACCTATTTCAATATTCGATAACGTGTACAGGTTTTATTCTGTGAAGAAGAAGTGATTTCTACGAAGTTGTGAAAGGTCATAAATTTATTTTTCAATTTCATTGGGATTTCACAAATAAATATACGTCATATATTAAAAAACGTTTAAATAATATTAGATATGATGATCCTAAAGTTTATCAGCTGATATTCTTCACAAAAATTACTTTACATAATTGATAGTTCTTGTGCTATTAGCGCATTCAGAGTTGATTATCTCAAATAAGTTACTGAGGGAAAAAATTTACCTTTTAATGATTCATTTACCTAGACCCAAAGTATTCTTCGTATAAATTCTTTCTTAGCCTAAGAAGAAAACTTAAATATATTTTAAAATTCAGCTGAACATACTATACTCTGTTTTGTCAATACAGCAATCTGACACCAATTTCAACTTCATCGTTTGCGTATTCATTATCTTGAGGTTCTAAGGATCTAAATTATTGTGTAAAGTATACTTGAAGTGGCAATTTAGGTTTAAAATGTATCCCTAAATAATAATCTATCAATTGTAAGATAATTCATGTAATCGGTAGTTAAACTGTAAGATCTCATACTCCGATTTTATTTCGCAAAACACGCAGAATCCATAAAATGCGCAATATGTTTCGTTAACATTTGAAATACTGTTCATTTCGGTCGCAAGAATTTTATTATTATTTTTCCCATGGGTACCTAGTGGAACATACAGCTCCACTAGCACGTCTCAATTACACTCTCTTATCTACAGTTTTCAAAACCTGGCTCCAACACTACACACAAGCTTGCATTTCTTCCTCACACAATCGCATCCATGTAACCTTCACCTCCGACGCCCAACTCATACTTTACCATTTGGATTCCATTCACAGGCATCGCCTCGCCTCGCCTCGCCTCGCCTGGTGCTTCATACCCACAAACCGTCTTCTCAGTGTATGCCCAGTACAGTCCAATCCATCTCCACACCCTCACGCATATTTCTTGCATGATAGCTTCCTCCTTCCTTCATTGACAGTCAGTCAGCCAGCCAGCCAACCAGCCAGCCTGCCACAGTTCCACCTTGCTTATTCTTTGTATTATGACCATCCATCTCATCCATCTTCAGTATCCACTGAGTGTGGATGGAAGCTGTTGGTGATGTATATCTGCAGTCTGTTGGAAATGCTCACCGTAACACACCAAGTCTCTCAACCATCACATAGAAGCACTGAATGACCCAGTGTTGAAAATTCAGATCTTGTTCACGCTCCATGCTGAGCCGAGTGGGTTGGAGTGGGTTGGAGTGGAGTGGAGTGGAGTGGAGTAGAGTAGATCTGCACACTGATTATTTCAGACTAATGAAAGCCTGTCTTGCTGTCTCTCCCATCCTGGTTTCGACGTCCTGATTTCTGCCACCCTGAGTATTTGAAAAGATCCTGAACAGGTAGATGAAAGAGACAACTTCACTTAGATTTCTCCTGTTCATGGTGATTCGTGCCTCTTCTTCTTGTTGCTGTTGTTGTTGGTTGGTTGGTTGGGTATCTTCGTCACCTCTGTCTCCTCTACGTCCACCTGAAGGAAGTCCCATCTTTGCCACCTCGCCTCTTCTGTCAACTTTTTATTTTTCCCCTGTACATATTCCAGTTTGTGCGGCGAGAAATAAAACATAAACTGTCATTGGCGGAATCCTAATCTTCTAGGGTTTTTTCATCGGTTCAGACTGCATATGCCCGTCTTTTCGCCCCTCACGGTTTGCTGCATGACGCGGTCCCAACAACATGAAAAAATAATATTATTTTTGTGGATTATAATCTTATCTTATCACAACATAATATCGTTTAGAATGAAATTCGAAAAAGAAATGATCACATCCTACCGAACCTCAAATACTCGCTGCCAGTGAATACATCTTTACTTAGTTAATGAACTTTCACTGCGTAAAATACCACACAAGAAGGAAACCCTCAAATGAAGTTGAAAAAGGAAATTCTACTTCAAACTTCTGAACCTTCTATTTGATTTTCAGCCCAATTTAATGTAAGGGTAGAATTTGGAAACTGTGGTGAAATGTTTTTCTATACTGAATATGTGGATTGGACATAACACACTACAGCACTGGATGAAGCTGAGAACACGAATTACTGCTAGTTATCACATCAACTTCATTTTTTTAGCGGCCTTCTTGAACCTTGAGCTACCAAATTTATCCACCGAACATTTTTCACCAAATTCCATCCTTTCAATTTGTTTTGATCTAGTGATCACCCTTTACCCGTACCCTAATATGATACTTTTATGACTGTTACTTTGTCTCATCCCACTGTGTAGTTGTGTATCAGCGCATGTATAGTGACGGTTGAGTTTTGTCTAGATTACTTGCCTCAGTGGGATCTATCACTCTAAGTTTTACGCTCTCCTAACCTGACTGACTACGTTCGATTATTTGAGATGTGCACTCTACCTCAAAATCGTTGCATGCTATTGGGTAAAACAAATTATTTCGTGTCAACAGGTCAACGGACTCCTTAAGTGGATAACGTTTAGCCCTGAGTTTGTTTATAGGCTTATATACCACTCTAATCCCCGCCTTATTAAGAATCTTAAACAGGTATTCCAATTTACCCTTTTCATATGACAACACATAGGGATCATAGACTCTTCATCAGTTGTATTTTAGTCGTCAGTCAAACTATCACTTCTACTTTTCTTATAACGACCTATGAATTTTTTTAATGAATTTCTAAGAATAATTATCCAATCGTAATGCTTCTCTCATTTCTTTAATTATTTTCTCAATTAGGTTTCTAGGCTTACACATTATACACAAGAATAGATTGCTGATATGGGACTGGATGAAGTAGTCAAGATATACATCACAGTGCAATGATTTCCTTTCAATACCACTATCTAAACCATCAACTGGTCTTCTCTGGATGTTGTAATCTAGCAAAGTCAATTCTTCTTGCACGTAATCTAATTCATACTAAAAAGGAATCTTTTCAAGCGTTCAGTTTATTTATATGTGAAGGATATATATATCTGCTACCACTATGTATGTATGTTAGTGGTCCCATTGCTGTTCTTTCTGTTTATTTATATACATTTTCTGTAAACTTGAAAACTGCAGAGATGAGACAGAACAGAACCTTTGAAATATTTCCTTTAATGGGTCCCCCGGTTATGTGAGTGAGTCCAGGATCAGTGTTTAATTGACTGATTTCTTACTGCTTCTAGAACTTCACTGAATGATATAATAGAACAGACTTGCCAGATCAAGTCTGATTATTCTCTCACCCTATTCTTTGTTAATATTATCCAGACTGCCGTTTAGCCTAGTTTTCTAATGGTCTTTAATGGAGCATAATATCGTTCCCCGATGTTTGGATAACCCGCGTGTTGAGGCTTCGTTTTTAAAGTCAACTGTCGGTCTAATCAAATAGCCTGATTTGAGAATCTTAAAGTCACAAAACATTCTAATGAAATTATTTGCTTTAAACATTACATCAAAACACTTAAACAGCTTCACTCAGCGCTCTAGATTGACTTTTCATTCCTCAATTTTACTCCTAAGAGTTTCTATAAACTTTTTATTTGCCTGATAAGGACTTGTTTGAATGTCTTCATTAACTTATACTGCTGAACTTCCCTTGTTAAATTTGGCAAGGATTATGCTGTTATCATTTCTTAGCTCTTTCAAGGTTATCAATTCCCGTTGTATTCAATCCTGCTTCTTCAGTGTTAATGCACATTTTGCACTTAACTTAGTCTTACTTCTTTGCTAGGAATGACATTTTCAAGTTTGAAATGGCTTAAAGATCCTTCGAAGGTAAATCTTTTCTCAACCATTCTTATTTCATTTAATTCTAATGCTCTTGTTGAGAGGTTGGTCACCGACTTCATTTTGTCGATAATCGACGGGATTTCGTTGGTAACCTAATTCTTCAGAGTGTAAAATTCTCCTTGCATCAATTTGGTAAACATTTTAATTTGAGTAGCTTTGAATATATTGAAAGTAGGTAATCTCCTTTTGTTGTATATCTCGAACAGAAAAGCATAGTCTCTGTTGTTTACTGTTTTTATGATTCAACATTCAAGTTGTTTGATCTCATTGAGAATACGAGTCAGTTGTAGTAAGCTCATGAATTTCTTCTCGATAAAGTCTCTGAGTCAAATTATTTCCTTAGTCAATTTTTATCATTTCGTGTTATATAACTGTTGTTATGAGATACATAGCAACAATTTCCTGAGTCTAGAAACCCGTTATGTCCGTTTTCTTCCCCATTTCTTTTATCATTTAAATACTAGTTGTATTGACAAATTTTTCTAATCAATCCTTTTTATTGGTTCCAACTACCCAACATAGTTGTTACCTCTTTATAAAACTGATTATGGTATACAAATAATTTTTGTACATTTTGGTCTGTAAATGACTTTAGGTTGTCAGTAGCTAACGGTGTACCTTAAAATCAATTGATGTAGTATATTTGTTTGTTGATTACCGCTCGCTATCTTTTCATATTTATAAAACTAAGAAGCTGAAAGACGCAAAATCTCTCGAATAAATTATTTACCATCGTTTAATTCAGGAACCATAACGAATAGGATACTGATGAACAAAAGTGATTTAAAGTTTCTTATGATACCAAAACAGTACTTCGATGAGAAGTTAAACCACGTTTGAAAAGTGCTTCTCTTCACTAAGAGTTGAATTATTGAAGCAATCAAAAGAGAGAAGAAATAAACTAGGTTGTAATTGAGAGAGAAATCCTCAAGTGAATTTTTGTTTTCCAAGCTAACTAACAAAAGAAGATTTATTCATCTATATCGACAACAATACTGAGTACTTAAATGTCTACCTACTGTGATAAAAACTAGTAAAGGTCCATAGTTCGAGTCCTAGTGAGAACAACTGAGAGGCTTACTGAGAGGCAAGTACATCCAGCTGATGACTCATAGACAGGACGAAACGCGCTTCCTGTGCTCCACTACTAGCCAATATCCATCATTAATATATAATTCAAAACTTAGCTAATATCGAGGCATTCGCGCAGGAGCCTATATGCTAATAGACACGATCAGTCTGACCTAATCAACAACGATATATTACAAGCAACACCAATAAGCGTTTTACCTACCTACATCTAATGGATGTGAAAGTTTCAGACAAAGTGAGATATCGAGTCTGCATTTAGTTACAGCAATATTTCATACAGTTACTAGACATATACAAATTTATATAGCGTAAAAAACAATTTAAAGTCATCACCTGATGTCTTCGTGTCTTTCATTTTCTCTTCTCATTCATTTCAAAACTGACTATAATAATCTGACTTCTGTAAATTATACTCCGCAAGTAAAGGTGTAAAACTTGGGTACTGTGGTAGAATTTATTTCCATATTAGGTTTGTTTATTTGATTTATAACACACAGAGATCTAGTATTACTTACTTGATGACGTTTCCACTATAAATTATTACTGCTCATAATCATATCAATGGAATCACACTACCTTTCCACATCTCCTTTTTGTACTCCTGTCACCTCACATTATTTGTCTCTATTCCTAATATAACTTTCCATATCTGTCGTATAGGTGTTGCCTCATTTCTATTCCACATCTCTTGAGTGTTGATTCGATGAACAAAGATTATTCAGTAATCAATCAATCTCTCTCTCTCTCCACCTTTTTATAATGAACTTAAGTATAGTGGCTTTATCCCACCCCATTGTACAGTTGTGTGTTAATGCATGCAATGCAATAACCGAGTGTTTTTCCACCTGATTATTAACCTTATTCAGGTCTGTCATTCTACATTTAGATAAGTTCCTATGTTCGGCTATTCTAACTGACCCCGACCGACCACTACTTTCACCTATGTTCTTAACCTTGTAATCATTACATGGAATTTGGTGGATTAGATTACTTTACTTAATTGTTTTTATCGGATCTGTAAGCCAGTCGACAAAGTTTATCTCTGAGTGAGTTTGTAGGTTTAAATACCACCTTAATGACAGCTTTGTTGAGGATCTCATGTAAAGTTTCTGAGGTACCCTCTTTATAGGATAACACAATGGAGTCTGTGAACTTCTTTCTACTTGTGTTGTTGTTATTATTCCTACTCGCGCTACGGTTATCTTTTCGTCAGTTGTATGTTCGTACGAATTTCTCACTAAACGGTGGAGGATAATTATTAATCATTAGCGCTTCTTTTATATGGCTTCAGTTACTTGTTTAGGTCCTTGCACTAGCTACGTATGTTTCTAGTTCTATCATCTAGACATTTGATTAAACCTGTCTTAACTGATATTGATTGGGTGAGATGACTTGAAGTCTAGATACCTGTTCGAATGTATTGGTTTTCTGTAGACAGTAGTATCCAAGCCACCGTCTGTCCTTCGTTTTATCCTGCAATCCAACAAAGATAATTCTCTTTGTTCATTTCCCATCTCATACACTCTACAAGATAATGTAAAATCGTTTGCTTTCAATATCAGTTAATTAATCCATTTGGTTTTTTGACGAGATACAAGAAGACTGTTACTTAATGTCTCCTTTTCCAACTTTTCTTTTTTGCCTCATTAGAATACAGATTGAATAATCTCATATGTGGTGAAATTTACTGACTTTTTATTCAAAAGTGATTCACTCCTGATGGTTTATATGTCACCTTCATACTTCGCTTACCTTTTTTTAGTCAATGTAATGCCTCTTTGACAGTTTAAAAAAGTATATGAATACTTGTTGTTTTGATACTTGTGATTTCTCGTTTATATTCTCAAGGGAACTGTTAGACCTCTGTTAGCAGATGGCCTCCTATTCAGATGCCTCGATACTGCCGGATATTCATGATAGTATGTTCACCTTGACGACTAGCAGTGGAACCCACGGGGTGCAGGTATATCCAGCTGGCTAGTCCCAAACAGGATGAAATTCTCATCCTGGACCCCATTGCAAGTCACCAATATCAGCATGACATCGTGAATATCCGACAGGATCCAGGCGTCCGCTGAGAAGCTCATCTGCCAACAGATGTTAAGAAGTTCAGCCCTGAAGAACAACAGGCAGTCACAAGTTTCAAAGCAACAACTGATACCTGTTGCTCAAGAGGCGGCCAACGTGCCCCAGTGGGCTAATGAATAGCGTCTTGGCGTTTGAAGCTACCGCCTGAGGGTAAGAGTCTTATTGGGAACAATATCATTCACTGGGAGATGAAATGCGCAGTCTATGTGGCACTACTAGCTACTATCCACTACTAATATCAAAACTGAAAGTACCGCAAGTACTAAGGCATCCATGCAGGAGCTCATATATAAACAGAGGCTAATCAATCCAGTTCAATCAATGAAGGATCTTAACAGGCCATAACATTAAATATTATACTATACGCAACGTACAAAGAGTGGCCGTCTTGGCTTAGTGGCTTAGGGGGTAACGCCCTATAGTTTGAAGAGGTTGGTCTTAAGTTCTGGTCTTTCATTATTTGATTATTTTTCCCATGGGTACCTAGTGGAACATACAGCTCCACTAGCACGTCTCAATTACACTCTCTTATCTACAGTATTCAAAACCTGGCTCCAACACTACACACAAGCTTGCATTTCTTCCTCACACAATCGCATCCATGTAACCTTCACCTCCGACGCCCAACTCATACTTTACCATTTGGATTCCATTCACAGGCATCGCCTCGCCTCGCCTCGCCTCGCCTGGTGCTTCATACCCACAAACCGTCTTCTCAGTGTATGCCCAGTACAGTCCAATCCATCTCCACACCCTCACGCATATTTCTTGCATGATAGCTTCCTCCTTCCTTCATTGACAGTCAGTCAGCCAGCCAGCCAACCAGCCAGCCTGCCACAGTTCCACCTTGCTTATTCTTTGTATTATGGCCATCCATCTCATCCATCTTCAGTATCCACTGAGTGTGGATGGAAGCTGTTGGTGATGTATATCTGCAGTCTGTTGGAAATGCTCACCGTAACACACCAAGTCTCTCAACCATCACATAGAAGCACTGAATGACCCAGTGTTGAAAATTCAGATCTTGTTCACGCTCCATGCTGAGCCGAGTGGGTTGGAGTGGGTTGGAGTGGAGTGGAGTGGAGTGGAGTAGATCTGCACACTGATTATTATTTCAGACTAATGAAAGCCTGTCTTGCTGTCTTTCCCATCCTGGTTTCGACGTCCTGATTTCTGCCACCCTGAGTATTTGAAAAGATCCTGAACAGGTAGATGAAAGAGACAGCTTCACTTAGATTTCTCCTGTTCATGGTGATTCGTGCCTCTTCTTCTTGTTGCTGTTGTTGTTGGTTGGTTGGTTGGGTATCTTCATCACTTCTGTCTTCTCTACGTTCACCTGAAGGAAGTCCCATCTTTGCCACCCCGCCTCTTCTGTCAACTTGTTATTTTTCGCTTGTACATATTCTAGTTTGTGCGGCAAGATATAAGACATAAATTGTCATTGGTGGAATCTTAATCTTCTAGGGTTTTTTCATCGGTTCAGCCTACATGTACATCTGCCCGTCTTTTCGCTCCACACGGTTTGCTGCATGATCCAGTCTAGTCCATTTGACCACAATCAGGAAGATCATCAGTGATAGTATGCGGCAACCTTGTCTTACTCTTGTCTTCACCTAGAGACATCACTGAGCTTTCCATTGTGAATCACTTGACATGTAATATCGTCACGTCATATAGCTGTTTACTGAGGTTGATAAAGATTTGTGGTATTTCGTAGTGTTGAAGTAGATGGTTCTGGTCTAACTGGAACAAAATCACTCGTTAAGACCTAGTTGTACCCAACTGACTAGTCTCAAATGTGACGTAATGTCGAACGTAGGTTCCACCAAAAATATCGGTTGTCAATGTTTCTTGAAATTCACATTAATACGTAACTGAAATAGTATTCAAGAGAATCAAACTTCCTCCAATACACTCAGTAGCGAGTAAAGTAATAGTTCGTTGCCTTCTATGTGCACAAAACTAGCTAATGTCACATTGTATCGGCTCCTAGAAACGAAGTGACATTCGTTATCATCTCTGAATTGATTTCATTCGGATATCACTGTATATTTAGACCCTACTACACTACACTAAGCATGCTTATTGGCTTGATTATCACAAGTCAACAATATGCTATTTTTGAAAGAACCTAAATGCCAAGTACTTTAAAAAGATTGATGGAAAAGTGTAATTGTACTGGCTTTCAAAATTCAGCCAGTGTTAAAATATAGATTTTTAAATATCTAAATATTTGTAAGTGGATCTGTGTTTCAGCGGTCTAAGCTGCTGATTTATAACCAGTGGGCCATATGTTTGAATCCCACACTACCTACCCAATTCTCATACATAAATATGGCTCACTGCCTACTCAGTGAATGTGCACGTGGTCACTGTGTGCATTATCGTTCCACTTTCTGTGTTTGCAGGAATATTTAAAAGAACAATAAATAAAATCTTCTCATGGTTTAAGATGGCATAAGGAGTTTGTGTCACCCATATATCCAATAACTTGTATGACAGTTATATACAGGATATAAATAACCTCGCCTGACTAACTAGTTTACAGCTTACTAGCTGGTCCTAAGCCCGGGTAAACAGGGAAGGTTGGGCATAGGGCTAGCAACCCTACCCCGTAAAATAAATCTAACCACTACAGAAACTTCAAAGCAGAAACGAAATATAAGAAATAATAAAATTATTCCTCGCTGGAATCGGAAGCGAAATGACCCCAGTTGGTGGAAGCCTTCGGGAAGTCAATTGGCCGATGTGTCTTCTCACCCTTGATAAAATCGAAAGTAAACGTGGGGACATGGAATGTCCGCACCATGTTTGAACCTAGCAAGGCTGACCAGATTGCAAAGGAGATATGGCATAGAAGTGCTAGGAATCTGCGAAAGCAGGTGGAATGGAATTGGACTCTCCAAACTGTCAACTCGAGAGCAGTGTCAATAACCTACTCCGGTCACCCAAATGACAACCATGAACACACTGAGTTTCCGAGTGGCTATCATGATGTCCCCACATGATCCAAGGTTCTCATGCAGTAAGAACCAATCTCCTCCTCCAGGATCATGACAGCTAGATGGATTCAACTCAAAAGAAAGCAAAGTCACAATCATACAATGCTAGGCAACGTGCCTACAAATAATGCAGATGAAGAGAAGAAGGAGGAACCCTGTAGACAAATGCAACCAACACTGGACAAGACCTCAGTTGGCGATATCAAAATTCTAATGGGTGGGGTGAAATGAATGACAAACTGGGTGTGGACAACACAGGAAGAGAACTCATCATGTGTCGAGAAGCACTCGGTGAAATGAACAAGAATGGAGAACTGTTTCCAGACTTCTGCGCATTCAACGATTTGGTGATTGAAGGCAATGTGTACAAACACAAGGATATTCACAAAGCGACATGGACTTCACCAGATGGATACACTAAAAGTTAGATCGACTTTATCCCAATGTGAAGAAAGTTGAGACGCAGCCTACTTGACACAAGATGAGATCAAGAAGGGGAGCAGATGTATGTTCACACCACTCACTTTCTAGAGCAAGGAACTTTCAAAATCAAGTTGGAAGCCTTCACAGAATTTAGTGATAGACCGCAGTTCAAGTTCAACACCCAGAACACAAACTGAAGGACGTAACTACAAAGAAAATCTTCACGTCAGCCATCAAGACAAAAGGGGAGATGTCGAGGAACATCCCTGAAGAAACCTGTGTGGAAGAACACTAGAAGTCTTTGAAAGCTATGTGGAAAGAAGCCTGCACAGCCGTATTAGGAAGGAAAAAGAAAGAAGATAAGGAATGGATCTCGACGGATACATGGAAGTTGATAGAGCAGGGAGAGGAGGATGGTGAAGCAGAAGATAAACCAGTGCAGTGCACGGATGTACAACGAGAAGAGGAACTGAGTACAATGTATAGAACACTGGACAAAGAAGTGAAGAAGAGTGCACGGGAAGACAAAATACACTTCCACGATACATTGGCAAGCGAAACAGAACAGGCTTCAGGTAGGAGTGAAACAGACCTGACAACATTGCATCAAATAACCAGGTTACTTACCGTCTGGGAAGAGATCAACACACACAAAACCAATAAAAGATGATGGAAAAAATCCAATTACCAAAGAAGAGAAACAAAGGAAACAATGGGCTGACCCCTTCAAAAAGCTCTTGGATCGACTACCACCTGCACTTCGTCCAGAAATACCACCTGCAGCCCAGACACAGAATTACCCGTGAACACAAATCCTCTAACAATAGGCGAAGTCCTGAGCAACATAAAGCTACTGATATCCGGGAAAGCAGCAGGACCAGATGGAAGCCGCCAGAAATCCTGAGAACAGAAGCAGAGACAACAGAGGACATGCTCACACCATTACAGGAGAAGGTCTGGAAGGAAGGAAGGGTATCTCCCAACTGATTGGAAGAAGGGCCACCTTGTCAATCTACCGAAGAAGAGAGACCTCAGTGTTTGCAAGAACTGGTGCGGAATCACGCTCCACTTCTGTCCACCCACAGAAAGCAAAATATTAAGCCGCATCATCCTGGAGAGACTAAAGCACACTCTGGATTCAAAACTACAACCGGAACAGGATGGCTACCTTCAGAAAGTACAAATCATGTGCAGACCAAATTTCAATGCTACGCTACCCATCATCATAGAACAGAGTATAAAATGGCAGTCAACTGGATATCTACCTCAAATTCATCCACCTTGAGAAAGCCTTTGACAGCGTCGACCGACAAGCAGTTTGGCAAGCAGTTGCTTCAACAATACGGAATTCCATAAACTTTCATCAATCTCATTCAACAACTATATACTATATGAAGATGCCACATGTCAAGTAATTCACAATGGGAAGCTCATTGATGACTTTGAAGTGAAGACAGGGGACAGGATTAGAACAAGGCTGCCATCTACCATCTTCCATGATATTCCTGATTGTGGTCTACTCGACTGGATCATGCAACAGCCAAGTGTGAGGAGCTGTGAGAGGAGGAGGATACACTGGCTGGACTGTGGAAAACATCCTAGAAGATTTGGGTTTCGCCAACGGTGACTTGTGTGTAATGTCACACAAACTTGAAGATCTACAGGCAAAATTCAACAAGTTGACAGAAGAGGCAGTGAAGGGAAGCGAAGCGAAGACGGGACTTCAAGTGAATATAGAGGAGACAGGAGTGATGACGATCCCCAACCAACGCCACCACCACCACCACCAACAACAACAACAACAAGCTCCAATCACCATCAACGAGAGAGACTTAAAGTAAGTAGCCTCTTTCACCTATCTAGGAAGCAGTTTCAACTACAGGCGGCGGCAAAGACGAGGACGTGAAAGTCAGGACAGAAAAAGCAAGACACGAGTTCATTAATTTGAAACCAGTATGCAGATCTTGTGCACTCAGCATAAAGCGTGAACAAGATCCAGATTTTCAACACCAATGTCAAGTGAGTGCTGCTACATGGTTCAGAAACTTGGCGCGTTACGGTGAGCATTTCCAACAAACTACAGACATTCATCAACAACTGCCTACACTGGTTCGTTACTGAAGATCAGATGGACAGAATAATAAGAATAAGCAACAAGGAACTCTGGTTGGCTTGCGACGAAACAAGGAAACAACAACCTGTCGCTCAACAAATATGCATTGGAAGGAAGTGGAGATGGATTGATTGGGCATACACTGAGAAGGCCAACTGGAGACATCACACTCCAGACCAGTCCTTTGAGTGTGACCCAGATGGGAAACGACGTGTTGGGCGTTTGATCGAGGGTGACATGGAGGAGATGGTGTGAGGAAGAAATGAGAGGTTGTGGGGAGTTGTGGAGCCAGGTTCTAAAGATTTGAGAGAATAGAGTGTAATGGAGACGTGTTACTGAAGCCCTATGTTCCACTAGAAACCCTAGGACAAATAAGATAATAATATATCTATCTGTTTGTGTAAAATGTGAATTTGTACAATTTTTGTGCAATAGACTCTTCTGAACACTTATCAAATATTACCACTTCAACATTATATATTGACTAATTTTCTGTCATTCTGTAGGCAAACTTGTTTGTTTTCAGGTTGTAATTCATCGGAGACTGATATCAGTTTGAGGAACATTGGAAACCTAGGAGCACTGGATAGCTTGCTCGTCCTAGTATGGGACTCCTCAGCAGTGCACACCCACAACCCCACCTACAGGAAACGAATCCAGGATCTCCAGGTTCCGTGGCTAGCATACTATCGTTGAGCCACTGGGTTGGAATCCAACAGACCGTCAGAATGAATCTTGTTTGCATGGAACTAAAGTACCGCATTTGTTTATTGACGTCAAATAGTATTTTTAAGCAAAGTTGAGATTCAATTACTCAATGGTCAAGTTGCAGAACGTACCCAAAAGAGTTTGAAGCATATCATTCAATCGGTTTATATAATTTACAGCTATTTACCAACGAAAAGCCAAATGGTAATTTTAACGAACCAAATTGTGTGGTAAAAAGTTTACAACCAGATAATGGTCTCTTTAGTAGAATCTATGGATCAAAGAATCCGGTAACTGAAAAAATACCTTTAGGTACACTGATGAGAAACTATCAATAACTGCACTTTTTAGTTTATACTGGCAAAACTGATATACCATTTACTCAATACTACTCAGTTTATTTCTGTCAGGTCACGTTTCAATCCCGATATATACTACTGAACTGCTAAGGTTTTAAAGTATATTAGTTGGATGGAGGTAATCTGCAAGAAGCCCTGGCTATACACAAGTTTCATGCTTGTTGACATTCGTCAGCAAAGCATATTTGCAACCTCGACAGAAGTGATGTTGCACCTGCGACTCTAACCCACGTCAACCAGCACTAAAGTCAGACACTTTATCAGTGAGCAATTAAGGCCACGACCCACCTCCTTTGCGACTGGATTACATACATTGATTGGTCACTAGAGGGTAACCAACTTCACTTTGTCTAGTCCTAAATGCCGATTATAAATCAAAATATCAAGCTCCTGTGGAGCTAGTTATATAGGCCATTCAAAACTTATACTTTCCAAATGTATCTCAGAGCAATATCCTGCATGGTTGTCGAGAGGAGAATGTAAATCAATTAACAGTTCAATTCTTGAACATTTGGTCAACTCTGGATATAAAGCTTGACTAGAATCTTCCTTCAGTGTCATTTATCAAAAAATCCTTTATTTGAACCGATCTGACTACTAATAAGGAAGAGATGGATATAATTGTAATCACTAACTAATATCAATTAAAGTATAAAATTAAAGGGACTGTTCTTCATTCGACTTATGTGATATCGTCCACGTTAGTTCGTTTGTCAAATATAATGCTTACTGATGCATTTCTCACTGGATGACATTTCTAATGCAGTCGATTGTCCATAGTCACAATCTTTATCAAATAAATAAACTAACATGGAATTCAACATCATCCAAAATTTAAATTTAACGACGATGTTTTCTCTCACTTTTCATACACTTTATAACATCGTGATTTCGGGTTCTTTACTTTGTGGTACATCTACTGGTGACCTATGTAACAAATTACATTCACGAATAAACACGTCAAAGAGCAATCATAAGGAAATTTGCGGCCACCAAAAAGCTTTCACCAAACATATATATAGAAATATACATATGTATGTCTTTCCCTGCTTTAATCGTTCAACTGACAACAAATTGTAAGACGAACTCTTGCGCATTCTGAAAATATCTTCAACCTATCGTTCGTCAGATAAATTAACAACAAAATTGAGAGAAAATGCAGAGTAGATAGCAATGGGTTACTGAGCCCACAACAATGCATCATATAGATATCCCAGGGATAGTTGCCTGAAACTCCAGATTTTCCACCACAAAATTCACAAGTGGTTTCTATTCACAACCCCCCACCTCATGCATCAACGTAAGCATAAACTAGACGATAAACTAAAAAGAAATAGTTGTCATGTATTGTTGCTTATCATACTGTTATGAATAACATTATTTAACTGTCATGATTATATAACTTGAAAATATTGTACAACGAGTAAATCTACTCACATTCACACTATTCCATACGGTATTTAAAATCATAATTATTGTCTGGAATAAGATGATTATTATCACAAAAACCTGTCCTACTCAAAAGCATTTAAGTAGTATAATGTATGAACTGAAATTCAATATGCCATCAAGGTAGGATCGCTCTTAAAAAAGCAACTGATTTTCAGTTAGTGTTATTGCTTGTATTACACCGTCGTTGATTGAACCAAATTGATCAGTCTCTGTTGGTATATGGGCTCCTGTGCGGATGCCTCGATATTGACTGTCTTTTAACTATGTATAGCGATGATGGGCTGTGGCTAGCAGTGGAATCCAGGATGCGCATTTCGTCCTATTTGGGATTCGTCAGCTGGATGTACCTGCCTCCCAGTGAGTGATGCTGTTCCCACCAGGACTCGGGAGCGATCGCTTCAAAAGCCAGAGCGTTATCCACTACACCACCGAGTCACTGGGAGGCAGGTACATCCAGCTGACGAGTCCTAAATAGGGCGAAATACGCATCCTGGATTCCACTGCTAGTCACCGCCCATCATTACTATACATGACTTTTAGTTAGTTACTAAAACACTTTTGGTGAATTTTGAGTTATCTAGTGAATGAATATAAAGTATGGTTACAAGTCCTTGAAACAGCTTTGTGCATGAACCTCAAACTAAGTAATGATGTGTAACAGAGAGAAGGGAAATAGAACGAAGTAATGTCTGAACTGGAATACACAGACTAGGACTTAAAGACTCACAAGAAGATGAAGCATCACTAAATGCATCTGCACCAACAAAATGTTCAGTAGTACCACCCTGGAGATATAAACAAACTAACCTTGGATTTACCACAGGTTCCAGTACATAATACCTACACAGTTCAAACCAACAATCAGGAACTTCGTGGATCACCGTAATTTTTTATAAGTGAATAACATAAAACGTTTCTATTAGTGGCGATAAGAAATATCTTACATTTATTTCAGCCACTTTAGTCTTTGAAAGGTCAAAACAAAGTGTTCACATACCTAACTCAATGGTTCTTCAACAAACCGAGCATGTTTCAGATAAATCCGTGGTCAATTGGTCTTGTATGACCTATGTCTTTAGCAGTTTTAAAAATTCCCATCATGTCAATACCTACTGCATTTCAAGTTGTTATTCATCGTAGACAGACATCAGTTGGAGGAACAAGGGAAACCTGGGAGCCCTGGACAGCTGTTTCGTTCTAGTATGGGACTCTTCAGCAGTGTGCACTCACGACCCCGGAAGAGGTCGAACCCGTGACCTTCATGTTCCGTGGCCAGCAAGTTACCATTAAGCCACTGCATTTGTCTAGGCCTTATTTATCCACTCATTTCGTCCTTCACTATTACGCAACTTTTATTTTCACAAGCTTTTGACCCATTTTGATTATTGGGGTGTCTACATTTTCATTCTGCTATCTTGGTCCTTATCATCATCATCATCATCTATATTCCATGTGCTTTAGTCAACGTTATCACTTTTATCAATTTCATTATTATTATTTGTATTATTATCCCCACCGTTATATGAAATATTTATCACATCAACCGATAAATCTATATGATTGATTATATATATATATATATATATATATATATATATATATATATATATATATATATATATATATATATATATATATATATATATTAAGCCTGAAGAGGATCTAATTGAAAACAATATTGTAGCTTATATGTCTTGTTTTTTAGCAGTTGTCTCACAGACTTTAAGTTAATCAAAAAAAACTCTATTCAGCATTGTATCCAGCCTTTAGTTTACAATTAATTGTCTAGCAGACAAAAAATGAAGTTATATGCCAAAAATATAAGCTAATTTTTTTAGATGCGCTGGAATTTCATTAAACGTAATTGTTATTCATGTTTCCTAGGTAAGTGAAATAGTCTAGGCGGTTAAATACTTCATCCCCTATTGTAAGAAACAGCCTTAGTGCAGATACGCCTAAGAGCAACATTCTGCATTGAACACGTATGGAATTCATGCCTAAAGTTAATATATTCAGGCTACTTTGAGTGACTTTAAAGACCACCCGAGCAGCTGCTGAATAGACCAATCAGACTTCCTTTTTTTGTCTGGAAAAGTACTTTTCCATAAAATAAAGAAATGTAATTGACTGTCTCATCAGTTGCGTAGTTGGCCTTTAAAGTTCTTAGCGGTAAGAACCTATAGGATTTAACTGTCACTCCCTAAAGCTTGGTAAGAACAGGACGTCATAATTCATTGCATGATTCAGGTTGCAACCAAAAATCAGTTGGGTAGATTCCAGTAAGACTATTCTAACTATCATTCCAGATGCCGCGTTTGTGCACACAGTAGTTTCATTATCGACCGACAATTCATCTAAACAAATTCCGACAGATACATACGACTGTCTATCTTCATCATACCTTAAGCTTTTGCTAAATTTCGTTCATGAACTTCGAATGACATTTTCGCAACTTACAACTAATCCGTTCCTTCCACTGTTATGATTTGAATTACACTCTTACAATGGTCTCAGATTACGCCGATTTCTCAGTCATCCATAAGTGACTCTAACAAAAGAAAGTGGACACCAAAGAACTTAACAACTAATGGGTTGACGAATAACAATAATCTTTATAAGTTGGTATTCACCATGGACTGATATCCGTTGGAAGAACATTGGAAGACTGACAGCACTAGAGACAGCCGTCTCATCCTAGTATGGAACTCATCAACAGTGCACACCCGTGACCCCACCCTCCAGGGAACGAACCCAGGACCTCCAGGTTCCACGACCAGCACGTTACCATTGAGCCACTTGGTAGGAATCCAATGGTAGATATTTCCAACTTCCGTCAGTTCACGACATAGCGCAACCACCACCCGATGTCATCGTTGAGTATTTGTCTTCATGTCAGTTCATGATGAGTCAATAAATCCCCACAAACCCCTAAACTGAATAGCCTTTACGTATGTGTAAGGTTTTTTTATAGTACTGACGAAAATGGTTGTTATGACTGTTTTGATTAATTAAATTAATAGTAAAATAACTATGCAGCTTTAATTATTTGATATGATCGATTTACTGAGAAGTAATTGGATTTTACAAGAGTTCTTTATCAAAATTCAAAGTTTACTAAAATATCTTCCCATGTTTTCATGGATTCAGATGAAGCTGCTGAGGTAAACTAACCTTTCTCAGCCTTTTCTGAGGATCATTTACACTCTCCACTGTAAGTTTTGTAATAGATTAAATTACCCCGAGACTCATAAATTAGTTACATTCCAAAATCGTTTACACTGATTCTCTTTTGAATACATTTGCGGTGTCTTGATTCTCTATCTGACCTCCTACGCAAGTTACAATCTTAAAACATAATCTAGAAGAATTCTTATCTTCTATCAACCTTCTTCAATAACCACCAACATAAATACGGTTGATCTGTACCCATCATTAAAGAGATCTCTGAATACTATAACCCAAGTTAATACTCTTCATGAATAGATAGTTTTCAAAGGATAGATGTAGCGAGTCGTCATCATCAGTTTATTTAACCGGGACTCCTTCCTTATAGAGTCAACCTCTTGGTCAAATTAGATAGAAAGGTAACTTCACGTTGATTGATAAGAACTTACTAATTTCCAGATGAGGATTGTATTACTCTTGATTGATGATATACCTCTTGATGGATAGTTTGCAATTATGCGATCCTAATGGCATTTTTCGCAGCAAAGGAGAACCTATATTACTCAATATAAGATAGAAAATGTATACCGGTCATTCTGCAGGTACTTATGTTTCCTACTATACAATAATGTCACACACATACACACACACATATATATATATATATATATATACATACACACACACACACAGGGAAACCGTATTCGAGTCACGTACTATGTCGACATCTGAACGTTTCACTTTTTTTGATGGACTAAAATTCATTCTTCAACAAGACTAAAATGCAGCCAATATATGAGTAGGCTGATCCTACCAAAACCATCCGCAGATATCACAACATTTCAGAATACTTACTGTATTAATGATTTAGCCAAAAATTACAACTTGAGTCACCGTAATTACTGCACCATATTCATCAACAAATGCCTACACTGGCTCGTTACTGAAGATCAGATGGACAGAATAATAAGAATAAGCAACAAGGAACTCTGACTGACTTGCGACGAAACAAGGAAGCAACAACCTATCGCTCAACAAATATGCATTGGAAGGAAGTGGAGATAGATTGATTGGGTATACACTGAGAAGGCCAACTGGAGACATCACACTCCAGACCAGTCCGTCGAGTGCGACCCAGATGGGAAACGACGTGTTGGGCGTTTGATCGAGGGTGACATGGAGGAGATGGTGTGAGGAAGAAATGAGAGGTTGTGGGGAGTTGTGGAGCCGGGTTGGAAAGATTTGAGAGAATAGAGTGTAATGGAGACGTGCTACTGAAGCCCTATGTTCCATTAGGAACCCAAGAGACAAATAATAGTAAATAATCATATATCTACGAGCAAAAAGGCACTGGATAATGGATACTCACATACCCAAAGACTCGTTCATGCGAACTAGTCATACTGATAAGATGACTTCAGGTAAATAATTACAGTTCGGTCATCAACCCATATCTAACAGAGGAAATAAAAACTCATAGCTTGAGTTTCCAGAAATTTACCCCATTGAAGTCTGTCATCCGGTGCGAAACAGGATGAATAAATTCATATTCATGATTCTTAATTGTCGTTACGGATCACAAAGACAGGTGTAGATAATATCTAGGCGTTGGGAACAGAAGACAGGATGACAAGTAGAAAAAGGTTAAATGAGAGCAGAAGGAATTGAAGTGTATGAAAGAATAAACGATTCGAAGATAAAGGTTAGTTCAAATATGCAAATTTTAGACGTCAAAGAGGGAATATATCTGCTCCACTGAGACCGATTTTCAACCATATCACCAAGAGACCTCAACCACTGATTCCTATCATCTCCTGGACCCCAATCCAGACAGTCTACATCTCTCCACGTGGATCAGGTCAACAGTCAGAGGCTTCATCCAAAGGTGCTACGTCTTAGTCCAGTCACTTGAGCCTTCTTTCAACTTCCTCTAGTGTGGCACGTCGCATTACATGTCCAAGCCATCATAGTCGATTAAAGTTCACGATCTCATCAATCGACGCACCTCTCTTGCCTAATGCTCATCGCCTAACTTCTTAAGGTACTCAGTATAACTTTATCCACTAAACAACATAGCTGAAAAAGCCAAACGATATCTCTACGAAGTTATTTTTCAACAAATGTTCAAAATCTCTTGAATTCTGTAAAGTTAAGTGATAAATTTAATACTCTAAGATGATAATGGGAACGTCCTATCCTTATAAGAAACTCCTACCATTTGTAACATTATTTTACGCTATAACGCTGACAAAAACAGGAACTTTACTTCCATAGATTATCTGCTCTATGAATGAAAGTGAAGTTTAAAATACGACAGAAAGACTATATGATAAGACTGTATACAGCTTTCAAATTAAAATACATGAACATACCTAATAACTCTGAAATTTCAACAATAGTCAATCAGAAGATCCATAAAGAATTATCAACTTTCAGAATAAAAATCATTGAAGTTTTTCTAACGATTGGATTGGTTTTACAAGGTAGGGTTGTTAGACCTATACCCAATCTTCCCTCTTTATCTGAGCTTAGGACCGGTTAGTAACTAGTTAACTAGGCGAATAAATTTACCATTACTTTTTCATATATATATATATATATATATATATATATATATATATATATATATATATATATATATATATATATATATTCACTTCTACTTTGCAGAAAATAAAACAATAACAGAAAAATAAGGAAAACTTGGTAACATAACAGAATTTTTCAATGCAGTTAATGAGAAGATGAAATATACAGTACTCAGTATACAAATGAATACAATTTCATATATATTCAGTTAAAACACAATTGAATTTATTCACAAAATAAATACAATTTACAAATATTAATTAAAGATTACAAACATTAAAGATAATAAACTATTGAATACAATTACCGAATTGAAACAACAGAAAACTGTTTAATAAATTACATCAGTAAATGACACCTGTAAGAAATAATATTTAAGCATGTGTACAAAAGTCAATCGAAGTATTCCTTCCCATTATATATCTCAACTACAAATACCTATTATATATTGTAGAAGTTGAGACAATACAAAAGCATTAAATTGTTAATCAACCGTAAAAATATATGAGTGTATAGAACTAATTTTAACACTGTACACAATTCAAGTAGACAATATAATGGTAGCAATCATTTCATAGCTTGATAAGTCAAAAGAAATGTAATCAACAATGAAATAGACAAAATGAATAGAGAAAAATTAGACAAAAGGTATATTTCAGGTGTGTATGTGTGTGTGTGATTGACTGGCAAACAGTATATAAGAAAGTGTAAAACAAGAAAAACGAAAGTAAACTGTGTAAACGATCATTCCTATGAATAAAAACAAGCTATTAAGACATTTTTGGATAAACTTTTCCCTTAATACCATATATATATATATATATATATATGGATAGAAGATGAAGACTTTTAACAGATAGTATAAATAATAAAATCAATTTATTTTTTTGCTGATTGTCAACATTTCCTCCTTCCTGTGGTTGATGATGATGATGATGATGATATTGATTAAAACCAAGTGAAAAATGGCTTTTTATAATAACGTAAATTGAAACGTTGTTCATTACCATCTTCTATATCATCACCAGCACTATCAGCCAAATCTACTTCAATTTGTCCATTATCAGACGTATTATTCAATATGGTTTGTTTATTTCTAAAAGTCGGTAAAGCGACAAGTCCATGTTCCAGTTTATCATCATCATCATCATCATTAACAACAACAATATCATCTACAGCTGTACGCGTTGAACTCGAAGTAGGCTGAATATTATCCACACCTAATGAATTATCATAACCAATAAGGTTACCTATGCAATTTTCAGTTAACACTGATTGTTGATTAGTTTGTATACTATTTGATGGAATATTATTAATTCTATGATCAGTATAACTTTCAAAAGGTTGAATATCATTAAATGTATTTTCACCTTGTGCTAGACCAGCAGCAAAACGTTGATGTGGCCATCGAGATTTTGTAGAACGTTTTTTAATGGATGGTTCTAATGTGAGTACTGGCATTCTTACCAAATCGTAAGGACTCTTTGAATCACGTAAAGCTGCAACAAGATTAACAACCTGAAAAGACAATGTTATCTTTCGTCAGTGGAGTGTATAATCCTTAAAAATAAACTTGACAACAAAACGTTCTATTTAGAAATCGTTACATGGAAGCATCTAAAGATCATACTGTTTGGATTTCCAGTAAAACTAGCATCTACTACCCATCTGTGGTGCCGACTGGCGAGATATCCGACTATATATGAAAGGATGAGTATACTGTGCTGGAATTCGTTCTACCCTGTTGTACGGCTGTGAGATATGACCGTTAAAAGTAGAAGATATGAAGAGGCTACAACGTCCTAATCATTAGTATCTTCGTGGCATTTTCCACGTTTGGTAGAATCACTGTGTAATTAATGTTAAGGTCAGACGAAGGGTATTAGGGAGAACAGGCAAGTCAATTCATGAAGTTGTGAACTTTAGTTATATGAAGTGGGTTGGATATGCACTGCAAATTCCGAGACACCGCCTACCTGGACGTGCCATCGCTGTGAAAGATTTTCCTCTCGTGTATTGTACCTTTATTATTATTTGTCCCTTGGGTTCCTAGCAGAACACACGGCTTCAGTAGCACGTCTCCATTACACTCTATTCTCTCAAATCTTTAGAACCTGGCTCCACAACTCCCCACAACCTCTCATTTCTTCCTCACACCATCTCCTCCATGTCACCCTCGATCAAACGCCCAACACGTCGTTTCCCATCTGGGTCGCACTCGACGGACTGGTCTGGAGTGTGATGTCTCCAGTTGGCCTTCTCAGTGTATACCCAATCAATCTATCTCCACTTCCTTCCAATGCATATTTGTTGAGCGATAGGTTGTTGCTTCCTTGTTTCGTCGCAAGTCAGCCAGAGTTCCTTGTTGCTTATTGTTATTATTCTGTCTATCTGATCTTCAGTATCGAGTGAGCGTAGGCGGTATCTGTTGATAAATGTCTGTAGTTTGTTGGAAATGCTCACCGCAACGCGCCAAGTTTCTGAACCATGTAGCAGCACTCACTTGACATTGGTGTTGAAAATCCGCATTTTGTTCCACATGCTGAGTGCAGAAGATCTCCACACTAGTTTCAGGCTAATGAATGCCTGTCTTGCTGTCTTTCCGATCCTGGCTAGCTTTGACGTCCTCGTCTGTGCCACCACCGCTTGTAGTTGAAACGATGCTGCCTAGATAGGTGAAAGAGGCTACTTCCTTTAAGTTTCTCCGGTTCATGGTGATTGGAGTTTGTTGTTGTTGGTGGTGGTGTTGGTTCAGTATCCTCATCACCCCCGTCTTCTCTACGTTCACCTGAGGTCCCTTCTTCGCTACCTAGCCTCTTCTGCCAACTAGTTAGTTTTCGCCTGTAGATCTCCGAGTTTGTGCGACATTAGACACAAGTCATACTTGGCGAAATCCAAATCTTCTAGGATCTAGGTGTATTGTACCTAAAAGTATAAAATAAACTAAACTTCGGCTTCCTAGCCTGGTGACCACATTGCGAAACGATCGATAGAATTTGGTTAGCACTGAGGACTAGACAACATGAAATTGGTTGCTTTTCAGTGATCAATCAAATGGAAACCATTCAGCTCAGAGAATACAACACAACCAAGATTATCCACTTGAGCTCCACTTATGAATATACATTGGAATATATACTACTTACTTGTGGCCTGAAAAAAATCATCCTGTCAGTTGGATGGAAGCAACCGGTAAGAAACCCTACTCGACCTAGGTTTCATCAGCAAGGCGTTTTATCTGCAATCTCGACAGAACTGATGTCCCATCTGAGACTCAAACCCGAGTCATCAAGTGTGAACTAATCTTTTAAATTAAACATACATTTCAAAATGTAAAAAAAGTCTTAAAACGGATGTTAAGAACATTCTATCTTTACGGTGATATTGAACACTTCTCTGAAGTTCTCTCCAAGTGAACTATTCAAAATCATCTAAACAGTTTAAGTGTATGCAACAAATATCCCTTTCTAGACAAAATGAGTCAAGAACAAGCTTGTATATCTCAAGCAGCTAATTAAAACGTGTAACCAAATCTAATCACGCTTCAATATAAAAGCTGGAATCCTTCAGAGGTTTTTAATTTATACATATTTTCAAGAACGTTATGTCATCTCATTCCCATGCTTTCTGCTGATGAAAGCATTCATCATTATACACTGATTCCAGTCCAAACAGACTTATAAAAGTCAAGTATTTCAGGTTATCCCAATATACAAGAGCACAAATGAATGAAATGACAAAAAATATAATCGTATTATAAAGGACATGAAGGAGAGGTTAATCAAACAATGTTGTGGTTGGTTGTCAGCTTCATTATACAGAGTTACCAACCACTGAGTATTATCACTTCAAGAGCTCCAATTAAGAAGCTAGACCAACTATCAGATACCATAACACTTGTTTATTGACACTTGTAATTTCCTATTGTTATACTGGATCGAAATGCTTGACCCCAGTTGGCAGATTGACTCTTATGCGGATCCCTTGACATTGCCCAGAAATTTACTACCTTGTAGTTTACTGGATGGTTAGCAGTGGAATCCAGGACAGGTGTCTTATCCTATTTGAGACTTATCAGTTAAGACTCGAACCCAGTACTTAGACTCCAGAGCGTTATCCACCAGGTCATTGTGGCATGAGTCACCCCAGTGGTTTAGTGGGTTCGACTTTCAGCTGACGAATCCTGAATGAGAAGAAACGCGTGTCCTGGCTTCCATTGCTAGCCATTATAAGTAGACTAGCAGAATACCTGCTTTCTTAACAATTTAATCCTACATCACCTAGTAGTTTTCAAGTAAGGTAAGTGGTAGTACAGTACGGGTAATATATATCACAACCGATTCAGATAGTGAGAATTCACAAACTTATCAAATGAGTAGCTTCTCATTTCAAATCTGATCATCTATCACTCTTATACAACTAGTTCTTCTATAGATTTTTATAAAGTGTGAATAATGAACACTATAGGATGAACTAAATTCATTTTATTTTGCACTCTGTAAGTCTTTCACACACACACACTGGACTCAAAATTTGCGTACAATTTGCTAGTTCAAAAGTTCACAGCTAAATGTAAGCAACTTGATTCAACTGAATAATACAATCACTACAAATGAGTCTTTCATATCTACGCATGAAGGTTTGTGAGAACAAAAATGCGTAAAAAATGAAAAAAAATATTGATACAGCTTCAGCTAACAAAATGGCATGCCATGGTAGACATGGATTAAGACAACTACATCAAAAGGGTAGAAGACCTGCTCCTCTGCACTGACTTAAATGTAAATCGACTACTCAATACACACTTTATTCAAAAGTTGGACTTGCAGATCAAAGCAACAGAAATGATAAAACAAAGCTGATTCTTTCCCTTTCTGAGACTCCAGAATACAATCTGTGGAAAAAAATTCTTCAGAAAACTGAGGCATCTGGTTTATTTTATTATTATTTGTCCCTTGGGTTCCTAGCAGAACACACGGCTTGAGTAGCATGTCTCAATTACACTCTCTTATCTACAGTATTCAAAACCTGGCTCCAACACTACACACAAGCTTGCATTTCTTCCTCACACAAACGCATCCATGTAACCTTCACCTCCGACGCCCAACTCATCCTTTCCCATTTGGATTCCATTCACAGGCCTCGCCTCGCCTCGCCTGGTGGCTCATGTCCACAAACCGTCTTCTTAGTGTATGCCTAGTACAGTCCAATCCATCTCCATACCCTTATGCACATTTCTTGGATGATAGCTTCTTCCTTCCTTCGTTGACAGTCGGCCGGCCAGCCACAGTTCCACCTTGCTTATTCTTTGTATTATGGCCATCCATCTTCAGTATAGACTGAGCGTAGATGGCAGCTGTTGGTGGTGTATATCTGTAGCTTGTTGGAAATGCTCACCGTAACGCACCAAGTCTCTTAAGCATCACACAGAAGCACTGACTGACTCACTTGACTGACTTAGTGTTGAAAATTCAGATCTTGTTCACGCTTTATGCTGAGCGCAGTAGATCCCTACACTGACTTCAGCCTAATGAAGGTCTGTCTTGCTGTCTTTCCGATCCTGGCTTTGACGTCCTGATCTGTGTCAGCACCTGTAGTTGAGAACCTGAATAATTTATATTGACATCGACGAATTGATGATATCTATTGAATTTCCAGGTCTATACATCTCAACTGAAGTGAAACTACCTAAGGTTACAATAACTCTTGTCCTCACCAATGATCCATATCTCTTAGAGAACACCCAAGTACAATAAACAACTAGACGATTAGATTTAGTTTTTCATTTGGTTAGTTCATGTATATGAATCCTGTTGGGGTACCAGGTTCCCCATTTCACCTTTACTCATCACACTGTATCAAATAAGAAGTTTGATTCGAGTGAAAATTCTACTTCACTTAAATCAAGAATTTTCTTTAGATTAGTAAATCAAACAAGAAAATTAGTTTACACACTATAACTTATAAACATTTTGTAAGTTGGAGCAGCTTTCAGAAGTTTAACTTTACCAATTTATTAAAGTATTATAATACAAGCGGTAAGCTACATTTCTAAGTTAATTGAAGAGTCCCTTGTCTTCTGGTCTCTTAGCTACTGTTTTCACAGATTGCCTTAATGCATTGTTCCACTGTTTGTTGCTTAATGATATTTGATTTCAGATTTGTATTTATCATAGACTGGCACCAGTTGGAGAAACACTGGAAACCTGAGAGCAATGAAAAGCTGTCTCGTCCTAGCATGGGTCTCCTCGACAGTGTGCACCCATGGACGCTCCAGAGGTCGGACCCAGGACCTTTAGGTCCAACGACCAGTACGCTACCATTGAGCTACTGGTTAACGTGCTGCAAGCGGAACCAGAAGGTCCTGGGTTCGATCCCCAGTGGGTCATGGATGTGCACTGCCGAGGAGACCCAACCTAGGACGAGACAGCTATCTATTGCTCCCAGGTTTCTAATGTTTCTGCAACTAATCCCATCCCATGATGAATCACAACCAAAAATCAATAAATAAATCCCCTTAAACCTCTGAATCAAATGAATTCGGTCTAAAAATAATATTAAATGAGTAAGGAGAAAAATTACTTGTTTATTTTTATCTCAGAATGGCAGGAATACGTTCACCATTTCTCTTACCTGAAAAGTCAGATCAATCCTGGTGGGTTGGTGGCTGATGCAATATTGGGACGGATACAGAGGGTTTGACCAACTGTGACCTAATTAAGCAACTTAGAGAACCAAGAGAAGATATCCGATCACTGAATGCGTCATATGACACATTATAATATCAGATCACAATGATGATCTTGATAATATTAAAGCTGTTCAAAAAGGTTTTTTTTTAAAAACCACACAAGAAAAGTCGATTGATGTGATCAAAATTGTCTAAATGGGATTGAATGAACAAAACTCGACTATAAGTGGTTTCAATCCAAGCCCATAAACTGACTGATATAACTAAAAAACATACGATAAAAACTGTCATCATATGTGTACACACAAGCTTAAATTTGTAATTCATACACTTATCACACCTAAAATAATCTATATGTTTCTAGCCTTTTTATGATGTAAAGTTATCTATACAGAACTTTGGTCGGGTTACAACATATAGACTTTCATATCGAGAATCCTGGTTAACCAAGACTTTGATAAAGCTGTTAGCACTAAATATTAAGGCGTATTTTAAAAGAACGTGCAGGTTGTATACATCTTATTAGATGAAGGAGAAGCTTCTATGATGTAGGAAAACATCCAGAATCAGTTATTTTAGTCTGTTTATTAGAAATATCACACAGTGAAACAGTAGCAGTTACTGGATAACATCGTAATGTAATGTAACGTAATTGTTCGAGCATTGAGTAAACTGTTTATTTAGAAAATATGTTTGTAAAATCTCATTGAGGCAAAATGACTAATTCTGTAATGTAAAAGTAAAACTTGGGCACTGTGGTCGATTGAAATTCCATTTCAGTCTGTTTATTAGAAATATGACACAGTGAAACAGTAGCATTTACTGGATAACATCGTTTCGGACACAATTTATTGTCCATATTCATATCAGGCAACTCCACAACTTTAAGACAGTCTTTATATATTCCTAATTTTCTCTCCTTCTCTGTGATGACAAGGGTAGTAGAATTTTCCATATATCTGGGACAGGTGCAGAATCGTTTCTACCACTGAATGTATTTGGTGTTGATTCGATAAACAAAGATTCGGTTATCAATCACTCCCTCACTGCAACCAGCTAAGTTTTCAACACCCCACTATGTGTAATTGCGTGCAGAGCTATAGCCGAGTTTTTGTCTCTAGATTTCTTATCTTATTAGGATCTACTAATCTTGATTTAGCTAAGTGTTTGTGCTCTGTTATTCTAATCGACCCTGGTTGACTGGTTTGACCTATCTACTTGACCTCACAATCATTGCAAGGAATCTGGTTAATCAGATTATTTTGGGTGACAGTGTTGAAAACTAACTTAGTTGGGTGGAGGGAGAGATTGACAACCGAATCTTTGTTTATCGAATCAACACCAAATACATTCAGTGGTAGAAACGATTCTGCACCTGTCCCAGATATATGGAAAATTCTACTACCCTTGTCATCACAGAGAAGGAGAGAAAATTAGGAATATATAAAGACTGTCTTAAAGTTGTGGAGTTACCTGATATGAATATGGACAATAAATTGTGTCCGAAACGATGTTATCCAGTAAATGCTACTGTTTCACTGTGTCATATTTCTAATAAACAGACTGAAATGGAATTTCAATCAACCACAGTGCCCATTACATTACAGAATTAGTCATTTTGCCTCAATGAGATTTTACAAACATATTTTCTAAATAAACAGTTTACTCAATGCTCGAACAATTACGTTACATTTCGCTCCTGAAGTTAACACGCTTTTCTTTTCAACATTAAGAAAAGAGAGAAGATAATGAAGTGACGATTATCACTAACCTGACCACGAAGAACAGACATCTGTTTGTGAAATGTAGATAAGTCAAACCTGGATCAATCTAAAATACAAAGTAAATTCAGAGAAAAATAAATAATTACCATGTTTATCCCTTGATTATCTGAGACAGGCGTAGTTTGGCAGGCTAGTATTTATACTGGGTGATGACTAAAAAAATCTGGGCTGAGGCCAGATTTTCATATCACTTGCAAACATCACCCAGTATAATTAACATGTTTGCCAAAAATAAAATCTAAGTAACCTTAAAATACTGATATTTATACGCTCATTCGTTTTGAAACATTATTACTTTTATTCAACACATCATATCCCAGACACTTTTGTCTACTTTCAAGTTCTTTGTTTTCTACTCGCGTCTTTTTTCCTTGCTAATATAAACTATAAACAACTTCAATTGATGCACTCTTGAATCAAACTACGCATTGATCTGTATGTCAACAAGTTTATGAGCTCAAGATAAAAATCAGAGTAGTAACACAGACAGACAGATAATTTGACTAGTCCACACCTCACAGTTGTACTCAAAGAACAAGTGAATACAAATAGAGCAATATCAAAGTAGATCAAGGAGTGTGAGACAATAAACAATTTGAAGATAAAGGTCAATGTGATTATTCAATCATTAAAAGATGTCAAGGAGTGAAAACATTTGCACCATTGTGACTGACTTTCAGCCATGTCACCAAGTGTCCTCAACCACTAATTATCTTCATCTCGGCCATTCCAACCATCTAATCCACATCACTCCACACACACACACACACATATCAGGTCGACAGTAGGAGATCTCACTGTGTGTTACCACATCTTGGTTCAGCATGAGCAGTACATCTCCAAGACATCTCAGTCAACAAAAATTTACAACTTCATCAATCAACTTTCCGATTCTCTCTAACACCCTGCGCCTCACTTCAACATACCTCACACAGTCATCCCACCAAATGCCAACAATGCTATGAAGACACCTATGATCAAAACCCTATCACCATTTCATGTCTTCTACTTTTAACGTCGACGTCTTACAGCCGTACAACAGGATAGAATGAACTGCAACACATTATACTCATTGTTTGATAGATTGTCGGATGTATCGCCAATCGATGCTATAAGTGACACAAGTTGGTAGATGCCAAATGGCCCTTCTGTATTTCAGCTACGATTTCGTCATCAACCAGCTCGTTTGGTCTAATTCAACTCTCCAAGTAAGTGAATTGGTCAACATATTCCACCACTTCACTCCCAATCATTAAACTAGGAGTACTGACAGCAGACTAGTCAGTCCTGGAGTATCAACTCACATTTGACAAGTGCGAAACACATGTCAACCATACATACTCACATTTCTGCTCGGTATCTCCAAAAAACCCTGATTTTTGTCAACCTCTTCACCCAACAGGACGACATCGTCTGCAAACTCCAAGTCAATCAGATGACTTCCAGTGAGTAGGTCAATCCCTTTGAAGTCGGATGTATGTATCTAAGGTAATGTGGAGTAGTACTTGTATGACGAAGTTGATAAACTGGAACGGTGATAGTGGGTATCCCTGGTGAACACTACTAGTTGTTGTCGATTCACATGATAACTTTCCATGAACCCTTACATGACTACATGAGTTCGAGTATATAGCTTTGATTCACATCACATACTGGGTAAAAATTGAGAAACTTACAAAATGAAAACACTATATATATCTAGTCGTAAATGTGCGATCAAATAATTTCAGCGATAAGTAATTGAGCAGTAATTTTGCTTGAAATACTATCCGAAAATAAAGAACTTTGTTGTGTGTAAATATTGATTACAAATGTATTCTTAAGGAATTAATTTATGTTTGTTGCACGATTGCCTACGTTTTGGTTATTTATCATGATCAATAATTTGATTGAAATTAGGTTACGACCTTCTTGTGGAAATCGATTTGGGTGAGGGATAATATACCGTCATGTTAGGAATATTTTTTGTCTACAGATATTTTTTTTGTAGTTTTTCCTGTGCAAATTTTGTTTAGTTGGTTATTGATGACTATAATAAACATTGCACTAGTGTATGAAGTTTTTGACTGTTGGTGTAAGCCGTCTGTGAAGGTGTAGAGAGAGGTCTTTGAGTTGCTAAGGATGGATAAATGTCCACTCACTGAGAAATATGCTGATAACATTATCATTTTGGGTATATGACTGAAATAACCGTTGTTTGTCAGACTAGTATCGAGCTGGGTGGTAACTGGTGGTGACATGGAAATTTGAGTCGTCTAGGTTTCGAACCAGCGGCCGTCGAGTTTCCAACCCTGTGCTCTAGCAACTGAGCTACGAGACCCGGCTTCCAACCAGTTGAATTAGATAAAGGTAGCATCATACTGGTTATCATTTTGACTATCTGAGTGAGATATCTTTGGTTTGGCAGACTAGTATTACAGCTGGATGGTGATTGAAGGTGACATGGAAATTTGCATCTCGGCGGGATTCGAACCAGCGACCACTGGATCTCCTACCCGGCGATTGAAGTGATATAAATATCTGGTCAGCATTCAGGTCTCATAGCTCACCAGGACGGAAACCCGATGTTTACTAATTCGGATCCTGCCGTGGCCCAAAGTTCTATTTCACCTTAAATTATCACCCAATATCAGTACTGAAATCAATCAAATTGGAGCAGATATATTCACTCCTCACTTTCAAGATTCTAAACCATCATTTATTTATTCGATCATCTCACATGTTCTATTTTCTTTTATTATCAATCAGTTTGTTTTATCTCCTCTTCATTGTAGCAAATTTCTCTCACTTTGACTACTGGACCTTTTGATGTTTACCCTTCCATATGTATTCAACAGATCAGGTTAATTGTAAAATTAATGATTATAGAATTAGCTATTCTTTTTGGACAATCTTTTGGAAACTTTAAACAAAGTCTGTAATAGTTAACTAGGTGAATTCTTTGGATTTTGATAAAAAATCAGTGGTTAGTGGTGACATGACTCAAAATCGATCACAATGATACAGATGTACACGCCTTTTTGTCATCTTTGAAGTTTTCAATATTTTTGCTAACTTTCATCTATTTTTTTCTTGTCTCTCTTGCCAGACATTTCTGTTTGTTTTAATGCCTGTGTTTCTCTTTTCATGCTACTATCAAGTATGGTAGCTTGAAGTGATCCACTTCTGAGATAGTAGAAAAAATTTGTAGCTCAAGATTATGGGTAGTAATTGTCTGGTGTTCTTCGAACCTTAAAGTTCACACTTGAACTTTTCTTCATCGTTTAGGTGTGTATACCAGGTTACATCTGTCTTATGGGAACTAAAAGCTTCTCTATGCCTTTTTATGCAGGAGTTTACCATTTTATTAAACAATTAGTCGATGATACATAACGAAAGTCAAGCATAACAATAAGACGTCTTTGTAAAATATCTTGTAGCTAGTTTGTGACTGATTTATGGTGGAGCTGTGATTCATTGGTGTAGGGAGTTGACTTTCAACTCATTGTTCACAAGTTTGAACACCGCTGCACCTACTGAAGTCTTGACAGCCAGGTAGTATGATTAACTCATACACAATAGATGTGGCTCACTATCTACTGCACGAGTACAGATAAGAAGATTGCTGAGTACATTTCGAATCGCTTCGATTTCAAATGACTTACAGGTGTGATATAACTTTAGATAAACCGCATCATCATCAATATCAACATAGGATCAGGCATTACTGCGTAACGGTCCGAGTTGCCACACTTCATACCAGTACATCAAGTAGAACGGTAGTGAGGTGAAAGATGAAGATAAGAGAATGCAGTCAAAAGAAATGTAAAATACTAAAGTGAGAAAGGAAGAATGAGAAAATGATGAGATTTTGTATAGCGTCGTTAAGATGAGGATAGTGCGTGACTGACATCGATTCTGAGCCATATCCCCTAGAGTCTCCAACCACTGGTTCCTGTTGTCCCGCTGACCCCAACCGGCTAGTCTGCATCGCCGAACATGGCTCAAACCAACAGTCATAGACATCATACAACGGTGCCATGTTTTAGTCTATCACCCCACCTCCGGAGTCTTTTTCCAGCCTGAACCTACTTCGGCCAACATTGTGTGACGAGGCAGTTGGCGACGTAGACGAACCTAATATATTTTTGACAGGTAGTATTTTCAGACATTAACTTTATTTATGTTATTGCCTATAAATTCCCTGTTATTGGTTGAAGTGAATTAGTTGGTCTGTATTGCTTTATGTGCTCCTACGCGAACGCGTCGATATTGCTTACGGTTTCAGTTTGATAGTTATGACCCATTGGACTAGTCTTTGGCATTTCAATTGGTCGATTCTGTGTTCAAGTCTTAGTGGAAACTGTATCACTTACCAGGAAGCAGGTACATCGAGCTGACGAGCCCCAGTTAGGCCGAAACACGCGTCCTAGATTCAACTTCTAGCCACTACTCATGATTACTACCGCTCTTATTTGTTTGTTACCTTGAGTATTATTACTTGGTATTTTTTTTTTCGTGAATTAAGACGATTATTTCCATAGGCAAGACGGTTTTTGCATGTATTCATACTGAGGGTTGTTCCATCTTAGAATACAAGACCAACTTTTTTGATCTTTTGTTCCTTCCCTATTATACTTTTATAACGAATGGATTTATCTCGAAAAATAAAGGTACTTTTCTAAAAGATGATGCATACTTCTTAAAAAAAAATAACAGAAATGTGATTTTATTTGCTGAAATTCCCAACGAAACTTACTAACTGAATGATTAAAATTTTATATTCCAAATCTTGTATACGTACGATAACTGAACACTATTGTAATTAGTATTTCTAGAAAACGGATAATCTATCCTATTTTAGTGAGTAGAGGTTTGACAACTGTTGATTCTAACTCAATGATTCAATGATAAAGTATTCTTGATTACTTTAAAGCATCTTAGATTTTTATATTAAAGGTGATCAAATAGAGAGATGTTTTCGTATAGGTGAAAAATAGAATAAACCTTTTCATTGGAATTTCTACCCGTTGTATACTAATATGGGAGTTCTCGAATACAGGCATACTTAACGGCGGCCGACACTTAGCATACTTCTTGACATATAGGCGGGAGTGAGAGTTTCTGATTGTCAATCGGGTACTGAGCAAGCATGTAATGTGAATCAAAGCTATATACTCGAACTCATGTAGTCATGTAAGGGTTCATGGAAAGTTATCATGTGAATCGACAACAACTAGTAGTGTTCACCAGGGATACCCACTATCACCGTTCCAGTTTATCAACTTCGTCATACAAGTACTACTCCACATTACCTTAGATACATACATCCGACTTCAAAGGGATTGACCTACTCACTGGAAGTCATCTGATTGACTTGGAGTTTGCAGACGATGTCGTCCTGTTGGGTGAAGAGGTTGACAAAAATCAGGGTTTTTTGGAGATATCGAGCAGAAATGTGAGTATGTATGGTTGACATGTGTTTCGCACTTGTCAAATGTGAGTTGATACTCCAGGACTGACTAGTCTGCTGTCAGTACTCCTAGTTTAATGATTGGGAGTGAAGTGGTGGAATATGTTGACCAATTCACTTACTTGGAGAGTTGAATTAGACAAAACGAGCTGGTTGATGACGAAATCGTAGCTGAAATACAGAAGGGCCATTTGGCATCTACCAACTTGTGTCACTTATAGCATCGATTGGCGATACATCCGACAATCTATCAAACAATGAGTATAATGTGTTGCAGTTCATTCTATCCTGTTGTACGGCTGTAAGACGTCGACGTTAAAAGTAGAAGACATGAAATGGTGATAGGGTTTTGATCATAGGTGTCTTCATAGCATTGTTGGCATTTGGTGGGATGACTGTGTGAGGTATGTTGAAGTGAGGCGCAGGGTGTTAGAGAGAATCGGAAAGTTGATTGATGAAGTTGTAAATTTTTGTTGACTGAGATGTCTTGGAGATGTACTGCTCATGCTGAACCAAGATGTGGTAACACACAGTGAGATCTCCTACTGTCGACCTGATATGTGTGTGTGTGTGTGTGGAGTGATGTGGATTAGATGGTTGGAATGGCCGAGATGAAGATAATTAGTGGTTGAGGACACTTGGTGACATGGCTGAAAGTCAGTCACAATGGTGCAAATGTTTTCACTCCTTGACATCTTTTAATGATTGAATAATCACATTGACCTTTATCTTCAAATTGTTTATTGTCTCACACTCCTTGATCTACTTTGATATTGCTCTATTTGTATTCACTTGTTCTTTGATTACTACTGTGAAGTGTGACGAGTTAAAGCGATGCACTTATGTGAGAGATCCCACGTTGATTCTGTCATTTAGAGTTACCAACAGTTTGTAAATTTGTGAACAAATAATCCCACCGGTTGATAGGATTATGGGTGGTAAATTTCACTCGAAATATTACCCGAAATTAAAGCACTAATCACTAAGTCATATATATTTATTGAAGACTAATGATACTACTGCTACTAACTACTACTACTGAGTTGTCTAAAACTCACTAGGTGGTTGGGAGTTTGAACTCATCACCTAGTGGTTGAAAAGTCACCTCCCTACAACTCTACCATTACAAATATATTCATAATAAATCGATTATTTGTACAATGTACAAATTTTTCATGGATATAAATAAGAAATACACATTGATATCAACTAAATATCACATGAAATACAATTATACAGAAATGCTATGAAAATGATCGATTACATATTTACTTGTTTGTTAAAATATCAAAGAATACATGATACATAGATTCATTTAGTATTAAAATATAGTGAAGAAACACAGTAGATTGATGAATGATTTTAAGCGTTAGAGAGTAAGTAAGAAGATGAGTAAAGTGAGGAAGGGATTGATCTACTGATAAAATTGTGAGTCTATATCAACATAAGTATGCATACCCAGGTTGGAAAAAGGCTCGAGGTGGCCAGACTAAAACATGGCACCGCTGTATGAAGTCTGTGACTGCTGGTTTGAGCCATGTTCGGCGATGCAGACTAGTCGGTTGGGGTCAGCGGGACAACAGGAACCAGTGGTTGGAGACTCTAGGGGATATGGCTCAGAATCGATGTCAGTCACGCACTATCCTCATCTTAACGACGCTATACAAAATCTCATCATTTTCTCATTCTTCCTTTCTCACTTTTAGTATTTTACATTTCTTTTGACTGCATTCTCTTATCTTCATCTTTCACCTCACTACCGTTCTACTTGATGTACTGGTATGAAGTGTGACAACTCGGACCGTTACGCAGTAATGCCTGATCCTATGTTGATATTGATGATGATGATGATGATGATGATGATGATGATGATGATGATGATGATGATGATGATGATGATGCATAGCACACGCTAAGTCATTATCTATCTAAACGTTTTCATACAACAACAACTGAAGGATGAAGAAAAAGAACTTAAAGTGGTAAGGTCAAAATAGAATCTGGAATAGTTTGTATAAAGCGCAGTGTTTAACACGACTCGAAATTGCCGCAGTGATACAGATACAACCGACGTTTATTACATTGTTACCATTAATTAACATGATAATATGTACCACAACTTTTAGTCATCGCCTCATTTCGTCTTTTATCAGTTTTTATTCCAGTTTCTCCAATACTTTCTAACAGCTTGGTAGGAATATCTTCTGGTATGGAAAAGATTGAGCAAATATATGTCTAGTGCTACTTTCTTGATTGCCTTTTTTGTACATAAAGACTATGCTAAAAACAGTGAATGAGTGTAGATTCAAGAAAACAAAGTAGCATGTAACCTGATCAGCTTTAGGTTTACAGAAACGAATGGAAGTTCATCTCTCTCTCCTTCTAAAGTACTTGCCTTAGCGAAACGATTATTTAGTCTGCACCATTATCCAACTTCTTATTTCATTATTGTTATTATTATTGTCATGATTATTATTATTATTATCTGGCCTATTCAGAATGACGTAAATTATCTTCAACCTTTCGAGTTTCAATACCCACCCTCAACTTTTTGTATTACCACTTCAGTTGTGAGCGTTTTTCATTTTTACGCTGTCTACGCCTCAACCGATGTCTTAGTTCACGTTGTGTGTGTGTGTATGTGTCTGATTTCCTCTATTGCCTCATAGCATATATACAATCAAGTATGTAGAGCATCAAGGTGAGTTCTAATGAGATTTATGAATCCATTGTATCCTACTTCTTCCCATTCGTTGTGCGGTTTAAATTTATATCGGGAAATAAATATTTTTAATTTTATAAAGCCATGATTTAATGAACATATACATGGTTACATCATGTTCTATAGACCACCGATGACTATCTCTGCCTACCAGTTTCTTGCTGATGAATTGCTTCGGGTCGAAAGAAGGACAAGTTCTAAGGCTTTACCACTTTCATGTGTATTTACCAGTGTAGTCGCACATGTGAAGATAGTACAACTAAACAACTTAGTGAATACAATACCGAACACTTACCCTAATGGCTGGTAAAATGACAAGTTAAGTCTATAAGAAGCTATCTTCTGTCAGATCTGGTTAATAGCAGTTACAAAGTGAACAAAAAGAAGGCTTTTAGAGTGATTTACTATACTCCACCCAAGCTTTCTGAAAGAGTTCCAACTTGTTTTTGACACATATTCAATAAGAATTGGCCATGGAACACATAATGAATGGCTTTGTTTATAAATTTGATTTTTAGCATCCTATTCATATCACTATTACAGAAATATTCAAACTTTATTGTTCCATCGACTTCTCTCTTTAGTATTAAGCAACCATACTATCTTTTGTCTCAATACTTGTTTATATTATCATGCTATTTTCAATTTTCTTATCAACACCTATAATACAACTAGTTTTATTACTTTAATTAAACACAATCACATCCTTGCTATCGTTAAATGATAAATTACCTCAGTAACAAGGAAGGCATTACGAATTCCCATAACATTCGTGTAAATCTTATGATGAGTGAAGTAAAGTAAAAATCTGATCAGTAATTAAGTTTTATAGCTCAGTTGGTAAAGCACCAGGTCAGAAATTCGGTAATCACTGGATCAAACCGTACTGTAAGAAAACGATGAAGACTGAGAAGTAGGACAGAATATTGATTATGATATATTGTACAGAACTAATGAGACATTGTACACTTTCTATTAAAATAGTCATTTGCACAGTGTGTTTC
This sequence comes from Heterobilharzia americana, assembly GCA_944470555.2. Lineage (NCBI taxonomy): Eukaryota > Metazoa > Platyhelminthes > Trematoda > Strigeidida > Schistosomatidae > Heterobilharzia > Heterobilharzia americana. Next base: position 60,942,494 of record OX104129.1, on the reverse strand, counting down.
ATTTCCTCTTATTCTTCTATCTCAATTTGCTCTTTATACGCCTAAATTGTCTCTTGCGTTTCTCTGGGCACAATATTTACTCATCGCTCGTAATTCCCAATGTCTTCTACCGACCATTCAACATATACTACTTATATCCATTCTTATCAGTAGCATCCACTGCAATGCTACGCTCCAAATTTTCATTTTACCCTCAATCATCACACAGCATATATTTACCTTGACTGGTTGTTTATATTTTGTATATCTGTGAAAAGCTATCCTACCCTAATATATTAGGGTATAGCCTGAAGAGATCTGCTTGGTAATAATGTTATTCATTTAAATGTCTTGTTACAACTTTCCCTACTCGGTGAACTCTTCCAGGATAATTTACTGGCGAATTATTTATCTCCCAGTTAACATTCTTCATAGAAAAAAATGTAGATGCTATCATAAGAGTATATTCAAACCTAATCTCAGCGTATATGAGAGGATAATACAAGCAAAATCATACAAACTATACCTATCGCACAAGAAGTGGCTAACGTGACTCAGTGGTTTAGTGAGTAACTCTTTGGCATTTGAAGCGATCGTCTCAGTGGGAAAAAAATTACTCGCTGGGAGGAAGGCATATCCGGCTAATGAGTTGCAAGTAGGGTGAAACGCATATCGTATATCCCACTTCTAGCTACTACCCATTACTGATATAATTCAAGCACATTTAGAAAATCAGTCCGTTAAAGAAGCTTCGGCCTATACAGCGAAACATTCAGAAATATCTCGTTTGGATTTTTTTTTAAACACGCTGCGATTATTTTTAAAATACACTCTTATAATGAACTTTATCAGACTCAAGGTTCAACTCATTCCAGGACCATCGTAACAAATGTGGTCTGATGCTAATTTTTTAACTAACTAGTAAAATCATAGTAATAATTGCAGTAATCTAATTAAACATGATAGCAAGCCTTCGACAAATACTATTAAAGTGTACTAAGCAGTCAAAAAGGTTGACTTCAATGCCACCCTAACAACTGGTGAAAGAATCAATCAGGTTTCGGTATTTCGACTAGGAAGGCAGTTCTTCAAACAATAAAGAAACGTGATTGGTTATTTCCAAGGTTGATAAGCTGGCCTTTGAAGCATATTTTGTATGCCAAAGAAAATAAAATGGAGTATTCAAAAGCCAGTTGGTTTTTCCAATAATTAGACGTGAATGACTGTAAAGGCCATCCTAGCAGTAACTTAAATAACCAATCAGTTTTCATTATTTTGGATAGCAAAATAGTATCCTCGTGAAACAGCATTAAGAAATTGGCTGTTTTATTAGTTGTTAGGGTTTCCATTGGAGTCACTGTATAATGTGAGTACCTTTAACGTCCACCCTGACAACGACTTAAGTAATTAATTGGAATTCTGTATTTATGAAAAACTTCCTTCTCAGTCAAAATAAGGTGGCGTTTAAACTCACTCAAAAGTTTATCATCACACATCAATTATGAAGTTATCAAATGAGCGTAAAAAACTCGAGTGCTATAAAGGTTGGAATGAAAAGTAACAACTTACCTCGAATAGATTATGAAGATCATGCACCAAACCATTTATAAAGTGTATATCAGACAATAATGGAAGAATAGCTTCTTTAATTGAATCTGAAAATGGTTCCTTAGCCATAGGAAGCCAGGCCCAGTAGAATGGATCTGATAAATAAAGTGTTAAAAAGGTAGTGTAAATTAAACTAGCTTACAAGTAGTAAACAATGAAGAAAAAAATACAATCGACAATTGACTTCGTGGCTTTACAGTAACCTGCTGACCAAGGAACCTAAAGTTCTTGGGTTCGATCCCCGGAAGGGTCATAGGTGCGTACTGCTGAGTCCAATACTATAACGGAAAAACAAATTTGTTATGGTGGAAAGAAATAGAGCAAGATCAGTCTATCAATAAATTCTTAGTGACAAAGATTCAATCTACTCACAGGTGACATAAGTTTTTGCTACAGGCTAATAAAAATGTTTGTGTTTCACAATCCTAAATTTTGCTACAACTTGAAATGCATCTACATGATTTCTTCAGAGAAAACAGTAGTGTTTAAATGGTGGAGAATATTTGTAGTGCAGATAGACGGCCTTGGTTGTATTATGTTCTCCGAGCTGGGTTGTTTAGTTGTAAAGTTTCCATCGTCTATCTAGAGACGATATCATCAGCACTAACTTCAGTATGAAGTGACCTGTCAATATCTCTCCGTGAGTGATTTAGTAGCTTGCCTTGACGAAATGGTCTGTAATTGGTTGTTTCCTTTGATTGTTGTGTCATCGACTGTATAGACTTTCCTGTTGGCTGTTCCTCTGCTTCACCTCTGACCTTTCTGTTGTCTATCATCTTTCTTATTGGTTGACATATTGGGTCTATGTCTATACATCTATTGATTGCTGACTGACCTGAATGCCAAGCCTCTAGGAATTGTCTGATATTTTTTGTGTTTCATCTGTCCAAAATTTCTACATTGTCGAAATTGAATTCATATCCATAAGTATCCACATGCATTGAAATGAGTGATGAAGCGTCATGACATTTAATGGCCAATTGATGTTCATGTAGACGAAGACGAAGAGGGTGACCATTTTGTCCAATGTAGTCTTGACTACAGTTATCGCAGTTGATTTGTAAATGACTTTCAGTTTGTCTTGTTTGGTTGTTGTATCCTTTGGTCTGCATAACAGTGTCTGGAGGGAATTTGTTGATTTATGAGCTACACCAATTACAAGCTGTCTGAGTAATCTTGTCTTTAATGTTAACAAGATAATTAGGAAAAACGGAAGTATTTCCTGAAGAGATAAGCGGTGATTCACAGCGGTATATAAAGTGTCAGTCGCTGAGATCTAATTCATATGAGCAATACTAACCCATGTGGAGAGAATTCCGAAAATCCCTAAACAAAAACTGACATTATGAATTCAGATGGGTATGCAAATAGAATAAATAAACATCAAGTTCCAGCTTATCTTGGCTATATAATGAAAGTTACCAAAAGGCAACAAAATAAAATCAAACAAAAGGTAAATAGATAAAATTGGAATAAAAATTTGTATGATTTACAACAGTAATGACTTCAGAACGAACACATAGTACAATTATCTTCAATGTATCATCTATAAAGTAGTTTGAATAATCTGCTTGATAAGAATTTTTAAATTCACAGCCAAAATTAACCTTGAAATCAGTTTATATAAACAAATATAATTCATCCTTTTTTAAATATCCAACTAAAACACAACAATAGAAGAATTGAAACAATGCACAATATTGATTCTATCTGTAGGTTTGTGAAGGTTTATTAATTCATTTTAGGTTCTGATTCATCACTGAATTCCAACCCAGTGGCTCAATGCTAACGTGTTGGTCACGGAACCTGAAGGTCATGGGTGTGCACTGCTGGGGAGTCCCACACTAGGGTAAAACAACTTTCCAGTCTTCCCAGGTCTCTTATGTTCCTCCAACTGATGTCAGTACATGATGAATTCCAACATAAATCAATATTATTATCTGTTGACAATTGTTTTACTGGATTAATTTGATCGATCTCTGTTAGTATATGGGTTCCTGTGCAGATGCCTCCATGTTGCTGCTTATTGTTATGGTTGACTTGGTTGTGGTTAATAGTGAAATCCAGGATACGCAATTCTTCCTATCTGGAACTCGTCAGCTGGATGTACCTGCATCCCGGTGAGTTATGTTGTTCCCACTGAGACACGAACCTCGTATCGATCGCTTCAATAGCTCAGTGGATACCGCTTTAGTGTTCGAGTAGCGGTGGGAACGAAACCACTCAGTGGCGTGCAGGTACATCCGGCTGACGGGTCCGAAATAGGACGACAAGAACGTCCTGGATTCCAGTGCTAACCATAACCAAGTCAGTTAAAATACACACAATGGTTCACCAGTAAAACTAGTAAAAAAAAGCCAGAAAACAACAACTGAAGTAATAAGGGAAAAGTAACTCAGCGACAACATGCAGGTTTGTGCATACACCAAGTAATGAACCACACATATTTACTGATTATCAACGATAGTATCTGACTGTCCATACCTCAACAGACTAAGCAGTTTCCAGGCTCATAAATTAAGGATTGAAAGTAGCGGAGGCGCAGCTCATTTGTTTGGGCAGTTGCATTTGGACTTGTGGATTATAAATTAGAACGATTCTTTACCTATTGAGGCTTAGAGGATCCATGTAGTTTGATTAACCCTCAAACATGACTCACCACCTACTACACGAGTGTGGACAAGGTTTCTGGGTGAGTTTCGACTCGTTTAGCTGAAGGTAGATTGCCTAAGCTAAGCAACTACATCTTCAGATTGTTTTCATTAAATTGATACACTGAGTTACATTTCTTATCAACAGAAAGGGAAAGAGATTGAAATAAAGAAGGATGAGAAGGCAGACAGAAAGATAGCGGTTCATAAGACGTTGGGTGACAGATGCAAACAATTTCACACTATGTAGCGCATAGTCTTTAACTGCTGTTACCCCAATACATCCACAAACATAAAACCAGTTTCTATTGAAAAATCAGTTTAAAGCAACATACTCTTCGATTCAGAAACACAGGTCTGACATTGAATTTTACTGAGTGTGTATTGGTACTTTTAATCTCCCATTGCTATACTAGATCAGACTGCTCGACCACTGTCAGCGGACGAACTCTTAGGCAGATGTCTCGATGTTTCCTGATTAGTCATTACGTTATAGTCTGCTTGGTGACTAACAGTGGAATCCAGGACACGTGTTTTATCCTATCTGCAACTCATCAGCTGGATGTACCTGCGCTCCAGTGAGTGATGTTGTTCCCACTGAAACTCGAACCCAGTGCTCTTTTTTTCAAACGCCAAAGCATTATCCATTAGGCTACAATAGCCACCACTTGTACAACGGGTATCAATTGTTGTTTATTGATACTTGTAATCTCCCATCCCTATACTGGGTTAAATTGCACGACCACTGTATTTTATCTGAAGAATAACTGTTTCTGGTCCTTACAATAAACTCCATCTTATCAAAAATTTTGAAGAAAATCTATTCAGATTGGCATAGTGAACAAAAGATAAAATGAGAAAACTTTTCGATATGTAGGAAAAAGGCAGATGTACAGTATTCAAATAAAAGCATTCATATATATGGATTCAAAACTACGACCGGAACAGGCTGACTACCTTCAGGAAGTACAAATCATGTGTAGACCAAATTGCAAAACTCCGCGTCATCATAGAACAGAGTACAGAATGGCAGTCAACTACCAAATTCAACTACCTCAAATTCATCGACTTTGAGAAGGCCTTCGACAGCGTCCACCGACAAGTAATTTGGCAAGCAGTTGCTTCAACACTACCGAATTCCACAAACATTTATCAATCTCATTCAACAACTATATGGAGACGCCACAAGCCAAGTAATTCACAATGGGAAGCTCAGTGATGCCTTTGAAGTGAAGACAGGGGACAGGAGTAAAACAAGGCTGTCTACTATCACCCATGATATTCCTGATTGTGGTCGACTGGACCATGCAACAAATAGTGAAGAGAGAGAAGGGGGAATACGCTGGACCAGACTAAAAAGATCCTAGAAGATTTAGATTTCGCCGATGACTTGTGTCTGATGTCGCACAAACTTGAAGATCTACAGGCGAAATCCAGCAAGTTGACAGAAGAGGTGAGACGAGGCAGCGAAGACGGGACTTCCAGTGAATATAGAGAAGACGGAGGTGATGAAGATACCCAACCAACACCACCAACAACAACAAACTCCAATCACCATCAACGGGAAAAACTTAAAGGAAGTAGCCTCTTTCACCTATCTAGGCAGCACTGTCTCAATTACAGGCGGCATAGACGAGGAAGTTAATGCCAGGATCAGAAAGATAGCAAGACAAGCCTTAATTAACCTGAAAACAATGTGGAGATCTTCTGTACTCAGTATAAAGAGTGAACAAGATCCGGATTTCCAACACCAATTCAGTCAAGTCAGTGTTTCAGCATGGTTCAGAGACTTGGCGCGTTACGAAAGGCATTTCCAACAAACTACAGACATTCATCAACAACTAGTGCCTACTCTCACTCGATACTGAAGATCAGACGGCCAGAAAGAATAAGCAACAAGGAACTCTGGCCTGACCACGAACCAAGGAAGCAACAACCTATCGCTCAACAAATATGCATTGGAAGGAAGTGGAGAGGGATTAGACATACACTGAGAAGGCCGACTGGGGACATCACGCGCCAGTCCAGTCCGCTGAATGGAACCCAGATGGGAAGCAACGAGTTTGGCATCCGTGGCGAGGGTGACATGGAGGAGATCATGCGAGGAAGAAATGAGCGTTTGTGGGCTGTCGTGGAGCCAGGTTCAAAAGATTTCAGAGAATAGAGCGCATTGGAGACGTGCTACTGAAGCTCTATATTCCATTAGGAATCCAAACGACAAATAATAATAATATATGTGTATTCACATGTTCTTACACTGACCCATATTGGTTGCATGAACATGGCACAGACTAGTAATTAAAAAAAACCCCAACGTACTATATATAATAATGATGCCTAGACCATTTATTATTTATTGATATACTTGTAATTCTCCACTGTTGTATTGGATCGAATTGTTCGACCTCTACTGTCATATGGGCTACTATAAGGACGTTTCTTAGTGTGAACTATACCACTCACTGGCGTGCAAGTACAACCAGCTGACGAGTCCCAAATAGGACGAAAAACGCATCCTAGATTCTTATGCCAGCTAAAATCAAGTAAATCATCATAATTCATTGAATATTGTTTACACAAAATGGTGAGATAGAAAAAAAAAAAGGAAATATATATTCACTTACACGCTCTCCATTCATCTGGATGTTTAAAAGGGAAGGCTAAACCGTTATCAATTGCAAATAATTCTATCTTTGGCATATTGACAACTCCCCAATCATCTTTATTGATCTAAATCGAAAAGAAATAATAAATGTATACGAACAATGATAATAATAGTAATAGACAGTACAAGAGGGCTTAACCCACTAGCATCGTATGCAGATATCACTACTATCGAATTATTTGAGTATAGCAATAAACTCCAGTTTCTAATTGATTGTTTGCCTCGAATTGACAAAGTTTATTTCTGTGAATAACAACATATCCGATAAATAACGCAATATTTAAAGTAAATTTAATTTGAAATGGAGCTGTAGTCCATTGATTTAAAGAGATGATTTTCAACTTTTGAGTTTGCGGGTTCGAGTCCCGCTCCACCTAGCGAGATTTCGATAGCTCTTACACAATACATGTTGGTGATTGCTTTATGCCCGAATTTCCACAAGGTGGATGAATACACTTCAATTCAACTGTAATATAATTTTTTTTCGATCATTATCACCATCAATATAGAACAAGGCATTACTGTGTAACGGTCTATCTTATTAAGGAAGTACGAAGATGAAAGATTAAAAAAATAGAGGAAAATCAGTCAAAAGTAGTAGAAATAAATAAAAGAGAGGAAAAAGGAATACGAATGTTTTTCGAGAAGTTATATAAAAATGAACTATTGTAAATGTGAAGAGAAAAAACCGATCAACAAGAATTCATCGAATACTATTGAGATAAGTAGTATCTCAAACTGTACATCAACACTCTTTCCAACACAAATGAACATCAACAGCGAATACATATAATTTGATGCATTACATTCACATACATACAGATCTGTAAGATGTAAAAAAAACTATATTATTTTAAAGATGGATGGTGGTGAATGATCTTGTTCCCACCGGGAGGCAGGTACATCCAACTGACTTGTCCCAAATAGGACGAAATGCACATCCTCGATTCCACTGTTAGCCACTATTCATCTTTACTATGATTAGAACACAGGTAATAACGAGGCATCTACACAGGAGCCCATATGCTAATAGAGACCGATCGATTTGGTCCAATCAACGACGGTATAATACAAGCAATTATACTAAAACTGTATTATTGCTTGTAATTTCCAAACGTTGATTGGATCGAATTGATAGGTCTCCAGTGTTAGTATATGGGCTCCTCTTCGAATGCCTCTATATTGACTACATGTTAATTTTGATGGCTAGCAATAGAATCAGGCATGCACATTTCGTCCTATTTGGGAGTTGTCAGCCAGACGTATTTGCTCCCCAGTGAGTGTTGTTCCCACTTAGACTCGAACCCAAGGTTGATCGCTTCAAGTGCCAGAGCATCATCTACTAGGCCATTGAGCAGCAATATCCACCCCTTATCCTACGGGCATAGTTTTTATGTTGATTGAACCGAAATGATAGGTCCCTATTGACTCCCGTGAGGATGCCTCGATATTGCCTGTAGTTTCAGTTTTATAGTAATGAACGAGTAGCCATTATGACTCAGTACCCTAGTGCATAGCGCTCTGACGTTTAAAGCAAACAGTCCTGGGTATGAGTCTTAGTGGGGATAATATCACTCACTAAGAAGCAAGTACATCTAACTGATGAGTCATAAATAGGACGAAATGCACATCATGAACTCCACTGCTAGCCACTATACATCATTATCATAAAATGAACTATATATACAAAGTTGGACACATTCAAAAAACGAAGAGTCAAATATTTTTCATTCGAGTACACGTCAGTACATTCATCAATATTTTTGTTTATTGACTAGAACAGTTACTAGGTATTAATGAAGCTGAACACCACCTAGGCGCAATATTTTTTGTAAAAACTACAGAGATAGTAATTTAACCAAACTGATAACAAAACTTCGGGTTCCAAATTCATTTAATCTTCTACTAGTTATCGAGGAGATGAAGAAGTAAGCCAGTTTATTGAACCAACCAAACAATTAACCTATTTAACATAACTTTATTTTTATTCTAATGGGAAATCAATATCTAGATTCATAGATGAGGTCATCCAGGGGAGAGTTTAACGTTGATCAGTACACTACAAGAATACAAAACATACAATATCCTTCTAAAAGAATCCAGATAAAAAAGTACCCTATGGTGATCGTTTTCTTATAATCACTTCAAAAAGGTGACAATCATTAGAGCTGTAATCTTAAACAACCTAGTATAAACAACTCAAATATCATTATTTTGCTTGATAAATCAATAATTACAGTACAGAAAGGTCATTTTTAGTAAGCAGATATCCCTCATAGTTCAGGTTTGCTTTCACTTATTCACTATAAGCATAAAAAGTATGTATATTGATGATAAAAGCGTTGTTGTGGTAACTTAAGACAGGATTAACTAAACCATGATAAATACCACCTCAGTGTAAAATAAATTGATTGATACAAATCAACCTGATATATGTTTTTATACTGAGGTAACAGTCATGCTTATTGAGTGACAGTATAGGATACTGGCTGAATGGTCAAGTCAAAGCAGGTCAAGCAGAGTTAGGACCTGCGACCCAGTGCTTGAAGTTCGAGTTTCGATCCGTTTGAAAACCCCTAAGAAGTTTATTTACCGTGTTGTTTTAATCACGACTATTTCGAACTCTAAAAGATAACCTCCGGCAAGTAAAGCTTTACGAGATAAGGAAATTATACATAGTATGCGCAACCGTTTTCTCCGCCCTGTTTTATGACTTCGAAGCCATGTTATTAAAGGCGGAAGACACGTGTAGACCTCAGATGTTCGACCAAGGTTACCTTTTTGGCACTGGTTGTGTGTATTGGAACCATGAGTTCAGTAACGTAGAGGTTAAGAGTAGAATCTTAGGTAAAAACATGACATCAGCCCATGAAGTATGCTACAGTTGATGAGGTGTGCAGAGGATTTAGGCTTTCAGGTTGAGGTCTACGAGACATTTAAGACTGCTTGTTAGACACTAGGTGATATACTTTAGAATCAATCTCAGTGGTATAGATGCATCCACAAGTTATTTGCACCCTAATTGTCATATTGCATTTCATCATTTATTTTACGCCCTTTTCCTTCCGGCTTCCAATTTTCTGAGAATTTGATAACGTCTCTTCTCCACTAGTTTCTCATCTACCACCTTACTGCCTTATACCTTCATGTCACGCATAACAACTTAAGTCGTTACGCAGTATTCCCATGTCGCAACTAACAGACTCAATAGAATGAGTAAAAGTTATATCTTTAGCATACTCGATAACAAAAAAATAGTTAACAGTGAAGTAAACTTCATGTAAAATTTACCGCCTAATAAATATTAAAACTACAAAAATAAAGAAGTTTTAAACGCTCTATATAAGGACCTATTATAGTTCAATACAGTTTTATTATCGGTATGATAGTCGTATTGCAGTTAAATTGCAGAAATAAACCATTGTGTGATACATACAGTGCTAAAGGTTACAATTATGTGCAAGGATCATTCATAGTGTGTTGCGTGTAATTTTAACAAGTTAAGACGTAGAAATGTACAATCCGCTAGCCTGACTTTATGAACTCATGAGGACACGCATATTCAAAACGACAGACAAAGTTAATTCCTAATAGACTTCAGGATCGAAATTCAACCTGGTAGAGTTGAATAAATTCATTACTCGGTTAATAAACTATGAATGAAATATATTTGTAACATCACGAGATAGAAAAATCAATTCCTGACACTTCACGACCTCCTGGAACTTGCTTCCTCAGAGAATAAAACCTATACACTTTGTCACATGTGTGAACAGTGAGTGCAAAAATAAGATCAGATCGCGTTCTTCATACGTAATAATAATAATAATAATAATAATAATAATAATAACAATAATAATAATAATAATAATAATAATAATATGGGAATAAATGTCATCATGATCAGTTATTATGAGTTCAAGGTGAAGATGTGAATGTGAGTGTACACATGTGAATAGGTGTAGTGTGAGAAAGAAAATAGTATACAGGAGAAATTCAGTTTGTTTGCGCCGTATATGTTTGTACTTTACTTCAGTTATGATGATGAGTGTGTACAACTTGGTATTTCGGATATTCTATCCAAGTGGCTTGGATAGTTAAGTCTTCCTTTCTTCTTCTGTTGAGTGCATTAGGATTCAATATAATGTTGAATATGCCTCAACTATCCGTCTTTCCTTGTAGTTTGAAAATTACTATTTGGAGTAATTTTGATATTTTATGTCAAATCTGTGACTATGATAGATGGCGTGAACAGTAATTGCGGATTTGTTTTGTAGACTCTTTAGTGCTACAGGATTATTTGAAGATCGTTTCGTGTAACTTGCCTGTTATTTAGCACAAATGAGGATCTCGTGGGATGATTTTTTGATATGATAAGCATCACAATCGAAACACTCTAGTTTCCAGACACAATTCTGAGTGGAGGTGAAAAGAAATGTATCTCTTAACTGCATCTAAAGGATTCTTGAGAGTGTTGGTTGTCTTGTAGAGGGTTCTGATTCGGCGTTTTCTAAAACTTGTCTGTTGTACTTCACTTTTACCTTAGTGGATTAGTGGAACTATTGAACTATCAATTTATCTGTTTGTATGGTAGTTACACAGAGCTCACCATTAATCAGTTGCGTCTCCAGATGCGTGAATCTTTGCCAACTTAGTTTGGAAAAGATGACGTTAAAGTGGTTAGACGTTCTGTCCTAGTTAACCTGGTTGACCCAAGGCATCACATAGATGCTAATATAGCGTTAATTGCCATACACCATAGATTAGTACAGTAGTTCAATCATTCCACCAAGGTAAAAACGAAGTACAACAGACAAGTTTTAGAAAACGCCGAATCAGAACCCTCTACAAGACAACCAACACTCTCAAGAATCCTTTAGATGCAGTTAAGAGATACATTTCTTTTCACCTCCACTCAGAATTGTGTCTGGAAACTAGAGTGTTTCGATTGTGATGCTTATCATATCAAAAAATCATCCCACGAGATCCTCATTTGTGCTAAATAACAGGCAAGTTACACGAAACGATCTTCAAATAATCCTGTAGCACTAAAGAGTCTACAAAACAAATCCGCAATTACTGTTCACGCCATCTATCATAGTCACAGATTTGACATAAAATATCAAAATTACTCCAAATAGTAATTTTCAAACTACAAGGAAAGACGGATAGTTGAGGCATATTCAACATTATATTGAATCCTAATGCACTCAACAGAAGAAGAAAGGAAGACTTAACTATCCAAGCCACTTGGATAGAATATCCGAAATACCAAGTTGTACACACTCATCATCATAACTAAAGTAAAGTACAAACATATACGGCGCAAACAAACTGAATTTCTCCTGTATACTATTTTCTTTCCCACACTACACCTATTCACATGTGTTACACTCACATTCACATCTTCACCTTGAACTCATAATAACTGATCATGATGACATTTATTCCCATATTATTATTATTATTATTATTATTATTATTATTATTGCTATTATTATTGCTATTATTATTACGTATGAAGAACGCGATCTGATCTTATTTTTGCACTCACTGTTCACACATGTGACAAAGTGTATAGGTTTTATTCTCTGAGGAAGCAAGTTCCAGGAGGTCGTGAAGTGTCAGGAATTGATTTTTCTATCTCCTTGTGATATTACAAATGTATCTCTTTCACTTTTTACAGTTTTTTTCAATGCATTTGGTTCCAGTAGAAAATAAAGTAACAATCCCTGAAGATTTTATTCCAGGCAAAAGTAGACACAATAAAGACATCATTTTCCTTCGGGATTTATTTGTATTTCAGTTTAAAATTTCCAAATTTGAAATACAATCAGTAGTGAATCGACAAGAGAATTCTGGAAAATAATGATATTTCGCTTAAAAGGACTACAACAGAATTTAATCCAAGGAGTAGGTGAATCGAATCAGTAATTCATGTTCTCATTGCTGATTTATGATGAACTTTGAAAACCGCTTAAATGTAACTGTTAATAATAATGTAACTCAATTTGACATACGGTTACATACTAAGCCATAAGTGAAACTTATTGTACAGGGTGCTAATGATATTATCAAGTTGTCAAGGTAAAAGTAGGTGGAGATTACATTGAAACTTGAACACTGTGGGGTCAAAAGCCAAGCACCAATCACCTAACTAATAGATTATTCATAACTAAAATTGCAGCTGTTACACAATATTCAAAGTATACAATTACACTGACGATAAAGTAAATCAACGAATAGCCCAATAATTGCATAATTTACATATGCAGTCGACTACATGAAAACAAAGCATAAAATGAAGTGTAAGGAGGTATATGGTAATTAGAAATGTCTGACCACAAGTCTATTTCAGTGGACAAATACGATATATCAGTTTAATGAACCACTAAGAACAGCATACTACACTAGAAAGCTAAGGAAGGTAAGCGGTTAAGGAGAAAATATCTTTTTATTGCAAAGTGAAAACTTGGGCACTATGGTACAGTATAATTGCATATTAGATTCGTTATTTGATATAGCACACAGTGATATACAGCATACTTTATTGGATGATGTTTCGAGAAGGATTTATTGCTCATATTCCTCATGTAATAGGTGGAGATGCAGCAGAAAAACATGCCACAAGTTAGTATTCACTACGAACTGACATTAGTTGGAGAACCATTGAAAATCTGGAAGCGGTGGGTGCATGTATCGTCCTAGTGTGCAACTCTTCAGCAGTACACACCCATGACCTCGACAGGGATTCGACTCATAAGTTTAAGCTTTGCAATTTCCAGCATTTATCTTGATGTAATAAATGATCCATTTTAATAAAGAGATATCTTTCGAATGATTATTAGAAAAGTCATCATAATACTTACTTGCATGACAACCATTTGAGAAAAAGATTGTTTCACAACCACAACTAACTCACCTCATCTGGTTCTTCTTTCAATTCTGAGCTTTGATAACGAATAAGCCAATTATCATTTCCACGATCTAGACAAGTTAGTTAGTAATAAATTACTATAAATATATTGAATCTATCGAAAATACAGATTGGTTATTGCTTATATTAATAATAATCATAACCATCAAAGTAGCTAAAAGGTATTTCAAGAACTATACAATTTTAACAAATCAAAACAATAGGATGATGAACAGAATAAAATAAAACCCGGAGTCGTAATGCACGGGTCAAAGTGGTTATGCTCCTCAATGAAACAATCAAAAGATCAATAGAAGCACAAAGCTTGTCAAATGAACATAAAAAAGAATTTGTCTCCAAGACGTCAATCCCCATCCTCGTAGGCGTACACAATAATCCATCATCTGGAGCTACTAGTTCGAAACATCTAATTAAAAACAACGTAGCTATTCAAGCTGGTATTCACAGCATGAACTGACATCAGTTGGAGGAGCATTGGGAACCCAGAAGCACTCGACAACTACTTCATCCTAGTGTGGGACTCTTCAGCAGTGCGCGCCCACGATCCCTCCAGGGGTCGAACCCAGGACCCCCAGGTTCCGTGGCCAGCACGTTACCACTGAGTGACTGGGTCGTAATCCAGTGGTCCATATTTTCAACCTCAGTCAGTTCACGACATAGCGCGACCATCGCCTAATGTAATCGTTGAGTATTTGTCCTCACGGTCACCAGGTTTGCCCCACTGGTCATGACTTCTCACTGGAGCTTCAGGAATAACCTCTTGAAGCTAGTCACCAATGAGTACTAATTCCGACTCAGTGGTTCAATAGTTACGTGCTGGTCACGGGACCTGAGAGCGGCGGGTTCGCCTTCTAGTGCGTCCATGGGTGCACACTGCTAAGGAGTCCCACAGTAGGACGAAACAGTTATCCATTGCTCTCAGGTTTCCAATGTTCCTCCAACTGATGTCAGTTAATGAGAATGCCAACTTGAAAAATCTCTAAATCCCCACAAACCCCCAAATTCAACGTAATTTTTGTTCCCAGGACATGTCTCGTTAGTTCTCAGCCATCTATTATAAGGCTCACTAAAGAAAATAATTAGAATACTACAAACTCATGACGAATAGATATTATGACTTCTTATTCCACGATGAAATCCAGTCGATTTGAACCAATCAACAAAGTGAAACAACAAGTCACAACACTAACCTATACCTGTTGCAGAACAGGTAGCTCCCATGACTTCGTAGCCTGGTAGATCATGTTATGATACTTGGAGTAACAGTTCCCAGGCTCTAGTCCTTGAAGGGGAAAAAACATTGACTAAAAGCCAGGTGCACCCAGATGACAAGTTTTGGACAGATTCTACTGTTAACCACCACTAATCTTTTTAATTGGTGGTTTATGGGGTTTTTATTGTTTTTAAGTTGGTATTCATCATGGACTGACATCAGTTGGAGGAACGTTCAAAACCTGGGAGGACTGAATAGCTGTTTCACCCCACTATTATGAGACTCCCCAGTAGTGCTCACCTATGATCCCGCCAGGGATCGAACCCAGGACCTTCAACTATGATACTGGGTGATGGTCGCACTATGTCGTGAACTGACAGAAGTTGAAAATATAGACCATTGGATTCCAACCCAGTGGTCCAATGGTTACATGCTGGATACGGAACCCGAAGCTCCTAGGTTCGATCCCTGAGGAGTCCCATAATAGTGGGATGAAACAGACGTCCAATGCATCCAGGTTTCAAATGTTCCTCCAACTGATGATGTCAGTTCATGGCGAATATCAGCTATTATTCTTCAATATAACGTAGATGACTAAAACTTTTCAAACTTATTTCTTACCAATATTGTTACTTCATAACTAGTTCATAGCAAACAATTAAAATAAAATTTTAGAAAGATTTGACTGTTACATACCTGTATTGCGAATAAGGTAATCAAGAACGACAAGTTTTTCAAACTGAAATTGGAATTCCATAGCAGTAGGTTTAGGAAGTGCTTCATTATCAAAATGACGAAGCCAATAGTCGGCATCTCGACAACCGGAAACAAAAAGTTGAAAAGATCCAATCTAGCAAAAGATGAAACATTTTCTATCAACTACAAACAACAACAACAAAGTCTGAATAATCTCACTAATGTAATTAGAAAGTATAATTGTACATACTAAGTAAGACAGGTATGTCGACTGATGAGGTTGTGAGCCTTAGTCGATTGAGATGGCTTGGATATTTACTGAACATGAAGAATCATCATCTACCTCGACATCCCATGCTAAAAGGTTGTTGGAATAGTTTAGAAAAGGGTTCAGAGTGGCCAGACCAAGACGTGATAACAGTTCACATCAAGTCATTCAGTGTTGACCTGAGTCATGTGAAAAGATTTAGACTAACTGGTCAAGGTCCCCGAGACGATAGGGGTTCAGTAATCTGAAACCCTTGATGATATAGCTGAAAATAGGTTACAGTGGAGATGTATTCCCTCTATGACGTCTTTTAAAGCCTGCATATTTCAACTAACCCTTATCTTCAAATTATTTATTCTACTTTGATATCATTCCTTTTTCTATTCACCTATTCTTTGTATACCACTTTGAAGTGTGGCAACCTGAGCCAAGGTACTTTTATGCAAGGTTCTACGTTGATTTTGTTTGCCTCTGTCTATAATTGTAGAATGGATGTATTTATAGATGTTTTACACCAATTTTACTTAAAGGAGATATTAAGAACTAATATCATGAATGAATAAAATTACATTTTAGGTAATTTAAATGTAACGTTGAACCTGTTGAATGCAGCATCTTCATATATGTTTGTTGAACAGTTCTATGCGTAATTCTACAATCCAACAAGAGATTATTATTAGTTATTTTTTCCTTGGGTTCCTAGTGAAACATAGGGCTTCATTAACACGCCTCCATTGCACTCTGTTTTCTCTAGTCTTTTCAACCTGGCTCTACGACTGCCCACACCTTTCATTTCTTCCTCACATCATCTCTTCCATGTCACCCTCGTCTCGGACGCCCAACTCATCGTTTCCCATTTGGATTGCACTCGTGCGCCTGGCCTGGTGCGTAATGTCTCTGAATGGTCTTCGCAGTGTATGCCCAATCAACCTCCACTTCCTTCCAATGCATATTTGTTGGGTGATAGGTTCTTAGTTGGTTCGTTCCCAGAGGTCCTTGTTGCTTATTATTTCTGGCCATTCATCTGATCTTCAGCATCAAGTGAGCGTAGGTGGCAGCTGTTGATGAGTGTCTGTAGTTTGTTGGAAGTGTTTTCGTGACACGCTAAGTCTCCCAACCATCAAATACAAGCACTGACCTGACTGACAATAGTGTTGAAAATCCGAATCTTGTTCTTTGAGCTGAATGCAGTAGATCTCCCTCCACACTGATTATTTCAGATTAATGAAAGCCTATCTTGCTGTCTTTCCGATCCTGGTTTCGACATCCTCGTCTGTGGCGCCGCCTGTAGTTGAAACGATGCTGTCTAAGTAGACAGGCAGGTGAAAGAGACTACCTCCTTTAGGTTTCTCCCATTAATGGTGATTGGTGCTTGTTGTTGATGCTGTTGTTGGTTGGGTATCTTCATCACATCCGTCTTCTCTACATTCACTCGAAGTCCTGTTTTCGCTGCCTCTTCTGTCAGCTTGTTAGTTTCCGCCTGTAGATCTTCGAGTTTGTGCACAAAGTATTAGACATAAATCATCGGCGAAATCCAAATTTTCTAGGATTTTTTCATCGGTCTAGCGTATCCCCATCTTCTCGCACCTCACGGTTTGCTGCATGGTCCAGTCAACCACAATCAGGAAGTTCATGGGTGATAGTAGGCAGCCTTGTCTTACAACAAGACATTATTAGAGATAATTATTTTGTTGAACTTTATTTTGTGGAGTATTACACAAAAGATAACTTCATTTGTTTATTATAATGATATAAAGTTGGAAGTATCCGACCGAGCATCAAGGTTTACAAACTTTAGTAAGTCCCAATGTGATATAAAAAGTTAGACTGAAATGCAGTCACCAACCTTAAGAGCATATTCGTGCAATAAACAATGAATCAGACCTAATGTATAAGGGCTACCGGGCTACTAAAACCTAGATAGATGGAAAAGGGATTTGAACCGGTGACCCATTGGTTAAACCAATGAGTTATATCTCCATGGGATAATACAACTTTCTATTCATTTAGACAGAATGAATTTTTCAAATGATTTTGAATGCTTCTTTAAGAAATAATGATTTATTATATACATAATACCATTTTGAGAAAAAGTGTTGTCAATGGTAATAACAACACTATGGTCTGGTATTGGTTAACCAACTTTGGTTCTATTTGTAGAAAAATTATCACATTCACATCCCTCCTACCTCATTTTCATTAATTAGATTAAATATTTTAATATTGGAAAATTTCAGATTCATCTAAATCTTTCCCTTCTTACTCTCATCAATATATCTGGGGGGGGGGGGTAATATGTCCTTTCAGAAACTATATGTAGAAATGATAATGATCTTTATTCTTCTGAATATATATATTGGAAATTTAACTGAATGACTATTTATCACGCTTTATTGTATCGATTTAAATATATTCGTATAAAAGTTTCATTTAATATCGAATTAATTTATACAAATAACTTTAGAAAGATGAAAATACATAGAAATACTGAAAAACATTTTTTTTTTCTGATATATATAATAATTCAATTTGTCATGTAAATAAACTCAGTGTTTAGAATTTCCAAAAACAATCGAGCTTCATCTCGGTTTGAATACTTTAAGCTGTAGCTGAGTTATGCAAATAAGACACAATTTCATCAGGTTATTATCAAATAATGATTGTTTTGTTATGCAGGGAACTATACAAGAATACCGAATATAATGGTATAGGAACTATGAAACAGAAACTGCGGAAGAGTGGAGTATTATTTAGGCCTGGTTGAATGTATATGGAATACATTGCTTAAACTTCTTCCGAGCCTGGAATAAATAAATACACTAAAGTACACAGGAATGGTCATATTCCTTGGCTTAATGATAGTATTTTCCGCCGCCTATTACTCAGATGCAGATTCGATAAATATATAGAAGTTGCTAAAAGATAAGTGATGTGATGAATTCAGTCACACATTAATTCATTGATCAAGAAGTAGTAGTAATCGCCTAATATGACGTCAAAGAGAGTTATGTTCGTTAAGCACGTTCACTATGACCACTTCTGTTCAGTATCAGATATCATAAATCGACCTTCTCAGAAAAACTTGGTTGATTCAGACTAAGCGAAATATATAGTACTGTTAGATGAAAATGCCTGTGATACAGGACAATATGAATAACAAATGAAAACGGAAAACAATCAAGATGTTAAACAATGCTTCCGGATATTGAGCAATACAATCATGGGTGAGGTCCACAAATTCAGCTACCAACTATAGTGATCTATATTCCTAACTGAAGTCAAAGTTAGATGGAAAATAAACCGAATAGGTTCAAAACACAATACTTGAATATACTACTTATTTATGAAGTCAGTGATCATTAGCCTGAGAAGTAGATATTTTCTTTTCAACATTTGGAAAATGCTAAAAACCAGTTGGAATACCTTATGTGAAATGATTCAAAATTTATTATAAAGGCGTAAAACAACATTCATATCTCACCATGTAAGTGGTGTCTTGTAGTCTACGTGCTGGTAAATAGCAGAATCGTGTTTTTCTTATTGATGAATATAAGGGTGTACTTTTTTTTACATTTCTATCGATTATTCACAATTTATCACTAATTTATCAAAACAAAACCTACTTTAGGCGGAAGTCCAAGGCGATTGAAATGACGACCTATCTCAGGGAATCGAGAAGCGACATGTTGTTTAGTTTTAGATTTTGCACGATCGACTGCACTATAGTTAAAGCTATCGCTTACTAAACGAACAACCTAAAAGATATAGAAATAAAGTTGAATATTATACATTAAGTGCAATACTGTAGAAAATAAGCAATATCGATGATAATAATATACCTGTAGTTTAGCTGCTGACTATCTAGCCTACATTTGAATGGGACTTGGAAGTTGGTCCTCCAACTCTTTTTGAAGTTGAGAAAGCTGTATCGAACTTGAAACGATGCAAATCATAAAGACCTGACAGTTTTCAAGGATGGAAGTAAGAAATTCTTGATTAAAGTGACGAAGGGCTAGGTAGTGTGTATGGTCAATATCTGTCAATGGATAATAATAATTCGAAAAGTACATGGTGTAAGGGTTCTACTGGTGTACAACAATAGACTTTAAGCTAAAAGCCATTAGTTAAATTTACTTTCTACTTTCAAAAGTGAAAGATAACCATGACATTACATTACATGCGTAAACTACTATTCATAGTATCGTGTTACCGATGGAACAAAGTTATTAAACAATATAAACTACTAAGATGAGATGCTCAGCTGTGCGTAAATCAGAAGTGACAATTAACGTTTTAATGGGAACATAGTTGGTTTTACACCAGTTCTTATACGTAACACTTACTTGCTTTATTTTACCTAACATTCCTGTCATATCGTGTATTTCTCAATAAGTGTTTATTCACCCTAACCATGTGACTGTGATCAGTGTGTACTAGATATTGGAATTTCCACCGAAAGTAAAACATAGACAACGGTTTCATGTGACAGCTGTAAAACACTACTGCATTAATATCATAATCAAAAATAAGCTTGAGAATAATAACTTACTCTTGTTGTAGGAACAATATTGAGTCGTAGTTTTTGGTCGACAAGGCTAGCACCAGCCTCGGAAAGATAGCCTTGATTTGGAACTAAACATGAACGACCAAAACAACATGGGCAACAGTGTTTATGCATCCATTTAGTCCATTTTGGATTAAGTTTGCCATAAGGTTCTTCATCTTTAGGTTTGAATACGGCAATTTTCTTCTGAGAGAAAAAACAACACCACTAACATGAGGTATGTACCCTTAATAACATGATTAAAATGTAAAACTCACATGGAATTACACAAAATGTAGCCTACAATATAAGATTGGATTTCCAACAAACTAGGTTAGAAATCATTGATTGGTGACCTGAGAACCAATTTTATATTGTCTAGTCCTGAGTACTGACCGAGTTTTATCGATCATTTTGCAATGTGACTACCAAGCTAGGAGGCTCATCATCACAGTCCAGTTTGATAGATGTTAGTTGGTTGGAGACAGTCAGTAGGAAGCCCTGGAACTAAGCTTAGCGCCTGTTGACACTCTTCAGCAAGGTGTACATGTAACCTCGATGGGACTGATGTCCCCCCCCCTGAGATTCGAACCCGCGTCACCCAGTGTTGTAATCAGCAACGTTACTACTGAGCTTTTCAAGCCACAAATCCTATCGACCAATTTGTATTGTTAGAAATTATTTCATTGCTGGTTTGTGGGGATTGATTGGGCTTAATTTAATTTATCGATACAAAATAACCTATAGGCAATGTAAAGAATAATTGTCCTAATCAAAAATCAAATAATAAATGACAAAGTTTACAACAAATGAAGAAATATATTTCCTCTATAATCCTGCATGTAATAAATTCTTCAAAATTTTTCCTAATATTTCTGTTTTGTGTTACCTTATCGAAAATCTAAATTATATCAACACTTCATTACTCCTTCTATAACTTAAGAGTACTTTATGAAAGAATCAATTGGTAAAGCAAACTGAAAGGGTGATAAAGATTGAATTCATCTATTTCGGTAGTTAATTTTAAACCACTTTATCCAAATTTGCAAGCTACTGAATCCTAAGATTGCGTGAATGCTGGTAAGTCAGAGCGTATATATCTACGTGATGCAAACAAGCAGTCGATAGGAAACAGAAGTTTAGATCTAAATTAAATATCTCTTACTGTAGAGTTCTCAGATGTTCAGAGAGCATACAATTTGTCTATTATCATTTCAAATATGACAAGTGAAAACAACACACTAAAAGCCAACTAAACAAATTTTGAAACGCAATTACGGCCAGTTAAGCGGTTAACACCATAACCCGAGAGAGATGTTCACATGCTAAACTGTGAGATACACTTAATGTGTGAGAGCATGTGCTACCTGACTACTAAAACTAAAGTAAATGAAGTATGGTTTGAACGTAGAGGAATCACCTACTTACATTAAAGTTATGTTAGTAATGAAGCTGCCAACAACCGCGAAACCCCGCTTCAAACTAGTACAAGTGGTGATAAACAATGAACGGTACGAGAGCTGCTGGGAAACAGCTGGTAATAAATCAAAGCCATCATAGCCGATAATTCAATATAAAAGTACTCAATAATTGATCTCCGAAGAGGAATCTCCACACAATACTTACATGGTGTTTTCATCGAATATGAGAAATCTTCCCAAAGTAAAAATGATTTAACACAGAGAATTGTACATCTTACGTTCTAAGAGGTAAGGGATACCAGTTGTAGAGTAGAACTTATTGTACAACCAGCTTTTTACAACTAGGCCAAAGTTGCACCTATGTCATAAGACGATTTAGATTGACGCATATCGCTTCAGTTTTCGATAAGTATTTGGAAGTCGAATTTGTCATACCTTCTTCAGTATTCATACAACTGCTCATAAGCGTGAACTTTCGAGGATGAATGAACGTATCTGCTCTTATCAACCTAGTGAAAATGCTTCTCACCTTACTGGTGTAAAGCATATCCATACTCAAGGGCAATTGTCATCAAGTGATTACTTGTGGATGGAATTGACTGCGTGGTTGCATTAAAAGACAATATCGTCCTAAAACTCAAGGTAAAAAAGTTCACCAAAGTCAAATCTCTGCCATTACAACCACACACTCCCCATAGGCCTGCTTTAAGCATGCTATCTTTGGAAATATCAGAAACATTGAGAAACCGAGGTATTTTGAAATACGCCGCTTGACATGTTGGTCAATTTTTCACAGAAAGTCCTCAGTGAGATGATATTTGAGGACCAGTATACACTGAATTTTAGTTTAAAGATTAGGAGTGAATTGGTGGAAGAGTTTGATAGCTTCACTTGGGAGGTTACATCAGTTACAGTGAATTAGTTGATAACAAAATCTCAGTTCAGATTTAACTTACGCCACTCATAGTGCAGGCGATATATCCAACTATACATAAAAGGAAGAATATACTCCACAGTAGTCCGCTCTGTCCTGTAGCATGTTTACGAGACAGTTAAAAGTAAAAGATAATAAGCTATAGGTCTTTGAAGAACTGCCTATGTGTCGTGGAATCATCGTATAAACACTGTCGAGGTCAGGCTCAAAATACCAGATAAGAAAAACAAGTCACTTGATGAAGTTAAGAACCTCTCATCGACTGAGGTGAAAGTGTAACTCAACCCAATACATTTGTTAATGCACTAGGCTTTGCACCAAACTAATTGTCTTAGGGCTTATGATGTTAACCCATTCCCTAGGTAAAAGGCGAAGTGGGTTTTGAACGCACGACGCTTTGGTTGACAACCAGATGCTTTAAGCAATGAGGTACATTTTCAGCGAGATGGGTTGGACATTTATCGCGTTTGCCAAGCGATCAACTACCTCGGTGTGCGATGTTAGCTGAAGTAGGATTGGGTTAGAAAGTTAAGGATGATTAAACTAAGATGAGTAGCTGTAAATAAATTATTTGATTGTTTGTCCAAGGCGTAAACTACCTGGCTGGGGTCCTCCAGACGACAGAAAAACACAATATGAACACAGGACCTGACATTAACGTGTAGCGGTTTAAATTGTCACGCCTCATACCAACACATCAAACGAAAATGCACCATGACGAAAGATAAAGAAATAGAGAAGAAAGCAACCAAGCGTTAGGGAATTGCGAAAACAGAACAAGGGAGAGTAAAACAATGATAAAATTCTTCGTGAGGATTAACATGAAGATATTGTGTGGATACATTTCTGCCATTTCGATCGATTCTGAGTAATATCAACCAGTCTCCAACCACTGGTTTCTCTTGTCACGCTGACCCCAACCAAGAAGTCTATATTCTAATACACACATCACACTAACAGTCAATAACTTCGTGAACTGATGCCATCTTTTAGTCTCGTCACCTCTAACCTTTCTCCAGCCTGAACCTATTTCAGGCGACGGTACAGACGGTGACTAGGTATCAGTAACACATCCCAGCCAACTGATTTGATGATGGTCCACAACCTAATCGAGCGACTTTCTTCTACTGCCAAAAACTCTATGCCTGACCTTTACATTATTGACATAGTAGCATCATAAAACATGACTAAGGCGATGGAGGCTGAACACCTGAAGCCTTCTCATGTGCTCAGAATCTAATGACAATGTCTCATGGTCACATGGTAAAATTGGGCGAACTCCAACGCAGTAAACGTGACCCTCATTAGACGATCGCCTAGCATGGAGGCGCTATAAATGGTGTAAGTTGGTGAAGGCCGGACGAACATTTTGTTGTTGCAGAAATTTAGTTGATCATTGACCCTCCAGGACTGACCCAACTTTCTGAGTGGAAATCGTCAATAAGCTCGACAGCTTTACTACACACTGGTAAACGATCCACCAGCGAAGACCTGTCCTTGAGTTACAATTTGCATTTGGGTGGTGAGGGAAGAATTCCAAATATTTTCGAATTCGCACTCAAGGTGCCTAGAAGATTCTTATCTTGTGGGTGTCTTCACCTAACAGGACTATGTCATTTGCAGACTCCACGTCTACTTTAGAATTTTGTGACAAGGTTAATCCAGCTGTCAGATGAGGAGAGGGAGACCTTCTTAAGCACATCTGTAAAAAAAATGAAGTAGGAATGGACAAAGCAAAAATCCTTGACGAACAAAGCTCAACATATACAACTCACCTAATAATTCCCTGAAGGTTCTAACACACTCACAGGTGTTCAAATGCAGAACCTGTGACAGAACGATACGCTTATCCGGCACTCATTTCAGTGAGAAATACTCCCCTAAAGCCTCTCCATCAACAGAGTCGACTGCCACATGTAGTAATACAGCTAATGTAGGGTGTTTGCAAACATGCTTGTTTCGGAACCTGATGGAAGGTGCATATCTGGTTAAGACTGACAAATGGGTCCGAGGCGTATCTCGTTCTTAAACTCCACTTGGGCTTCCAATGATAATAAAACCTAAAAGACATCGATAATTCGTACGTCAGACGGATACCTCTTGAGTTATCACTAGAGGATTTCTCTCCTTTCTTGAGGACTAGGACAATGAGTGATTAGGACCAGTTAGAAGGGATCATATCCAATCCCCACACACCAGCCACCACTTCAGTTTATCTTATTATTAATACTATGTCACTATTCTCAAGTATTTCCAGTACTAGTCCATCTGATCTTGCTGACCGTCGTTCCAGGTTACTCAAAGCCTTCGCGACTCCAACAAGAGTTGGATGCTCTATTACAATGTTCCATTCGGAATCACACTGGATACTTGATAACAGAATAGCAGCTGGAGACCAGTTGAACTGTTCTTGGAAGTATGCCATTCATCGTTCCAGTCAGTGAGTGAACCAAAAATTCATCCTTCTCGACTTCGGTCGTACCAGTCATCGAGTTTTTCAACTCAGTTTCCTTGATTAGTCGAACTAACTCTCAACTGTGATCCGTCACCTCTATCGTCTTCATCTTTAGTCTTCACCATCCATCACCTTGGTCATCGCGTAGCCTTGTCAGTCCATATTTGAGTTGCTTCCGCTCCTAACTGTGCTCGGAGCCTGTTGGAATATGTTCAAGTGCGTCCATCAATTCAGGTGAAGCGCATGAGATTCACTGACTCTTTGTAACCACTCTCTAAAAGTCAACTACTGTCTGAAATGTTCTTTCAGCAGACTGGAGATGACACCATATTTCTGATGGGTGAGTCGTCATACTGTACCGATAACTGTGTAGCTTCTCACTGTAACAAGACTTTGTACTCTAATAGTCGAGCAGCTCTCAAAATGGTCTTGTTTCTGTAGTTTTTCTACATCCATTTAGGCGCAGACATACACGCACTTGAACCAAGCGATCGCTGTTCAAAATTGAGCTTTAGGAGTGGCAATCCTACATCGCTCCTCCTCAGCGAACACTCATAGGAATATGGTACATATGCGTCCACCATTGAGTTCAGGTTGGTGGACAGATGTCTCTCCTTATATCTGAAGCTCGTGGTCGCTATAAATAGATAGTTGACTGAGCATAGTTGTAGCACGTGATCCTCATTATTTATTCATTCAGCTGGGATTCCAAAACTGCCATCTAAGTTCCTTTCTGCTAGACTCATCCTAGCCTACACGCTTGGGAATTGAATCACCTGCGACAACAAACATTTTCGAAAGCTTGCATTTCAGGAGGAGGCTAAACAATTTTCGGGGCAACTCATCATTAACTTCATCCGAATTTTAGTCCTGACAGAGTTGTGAGAGCGTTTAACACTTCCGGACTAACCAGATCGTGGAATATCACTTCTTTTTGGAGTTCCTGAAAAAAAGTTGGACTAGTGATAGTGGTGCACGGACAGTAGAGCCCACGGGTTATCTCCTTGACACCAGTTACACACGGTTTTTTTTTGGAAGTTTTGGGTTTAAATCGTTTGCTTGGAATTCAAATACAAACCCACACCGTTGGTAGCGGAGGAAAACATAGTAGGAAGGAGTGTCCTATTTTGTGGGTTAACCTTTCATAACTGTCCCTTTCCTAAAGATAAGACAGTAACAACATGATAACTAGTAAATGAAATCCCTGACTGTCGATCTCAGCTATGTGATGAGGTGCAGACTGCCTGGCTGGAGTCCCCGGAACGACAAGAATCAGTGGTTGAGGTCTCTTGGTAAAATGGATGAAAATCAGTCACAATGACGTAGACATATTCACCTTTCGATATCTCATAAAGCCTGAATGTTTTGCCCGACCTTTATTTTTAAATCCCCTCTCCTTAGATACAACTTTGTTTACTTTGATACCAGGTTTTCCTATCCATTCGCTTTTTGTACACTTGTGAAGTGTGGTAACCTAAACCAATTGACTTCTGTGTGAGGTTATACGTTGATTTTGTTTACCCGCCGATCAATATAAACTGTTAGTAATCCCCTGAAAACACCTTACTGTTGTCACCCCAGTCCGGCCAGCAGTACGAATTCGCCCTTAGACCTCCACTACAGACTGCCATAAGCTCTCGCAATCGACTGCATCACATGACACAGCTGCCTTCTTAATCTCTAGATTTTGCTACCCATTACTGTTGAAATACTATGGAGACGTATTCAGTCTATACATAAGCCAAATCTAATTCTTATTAAGTTTGTAACCTGCTGGAACCCGTTTGTTTTCACCTATGAGGGTTGAAGGTTTTATGACTCGCTGACCTACCCAAACCGTTTACCAAGTCAGCTGGAGTCCATGTCTGCTTTAGAAAGAACCAAGAATGGTACTAGGCATTCTGGAAAGAACAAATTAAAGTCGTTTTAATTATGTATTCAATCCTCTTATGAATACTGCGTTGATATCTCCGTTTTCGAGGCAAGACATATGAAGCGGTAGAACCCACGGTTAGACTGTTATAAATCCGGAGCGAAGTGCGATAAGTCATAACTACTAGGAACGCTTAGCCAAATTAAAGCTACCAAACAATTCACGTGCCTTGAGAAGAGAAAAGTGAAGTATGTGTTTAAGACAAAGTATTTAGCGAACCCATATTACACTATAGTGTAGTGACAATAGAACAAAAGAAAAACCCTTGGCTTAGGATCTTGAGAGACGCATATTTCAATTCAGAAACTCACATTATCTGCATTTTTCACAAAATAACTTCCACTTGATCCCTGATATATCCTCTCAGGATGGATTCCTGCCTCGATAGCCTGGATGGACATTTGCACGATCTTTTTGAATTCAACATCGCCGTATATATCATTTACAATTGGTGAATATGTATCGGGAGGAAAATTATCATTATCGTCTCCAAGAAGTGGGGCGTTTTCATCTTGACTATAGACACTCATGCCTAGTTCTTCGAGCAAATAGGCATCAGCGTTTGTTTTGCGCAAGCACTGATGGAGACTTGAACCATTATCAAATACAATATCCTGAGATGGCATCCATCAGTCATTCACGTGTAGAAAATGTATATTTACTCAGTACTGTAACGCATAGGTCAAAGCTACCTCTTTAAAGTCTGTTGCTCCAACATCCAGGATCCAATATTTAATATCTTTTTACCAGCTAGTGTAAACTAACTGATTTCTTCGCACTCTATCCTGGGTCTTGCGGAACGGTTCCAGGTCTTTGGTGGATTCCGATGCAGTAGGCCTACCCACTCGCCTTCTGTAGCTCCAGCTAACCCGATGGGCGGTTAGGTGTTGTAGGGATTATGTGGTTTTTCTAAGGCTTGTGCTGCAAATGGGATCCTCAAGTGTCGTAACACCAGACAGCTGATCGGACCGGCTAAAAAAGGAAGACAGGAAAGATGTCCAGAGAAATCAAAGGAGAGGAAGTTTAAGGAAAATGAAACAAAAGACTGTAAGGTGAAGGGAAGTGGAAAGGAAGAAGAAACTTAAGTAGGTTCGTGGAAGATGAGTGATAGGGAGAACTTTTATTAAATAATGTGAGAGCACAGAGTCATAGGAAAGAGAAGGATCAAGCAAGATTATAGGACAGGTTATAGGAACACAGATAGTAATGCTTTTAGCTGATGGTAACATGAGATGTCTACAGGGAAGTATAAAGTTGAACACTTGGCACGAAATGTTCAAATGGCTGTTGATATAACGGAGCAAGCCTTCGATTGACTGGCTTCCGCGTCTAGAATCACTGCTTCTTGTGGTATTCAACCTGCATGCAAGTAGAGAGAGGACAAAACGTGGCGGTTAAAATGTGAAAATTCATTCAGTTCTGAGCGGGTACCACCCACGTCTCAGATGAGTTTCAAGCAGACGTTTAAAGGATTTGAATAAAGAAGCCTGTATCATGCATACTGGAGGAGCATTCCAGGGTTAACAAATCCTAGGAAATAGTACTTATGTCTTGTATCTAACCTGTTAACATCGATGGCACCAGCGTTAGAAACCGGTTGTTGTTGATTTTTTTGCTTCTAGTTTTGTAGCTTGACTCTCGTTGTCCAGTTTACTCTAGTAGTGGTCTAAGAAACCTCTCTCTCTTTGATACTTTTGGTTACGGTGAGATTAATGTTTTGTAGGTTAATATTCATAACTTTCCTAAGGAAGCTATGGATCGTCGAGTAGAATGGGGAACCTGTTGTAACTCCTGCCTACGTAGGCGCCTAAATGGGAACAGCAAGAAAGTGGAGGGAGGGCAAATAGAAGGTTCACGAGGGGTAGAAGTAGATAGCATGAGTCAAGTCACTGGGGAAGAGTTAGAGGATACGGCTGATGTATCAATAACAGGAAAACGTCGGATAATCAGTAACGGAGTTGCTGCAGGCTAGCGAGGTCAACAGTGCCCTGTCCGTGTCCCTGGTCTACTGAAAGGGTTGTGACTATATCCCTAGGTATAGCATTCCGTAAACTACACGCTCTCACAGGGAAAATGTTTAATCTGAACCTGCTGTTAACTCTCTGATGTACTATTCAAGCCACTTTAATGGCCGACTATTTTTAACTTTGTGCCCTCTACCTTGGATACGGTTGTGGTTGATCAGTCCGAGACTGGAGAAAGGTCAATTGATGCACATGAGTCTGCCATATTGCTCTGTCATCCACTGTCGTTCTAACCCTTTCTGTTTTCGTGGCTATCTGTGCTTTTTGGAGACATCAAGTCTGCTTTTTACGTTACAAACTTGGCATTAGTGTGCCTGCCTTGAAACCGACGCATACAATCCGTGCATATGTCTTGTTCCTGTGGCTTTTCATACTGTGATTGCATTTTCGTTCTACTTTCAAGCCTAACAGCCGTTTCTCTGCCAGCTTTTTCCCGCTGAGAGACGTTCTTTCTGATAGCAGCTGTAATATTTCTTTAAAACGGTTTGGAATTTGTTTTTTTTTGCCGCAAAATGCTAAGTCACGCCTGGCTGCCACTGTTTGCTGCAGTTCAAAACTGCAAATAGTTTGCTGAATTGTTACGGCGGATCGAGAAAACCTAGGAAATGTGGTGCGCTTTTATTTACATTTGTATTCAGGCTTCTTGCTCACATCCTGCTTCTCAAGATTCAAAGCATCCACCTTAGTGTTTATAGAACTAATGTAGTACACACGGACGCGCTACACTGTTATCAAGTTCACGCAAGACCATTTTAACCCGGATTTACCATATTACTTTGACGTTATCCGTTGTACGAATGGATATAAAAAGGAATCCCTTGTCCTGGGTTTGCGACCCTGTCCGTTAAATGATTAGCTATTCATTTCCGTAGTTGTACATCCACAAGTTGTCAATCTAGTTTTTGTCCCGATCAAAACGGAGCTGAGCTTGCCTTGAGTGGGGTTAACACGGCACAATCGTAAACGTGACTAAGAATTCATGAGAGATTATTCCCATTTCAGAAGGCTGAGCAGCGAAGACAAGTGTGCGTCCTTTGATCCGGTGCTCAACCGAGGTGGAAGAACTAATTGAGAATGTAGAAGACAACTTTCAAGTGGCTGTCACTTGTGGTAATGTTCCCAATCTGAGAAGCCTAGTGACTCCGGGCAAGCTGTAGTAATTACTGCGATGCGTTGTAGGGATAAAAGTCTCTGGAGAATGGTAGGAATATCGCCACCTTCATTCTGGCCAAAGGAGTAGCAATTGTTCTTACTCGCATTTGCAAGTGTCACCTTACCGCCGGCAAGTTGAGTTTATAGGTATCGACTCTACTTATAATACCAACAATGCAAAGTAAATTTGCTGCATATACATAAATATGTACCCTGCTGGTACTCTCGGTCACGGGTGCTGGCGGCTGGTAACTTCGGGCATGACCGGCCTGTTTCGTTCTCAAAGACAAAGCAGGAAAGAATGGAAGATGTGTGTTGATCCTGCGACAGTTCAAGAGTATAATGTGGGTCACTTCCATTAGGGAAACGTTTGTAATGGACCATGCTAATTAAGAAATACCAGCTGAGAAGATAATGCACACCACTTCCAAGACCGTTCCTTGCGCTTTTCATGTCAGCAAAGCATCCAGCAGGAGGATAAGATGCACTTTCATATCACATCATTAAATCTTAAACTCGTAATCCCACTGTGAAAGCGTACCATAAACGAATTATCGAAAGAAATGGTGTCGAGAGAGAGCACTCATTTTTCTAATGGCCTTGCAGACTTTATCAGTGCATACTCTTGACCATCACTGTAGATTGCGCCATCGGCTGGCACCTACGACAAAACTGGCCACCGAAGAAAGAAATGTGGGCATTGGCATACCTGCATGAAACGCCTGCGTTGGGTTACGACACGGATAATCGTGTTGGGAGTTGGCATTGGTAAGAAACGGTATTTGAGAAAAAACTATCCTTTCCATTAGCGCACACACGAAATTTTTTAGTGGCCCTACCATGACTATCGACGTAGAAGAGTGGAAGCACTTGTAGGCAGTAACCGGAGACATTGAGAAGATGCTTTAAGTCCACTAATGACACCTTTCGGCCGGAAAATGCCATTCGCGCCAGTGGCAGCATTAAAGGAGTTCAACTGCCTAAGTAGCATTGACGTAAACTTTTACAGCAGCGAAGAGGCGTTCATAGCGGACAATGGAACTGTCTACCAAGCTGACGTCTTGACTCGTACACGTTCACGTAGTGTATTTAGTGCGGAAGGAGTTCCGCATAGACACACAACCCTATCGCACCAACGTTTCCGTAATATGCAGAAGTATTGTGCTTTATGAGATAACAACCTGCCTTGTAGGGGAAAAGGTGGTGCATGACTGAGAAGAGTGGTGTTGTGGAGATGCGGCATCCAATGGTATGGTGCAGTGTGAGAGGTCAGTTTTAAGACCGATTAGAGAGGCAACACAAGTTCACCGGCAGATGTAAGCGGAGGAGCGGAGATTGAGAGAAGTTGGTGATGCGGAAGCGGTCAACGTTACGAGAGGTGCTCTGGAATTTTTGAAAAGCCAGTGAAGTTCCAGACAACCTTGCATGCTCAATAACCCCGTTTGAATGCTGCAGTGTCCTTCTTCAGATTCTCTTCAGCTGGCCATCAATTAATCCCGTTTTCGGAATTATGTGCTTGCCTGGGTAATTGTAACAATTAAGTGCAGCAGCTGTTCGCAGCCAATGAGGAGTTTTATCAGCTCAAGGTGAGTGGTTGCTAATAAAATGTCACACGTTAAAAATTACGAATGGGTTACGGTTCAGTGGTCACAGAAGTCTTCGTAGCATTACTGGCATACCGGAGCCATCGCTTTACTTAACCCGCAATTCCAGAAGAAGTTGGATGGAGTTGAAACAAGACCCAGGGTGGCAAAACCAAAGTGCGGTACCAGTGCATGAAGTTTATGATAATTAATCTAAGCCACATAGGGAGATCTGAACTATCTGGCTGTGGTCTTTGCAGCAATAGTAACCGGAAGCTGATGGCAAGGCTACTGTTATCACGCACCTCTGATTTGACACCAGCCTTACCCATCTGATTGTTCTTCGTGTACCACTTCAAAGTGGAGCAACTTGACTCGGTGCGCTTGCGCGTGACGCTCTACACTGATTTCGTCCGTCCGCCCTTGCAGACAGGCCAGCCATCACACGTTATGAGAAAGTGGCCAAACATGTGGTAGAAGCGTTTATTTAGAAGCAAGTAATTCCGTTTTTGAGTCAAACTGACATTAACATTCCTGTATAGGATTGCAGTAGTTCATCGGAAGCACTGTAATGACTGCAAAATCATCGCATCAGCCTGGGCATTTCTTCGTCCCCGTTAGAATGGGAGCATACCAGTGCGATTTCTTAAGGAACTTCTTATATGGCTTCTGTCATTCCTGAGAAACTAGAAAATAAACCTACATTTAATTCATGATGCGATTTCCAGAACACGAAATCTCCAAGAAGGTGAACCAAACCTGGATTTCCCGTTTCATGTTACCAAAATGAGTGCACTGGAAACTGAGTTACACGGAGTTATGTTTTACAAATTCGAAAGTACAACTTTCGCATTTCAGATGTTGCCATTTCAATGAATTTATAGGCATGAACGGTAAACTTCTCACAGATCTAAGGACACATGGTGTGCGTGCATATTTGCGCGGACATTACTCGACTGAAGTGACCAAACCTAGAGAAAATACAGCTGCCTTCTTTTAAGCATCCACGGTGTTTGCATGCGGCACATTTACCCCGTTAGAAAATGAACAGGATGTAAGTTGTCTTCCACACTGAAACTCTAACAGATGCAGTGATGCCTGGTCAAGTCTGACTGAGACAACTACCCCGTACAAGATAAAAAAAATAGGACTTTTTCTTGTTGATCAGCTCCCGCGAAAATTTTGCGGTGGCAGCCGTTCACAACAAGCCTTGCAATCGAAGAGGGGTTGTTTTCATTATTTCCAGCCAAGTACTCCTGGTGATGATACTGTACGTAATGACCCTTTCAACACCAACCATCAATCTGCCACCACAACTTCAAGTCCACTGCTGCTTGCATCTGTTATAATCTTGTCTTAGATATAAACAGAGCTTCACAACCGCCACAAAGTTGACATATTTTTATGCTATTCTGCTAAATGCATCTTTGAGGCTGGTTTGGCCCTGTCTCATCTCTTCCTTAACAAAACGCATGGCCTTTGCCTAATCAGAAATTAAGCATAACAGCAAAATATCATCAACTATAACTACATCACAGTTATGTTCCTGAGAAGCAGTTAATGATACGTTATTTACTGGCTTAGCACAGCTGCAGCACACAAGTGAACGGACAATTATTATGGTACCAGCATCAATCAGGTGGTGAATTTCTTTAGAAAGAACTTTGATGGCAAACAACGAGAAAGATGCTTCAGTTGAAAATCCTCACAGGAACACCAAACTGACTGTTATCCAAGCCTAAAAATAACTGAAGACCTGCATTTGGCGTCGTCACTAGAGTGGACTCTAAAGCCAGTGTACCGCTCTGGAGGGGTAGCTTCGTGATGGACGCCATGTTTCAGACAACTTCAGATTGTTCGTGTGAATTGCCAGATGAGTGACCCCCTAGACAGTAATAAACCCACCTCTATTGATGCAATAGCCCAGTGCGAATGAGTTTAGATGCTTCAGTTCGTCGGAGTATGTCATCCTCCTCAGTCAGAAAGCTCGCATAGCCACAGATCTTTGTATTTTCTGAAGAAGATTGGGGTCTGTCTTCAATGTCAGGTAGCTATTATATTAAAGACTTTCGAATGCGGCCGAAGACAGGATTTGAAAACCTCTAGAAGTAGTTCAAGAGTTTGCTGGTGCGAAGGCAATAATTCCACTTGTCCAACCTGTAAATGTTTGCATAATTGTTCTGCTGGAATGTTCCACCATATGAAAATGCATCACTTGTATCTTCTAGGGGCAATACATGGGGACTGCGATTACCTTCCATGAAGATACATGTAACCTATATAGAAACTTATTCATACCTGTAAAAATGGTGTGTGTCCGTATGTTCAAGAACAAAAGTCATCGCTATTATGAAAGGGACCAAAAGTCATCCCCAGAGCCCACAGCATACTGAGTGTCTAGTTTTGCCTGGTAACATTTATTCCTGGAGACGCGGACACACAGTTCTTGGTGGTATGAATAGGTTCCTACGTAAGTTGAATTTTTTCTGATTACGGATAGCGTCAATCCTCCAGCTGTTCCGTCACCAAACGACGTAAGTGCCGCCTGTTTACAACATAAAACACTCCGACGGAATAATTACGCAAAACTGACAGTATGGACAGGCGGACGCGCTGTCTTCGTATAAACAAAAAATCCAGGGTCTGTATCTGAACACAACACGTATTGCCCAGAGAAAAATAAGCCTTTAGGTCCAAACCCACGTTGGTACACCTAGGATATTTTGCTGGATAATAACGATGAATAGTTCGTAAAGGAATACATGCAAGTTATTTACTTGTTGTACCTCACTGACTCTGGAACTATGGATTTCACGTGTGTTTGTGGCAGTTTACATCAGTTTCATAATCTTGCTGAGCATTACGAGTGCGAGCTAAATATCTGCATCTCCAACTCCAGCATCGAAATATAATGGGTTAGCTTGAACGCATCAAGTGGAGATCAAAAACGACTTGTCCGATAGTTACACGGATCGTGACAGCCTTGCAGTAGATGAGTATCAGATTTTCCTGGCCACTTGCGTGATTGGTGAACCACAGGTTTTGGCAATTGTGAAGTTGCGGTCTAACGAACCTTCTTTGTTTCTGTTCGCCGTACTTGGGCATTGTGAACGTAGTAACACTTCGACTAATGCAGGGTAGTCTCAGCCAAGGGTTGTTCCTTTAATAATTTATTTTCAACTGCAACTAAGTCGACAATTAGAACCGAAGTGTTCTTCTACTACGGGGAACGAAACAAAGCCGCAGGCGGAGAAAAAAGCAAGAATTCCAACAAAGAGCTTATTTCCTGTGCTCACGCTTCTCCCTACTTAACTTTCATTCTTATGACGTTAGTTGTACATACTTCATGTACCATGCACGGACGAACACACTTCGTGCCGCTGTATAGTTTAGGGCTCTTATTTGTTTGCCGTATCGGTTAGTGTGGATGTATCGTTAGTATGAAGCGAGGATTTATGGTGGTCTCCCCGACATCATATATGAAGGGTTGGAGCGTCTGTGGTATATGTCTCATTAGACGTTAAGATGGTTTTATATACTTATTGACAAGGGATAACTATGTTCCACTGTGCTTTTTTACTCTAAGTAGTACAGAGGATAGTGCTGGTTATGAGAAAGGGAAGAAATACCACTTTTTAGCATATGCAGAGCGTTAAAGTGAAGCACCGCTGATTCCACACTTCTTGAAAGTCTACAAAATGGCATTTGGTACCATATGATTCACACAACAGGCCGTTGACGTGCAAAATTCAGTCAAAACTTGTTGCAACTCATGAGACGGGTATGGATTTTCATCTCCTACCACAGATAGGTTCCATTATTAGGAAAAAAAGCGCACAATGTTCGAAGTTTGCGTCACGACCAGCCGACGTTGTTAGTCCATTTGCACACTTTGTTATTTAGTAATACAACTGCCCACTCATAACAAAGTTCTTCTTTTTTTAGCTTCGCTAACCACGAACGACTTATACCACCAAGTATCCACGGTCATATGATCAACGTCAGTGTCCAAATCAATGCATTTCCGGGTGGTCATGTTGCATTTAAAGGTAACACAGATTAGTTTCAACGGGAATACTTGTTGTGGTGGATATATATATAAATGTATATATATATATATATATATTTCATACAACAAAGGTTGCATGAATACAGACCAGTTTACAGGTTTGATCATTTCGGTAATGAGAGATGACTATTATGTACAGTGTTGAGCTATACTTTAGATACTGTTATTTATGGCATATAAGAGGTGTGTTTAAGCAGGCTTAGTTCGAATTTGAAGATTATCTGGTTATCGTTTGAATCGTCCAATATTCTTGAAGGTGAGTCCGCATCGCAGTCATGACCTTTAGGTGTGCGCGTTCGTCATAACGTTTTCATGGCAATATCTCCCACTGACAAATGCGATTTGTAGGATTCATTTGAATGCAGGACTGGTTAGGTAAACCCAAAAAGTGAATAACAAAAGCGAGCAGCGGGCGAAATTCGAAACAGGAGCACAAGAACATGCAGGGGTAGATCAACCACGCTACATCTGGGTGAGTTCTTTGTACCGACTGTGAAACTTACTTCAAGAAGTATCCAGAACCGACTGTTTGGAGGTAAGCTTAGGTGGAAGAAGATGGAGGTGCGCACGACAGTAATGAAAATCAGTCTGAAGCTGATATCACTATGAAATAGAGAGATTAGAGGACTTCGGACCAGGTATTCACTTGTTATATACCTGCGTACAAGCGTTTGATGAAGTTATAAACATTTAAGTGAAATTCATGGTTTTTTCTAAGACGGTAACCACCCTTTATCTGGTCACGGGGGGGGGGGATTGATCATCCTGTTGCCTGCTGAGTATTACCATATCGGGGCTACCGAAACTATGTTGGTGGAGAGTACTTACATGTAAGTACTGATAACAAAGGGCAAATAATAAAGAGTTGCATGCCATGAAAATACACCGACAGACAGTTCTTTTATCTTTTCGGAGTAGAGAGATTACTTCAAGGGACGATTTTTAGGAAGTAGGTGTTAAGTCGTGAGATCAGTTAGGTTATGAAGAAAAGTAGGTTACATTAGAGCAGCTACTGAGTTCACTGTTGCATATCGTATGGCACCCCGCTTCCTGTTCACTCTTGGTCATTTTTTTTGAAGAAATTAGATTTTAACAACTATTGCGTTGTATACTTTTGTCATTGCTGTTAGCACCATTGTACATGGTACTACCGTTTGTGGTTTGGCCGTCAACGAATTGATGGGATTCGTTAGATAGGAGGAATTCACTAAGTAGAATAGACGTTGAAACGGCTGATGGTCCGAATGGGAGTAGTTACGCATACGCTTCGGACATCTTTCGTATCAGTGTAGGCAGCATCTTTCGACAAGCTTAGTTGACGCATGGTAACTTTTACTCGAAAAGGTCACCTGACAGAGAGCATTAGAAAGCATGTAGTGTGGAGCTACTGCAGGTAAGTAGTGTTCCGAGCCAACAGATGAACTAATCCCTGGTTTAATCATTTGTTCAGCATATTCGTGCTACTGTGACTGCTGAGAAAGCTAAGACGGTTCGTCACCTAAAGAATCCTAACCAGTAGGTGAGTTAATCGTGGGGTTTTGTCTTTTACAACTGTAATAGTCTTAAAATTGCTGTCTAGCCATGAATGATCCTGATAGTTGATGAACCTCTCAGCATCACATGAGATGGTGAACCTGGAAATAACAAGGGAACTTAGCTGTGCTGCTTTCTTGCGAAGGCGTTCAAAGTCACAGTGCATAGCCGTCATGCTACATGAGTCTAATACCCCTTTCTTGAAGACACCCAAAAATACGGTACCTGGGATATTCTATACTACAGCCTGTTGGGTAGATGCCAGCTTCTACATTACTTCAGTTGCCGGGTAGTCTATTAAGGTTTCAGCCTCTTCTGAAAGGGTATGGGACTAGGTTGTTATGTTTCCAAAAAAGATATGCCAAGTGTTGGAAATCGTCAGCCATTCTCCTGCCCCTATCTATCATGGAGCTGTTACTGTCAATTTCTTTTCTATTTTCCTTGATGTCATTATTCGTTGCCGGCACAACGTCCTTAGCCCCGGCGCAAAGTGTAAGACATGTAAGTCCGTCAGGGTCTGGATTACGCAACGTGATAGAATTTCCATCACAACCTGAAATTTAAGTGGAACCAATTCTTGTATTATTATCGCCACAGCTATCTACCTTTAGGTGCTTTGGCCTCGACCATTCTTAAAATAGATTTTAAGTAAGGTGTGAGACTAGCGGTAAACGTATGTAGTCCAAAAGAGCGGGAATAAACCGACTATGGGCTACAACATAGCTTCATATCACCCACGAAAAGTAGGAAGTTGAAAACTATAAACAGTAATAATGAGATAAGCTCAACAAGAAAAAGACCAAAATATACGATCAAATAAATAAATAAATAATATTTTATCCCCATATTAGTAATCTAACATGAGAGAAGCCAGTCTACAGGCATCATCATATTGATGTATGTCGGAAAATTTAGGAGATTTTACGGGATCTAAATGGTACGGAATGGAGGTCATTAAATTGGACTAAAAACATCAAAAAATTACATAAGTCATGAAATGAACGAAGAAATGCGACTTTTCAGCGTATACAGAGTGTTAAAGTTTATATCGTTTTCAGTCATACCTTCTTTTTCATCATTAGTGGCACCAAGGTCGCGCGAAATTCTAAATTTCCGTTACAAGCAGTCGACTTGTTTATTTCGTCTTCGCGATGCCCCGTTACGCTGTATAAACGTCTATTTTACTATGAACTCTTATGCTTATGGCTTCGGGTGCCAGAAGAACCCACACTGACGGCGTTGAGAACCTGTAAGTTTCCACATAATCACGTAATCCAAGTGAATATCCATTCAAGTGTTATCATTCACAACAATATAGATTTACGCCATTAGAATAAGATATCGTGGTGCAAGGGAACAAACAGTTGAAAAATTTGCGGACCGATGGCACTGATTTTTCCATACTGTTCCTGTTAAGGTATGCAGCATTGTCAACGACGTATATTCACTGTTGGATGAGGTACTAGAGAAGTCAGTTGCATATCATTATTGCAAATGTGTTCACTCTAAAGTTAATAGGTTAGTTGATCTCCTGGATTTTGCCGTCTGCCCAGATTTTCGATGCCATTTTGACCGTCCAGAAATTTGAGTAGTTCGAGGATTGATATATGTTCGTATGGTGAGAGGCTCGAATGAGTGATTGGGATTGGTAAGTCTTGCTTATTGGACAGTAGTTTTCTTGGGAGCATGGTTTCATTGCTTCGAAAAGAAGCAGAATGCTTAGAATTGGTAACGTATACTCCTCATTTGTGTCCTGTTATCATCATCGAAGGTTATCTTGATGATGTGGGTATTCGAGGATCTAAGTTAACCCTTCAATCATGTAGAGTTCAGATTTCCAGGTGATTCGGTAAGTTTTCATCATAGTCTGGTTTCTTCGTAGTCCAATGATGTCTTCATGCTGCAGACACCTGAAATTTTGATGGAGAAAACAACAACAAAAGCAAGTGAAGCCTATGGGCCTTTCAGATTGTAAATTGTTTATGTATTGACGGGCCCTAATATGTCTGTAGTTCTAGCGGCAGTATTAGTGGTGCCTTTTATGGCGCTGCCCTGTAGTGTAGGGTTAAGGTGTCTCATAAACCCAGTCAGTGTTTGATTCTTGGACTGCCCTAGGTAAGCTGTTCCACATTTGAGCATATTTTATCAAAAAGAAGTTCTCCCTAGTGACTGTTCCGAAATGTTCAGTTGCCACTGTTACAGCTACATTTTTTCAGGCAAATGCAGTTTTGTTTATGAACCACATGTCCACGAATAAGCTATAAGTTAACCCGTTAAGAAGCTTATAAAACAGTATCAGGTTCAGTCTGAGCCTTCGTTTCCATAGTGGTTCAAGTCCCAGGATGTTGCACCAGTGTTGTGTATTCTCATCGTAAAGCATCTCTTCACTCCTTTGACTTTCAGTTTGTCCGTAACCCGTATACTGCTGTATATAAATGAACAGTATTCGGGCAGTGGTCAGACACATGTTCTATACAGGATAACTCCAGATTCGGTGCTGTAGAAGTTCGGTAATAAGAAACCCACCAGTTTACCTGATTTCGACACCTGTGTGGATACGTGCTCAGAGAAAGTTAGGTTGTGAGAATATCGGAACCCTGAGTCTTGTATAGACTTCACTTTTGGGAGCGAATGCCCGACCATCATTAAGTTTAGCTTGAGTGCATAGTCACCCATGCATATCCAGCCACAATTTTCTGTGTTAAATTCGAGTCACCAGGTGTTGCACCATCTGCTAACATATCCTAGTTTCTGCTGCGTAGTGCTAATGGTCAGGGTTGAGTCACCGATAAGGCATGTGTATACTACCTTCAGGTCACCCGCACATACCTTGAAACACTCACACATAATATTGATGCATGTCATGAAGAGAAGTGGACCCAAGACACTGCCCCGGACAACTCCACTGGTTGTCGGCTTAGGCTTTGAGATAGTTGAGCCAACTTTTGTTGTTTGGTGACGGTTACGGAGAAAGGATTGTAACCAGTCTAAAAGTGGGTTACGGATCCCAAGGGACCTTAGCCTACCGATAAGCAAGTTGTGTGGGACTCTGTCGAAGGCTTTAGTGATGTCGAGGTAAAGTATTATCACTATCTTTTCCTTATCCCTCCTGCTGGTGATCTTGTCAAAAAAGTCAAACAAGTTTGTGGTGCAAAATCCTCTTTTCGGAAAGCTGTATTGCGACGAGTTGATATGGTTAGATTCCAGCAGGTAATCAGACATTTGATTTTTAATCACCTTTTCATAATCCTTGAGATGACCGGGGTTATGTTAATTGGTCTGTGGTTGCTAACGCCGGTCTTGGCCCCTGACTTATGTTTTGGTTGTATATAAGTAGCTTTCCGCTTGTCAGGATAGGTCCCAGAATCTAATGAGGGCAAATATTTTGAATAATAAAACTGCCATGTCCGTACCAGCCTTTCCATAAGTTATTGACGACATCTCGTCTGTCTCGCAGCTAACATTTGCTTTTAGGTTCCCAATCGCATCGTTAATGTTACTCATGCTGAATTCTATGCTAGCTGTCGTACCACTGCTTGTGCTGATTACTTCGATGTCCGGAGCTAAGGGCATGTCAGTACCATTGAGAAACCACTCACTGAGAAGTTCACAAACCACCTGTGGATCATGGTAATTTATACCTTTATGCTCTAGATAATTTATTAAAATATCTTTCGTATTTTTTCGCTTTTACAGGATGCTGCAAAGGTTTCGCGTTTTAGATAAACTGTCATGGGTCCCACGCTCTCCAGTCAGTGTTTTCGTTCGGTGTCTTTCCTGAAGTGAAATTAATGTTCTATGTATCTGATTCAGTACATGAAATTCTTTCAAAACAAAGTGCTTTTTCTCAGTCTTCCCAGTTTGTGTCGAGTTTTTATCTATATATAAAGTTGTTTTCAGGCTGAGCTTAGTGGGTGCAATTGTTTCTTAAGAGGAACTAATAGTCTTGTAAAAGTTGTCGAGGGTTTGAGACAAATTACCGCTAGTGTCCAAGTCGTCCCAATTGAAG
This sequence comes from Heterobilharzia americana, assembly GCA_944470555.2. NCBI lineage: Eukaryota > Metazoa > Platyhelminthes > Trematoda > Strigeidida > Schistosomatidae > Heterobilharzia > Heterobilharzia americana. The sequence continues at coordinate 60,900,821 of OX104129.1, read as the reverse complement.
CATCTTATGAGTGTCTGGGGGAGCTCTCAGTCAGCATTCCTGGTGTCCTTGTATAGGTAGTATTTTGGTGGTACTTCGTGCACGCCCCCGCGAGCTACTAGAAGTGGTAGAGTGCAAAGCAATATGCCATGATTGTTGGTTGTAAATTTCCCTCCTACCTGTACGGACAGCTGCTCAATGTTGTGACAAAGTATCAGGTCAAGGGTGTTATTGTTTCGCGTGGGGGCAGCGCACGTATTGCTGCCGGCCGCTTGTGTCAGTGGCTGCTAGGAGCTTGTTATGGTTTTTGGGACCCGTGCATATTGCTCAGTCTACTCCAGGGAGGTTGGGGTCACCACAGATTATCTTAGAATCGAAGTCTAGAGTGGCAGCGCACTCGAATGTTTCGCAGATGATCTCGTCAACTGCTATGGGAGTGTTTGGTGCCTTATACAAACACCTGATGAGGAGCTTGTATTTATTGATGTTCGCGCTTATCCATGCACATTCTGGAGTTTTATCTGGTTCAGGATTTGATAATAATAATAATATATATTTCGTACAACAAAGGTTACATGAATACAAACCGGTTTACAGGCTTGATCATTTTGGTAATGAGAAATGATTATTATGTACAATGTTAAGCTATGCATTAGCCACCGTTATTAACGGCATATAAGAGGTGTGTTGAAGCAGGCTCAGTTGGAATTTAGAGATTATTCGGTTATTGTTTGAATCTTCCAATATTCGAGTAGGTACCAGCAAAAATAGTTCTTGACGCACAGATAAGACATTCGCCTCCTTTTTTATGGGCTCTGTCCTGACTGTATACTCCATATCCATCGATTGTAATGTGTGCGTCTGATATATCTGTAGTTAGCCAGGCCTATATAACCAGGACCAGTGTCGGTTGTTTTAGGATTATTAGGGTCCGAAGGGCCTATATTTTACCTACCATGGATCTCGCGTTTATGACTAGTACTGTTAGGTACAAGGGGTATTGGGAGAATGAAAGAAGTGAGGTTACTGCTTACCATTGCTTCATCAGTGTGCTGATATATATCGTAGTTTTCCTTGCCCTGTTTCAAGCTGTGTTGCGCATGAGTGGTAGGCGTTCTGCTCGTTGCTGTCACCGGTAAATATGATAAGAGAAGGTGGCGCCGTTCGGCACATACCTTATTCCGGGCTTCGCTACCGGTTGTGCTGTCACCAAGGACGCAGTAAATGGGTTCGACAATGGGAGAGGCGGGTAGTGGAAAAAACCAGGCTGTATATTCGTGCTGTCAGGGATGTAGTAATTTTGAGACCAAGGTAGACTCATCTGGAGCTGTACGCAGTGCACAGCCCACTGTTAGCATTTTCGTTGCTTCTTGGGCTACGTGTTACAGGCCAATATAGACGCGCTGCGTCATTATGCCTATTGTCCGTAGGTTTCAGGTCCTGGGTTGTGTCCGTGGAGGAAAATTTCATCCGATCATTCCTCGGGTATGTGTTTCTGCCGTCCTGCCTGTATTGAATGTGTTTTTATTCACATTCCTATTTTCATTGGGCACAGCAGATGAGTACATTCTGCCGGTTTTTGGCCTCTCAGAGCTGCTATTTCCGAAGGAAGCAGTTTGTTTCGGTACAGGGGGTTTATTATTGTTTGTATCTGTTTGCGTCCCTTTGTTGCTGATAGGTCTAAACTGGCGCATTGTTCGGTTAGATGGGGGTGAGTCTAGGTCTACAGAAGGGGTGTGTCTGTCACTGTTGGTAGGCACACGAAGTATTTTTTCTTCTTGAGTGGTGTGCGGACTGACGGAGTGCTGTACCCGCATGAGTTCTGGATCTACTGCCCGACCGTGCTGGCCAGCTGGTACAATCTTACCCAGTTTTGACACCTGATGGTACGCGGTGTAGGGCTTTCAAAGCCAGGTATTTTACCACGACAATGTTGGACAGGAACATCATCGTTAGACGTATCACTTGCTTGTTCCGCAGTGGATACATTGTTGTTGAGTGCTATCTGGAGTTTTGCATTTTTTCCTTTGAAGTGGGTTCGATTTTGGGCCATCTTAATATGTCCAAACATATTCTTAAATTTGACACTATTGACCATGGAAACAAATTGCCCTCAATCAAGGGATGACGTAAACTGGAATGAGATAGGGCATGAGGGTTGTGAGTCGGTCTTCCGAATCCTTTAACAATCACAAGTAACCTGTGACGTACTGCAGGCATCTGAGATCGTGGCTTTAGCCTTTTTTGGTGATATACTTTCCGGAACATTGCAGACGATGGCTTTTTGTAGTGATGCAACTCATCGCACCACCTCTGGGACGATGAAGTCGACTAGGGTTTCAGTTTTTCGTACTTCCTCACCGTCTATATCTTTGCGTAGACCAAAAAGATAAGTAATGGGTGCGAGCCGCTAGGGTGCAGTGCGGACTTCGGTTGGCATTGTATTAAGCTCAGTAATTTTGACCGCATTGGAAGTTGCTAAGTTACTGAGATCCGCGACAATGTCATTTATGCCTACAAAAGGAGCTTGCGACCTATTCGGAGAGTTTTCATACTGTTTCGAACAGATCTGTGCAGCATTCGATTTTGACACCCAGTGTGGTACATTACCCCGAGGGCTGCTGTGCCAATTAACCCTCGTAAGGCAGCAAACTTCGGTAGTCGCTACTCCTCCCCTAGGCCTGTACAAAGCAGCGTTGTCCAGGGTAGTGTGCTGGGGCCGTTACTTTTCTTAGTCTATGTAAAAGCCATCAGAAATGGAACACCCTACCCTTTCGCAGAAGACTTGAAGATAGTCCGCAGCTCTTCCCACGCAGTACCAACACAAGGTTTCTCTCAAATACAAGATGATCTGAAGAGTTAATTCACGTGGAGTGCTACCTGGCGTCTCCCTTTTAAACCTGGATAAAAGTGGCATCCTCCATCTCAATAAATCCCACCCAGATGTAACACCACGCCTGGGTGACACCGCGCCTCAGATATTCAATACCGTGAGGGACCTTGGCATCACTTACTCTGGGAGTTTAACTCTGCAGAGTATGCAGACTCAATAGTTTCCAGAAGCAGCAGACTCATAAGTCTTCTACGTAGAAACACATACCCAAGGCAAAACACACTGTGCAAGGTAATGGTTGGCCCGATATTGCAGCGTTGCACAGTTATCTATGATAACGGGAAAATACCTGATGGAATTCAAGTAGAGAACATCTAAAGAAACTTTGCTCGGCGCCTACTAATACGTAACGAAGGACTTCCTTACGAAGCAAGGTACAAGAACCTAGAACTGCAGTCACCCTGGCTGAGACGCCGGACGCCCAACCTAGCCTTTCTTTTTCGTCTCTTAGTTGGGAAATCTAGAACCAGCCGTGCCACCACTTTTAAATCAACACCGGCAAATGGTCTCCGTAACAGCGAACACAACGTTCCCATAAATAAGTATCGCTCAAAACTCCGATAGAAGTTTTTCATCAGGCGATACGGTACTCCGTGGAACAAAATTCCCTCCCCTGTACCAGCATGCCAATCTGTCGACCAGTTTCAACGATTACTCAGTGAATTCCTTCTGTCTAACGATTCCCACTAATTCGTTGACGCCCAACTCACAAGCGGTGATGCCATGTACAATGGTGCTACCGCTACATAGACCCGAAGGAAACTGACACAGCATGGACAAAAGTGTACAATGCTCTGAACTAATTGCACGAGTTAAGTTAAAACCAATAAAACAACTGATCTATGGTAGACAGCGAACGGATTGTGACACAATCTGCAACACCTAACTGTGATAACGCTTGAATGGATATTCACTTGGATTACGTGATTATGTGGAAACTTACAGGTTCTCAACGCCGTCAGTGTGGGTTCTTCTGGCACCCGAAGCCATAAGCATAAGAGTTCATAGTAAAATAGACGTTTATACAGCGTAACGGGGCATCGCGAAGACGAAATAAACAAGTCGACTGCTTGTAACGGAAATTTAGAATTTCGCGCGACCTTGGTGCCACTAATGATGAAAAAGAAGGTATGACTGAAAACGATATAAACTTTAACACTCTGTATACGCTGAAAAGTCGCATTTCTTCGTTCATTTCATGACTTATGTAATTTTTTGATGTTTTTAGTCCAATTTAATGACCTCCATTCCGTACCATTTAGATCCCGTAAAATCTCCTAAATTTTCCGACATACATCAATATGATGATGCCTGTAGACTGGCTTCTCTCATGTTAGATTACTAATATGAGAATAAAATATTTATTATTATTACCTTGATGTAACCCCCATTTCTTCGTAACATAACTAATCCCGCGACTCAACACCTATTCTTTGTAAACTGCCAAAAATAAATCTTTTGCTCCTCACTCTGGGAAAATAAATTAAACCCATCACAACTAGGGCTCGTATTTCTGACTTTTATCCCACTTTGAGTATATCTTGTAGAACAGGTACCCACATACCTCCACTATACGATACTGAAGCAGACGTTCAGCGGCCATAGGCCTCTACAAGAAACACTATGATTGGCAAAAGGAAAGGAAGTTGCTTTAAAATAAATTTTGTGACAGTATGTGTTACAAGAGTATTGGCGGCGGGTCGTAAGAATTCAAAATATAAAAACGGCCTGATAGCATAGGATGGCGGATCTGACGGTGGGGACTTATGGAAACCACTCTTATTTGTAAGAAGCTCAAGAGTGGATGAGACCTTCGGCTGCACAAAGACAGCACAACAAAGACTATGAACGACACCAGGTACCTGATGACCAGTGCAACGGCCTCTAACCTCCTCCATGCCGGCCGTATTACTGCGGTTAACAAAGACGGTAGAGGCCAATGGGGGAAAAGAAACTACAGCACATGGCGTGGGTGAAGTATTGACGGGCTTAAACAACGCAGAAATGCTCAGCGACGCGAGAAGGCAGGCATGATGGATAGGACGTACGGAAACCACCCTTATCTGATGTCATTGGACCCAGTATATTCCCTTCACCCTCCCTTTCCTTAAGATTATGGTAACCATCTTCCCACAACCCTGCACGTGCACATCAAAGCTCTTAATGATACTCAAATGCAAAACAAAGTCACCATCTTTAGGCGTTTGTAACGCAGCTTGACCTAAGATGCACTACATAAAGCTTCAAAGATATTCTACGGATGGAACATAGAACTATATAGCCCCTTATTCCTTGTGTCCACTCTAGATACTCTAGTCTTCAGCATTGCTCCCCAAGTTCTGAGACAACTAACTTCCCTTCCCATCCCTCTATGTTTCTCTTCATCACCCAATATCCAGATTATGAAGGCGGATCATACCGACGCGCAACGAGCGTCGGGATACACTTCGAACTTCTATTGAACACGTGAGAACTATAATCTTCTACCGCCTACCGATGCAAAATCATCAGGAGCTAGACAACTCATCTCAGACTACGACCTCTCGTAAATTTATAGCTCAAATTGGGAGTGAAACTAGAAGTGTTGGTAATAAATACCATTTGCATCCAAACGTGCAACTTCTACCCCTGACAACTACTCGCCTGGAAATGGAGCTAACCGAGAGTGACCTCGTATGACGAGCCGACCCTGAAGTTTTATTAAATGGTTTGATAGTGAAACCTCAGATGTTCTTCACTGTAATATGACAACAGTAGCTGGACAGAATTGCATCCCTGGCCTGATCTATTCAAGTGACCCTGTTTGCAGCATTGTGGGCCTAAACAATTACCACACTCTGCATGTCACTATACAATACCAGGCAAAAAAATTCCCCCGGCCGTCCATTCCGGTATTTAACTCTAGTTTCACCTGCCGTCTGTAGGCAGTACACATTTATTGAATGCTGACATATCTTCAGATTCATGTGTTCTGAACATCCGATATGCGATATACTACTGCAGATTACATGACTCACTATTACCAGGACACTCCTTATACTGGGTGAGCATACCCTCATTAATGTTTACGACTGCTGCTCAAATATTTATGACCAGCGATATGTAAATAGTTATTTACTGCAGAAGGCTTTGCATGGCACGGCGGTTTGTTTCCTTCTAAGCTTTTACAGCCTCAACTGGTAGATAATGTATGGACATTGCCCGTAAAAATGGCTTGTGTTCGTACAATTCATTATTCGAGGTATATTGTCATTACTGTCACTGAAGTGATCTGCGAGGTGATATGGCGTTTCTAATGAAGTTAAAGTGGAGCAGATGGCTCAACTCCCGCTGCCTGAGAGTAGTTTTAAAACGAGCCAGACAGATAAAGTAGATAAATAGTGACAGTTTATTCGGGTCGAGGAAAAGTTTGGCACTGGCCGCAGTTTGCCAATCAAGTTTCGCATTGGGCCCGCTAGATGAGGTGACGCCACGCTGCGGCGCGCTGTTCTGGTGTTATATGGTTGGAGTCGACGGGCGGGAAAGCCGTGTACCTAGGCTTCGTGTTTACTGACACTCATTAGAAAGACATAGCTGGGGCCACAAAAAGTTGATGCCGCCTCGGTAATTCAAGCTTGCATCCCTCGGTGACAAATGTGGCGAGTCAACCAACACGATACCTAGGCCAAAACTAACCCTTGTTATGACCAAACCATGCACACGCGCCCCTTGAATATCGACGTGTTTTGCCTCGTTTCCATTCGTCTCAGAAGCAACCACATATACACTGCTTAATTGCGGCCCTCTCCGTTGAAGCTAGCCGTTTTGCTGCGAATTGTCTTCAGGACAAATAGCCCTTAAATGGTCACTATCACCACTCTCGAAACAAAAAAACTGTTAGGTAGGTCTAGCTGTCGTGATCAATCGAGATGGCTCACGCAGCCGTGTCTACAATACTAAACGTCTCCCTTGGTTGCATTTTTCGGACCTGCGGGAAACATCCAGTATCCTGCGGAGTCATACAACTGGAGAAGAAAAGTTGAGGTTGACGACCCATTTTCACCACCATAGATTTGCTACCTTTCACCCGACTCAGATATTTTTATCTTGCCTTCTTTACACACCAATCGAAATGAGCAGTAGCAGGGATTGAGCAAATTGTGATCCCCAAAACACCTCAAGCGAACCCTCACCTCAGTTACTGACCACCTCATACTGGACAGTAACTAGGGATGGAGCCAAAACGTGTAGAACCGGCTCCAATGACTACGGGTCGTCTTAAGTAGGATGATCACGAATGCCAGTGTTCGAATAAAAACCGAATCCCTGTCCTTCAAGACACTCAGAACACACCTACATTAGTTCAGCGCAGAGCATATCTAACTGTTAAGACTATCATAAACCCCAGGATGCCCGTAAAGGCATTCAGAAGAAACAACAGAGGACTGGAAGAAAACCCGTGGCTAAAACTTTTGACGCTGATGGCAGTTGACACACATGCGACTTCAGTCTGGCCAAGATGGACGTAACTTTTAAGTGCGGTGTATGTAACAAGTGGGTACACTGTCCATGTGGTAATGACGTCCTGGACCAATATTGCGGCCTCATGTTGCAACACCTATGCACGTGACTCTGGTAGCTCCACCAGCACTAACGCATGAGACCACTCTTACCCATAGGCTTGCTTAGGAAGGCTATTAAAAACAATCCAGCACCTACTGAAGTGTCGGCACCTGAATAAACCACTACAATAAGCGAGAATCCCAGAAACAAGAACGCCAGTGAAGTTCCACTGAAGGTCACACCAGCCAGACGACTACCAGCCATAAGGCCCACCACTTCACTTGAAACCTCGAAGTTGCTGCAACAAATGCACCTGTTATCCGTCGTGAAAAATGCGTCAGAGTGGGAAGGAGGGTATAGAACACCTACACTCGGTGGATGATAGCAAGAATGTCGAGCACCTCCGAGTGTATTTGAAGCAATGTGAGGGAACTCAAAGGTAAGATAGCGGAACTACGATTCCTCCGCTCCCACCTTGTTGCGAAAATTATAATCCGGAAAAACACTTGGCCGTCACCGAGTCTTAACGACATTAAACCCAGTGCAGACGCATGTGTTTGTTCAAGAGGGGCAAGGAAAAAAAGAGGGAGACGCATTGGTACTGTTTGTTCGTGGCCATTTCAACAGTGAACGAGCCAATGAAATTGTACCAACAGAGCTCCCAGACTCCTTACGGTGACGCCCTAGGGTTGAGTAAACTAAGTACCTGGTAGGTGGGTCACCGGCTCACTACCAGCAAAATGGGACACAATCGCACCTGCCGCAAGTGACATCCAGACTGATGACTGTGAGGTATGACCAGGCTATCACAGCGAGGGATTTTAATGCCAATACTCTCAAAACTAGGCAGGATTGGGACACTTCAGGCAGGACGCTTGACCGGAACTTGCCGAACGCCATCAACAAAGTTAGGCTACATGGAAAGTTTGGCAGTGAAACTCACTGTGGATCCAGCAGAAGAGCATCAAAACCAAGCCATGAAGTGAACCTCATAGCTGAAATAAGGATCTGGGCGCCCTTTGAAAGCCAAAAGGTGGGCATGGCATAAGCGGAGTATCTCCAGAAAGCAGTCGGATCACGGGTATTTATGTCCTTTCTTTCTATCTTCCTTTTACGACCAGTCTGAGCAGTTATCTTGTGACACGACATTTGAGGAACCCATCTGCATCATAGCCCTTAGACAAACCATACAACCCTTACAAATTTAACCAACGACCAACCGCCCATCGGGCATACCGGAGACACATCAGGCGAGTGAGCAGACCTACTGCATCGGAGTCCACCAAAGATCTGGAACCATTTAGTAAGGCCTAAAAGCTCCAGCGAAAAAATCAAGTAGTTTACAAAGGCTCATGAAAAAGATATTGAATTGAAATGCCCCCGTGTAGGTAACCAGTGTATCTGTTTACTCCTTAGTTATAGGAGGAAAACTTGCTGGCTGATACTCGGTCATGAGTTAAAAACTGAGTATTATAATGTCTGCTATTTTTGTTTCCAATTTTGTTATTCTACTCTACATCATACCGCGATATGGTTGTGTATCAGAGCGCTAGAAAGAGTTATGTTTCCCAGAGGCTTTTCAGTATTACTGTAAGACTTGGTAGACAGATACAAGGTAAATCCACTCTTGATTTTGACATGTATATATTTGCTCTGTCGTTTGTTGAAAACTTCTCTTCAAGGTTTAAGTTGGGAAAAAAATATCCATATAAGTCAAGATAATAATAATGTAGCTATAGAGAATGCCGCTCCACCTACTAAGGGAATTTTGTCCAAAAGCCGTAAAAAAACCAAGGAGTACCTATGGGTGTCCAGAAGCTTCACCGAAGTAGTCGAAACTTCTAAAATATACTTAATTGCACTTAATTTTGAGGATATCCTAGGAAGGCACGTATAGTTTTATGAGAATTATGGAGAAATTTTGGCGAGGTAAGGTTTGGTACTATGGGCACCATATCCGGACCTATAGCAGATTCCTGGCCCATGGCTGGGTCCCACTTTGCCCTATCGGGCCCGACGAAAATGTTGACTGGGAAGTTTTTCCAAAATATGGGACAGAAACAACACCACAAACAGACAATAACTCAGGGAGAAAGTGTGGAAAACAAACCATTTTGTCACCTGAAAAGTCATATTTTCTGTCTTTTTAGTTCTTTAGTACCATTTTCTATCCACCTGTTCTTTGTGTACTACTGTAAAATGTGGCAACTTGAACCGACGTCCAGTGTGCGAGTTTCAACGTTGATTTTGTCAGTTACTCAGTCGGTTAAGCTCTAAATTTTCAGTTCAGAGGCTCATTACAAGAATATGTATACCTATATAAATTTACGAAGAAGACCAGTTATGTATAGATACAGCTAGTTAAAGTTAAACATCTCACCTGTTTTCGACGTAGTGCTCTACTTAATCCTCTGACACCAACCTGTATATTTATTGCTCTACCGACAAACTTTGTACACATTCGAACTGCTATATTCTTCAAAAAGTTACTGCCCCAAGGCTATGCATGTAATGTTAACTAAAGAGGCCCGAGTAGTCCTATGTAACGGGAAATTTTGGAAAAATATCAACAATGTTAATTATGTATCCAGTTTGAGTGCGGTTAGTCACTAATATCCATTGCGAACATCACTTTGAGATTTGTGACCCAAGTTCATCACACGTAATCTTATCTCATGTGTTACTCGTCGATGTAAAGATTAACAAAAAACAGTAGGCAGTTATCACTTTTGTTGAAATCGTTCTCTTCTTGCGAGCTCCCAGATTGTCGCATGTATTATAAAATCAAATTCTGGCTGCCTTTGTCTACTTCAGGTTAAAGCCAAACGTCAGCAAACGTGGTGGCTTTGTAACTGTTTACAGCTCCTAGTCCAGGGGTGTACACCGTGATGATATAGTACTGACTTCTTTCTTACATCTCAGCTTTTGTGTTCATTATCCCTTGCATTCGCCTACGCACTCACATGCCTTATTTCATGTATTCCTTAGCAAGTTCAATACAAATAAAAATTTTTACGGAAGTAAGCATATATTTCGACATTTTGGAATAGACTAGATACTAGTTAATTGTAAGTATGCATTTCGCACTTACACACTTATATGCTGTTTTTAAGTCATCTATCTTGTTTTAAGCTTCAGTGGAAGCAGCTGAATTGCCTATGAGTAGGACAACACTATCTCTCTCTTAATTATGATGTTAAGTTCTTTTAACCCCTCACTAATTGCTTCATATATCGTAGGACAGAAAAATCTAATCCGAAGTAACTTTTTGCTCGTCGTCGAAATATACTAAATTGCGGAACTAGATAATCCCCCGTTTTGCTCCATCTCATGCACACTTGCCGCATATCCAATCTGTTTGCGCTATACTTGACAGTATAACCCAGTGTTGAGGTTGACTAGGCAGTGCGAAATAACGCATAAAATTTTGAGTAATTCAAATGGAAATTTCAGATTTGCATCATTTCTGTGATCCATCCCTATAATCTAGCCAAATCTCACCATCTAACTTACACTTTTTATGGGGTTTCTTTTCATATATTTTTATATTAGTGCATAAACTTCTCTTGCTCTCCAAAGTATCTCACATTTTCAATTAACCACCATGTTACTAACTTGTAGGAAGAAATCCATCACGTCCTCATAGTAACGAGGTTCCGTCATTCGGGTTAGAGTCTGGAATTTGGTTGTATAAAAAGACGCTTGCTTATCAAGGTTGAAAACTAAAAGTTCTGCTACAATCATGCTGCAATAAAATACAATTGCAAAGTGATACTATAAATCACTTGTCACAAAAGTAGTCATTCAAAAGAGAATGGAATAATTACTGATTTTTGGCTGAAGAGAAAATTGTGATCACAGTTATATTAGCTTTTTATTCTTCGACTTCAAGAGGAATAAACTCAACAGAAATCTCACATCTAACTAATGTATAACAACCTACTATGGCTTAACTCCCCTCACTTGTAACAAGTACTTCCTAAATCAACGCAGTATAATTTTTGCTGACATTAGGTTACTCGGTGAAACAACCAAGAAGTGTTCGCCTTCGGGCCCGAGTATTGAAATTTGTAGAGAAGTTTTGGATTGAAATCATCAAAGGGAAAAACAACTTACATTGACACTGATATTGAAAACTATTTATAGTTAAGTTGAGGAATAGTGGCCTAAATCAACAAACTCACAAGATCAGCTGTGTTGTACTGTCTGAACAGTTATATCATTAGTAGTCACATATTCGGAGGTAGTATTTTTGGTGACCTTAAAAGTCACTTAGGTTTGCGCCGACTTAAAAAGTAGTTTACATAAGATAAACAAAAGTCTGGTTGGCAGTAACGTTTCATCCCTATTTTATCTTTGTACTCTGACCGGTTCTTCAAAGTCATTCTTGCATTCGTTGTCATGCGTTGTTATACTTCAGCCTGACCCCTGTTCTCTTATTTTCTCACGTACTCACTGACTTGGGAGAACCTTTTCATCCTGCCCTGTACCTCATGTTCTCAGTTAACCTTAAACTTTGTATTTAAAATCTGAGGCTGGTCATTATACCTAGTTACACCTGTAAATGAATGATAAAATGGATATGTGTAAAACTTGGGCACTGGTAGAATGTAATTCCATATTAGATTTGCTTATTTGATATATAGCGCACAGTGATACAGTATTATTTACTTGATTACGTTTCGAGCATAAGTTATTACTGCTCATAATCATATCAATACTAAAAAACATCTCAAAACTCCAATATGGGTTTGCAGGTCACCTTTCCGTGTTACTTGCATAATCTCTGCATTATTCTTCATTCTTGTCTCATTCCTAAACATCTTCGGGTTGAGTGCCGCAGTAGTGAGTAATGCTGTATCGAATTTGTTGTGACTCCTCAATTTTCAAAACTTTCTTCTTTGTTCAGTCTTCCTATCCCACCTAACACCGTATATCACGCACCTCTGAAGCACCAAGTTATCGCTGTTTGAGTAATTTCATATTTATATTTGCATAATGCAAATGTATCGCAAGGCATTCGTTGATATTTGTGATCATGTAGTTATTTACCAATGTAATTTAAATCTATAATTACGGCTCTGGTTTGACAAGCATAGGAAATGAAGCGGTGGAATATGTCGACCACTTCACTTGCTTGAAGAGTTGGATCAACCCGAACGGGTCATTTGCTGACGAAATCCCGTTTGGCATTTCCCAACTTGCGTTACCTGTGGCACCTACTGGTGAGACACCCAACTATCTATCAGTGTGCTCCAATCTCTTCTGTCCTGTTGTACGGCTAACATGGCCGTTAAAAGCAGAAGACATGAAACGGTTACAGATGTTCTCTTATAATTGTCTTCGCAGCATTCCTGGCGTTTGGTGGAATCACCGGGTGCACAGCGCTGAAGTCAAAAGAAGGGTATTAAGCAAGATAGGCAAGCTGGTTGATGAAGTTGTGGACCTTCGTCGATTGAAATGGCTTAGACATGTACTGCACATGACGAACCACCACCTACCTCGATGCCCCATACTACGGGTAAGTTGGGTTAGTTTATAAGAGGGTTTACATCGTGACATGTAGCACCAATCGATGAAATCCCTGGCTGTTGGTCTAAGCCGTGTGGAGAGATCTAAACTGCTTGGCAGGGCTCCCCAAAACGAGAGGAATCAGTGGTTTAGGACTCTTGGTGTCGTGGCTGGAAATCTGTCACAATGTCGCTGTATTCACTCCTTGACATCTTCTAAAGCTTGAATATTTGGACTAACCGCTATCTCCAGATCGTTCATTATCTCATACTACTTTATTTACCTAGATATCAATTTTTCTATCTACCTGTTCTTTGTGTACTATTGTGAAGTGTGGCAACTTGAGCTGACCCACTTATGTCCGAGGTTCTACGTTGATTTTGTCTATCAGTTTGGTTTTGCAAGATTTTTATGTAGTAGTGATCTGAAGTATGTTATTCATTATGTTACACATTCATTTGTCATAGGTACTCATGGCTAGTGAGTTTAGGAATTGTCCTTGTGCGAACTTGACGGACGCAGAGGCCAGTCACTAATTATTCGTACTTGTAATATACCCACGAATATAAGGTCAAGTAAGAACACAATAATGTAGTCAGATGGAATAGTATATTCGCGAGGTCGTACCAAAATACCGATGCGTTCCAACTAGCTGACTAGAGAGTCTATTACGAGCAGTGCAACGTAACACGACAGCATGCCAAATGGCGTAGATGCTTGACCGTGTACCGTCAGCTTAGCGAGTCCGGTAAAACTATGGAGGTCAGGATCAATGCTGAATCTCGTCGAACCCTAGGTTATTGATTCTGGAAAAGCATGTGGTGCTACATGAGCATCACATTCTATGATGTTGCAAAAGTAGTCTTACATTTTTACCGATCGATTACATTCTGTACTATGTTCAACATTTTGAAAATGTGATTCTACTTTTCTTTGACCTCCATTTGAAACCTTTCCGCAACAGGCAAATTATTCATCGACGCAGACAAACAGACAAATTAGAATAAAACCTATTACTTATGTGCATCGGTTCAAGTTGCCACACATCGCACCAACCAGAGTAGAAATGGTGGATAAAAAAGTGAGGTTGATATCGATAAAAGTGTCTTGAAGTTGAGAGTATAAGTCTATGAGTCACTTTTCAATACTGAAGATGACAAAGCATGCATACATGTGTACCATTATCACCGACTTTGGGCTTCGTCCCAAGCAGTCTCCAACCTTTGATTCAGGTGATTTCGAGATGGTTGAGTTTACTAGACTACAGTTCGCTCATTTCTACTATACGACTGTGAGACATTGTCATTAAATTCTGAGCACATGAGAAGGCTTCAGGTGTTCAGCCTCCATCGCCTTAGTCATGTTTTATGATGCTACTATGTCAATAATGTAAAGGTCAGACATAGAGTTTTTGGCAGTAGAAGAAAGTCGCTCGATTAGGTTGTGGACCATCATCGAATCAGTTGGCTGGGATGTGTTACTGATACCTAGTCACCGTCTGTACCGTCGCCTGAAATAGGTTCAGGCTGGAGAAAGGTTAGAGGTGACGAGACTAAAAGATGGCATCAGTTCACGAAGTTATTGACTGTTAGTGTGATGTGTGTATTAGAATATAGACTTCTTGGTTGGGGTCAGCGTGACAAGAGAAACCAGTGGTTGGAGACTGGTTGATATTACTCAGAATCGATCGAAATGGCAGAAATGTATCCACACAATATCTTCATGTTAATCCTCACGAAGAATTTTATCATTGTTTTACTCTCCCTTGTTCTGTTTTCGCAATTCCCTAACGCTTGGTTGCTTTCTTCTCTATTTCTTTATCTTTCGTCATGGTGCATTTTCGTTTGATGTGTTGGTATGAGGCGTGACAATTTAAACCGCTACACGTTAATGTCAGGTCCTGTGTTCATATTGTGTTTTTCTGTCGTCTGGAGGACCCCAGCCAGGTAGTTTACGCCTTGGACAAACAATCAAATAATTTATTTACAGCTACTCATCTTAGTTTAATCATCCTTAACTTTCTAACCCAATCCTACTTCAGCTAACATCGCACACCGAGGTAGTTGATCGCTTGGCAAACGCGATAAATGTCCAACCCATCTCGCTGAAAATGTACCTCATTGCTTAAAGCATCTGGTTGTCAACCAAAGCGTCGTGCGTTCAAAACCCACTTCGCCTTTTACCTAGGGAATGGGTTAACATCATAAGCCCTAAGACAATTAGTTTGGTGCAAAGCCTAGTGCATTAACAAATGTATTGGGTTGAGTTACACTTTCACCTCAGTCGATGAGAGGTTCTTAACTTCATCAAGTGACTTGTTTTTCTTATCTGGTATTTTGAGCCTGACCTCGACAGTGTTTATACGATGATTCCACGACACGTAGGCAGTCAATCATTATCAACATAGGACGAGGCATTACTGCGTTACGGTCCGAGTTGCCACACCTCACGTCAGTTCATCAAGTAAAAAGGTAGTGAGGTGAAGGATGAAGATAAGTGAATGCAGTCAAAAGAAATATAAAGTACGAGAAGAAAGGAAAGAGGAGTGACAAAATAGTGAGATTCGGTATAGCGTTGTTAAGATGAGGATAATGTGTGTATACATCTGCGCCACTGACTTCGGTTCTGAGCCATATCACCTAGGGTCTCCAACCACTGGTTCCTCTTGTCCCGTGGACCCCAACCACCTAGTCTGCATCGTCCTACATGGCTTAAACCAACAGTCAGAGACTTCATACATTGGTGCCATGTTTTAGTCTGGCCACCTCGGGCCTTTTTCCAGCCTGACCCACCTCAGCCAACATTGTGTGACGAGGCAATCGGTGACTAGGCATACGTAGTACGTGTCCCAACCATCTCAGTCGATGAAGGTTCACAACCTCGTCGACTGACTTACCTCTTCTCCCTAAAACTCTACACCTAACTTCTGCATTACTCACATGGTGACACCACGGAATACGTCCTATACTACGAAGGCAACGGTGGTCAAACACCTGAAGCCTTTTGTATCCTCCACTTTCAATGGCCATGTTTCACAGCCATACAGTAGAACAGAGCGGACTGCTGTGCAGTACACGCGACCCTTAATAGACAAACGAATATCACGGCGGCGCCATAGGTGGCGCAAATTGGCAAAAGCCAATCGAGCCTTTTGTATCCGTGCAGAAATCTCATCGGCAACTAACCCACCGGGTTGATCCTACTTCCCAGGTAAGTGAAGTGGTCAACACACTCAACCACTTCACTCTCTATTGTTAACCGCGGTACCGCTGAAGACCAGTCCTGGAGCAAAAATTTGCATTTGGGTGGTGAAAATCGCATCCCAAACATTCTCAAATTCCCACTCAAAGTGTTCAGAAGACTCTGCATCTTGTCAGCGTCTTCACCTAACAGGACTATGTCATCTGCATATTCTAGATCTAAAGAAAATTCACCTGTGATTGGGTCAACGTCTGTGTAATTAGGTGACGAGAGGGAAACCTCCATAAGAATATCTATGATAAAATTAAATAAGAATGGGGATAGTGGGCATCCTTGACGGACACCACTTGATGAGTATAGCTCCCTGGACAACTCACCATAGGCTCTAACATGCCCACAAGTGTTCGAGTAGAGAGCTTTCAATAAGGTGATGTACTTACTAGGCACGCCTTTCAGTGACAGACATTGCCATAAGACTTCTCGATCAACGGAGTCAAATGCCGCCTTCAGGTCGAGAAATACAGCTATTGTCGGGCGTCTGTAAGCATGCCTATGTTCCAGGACCTGGCGCAGTGTGAATATTTGGTCGATACATCCACGGCCAGGTCTAAAGCCTGCCTGGTTTTCTCGGGCTTGCTGTTCCCGAGCTCCACTCAGGCGTCGGAGAATTATAGAACTTAGGATCTTAGACACTATGTTTGTCAGGCTGATTCCTCTGTGGTTATCACAAGAGGACTTCTCGCCTTTCTTGAAGACTGGGATGATGAGTGACTTAGACCAGTCGGAGGGGATCGTATTTGATTCCCATATACTGGCTAACACTTCCGTTAACCTGCTAAGAGAACTCTACCACCATTCTTGTATACCTCAGCAGGTAGTCCGTCTGGTCCTGCTGCCCTTCCCGTTTCAGGCTACCTACCGCTTTCTCAACTTCTTCTAGTGTTGGGGGGCCTGTCTCTATGTCCCATTCAGGGTCCGACTGGATAGCGGGCAGCGCAATCGTGGCTGGAGGCCAGTTAAACTGTTCCTCGAAGTGTTCTGCCCATCGTCCCAGTCGTCTTCCCTGCGAGTGAATCGCAGATCCGTCCTTCTCCGCTATAGCCTCACTAACTGTTGTTGACCATTTCCCCCCAGTCTCCTTAATAAGTCTAAATAACTGTCTACTGTTACCGATCGCCGCTGCCTTTTCCATCTCTTTAGCCTTCGCTGCCCACCACTGTTCACGATCGTTGCGCAGACTTTTCGTCAGTCTATTTTTAAGTTGCGCTCGCTCTTCATTGTACTCAGAGCCTGCAGGGATGCATTCACGTGCATCCATTAGTTTGGAAGAAGCTGCTGATATCCACTGGCTCTTTTTAGCCATTATTTTGGAGTCGGCTACAGTCTTCAGTGCTGCTTTTACAGCAGACTGAAGATGGCACCAAGCTTCTTCTGGATGAGTGACAGTCTTTTGTTCCGATAACTGCCTAGCCAACTTCTCACTGAACACGGCTTTGGTGTTTTCGTTGTCCAGCAGAACTCGTAGTGGTTTTGTTGCCAAATTTTTTCTACGTCCATTGAGACGCAGGCATATACGTGCTCGGACCAACGCATGATCGCTGTCCAAACACGTACTCCAGAAGGAGCGGCAGTCTTCCACCGATCCTCTCCAGCGATGACTAATAGCAATGTGGTCTATCTGTGTCCATCGCTGAGTTGAGCTCGGTGGACGCCAGGTCAGACAGTGCCTTTCTTTATGTCTGAAATTGGTGCTAGACGCATAGGCAGTTCTTCAAAGACCTATAGCTTATTATCTTTTACTTTTAACTGTCTCGTAAACATGCTACAGGACAGAGCGGACTACTGTGGAGTATATTCTTCCTTTTATGTATAGTTGGATATATCGCCTGCACTATGAGTGGCGTAAGTTAAATCTGAACTGAGATTTTGTTATCAACTAATTCACTGTAACTGATGTAACCTCCCAAGTGAAGCTATCAAACTCTTCCACCAATTCACTCCTAATCCTTAAACTATGATTCAGTGTATACTGGTCCTCAACTATCATCTCATCCACAGTTTCAAACCACTTTCCAAGCACTCAGACTTCCTCTGAAGGCGTTCAGAATCTGCATTTCTTTAGAGTCCTTCACCTAACAGGACTACTTCCTCTGTGCAATTTAGGCAAGTTAGTTCATTCGACAAACTAAAAGTTCATATGTGGTCGTCGTAGTGTGCGACTGCAAGGCGCACTTGCTGAAGCAAAGCCAAATAAAGTACTCAGATGGTTTTCTTGGTATTCTAACCCAGTTCATCGTAAATACTTATCACTTGCTGCAAAGCCTTAGATAACCGCCTGTTTGTAATTAGCTCTAACTTTAAAAGCATTCATGAGAAAACTGAAAGATTTCCGTCTAGTGTCTATTATGCAGTGAACATGAAAACTGATATCCAAACTAGTTTTCGGTGATGTATACAAATCATTTTGCGGTATCTTGAGTTGTCGTTCTAACCGTATCATCAGAATTTATTGTTTAAACTGAATATCCAAAATACCACTCATGTTTGCTTTGGAAAAGAAATTTTAGTTATTTAAGTAGGTTTAAATGTAGTTTAGAATTGTACCCAATATGACGTTACCCAGTGGCTGAATGGCAACGTGCTGGCCACAGAACCTGAAGGTCGCAGGTTCGATCCCCGACGGGGTTGTGGGTGCGCGCTGCTGAAGAGTCCCATACTAGGGCGAAACAGCTGTTCAGTGCTCTTAGGTTCCAATGTTCCTCCAACTGATGTCAGTCTATGATGAAAAGCCAACTTAAAATAATGTTACAGTTAATCGTGAAAAGGAGGGATACATCATTTACGCTCTGAAAGTCTTCAGTGACTTGATTTAAGATGTATCCTAGTTCTGCGTTTGCGTTCACATATGGCCGTTAGAAAATTTTATTGCTGTTTTTTAATATATCCTTGAATTCTTCATCGTGCTTGAGGAATTTATCACAACTTGAACTGTTACTGATTCCTTAAATTAATTTTCATAATTTATATGCTGTACTGAATGGTAAAACAGTCAGTTCAGTGGAGGAAGTTAGCGTTTATTTATTCTTTTGTTTGTTAATTGCCCCTTAGTTATTATTTTAGTCGACTCCTATTCCTATTTTCAGGTGTCTACCAATGCACGCGTCCTTCTTTAAATTAGGTTATAGATGCCATAATTCGATTACATTTTGTCGGACTATTCATAAGCCTTTTGAGCTACTGTATGGAATTCACCCTGTTTTGTGTGCCCTTACGTTCCGTCAGCGTGAGTTGAAGCAGTTATACATTAAGGATGTCCTAACTGAATCCAGAGATTCTGACAATCTGGTAGAACTGTCACTGAATCAGATAACCAAAACGGCACATATATTTGACATACCTGTTACACGGGTACCAGTTGAGAAATTGAAAGAATTAGCCAATTCAAGAGCACATCAAGGTGTACTACTTGAGGTCTCTCCCATCGACGTGCAGCCCATTTCAAAACAGTCGATCCAAACATTGCTACAATCTTGGAAAACCCCATCTGAAAGATATTTTCCACACGTGAAAAAAAATAACAGACCTATTGTTTTACTGTTGGACCATGTGTCGGATGTCATGAATTTTGGAAGTATTTTGCGTTCAGCTGCTTTTTTCGGTGTATCTGCTGTGATATTATCCACTGCTCCCTGTGTTGGCCCATCACCACTTATCAGCAAGCTAAGTGTTGGTGCAATGGAAGGTATCCCCTTCTACAGACTGACCGATACCGTAATGGACATGAATTATTTATCGAAAGCTGGATTCTTGATAGTTGGTACCTGTGGAGAAAATCAGAGTTCACGAAGTGGAATTTGTAAACCCGTCAATAACTTGCAACCGAATGAGGTATTAGCTGTTTTATTAATAATATTAGTTTCATCACTTTTGGTGGTGGCATTAAATCGCTAGTCGGCTACAGGATCACAACTGATGTGTAGTGACTTTTCAGATAAGCTAGACAGAGACGAAATCAACGCAGAACCTCGAACACAAGTGCATTAGTTCAAGTTGCCACACTTCATAGTAGTATACCAAGAACAAGTGTATAGAAAAGACTGATATCAAAGTAAACAAAAGTGTGTGAGAGGCAAAGAGACTTAAAAGTTACGGTTAATTCAAGCATTCAGGCGTTAGAAAACGATAAACAGAGTAGATAAATCTGCTCCATTGTGACCAGTTTTCAACTGTGTCACTAAGAATCCTCAGCCACTGGTTCGTAGCTTCTTGGGGACCCTAGACAGAGACCAACAGTCAGGGATTTTATCCACTGGTGCCACTTCTTAGTTTGCCCATCCTAAACCTTCTTCCATCTCAATCCAAATTCCTCTAGCATAGCACGTCGAGGTAGGTGGTAACTCGTTATGCGCAGCACATGTCCAAGCCACTTCAATCGATGACGTCATCATCCGTTGTTCCATGTTTAATAATGGTATTGATAACGGAATACAGGTACACAATATGACATGAATTTTAATACAGGCAAAACACCATAAAAGGCTTCTCAAAAGGGTACTTTGCAAAAACACATAAGAGAAAGTTAACCAAAAAGAGAAAACTTAAATAAATTAATCTGGGAATGTATGAGGAAGGAATAAGAATAGAGTGATACGAATTTCAACATTTAGATACTTCATTATACATCTCGAGGCACCTACTAAAACATGTATCTCATGTATTCCTCGCAGTTAGTGTCATTTTGATATTACGTACCGAAAACATTTCCTACCGGTAAGCACTTCCTCACCTTTCTTGATTTACATTTATTATCTAGCTTCTTTCCGCACAGGGTTCATCAGGCTACTGACCTATCAACTACCGTCTCCTGAACTGTCCTAATACTTCACACTACTTTACATATGTGTAACCGGTAGTCAAAGATGTGGATTACCTACTTCTTCATCTTGATTCTCTGAATTCTTGGGTGTTTTTTAAATACCCTATCCACGATTATCAGCCGAATAAAACGGATGGTCACCTTAGGAAAATTGTTTTCACTTCTGTAGGTAGAAGTTTGCTATTACTTCATATAAACTAGTTCTTATTTAGAACTACGTACCTTCTCTGTCAACTATTCATGAACAGTTTGAATGATACTGTCTATCAAGTCAGAGTATCCCCAAATAAATGGCGAGAGAATTGGGTGACTCCAACATACTTTCATTTATATTATCAAACCTACTGAATTAACAGGTATGTATGTAGGGATCATGTGTTACATATGATATATATATATATATATATATATATATATATATATATATATATATATATATATATAGTCCACCTTTTCGAGGTAAATAGTACGAAGGTTTACATTTTTCAAACCTTCGCCAACATCATCGATAAGGATATGGTGATCAGCAAAACTGACCAGTCATTTTTCTCAGTCTTTTCGTTAGGCAACAAATTTTGCATCCATTACGGACTGTACTAGTCAGGAGTATAAATAAGTCTGTATATCAATGTATATAATTTATTGTTGTAGGCGCTGGACTTGTTACCAGTTGGTAATGGGTTTGAACTCCATTCCACCCACTAAGATTTGGGCGGTCAGGTAGTTTCCCTAGCTTTCATACAATAGGTATCATTCATTGTCTACTGTAGAAACGTGGTCATGGCTGGTAGATTCACTTCCATTTCAGCTTTTTTTAGACTTGCTACTATAAGTGTAAAACTTGAGCACTGTGGTAGAATGTAATTCCATATTAGATTTGTTTATTTGATATATAGCGCACAGTGATACAGTGTTATTTACTTGATTACGTTTCGAGCATAAATTATTACTGCTCATAATCATATCAATGTAATCACACTTCTTTCGATATCTGATTTTATAGTCCTGTCACCTGATCTCTCTTTGTTTTTTGATTGGTAATAAAGTTTTCCATATCTCTGGTATAGGGTTTTCGTCATTTCTATTATATATGTTGGGTGTTGATTCGATGAACAAAGTTTCTTCAGTAATTAATCTCTCTCTTCACCTAGCTATATTAGACTTAAGTGCAGTGGTTTTGTCCCACCCTACTGTGCGATTGTGTGTTAATGAATGTAGCTAAACATAGAACGACAGACCCCAATAAGATCAATAATCTAGAAAAACACTCGGTCATTGCATTACATTCATTAGCACACAACCACACAATAGGGTGGGATAAAACCACTGTACTTAAGTCTAATATAGCTAGGTGAAGAGAGAGATTAATTACTGAAGAAACTTTGTTCATCGAATCCACACCCAACACATGTAATAGGAATGGCGCAACACTTATACCAGAGATATGGAAAACTTTATTACCAATCAAAAAACAAAGAAAAATCAGGTGACAGGACTATAAAATCAGATATCGAAAGAAATGTGATTACATTGATATGATTATGAGCAGTAATAATTTATGCTCGAAACGTTATCAAGTAAATAATACTGTATCACTGTGCGCTTTATATCAAATAAACAAATCTATTATGGTATTTTTTTAGACTTGCTTACTGAGTTTTTGCCTGTTAGAAATCCACTATGAGGTTATGTTAAAGCATTCCTGATGGTAAATTAATTTTCTAAATGTATTTAGCTATTTGAATTATTGTTCTAAAGTTCTCTCATCGTTTTCATTACTCCAGGTAGGAGTAAATGATGATAACAATACTGGAATCTTTCCTAGACCAGTGGTATTGGCTCTAGGTAGTGAATCAAGAGGTCTTAGTAACAGTGTTCTAAATGCATGTGATTTGTTACTTCGTATCCCAGGATTTGGTGATTCTTCTAACTTAAATCAATATATATCACAGGGTATCCCATCATCTCTTAATGTATCAGTTGCTGCTGGAATCTTATTATATCAGTTGACGATGTATCGACATGGATATGAAGCTGTTAATATTTCATCTTTTATCCTTCACATCAAATAGATTGCATAATCTAGTTTCAAGATACTCCTAGAACAATATTTTTATAAAATTCAGTTAATAGAATTTTATTTTGTTGATGTACATACTTACCTTCTCTGTACTCATATATATTTTTTCACATGTTACTTCAGTTGCAAATAAATTTCTATCTCTATATCTTTCCTTGTCTTTTCTTGTTTTCGCATAGGATCGTGTCATAGTATGAATGTCTAATGTTTTTTTTTAGCAAATGATTTGTCGTTGTTGTTGCAGTCAGGTCATTTATTGTACAAGGCAGTTGTTTAAAATTGTTTAGCATTGTTTTCTATATCACTCAGTGATTTGAGATAATATTTAAATTATTCGTGTAAATCGTAGACTTGTTTATTTCTTGAAAATCATAACTACGATGTAATCCGACTAGTTTAAGTAAAAGATAAAGTTTATTGGAATAATCTGTGCATTATATTTTGAACGATCTAATCACGCATTTTCCGTATCAAGTCAAGCATATTATACAGATGGGCTATTGAACAACTTTCATGTAATTAGAAGCCTAGAGATTTGTGAAAACAAATAACTACACGCAAATTGAAACCATTTTTGTGTATACAAAAGTAATTGGTTCTTATACCTACACCTACTTTGGGAAACTTGATTTAAAAAAAAATCAAGATTAGGATCAAATAAGTCATTCTTAATTCTTCATGTTTTTGAATTTTAATCCTCTATTATCTTAATCGTTCTGTTTATCGTCCCATTCTTCTCTCTAATATAAATTGATTGACATTCATGGTGACACAGTTATTGATTGTTGTTTATGACTTATTGAAAATAAACAATATTCGATGTTTGGATATCACTGAAAATGATGTATAACACCGTAATGATTTAGAAGTAGTATTCTTCATGGACTGACATCAGTTGGGGAACCATTGAAAACCCAGGAGCACTGGATAGCTGTTTCGTCCTTGTATGGGACCCTCAGCAGTACGCACCCACGACCTGGCTACGGATCGAACTCAGGACCTTTAGGTTTCACGGCGAACGCGTTAACCGTTCAGCCACTGGGTTGGTATCCAGTGGTTTACAATTTCCAACTTTTGTCAATTCACGACTGTTACCCAAGGTCTTCAGTTAGCATCCACTTCACTTCCGACTGGTTGACCCCACAGGTCACGGCTTCTCATTAGGACTTCCTGATATCCATCTGGAAACAGCTGTCCAGTGCTCCCAGATTTTCAATGGTTCCCCAACTGATGTCAATCCATGATGAATGCTACTTCTAAATTAAAAAAATCCCCACTCATCTCAAAAATACATTACTGTAATGATTCTTTAGATCGAAGATAGCTTTATGCTAGATGTGAATTTTACGTTTGTTTCTATATTTTGTATTGTGTATCCATGCTTAAGTGGTTTTTTACCTATCATCTCTTTAAAGTTGTGATTTTATGATCAGGTTAAAACTACTTCGATAAGGGGCAGTATTTTTATGCATTTCACTGTCATCAATATTAACATAGAACTAAGCATTACGAAATAACAGTTCAAGTTGCCACACGTTATATCATCACATCAAGCGGGAAAGGATTAAGATGATCGATAAAAAAATGGAGAAGAATCGGACAAAAACAGTTGAAGAGAGTATGGCGGAATGAGAAAATGCTGAATTCAATATAGCGAATAAGTTTAAGATGATGTATGGATACATCTGTATCACTGACATTGATTTTTAGTCTTATCACCTAGAATCTCCAACCACTGATTCCTGCTATCACACATACACCAATCAGAATGTCTACATGACTTAGACCAACTGTTAATGACTTCATGGACTGATGCCATGTTTCAATCTGGTCAACCTTAACCTTTTTCCAGTCTGAACCTACTTCAGATAACATTGGAATACAATTCTCCTTAACCTCTTAGATGCTCTTAAGTGATAAACTTGTGATTTCTTTTCAAGATTTATTGTAGCATCAGTTATTGTTTATCTCAGTAAATAAAACTTAAATCTTTATTGACATACGTGTTATTCTCCGTTGTTTTGTTGGATCGGATTGTTCGACCTCTATTGGCATATGGGCTCTTGTGCAGATGCCTTGATATTGCCTGAATGTTAATTATGATAAATTAGTTGGTTGTGGCTAGCAGAAGAATCCAGGATGCGCGTTTCTTGGTTCGGGTCTCACTGGGAACAACATCACTGGGGTGAAGGTACATCCAGCCGACGAGTCCCAAATAGGACGAAACGCGCATCCTGGATTCTTCTGCTAGCCACAACCAACCAATTTATCATAATTAAAACTTGAATCTGTCTCAGAAAATCATATTTAACCGTGGCATATGCTTAAAACACAAATTCTGGTTAGTTTTATCTCGATAATTCGTCATCCTACGCCATAAACATTCTGACTCTTCCATCGAGTTATCATGGTACTAATATTAGTAATAATTCGCTCATTATACTTCTCAAGATAGTGCCACTATTCACCAGTATGTGTTAAACCTATCCATTGATTTATGATGATACCACCGTAGTTTTTATTTTCGAAGTATTTTGTGCAGTATATACAAAAGTTACTCAGAAGGTAGTTGTAGTAATTGTCATACAGTAGTACACTGTGTGTTCAACTCGCGGGAAAAATGTCCTCATGAAATATACATTGGATTTTAAGATTTTCAAGCATCTATCCAATTCTCATTCTTCATTACTTTTAAAACTATGTTATTGTTCTACAATGGTGGTTTTTTTTTTGCATTGTGAGAGTTATCTTCGTTCAACTATACAGATTTGTGTTTCTGAAATATTTTCTCAGAGATGTCTTTTATAAAATCAGTTAATGTCTTGAGACCTCTGGTGAAAAAAGGTTTTACAACCATATCTTTATTATCTTAATAGTACGTTTATGCATAATTATTAAATCTTACCAGCCGTTGCTAATTTGTGGGTCATAAATTACTAGAAGATGTAGGCCTGCTGCTCAGGGAAACACCTTTTGAACCCAAGGATGTAGATAATATTGTTTTAAAATGCGACGAAAATTGGAAAATAATCCACTTGTGAATAATATTTACTTTTACAGTACTTACCTAACTCTAAACAAGTATTTTTCATGAAACAAGTATAAATCTTACTCTAGTCATACAAACCAGTTGATGAATTCATCTGTAATAATCCAAGTTCTAAAGTTTGTGTGGTTTGATGTGTGAATAAGTTCTACCGCTCAGATGTAGTTATCGTAGCAGATGATTTCCATGCACAGTGAGGTCCACGAGGAAGTCACTGCGAATCGAAATGCTCTCAGCAATCTTGTACATGTTCGTCCATCAAGCGATGAACAACACCCATCGTTTGATGAATAATGATACTGCCTGGCTGCGCAAACTTCAGTAGGTGGAGCGGCATTCGAACTCTCGACTCATTGGTTGGGAGTTAACCGCCTAAACCAATGAGCCACAGCTCTAGAAAGGCACTTCTGAGATCCAAGCCGAATGAACAGATAACTGCAGTCACCTGTTACAACTATACCCAGACAACCATCTTTTTCTGACTAGCATGAACTTCAAACATAAAGAGATACATTGTATGGCGTGCGTCCACCGACTTCAACTGAGTAGTAAACACATAGGCCATATTGTTACCAGTTATCTCTGGGGAAAAGCAACGGGATATTGCCACTCCTGAAACTCCTGTTTGTACGGTGATCACGCGTTGGCTCAATTATGTGTGTGTCTGCACCTAAATGAGCGCGGGAAGACTACATTGATAACACCATTTCGAGTGTAGCTCGGTGGTTAGAATACGAAGGATGATTTTGGGGGAAAACTAGCTAGACAGTTATCGGTAGGTATAACGTCACTCACCTAGGAGAAACCTGGTCCTATCTCGAGTCTGCTGTAAAAGCAGCATTGAAGAGCATAGTTGACTCAGGTGGTGGTTAGAAAGGTCATTAGATATCAGCAGCTTCACCTGAATTATTGAATGCATGTGAACATATTCCGACAGGCTCCGAGCGCAGTGAGAAGCGGAAGCAACTCAAATGTAGACTGATAGGGGTTCTATACAATAACCGTGGGCGGTGAAGGCTAAAGAGATGGTTAACGCAGAAGTTAACGGTAGACAGGTGTTTAGACTTATTAGGAGAAGTGGGATGAAAAACCCTAGTGGTTTGTGAGAATATCTTGGAAGGGGAATGCGTCCACAGCTAACTAACTGGAATGATGAGTGGAATGCTTCCAAGAACAGTTCACCTGGCTTCCAGCCACTGTTCTAGCTTCCACTACCCAGTCGGATCCTGAATAGAACACTGAAATAGGCTATTCAATACTTCCAGAAGTTAAAAAGGCTGTGAGCAACTTGAAACGTCGAAATTGAGAAGGCCTCAATGAACTGGCACCAGAGGTACTAAAGAACTAGGATATAGAATTATTGGTTAGATTAATTAGTGTTACCTAGCTTATGAGAATCAGAAATGATGCCTTACTGGTCGCGATTATTGGTTGTTCCAGTCTTCAAGAATGATGAGAAATCCTCTTGTGATAATCAGGTTGATTTTGTCTGTCTATCTGAGGAATTAGTCTGACGACAATATTGTCCAAAGTCCGAGGTCCTGTCGTTATTGGAAGTCTAAGCTAAGCTCGGGAACAGCAAGTCTGAGGAAATCAGGTAGATTCTATACCTAGTTTTTAGTGTTTTGATCATATATTCATGAAACAAGCATACCTCCCGGCATTGTACACTAGCTGTACTTTTTTGACCTGAAGGTGGTATTCGACCTCGCTGATAAAAAAGTCCTATGGTAGTGTTCCTCTCGCCTTCATAATATCCAGTTGCTTATTAAAGCCTAGTACACTACACTGCGGTTCACTGTGTTCGGCTACATGACTGTGAAACACTGTCATTAAAGATAGAGGAAATAAGGTCGCTACAGATATTCAACCATCACTGTCATAGACTGTATGTCGTGATGTCACCACATCAGTAAATTCAAAGTCAACCGATGAGGTCATGAGCCCTCATTGACTCCGGTGGTTTGGACGTGGTACGCATGCCTAGTCACCACTAACCCGTTTTACAATGTTAGCTGAAGTAAGTTCAGGCTAGAAAAAGGTTAGGGGTGTCTAGAGTAAAACTGGGCGTAAGTCCATGAAGTCTGACTGTTGATCTGAGTCATATAAAGTTTCTGGTTGGAGTGTACGTGAATGCGGAAGCCAGTGGTTGGATACTCTATCTGTTATATCTCAAAATTGATGTCATTGGCACAAATATATCCACACTTTATTTTCTTAATCGTTCTACTGAATTTCAGTATTGCCTTATCCCTCTCTTTTTACGACTTTTGCCACTTCAAAAAAACTTTCCTATTTCTTCACTGTTCATCCTGATGACTTCTTCCGAGATGTGTTGACGTATGACAACATGAGCCATCATGCTAGGTCCCATGTTGATATTGTCTAACTGTGAGGATAGAGAATGTAAAATCGAATTTTGTATAGCAAAATTCAAGTCGGCATATATGAATCTGTATCACATATCTTAGCTTTTTGATGTTCGTGGATTATTGTCAGAAAGTCGGATATAAAATGCCTCTATACGCAGTTTCTCATTAACTTGAGGCATTTGATAAGTATATGTTCGACCATTACTTTTTCAGCGGTGTCGTTAAAACTTTGGAGCAACACCATGTGAATAATAGTTAAATACTGCGGTATGCTTTCGGAAGTAGCGACCATTTGTCGTTGAATGAAATCATAGAAATTTGATATGTTCTCCTCATGGTTCCACAGTGATTCTTGAGTTGCCTAAAATGAAATCACTAACGTTATTTGCGAACTTTTCTTTGACATTAGTGTGAAAAAAGTTACCTTATCTTTAAGACGCATGCGTATTTCACTTCTACAACTTGCGATGTATCTTCGTTTACTGATTACGCATAACTTCTCATCTTTTGTACATCAAAGAAGTAAATGAATAAAATAAAACATTACAACTATTAATTGGTTCAGCTTTACAGCAGTATCATGAAGAAATTAACAGAGGAAGAAAGTGTTAAAATGAGTCAGAAGATTGAAAATATTTCTTTCCCGATACAAAGTTAAAACAAGCAATGAATGTGAAAAATGCTGGGTCTAATGAATTCATAAATTTCAGTAGTACTTGTCAGCTGAATACTCTACATACTTGATTGTATATACCGTTAAACAATGGAAAAGAATTTATACTGGTTGATGATTGAAGGTGGTAGTCCCTGGTTCGAATTCGGCCGCGGTTCAGATTTTCATCTCACCTTCAATCATCACCCAATATAAATACTAGTCTGCCAAACTACGTCTATCTCAGATAGTCAAATGATAATGGAAAAGAACATACATATATGATGTAGACTGAGATAGATTTAGGTGTGAACAGTTTTTTAACAGGTCAAATGGTAATACAAAAAGGTAAAAATGGATATTCAAAATTAAATGGGTTGGGGATAGGTTAACTGAGTTTGGATAATAGTAGATTTCAGGTAAGAGAATAATTATAATAACAATAATAATGCGCGTCCTGGATTCCACTGCTAGCCACTATCAATCATTACTATAACAATAATAATGTTGACACCGTGGTGAGAACTGAATCGATTGAGCGTCGATCACTGCATTGAAAACAAGATAGTTAATACTATTTATTGATATACTTGTTATTCTCCGTTGTTTTGTTTGATCGAACTGTTCGACCTCGATTGGCATATGAGCTCCTATGCGGATACCTCGATATTGCCTGAATGTTAATTATGATAAATTGGTTGGTTGCGGCTAGCAGAACAATCCAGGATGCGCGTTTCGTCCTATTTGGGACTCGTCAACTGAATGTACCTGCACCCCAGTGATGTTCTCACAACCAACCAATTTATCATAATTAACATTCAGGCAATGTCGAGGTATCCGCATAGGAGCTCATGTGCCAATAGAGGTCGAACAATTCGATCCAACGAAACTACGGAGAATAACAAGCATGTCAATAAATAGTAATAACTGCTACCCCTTTTACAAGAAGTGGCTATCGTTCCTGCGTGGCATAATGGCGTTTGAAGCGGTGGGTACGAGGTTCGAGTCTCAGTGGTAACAACATCACTGGGGTGCAAGTACATCCAGCTGACGAGCCCCAAATAGGACGAAACGCGCGTCCTGGGTTCTTCTGCTGGCCACAACCAACCAATTTATCAAGATAGTTAATAGTACTTATGCAGATATAATAAGAAAACCAGGTATATATTGAGATGGATAATGAGTAATGATAACAATGGTATTAGGTATAAGGTTAATTAGGTGAAACAAATCAAGGAAGGAAAACAAAATATTAGATGGTTGATAATTAAGAGCGAAGAGCAAGAAAGATTAAATATGATTAGACAATGTTGTAAGTATTACCATGGCAGATTCAGGCTGACTACTATTTCCTTCTGAATGTAGAGGTTTTGTTTGTCAACTCAAATCGCGCAGGCTTATGCATATCCAAGCCAGTTCTTATTTTACTGTCTACTGATAACCGTTAAAGACTTGCAGGTATCAATATCATATCCATAGTCCATTAAGTCCTTCGTTGTCGAGCTTCTTGTCATGCTTCAACCATTTGAGTAAACAAACACATTTCCGTAGGACCAATGTATTTGCTTTCGCAGGTACATTCAGATTGACATATGCATTTAGATGTGTCGAGGATCGGAGCCCTGTTTTCCACTAATTGTTACATTAACCTT
Source organism: Heterobilharzia americana (assembly GCA_944470555.2). Classification (NCBI taxonomy): domain Eukaryota; kingdom Metazoa; phylum Platyhelminthes; class Trematoda; order Strigeidida; family Schistosomatidae; genus Heterobilharzia; species Heterobilharzia americana. Next base: position 60,870,017 of record OX104129.1, on the reverse strand, counting down.
TTGGTGATGCTTAGGAGAACGAGTTTAGCAGCATAGTAAATCCTTCTGAAAGACTTCTCCAGTCTTTGTCTAACTATTTCTAGCATTTTTGTCACCTTTGAATGGCAAGATGATATATACTGGTTTCTTCTACACTATTAGGGATGTTGTTCTGCTACCTACTCACTTTATATGCTTATTGATAAAGCTTTCTGCGTACTCATACTTCACTAGCACGTTTTTCAAAGTCATCATTTCGTGCTGTAGGAACAAATTTTACTGACTGTGTTAAACAGTATTCTGACTACATCCACTTTGTATTGGATCGGGACAAAGCTCCTAAAATGAAGGTACTGTATGTATATCCTTTTCCACTGCTTAACGGTATATATATATATATATATATATAAACAAGAATGTAGAGTATCCAGGTGACGAGTGCTACTGAAATTTATGAATTCATTAAATCCTGCTCTTTCTCATATTCATTGCTTGAGTCACAAGAGTTTAAGTTCACTCGATTTTTGTTTTAAATAATAATTTAAGATGTGAGTACTGTGGTATATTGATGAAACTTTTCAAGTTTTTTTTCTGGATTATGAAGATTTATTGTTTCTAATATTCTACTTGAAAGTATTGTATTGTTATTTATATGCTGCGTTTGCAAATCATAATAGTCCTCTTTATACTTATAGTCAGTAACATTGATTGTTTTTGAGATCTTATTCTGTATGAATGGCTGAAAAATTTAAAAGGAAACAAACATGTTTCATACTCATCATAAGCAATAAATATTCTTTAATAAAGTCCAGTATTTTTTTAAAGATAATGGATACTCTTATAAGGTATTCATTTAACTAGTATTATACTGCAAAGTATAAGTGTTTTGTGCATTGTTTAACATGATTTCTGTTTTTCAACTAAAACATATTGATTGATGTATTACGTCTTTTTATTTGATAAACTATACTTAGAATTATGAGAAGTGAGCGTTGTGGTGAAGCGTTACTTCCACCTTCTGCTTTTATTGTTACCACTTCTGATAAACATTATTCTTCGAGAGATTTGGTTCACTATGATATGAAAGGTACTATCAACTCGACAATCAATGATAAAGGCTGTGAGATGTTGATAATGGATTCAAATTTGACTGAGTAAGTAATCCAGTAGGATGTATTGTTAAAAATAAATACATTTGCTTTTCTTTCCCTGGAGGAGTTATGTATTGTTTTGTTTGGTAATAGCATCATCTGTGCTATCGATTGAAAAGTGAACAGCACTGATAAGTACTTAAGAAATTGTCGTTGTGCGAACTTCACCGATGCAGAGTCCAATCACTAATTATTCGTACTTGTAATATACCCATGAATACGAAATCAAGGAAGAGCACACTATCGTAGTCAGATAGGAATAGTATATTTGAGAGGTCGTACTAAATTACCGAGGGTAAAGTACCGATTAGCTGCCTAAAGGATCGATTACGAGCGGTTCAACGTAATATGACAGCGTGACAAATGGCATGGATGCTTGACCGTGTGCCTTCAGCTTAGCTAGTCCGGTAAAACTATGAAGGTCAGCATCAATGTTGAACCTCGTCCAAACCTAGGCTATTGTCTTTAGGAAATTATCTGCCGCCACAGTACTCATCAACCTGTATTGAGAGGCTTATGTTTCATAGCCACAGGTTATTTATAATTATTCAAGATAATATTATGCTTGAACAACGGAAAAATAAAAACATTTGCAGAATAAATCGAGTTCATCTTATTTCACGACCTCTCATCAGCTGCAAACAGCCTACAATTGAAGCGAAGCACTACTAGTAATAATAACAGGATATACTTTAAATATGTAGAAACAAATAGAGATTTGAAATCCAGGATTAACAATAACGTATTGAGTCAAGGAAACGAGGGATTAGTAGTTACGTATCTTAGTCAAAATCATGAGATGGAAACCTCTGGAGTTGTGGAGTGGGAGAAAACAAACGAAAATCAGTGTTAAAAAAGGCACTTTTTAAGAGCCAGTAGATTACGCAATCACATGAGAAACTGAAAAATCGTTGAGTGATTGACAGTCAGTAAGTGATTAATGAAGAGATGATGCAATCAAAAGGAAAGGGAAGACTACATACATACACATGCAAACATTATATACATTTACTAAGGTTAATTACAGTCTCCTTCTGAGTACATAGGTCAGGTGGAAATTGTTTGATAGCGAGAGCTTCTGCCAACCGCGATAAAGATGATGTTCTTTATTTGTTGATTATCCTGAAGGACTGAGAAACACTTATTTGATGTCCTATTTCCATCAGATGCCTGGCGATAGCGCTCTTAAAGACCATGCTACCAGTCAGACACAGATTTCTCAGAATATGCTCATAAAATCGAGTAGACGCCCTTCTTTCACTTCATCCTACATGCTTCCACAAGCACTGGTGAATTGATATACAGAGTTGGAGGTGATGTGAGCTGAGCATTTGCCTACTTTCGACTGTGTTATTGAATATACTGTATTGTAAGCTGAAATCAGTCTCGCAGCAGGAAAGTTCCTTCTTAGTGCAGGTTTTATTCATTTGTCTATTCTTTCAGATGTCTTATCACCTTTGAATGCTAAGCGAAGGAAAATAGGCTTCTTCTCAGCAGTAGGATGTTTTGGTCCCCCAATAAATTCTTTTCCATGCTTCATGATGAATTCCTTCAGATATCTATTCTCTATAGGAGCCTTTTCAATTATCCCGAATTCTTCTTCTTGTTTATCTTTTGAGCACAGCGTTTTCATTCAAGTGACTAGCTTCCTGACTAAACCACGGTTATAGCTGACAGGACTGGAACTATTGAAGTGAAGATACTGACAAATCCAAGTGTCTTTCCTGTAGATGGTTTTCTCAACTGTACCATCACATCTCCGTCCTATACTTAGATCCGAAAAGTTGAATCTGTTTCTCAATCCTTCAGGATAGTCAACAAATAAAGAACACCATCTTTATCACGGATGGCGGAAGTTCTCGCTATCAAACAATTTCCACCTGACCTATGTACTCAGAAGGAGACTGTAATTAACCTTAGTAAATGTATAGAATATTTGCATGTGTATGTATGTATAGTCTTCCCTTTCCTTTTGATTGCATCATCTCTTCATTAATCACTTACTGACTGTCAATCACTCAGTGATTTTCCAGTTTCTCATGTAATTGCGTAATCTATTGGCTGTTAAACAGTGCCTTTTTTAACACTGATTTTCGTTTGTTTTCTCCCACTCCACAACTCCAGAGGTTTCTATCTCATGAGATATAAATACTCATAGATTTTGACTAAGATATGTAACTACTAATCCTTCGTTTCCTTGACTTAATACATTATTGTCAATCCTGGATTTCATATTTAAAGTATGTCCTGTTATTATTACTAGTAATGCTTCGCTTCAATTGTAGGCTGTTTGCAGCTGATGAAAGGTTGTGAAATAAGATGAACTCGATTTATTCTGCAAATGTTTTTATTCTTCCGTTGTTCAAATTTATCAAGGGAACTGTATAATAAATATTATGTTGTCTGAACTCTGACTGATCGTTGTCATTTGTCTTACATCAGCTGAACAAGCTTCATCAGAGATAAAATTCACCCATATCGTGAATCGTTCAATCGAATTTTTAAATGATATTGTATAACTCATTCTTCGGATATGCCATTTCTGTTCTTCCTAAATATGTTATTCAAGTTCTGGTAAAAGTTGTATCAACTAAAATTGAATCGAAATGCACTCAGCTACCTTGTTCACACTTGTGAAGTAGGCAGTGAGCCACACCTATTGTGTTAGGGTTAGTGATAATACTATCTGACTGTCTAAAGCTCGATAGGTGGAGTGGAGTTCAAACCCATGAACCAATTGTTGAAAGTCATCTCCGTAATCTAATGACTTATAGCTGTGCTATGTATTCTAATGAAATAAACACACGTATTATTACAATTGATAACCATCTATTCAGAAAAGTAGGCAATCATATGAGATCCCATTGAAGAAAAGTTGAATAAATTGATATACAAATTGATATGTAATTTGTTCATACTACCGTCCTAAATTGTTTCATGTTTATTATTATTATTATTATTTGTCCCTTAGGTTCCTAATGGAACATAGGGCTTCAGTAGCACCCCTCCAATCCCCACTGTTCTCTGAAATCATTTGAACCTGCTTCCATGACAGCCCACAAGCTCTCATTTCCTCCTCGCACGATCTCCTCCATGTCACCCTCACCTCAGATGCCCAACTCGTCGCTTCCCATTGGGGTTCTACTCGAGGGCCTGGCCTGATACGTGATGTCCCCAGTCGGCCTTCTCAGTGTTCATACAATCCATCACCACTTCCTTCTGCCTATTTGTTGCGTGATAGGTTCTTGGTTGGTTCGTTCCCAGAGTTCCTTCTTGCTTATTCTTATTGTTCTGGCCACCTGATCTTCAGTATCGAGTGAGAGTAGGCACTAGTTGTTGATGAATGTCTGTAGTTTGTTGAAAATGTTTCATGTTATGTACTCATAAATGAAGGATATTTGTAAACTACTCACATCGATTAGTAGTGTTCACAAAGTAATTTGAGTGGATCTAAACATTAGATAATTTTTTCACTCTTTTACTTCAAACCTTGTTGATGATGTACTCGAATTGACCGCTTAGCTTATGGCTAACAAATTGTTTGAACCCCTATAAAACTGAACAGTGGCTATTGATTGGTGTACTTAATTTTCTATATTGACATCAATTAGACCTTCGAGGACTGCATTTTGCTTTTATCCTAAATTTAGTTATTTTGAATCATGTGGCTAGATCTAATGACGTATACCATTCAGTGTGCATCCATTTTACTGTTGCTTGGAATTTTTCTCTACTGAAAGGTATATTTGGAGATTCAACTGTTGAATTATTTTTAGAAAAAAACAGCTAGTTAATTATTTAAGGTTGGAATTCATCATGGATTGACATCAGTTGGAGAAACATTGGAAACCTGAGAGCACTGGATAACTATTTCGTCCTAATATAGGACTCCTTGGCAGCGCGCACCCATGCCCCCGCCAGGGATAGAACCCGCGACCTTCAGGTTCCGTGGCCACCATATTACCGTTGGGGCGCTAGGTTGGAATCTAATGGTCCACATTTATTGAAAAAAAACATGAGCAACGAGAAATACACAACAACGTGATGTACTCACATCATAAAGTCGCAAGTCAAAAGATAATGACAAAAAAAGAAAACAGGTGACCAGATGGTTGCTCCCATAATGTTTCTAATAGTCCTCAAACTGATGTCAGTCTATGATGAATATCAACCTGAAATCAATAAATCGATCCTCACAAACCTAATTGAGTTACTCTAGTGCTCATTTTTAACTTGCTTCGAGATGAAAAGCCGTGATCAGCGGGGTAAACCACCTTGAACGTGAAGACAGTTACTCAATGGCGTCATAAGATGAAGATTCCTCTACTTTACAAATTGACAGAAGTAAGAAATGTGAATCATTGGGTTCCGACCCAGTGGCTCAGTGGTAACACGCTAGCTGTGGAACCTGAAGGTCCTGGGTTCGATTCCTTGCGGATCTCATACTAGGACAAAACAGCTATTCAGTGCTTCCAGGCTTCCAATAGTTCTCTAACTGATGTTAGTCTATGAGGAATATCAACGTGACATTCAAGAAAGCTTTCATTATATTTGCCTTACTGTTTACAAACAGTGGACCCGACAAATCTACAATCGTTGGTGACTAGCTTCGAGAAGTATTCCCGAAGTTCCAATGACAAGTCGTGACCGGTGGAGTCAAGCCTGATGGCCGTGAGGACAAATACTCAACGATGACATTGGGTGGCGGTTTGCGCTATATCGTGAGCTAACAGAAGTTGGAAATATGGAGCATTGGATTCTGACCCAGTGGCTCAATGGTAACGCACTGGTCGCGGAACCTGAAGGTCGCGGGTTCGATCTCTGCTAGTGGGGTCGTGGGTGCGCACTGCTGAGGAGTCCCATACTAGGACGAAACAGCTATCCAGTGCTCCCAGGTTTCCTTTGTTCCTCCAACTGATGTCAGTCTTCGATGAATAACAACTTGAAAAATGATTATCACTGATTTTGATTCTAAAAAATATCTGATTTCATCCTAAGCTCCAAAGAGTTGTTAGATATCTCGAATTCCATCTGAAGAATCTTGACACAAGGTCGTAAACTGACTGTATCCATTTCTTCCAAATAATAAAAGAGTTGATAGACAATGAACAGTATGAAAGCTGCTGGAATAATGATATTCGTTATACATGTCCAAATAGCCCTATTTTATATCATTGAATTTTTATCTGTAAGTCAACAATGTTAATTTTAATCAGAATATTCTTTTTCAAAAATTCTATTCAACTGAGTATCATGATATAAAATTAGTTTGGGTTTTGTGAGGAAATATACTGGTGACAGATAGTGTCATTTTACTTCTTTATTATTCGCCTTTATTAGTTTTAAATTTTGAGGGGTTGTGGAGATTTGGAAATATTTCAAGTTGTTATTCATCGAAGACTGACATCAGTTGGAGGAACAAAGGAAACCTGGGAGCACTGGACAGCTGTTTCGTCCTAGTATGGGACTCCTCAGCAGTGCGCACCCACGACCCCACCAGCAGGGATCGAACCCGCGACCTTCAGGTTCCGCGACCAGCGCGTTACCATTGAGCCACTGGGTCAGAATCCAATGCTCCATATTTCCAACTTCTGTTAGCTCACGATATAGCGCAAACCGCCACCCAATGTCATCGTTGAGTATTTGTCCTCACGGCCATTAGGCTTTGACTCCACCGGTCACGACTTGTCATTGGAACTTCGGGAATACTTCTCGAAGCTAGTCACCAACGAGCACTAGTTCAATTAAATTTTGAGGGGTTGTGGAGATTTGGAAATATTTCAAGTTGTTATTCATCGAAGACTGACATCAGTTGCTGGTGGGGTCGTGGGTGCTCACTGCTGAGGAGTCCCATACTAGGACGAAACAGCTGTCCAGTGCTCCCAGGTTTCCTTTGTTCCTCCAACTGACGTCAGTCTTCGATGAATAACAATTTATTAGTTTTACTTGAAATTAGGATTATTCAACTTCATTATTAGTATAGTAAACCGACCAACTAATAAAAAATGACTTAAACTACCTTATTGATTATTTTGTAAGTGTTTCAGTGGATACATTAAGTGTCAACCACTGTATGGTATCATACTCTCTGTAAGGCTTGCCACTCCTAGGCTCGATTCCTGATAGAGTTGTAAGTGCGCACCTCTGAGGAGTCCCATACAAGGAAGAAACAGCTGTCCAAATCCTTCAGTTTTTCAATTATTCTACAACTGATGATCAATATTACTTTTCTATTTTACCAGTGTTTCAGTGAATGCTATAGATTGAATGTATTTTATTCTGTTTTCGGTTCCTCTAGTCGCAAGTAAGTTCGTTAGTGGTTCGTCAGTCATCTTTCTTAATCACCAATCAGGCATAGATATAGCAGTAATCCACTCGTTGTATTCGGTGACCATATCATAATAGTATATTCTCAGTGCCTAATAAGTTTAAAACATCAATGCTTATAAACTGTTTTTAGAATTTTTAAGAATGAAATGTAAGATCTAAGTAACCGTTTTTGATTAGTTGGTTTTCAGATAAACCAGGATTTATATCTCAATTTCTATTTCATATTTTGTATTACACTATAGATTAGCTTGGAATTCAACTGATGTAAGCTATTCTAAACATTTTGAATTAGACAAGTTAGATGAAAAAAAATCTGATCATATCAACAAACTTGTACATACTTTAATGAAAGAAAATGCATATTTACTACACAGTCGTACAGACGCTTTGAATCAACTAAATAAACTACGAGCATACATTGAATTGGGTAAAACCTCATCTGAAAATGCGTTCAATATAGATTTACAAGAACCATCACATAAATGTATATGTGATACAGAACTCTTGGAAAAGGTAATTAAAAAAAAATTTAACAAATAATTTACTATATTTTGAGGTTAATAGAGATTTTAATTTTAAAGTAGTATTCATCGTAGACTGATATCAGTTGGAGAACTAATGGAAAACTGGAAGCATTAGACAAGTGTTTCGTCCTAGTATGAGACTCCTCAGCAGTACTCTACCACCATCCAGTTGGGGGTCGAACTCGAGACATTTAGGTCTCACAGCAAATGCGTTTATCATTCAGGCATTGAGTCGGAATTCAATGGTCTGCAGTTTCTTACTTCTATCAGTCAGCGATATAGCACAACTATCATCCAAGGTCAACGTCAAGTCAGTGCTTCTGTATGGCTCAGAGACTTGGCGCGTTACGAAAGGCATTTCCAACAAACTACAGACATTCATCAACAACTAGTGCCTACTCTCACTCGATACTGAAGATCAGGTGGCCAGAACAATAAGAATAAGCAAGAAGGAACTCTGGGAACGAACCAACCAAGAACCTATCACGCAACAAATAGGCAGAAGGAAGTGGTGATGGATTGTATGAACACTGAGAAGGCCGACTGGGGACATCACGTATCAGGCCAGGCCCTCGAGTAGAACCCCAATGGGAAGCGACGAGTTGGGCATCTGAGGTGAGGGTGACATGGAGGAGATCGTGCGAGGAGGAAATGAGAGCTTGTGGGCTGTCATGGAAGCAGGTTCAAATGATTTCAGAGAACAGTGGGGATTGGAGGGGTGCTACTGAAGCCCTATGTTCCATTAGGAACCTAAGGGACAAACGATGAATGATGATCTTCAGTTGGCATTTGCTTTACCTCCGACTGGTTGATACCACAGTTCATGTCTTCTTATTAGAACTTCGGGACGTCGATATCGGATATTTGGTGGGTGCGTACTACTGAGGAGTCCCATACTAGGACGAAACAGCTATCCAGTGCTCATAGGTTTTCAGTGGTCCCCTTAACTGATATCAGCCTGTGATGAATACTGCCTTACAATAATTTACTGTCTTGCACAAAAGACTTGCATGAAATAAAATTGAGTAATGGCTGGTGACTTGTATTATAATTCTTTTCTTTATAGCTGATTCATCGGATACCTTGATTCTATCACTTATAACTTGTTCTAAACTTATACATGAATTCATTGGCTTCTGTTCTATGCAAATATTCATCCATAATTCATATCATTTGAAAATGTGGAATCAAAGTTCTACTTTTAAGGGATATGAGCGTTAATTATCAACTGCTGTTTACTCAAAAGATTTACACTTTAGGGTACTGAGGATCCACAAAGTCTCCTGAATAATAACTGATTAAAGAATAAGATTCATATATTTGGTTTGAATAAGTGTAAATAAACGTGCTCAGTATTTAAGTATTGAAATAGACTTAAAGAGAAGTTCAATGGAGTAGTGGAGACTGTTTGTTGAAAGAAAAATGGCTAAAAGTATCAACCCTTTCAATAAAGGCAAACTTACAAACATTCGTCGTCTTTGGTATCCCAATGTACAGTGTTCTTGTCATCTGAATTCTGATGTAACATTGTATCTTCTCTTGTCCTGAATCTTCACTAGTCGATTGTTATCATTAATTATATTTCCTTAGGTTGTGCTATATACTACTGAAATATAATTCTTATAAGTAACCTTCACCCCAAACGACCGTCGGTTCTTTATTTCACTTATCGATAAGTTTCCAGGTTTGTTTTCATCAAACTAATCTGCTATAATGCGTTACTCGCCCGTTATTTCGTCAAATCAGCAAGCTGAACATTTACTAGTGAAAATAAATAGAAAAGAAAAGTTATTTATGTAAGCAGCATGATTTGTTTTCATAACGTAGGATATTCTCCCAGTAATAGGTGTGAATATTTGTTTTAAGATGATTGATAGAACGTTTACATCCTACTTGTGGAGGTCTATTGGTATTTCCCCAGTAATAATGATAATAATGACGATGATAATAGTGATAATAGTAATACCAATAATAATAATGATGATGGTAATAATAATAATAATAATACCTTTATTCCAAGCATTATATTTGATATAGAATGGAATTCTCAGCATTTAGTCTTTCAATGAATTCGCTCCCCCCAAAAAATATTTTCAAACAAAATGATTATTTACACTGAGTGGTGATTGAAGATGAAAATTTGGACAGCGGTTGAATTCGAATCAGCAACCACTAGGTTTCTAGCCCGGTTCTTTATCAACTTTGCTACGAGATCCGACTACTGACCAGATTTTTATTTCAATTCAATCACTAAGAGTTTTTTACCTGAATGCCATGTGAATTTGTGATACGTGATCATATTCACACTGGCTGGTTACCCAGTCATGACTTCTTATCGCAATGCAAATCTACTTGAATTCAAGAGAGGGAGATTGGAATTGAATAGAAATGTGTTTAACAGTTTGATGTCGTAGGTGGATTGGTAGAGTATGGGGCCGGAAACTTGATGATCATTGGTTCAAATCCATCCATGGTTTAAATTTTCATTTCACCTTCAATCATTATCCTGTATTGAAGCCTATTAGGTTTGAAGTTATGGGAGCAGTTTACTTAGGTTTATAAGAATCATGTTTTTTTATAGCACCTCTGAGGATACGGACTCCAGCTTCAATTTTAAACAAGACATCAGCATTACTTGATATTTAATTATCCAAAACATGAAGAGCTTGGCAAATTCATCTTCAATCATCCTATTTCAATATATATATATTGAGAAGTATCACTTCATAATCTCTATGTCTAAACTTAGTATTTATAACCTCAATTTTTCTTTACATTTGAACATTCTTTTCAACAGTACTCTACAATTTAGTCAGTATTACACCCGAGACCGGTTACTACCATAGTGGAATGAAGGCTTCATTTTCATTAACAACAGTTACTGTGTTGTTTTACTCTTTCTTATATAACATTTTAAAAAAAAACTTCTTTTATATCTTATCTTTTAGTTGAAATATTTAGAAAATAAAAATTCTCAATTAAGTCATGAACTTGAACAGACTAATATTCGAATGCATAGTTTGCAGGCAATTTTGGAAATTCAGGAGAAGCAGTTATGTAATAATAAAAGTGATTATAAAATTCTTGATACTAATTATGAGTAAGTTTTTTGTCATGTAGTGAACTTCATATTCAATGGAATACTTGTAAAGAGATAAGTTTTTTTTAATTTTTTAAAAAATTTTGATAGTAATTCAATGGATATACTTTTATTTCTGTCTAGTATTTGTTTGTATCAAGTATTGTTGCTGTCTACTGAAATATGATTAAAAGCTCAATGGTTGAATTCATGATTATTTTAGGCTGAAAAATTGTTCTGACTTTTTCAATTTTACATATAAAAAAGCAGAAGAAACACTCTGGATACCACAACTGTCTTATATCACCATTATTTCAAACAATTAGTCCCTTTAATAAATTTCGATAAGCCTGTTAGAAGACGAAGATTATCTGAAAAATGTGATGTATTAGCGCTATACATTTCGAACAGTCTTATCACACATTTACTTGTTAAGGCATTATATATGAAAACTGGAAGTGGGGGAAGGACAAATATGACATTAAGGAACTCAATAATAAGAAAGATAATGAGAGGAATAAAAGATAGGACTTGAAGACAATCTTGGTAATACGATAAAATAAGCATTACCAAGGTAGGCTTAATGTAAGGACAAGTCAGTATTTCAGTTTCCACAGCTTTTGTCCAACCCAATACAAGCGACGTTTGGTAATTTGCCTATTTAAAAGGATCTAGCGTATTTGTACGGAAGACTCAATGGATGATGATATCAAAATACTAACGGGAACATCAGTGGAAAACGCATATCCATTGAAGTTTATAAACCACTGCAAAAATCAGCAAGGATTCAAACCACATCTGTACTCTGTTTCGAAGAAATGCATTTACATCGCGTTACCATACATAGGACAATCTAATAGCATAATATTAAAACGAAGGTTAAGGTCTGCTGTTAGCAAAACGTACTATGCAGCTAAGCTTATCATAGTTAAGAAGACCAAACACCTGCTGCAACCTAGACCTCAACGCTGTATAAACGATTGCGTCATATCCCACTGCTTTAATAAATTTACATGTGTGTGTGTGGACAAACATACATAGGGAGGACTAATTGTGATATGCACTTGAGGGTAGGGGAACATTTTCCAAAATGGCTATGAAAGCAGCTGGATTCACAAACACTGATAAGCCCAGATGGCAGACAACCACCATCATCCATTGCGAAACATATCATTGATAAGAGTCACAGAATTGATATCAAGACAGCCTTTACAGTTTTGTATAGAAACTGTCAGGGGCGTATACTTAAGTTTGTTGAGGCGCTAGCCATAAATAAATTTAACCCCCCATTGTGTGTGCAAAACAGTTTGTCCTTACATTAAGCCTACCTTGGTAATGCTTATTTTATCGTATTACCAAGATTGTCTTCAAATCTTATCTTTTATTCCTCTCATTATCTTTCTTATTATTGAATTCCTTTATGTCATATACATCCTTCCCTCACTTCCAGTTTTCAAGTAAATGTGTGATCAGATAGTTCTAAATGTATAGCGCTAATACATCACATTTTTCAGATAATCTACGTCTTCTAATTGTAAGTAGTATATATAAAATCTCAACGTTAAAAAAATAATGATCGACTGTTTATTCAGAAAATTTTTTATGTGAACTCTTATCTCAAACACTTATACACCTTACTCACAAAGAGGATAAGTGAACTTATGTATTCCAGTAGAATTGATCAGACAGGATATTTTTGTCAATTGAGTTATCATTTAAGGATAAGAGAAAAGTAATCAAAATGTTAGTATGAAAATTATTGTTCAGTGACTGTCTAATGATAAATTTTCTGAAGTGTTAGCAAGTGACTGAACTCTGTACTAAAGTTCTATATATGCTGTCATTTTTACTCACACATATAATCGCCTCTGTTAGGTTGTAACCTTTATTTGAAACAATTAGTCCCTTTAATAAATTTCGATAAGCCTGTTAGAAGACGTAGATTATCTGAAAAATGTGATATATTTGCGCAATACATTTCGAACAATCTGATCACACATTTACTTGTCAAGTCAATTTATATATGAAAATTAAAGATCAAATATAGTGAATATGAAAAAGTTGTGACACTGGTCTTGGTAATATAATCACATAAGGATTACCAAGGTAAATTAAGTGAAACAACAAATTGTTTTTGTACATACAGCTGGGGATTAAGTTTACGAATGGCTAATGCTTCGGCAAACTTCAGTATGCGCCTCTGATTATTCCTGTATAATATCTTAAACGGTGTTTTCGTATTAACCCTGTGATTCATTTCAATAATATGTTTTGCTGTAGATGATGATGGATGTCTGTCATCTGCACTTATCAAAGTTTGTGTGTTGAACTGTTTTTCTAGCCATTTGGGGATGTGTTCACCCACCCTGACGTATATATGTCACATACTGAACTAACGGCTCAAGATCTAATCACCAATGTCACACTCTATAGAAGGTATGTGGATGATATCTTTGTAATATGTGACACAGATGAGGATGCCAAGAGGTTGTTAAAAAAGATCAATACCGTACAAGATCATATCAGTCTGACATGTGAAGAAGAAAAAGACCATCAACTTGCATTTCTTGATATACTCTTGTGTCGGAGGGAAGATGGATCTATAAGACGATCAATATATAGGAAGTCTACTTGGACAGGACAGTATTTGAATTTCCATAGTTTTTGTCCAATGAAATATAAGAGAGGCTTGGTAAGATGCTTGTTCAATAGAATCCAATGCATTTGTACATCTGATACAATGGATGATGAGAATAAGTTTCTGACAGACACTAGTGGAAAACGGTTATCCATTACAGTTTGTCAACCATTGTAAAAAACACTTGACCCCAAAGCCTACAGTTTCCTTGGTCCCGAAGAAAAGCATATTTCTTAAAGTACCATACAGAGGGGAAACAAGTAGTATGATATTGAAGCAGAGATTAAAATCTGTTATCAGTAAAACATACTAGGTAGCTCAGCTTATCATTGTTGCGACGACAAAACACTGCCTTCGCCACAAACCTCAACCTCGCACAAATGATTACATCACATCCTACTCCGTTTGCCAATTTACATGTATGTGTGGGCAAACATACATAGGGAGGAGTAATCGTTCAATGCAGACTAGGGTGGGTGAACACATCCCCAAATGGCTGGAAAAACAGTTCAACACACAAACTTTGATAAGTGCAGATGACAGACATCCATCATCATCTACAGCAAAACATATTATTGAAATGAATCACAGGGTTAATACGAAAACACCGTTTAAGATATTATACAGGAATAATCAGAGGCGCATACTGAAGTTTGCCGAAGCATTAGCCATTCGTAAACTTAATCCCCAGCTGTATGTACAAAAACAATTTGTTGTTTCACTGAATTTACCTTGGTGATTATATTACCAAGACTAGTGTCACAACCTTTTCATATTCACTATATTTGACCTTTAATTTTCATATATAAAATGACTTGACAAGTAAATGTGTGATCAGATTGTTCGAAATGTATTGCTCAAATACATCACATTTTTCAGATAATCTTCGTCTTCTAATAGCGTTATCGAAATCACCATTATTGCTTGTAATCTTGATCGAAATGTCAAGTATGCCTTTTTAGACTATACTTCAACATTTGATTGTTTTCCAAGACCTCTTTTGCTGAACAAGCTATAAGGGACTAATATTGAGTCCTGGATAAGTAGCCGGCTCTATCTCTACTTCTCTGGAAGAAAACAACATACTGTTCACAGAGGAGAGGGCTCTATTTCACTGCTTACTGTGACTGGTGTTCCCCTAGGAGCCATCCTTTCCACATGTCTTTTCTCTTTCTTTCTGCACGACTTACCATCTTCAACTAATATGAGTTTCATCAAATATACTGATGGCATATTAGATTTGTTTATTTAATTTATAACACAGTGATCTAGTATTATTTATTTGATGACGAGGTTTCGAGCATAAATTATCACTGCTCATAATCATATCAATATAATCACACTACTTTCGACATTTGATTCTTATAGTTACGTCACTTTATATGGATTGTTTTTATTGGTAGCAAAATTTTCCATATCTGTGGTATAGGTGTTGCGTCATTTCTATTATATATGTTGGGTGTTGATTCGATGAACAAAGTTTCTTCAGTAGTCAATCTCTCTCTCCACCTAATTGTATTGGACTTCAGTACAGTGGTTTTATCCTACCCTATTGTGTGGTTGTGTGCTAATGTATGCATAGCAATAGCCGAGTTTTTTTTCTAGTTTATTGATCTTATTTAGGTCTGTCATTCTATATTTCGCTAGATTCCTATGTTCAGCTATTCTAACTGACCCCGACCGACGACTAGTTTCACCTATGTTCTTAACCTTGCAATCATTACATGGGATTTGATAGATTTTGAAATAATGGAGAATATTTGTAGCTCAGGTGGATGGTCTTGGTTGTATTGTGTTCTCTGAGCTGGATTGTTTAATCGTGAAGCTTTCATCGTCTTGCTAAACGACATCATCAGCACTAACTTCAGTATGACGTTTTGCTTAATTGGTTCTACCGGATCCTTTAAGCCAACCGACAAAGCATATCTCTGAGTGAGTTTATAGGCTTAAGTGCCACCCTAATTCCAGCTGCGTTGAGGATTCTACGTAAAGTTTCTGAGGTACCCTCTTTATAGGGTAATACAATGGAGTCTGTGATCCCCTTTTCTCTCGTGTTGTCATTATTTGTCGAACTCGTGTGACGGTTATTTTTTTGTTTTTTGTGTGTCCGTAAGAATTTCTTAATAATCTGCGCAGGATAATTATTAATTATTAGCGTTTCTTTTACGTGTTTCCATTCCTTGTTTAGGTTCTTGCTGTGACTAGTCAGTTTTCTAGCTCTATCATCTAGACATTTGACTAATCCTGCCTTAATTGACATTGGATAGGATGATCTGAAGTCTAGATACCTGTTGGAATGTGTTGGTTTTCTGTAGACGCAACACCTATACCACAGATATGGAAAATTTTGCTACCAATAAAAACAATCCATATAAAGTGACGTAACTATAAGAATCAAATGTCGAAAGTAGTGTGATTATATTGATATGATTATGAGCAGTGATAATTTATGCTCGAAACCTCGTCATCAAATAAATAATACTAGATCACTGTGTGTTATAAATCAAATAAACAAATCTAATATGGAATTAATTCTACCACAGTGCCCAAGTTTTACACCTATATTAAATATACTGATGACCTAACAGTTTCCATACCTGTCTTCTTTCCAACAAATTGTTCCCAACTGAATGATCTATCTACTGTTAGACGATGGTCCTCCGTAAATTGTCTTATGCTGAATTCTTCAAAATGTCAGACTATAAACTTTTGTTTTAGATGTGAACATAACCTGCTTAGAGAATGTTAAAAGTGTGATTTACCTCGGTGTTTTTTTTCGGACC
Organism: Heterobilharzia americana; assembly: GCA_944470555.2. NCBI lineage: Eukaryota > Metazoa > Platyhelminthes > Trematoda > Strigeidida > Schistosomatidae > Heterobilharzia > Heterobilharzia americana. The sequence continues at coordinate 60,853,533 of OX104129.1, read as the reverse complement.
TTTTCTGATCCTCTCATATCTTACCAATTTCCAAAAGAATCTTCCGCCTAACATTCTGTATTAAGAAGCTGTGAGTATCAGCCTCTCCTCTTGTATTTTATAAACTCCTGCATTTTGCCTGTTCTCTACATTTTTCCGAGTTGCTGAAAAGAGACTATGCTATATTACGCAGAACTTTAAAAATTGTCAACAGAACTAATAGGGTATCTCTGAACCTTTTAGTTAAAACAGTTGTAGATAAACATCTTAACAGGTAAACATCTGGCAGGAGTTATTTTATCAGATGAACAGCATCCTCTTCATTCAAAGCTCTCTGCGTATCGATCATGTGTGAAAACTAGGATCAAGTACATAAGACTATGTATGTACTACGAAATATAAAAAATCTACAATACCGTACGTACTTAGCTCCTCTCCTGTGCGATGAAGAAAGTGTTAGAAATGAACTAACTAATCAACTTCTGTTTTTGAAAGCAAACTAATTAACGAGTACTGTTGCTTATGTATTATGAACCAAATCGCTAATGCTATTGTCTACCTAAATTAACTGTGCATTTCCAAGAAAGTTATAGATAGAGTGAATATTCTTATCTTTTCTTGTGTAATTTCTACTTATTTCATTTTGCTATGTATACATATACACTGTCTCTGTTCAATTGATGCTATACAACGTGTTGAAAATTCTGTAGAGTATTCTGGAAATAACTTACAGAATAAAGCCATTATTATTATTATTATTATTATTATCATTCACTTGAAATTTACTCTTTTGCTAACCGATTTTAACACACTTATTCGTCCCTATATAACAAAAATGTAACTGATTTGAGATCAGTTGGAATCCATAACTCTAGGCTTGTATTGAAAACCTTAGTAGAAGTGATGTTCCATCAAAGTCTGAATTGACATTGTTCAATAGGACTAGTACTAGACAAGACAGACAAGTTAATCTATGAGGTTTTGAACCTTCATTGAATAAGGTGACTTGGACATGTACTGCGCATACTTAGCCACCGGGTGCCTTAATGTGCAGTGCTACCTGAAGTTGGACTAGGATGGAAAAAGATTCAGGTTAGTCAGACCAAAATATGGCACTAATCAATGAAGTCCCTGACTGTTGGTCTGAGCCGTATAGGGAGATGTAGACTGCCTGGCTAGGGTCCCTGAGAGGATAGGAATCAGTGGTTGAGGACTCTTGGTGACACAAAACACAATGAACCAGATGTATTTATTGTCCAATGTATTCTAAAGCTTGAATATTTACACTAACCTTTATCGTCAAATTGTTTATTCTCTTACACTACTTTATCTACTTTGATATCACTCTTTCTATCCAGCTCTGCTTCGTGTACTACTGTGAAGAGTGACAAGTGAAACCTATGTACTTGTGTGAGAGGTTCTGCATCGACTTTGTCTGTATCTGACTCGATAACATTACTAATCCTTGAAATTCGCTTAGTATAAGAAATTAGATCACATGACATTGTTAACACTTTATTGTTCATTTTCTCCGTAGCGGCGTGCTTCTTACAGTTTTCATTAACTTCTAAATTTCGAAGTTTGTGGGTATTTATTTATTGATTTCAGGTTCATATTCGTCATGGACTGGAGAATCACTGAAAACTTGGGAGCACTGGACAGCTGTATCGTGCAGGTACGGGACTCCCCAGTAGCGGACACTCATGACACCACCGGGGATCAAACCCGAGACCTTCAGGTCTAGCGACCAGCCACTGGGTTCGCATACAGTCGTTCACATTTCCCACTTCTGTCACTTCATGATATAGATCGACCTCCATCCAATTCCATCGCTGAGTAACTGCTGTCGTGTCTGACTTGGTCAGCCCCACCGGCCGCGACTACTCATTAGAATCTCACGAATCTTATCTCGAAGCAAGTCACTAATGAGCACAATTACTCAGCAACGGCATTGGATGGAGGTCGTGTTGTATCGTGAGCTGACAGAAGTAAGAAATCCGAATCATTGGATTCCTATCCAGTGATTTGATGGTAAAATGCTGGCCGCGAAACCTGAAGGTCCCGGGTTCAATCTGTCGTGGAGTCATAGGGGCCCACTACTGAGGAGTCTTATACTGAGACAAGAAAGTCATCCAGTGTTGCCAGCTGATGCCAGTTTGCAATGAATATCAATGTGAAATCAGTGAATAAATTATGTTTCACTTCAAGTTGATCTAAAATCAGTATACTAGCAATTCAAATATATATGAGAGGCATCAACAGAACGTAGTTATCAGTAAATATTACGAATGAAAATGACTTTAAATTAGCTGATACCGTCAGTATACATCAGTATATATTATGTAAACTATATGTGGTGAATATAAACGCTAACCATTTATAGTCGGTCTGAACCGTCTCTGTTGCGTAATATGTCACATTATCTAATGAATATACAGTTAAGACATTTAGCATAAGTTATATATACTAGGTTATCAGCCACATTTTCTTTATGAGAACTTATTGTACTACCCTGTTGCCCATAATAAAGTAAATGGAGTATAATCTAAACCGGAAATTTATTTTTGAAGTCAGGTATCCAACCTAATAAGCCACATCAACACATCTTGGAACTCAGCATATTACCTATAGGTAGGTTCATAGAATAGTAGATACCTCTTGAATTCTGTAGTTACTTTCCCAGATCGATAAGATTAATAATGCTAGTCCATTCTCTTTTCTGGATCCATCATGAAAAAGGTTATCTTTTATAGTATGGATTACTAGAGAATATCAGTCGCCTACAAACCTTTAGCATCCCTTAACTGTCTTCTAATCGCCTTTAAACCTCTTCTCTGCCACTAGATACTATCCTCAAATTCTCTTGCTTATTTAGCTTATACTCTTTATTCAAGGCTGCACAATAACCTTTACAATCTCATGAAACTACGCTACAAACAATATGTTAAGGCCTCAATGTTCAAACCCCGTGACAAGTAGGAAACCATACGTCTCTACTTGAAATTCTAGAATGTAAATTTGAGTGAAAGCAAGTTAAAGGAAACTCCAGAATGATACATATTTATGCAGTGTTAAAATGTCAATTAAGCTTTACAGTAATAGTTTGTTAAAGACTGCAATCGCTGTATGTAAACTTTTGTCGTTATCCTTCTAAATCACATGCAATAGATCGGGTTCATTCACTGTATGTTCCATAATGTTTGATTTGACTTCTTGTGGTAAACAACGAATTTCATTTATTATTATCGTTATTATTATTATATATCCCTTGGGACATAGGGCTTCAGTAGAACCTCTCCAGTGCACTCTCTTCTCTGCGATCTTTTGAACCTGGTTCCACGACAGCCCAGAAGCTCTTATTTCCTCTTTGCACGATCTCCTCCATGTCACCCTCACCTCGGACGTCCAACTCGTCGCTTCCCACTCGGGTTCCACTCGAGGCCACGGCCTGGCGCGTGATGTCCTCAATCGGCCTTCTCAATGTATGCCCAATCCATCTCCACTCCCTTCTGCATGTTTGTTGGGCGATAGGTTCTTGCTTCGTTGCCAGCCAGAGTTCCTTCTTGCTTATTCTTATTGTTCTGGCCATCTGATCTTCAGTATCGAGTGAGAATAGGCACTAGTTGTTGATGAATGCCTGTAGTTTGTTGAAAATCCCTTTCGTAACGCGCCAAGTTTCTGAACCATATAGCAGCACTGATTTGACGTTGGTGTTGAAAATCCGCATCTTGTTCCACATGCTGAGTGCAGAAGATCTCCACACTGGTTTCAGGTTAATGAAGGTCTGTCTTGCTTTTCCGATTCTGACTTTGACATCCTCGTCTGTGCCGCCTGTAGTTGAAACAGTGCTGCCTGCCTGGATAAGTGAAGGAGGCTACTTCCTTTAGATTTCTCCCTTTGATGGTGATTGGAGCTTGTTGTTGTTGATGACGGTGGTGTTGGTTGGATATCTTCATCACCTGTATCTTCTCTACGTTCACTTGAAGTCCTGTCGTCGCCGTCTCTTCTATCAACTTGTTGGATTCTGCCTGTAGATTTTCAAGTTTGTGTGACATTAGATACAAGTCATCGGCGAAATTCAAATCTTCTAGGATCTTTTCCCCCTCTTCTCGCTCCTCACAGTTGTCTGCTGCATGATCCAGTCCACCACAACCAGAAAGATCATGGTTGATAGTAGACAGCCTTGTTTTACTCTTGTCCCCTATCCTCACTTCAAAGGCATCACTGAGCTTCCCATTGTGAATTACTTGGCATGTGGCATCTTCATATAATTGATAAAGGTTTGTTGTATTCCGTAGTGTTGAAATCAATTTCATTTGTGTTATTATGAGTACATTTGTATTTACTTCAATAGAGTATGTCCTTGTGCAGTAAAAATGTATCTCTTTTGTTAAATTAGATCAGAGAAAGTGGAAAGATTACTTAATACATGGCGTAGACATGTGTTACGCTTACTTATTGAAATAGAAAATCTTAAAAGTGAAAACTCATATACTATAGCCAAATCAAAACGTGACTATGAAAGGCTATCTTCAGAATTGGAGTCATTAAAAGCGAATCTAGAGGAAAGTGAATTTAAACTAAAGGCTAGGGATGCTACATTGGATATCGAACAAAATAAAAGACAGGTAATGAAAGTTTTTTGAAACATCCCGTAATTTTTAATTTGTTTCAAGTTAATTGATATTATTTAATTTACTAAATTTCATTAGACTAAATTCTGTCTGTATAATTAAATATCAACTCTGGCAAACAAATATATCTTTGTAGCTGAAGAATTGGAGTTGCATTAAAGTTGACTTGTAGAA